>OY829541.1:56763687-58002578 GCA_963691705.1 Viola odorata
CAAGGCCTCGAGGTAAACCATTCCAACCTTCCCGCTTTGCCCGAAAGGTGCGTACCAAATCCTTCTTTGAATGCTCAAATGTTTGAGGCTGCTTGTTTCACTCATCTCTATTCACATGCTGAAATTTCTTATGACAAACATTTATTGTGTGATAGAGAATCATTCTTACATTTCATTGAGCATGATCCATTTGTTCGTGTGTTTGAAAACCACTTGGGTATGAATTTATTTGCATGCGCCGAAAACATTTTCGTACCCTTCGTCAAGCATGAATCTTCTTGGTTTGAGCATGAACATTACTTGAATGAAAATTTTGAGGCATGTGTTAAAATTCCTAATTTACATTTCATCAAGTATGACCCTTTCTTGCTCAAACGTGCTAATTTTTGTAATTTTTCGGATAGTATGTATAAATTATTTGTAGGTTGTTTAGACTTAGAATCTATGATTAATTTGCATGAAGTATGGAAACAATTCTTTGGCTTCAACTTGCCAAAATTTTCTTGGTTAAAATGTTGCAATGAATTGTTTTTCCCTTTGTGCCAATTTTCTATGATTCCGATGTGTGGTATGCGGGCATGTGAAGCCCAATTCTCATGGCTAATTATCATTAGCCGAATTGACAAGGAAAACCCATCCTTGCTCCGACATGAAAATTTATGCTTCTTTGAGTATAGTCTACATGAAGTGCTTATGTGTGACATGCCTTGGAATACCATGATGAATATGTTGTATGTTGAGAGACAACAAATTTTTGAACTAGATTTGCCGAGGACTAATTGGTTCAATTCTTATGAAAATTTGTGTTATCTCTTGCTGAACTTGTTTGGTATTTCCAAATGTACTGTGCCTTCTTGTAGTGTACAATTTTCTTGGCCTAGTTGTCGCAAGGAATTGTATTCCTTTTTGTGTCGATTATTAGGCATTTCCCAACATTTTGTGCATGGGAGTGTGGCCCAATTTTCTTGGCTGGTCCTTATAGGCCACTTTGAGAAAATAAACCACCGTCTATGTTGTTTCATAACTTGTGATATCATGTGCATCTTTAATATTGTCTTGGAGATTAATGCGCATAGAGATGAAATGGATGTACATGATTTTGAATTGAACAAATTTTGTTTTGCCAAGTGTAGCCTACATGAGTTATTTGTGGATAATATGCACTTAAATACCATGGATATGTTGTGTTTTAGGAGAACACAAATTCTTGGAACCAATTTGTCAAGAATTAATGGGTTTAATTCTTACGAGAATTTGTGTTTTCTCTTGCGAAATTTGTTTGGTATTTTCAAGTGCATTGTGCTTGTGTGTAGTGCTCAATTCTCTTGGCTTGTTATTGTGAGCTGAAGAGAAAAGAGGATTTATTATGTCGGTTGTTCTACACTTTGTGATGCCATCCGTATTGTGCATGAAATTTTTCAAAACGATGTGCATCCCTGTGCAATTACTGTGGTTGATTCTTCCTTGGATCCCCCTATGCATAAGCATGCGCAATTGCGCCTCTTGGGTTTCTCACCTTTGTTTCCAAGTGTTTTTAAGTGTGTAGGTGAGAAGATTGAGGCTATGGATTCGAGGACGAGTCCTTTTGAAGAGGGAGAGGTTGATGCGATCACGACCCCCTTCGAATCAGAAATACATGTCGTGCAATCAAGATAACCGGTCACGGGCAGCCGAGCCTTGCAAATGCGCGTAAATCATGCCCAAGGTCGAGGATCGAGTGCTAAACCTTCGCAATCCCTAGGCTTAGACACGCGGAACTCCCAAGATGGCCGAGAAAGCCATGAAGTAGAGGCGTGTCTAACCCAAGCAAGTCACCAGGCCACGCTCACCTATCCCAAGGCCTTGACATCAAAAGCTCCATCCAAGAGGTCCTATGCAAGTAAGAATTGCGTCACATATTTGCCACCAGAATATGGACAAGCAAATGGTGTCCGATTTGAGCGATCAGAGTCTTGCTGGAAATTTCAAGATGTTAGCTTTCATTTGGGACAAATTTTAGGCCAATCGGACGGGTGGATCAAAAGTTATGCTCGTCGACATTTTAGCGCGCAGAGTAAACGGCCTAGCGGCATACGGCCAGGAGTGCCACGTCTGGGGCGGTATACCGCCAGAAATTAATTTATTTCGTGCAATTCCAAGCGAAGATAGCGGTATACTACTAGGACTTCAAGCCTCCAGGCGGTATACCGCCAGAGATGGGCAAAAATGGCATTTTTGGGCTTTTCAAGCCCATCTTTTGTACGAACTATAAATAACTCTTGTGTTTCTTTCTTTAGGGAGCTTAGACATTTGGTTGATGTTTGTAAAGTGAGATTACTCCTTTCTCTTGTCAACTAAGCCATGAGCTCATCTCTTTAATTCCTTGAGAGGGATCGCTTGAGTTTGAGATTACTCCTCCCGATCTCTCTCCGGGAAATCAAAGCTTGTAATCGTATTGACGATTTATGTGAATGAAATATATGTTTATTTGGTTGATCATCCATAGAAACGAGTCTCAATCTTGGCCCTCGGAGTATATCTTGATCAAGCAATCGTTCGTGTGATTCTCGCTACTTCGTGCGTTCTCATCTCCGCCCCTGCCATCCCTCTTCTAAATCCCGGTAACTCTCATCTTCCCATCGCTCTCATGTGTAATTTCTCCGCTAAATATACATTTTCCATGTCTTTCCTTTCTTGTGATCTAGTTGTCGCTAGATAAATTCGTTCGGCTAGATCCTCCGGTAGCTCCATTGTAATCCGGCTTACTAACCCTAGGCCGTGATCGCATCACAACAAGAACAAATTCACTGAGGTGAATCGAATTAGTGTGGGGGCTAACTTGTCCGCCCATATCCAGCGCAGAATTCCACCCAAGTGCAAGGACCAGGGCATGTTCACGGTCCCGTGCAGGATCAGGACTATCGATATCGGAAAAGCAATGTGCGACTTGGGAGCTGGAATCAATGTTATGCCCTTGACCATCTACAACAGTCTCGGACTCGGGCCCTTGAAAGAAACCACTCTTGTCATCCAACTCGCCGACCGCTCAGTTGTGTATCCTAAAGGCATAATCACGGATGTTCTTGTCCAAATTGGTGAATTCTTATTTCCGGTGGATTTCTATGTTCTCTCCATGGAAAACCCAACAAACACCAAGTCTTCGGATCTACTCCTGGGACGCCCTTTCTTGGCCACTGCCCGCGCCAAGATTGACTGTTACGAGGCCTCTATCTCCCTCGAATTCGATGGGGAAATCATCCGCTTCAACATGCTGGACTCCATGAAGTACCCCCCCGAATTTTCGAGTGTCAATTTTATTGATGTGATAGATCCCCTTGTGGGGAACATCGCCGAGCTAAACTCTGTTGAGCCCTTGAAGCTGATTCTCGACCGGAGTCTCACCCCCGAATCTTTGCAGGAGATGACGTCCTCCATTGAGATCCCCACTGAACTAATCACGCTCTCGAAGCCAATGCTGTCTTGACGGTCGAGCCCCCGAGTGAGTCCCCAGAATGCGTCAATCGTGAACGGCTCCCCTCTTCTCTTGAACAAGCTCCAGACCTTGAACTTAAGGCACTGCCCTCACACTTGAAGTATGCCTACCTCGGGGAGAGAGAATCCCTCCCAGTCATAATTTCCAACAAGCTGGAAGCGGATCAAGATATTGAGTTAGTAAACCTCCTCAAGAGTTTTAAGAAGGCCATCGGTTGGACAATTGCCGACATTAAGGGTTTGTCGCCGTCCTTGTGTACCCACCGCATACATCTCGAAGAGGACTCCAAGACAATCAGGCAGCCCCAAAGGCGTTTGAACCCTCCCATGATGGAGGTAGTTAAGAAGGAGGTCCTGAAGCTGCTCGATGCCGGGGTTATTTACCCCATTTCTGATTCTCCATGGGTCAGCCCCGTTCAGGTGGTCCCGAAGAAAACAGGCATCACCATCATTCCGGGTCCCGAGGGTTTGCCAATCCCCTCCCGAATCCAGAATGGCTGGCGTGTATGCATTGACTATCGACTCCTGAACGAAGCCACCCGAAAAGACCACTTCCCACTTCCCTTCATAGATCAGATGCTGGAGCGCCTTGCGGGCAAGACGCATTATTGCTGCCTGGATGGGTATTCAGGATTCCACCAGATTCCAGTAGCCCTTGAAGATCAGGAGAAAACCACTTTCACGTGCCCATTCGGGACCTTCGCTTACAGACGCATGCCCTTCGGGTTATGTAATGCCCCGACTACATTCCAGAGGTGCATGGTCAGCATCTTTTCAGAATTCGTGGAAGAATGCATCGAGGTATTCATGGACGACTTCACGGTCTATGGTAATTCCTTTTCCGAATGCCTCTCGAATCTAAAGAAAATTCTGCAAAGATGTATAGAAACTAACCTTGTTCTTAATTTTGAAAAATGTCATTTCATGGTTGACCAAGGGCTAATCTTGGGCCACATCGTGTCCCGAAAGGGCATCGAAGTGGACAAGGCTAAAATCCAAGCTATCGAGACCTTGCCTTACCCCTCAAATATTCAAGATGTGCGTTCTTTTCTTGGTCATGCAGGATTTTACAGGAGGTTCATCAAGGACTTCTCCAAGATAGCCCAGCCAATGTGCCAGCTGTTACACAAGGATGTGGACTTCATATTCGATGAAAGATGCAAGACAACTTTCGAGGCCTTGAAAGCCAAGCTCATTTCTGCTCCTATCATTCGGGCCCCCGACTGGACTCTCCCCTTCGAGATCATGTGTGACGCTAGCAATCAGGCGTTGGGAGCCGTTCTGGGTCAGAAGAAAGACAAGGAAACGTACGTCATCTACTATGCCTCCAAATTGTTGGATCCAGCCCAACAAAACTATATGACGACAGAGAAAGAGCTTTTGGCAATTGTCTATGCCCTTGACAAATTTCGGCAGTACCTCTTAGGCACCGAAGTAATTGTGTACTCTGATCATTCCGCCCTTCGATGCCTGCTCAAAAAAGCCGATGCGAAGCCTAGGCTTATCCGCTGGATCCTCCTACTTCAGGAGTTCAACCTCGCCATCAAGGACAAAAAGGGGACCGAGAATTGCGTAGCAGACCACCTCAGTAGGCTCCCGAACCAAGAAGACGATTCCCAAGTAGCCATTCGGGAGACCTTACCAGATGAGCATTTGTGCTTAGTTGACACCGCAAAATTCCCTTGGTTCACGAACATAGCTAATTTTTGTGCCACCGGTGCGCTTCCACCCAAGGCCTCGAGTGCGGAACACAACCGGATCCGCAAGCAAGCCAAGTTCTACGTTTGGGACAACCCCTACTTATGGAAGCACTGTTCAGACCAGATTGTTAGGCGCTGTGTCACCATGGATGAGGTCCCATCGATCCTCAAGTTCTGTCATTCGACAACGGAAGGGGGACACTTTGCTGCGAAGAAAACCGCACTCAAGGTCCTTGAAGCCGGTCTTTATTAGCCATCAACCTTCAAGGACAGTTATCTATTTTGCGCAACCTGCCCTCGATGCCAAGCCATGGGAAACATCGGAGCTAGAAACCAAATGCCCCTGAACAGCATCCTTGCGTGCGAAATCTTCGATATTTGGGGCATTGACTTCATGGGACCGTTCCCGAATTCATTCGGGCATACATACATCCTGCTCGCCGTGGACTATGTCTCCAAATGGATTGAAGCAAAGGCCACCAAAATAGACGATTCAAGGGTGGTTGCTGACTTTCTCCGGACCCACATCTTTAACCGATTCGGGACCCCACGTGCTCTCATCAGCGATCGGGGGACGTATTTCTGCAATCGAACAGTCGCTTCACTACTTAATAAGTATGGGGTGACTCATCGAGTATCCACAGTTTACCATCCCCAAACCAATGGGCAGGCTGAGGTCTCGAATCGGGAGATCAAGGCTATCCTCGAGAAGACCGTGAATCAGTCAAGGAAAGACTGGAGCCTCAAGCTAGGAGACGCGCTATGGGCCTATCGTACTGCATTCAAGACCCCGATCGGCATGACGCCTTATCGATTGGTCTACGGCAAGCCGTGTCACCTTCCAGTCGAGATTGAACACAAGGCCTTTTGGGCAATCAAGAAAGTCAACATGGACTTACACTTGGCCGGGAAAGACAGATGCTTGCAAATCCAAGAGCTTGAAGAACTTCGGGGGGACGCCTACGAAAACTCAATGATCTACAAGGGCAAAACCAAGGCCCAGCATGACAAACATCTCGTAGTCAAGAACTTCACTGTTGGGCAGAAAGTCTTACTATACAACTCACGACTATGGATTTTCTCGGGGAAGCTCAAGTCCAAATGGACGGGACCATATCAAATCACAACAGTGTTTGATCATGGGGCTGTCGAAATCCAGAATCTGAACAATGGGGAGCCATTCAAGGTAAACGGTCATCGGCTGAAACCCTTCTATGAAGGATTCAAGCCCTCGACTGACGAAGAAGCAAGGGTCGAGGACCCAGCAACCAACGCCCCCGAATGAAGCCACAACGTCTGGGCCTAGACGATAATCAAGGCCAAGTGTGGGGACAACCCCTGAATTTCTAACCCCCTCTCTTTAATTTTTCTGTCTTTAAATTTCAAAACCGACATTCTTTTTCTCTCTTCCCCATGCATATTTCTTACTTTCCCTAGATAGTCTTATTTAATTTTGTCTATTTTTATTCCCTTTTGTCCCTTGGTTTTTATTTTTATTTTTATTAGAGTCAACTCTAGCTTTTCAAAAAAAATTATGTGCACTTTTTATGTTACCTAGGTAAAATTTGAATTTTCTTTGTCTTCTTTCCCTCTCAATTAATTCCCTTGTCTCTCTCTCTCTCCAATTTAATGTCTTGTTCCCTACTTTATTAACCCCTATTTAATTCTTTTTGATTTTATTTCTATCTCTCCTCTTTTCAAATCCTAAAAGCTGATTTGCTTTCCCCGATTCCCGTGCAGGTGCAGGCGCACGCTGCCCTTGGCACTTAACGTCCTCTCCTGTCGCGACACGTGGACAACGGAGACCAAGGCAATCAACTCCCACCTCTCTCTCCACCTTTTCACGTCTTCCAAACCCACTCACCCACGCCACCTAACCGTCAGCCTTACCTGTTACCCAACCAAAACCCCCTCATCTCTCCCAATCAAATCAAAACACATCTTTTTCTCTTCCTTCCAAAAACAAAACCCTCTCCTCTTCCTTATGGCACACACTAGCATTAACCTCAACAAAGATCCAACTTCTCACTCCTCTACTCCTACTCCGACTCCTCTCTCCAACCCAAACCAGCCAAACACCACCACCTCCGATCACTCACCCGCCGCCACTGAACGGCTCGGATCTTCATCCTCCGAGGCCACCATCAACCTAGAAGAAACCCCCTCTACCACCTCTCTCCCAAAAATGACGAGATCTGGAAAAGTCCACCATGTCCCTCCAACAACAGCCGCCGGCAGCAAAAAGAAAACACCCCCCAGCCCCGTCAACTCCATCCCCCTCGACGTCAAGCCTATCGGCTACGTCATTCCCTCTGATACCGAGGAGGAGGAGGAGCCACAGTCCAGTTCTAGCCTCCGTGAGGCCCGACGGGTGGAGAAGGAGAACGAAGAACAGTTTCCTTGGGACTCCGATGACCAGCGCGCTGAGGATGATGACGGCGGACAAGAAGGAGAGGAGGAGGTCGAGCTGACAGAGCGACCGGTCGAGCAAGACGCTCAGGACCCCTAACATACTGCTCCAGGTCCCGAGGAGGTTCAAGCGGGCACTGCAGAGGAAGCTGCCATGGAAGGGGAAGGAGAAATCGACCCACCCAAACCTCCCAGTCCACCCCCGAAGCCGGCCAAGGGCAAGGCCCGAGCGGGGAGAAACGCCCCCACTCCCAAGGCCCCAACCTCTAAGCCTCCGGCCAGTAAGAAGAGGAAGCTTCCGGCCACTTCAAAGGGCAAAGCACTTGCAGTCGAGACTCCCCGCAAATCCCAGCGCGTTGAGGAGGACGACGACGAGCTTGAATCTGCTTCGGGATCCAAACCCAGCTACCTGGTAACAGCCAATCTCGACACCTTTAATGAACTCTTCATTTTTAATGATAAGCACTCTTTGGATAAGGTGACTTTGATGAACTTCAAGGGAGTAGCCCCGTGTCCTAGGCTAGATTTGGAATTTTATGATAAGATGGGTGTTGGGTCCCGAATTCGGGAGTTGATTAGTGGAATAGGGTGGGAGAGTTTCTTTTACATGGATCAACCTACATACTTGGAGCTCAGCCTTGAGTTCTTTGCGAGTTTTTGGTACAAGGTTGATCTGTTCAAGCCCAAGGGTAGGGCCGGTCCTGATTTGTCTGCCAAGGGTTTTGTGAATTTTCGGCTGGCTAGTAAATGGCACCCGATGTCCCTCAATGACTTCAATGTCTATCTCGGATTTGTCAGTCGTAAGGGTACTCAAGAGGCCGCATATCAGAACGCCCTGACCACTGTCCCTGCCGAGTTCAACAATCACAAAGCCCTTCGGGAGCTCTCTGGAAATCCTGACGTCAAGTTCGACTCCCGCCACACCAAGGCCCACTGCATTAAGGACCCTGCGCTCCGCATCCTGCAACGCTTCCTGTCCATTGCCCTCGCGGGTAAATTCGGGACCTCAGGACAGCTTGCCCAATCGGAGCTGTTTTTTCTATGGGCCATGTACCACAAGAAGCGAGTCAACCTTGGCTACTGGATCGTCACCTCTGCTCACAATGTCGCAAATGCCCCCCTAGGTCGCTCTCCTGTTCTTGGATCCATTGTCACCAGCCTGGCCTCGCAGCTTTACACCTCGACACTCCGGGAACTCAACTTGTATCGGCACCCGAATTCCTTCAAGCTCAATGGTCTCAAGACCTTGGACGCGATGGAATTTCTTTGTGTTATTAACGGTGTCTTGAGCTTTCATGCAGATAACAAAGGCAAGATCGAGGGCAAGTACGAGTACCCGGACCTATCTAAGGCACGAGCCCAGTCTGCTGCCCCCGAGCCTCCTTCTGCCAAGACGAACGCTTCCACTGCCCCCGAGGAGAATGCTCCAGGTCCCGACCAAATGCCAAGCAACAACGCCATCATCCGCTTACTCACTGACATCGTGGAAACCAATCGCGCCATCCTCAAGGAATTTCGGGAGCAAGTTGCCTCCCTGATTCCACCTCGCCCCTGATCCCGAACATTTTCAAACCCCCCCTTTGCTCCTGCGTGGGCTGGTTATCTCTGCTTGAACAATTTCCATTTCTACTTTAAGTTTGAACTGCTTATCTTTTTGTCTCCTTCCCGCATTGAGGACAATGCGCTGCTTAAGTGTGGGGAGGAGTTTAAACTAGTATTTATTATGCATATTTTATTCTAGTTTTTATTTTTTTCAGATTTTAGCTTACTGCCTATTTTTGAAAACACCTCAATGATGGACACACACCTGACTTGTGCACATAGAATAAAAATGTTGTCTATAGTCAAGGTCCCGAATGTGATATTCTTTGCCTGTTATGCCTTATATCTGCTTCAAGACCTAGACACCAGTAGTCACGAATCAGCACCTTGTGAGCATTTGAGCCTTCATGCCTATATTTATTGTTTGAGTGATAAATGCATGACTAGGTACCGGCTGGGCTTGCATGATATCCATGGGTATAGACACATTTAGACATAGGAAAGCAGCAAAAAGATTAAGTCCTCGCATCGAATTGTTCTCTCTCATTTTTTTCCCTCTCTGTTCTGTTCTCCCTTCTTGACCCCGAATCCCTTCTTGACCTTCCATTCTAACCACTTGAATTTTCTTTGATCTTTCTCTTGGCAGGTGAGCAATGTTGTTGGGAGCACTATCGAGGGCTAGACTGGACAAATGAAGCAGCAAAGGCAAAGTGTGGGGATCCCGCAAAAATTCAAGACCCTGAATGCTGGCGCAAATTCAAGACCTCAAAACTGAATTCAATGGCAGACCAGAATGAAAAATCACTTCCCACCCACAGCAAAACACAAGTGTGGGGAAGTGAAATCAGAATATCAAGCCCTCGAAGAACAAGGTCTCGATCCTCAATTCAGATCTCTCTTTCTCTCTCCAAAAAAAAAAAAAAAAAAAGAAAAAAAAGAAAAAAAGAAGAAGAAAGAAATATAAATAAAAGAGAGAGAGAAAAGAGCAAGACCAAGCCTTGAAAGCCAAGAAGAGGAAAATCAGCAGCCAGCATTCATTCAAGGTCCCGAGCCTAGGTCCCGAATGAAGAAAGCAAGGATCCCCCTCGAAGAAGAAAAGCCTAGTCTAGCTTTCACCCTCAGCAACATTGCCTTACCGATTTGATTCCTTTCTGCCAAGGGAGTGTTCCAGGTTTGAGTAGGTTTCACCACCTTCTCATTTCACTTCCTTACTATCCCTCTTCTCCACTTTTTCTTCTCATTATGCTTCTTCCATTTCCTCCTGTCATTTATTTTCTTTGCTTCCCCTTCTTGCCCCCGATGCGAAGTCTTTTGATTGCTAGATCGCCTATGCATGTGTCTAATATACTCGGATTGACTTACAAACTTGGTTTTGTGTTGCGTTATATGCATACTTGAGTGTTTAAACACCTAACCTTGTTCACGAGTGTGAGTGCAAATACTAATCCATGTGAGGACTGCTGGTGAATAGGCTGATGTGGAAAAGTCTCTTCTTAAGGGTTGTTATCCTTCTGATTTGATGCAAGTGTATCTAGGCGGAGTCTGTTTTCATTCGGGGTCCCGAATCTTGACAAGCATGCTTATTCTCTGTGCTATGGTCTGCTGTGTCTGTCCTGTTTTGGGACTGTTTTAAATTTTGTGAATACTCGAGGGCGAGCATTGGGTAGTGTGGGGATTATTTGATAGCATGTTTTTGTGCATGATTTTCTCCCCATTTTCTCACCATTTTAGAGCTTGATTCTACTAATTTACCCTTGATTTCATTACTATTGCAGATTTAGGCCTAAAAAGGGAGTTTATGCTAAAACATGCGTTTTTGGTGCATTTTGAGCGAATTCGAGCATTCAAGACCAAAAGTCGAGGTCCCGAGTCCAAAGCAACGTTCAAGGTCCCGAGTCGGATTCCCAGTTCGGGACCCCGAAGGGCAAAGAATGTCATTTCCACGTGTCATCCCACCTAAACGCCCATGTGGTTCCTCTGACACTGTTCTGACACTCTGCACTGATTACCAAACACCTACCGATCTGACCAGTTCAAGCCTCGAGCTCAGTCCAGACCTGCCAAAGCTGGAAAAATCAGACAGCTTTATGCTTTTTCAGCTTTGTGCTTTTAGGAACATAGATCCATTTTTATAGGCTTTCAATTAATGCATTTTGTCCCTAGTTTTTGGGCTGTAGATATTTTGTGCTTGGAGCCCTACTATATAAAGGGCATCCAAGAGTAGTTTAGACACATCTTCTTCATCTTTTGATCACTTAGAATAATTTTAGAGAATTAGTTTTTCTTAGACTTCTCTCTAGTTTCTCTCTCTCTAGTCTTGTTAGCATCCTCAACTCTTGCCGCCGGGCCTCAAACGGAATTTAGTAACAAAGTCTTCTTACCTTAATCTATTTACTCACTTGTTATGCTTTCTTTAATTATTATTGATTTATCTTTGAGCATGAGTAGCAAAATCTTTAGTTCTTAGCAAGGCTGATTCAAGGGTTGCAAGGGCAGATTCGAGGTCTTAATGCACTTAATACATTCTTGATACCATATTCAATTGTTCATCATTTTAATTACATCTTTGCATGATTTAATTTGAGGTCTGATCAGCTGATAATTATCTTGTGTGAATGCTGCCATTTATGTGATGAATACGAAAGGAAAATTGCATGAAACAAGTAGGCATCTGTTTAGTCTTGACTGCGCTGAAGTGGTCTCGAATAGATAGGGTGAGTAACTGATTAGAGCGAGGTCACGAGCCTGACAAACTGAGGGACTTTTAGCTCTAGATCTGTCTTTTCTTAGCTTCATGGGCAGTTTGAGTATGGCCCTCCCGCATTCGTGCCTAGAGGGATGGCAAACTGTCAAGACTACCTCATAAGTGGAAACGGGGGGTAGTTTCTTTAAAGAGAAAAGTAGGGGATATCCGAGGAATCTGGTCCCCATGTCATTTCTATGACGTCTTGAATGGAATACCCTCGAGCCGATGACGATCTGGTCCCGAATGCAACCCAAGAATGCCTTTGCTAAGAATCCCTCTCTAACTGACTATTTGTGTGTATTTCTCCATCTGTTTTACTATTTCTGGATTTATTTGTTAATTGAATTATTTTACCGTTCGGGACCCTCGAACGTACCCCAAATACTGCTTTCCTAGATAGAAATTGTTAGCTCCCAAAATCTGCCTTGGCCAACTCGTTTGGCCAAGTAAAACCCCCCTGATTGTTACTTTCTGTGCTCTTCTCCCCCGAATACATTCAAGACCTTAGACCAGTCTCTCACAATCCCTGTGTTCGACCCTGACTACCACTGTACACTTTATCTCTTGTGCACACACATTTTCAGGCACTATAAATCTTCATTTGACTGACGATCAACCACCGAGCCTGCAAGACAGACCGTGTAAATATCGGGCAATATCCCCCAGAGGAGATCAACTCATTCTATAACTCATGCATATCGGTTAAGACCAACGACGTGGCGTTGATCTCAGTCCCGACCTGGGTCAAAGGCCTTTCCAAAGGCACTGGCAAACCAGATGGGGAAGCCATGAGAAAAAAAGAAGATGAAGAGAACAGACCCAACTTGAGCGAGAAAGAAAGGGAAAGGACAACTTTTTTCAAAGAAGTGTAGGCAAAGAAGATAAGAAAGAGGAGAGCGGCGCGCTATATAAAGTGTCACACGGCTAGTAAGGAAGCGACGTGTGGGAGGAGAAACCCTTAATTTATTCTCCCCACACCTGACAGAATCGTTTCAAATTCGAGTAACGTCATCATTTTGGTAACTGATTACATTGTATTTCATCATGTTTTTACTATCCATTTACTTGTTATTTGGGCAGTACACCTACTGATTTATCTTTGTATTTCCCATATCTTAGCAGTTCTGGTCTGGAGGCAATTTATAGAAGAATATGACTTGTGGAGCACTGAAGCTGTTTTCCCGAGTCTTGGCCTAGCGCTTGGCCAAGACTCCTTCGCATTCAACGTGTCGCACCACCAGATCGTCTTGGCCAAGACTCCGGCCAAGACTGATTCGCGAGAGAGGAATCATGAGCAACAACGTTGGGCCTTGCGAGCTGGCAAATAACAGCTGTCCAGCAAGAAAGAGAAGGATCAAGAAGATATTTATTTAAGAATCCTATCAAGGATCTCCTTCCATCTTTATATATTTTAAATTCCTAGTTTTATTCAAAACAAATCAGGATAATTTATTTGGAGATTATTTAGGAGATTATTTAGGAGATTGAGTTGGAGAAGGACAGAGGAGTTTTAGCTTACTTATAGCTGAACTTGTCCTCCTCTTCTCCCTCTCTCTTCTTCTTCCCCAATTCGACATTGATATACTTTTGCTCCGGATTTAATTTATTTAGGCAATCAAGTATTTTATTTTTCTATGTATGAGTATGAGTAGCTAAACACCCATTCTTGGTAAGGGTTGATGAGCTTAGTTCTTATGCATTCGTGAGATCAAACCATGCTTAATAATCTCTTTATTCGTATTCATTTATTTCTTAAGCTTATTTAGTCGCTTACTCACTAGAGACAAGAGTTGGCCATTCTTGTATCCTAGCAGAGAAGAGTTGCAACCAGCCTAGAAGGAAAGGGAGTACCCATCGGCTAGGCGAAGTAGGTGACTAGTCTCGCGCCAGACTAGAAGAAATAAGTGATCTAGGTCAAGACTAGATTGACAACCTAGGGTTTCCACAGGGAGACAACTTGGCCTAGGTACTATCTTCCCCTGTACCATTGAGGAAGAAAACAACTATTCAAGACAGCAGTCAAACGGATAAACCCTTTAACCAGCAAAGTGTCCCTTGGCTAGGATTATCAGGAAAGGGAGCACCCGCCAGGTAATTTGAAGAGGAGGGAAGACAGGAGTGAACAGGAGTACCTCCACTCTATAACAGTACTATGAACGAAGAGATGAACATCCTTGAGTCAATGATCGAAGCATAAGAACAAAAGCTCTCATATCACCCTTACCAGGAATTCCCTTTTATTTGATATCTTATAATCTTGACCTCTGTCTAGGCCAAGCCTTTGGCCAATACTATTTTGAACTATTTTACCTCTTTCTGTTTTGTCTTTATTTTCAGATTCTACCAAACCAAATCCAGTGACGAGGAAGTCAATCAAGAACTACATTTCCTAGAGGTCTCTGTGGACGATTGATAGCACGTTTTTATGTATGATTTTCCCTCCATTTTCTCCCCATTTAAGGCATGATTCTGCTAATTTACCCTTGATTTCATGACTATTGCAGATTTAGGCCTAAAAATGGAGTTTATGCTAAAACATGCGTTTTTGGTGCATTTTGAGCGAATTCGAGCTTCAAGACCCAAAGTCGAGGTCCCGAGCCCAAAGCAGCGTTCAAGGTCCCGAGTCGGATTCCCAGTTCGGGACCCCGAAGGGCAAAGGATGTCATTTCCACGTGTCATCCCACCTAAAACGCCCATGTGACTCCTCTGACACTGTTCCTGCGCTCTGCACTGATTACCAAACACCCACCGAACTGACCAGTTCAGCCTCGAGCTCAGTCCAGACCTGCCAAAGCTGGAAAATCAGACAGCTTTATGCTTTCTCAGCTTTGTGCTTTTAGGAACATAGATCCATATTTTTAGGCTTTCAATTAATGCCTTTTGTCCCTAGTTTTAGGCTGAAGATATTTTGTGCTTAAGGCTCTACTATATAAAGGGCATCTAGGATTAGTTTAGATCATCTCTTCCTAGCTTTTAATCACTTAGCATAATTTAGAAGTAGCTTAGACTTCTCTCTAGTTTCTCTCTCTAGCCATTGTTAGCTTCTTCAACATTGCTGCCGAGCTATAAACGGAATTTTAGTAACAAGTTTTCTTCCCTTCATCTATTTATTTACTTGTTATGCTTTCTTTAATCGTTATTTGTTTATCCTTAAGTATGAGTAGCTAAATTCCTAGTTCTTGGCAAGGCTGATTCAAGGGTTGCAAGGGCAGATTCGAGGCCTTAATATGCTTAAAATATTCTTGATGCTATATTCAACTATTCATCGGTTTAATTATATCTTTGCATGATTTAATTTGAGGCTTGATCAACTGATAATTATCTTGTGTAAAGGCTGCCATTTATGTGATGAATACGGAAGGAAAATTGCATGAGTAAGTAGGCATCTATTTAGTCTTGACTGTGTCAAAGTGGTCTTGAATAGATAGGTTGGGTAGTTGATTAGGGCTGGGTCACGAGCCTGACAAACTGAGGGACTTTAGCTCTAGATCTGTCTTTTCTTAGCTTCATGGGCAGTTTGAGTATGGCCCTCCCGCATTCGTGCCTGGAGGGATGACAAACTGTCAAGACTACCTCATATGTGGAAACGGGGGGTAGTTTCTCTTAAGAGAAAAGTAGGGGATATCCGAGGAATCTGGTCCCCATGTCATTTCTATGACATCTCGAATGGAATACCCTTGAGCTGATGATGATCTGGTCCCGAATGCAACCCAGAATGCCTTTGCCGAGAACACTTCCTCCATCTGATTATTCGTGCTTATTTCACTCTTGATCTATTTCACGCCTGCGTTGATACTTCTGCATCTGTTTCTGATTTGTTTTATTATTTCTGGAATTATTTGCTTACTTGCTTTATTTTATCATTCGGGACTCCCGAATTGACACCTCGGGACCCCGAATACTGCTTTCCTAGATAAAAATTGTTAGCTCCCAAAATCTGCCTTGGCCAACTCGTTTGGCCAAGTAAAACCCCCCCTAAGTGTTACCCTTTGTGCTCTTCTCCCGAATACATTCACGACCATAAATCAGTCTCTCACAATCCCTGTGTTCGACCCTGACTACCACTGTACACTTTATCTCTTGTGCACACACGTTTTCAGGCACTATAAATCTGTATTTGACTGACGATCAACGATCCTCTTACCACAATCTACAAACCCTTGTGGACAGTGATAAGTTATATTTATACCCCCTTTTCCATACCTATTTCACTCTGATATTTGACGTGTTCGACGCGCGATCAAATTTTGGCGCCGTTGCCGGGGATCTCTAACGGTATTTGTAGTTTTTGTTTTATTTTGTTTTTTGATAGTTGATGACCAGGTCCTCTTGCAGAGAAGAAGATTTACTACCATACAATCCGAATCTCTCTAAGATCGAAGCACAACTCAGGAAGATAGCTAGAAAGATGAAAACCCCAGAAGAAAGTGAATCAGAAACCTCAAGTTCCGAAACAGATTATAGTCTAGACCACGATCTTGGCCAAGACTCCGACCAAGACATGACAGAAAATCAACCAGAGCCGACGATGAGGGAACTGAACAGAACAGCAGAACAGGAAACCTTTTCCTGTATCAGTTTACCAGCTGTACCGAATGATTGGTCTATCAAGACCAATATGGTGGCCAACCTTTCTAAGTTCGTTGGCCATTCGAATGAAAACCCATTCAAGCATCTGAGGAACCTACACGTTCAATGTGACATGATGAAACCAGCTGCTGCGAATATGGAAAGAGCAAAGTTGAAAGCTTTTCCATGCTCTCTTGAGGGGGCTGCCCAAAATTGGTTCTACGGTCTACCTCACAACACGGTCAACACATGGGCTGAGATGTCCACTTTGTTCCTAAACAAGTACTGGAATGCAACAAAAGCAGGGGTAGCTAGAAAGAACATGGCTGCCATCCAGCAAAGGAACAATGAGGGTCTAAGTGATTATCATCAATGGTTCCGTGAGTTGCAAGAAGTCTGCCCTACACACGGAGTTGCGGATCAGACAATGATCCAGTACTTTTATGACGGGATGCTGCCAAGCAGCAAAGAAAAAGTGGACTCAACAGCAGGGGGAGCATTGAAAGATTTGACTGTCACAAGAGCCAAGATGCTACTTCAGACTATGGCAGACAATTGCCAAAATAATATTTCTTCTGACCGAAACTCTATTCCTTCAAATCTTTGTGCTATTAATGTTGAACAAAAGTTAACCGAATTAACTGACATGGTCAAAAATCTTTCTATTAACATTTCAGGTGCAATGCCCACAGGAATTCAGAATCAAAAGCAGGTAGCTTCAGTGTGTGGGATATGTCAGCAGCAGGATCATCAAACCAACAATTGTTATATGGTGCAACACCCTCTAGATGATGTGACTCAGGTTAACGCAGCATACACACACAACCAAGGGAGCATGCAGAACTACCCTCAGGGAAGTAACGAGTACTCATGGAGAGGCCACCTAAACTTCAGATGGAGCAATCCAGTCCCTCCACAACAGAATCTAGGCCAAACCCCTAGCCAAGCTCCTGTAGCCCAGCTACCACCTACCCCTCAACCTTTGCAGATTACTGGTCCATCTATAGAAGACACTCTTAAAAGTTTTATGCAAGCAACCCAAACTGGTTTGGTAGAGATGCAGAAGAATTTTATGCAGTCACAGATAGAGATGCAGAAGAATTTTATGCAATCACAGGCGGAGATGCAGAAGCAAATCAATCAGATGGCTAACCAAGGCAGATTACCTTCTACCACCGTGAACAACCCCAGGCACAATGTTAGTGCCATGAGTTTAAGGAGTGGAGTTGTGTTACCAGAGAGGGAAGGTGCGAAAACAGACAAGGAATTGAAAAAAATTCAGTCGCAAGAGTTGGATGAAGATGAGGAGGAAGAAATTGAGGCAGATGCTGTCTTGGCCAAACCTGTGGCCAAACCTGACCAGAAGGAGGAAGTGATCGAAATTCCTCCACCATTCCCTCCTAGATCCTCAAAAGAGAAGAAACAAGATGAAGCAAGGGACTTTATGAATGTTTTTGGAAAGATAGCTGTTAATATACCTATGTTAGACTTAATTGCTAAAGTTCCCTCTTATGCTAAATTTCTTAAAGAATTTTGCACTAACAAAAAGAAAGTTGCAGGTATAGAGAGAGTGCATTTAGCTCATAATGTCTCTGCAGTGCAGCAACTTCCAGAGAAGTGCAAGGATCAGGGAACTTTCACCATCCCATGCCGAATAGGAAACAAGACGATTGAGAAAGCCCTTTGTGATTTAGGGGCTGGCATCAATGTGATGTCCTTGAGTGAATTCGAGATCTTGAAGATAGGTACAATGAAGGAAACTGATTTGGTGATTCAGCTGGTTGACAGATCGTTCATCCGACCCAAGGGAGTTGTGACAGATGTCTTGGTAATGGCAAATGATTTTATATATCCAGTGGATTTTTACATTGTTGAAATGAATGTTCAATTGCCTTCTTGCACAACTGACATCTTATTAGGAAGACCATTTCTAAGGACATCGAAGGCTAAGATTGACTGCTTTGAAGGGAGCATAATTTTAGAATTCTGTGGAAGGACCATAAAATTCAGCATTACCGAAGCATTACAGCATCCAAATGATTTACATTGTGTGAATTTTCTTGATGTTTTAGATCCAATTACTGATAAAATGGCTGATATTTATGTTAACAATCACCTTGAGTATGTGTTGAGCAGGGGAATTTCAACAAAGACACTGAAGGAATTGGAGGACAGAACAGGAAATCAGAAGGAGCTCCAAGAAGTTTTGGGCAGTTTGGCTGATCCAAAAGAGACAGACGCAATCTTGGCCAAGACACGGGCCAAGACTGCAAAAGTGAAAGGGAAAACAGGACAACAGAATTATGAGCTGGAACAGCCCCCCGATCCATTCAAACGTATACCTATACGGGTTGTCAAGGGAATGCCACCCAAAGGTCCTGACAAACTTAGCGCATGGGGGGAATTTGGAGAAGTTTCTTGATAAGAAACCCATGGCAGTGTCGAGCCCAAGACAATAAATAAGGGCGCTACATGGGAGGCAACCCATGCTTCTTTTATTTCTTTTCATTTGATTTATTTTTCATTTATTTTTGTTCTATTTGAGTTCGCTGGGTTGTTTTGGTTGCTCGCAGGAACTAAGTGTGGGGACGATGCTGCGGATTGGCGTAGAGCTTGGCCAAACCTCAGGCCTAGACTCTGTTGGAGTTAGAGGGACACGTGTCAGTGCCATCAATTTTAGTCGTGGGCAACTCCAACCGCCATATCCATTTGTATTCTCCCACAACCACCAGCGCCTCCTGATCCACAGCAGCCCCTCCAGTTGCGGATCTAGGCCAAACATCAGGCCAAGATCCTCCAGCTCCAGCAACATGTTCTATTTTTGCCCCTAGGTCGTTTCTTTCTTTTCTTTTTATTTCTGTCTTTTATTTGTCTCTCCACACAATGAGGACATTGTGTCTTTTAAGTATGGGGAGGGTGTTTTAATTTCTTAATTTAATTTTTGTTTTTGTGTTTGTTGTGAATATTGATTGATTTGTGTGATTTTGAGTCAATTTTTTGCGTTTTAAAATTTTTCTTTTTACATCAGTTTGTCCAGTTTTGAGTCTGCTGTTTGCATGATTTTTTGTTCTTCTTTTTATGCTTGTTTGAGTCTGTTTTGATTGAGTGTACACCGCCCCCCTAGATTTCAACTTAGGTTGTTTAGTTTACCACTGAAATTGCAAGTAGACACTTGTCTAGGCGAAACAATGCTTTAGTAACAGGGAAGCGAACGAGCGTAACTTGATCAATGTCTAATGTTACCCAAACAAACTCTATCCACATGGTCTAAAGGACGTCTAGCTTAAAACCTTAACGAACATTAGGGTGTCTAGGCTTGCTGCGTCTGATTTGAGTGTGTTGTTCTATCTGTTTGTGTGAGACAGAAAAAGGTGCTGGAATGTCATAGCAGAATATAACAAAGGTGGAAGTTCTAGGTGCCCAAAAAGAACAAGCTCTGTCTATATGCATATGCCTGTAAAAATGCAAAAGGCATGGAAAAAATGATATGCATATGCCTGTAAAAATACAAAGGGCATAGAACGAAAAAGAGAGAATAAATCTGCTGAAAATGGTTTAAATGACACTAGTCTTTAGGCACGCTTGGATAGAATAGCACATCGGTGGGACTCAAATCTGTGGTGAGTTTAGACCCCTATACATTAAAAATTCAAATCTAGCAGGATGTCTTGATACCATTTGGATGAGGTTTGTTTAGGGTATTGATTTGTCCTTGTTAGTCTAGCATTCGGTCGCTTAGGGAAGTGTCTTGGTAAATTCTGTAGTGAGGTGAACAGCCGAAAGGAGAACTCTGGGGGTCATGGTGTCTTTTTTGTTTTTGTTGTGTTTTTGTTTTATTTTTGAGTCTTTGAGTCTGTATGCTTGGGGGCAAGCATAGTTTAAGTGTGGGGAATTTGATTACATTGCATTTCATCATGTTTTTACTATCCATTTACTTGTTATTTGGGCAGTAAACTTACTGATTTATCTTTGTATTTCCCATATCTTAGCAGTTTTGGTCTGGAGGCAATTTATAGAAGAATATGACTTGTGGAGCACTGAAGCTGTTTTCCCGAGTCTTGGCCTAGCGCTTGGCCAAGACTCTTTCGCATTCAACGTGTCGCACCACCATATCGTCTTGGCTAAGACTCCGGCCAAGACTGATTCGCGAGAGAGGAATCATGAGCAGCGGCTTTGGGCCTTGCGAGCTGGCAAATCACAGCTGTCCAGCAAGAAAGAGAAGGATCAAGAAGATATTTATTTAAGAATCCTATCAAAGATCTCCTTCCATCTTTATATATTTTAAATTCCTATTTTTATTCAAAACAAATCAGGATAATTTATTTGGAGATTATTTAGGAGATTATTTAGGAGATTGAGTTGGAGAAGGACAGAGGAGTTTTAGCTTGCTTATAGCTGAACTTGTCCTCCTCTTCTCCCTCCCTCTTCTTCTTTCCCAATTCGATATTGATATACTTTTGCTCCGGATTTAATTCTTTAAATCTCGGATTTAATTTATTTATGCAATCAAGTATTTTATTTTTCTATGTATGAGTATGAGTAGCTAAACACTCATTCTTGGTAAGGGTTGATGAGTTTAGTTCTTATGCATTCGTGAGATCAAACCATGCTTAATAATCTCTTTATTCGTATTCATTTATTTCTTAAGCTTATTTAGTCGCTTACTCACTAGAGACAAGAGTTGGCCATTCTTGTATCCTAGTAGAGGAGAGTTGCAACCAGCCTAGAAGGAAAGGGAGTACTCGTTGGCTAGGCGAAGTAGGTGACTAGTCTCGCGCCAAACTAGAAGAAATAAGTGATCTAGGTCAAGACCAGATTGACAACCTAGGGTTTCCACAGGGAGACAACTTGGCCTATGTACTATCTTCCCCTGTACCATTGATGAAGCGAACAACCATTCAAGACAACAGTCAAACGGATAAACCCTTTAACCAGCAAGGTGTCCCTTGGCTAGGATTATCAGGAAAGGGAGCACCCGCCAGGTAATTTGAAGAGGAGGGAAGACAGGAGTGAACAAGAGTACCTTCACTCTATAGCAGTACTATGAACGAAGAGATGAACATCCTTGAGTCAATGATCGAAGCATAAGAGCAAAAGCTCTCATATCGCCTTTACCAGGAATTCCCTTTTATTTGATATCTTATAATCTTGACCCCTGTCTAGGCCAATACTATTTTGAACTATTTTACCTCTTTCTGTTTTGTCTTTATTTTCAGATTCTACCAAGCCAAATCCAGTGACGAGGAAGTCAACCAAGAACTACATTTCCTAGAGGTCTCTGTGGACGATCCTCTTACCACAATCTACAAACCCTTGTGGACAGTGATAAGTTGTATTTCTACCCCCTTTTCCATACCTATTTCACTCTTATATTTGACGTGTTTGACGCGCGATCAGTAACCTAAACGGCATCTCTCCTCAAATCTCAACCGTCAAGTTGACCTCAATTGGACGGGCAAGCGCAACGTAGGCACACACGCACCTCCAACCATCATTGCCCCTGTTCCGCATTTATGAGGGGAACGACGCATTTAATGTAACAAGACAACATCATTGCTAGAACAGAACAACCTCTCAGTCAACCTCACCAATCATAATTCTACCTCAGCACGTCCCTTGACGTAACTACCCTCACCCCCTACATAGGAATATCATATACCTCATTATTTATATATACTCCCTCTGTTCACAAATAACAGACGTTTTAGGATAGTAGAAAGACGTAAGACAATGATATTTGATCATATTTTATTCCACATTGTTTCATTTTTACATCTAATTTTCACTCAAATTACCACACCATCATCAAATTGGGTTGATTCAACAACAAAAAAATTGACATTTTCACAAAATATATATTTCGAAAAAGATAAAATGACAAGTACTCCAAATAGTAAAAAAACGTAGAAAAACGTTAGTTATTAAAAGATAGAGGAAGTATATGGTATGATTGGAGAAGTCACTTTCCTGTCTTTAAATTAAGATGAATTAAACATTGTTTAATAATTGATTAACTACTTAATAAAAGAGAAGATGGAGAGAAGAAAAAGAGAGAAGAGCTAAATTATATAGAGAAGAAAGTAAAAGAAAATGAATGAAAAGAACAGGCGCAGTAGCGTTTGCAATAGGGTTCCGTAAAGAAGAAAGTCAACCATCCATATCCTATTCCTGACCATACAAATTAGAAACAGACAAAGCCGTGATTTACCCTTTTAGGTTTCTTGTCTTTTTTTCTGTTCCGTAGACTATATAATAAACTAAAAAGATAATTATCGTGCATTCTCGGAATATCATTTATCACTTAATTTCATGCATAAATAGTACTCCCTTCAGTTTTTTTTAACTGATGTTTTAATTTTAGAAACGTATATTAAAGAGGTCGAATAACTCACTGTTTGAGACAATTTTACCTCAAATTTTTCTCGAACTTAGAGTATACCATTCATGTAATTCGAGAAAAAATTCGGGACAAAATTATTTCAAATAATGAATCATTCAACTTTCTTAATATGCGTGTTCAAAATTAAAGTATAAATTAAAAAAAACTATAGGAAGTATGGTATACCACTAATATCTCACGAGAACCCATAGTTATGGATATTATTAAAGAATGAATCATGTCATTTACGTACAACTTGGAAATGATCTCTTTGAAAATATGAGCTTTTCTCACAAAGTCACGTTTGTGGTGGGCCACAACTAGAAGGCCTGACACCCATCGACATTGGGCCCATTCCCTTCTCAACAAGTTTGACAAAGGAGAGACCTTGCATTGCAAAGGAGATGGGAGGATTTTCTAGACTTAGACTTTTTAAGCCACCGTCTTTAATTTCTTTAATTTTGGTTGTTGTTTGATTTGAATTTGAGTGCTGGCTTATTTTGTCCTCATCTCGAAGTTAATTTTGCGTCATAACTTGCAAGTAATGAGAAAGAGAAGTTGGGCCCATATGGACTGGACTCCACCTGCACCATCCAATTTTTGGTTTGAAATCAACTCGAATTTTGGAGGGAGGCCGCGAAAATTTTGGGAAAATTCGCGCGGCCAAAGCAATGAACGAAGTACAGAGATGAAAGGAATACAGAGCTGAGGGAAGAGGAGGGGCAGCAAGGTCTTCTCACCCACGCGCACAGTACTGCCTTAAACTCCGTACCCACTGCTAAAATGACAAGTAATGGCGGACAGAGGGAGTACATTTTTTTATAGTCAACATTTTTGTATCGTCACGTAAACATGCTCCAAAGGAAAGGGAAGAAAGGTAACACACTCTCTCTCTCTATCTATTAGTTTATTTTCTAATCTATTTAATTAGTGTGTTTGCTTTAAATAACGATTGATTAACGATTGAGTTGAATGCTATCCAAGTATATAGGAAATGTCTTTACCAGTCTCATACTGTGCTACTATTTATCTTTTGTGCACATGGAATTGATGGAAATTTCTATTTGTGAAATTCACATTTTCTGTGTTATAGTCTACTGTGACTATTTTTAGTTCCATTTATGAGTCAGGACTGAACCTATAAATGCCACACGTTCTTGATCAGCTCCCTATACTACAAGAGTTGGATTTTTTTTGATACATAAAGAGAGATGACTATTGTTTGGGTGCATCTTGTTGATATGACATGCTGAGAGAGTTGATTTTTGGATGAATGTGTGATTGAACATGTTAAAATCACGATAAGGTAGCAAGTGAGGCTTTTGATCTGACTTAGGTATTGTAATAATACTCTCTTAACTTTATTAATACATACCATTACAATATATATACCCTAATACCACATACCTAATACTAATACAACGTATATACATACGTATATAAATACGTATATCTAACACTCCCCCTCAAGCTGGAGCATAGATATTTATCATGCCCAGCTTGTTACAAAGATAATCCACTCGAGGACCTGGAAGGGCTTTAGTGAAGAGATCACCCAGTTGTTCTCCTGTTTTCACATAGTGAATGGAGATAAGATTTCCCTGAATCTTCTCGCGAATGAAGTGACAGTCTACTTCAATATGCTTCGTCCTCTCATGGTAAACAAGATTTGTAGCAATGTGGAGAGCAGCTTGATTATCACACCAGAGTTTTGAAGGTGAGGAGTGTTCTATACCAATTTCAGTCAGAAGTTGCCGCATCCATATAATCTCACAGGAGGATTGTGCCATGGCTCTGTATTCTGACTCTGCACTGGATCGAGACACCACGGTTTGCTTCTTGCTCCTCTAAGAGATCAGGTTCCCACCAACAAAGACACAATAGCCGGTTATTGATCTTCTATCAATCTTCGACCCAGCCCAATCCGCATCAGCAAAGCACTCAATCTGATTGTGACCGTGGTTACTGTACAGGATCCCGAGGCCAGGTGCCCCTTTCAGATAGCATAGGATATGCTCCAGAGTCTCCCAATGCTTATCTGTTGGAGCAGACATGAACTGGCTAACAACACTAAGCGCGAAGGTGATGCCAGGCCGTGTCACACAGAGATAGTTCAGTTTCCCAACTAATCTCCTATACTTCTCAGGATCATCAAAAGGGTCACCGTCATCTTTGGTGAGATTAACATTAGAAGCCATAAGGGAGCTACAGGGCTTGGCTCCCAACTTTCCTGTTTCTGCAAGGAGATCAAGGACATACTTTCTTTGAGATAAGAAGATACCTTTGTTACTCCTGGACACTTCTATCCCTAGAAAGTATTTCAGCTGATCCAAGTCTTTTGTACTGAACTTGGTATGCAGGAAAGATTTGAGCGAAGAGATCCCAACACTATCATCTCCTGTAATGATAATATCATCCACATACACAACAAGCAAAATAATACCCGCAGCAGATTGTCTATGAAAGACAGAGTGATCACACTGGCTCTTTTGCATGCCAAATTGTAAAATCACCTCACTAAACTTGCCAAACCAGGCACGAGGACTCTGTTTTAGACCATACAGGGCCTTCTTCAGCATACAGACTTTCCCATACTCCCCCTGAGCAACAAACCTAGGTGGTTGCCACATATAGACTTCTTCCTGTAGGTCACCGTGAAGGAAAGCATTCTTGATGTCTAACTGGTGAAGAGGTCAATCCTGAGAAGCGGCTAAGGAAATGAACAACCTGATAGAGGATAATTTGGCCACAGGGGAAAAGGTGTGAGAGTAGTCCACCCCATATGTTTGAGCATACCCTTTGGCAACAAAGCGTGCCTTAAGACGTGTCACAGAACCATCAGGATGGAATTTCATAGCAAAGACCCATCTGCATCCTACAGCCTTCTTGTCCTTGGGTAAAGACACCAAGTCCCAAGTGTGATTATCCTCTAAAGTGATAATCTCCTCAAGCATTGCATTCTTCCAACCAGGATGAGTCAATGCTTCCTGCACTGTGTTTGGGACAACAACAGAATCTAGAGAGGAAATCAGAGCACATGTCGATGGAGACAGGTGATCATAGGAGACATAGTTAGCAATGGAGTAGACAGATTTATAGTGCCGTTTACCTTTGCGAAGACTGATTGGGAGATCCAAATCAGTGGGTGGATCAGGTGACGAGGAGTCTGGTGGAGGACATGTATCAATGGGTGCCACAGATAACGTAGAAGAACCAGTACCAGGATCAAAATTTGCAGTCAAGATCCTCTCCTCAATATACTGTGCAGAGGTACCCGAAGAAGAAGGCTGGTCAAAGGTACTATCACAAGAGGGTTGATCAGAAACAACCAATGGAGGAGCAGAGTAAGGAAGAGGAGCAGATAGGGAAGGAGCAGAGGAGACTGGAGGAGCAGAGTAGACCAACCAATCATCATCACCATGATCATCATCCTGGGGAACAGGATGTGAGAAGAATGGTGCCTGTTTAGAGAAGGCAACATCAATAGACACCAGATATTTCTGAAGATCTGGAGAGTAGCATCTATATCCCTTCTGAAGCCGAGAATACCCCAAGAAGAGATACTTTAGGGCCTTAGGATCCAATTTTGTGATGTGAGGATGGACATCACGAACATAACATGTACTACCAAATGTCTTCGGGTCAATGGGGAATAACCGTTTACCAGAGGCAAGGATTGCATATGGGATACCATCATCTAAAAATGCCGAGGGTATACGGTTAATCAAAAAACATGCTGTAGAAACAACATCAGCCCAAAAATGCTTAGGCACTTTATTCTGGAATAAGAGAGCTCTAGCTGTTTCTAGCAGATGTCTATTCTTCCTTTCAGCCACACCATTCTGGGCTGGTCTGTCAACACAGGACGACTGATGCAAGATACCATGCTGAGACATATATTGACAGAAAGATTCAGACATATATTCCTTAGCATTATCACTTCTCAACATCCGAATAGAAGTACCAAATTGAGTTTTAATCTCAGTACAGAATGCACAAAAATGAGCAAACACCTCAGACCGATTTTTCATAAAATATGTCCAAGTCATCCTTGAATAATCATCCACAAAAGTAATAAAATATCTAAAACCAGGTTTAGCAGTTACAGGACAAGGACCCCAAACATCCGAATGGACTAATTCAAAAGCAGACAACCCACGTTTACTAGTACGTGGACCCAAAGAAGTGCGATGATGTTTCGCAAAATGACAAGTTTCACAGTCAAGGGAAGTAGCTGACTTGAACTGTGGACATAGTTGCTTCAGATACTGCAGACATGGATGACCCAGACGGCAATGAGCTTTAAACAGAGAAGTGGAGCTGAAGCAGGCTACTGACTCTAGCACCCACGGATCCAGAACATACAGACCACCCGATACATGTCCTCTACCAAAGACCAGCTTTGTCACTAGATCTTGAAAGAGACAATGATCAGGGTAAAATGAGATGAAGCAGTTGAGGTCCTTTGTAAGTTTACTAACTGACATCAGATTAAAAACCAACTCAGGTAGACTAAGTACAGATGACATAGTAATAGCAGAAGTTGGTTTAACTATACCATAACCCTCAACACTACGAGTGGTGCCATCAGCAATGGTGACATGAGCAGATGTTTTAAATTTCTTAAAACTGGAGAAAGTATTTGTGTTACCTGTCATATGTTCATTTGCACCTGAATCAACTACCCACTGACTAGAACTAGAGACAAGACATGTTTTACCCATTCTAGCTGAACTCGAGGTTGTCTTCACCCATTCCAGATACTGAGTATATCTTGCAAACTCCTCTGCAGATATAGTTACAGTATCACCAGAAGAGGAACTAGGTACCCCGACAAGATTACGACTCTGTAATCTCCTACAAAACCTCTTCGTATGGCCAACCTTCCTATAGTAGAAACAAACCACACCCATGGCACAATCCCAACAACAGAGCAAACAGACCCCAACTGAGTCTACATAGGCTGAATAAGAAGCAAAGATCGAGCAAATACGAAGCAAGTGCGCAATAATACGAGTAAATAGTACCCAAACAGTACCCGCAAATAGTACCCAAATAGTACTCAATACATAGCAAATACGGCTGTAGATACACCTCAAATGTTGTCCAAATACGAGCCAAATACTAGCAAAATATGAGCAAATATACGAACATAAGCTAGATTGAGCACAAACACAACATTCAATCACAACCAGCAGCAGATTCAACGTATACAAACGAGCAGATATGCAAACAGGAACACAGAAACGAAGTTTGTACCCGTTCGAGTAGATTAACCAAGGGCAGTTTTGTATTTTAGCAAAACCGAGTATCAAAACTTGCCAAAATCGAAAACTTAGCACAGGTACCTGCCGATCTCGAGGAGGCGAGCAGAACCCAGGTCGCGGCGGTCGGAACGGCGGCATCACGCTCCCTCACGCGCCGGCGCCTGGCAGATGCGGCGGAAGACTTGAGCTGCGCTTGGCGGAGTGTCGGAACTCCGATGGGCACCGTTCAGGTGGCGTTCGACTCCTGTCGTCGAGACGCTCCCTCCTGTGGCGGCGGTGAGAGTAGCAGACGGCCAGAACACGGTCTAACGAGCTGACAACAGAACAGACTTTGGGAGAGTTTCGTTTTAGTTATTATGCTCCGCTACCATGTAATAATACTCTCTTAACTTCATTAATACATACCATTACAATATATATACCCTAATACCATATACCTAATACTAATACAACGTATATACATACGTATATAAATACGTATATCTAACAAGTATCATATACTTGTGTGCATCTGACAGGTATGCCTGTGTTAAATGTGTAATGTGGTCTGTTTGCATTATACCATGCTTCCTTCCTTCTCGAGTTATCATTGAGCTTGCTGTGACTTATTTATATCAATTCTCATGGTCAAGTAATTGGATGTTGTCAAATATTTGCTTAACCATCTTAATTGCCCATCTCAGGAATTGTATCTCAATATTGGGTGGCCTTTGTATCGTAAATATGGGCATGCTTTTGAGGTGAGAACATGCAAAAACCTGTGTATGTAATCTCTTTATCTTAAGTTTATCTTGATCACTTAAACAAATAGACGCGCAGGCATTCAAAGTCATGGTGAATGATCTTGATTCAGTTTTGAATATTCTCACCCGTGAAGTATATGAGATTGGTCCTGATGGACATGAGGTAATTTTCTTTTCTTTTTTTCTGGAGTCATTTTGTTTCTACACTTTCTTTCCATTCTTGGCCAAGGTTTCTTTTCCATCCATAGGTGACCAAAGTAGTGCCTGCTGTGACAGAAGAAGTGAAAGAAGCTTTGATAAAAAATATTAGGAGAAGAATGACCCCACAACCGATGAAGATACGGGCCGATATTGAAATGAAATGTTTCCTTTATAGTCAGATTTGAAACTTGGTAGAACATGCTGTGTTCATGTTCAGATTTGAATAAGAGGAGAAAGCAGGGCAAGAACAGCAAGGAGAGGAGGGAAATAGAGAAGAAAAGCAGTTTGGTCAAGAAACAGGGGAGGATAAGGAGAAGAACTGTGTCATCTTGTGTCAGCAGAATTAATTTGGGAATTATGGGATGAGTGGTGTGGAGTGGAGGAAGATGAGGACAACAGCAAGGAGTTCATCTTCTTCATCGATTTCAATATCTCCAGCATCTTCTGGTTGTAGTTCATCTGTAATGGAGTGGGATAGTACGGAGGAGAATGAGCTTACTGCTCCTGTTGGCTTCTCTTTGCTGGTTTATGCTTGGAAGAAGTGACAGAAAGATTTGAATTAGATTCTGCTTTGGGTAATCTCGATTAGAAATTTCTTGTTTCAATTTGATTGATGTAATTAACTAGTTTATGAATAAAAAATTTAAAATTTATATCAACAATTCTTCCACTTTTCTCTTTCCCTGTATAATGTCTGTAATCAATGGTGAAGTAGGCCCTTGAAGATTTGAATCTGTCCAAGAAAGAAAACCATCTTGTGTGCTTGTTGTTTGATCTTTTTTGGTTGGAACTTGGAATAAGAAATTGCTTTTCGTGAGGAAATTTCCAAGACTTGTATAAATATTAAGTTAAAAAAAATAAAAATTCCTAGATTGGTTTCTCGCCTTTATTTGTTCCGCAGAAACGCATCTGCAAAAAGCATGCATCATTCAGTAGTAAATAGCTTAGCTTAATAATAGGGGTGTCAAAATGGGTCTACGGATTTGGACCCGACCCAGACCCGGCAGACCTGAAGATACACGGTCGGGACCAGACCCGGTCCCGATAAAAAACGGGACTAATTTCTGGTCCCGGTCCCGGCCCGACGGGTCCGGGTTCGGGACCAGACTTGAACTTTACTTCTTCTTCTTTTCTCGAAGCCCAACCCCCTTTCTTCTTTTTCTTCTTTCCTTTCTTTTCTTCTTTCCAGCATATTTCTTTCCTCAATTGAATCTTTCTCTTTTTTTCTTTTTTTTCCTTTCTATGCCCTCTTTTCTTTCCTTTCTTTGCTCTTTTTTCTTTTTCTTTCCCTTTTTCTTCCTTATTTTTTGTTCCAATAAAATGAGAGGGAGAGATCCAAAATTGGGGTCTGTGATGATTTTTGATTTTTGTGTGATGATGCGAGCAGATCGGGAGATGATGATGAGTTTGTGTGATTTGGTCCGGTTGTGTTGGTTTGGGTTGCGATTTTATTGATTTGGGGTGCGTTTGTGTGGGTTTACAGTGAGGGATGGAGGTGGTGGTGTGGTGGTTGCTGGAGGAGGAAGAAGAACAAAGGCTAGGGTTATTTTTTTAATTTAGCCGGGTCCAGACCCGAGACCCGTCTGGTCAGACCTGGCCAGACCCGGTCCCGACTTAAAATGGGACCAAAAATTGGTCCCAGACCCGACCCGAGACCTCGGGTCCGGGACGGGTCTACGGGACCGGTCCCGTTTTGACACCCCTACTTAATACTCCCTCCATGTTTTATTAATTGACGCCCGTACTGTAGATACGCATATCGAGGAGGTCGGATGACTCACTATTTAACCTCAAAAAATTCCGTACTTTTTTTCTAACGTACGTTAATCCTTACCGTACGTCCGAGAAAAAATTCAGAATTTTTTGAGGTTAAATAGTGCGTCATCCGGCTTCCTTGATATGTGTATCTATAGTGCGAGCGTCAATTAATAAAACATAGAGGGAGTAATGAATAGGTAATTGTAATTTATATAAAATTTTCCAAAAGTGCTCAAGTTTTAACTTTTTTTCTTCTTCTACTAATGAAGTTTTAATTCTTTTTATAAATAAAATGTTAATTATTTGTTTAAAGAAATAGATTGATTTAAAAAATCTATATAGATACTAAAAAATATCCAAATATTAATTATAATGTTTGAAACAAATTGTGTTCTTTATAGTCATTTTACATTTTAATCATAGTTGTAACCGCAGTTTTTACAAAACACCATAAACAACTTCTGGTATCTCACAACACTTTTAATAAATATTTACTAAACACCATACTGATTTTTCCAAAAGTGATTTTCACACATCACTTGTTCCCACAGTACTTTTCCAACCAAAACTGGAACGTCAAAGGGAGCCTTAAGTGCCCCTTTGGCGTTTCGGTTCTACTCTAAAAAACTGATTACCAAAATCAAAAAGCTCTAAGGCTCCCTTTGGGAGTAAGGTTCTACCTGAGAAAGTACTGTGGGAAAAAATATTGTGTGAAAAACACTTCTGGAAAAGCCAGTATGCTGTTTGGTAAATAGTTGTTAAAAATGCTGTGAGAAACCAGAAGTTGTTTATGGTGTTTGGTAAAAACTGCTGTTAAAACTATGGTTGGAATGTAAAATGACCATAAAGGACAATTCATTTCAAGCATTATAATTAATATTTTTATGTATTTATATAGATTATTTAAATCAATCTATTTTTTTAAACAAATAATTAACAATTTATTTATAACAAGAAATAATACTTCATTAGAAGAAGAAAAAAAAGGTAAATATTGAGCACTTTTTGAAAGTTTTACATATATAAATCAGTCACAATTACTTATTCATCATTAAACTATTAGCTATTGAGTTACGAACTACATTCATAAAATTGTACAAAACCATAGAACCGACTACAATTTTAACTTGCGTTGGAAATGGATACGAAAGCATGTCACGTAATATTTTCCACAACATTACTTTGATCATAATATTTTCCACAACATTAGGAAAGCATGTCACGAAATATTTTCCTATTATAGACAAACCGAATTGTATAACATGCGGTCTAGTTCTTCTACAACTCTTTTTTTGCCAAAGAAAAAATACAGAACAACAACCAACAGTAGACCCCATTCTTCTTCTATTTTTCATAAGTCATCTGGTAAAGGCACCCATTCCTTTCATTGGCCTTGCACCAATTTCACATTGTAATTTTTTGGATAAGTGATAAATAACTTGGAATTTTACAATTTCATTTTTCAATGGTTTTATGTAAAAGCAGCTAAAAACTTTTGGATTAAATACATGTATAAATTTTCAGATAAAATCATTTCAATTCACATACTAAAATTAATTAATGTACAATGGAAATAAACATTTATCATTAATACTAAATATGCAAATCAAGCTAGGTGCTCTAATGCTTCTTTTTTCTTTCCCCTTTCTTTCTCAAGCAAATACATTTTCTCTGCTTCGGGTACAACAAGCAGGATTGCATGCATTTTCATATTCATCCCCTCTACCTTCTCCATTAGCCTGCCGTTAGTAAACATTCCCAAAAAAATACTTTGTAACGTCTCTCAACTGTCGTACAACGGCAGAACTATGATCACAACAGATCCAACCGTTCCCCACGCGATCGAGATGACTGCCCATAATGTGAAGTAACCTCTACTAAACACCCCTGAAATTTTGAGCACAAAGTTGAGTACTAATAGCATGTTTTTATGCATGATTTTCACTCCATTTTCTCGCCCATTTAAGGCATGATTCTGCTAATTTACCCTTATTTTCATTACTATTGCAGATCTAGGCCTGAAAAGGGAGTTTATGCAAAAACATGCATTTTTGGTGCATTTTGAGCGAATTCGAGCTTCAAGACCAAAGTTGAGGTCCCGAGTCCCAAGCAGCGTTCAAGGTCTCGAATCGGATTCCCCATTCGGGCCCGCGAAGGGCGGAGAATGACATTTCCACGTGTCCTCTCGCCAAAGCTCCATGTGATCTCCTTGACACCAGTGTTATCAGAACCGGACCGGACCGGCCGGTCCATCCGGTTCAACCGGGCTCGAAGTCATTTCCGGTCTGATTCACCCTACCGGTTTGATGCCTGAGAAAAACGACGCCGTTTCCAATCCAAACCCAGGAAAACGACGTCGTTTCCAATCCAAACCCAGGAAATCAAACCGGTCACCATCTCTCACGGCCGAAACAACCCACCACCACCAAACCACCCATTTGTTCCTCCGATCCACACCAATAACCACAGCCAAACCATCCTCGCCACCACCACAACCAACCGCCGACCGCCGATCTCCGATCCACAACTACCACCAGCACTGCTACCGATCACCGATCTGCTCACACCACCGTCACCGCAATCAAATCCATCACCAAAACAATCAAATCCATCACCAAAACCATCAAATCTCCATCATCAAAGAGAACAGAGAAGAGAATTGGAAGAAAAAAAACCAGAAAAGAAAAAGAAAAAGGGAAGAGAGGAAAGAAAAGGAAGAAGAAAGAAAAAGTGTGTGAGCTTGTGAGGCTGCAGAGGAGAGAAAAAGAAAGGAAAAGAAAAGAAAAGGGAAAGAGGAAAGAAAGGACTGAGTGTGAGGCGACCCAACAAGAAAAAATTAGAATTGATAAACTAATTTAATTATTGATTAGTAATGGGTCGGTCAATCCGAAAAAAATCTGAAAATTCGACCGAATTGACCGGATTTACATAGAAGGGGTGTAAATAAAATATTTATAAAACTAAAAAAATTGAGGAGTCATATTAATTAATAAATTACATAAAAGATAGAACAATTTAAAGACTTACAAAAGAGTTCAAAATTATAAGGGTGAAGGTGATGCAAAATATAGCTGATTATTACTCTAAATGAGGAGGATTAATTTGCATACATATACACATTAATAGTTTAATACTATATTTTCAAGAAAATAAATATTTTAGAAAATTTTAAATTTTTTGTGTTTAATTTACTCTTCTTCTTTTTTTCTTGTAAATATGTTTTACATGAAAAACATACATGCTTATAATAAATATTATTTGTATAATTTTCTTGGATAGAGGTAATTAATATTCTAATTCGTTAATCTATAAATATCTCACTTGGTTAATTACATTTCTTTTATCATGATCAAGATGGAGTTATATTCAAAATTTAATTTTCATCTATTTCCTAATCTCTCTTTTATTTTGTGGCTTAGTTCTTCTTTTAATTATAATATATGTTTAATTTTAAATAAATTTTATGAGTGATAAAATTAACATATAGTATGCTAGTTCGTATGATTTTATTTTTGTTACATGGTACAAATGTCTCTTAATGAACAAGTGTGTTTGAATTTTGAATATCATTTCATTTGAATGTTGGATTGTTTCTTTATTTTGTAATTTGGATAATTAAGTGTGTATGAATATTTAAGTGTCATTTGAATGTTAGATAGTTTCTTTATTTTCAACTTTTGATGTACTTGATATACTTTATTTTGATATATTATAACTTTATTTTGATATATTATAAAATGCTACAGTAAAAAAACCAGCCGGTTCAATCCGGTTTTATCCGGTTTTATAGTCTATGATTTACCGGTTTAATGTATGAACGGTTCCGGACGGACCAGCAACTACAATCCGGTTGAACCCAGTTCAACCCGGTTGAACCACCAAATTTTCATTTCCGGTTCTCTGTCCGGTCCGGTTCTGATAACACTGCTTGACACTATTCTGATGCTCTGCACTGACCACCAAATACCTACCGCTCTGACCATTTCAGCCCTTGAGCCCACTCCAGACCTGCCAAAGCTGGGAAAACCAGACAGCTTTATGCTTTTCCAGCTTTGTGCTTTAAGGAGCATGGATCCATTTTTATAGGCTTTCATTTAATGCGTTTTGTCCCTAGTTTTTGACTGAAGATATTTTGTGCTTGGAGCTCTAGTATATAAGGAGCATCCAAGAGTAGTTTAGGGGGATCTCACCACTTAATATAATTTTAGAAAATCATTAGTTTTAGTTTTCTTAGACTTCTCTCTAGTTTATCTCTCTAGTTCTTGTTAGCTCATCTTCAACCTTGCCGCCGGGCTTCAAACGGATTTTTAGTAACAAAGTCTTCTTCCCTTAATCTATTTTACTTACTTGTTCTGCTTTCTTTAATTATTATTTGTTCATCTTCAAGCATGAGTAGCTAAATCTTTAGTTCTTAGCAAGGGTGATTCAAGGGTTGCAAGGGCAGATTCGTGGCCTTAATGTGCTTAATTTATTCTTGTTGCCATGTTCAATTACTTATCATTTTAATTACATCTTTGCATGAAATAATTTGAGGCTTGATCAACTGATTATTATTTTGTGTGAATGCTGCCATCTTTGTGATGAATACGGAAGGAAAATTGCATGGACAAGTAGGCATCTGTTTAGTCTTGACTGCGCTGAAGTGGTCTCGAATAGATAGGGTCAGTAGTTGATTAGAGCGAGGTCACGAGCCTGACAAACTAAGGGACTCTTAGCTCTAGATCTGTCTTTTCTTATCCTCATGGGAGGTTTGAGTGTGGCCCTCCCGCATTCGTGCGTGGAGGGATGGCAAACCGTCAAGACTACCTCATAAGTGGAAACGGGGGGTAGTTTCTCTTAAGAGAAAAGTAGGGGATATCTGAGGAATCTGGTCCCTATGTCATTTCTATGACGTCTTGAATAGAATATCCTTGTGCTGATGACAGTCGAGCCCCCGAATGCAACCCAAGAATGCCTTTGCTAAGATCCTTCTCCATCTGATTGTTTATGTTTATTAATTCTCTGTTTTATCATTTCTGGACTCATTTACTCACTTGCTTTATTTTACCATTCGGGACCTCGAACGTGACATTCGAGACCCCGAATACTGCTTTCCTAGGTAGAAATTGTTAGCTCCCAAATCTATCTTGGCTAACTCGTTTAGCCAAGTAAACCCCCCCTGATTGTTACTTTTCGTGCTCTTGTCCTGCGATTTCATTCAAAACCTTGAACCAGTCTGTCACAATCCCTGTGTTCGACCCCGACTACCACTGTACACATTATCCCTTGTGCACACACATTTTCGGGCATTATTGACTCGCCGTCGAAACGGGTCAAAAATAATATATTTCCTGAGGCCTAGATGCACAAACTAATTTGTGTAAAGCGGTAACAGGGTCGATCCACAGAGATTGTGAGAACTAAAATCAAGCCCTCGATTGTATGACAGAGGTAAAAATGCACAAAATCACAACAACAAAAGGGGGGGGGGGGGTTTATAGGTTAATCAAGTTAACCAAGAGAGTGATCAGAGCTAACAATTCTAACTACTAAAAATGGCAATCGAGGTCACGACGAGTAAACAATAATAATAAAGATCAGAGATAAAATAAAACACAAAATAAACAATTAGATTAATAAGCAAAGATAATAAGTCAAGGAGAAGGGAACTTGGTAAAGGGCTTTCTTGGGTTGCGTCGAGGGCTCGATTGTCATCAGCGCAAAGATTTTCCGTTCTAACGTTACAGACGTGCTATAGGGGTCATGTTTTCACGTAGACCCCCTGCTTTCTTTCGTAAGGAGCCACCCCCCGTTTTCACTGTTAATAAGGTGGCCTCGATCCTCTGATATCCTCTCAGCCACCTATCTTGTCATCAAAAGACAGCCTTTTTCACTTCAGCTTGTCACTAGCACAAAGCGGACAGAATATCAGAGCATCGATAAAGAACAAGAAAGACACATCTAGGGATCGATGCCTCGATTTGTCAAGATCACGACAGGACCCTAACCAGCTGCATGCCCTAGACGAATGAACCCAGATCTACCCGAGAACACTACTCTAGTTGTCTACACCTACCCAACAGTCTCACGCTAGTTATCACTGCAGAGTCACGACGATAATCACAAAGGGAAGATTAAAAGTTGATCAGGCCTCGAATCACCCTAAGCAAAAATATAATTAAAATGACACACAATCAGATATAACAAAGAGAACATGTTAAGAGCAATCAGGCCTCGAATCTACCCAGCAACCCTCGATACACCTTTACCAAGAACGTGGGTTTTAGCCACTCATGTTAAGAGATAAACACATAAAAGATGGAAATAACATAATAAAAGATAAAGGAAGAGTTAAGGATAAAACTTGATTAATGGTGCTTGTTACAAAGCTTGGATCCAGCAACTATGGAGAGAAGAGGAAGGAACAAGCCCCAAAACTACTAAACTAGAAGAAAGCTACTGAAATTAGTTTAAGAGTAAAAATATCTAAAGTGTAAAGTGGTGTTGAAACCCTAGCACATAAGGTTGTATATATACACCAGCCACCCACTAAGGGACAAAATTCCAGCTAAGGGGAGCTCAACACAAGGTGCCCACGCTCTGGCAAAAGGGGTGACCCACGATGGCAGAAAAGGGGAATATTCCTCGGGATCCTCGCAGAACATCTGACATGCATCAGGAAGGACACGTGGAGTGATTGGAGTGGAGCCACGTCGACTTGGCGTTTTGCACTTGTCGAGGCCTTGATAAGATTGTCGAGGTCTCGACGACATGTCGAGGGCAGATCAGCATCTTTGGGAACCTTCTAGAACGTTCTGGAATGTTCTGGGATGTTCTGGAATGGGTCTCGATAAGAATCTTTATGGAATATTCCTTTCGGGCGAGACCAGCATCTGAGGGAATATTCTAGGAGACATCCGCATCTGAGGGAATATTCTGGGGGACGTCCGAGGGGACACGTGGAAGCACAACTGCGAGGACACGTGGATTTAAGGCTCTTGATCCGTCGAGGGCTCGATGACAGGCCTCGATGATAGGCCTCGATGAGGAAATTGGTCCTTGGTCTCGACGATGGTCTTGAACCTTGAAAATCACCCAGAAAGCATGTCTTTTCGCACATTTCTCCTTCTTGGCCTTGATCTGTGAAAAAGATGGAAACACGAGTGGATTAGTAGTATCAAGGCCTAAATCAAGGCAAAAATAGAAGGAAAAACATGCATAAAATACATGCTATCAAATATCCCCACACTGCCCAATGCTCGCCCTCGAGCATTCAGAAAATTTAAAACAGCCCCAAAACATAAACACAATCGACCAAAGCACTGGAATGATCAAACCAATCAATTGTCGAGGTCTCGATAAGATGCTTCCTGCCTAGATGCACACCTGCATTAAACCAGAGGGATAACGACCCCAAAGGTAGAACTTTTCCACATCAAGTCTGGCCACAAGCAATCCTCACTAGATATGTGTTTGCGCTCTCACTCACAAACAAGGTTATGTGTTTAGTCACTCAAAATGCAAATAACATAGCACAAAACAGAGTTTGCATATCAATCCGAGTACATTAATCCACATGCTTGGGCAATCTAACAATCAAAAAGTAACTTTGTATCATGAAAAAGAGAGGAGGAGAAATGAAGAAGAGTTGGGTTTAGAGAAATGGAGAAGAGATATGGCAAAAGAGAAAATAAAAGGAAAAGGAAAAGAAACAAAAAGATGGAGAAGAGATAACCAACTGGTTTGAGGGATTCCTTGGCCGGAAAAAGGAGAGGCGGTGAGTAAGCACTTGCTGGAGAGGATGCAACAACGAGGGCTTGATGATAATTTCTTCATTCTTTAGTGGGGGAGGTCTCGATCTGCATTCTGTGTCGAGGGCTCCATACTTGTGATATTGGCTGCTTTTGTGTGTGGTCTGCTTTTATTTGAATATTTTTTTTGTTTTTGTTTTTGTTTTTGTTTTTTGTTTTTTTTTTTTTTGTTTTTTTTTTTTTTTTTGCAGACACAGACCTTGAAAATTTAGCTTGCCATTATACACTTTAGGGGCTGCAGCTGGGGACCCTTGCCTCTTTCTTGCTTTGAGTGATCAGCGTCGAGGTCTCAATGATTTGACCTTGATTAGGGTCGAGGGCTTAATATTTTGATTCTGCTTCCCCACACTTGTGTTTTGCCGTGGAGAGGAAGCAGTCTCGATTTACTGGTTTGCCCTCGATCTTGGTCTCTCCCCCACTTGATCTTTCGCACCTAGCCCTTGCTGTTCTTTTGAAAAGTGCTACTCACCTGCCAAGGAAAGATCAAGAAAATGGCTCAAATGGTTAGAAGAGAACAAAGGATGTCGAGGTCATGATGGAGGAAAAGAAAACAAAGAGAGAAATAAAGAGAAAATAAAATGATGCAAAGGCTTTTGTCATATCGCTGCTTTCCCAAGTCTAATGGTGCCTACACCCAGGGATGTCATGCAAACCTAGCAAGTGCCTAGCTATGCATTCACTCATGAAAAAGATATGGCATGGATGCTCAATGTGCTCACAAGGTGCTAAATGTGACTACTAGCGTCCAGGCCTCGATGTAGATATAAGGGGCAACAGGCAGACAACATGCTTCAAAAGATTGGTTTAATCATGCAAAATCAGTGCTCAAGACATGTGCTCATGCAAATGGGGTTTCAAAACAGGGCAGCGAGGTCATGCAAAAACTTAGAGAAAACCGAGTAAAAATTCACAATTTTTTCACAAAACAAGCAAACATGCAACAAGCGAAAAAATAACACATGCAATCAAGCAGTCACAATTACAACCCTCCCCACACTTAGGCTTCGCATTGTCCTCAATGCGAGAAGGGGGCACACACATAAAAATTAAAAGGAGTTCAAACGGAATAAAAAGGAGAAGAGTATATAGACAGAAATGAAAAAGAAATTGTTTTTGTTGGGGGGGAACCAAGAGGGAGGGAGGTTGCGTCGGGCCACTTCGGTTGCCAAGGCCTGAATTTTCGGACTGCCGGAATTTTGCACTTGCTGCTCTTGGAGAGCTTCTTCGTCGGACACCAGAATCTTTCCCAAAACCTCATCCATCGTGAGCTCCTTAAGAGTTTTTGGTGCTTGCTTGCCCTTCATCTTTTTCGGCTCTGGTTTGGCGGTGGCCGGCGGTGGTTTAATGGTTTTTTGTCGGTGGTGGGGGCGGGTTGGGAGGAAGAAGAATCAGAGGTTTCTGGGGAGTGGTGTATGGCTGGCGGTCGCGCTCCGGAGGTACGCTTGTGGGCCACTTGCTTCACCATGGCCAGAATGGTTGGTGTGCTTGAGAAGATGAAGGTTGGAGAAGATGATGTTGGTTGAAAGGGATAGGAAAAGTATTACTTTGTTCTTTTGGGGGAGGGGGGGTCGGTGAAAATGACGAAGAGAATATGGGGGCGTTTTTTGATTTTCTGAAAAAGGGGAGGGGCTGATTTTCTGAAAAGGGCGATGACGTGGCGCAAGGGGGGAGAACACGCGTGGCGGGCTGGGAGAGGGTGATGGTGGATGACGCGTTGGGTGGGGCGCTGCCGCGTGGCGAGCTGGGAGAGGGTGACGCGGATTGCGCTTGGATTGGGTGCAACGGATAAGGATAGCGCGGACACGTGGCGCAAGGGGAGACGGCGCGCTGGGATTGCGCGTTGACTAGATAAGGGGACGCGTGGCACGCCTTGGTTGGCCGACGCGGATTTCGCGACACGTGGCACGCGATGAGCGGCTGGCCTGGGAGTTCGGATAAGGCGCTTGTTCGGATAAGGAGGACGCGTGGCGCGCGCTGGTTGGGCGGCCGGATTGCGCGACACGTGGCGCAAGGGGAGAGGGCGCGCTGGATTACGGATAGGATGAGGGAGGACGGCTGCCACGCGGCGCTCTCCGGTTGGACGCGGATCCCCACCTGCAAAAATCAAAAAAAAAAAAAAAAAATCAAAAAATCAAAAAAAATCAAAAAATGAGGGGGAAAGGGGGAAGCGGGAAAAAGTAAACAAAAAAAGGGGAAAATAAATTTAAAACATCGGCAAAAAGGGTATGCAATGTTTAAATAATAAATGGACATGCAATGCTTAAATAATAAAACGAACACATGCAATATTTAAAAATCAAAAAGGACATGCAATATTTACACAATAAAAAGGGCAACGAAGAAGAGATAAAAGAGGGAAGAGTGAAGGGTATTTCAACGACTCGTGGCATTCTCCACGGTCGTGGCCTCGTTTAACGTCGAGGCCTCGACGTTGGATACTCAGATTACTTTGGGTCTGGTGGCTCTGCCATGAGGGGGTGGAAACCTTCATGGAACAGCTCCAATCTGTGGTCTTGAATTTTGGAAATAAGGCCCGTGCCTATACTCTGAATCTCAACTACACCATGGGTATACACCTTCTTGACGAGGTAAGGGCCAGTCCATCGAGGCTTCAACTTTCTACAAAAGAGCCTAAGCCGAGAATTATGGAGTAAAACTTTCTGTCCAGTTGCAAAGGTCTTACGAGAGAGCAACTTATCGTGACAGGGCGTCTTGCCCTTGATCGTGTCAATGGCAGGATATGGAGCTGGATTGGCATTAGGTGTCTTGCCCTCGCTTATCAAAATGGTGTCGGTATCAGTAGAGGCGAGGGTTGGTGTCATGGCTTTGGGGACATCAGGAGTGGGTACGAAAGTTACCGGGGCTAGTTGAGGAGCACATAGGGCTGGTAAGAGTGTCGTGACCTCGACGGTCGTCCATCCAAGGGCCTCGCGATATCCTTTGAGTGTGGAAATTAGATCGCGCTCTGCAGCAGGATCGAGCTTGCTAGAGATGATCACCGGGAGTGTGTCATGCTTGCCAAGGTAGGCGTACTTGAGGTGCGAGGGCAAGCTCTTCAACTCCAACTTAGGGGCCAGTGCATTAGTAGTGATGTTCCCGTCGAGGGCACGATGTGCGGAGTTGTCAGCGTTAAGATCGGAGACTTGTGTAACAATGGGGTCAATAGCATCAACAATTGAGTGCTCTGAAGTAACAAGTGTCAAAGTGAAGGTGTCCAGCATGGTGGGCGGAATACTCCTATCGAGGGCAAGCTGTAGAGAGTCATCAACAGCAAGTGCAGAAACTTTCTCAACAATAGGATCAATGATATCAACAAAATTAACACTAGAGAACCCAGTAGGGTCATGCATAGCGTTAGGCATATTGAACTTGATGGTCTTGCCATCGAACTCAAGAGTAATCGAGGCGTCATGGACATCGATCTTGGCCCTTGCTGTCTTAAGGAATGGTCTGCCTAGGAGCATGTCTGAGGCCTTGACAGAATGCCTATTCTCCATGTCAATCACGTAGAAGTCGGCTGGGTATATGAAATCGCCAACTTGGATCAAGACGTCCTCAACGACCCCCTTGGGATGGATGACGGATTTGTCAGCTAGTTGGATCGAGGTCTCAGTGGGCTTGAGGGGTCCAAGGCCTAGACTGTTGTATATCGTCAAGGGCATGACGTTCATACCTGCACCTGAATCACACATAGCTCTACCAACATCAGTAGTACCAATTTTGCAGGGGAGGGTGAACATACCTTTGTCTTTGCACTTGGGCGGTAGCTTTCGCTGGATCGAGGCCGAGACGTCCGCACCTACACAAATCTTGTTCACACCTATCATATTACATTTGTTAGCACACCAAGTTTTCAAAAATTTAGCATACCGAGGAACATTTTTAATAGCCTGCAGCAAAGGAATATTGACTTGGACTTTGCTGAACATGTCAAAAATCTCACGATCCTCACTTTCCTTCTTGGTCTTGACCAGCCTTTGAGGGAAGGGTGGTTCAAGGATCTTGTGAATATACTCCTGGGTAAACTCAGGAGGACTTTTATCATTACGCGGGGCCATTCCTCTAGGAGAGCGGATGCGATCTTCCATACATTCTGGTATCTTGGCCTTCTTGTGCTTAGGAACTTGCTTCTTCTTGGTCGAGGGTTCGACAGATTCATCGTCGAGGCCTGGAAGAGAGGAGCTAGATGGGTTGGTATCGAGGTCTCGACTTTCGCGAGAAGGCAATTGGAGACCGCTACGAAGAGTCATAGCACACACACTGTGCTTTGGGTTGGCCTCAGTCTGCCCAGGAAATCTACCTTGATTTTTCAACTCTTTCATTTCAGCCATCATGATGCTCACTTGCTTCTCGAGGTCTGCTACCTTTTTTTCATGAGCTATTTTCTTTTCATGATCTATTTCATCAACCGGTGGTACGGTGAAGGTCTGACCTTGAGGGGGTTGATGTTGGTACTGATTGTTGTGGTAGCTAGGCATGGGCATAAAGTTCTGCATGTTGAAAGGAGGAGGGTGATTGCCATAGAGGTTTTGTTGCTGTTGTCGAGGCCCCGATGATTGATGGTTGTTCACCCATCCGGGATTGGGCTGTTTCCAATTCTGATTGTAATTTTGGCCATATGGGACATGATACCCTCCCGCTGCATTTACTTGGATCTCTTCAGGAATGAATGGGCACGCATCGGTGGCGTGATCTGAGAATTGGCAAATTTGGCAGGCTTTCATTTGGACAGGCTGAATCGAGGCCATGCTCTGTAACATACTCGTGATGGTTGCCAACTGATTTTCCATCGCTGCTGAGCGGGCGTCTTGATGGCTGGTGTCGATCAAGGGCACTGCATTCTTTGCCATGAGCTCGATCGTGGCCTTAGCAGCAGCAGGAGTGAGGCGGGTGAGATAGCCATTTGCGGCGGCATTTAGCAGGGCCTTGTCGTGGGCTCGCAGACCTTCACAAAAATATTGGATCAAGGCATGCTCGGTGAGGTTGTGGGAGGGGCATAACGCCTGCATCTTCTTAAAGCGCTCATAATACTCATCGAGGTTCTCTGTGTCCTTCTGAAGAATCGAGACCAACTGCTTGCGAGTGATCATGGCCATGGACGCTGGATAATACTTGTCCGTGAAAACCTTGGACATTTCTGGCCACGATCGAATGGATTTAGGAGGGAGGTCGTAGAACCAATCGAGGGCATCGTCCTTGAGGGACCACATGAAGGCACGGAGCTTAGCTTGCTCTATGCTGACATTGGTGGGCTTCATGGCCTCGCAGATATTGTGGAGCTGCTGGAGGTGTCGATGAGAGTTTTCCTTGGCCATGCCACGAAAAAGAGGAAGGTGGTGCATGACTGCTGATTTGAGTGTCCAGTCGTAGGCAACGGTAGGCCAATCAATGCAGGTGCTTGGTGTTTCAGGGGCAGCATTTAGGTCATCGATGGTTTGGATGTTTGGTGGCTGATCGGGACCAGGAGGAGGGGGAGGAGGAGGATCGTGTTCCATAGTGTGTAGAACTGAGTTGTCGAGGTCTTGATGAAATAGAATACCGTGATTATACGAGTGAGATCGGTGACTATCGAGGGCAGGACGTGAGGCTTCCCCACGACTGGTAGATGGTCCTTTGGCCTGTCTTCGAAGTCCTTTCTCAGTTCGAGTAAGCTCGTGATCGAGGGGTAGTAGGTCTGGTGCAGATCTCCTGGTCATGCAAACAAGAGAGAAAAATCAGTTTCGTTACAATCCCCGGCAACGGCGCCAAAATTTGACTCGCCGTCGAAACGGGTCAAAAATAATATATTTCCTGAGGCCTAGATGCACAAACTAATTTGTGTAAAGCGGTAACAGGGTCGATCCACAGAGATTGTGAGAACTGAAATCAAGCCCTCGATTGTATGACAGAGGTAAAAATGCACAAAATCACAACAACAAAAGGGGGGGGGGGGTTTATAGGTTAATCAAGTTAACCAAGAGAGTGATCAGAGCTAACAATTCTAACTACTAAAAATGGCAATCGAGGTCACGACGAGTAAACAATAATAATAAAGATCAGAGATAAAATAAAACACAAAATAAACAATTAGATTAATAAGCAAAGATAATAAGTCAAGGAGAAGGGAACTTGGTAAAGGGCTTTCTTGGGTTGCGTCGAGGGCTCGATTGTCATCAGCGCAAAGATTTTCCGTTCTAACGTTACAGACGTGCTATAGGGGTCATGTTTTCACGTAGACCCCCTGCTTTCTTTCGTAAGGAGCCACCCCCCGTTTTCACTGTTAATAAGGTGGCCTCGATCCTCTGATATCCTCTCAGCCACCTATCTTGTCATCAAAAGACAGCCTTTTTCACTTCAGCTTGTCACTAGCACAAAGCGGACAGAATATCAGAGCATCGATAAAGAACAAGAAAGACACATCTAGGGATCGATGCCTCGATTTGTCAAGATCACGACAGGACCCTAACCAGCTGCATGCCCTAGACGAATGAACCCAGATCTACCCGAGAACACTACTCTAGTTGTCTACACCTACCCAACAGTCTCACGCTAGTTATCACTGCAGAGTCACGACGATAATCACAAAGGGAAGATTAAAAGTTGATCAGGCCTCGAATCACCCTAAGCAAAAATATAATTAAAATGACACACAATCAGATATAACAAAGAGAACATGTTAAGAGCAATCAGGCCTCGAATCTACCCAGCAACCCTCGATACACCTTTACCAAGAACGTGGGTTTTAGCCACTCATGTTAAGAGATAAACACATAAAAGATGGAAATAACATAATAAAAGATAAAGGAAGAGTTAAGGATAAAACTTGATTAATGGTGCTTGTTACAAAGCTTGGATCCAGCAACTATGGAGAGAAGAGGAAGGAACAAGCCCCAAAACTACTAAACTAGAAGAAAGCTACTGAAATTAGTTTAAGAGTAAAAATATCTAAAGTGTAAAGTGGTGTTGAAACCCTAGCACATAAGGTTGTATATATACACCAGCCACCCACTAAGGGACAAAATTCCAGCTAAGGGGAGCTCAACACAAGGTGCCCACGCTCTGGCAAAAGGGGTGACCCACGATGGCAGAAAAGGGGAATATTCCTCGGGATCCTCGCAGAACATCTGACATGCATCAGGAAGGACACGTGGAGTGATTGGAGTGGAGCCACGTCGACTTGGCGTTTTGCACTTGTCGAGGCCTTGATAAGATTGTCGAGGTCTCGACGACATGTCGAGGGCAGATCAGCATCTTTGGGAACCTTCTAGAACGTTCTGGAATGTTCTGGGATGTTCTGGAATGGGTCTCGATAAGAATCTTTATGGAATATTCCTTTCGGGCGAGACCAGCATCTGAGGGAATATTCTAGGAGACATCCGCATCTGAGGGAATATTCTGGGGGACGTCCGAGGGGACACGTGGAAGCACAACTGCGAGGACACGTGGATTTAAGGCTCTTGATCCGTCGAGGGCTCGATGACAGGCCTCGATGATAGGCCTCGATGAGGAAATTGGTCCTTGGTCTCGACGATGGTCTTGAACCTTGAAAATCACCCAGAAAGCATGTCTTTTCGCACATTTCTCCTTCTTGGCCTTGATCTGTGAAAAAGATGGAAACACGAGTGGATTAGTAGTATCAAGGCCTAAATCAAGGCAAAAATAGAAGGAAAAACATGCATAAAATACATGCTATCAATTATAAATCTTCATTTGACTGACGATCAAATTGGCGCCGTTGCCGGGGATTGTTTCAAGACTGATTTATTTTTCTTGTTTGTATGACCAGGAGATCTGCACCCGATTTACTGCCCCTTGATCACGAGTTAGGAAGGATAGAAAGAGGCCTTCGAAGACTTGCCCAAGGATCGAATTCCAATCCTTGTGTTCGGGACCTCGAACGTCTCTTTGCTCTCCAGGACAATCCAGACCCCGAAGACTTACCCCAGTCCACCCAGAAGTACCTAACATAGATAATTATGGCCCCGAAGGGAATGGTATCCCACCAGTTCCCCCAGTAATCCAGACCATCGATAAATTTAATGCTACCCCCGAAGCCCCAACCAGTTGTATCGTTTAGCCAGTGGTCCCGAATGACTGGGAACTCAAATCTGCAACCATGCACCACCTACCCCTCTACCGAGGGCTGACTAAAGAAAATCCCCACCGTCACCTCCAGCAACTACACTCCATCTGTGATGCTATGAAGCCTCACAACGTTACCGTTGAGCATGTTAAACTACGTGCCTTTATGTGGTCTCTCAAGGACGATGCTCTTGACTGGTTTTATGACTTGCAGCCACAATCCATCAACTCGTGGGCTGAAATGTCCAAGGCCTTTACAGACAAATACTACCCGGTGTCCATCGCTATGGTGACCCGAAAGCAGCTCGTATCCGTCCTTCAAAAAGAAACAGAGGATCTTGAGCAATATTATGAGCGGTTTAAGAAAATGCAAGCTCTATGCCCCTCGCATAATCTATCTGAACATGCCCTCATACAATATTTTTGTGAAGGACTCACGGGTCGAGACAAGGCCTTGCTAAACGCTGCTGCTGGCAGATCCATCACTAGACTTACTCATGCTGCCGCCAAGGACACCATTGAACTCATGGCCAAGAACAACCTCCAACTCAACAATTCCACCAGCGTTCAAGACGCCCGTTCAGCCGCTATGGAGAATCAATTAGCAGCCATCACGGGTATGCTGCAGAACATGGCTTCGGGACATCCAGTCCAGCTCAAGGCCTGCCAAATCTGCCAGCTTTCAGACCATCCCACTAATGCTTGCCCATTTATTTCTGAAGAAATGTCAGTCAATGCTGCAGGAGGATTCAATGCCCCGTATGGTCAGAATCAGAATCAAGGCTGGAAGCAGCCTAACTATGGGTGGAACAACAATCAGCAAGCCGGACCCAACCATCAGTATGGCCAAAATCCATACGAAAATCGCCCTCCTCCTTTCAACATGCAAAACTACAAGCCCAGGCCCAATTTTTAGAATTATCAGTATCAGAGGCTGCCCCCTCAAGACCAGAACTTCACAGTGCCTCCCCCAAATGAGGAACCTTCCCCCGATAAGAAAAAAATTACCGAGATGGATAAATTAATACGGACCCTTATGGCTGAGATGAAGGAGATAAAAACTGGAGGAAGGTTTCCAGGCCAAACGGAACCCAACCCAAAGCATGAGGCATGTGCCATGAACCTCCGAAGTGGTCTCGAAATCCCTTCTCGTGTCCATCTAGACCCTGATTCTAACGGAGGCATTCAAGGCCCCGAAGCTGACACTACCACCCCAGGTCCCGAATGTGACAACGATGCACAACCGCCTCCCGAGTAGCCTACTGAACAGCCTAAGAAGTCTCGATTTGGCGATGCAGCTCTTGACCACTTCTTCTCCAGCAAGAAGTCTCGATGTAAAAAGAAACCACCTGTTGAAGAAGAATTCACCCAAGAATTCATTAACAAAGTATTCGAGCCCCCGTTTCCACAGCGTTTGGTCAAGAAGAAGAAAGAAGAGGAAGACCGGGACATCTTTGACATATTCAGCAAGGTCATTATCAACATTCCCCTCCTCAAGGCCATCAAAAACACGCCTCGATATGCAAAATTCCTAAAGCAGCTTTGCACCAACAAGAGCAAATTCACCGAGGTGAATCGAATTAGTGTGGGAGCTAACTTGTCCGCCCATATCCAGCGCAAAATTCCACGCAAGTGTAAGGATCAGGGCATGTTCAAGGTCCCTTGCAGAATCGGGACCATCGATATTGGGAAGGCGATGTGCGACTTGGGAGTTGGGATTAATGTTATGCCCCTGACCATTTACAATAGTCTTGGACTCGGGCCCTTGAAGGAAACCACACTTGTCATTCAACTTGCAGACCGCTCGGTGGTACATCCCAAAGGCATAATAACAGATGTTCTTGTCCAAGTAGGTGAATTCCTATTTCCAGCGGATTTCTATGTTCTCTCTATGGAAAACCCAACAAGCACCAAGTCTTCGGATTTACTCTTGGGGCGCCCTTTCTTGGCCACTGCCCGTGCAAAGATTGACTGCTTTGAGGCCTCTATCTCCCTCGAATTCGATGGGGAAATCATCTGTTTCAACATGCTGGATTCCATGAAATACCCATCCGAATTTTCGAGCGTCAATTTTATTGATGTACTAGACCCCCTTGTGGAGAACATTGCTGAGATGAACTCTATCGAGCCCTTGAAGCTGATTCTTGACCGAAGTATCACTCTCGAATCCTTGAAGGAACTGAAGTCATCCATTGAAGTCCCCACTGAAGTAAGCTCAGTTGTAGCAGCTCTCGAAGAAAATGGTGATCTTGCCATCGAGCCCCCGAGTGAGGCCCCCGAACGCGCAGATCATGAGCGACTCACTCCTTCTCTAATACAAGCTCCAGACCTTGAACTTAAGGCGCTGCCCTCTCACCTGAAGTATGCATACCTCGGGGAGAAAGAATCCCTTCCAGTTATAATTTCCAATAAATTGGAGGAGACCCAAGAGCTTGAATTGGTGGACCTCCTCAAAAGTTTTAAAAAGGCCATCGGCTGGACAATTGCCGACATCAAGGGCCTGTCACCGTCCTTGTGCACTCACCGCATACACCTCGAAGAAAACACCAAGACAATCAGACAGCCTCAAAGGCGGTTGAACCCCCCAATGATGGAGGTGGTTAAGAAGGAGGTCCTGAAGTTGCTCGATGCCGGGGTGATCTACCCCATATCTGATTCCCCAAGGGTCAGCCCCGTTCAGGTGGTCCCGAAGAAGACAGGCATCACCATCATTCCAGGTCCCGAGGGTCTGCCAATCCCCTCCCGAATCCAGAATGGTTGGCATGTATGTATCGACTATCGACGCTTGAATAAGGCCACCTGAAAAGATCACTTCCCACTGCCCTTCATAGATCAAATGCTAGAGCGCCTTGCGGGCAAGACGCATTATTGCTGCCTGGATGGGTATTCGAGATTCCACCAAATTCCAGTAGCCCTCGAAGACCAGGAGAAGACCACTTTCACTTGCCCATTCGGGACCTTTGCCTACAGATGCATGCCCTTTGGATTATGGAATACCCCAGCTACATTCCAGAGGTGCATGGTCAGCATCTTTTTAGAATTCGTGGAAGAATGCATCGAGGTATTCATGGACGACTTCACGGTCTATGGTAACTCCTTTTCCGAATTCCTCTCGAACTTAAAGAAAATTTTGCAAAGATGTGTAGAAACTAACCTTGTTCTTAATTTTGAAAAATGTCATTTCATGGTCGACCAAGGGCTAATCTTGGGCCACATCGTGTCCCGAAAGGGTATCGAAGTGGACAAGGCTAAAATCCAAGCTATCGAGACCTTGCCTTACCCCTCGAATATTCGAGATGTGCGTTCTTTTCTTGGTCATGCAGGATTGTATAGGAGGTTCATCAAGGACTTCTCCAAGATAGCCAGCCAATGTGCCAATTGCTACACAAGGATGTGGACTTCATATTCGATAAAAAATGCAAGACGACATTCGAGACCTTGAAAGCCAAGCTCATTTCGGCTCCTATCATTCGGGCCCCCGACTGGACGCTTCCCTTTGAGATCATGTGTGATGCGAGCAACCAAGCCTTGGGAGTTGTCCTGGGCTAGAAGAAAGACAAGGAGATGTACGTCATCTACTATGCATCCAAATTGCTGGATCCCACGCAGCAAAATTATACAACGACAGAAAAAGAGCTTTTGGCGATTGTCTATGCCCTTGACAAGTTTCGGCAGTACCTTTTGGGTACAGAAGTGATTGTGTATTCTGACCATTCCGCCCTTCGGTGCCTTCTCAAGAAGACTGATGCGAAGCCTAGGCTTATCCGCTGGATCCTACTACTCTAGGAGTTCAACCTTGCTATCAAGGATAAGAAAGGGACCGAAAACTGTGTAGCTGACCACTTGAGTAGGCTCCCGAACCAAGAGGATGACTCCCAAGTAGCCATTCGGGAGACCTTCCCAGATGAGCATTTGTGCTTAGTTGACACCGCAAAGTTCCCTTGGTTCACGGACATAGCAAATTTTTGTGCCACTGGCGTGCTTCCAGTCGAGGCCTCGAGTGCAGAACATAACCGGATCCGAAAGCAAGCCAGGACCTATGTTTGGGACAACCCCTACTTATGGAAGCATTGTTCAGATCAAATCATCAGACGCTGTGTCACCATGGACAAGGTCCTATCAATCCTTAAGTTCTGCCACTCGACGACCGAAGGAGGGCATTTTGCTGCGAAAAAGACCGCGCTCAAGGTCTTGGAAGCCGATCTTTATTGGCCGACAATTTTCAAGGATAGTTATCTGTTTTGCGCTACATGCCCTCGGTGCCAAGCTATGGGAAATATCGGGGCTAGGAACCAAATGCCCTTGACCAGCATCCTTGCATGTAAAATTTTCGATATTTGGGGTATTGACTTCATGGGCCCGTTCCCAAATTCATTCGGGAACATATATATCCTGCTTGCAGTAGACTATGTTTCCAAATGGATCGAAGCCAAAGCCACCAAGACAGACGATTCGAAGGTGGTTGCTGATTTCCTTAGAACCCACATCTTCAACCGATTCGGGACCCCGCGTGCTCTCATCAGCGATCGGGGGACTCATTTCTGTAATCGAACGGTCTCTTCATTACTTAACAAGTATGGAGTGATCCATCGAGTATCTACGGCCTACCACCCCCAGACCAATGGGCAAGCTGAGGTCTCGAATCGGGAGATTAAGGCTATTCTCGAGAAGACAGTCAATCAGTCAAGGAAAGACTGGAGTCTCAAACTAGGGGATGCGTTTTGGGCCTACCGCACTGCATTCAAGACCCCGATCGGTATGACACCGTATCGGCTGGTCTATGGAAACCATGTCACCTCCCGGTCGAGATAGAGCACAAGGAATTTTAGGCGATCAAGAAAGTAAACCTGGATTTGAACTTGGCAGGTAAGGACCGCTGTTTGCAAATTCAAGAGCTCGAAGAGCTTCGAGGGGATGCCTATGAAAATTCAATGATTTACAAGGGCAAGACCAAGGCCCAACATGACAAGCACCTCGTCGCCAAGACCTTCATGGTTGGGCAAAAGGTTTTGCTCTACAACTCACGATTACGGATTTTCTCGGGGAAACTCAAATCTAAATGGACGGGACCATACACGGTCACCGTGGTGTCTACTCATGGGGCTATTGAAATCCAGAATCTGGATAATGGGGAGCCATTCAAAGTAAACGGGCACAGGCTGAAACCCTTCTATGAAGGATTCAAGCCTTCGACTGCCGAAGAAGTAAGGGTCGATGACCCAGCAATCAGTGCCCCCGAATAAAGAGAAAAACGTCTAGGCCTAGATGATAATCAAGGTCAAGTGTGGGGACAGCCCCCGAATTCCTAACCATCTCTTTAATTTTCATGTCTTTTAAATCTGAGGCTAGCATTTTTTTCTTTTTCCCGCACATCTCTTATTTTCCCTAGGTAGTTTTAGTTAAGTTTGTCCCTTCTTATTCCCCTTTTAAATCCTTTGTCCCTTCCTTTTTTTATTATTATTTGGAGTCAACCTTAGCTTTTCAAATTCTTTAGGCACACTTTTTATGTTACCTAGGTAAATTTTAAATTAACTTTGTCTTCTTTACTTTTCATTTAATTCCTTTGTCTCCCCTCCTTTTCATTAAATGGCTTTGTTCCCTACTTTATTGATCCCCATTAATCCCTTTTGTTTTATTCCCCTCTCCTATTTTCAAAATCCAAAAAGTTGATTTGCTTTTTCGTTTTCCCGTGCAGATGCAGGCGCACGCTGCCCTTGGCACTGCGCGCCCTCCCCCAGCACGCCACGTGGTGGACGAAACCCAAGGCAATCAGCTCTCCCCTCTCTCTCCACCTTCCCATATCCTCAAACCCACTAATCCACGCCACCTAACCGTCCGTTACCCAACCAACATCCCATCATCTCTCTCCATCAAATCCAAACACAAATACTTTTCTTTTCTTTTCAAACAAAAACCCTTCTTCCTCCTCATGGCACGCACAAACCTAAACCTAAACAAGCCCACCACCTCTCACTCATCTACCCCTCATTCCACAGAATCCCAGCCGAAGAACACCCAAACCAACTAGTCACTTACCACCACTGATCCTCTCGGGTCATCCTCATCAGAAGCCACCATTGACCTAGACGAGATCATCTTCACCACCTCCCTTCCCAAAATGACCAGATCTGGTAAGGTGCACCGCGTTCCTCCAACTACAACCGCCGGCAGCAAGAAGACCAAGCCAATGGCGACGCCCACGACGAGGACCCCTCCTGGCAGTCCGGTGAACTCCGTCCCCCTCGACGTCAAGCCCATCGGTTATGTTATCACTTCAGACACCGAGGTGGAGGAAGAGGCAGAGACCAGCTCTAGCCTCTGTGAGGCTCAGAAGGTTGAGAGAGAAAACGAGGAAGCGTTCCCTTGGGACTCCGAGGGTCGATCTGAAGACGAAGTGGGCACAGAGGGGGTTGAGATTGAAGAGGAGAAGAATGAAGAGGAGAAAGAAGAGAATGAGGAAGGGAAAGGGGATCCAGCCGCCCAAGGTCGCGAGCAATTCGCTCAAGGGCCCGAAGAGCCAAGGGTCGAAAGCGAGGACGAAGTTCAGCAGGTTACACCAAAGCCACCCAGTCCTAGCCCTCAGAAGAAGAAGGGCACGACCAAGGCCAAATCAACCTCTAAAACGCCAGCCAGAGTGGCGAAGAGCACTTTCAAAGCCCCTGCTCCCAAGGCCCAGACCTCTAAGACCCCAGCTAGCAAGAAAAGAAAGCTCCCGACTACGCCCAAGGGCAAGGAAGCAGCTGAAGAGACCCCCAGGAAGGCTCAACGGATTGAGGAGGAAGAAGCCATTGAGACCCCATCGCCTGCTTCGGGATCCAGACCCAGCTACCTGGTAACAACAGACCTTGAAACTTTTAATGAGTTATTTATCTTCAATGATAAACCATCTTTAGATAAGGTCACTTTGCTGAACAACAAGGGGGTAGCCCCGTGTGCTAGGTTAGGCATGAAACTTTATGATAAGCTAGGGGTTGGGTCCCGAATCCGGGAACTGGTTAGAGGGATAAGTTGGGAGAGCTTATTTTTCATGGATCAGCCTACCTATTTGGAGCTCAGTCTCGAGTTCTTTACGAGTTTCTGGTATAAGGTCGATCTGTTCAAGCCCAAGGGTGGGGTAGGGCCCGATCTTTCGACCAAGGGATGCATCAATTTCAGGCTGGCTAGCAAATGACACCCTATGTCTCTCGATGACTTCAACGTCTACCTAGGCTTTGTCAGTCGTGAAGACGTACAGGGGGATGAATATCAGGACGTATTGACCACTATCCCGACCGACTTCAACAACAACCAGGCCCTTCAGGAGCTCACCGGGAATCCCAAGGCCAAGTTTAACTCTCGCAACACCAAGGCCCATGGCATTCAAGACCCTGCACTCCGGATTTTGCAACGCTTCCTGTACCTTGCCCTCGCGGGTAAATTCGGGACCTCAGGCCAGCTTGCTCAATCCGAGCTATTTTTCCTATGGGTCATGTATCACAAGAAGAGGGTCAACCTTGGTTATTGGATTGCTACCTCTGCACATAACGTCACGAATGCCCCCCAGGGTCGATCTCCTATCCTCGGATCTCTCATCACAAGCTTAGCCTCACATCTTTACTTATGGACACCCCAAGAGTTCAACCTGTACAAGCACCCGAATCCCTTCAAGCTCCTTGGTCTCAAGACCTTGGACACGATGGGATTCTTTTGTGTTACTGATGGTGTTTTGAGCTTCCATGCAGATAACAAAGGGAAAATCGAGGGCAAGTTCGAGTATCCGGATCTATCAAGGCCCCGAGGCAAGTCTCACGCTCCCGAGTCTCCTTCTGCCAAAGCCAACACTTCAGCTGCCTCGGAACAACATGCTGACCCTCGAGACCCCGAGGAAGTCCCGGCTGCCGAAACCACCAATAGACTCTTGCATCTCATCCCTCTAGATATAATTTTTTGAAATTATTCTATTAATCATAACTTGTCATTATATTTTTAGTTAGTTAATCATGTATTTTATTTTAATAGAATTAAAGCAAAGTAAACAGTTTTATTTAGGTACACATTTATATTCTCTTAATTAATAAATCAATATGAACGGAAAACAAATCAAGATGACATGTATTTAGGTACTTGGACTCAAATTCCTTTTGTTAACTATTTATACTTGTATTATTTAATAAACAATTCTTTACAATTTTTTTAGGTTAGCATTAATTTTTTTGTTAATTAAAATATTTATAAGTTGATGATTTATCACAAAAAATGTAACAAACTCACTAAAAAAATGTGATTATTCATCAAGTTTTTTATTTATTATATGTGCCATTACATATTTCAACAATATTGTACATTTTGATAAATTTAAAATAGAAATACCAATTATATCATTTAATGTAAGATTGGATATCAATTAGTTGAGGACTATGTAGGGCTTCGTTCGAAAGGGAGATTGTTGGGCTCAGATGGTGGGCCTAGTGGTACTTCGTTCGAGGGGGAGACAAGTGAGCTTAGGTTGTGAGCTATGTGGTATTTAGTTCGAAAGAGAAATTGTTGAAGTGTAAAGATTGGAGATTTCCATGATACGAGGAGAATTGTTAGTCCAGCTCATAGGGAGTTGGAATTAGAAGGTTTGAGGTAGCATGTGAAAAATGGAAATGGCATGGGAGCCCACAAAGTGAGAAAGAAAAGGTATGGCAGCTGAATTATTGAAAAGGTATGTGATTGTTCACTTTTGTACCGAGAGCATGCATCTATAAATAAATGCACTTAGAAATGGAGTAACGTATCAAGTTGCAACGATGTAGCTAGAGAGAGATCAGTTGTAACGGAGAGCAACCGATCTGTGATTGTTGACTTTTGTACCGAGAGCATGCATCTATAAATAAATTTATTGGTCGCCCCACACGGCAGGCCAACACTTCGCCATTAAGAAAATTAATTGCTCCTCCGTGTCGTAGGGGACTGGCCAACTATGAATAGATTGAGGGATTTTAAGAATCCCTTAACCCAATAGAAAATGAGAGCAAAGATTCTTGAATATCATTGGATTGAACTCACAAGCATCCTCTCTTCAGTATTCTTTCTTCTAGGGAATAATTGGTAAATGGGTTTCTTTTGGAATCATTAACAGGTTGTTTGCTTTCCTAATTGATATGGGAAATCGGTTCATTTGGAATTCAATTTAAATATAGTACAATAGAATTCTCTCGATTTTCGGACCGACTGAATCCACGACAGGGTAATAAATAGCAAACCCCTAGAGGCCAGACTTATTCTCAACTTGTGTTAGGATAACTAATATCATTGGGCCTCACTCACAAGTCATGGCTTTTGGGTGAAGTGGTTCTTTGACATGGTAGCGGAGCATTCTTGACCTGACTATCAGGAGTTCAGATCCTATCACCCCCCATATTTAATCAGTGAGTAAATCAGCACAAGTATGCCCCTGATGGGCCCGTGCAAGTTTCAAGCCCCTGATGGGCTTTCACTTGAGGGGTGGTGTTAGGATAACTAATATCATTGGGCCTCACTCACAAGTCATGTCTTTTGGGTGAAGTGGTTCTTTGACAACTTGTAAAAAGATCCCCAAATTATGATACTCCCTCCGTAAATCTTTACATGTCGTTTTTGGTTTTTTTTCTTGGAATTCAATAGGCGTCGTTCTCGCATTCCCAAGCCCAAAATTTCATTTCTTGACCTCAATACCCCTTCCTCATTTCTTTCTCAAAAACACACCAGATGCTCCCTCTCTTTCTTCCTTGATCTCTGTGCTGGAGGGGCAAAATTGGTTTTGCGCAACCCATTGAAGCCCAACCTTGATCTTTGTGCTGGAGGCTAAAACGACATGTAAAGATTTACAGAGGGAGTAATTTTTTTGAACTCGATATAGAGATTGTAGTACAATCATTTATTAATTTAATTATGATTTCCACACAATATAATAACCATTGCAAAATGCAATAGGATGCCTAGGTTTCTAGAGGCCTAACAATGATTGGAATACCGTACTGTGGCTGCACAGTTACGACCGGGATTGGTGCATGCTTAGTGAGGTGAGAGTGAAAGAGAGAACCTTTGGAGAAGCAGAGTAAGCACTATTTTGGCTTCCAGCAATGCAAAATTCTGGCCAATACAAATCCTTGGCCCCATCCCAAATGGCAGAAATGCACTAGGATGTTTTGCAGCTTGAGATATTCCATCCTTGAACCTCATTGGATTGAACTTGTCAGCATCTTCTCCCCAATATTCCTTCATCCTATGCACCTTAACTAATGGAATTGACACTGTAGTGCCTTTCGGAATCCTAAGATTTCCCAATTCCATATCTTTGGCTGCAGCTAGGGATGGCAACGGGTATCCATACCCGGATACTCGCCCATACCCAAAGCTGTTTGACTGGGTAATACCCAAACCATACCCGGTTTGACTGGGTATGGTTTGGGTATTACCCATACCCATTCGGGTATAACCGGGCATGATACCCGTTGGGGTATTACCTATACCCGAACGGGTATATGTATTTTTTTCCAGTTTCTGCTTCCACTTCGACTTCCACACCTTCTCGTGCCCCATTTCGCAGTCTCCATCTTCTCCGACCAGTGCGAACAAATCAAAACCCTCCACTGACAAACGGAACCCAAAACCCCACCGCTTGTTACTGTTTCGGTCTGTTTGCTCTAGCCACACACGAAAGTCAGCGTCTACCCTTAGTCCTTGTATTCGACCCTGCTGCCACTATATACAATTTATTGTGCATTTGATAGCAGGTTTTTATTATTATATTTGTATGTGCCTCGACAACACATCACAAGGCTAGACATAAAACTGTCACTGTAGCTTCTTCTTCTCTCCTTCTCTCTTCTCATCAACAATCTAAAAATCCAAGGCAAGACATAAAACGTCACCGTTCACCCACTCCCCCTCTTCATTCTTCAATCCACCGTAACCACCATAACATCTCAATCTTTGACCAAAATTTTTAATTTCACACCCAATCAATTTGTTACTACCACCTTCTCATGCCAATTTCATCATATTTTCTTTACTCTCTCTAAAATTCATGTTTCCCCCAAAAAAAATCCTAACCTATAATTTCTTAAAAGTTGACCAAAATTTTCAGATCTAATGGGTTGGGCTATTTTTGATCTAGATGTGGGGTCCTTGGATCTAGATCTGGTGGGTTAAGCAAGCGCCTCTTCTCCTACATGGCGGGGCGGGGTGGGGCGGCGCTGGAGGAGTGTCAGAGGAGGAAATGATTGTTCTGTCCCTCCTCCTTTACATCGCAACCATGGAAATTGGTGTTTGTTTTTTGTTGCCTAATTGACTAATTCTGGATCCGAGCCCATCGCAGCCCGCCCAGCTTGATATTGATCTCTCTCTTCCTCTCTCTCCTATCTCTGACATGCCGAGAATTCAAATACAGTTAAACCTCGATAAATGAATGCTCTTGGGACCAGCAAAAAATATTCGTTTAGTGAGTTTATTTACTTATCGATAAATGAATATATTATTCATTTATCGATAAATGAATTTTTATTCATTTAGATAGTACTTTTACATTTTTATTTTTTCGTATGATTATTTATTTTACATTTAATGTACAAATACGTATATAGACTATGTACATGCATCATGTACTTATAAGATTCTATGTATGGAATACTTAGAGTCTAAATACATGCAACATGTACTAATAATAATATTTTATGTATGGAATACTTAGAGACTAAGACAATGTACCTAACCTACCTACAAACTAATATATATATTTTTCTAGAGTCTTGGTTTGGTAAATAATTCATTCTACTATATTTTTCTAGAGTCTCGCTTTTTTTGTGAAGAAATGACTTCTTGTATGAACATTGTTGATTGGAAGAAATATTTTTGTTTTTAGGATAAATAAATAAATATATATATATCTTATGAATTTTAATGATTATTCATTTATATTTACATGGGGTCTTTAAGGATTCAAAAAAAATTATTCGTTAATGCATTTAGCGAGGTTATTCATTTAGCCCATTTGCCCAAGTCGGGACCGGAGAAAATTATTCATTTGGCGAGGTTATTCGTTTATCGGACATTCATTTATCGAGGTTTAACTGTAAGGTTGTGATGATTTTGTAAAGAGAAGAAAAGAAACGAACGTTGGATTTAGGTTGAGAGAAAGATGAAGAGAGATGAGGAGAAGATGGAGAGTGGGTGTCATATTTTCTACTCCCTGCAATGTCCTTGTAAGCATTTGCCAATACGACGTCGTTTAAGGGGCAAATGTGTAAAAAAAAAAACATAGTCAATTAATTGTGGAACCAATTTTCAGCCTAAAACGTCTGTCTTTTAAAGACAGAGGGAGTAGCTAGAAAGAGATCAGTTGCAACAGAGAGCAACTGATCTGTGATTGTTGACTTTTGTACCGAGAGCATACATCTATAAATAAATTTATTGCCCGCCCAACACGGCAGGCCAACACTTCGCCATTAAGAAAATTAATTGCTCCTCCGTGACGTGAGGGACTGGCCGACTATGAATAGATTGGGGGATTTTAAGAATCCCTTAACCCAATAGAAAATGAGAGCAAAGATTCTTGAATATCATTAGATTGAACTCATAAGCACCCTCTCCCCAGTATTCTTTCTTCCAGGGAATAATTGGTAAATGGGTTCCTTTTGGAATCATTAACAGATTGTTTGTTTTCCTAATTGATATGGGAAATCGGTTCATTTAGAATTCAATTTAAATATAGTAAAATAGAATTCTCTTCATTTTCCAACCGACTGAATCCACGAAAGGGTAATAAATAGCCAACCCCTGGAGGCCAGACTTATTCTCAACTTGTAAAAAGATCCCCCAATTATGATTTTTTTTGAACTAGATTGTAGTACAATCATTTATTAATTTATTTATGATTTCCACACAATATAATAACCATTGCAAAATGCAATAGGATGCCTAGGTTTCTAGAGGCTTAACAATGATTGGAATACCATACTGTGCCTGCATAGTAAAAAACAGGATTGGTGCGTGCTTGTAGTGACGTGAGAGTGAAAGAGAAAACCTTTGGAGAAGCAGAGCAAGCACTGTTTTGGCTTCCAGCAATGCAAAATTCTGGCCAATACAAATCCTTGGCCCCATCCCAAATAGCAGAAATGCACTGGGATGTTTTGCAGCTTGAGATATTCCATCCTTGAACCTCATTGGATTGAACTTGTCAGCATCTTCTCCCCAATATTCCTTCATCCTATGCACCTTAACTGCTGGAATTGACACTGTAGTGTCTTTCGGAATCCTAAGATTTCCCAATTCCATATCTTTGGCTGCAGTCCTCCCCATCATTGGCAGTGGAGTGTAAAGCCTCAGAGTCTCGAGAAAAACCATGTTCACCTGCACAACAAACACCAATTTTGTCATATACATAAGTTTATTATACTAGAACTAATTATGTTCGCATGACGGAGGTAAACTACTCTCAACAGGGTAAAATATTTCAAACATGTAGTTTTGTTTTTTTGTACACGAGTTGAACTAGCTACATATACTGAAACTACGAAAAAGGATAATTAGTATTTTTACTAATTATTCAGATATGATTGCCTACCAATTTCAACTTGGACAACATGTCTGCATCAGGAATTTCCATGCCACATTCACTGAAAACCTCTTCCCGTACTCTTTCTTGCCAATCTTGATGCAAGCTGAGCAAGAATGTGGCCCAAGATAGCAAATTTGCGGTGGTTTCGTGCCCTGCGAAGAAGAATGATCTGCACTCCTCCACTATTTCATCCATGTTCAGTTTGAGACTAGTATCTCTGTTGTCACCAACAATGTCTAAGGCTTCAATCATGACACCAAGTATATCATCTCCATACCCATCATTAGAATTTCCGTTCACCACAGATCTCAATCTACCTTCTATGATCTGCTTGAGTGGCTTCTTCACTCTTGCATCCAGCTCCCACATCTTCAAATTCGATGGAGTAGGAAGATATCTAACAAGACAAAAAAAATCAATAAAAGCTCAAATTGTGTTCGCACCGGAAAAATTGAATGAGGAAATAATTTGAGGGGACTTACTGGGTGCCAGGAATGAAAATCCCAGCAAATTTGGAAGCAGTGACTTTTTTAAGCTCTTGTAGTGCTTTAAATGCTTCTTTAGCTTCAACAATAGCTACTACCAAACCCGGTATGGGCAATTATATCAGCAGTAAGTTTCTGAAATTCTTGATATGCTTCTATTTCAACGGATTGATTATTTCCATCCTTATTTTTCCACTCATCAATCATATCAATGGTACATGCGGCCATTCTTTTTGTCCCAGCCTGCCATAAACACCATTATTATAAAGAAACCCTAAATTATTGATTCTTGGCATGACCCAATTGATAATTTTTGGTATTTGGTTAAAAAAAATGGGATTAAATACTGACCTTGAGCTTTTCGGTAGAGAAGACAGGATTGAGAATTTTTCTATGCCTAACCCAATCTGCTCCACTTATGGCACCCAAACCATTTCCAGTTAGTGCAATTATTGCAGGCCTCATCTTCGTCCTCACCCAGAAACCAGACTTGTTTCCCAGTACTTGTTTTGCCACTTCCGCGTCTGGAATGATAATTGCCGGCTCCGACCCATTCCAACTCAGCAATGTCTCCCCTGGAGATTTTTTTTTACATTCTTAGAATTATTATAGATGAACAATATATAAGATTGAGACTGCAAAGGTTAAAACTATAAGGACTGGAATAAAAAATCACTCTTAATAAAAAATAAAATTTACCAAAAAATAGAGGGAACTAACCATAGATTGAGGACCAAACGTGGTAGTGTGGAAGAACTTTGGGAATAATGTCATTGGAATTCAAGTCCAGAATTATATTTCTTGCACCCAATTTGATTTTGGCGATCTCCTTGAGAGAGCCATGAAGGAATGAGTAAGGTGGTCCCTTGATGCCTTGTTTCTTGAAGAATTTGGTAAGAAAATATGGCATCCAGACTAGAACCCAACCTAATTGCAAGATCTTGGCGATTGAAAGAACAAGAACCAGAGTTAGCACAGCAAAACCCAGCTGATGGTCACCCATTAATTAATAATTGAGTGGAGATAAGGATGATTTCGATTGCTATGTAGGGTGGAGTGGTTGTAAACTAATAGCGGTTGATGAGTTTATATATACTTTTTTTTATAAATATTTTTATCTGTTTTATCTATTTTAAAGATAATTTTTAAAAAAAAATTAAATTATTTTTTATAATCAATGATAAAATTAATTATAAATAATTTTAAATTAATTACTTTTTAAAGGAAAAATTTTAAAAAATAATTCATAATTAATAAGAACAATTTAGTTAAAAATTATACAATAAATATAATCATTAGATTATAATGAAAATAAAAAAAATGGACAGTAAAAAAAACCAGTAAGGCCAAAAACAGTAGCAGCCTTCTAGAATCTGACCGCCCAAAAGAAAATGAAGGACAAAATTGTTCATGGACAAAATTGAGTACATAATTGTTGTCAGGGAGTATTTATTGATTATTGATGTTTCTGATCAAATAATCAGACTGATTTTTCGGTTTGATTTTGCCTGAAATCCTTCCGTAAAAAACCGGGTTGAAACTTGAAATTGTATAGTTGAACTGGGTGACAATTGCATGTGACTTGTTATTTAAATTATTATTTAAGATATCTTCTCTTTAAAAAAAAATACTCCATGTGATGGCTTGATCAATTACAAAATTATACGAATATTGTCATGGAAGACTAATATTAAAAACTATTCATTATTTTACTTTTTTTTACTTTTATATATAAAAAAATATTCAAGCATTTTCTGTAAAATAAGTGTTAATAAATTCTATAAAATTATCATACCAACCAATGTAACAGAATTTTAATGATAATTTTAAAGTGGATTAAAGTACCCAAAAATTATCCCATCACTTAGTATAAAAAGTTAATAGAAATAGTTACATCTAAACTATATATATTTCTTAAATTTTTATTTAGATCGTCCAATTAAAAAAATTATATATAAACAGACACGTAGATATTATATTATGTTGAAATATAAATTATTTTATATATTAAAAAAGATAAAAATGGTCAACTTAGTTATGGAGCCCAAACAAATTTGTCTATATTATAAGTACAATCTTAAGTTTATTGGAAAAATAATAATAATAAAAATAAGTAACCACCTACACGACTACTCAATTATGCTTATCAAGACGTAACAACCAAAATGGGATAATGCAAAAATTGGTACCTGTACAAAAATTAAATGATAGATTTCATACCTCATCTGTAAATTGCTTTTAAAAGATACTTGTACCATAACAAAACGTCACATTTGGTACCTCCGACTCACACCGTCCAACAATCACCATTAACTGTCCTACGTGGCACGCCACGTCGGATGCCACGTAGGGTGCGGCTGACGTGGCGTGCCACATGTGCGAATCTGATCGGGTTCTTTTCCCACGGGTCGGATAAATGGGTTTTACAACCGGGATAAAAACGACGTCGTTTTTTTGCCTTTTACTATAGGTATGAACGACGCATCGTTCATATTAAGCTTTATAATCCTCCCATCAATGGAATTCCGAGAATCGAACTCACGACCTCTCGCACCGTAAACGAGAATCATACCACTAGACCAAATGCTCTTGATGTTTTATCATTGATTACTACAAATATTTATTGTGTGATTTCTGAATTGAGCTTTCTTTTCTTTTTTCCTTTCATCTTCTTCACTTCTCAATTAATTAAAAATTGTTTTAAAATCAAAGGGAAAACTAATCTGCAAAATTAATTAATTCCAAAACCCAATCTGCAAAATTAGTAGCCTAATCTGCAAAATCAATTTCAATGACAGAAAGATTTGAATTAGATTCTGCTTTTGGTAATCTCGATTAGAAATTTCTTGTTTCAATTTGATTGATGTAATTAACTAGTTTATGAATCAAAAATTTAAAATTTATATCAACAATTCTTCCACTTTTCTCTTTCCCTGTATAATGTCTATAATCAATGGTGAAGTCGGCCCTTGAAGATTTGAATTTGTCCAAGAAAGAAAACCATCTTGTGTGCTTGTTGTTTGATCTATTTTGGTTGGAACTTGGAATAAGAAATTATTTTTCGTGAGGAAATTTCCAAGACTTGTATAAATATTAAGTTAAAAAAAATAAAAATTCCTAGATTGGTTTCTCGCCTTTATTTGTTCCGCAGAATCGCATCTGCAAAAAGCATGCATCATTCAGTAGTTAATAGCTTAGCTTAATAATAGGGGTGTCAAAACGGGTCTGCGGATTTGGACCCGACCCAGACCCGGTAGACCCGAAGATACACGATCGGGACCAGACCCTGTCCCGACAAAAAATGGGACTAATTTCTGGTCCCGGTCTCGGCCCGACGGGTTCGGGTTCGGGACCAGACATGAACTCTACCTCTTCTTTTTTTCTCGAAGCCCAACCCCTCTCTCCTTTTTCTTCTTTCCTTTCTTTTCTTCTTTCCAGCATATTTCTTTCCTCGATTGAATCTTTCTCTTTTTTTCTTTTTTTCCCTTTCTATGCCCTCTTTTCTTTCCTTTCTTTGCTCTTTTTTCTTTTTCTTTTCCTTTTTCTTCCTTATTTTTTATTCCAATAAAAAGAGAGGGAGAGATCCAAAATTGGGGTCTGTGATGATTTTTAATTTTTGTGTGATGATGCGAGCAGATCGGGAGAGATGATGATGAGTTTGTGTGATTTGGTCTGGTTGTGTTGGTTTGGGGTGCGTTTGTGTGGGTTTACAGTGAGGGATGGAGGTGGTGGTGTGGTGGTTTGGATTATGGTGGGTTGGGATTTGTGGTGGTTGCTGGAGGAGGAAGAATAACAAAGGCTAGGGTTATTTTTTTAATTTAGCAGGGTCCAGACCCGAGACCCGTCTGGTCCGACCCGGCAAGACCTGAGCATTTTCGGGTCGGGGCCAGACCCGGTCCCGACTCAAAACGGGACCAAAAATTGGTCCCAGACCCGACCCGAGACCTCGGGTCTGGGACCGGTCTACGGGACCGGTCCCGTTTTGACACCCCTACTTAATACTCCCTCCATGTTTTATTAATTGACGCCCGCACTGTAGATACGCATATCGAGGAGGTCGGATGACTCACTATTTGACCTCAAAAAATTCCGTACTTTTTTTCTAACGTACGTTAATCCTTACCGTACGTCCGAGAAAAAATTCGGAATTTTTTGATGTCAAATAGTGCTTTATCAGGCTTCCTCGATATGCGTATCTATAGTGTGAGCATCAATTAATAAAACATGGAGGGAGTAATGAATAGGTAATTGTAATTTATATAAAAATTTTCAAAAGTGCTCAATTTTTAACTTTTTTTCTTCTTCTTCTAATGAAGTTTTAATTCTTTTTATAAATAAAATGTTAATTATTTGTTTAAAGAAATAGATTGATTTAAAAAATCTATATAAATACTAAAAAATATCCAAATATTAATTATAATGTTTAAAACAAATTGTGTCCTTTATAGTCATTTTACATTTTAATCATAGTTTTAACCGCAGTTTTTACCAAACACCATAAACAGCTTTTGGTATCTCACAACACTTTTAATAAATATTTACCAAATAGCATACTGATTTTTCCAAAAGTGATTTTCACACATCACTTCTTCCCACAGTACTTTTCCAACCAGAACTGGAACGTCAAAGGGAGCCTTAAGTGCCCCTTTGGCTTTTCGGTTCTACTCTTAAAAACTGATTTCCAAAATCAAAAAGCTCTAAGGCTCCCTTTGGGAGTAAGGTTCTACCTGAGAAAGTACTGTGGGAAAAAATATTGTGTGAAAAACACTTCTGGAAAAGTCAGTATGTTGTTTGGTAAATATTTGTTAAAAATGTTGTGAGAAACCAGAAGTTGTTTATGATGTTTGGTAAAAACTGCTGTTAAAACTATGGTTGGAATGTAAAATGACCATAAAGGACAATTCATTTCAAGCATTATAATTAATATTTTTATGTATTTATATAGATTATTTAAATCAATCTATTTTTTTAAACAAATAATTAACAATTTATTTATAACAAGAAATAATACTTCATTAGAAGAAGAAAAAAAAGGTAAATATTGAGCACTTTTTGAAAGTTTTACATATATAAATCAGTCACAATTACTTATTCATCATTAAACTATTAGCTATTGAGTTACAAACTACATTCATAAAATTGTGCAAAACCATAGAACCGACTACAATTTTAACTTGCGTTGGAAATGGATACGAAAGCATGTCACGTAATATTTTCCACAACATTACTTTGATCATAATATTTTCCACAACATTAGGAAAGCATGTCATGAAATATTTTCCTACTATAGACAAACCGAATTGTATAACATGCGGTCTAGTTCTTCTACATCTCTTTTTTTGCCAAAGAAAAAATACAGAAAAATAACCAGCAATAGACCCCCATTCTTCTTCTATTTTTCATAAGTCATCTGGTAAAGGCACCCATTCCTTTCATTGGCCTTGCACCGATTTCACATTGTAATTTTTTTGGATAAGTGATAAATAACTTGGAATTTTACAATTTCATTTTTCAATGGTTTTATGTAAAAGCAACTAAAAACTTTTGGATTAAATACATGTACAAATTTTTAGATAAAATCATTTCAATTCACATACTAAAATTAATTAATGTACAATGTAAATAAACATTTATCATTAATACTAAATATGCAAATCAAGCTAGGTGCTCTAATGCTTCTTTTTTCTTTCCCCTTTCTTTCTCAAGCAAATACATTTTCTCTGCTTCAGGTACAACAAGCAGGATTGCATGCATTTTCATATTCATCTCCTCTACCTTTTCCATTAGCCTGCCGTTAGTAAACATTCCCAGAAAAATACTTTGTAACGTCTCTCAACTGTCGTACAGCGGTAGAACTATGATCACAGTAGATCCAACCGTTCCCCACGCGATCGCGATGACTGCCCATAATGTGAAGTAGCCTCTACTAAACACCCCTAAAATTTTGAGCACAAAGTTGAGTACTAATCAAGAACTTGTCACGCCAGTAAATTCATCGATAAAACTCGTAAGAAAGTTGGATACGAAAGCACTAATCAATGAATCCCACAACACCTTTAAATAATTGGAATTCGCAAATGCGTGTCTGTGCAAAGACAGACAATTGATCAGAATTAAAATAAACATTACTTTCCACCACTTCAAGCAACATAACATCCAAAAACTAGGGTTCTTTTCTTTTGTAGATAGAGGTTTGGTTTGAGTGAGTTTTTACTGATTGTTACTTACCAAATTCAGAAAGCAAAGAGCGTAATGAAAGGGAGTAATCAGAGATGCAGCAAAATTTGAGGGCTTATACAGCATGGCATGAAACACATTACTGATAATTTGTAGACTATTTGTGGGAATGTGCCAAGAAGATGAATCTTAAACATCCAAAAGCATATATAACATTGTAAGATTAACAATGGTATGTGAAATATGATAAAGCTAACAATCCAATTCATAGAATAAAGCTAACAATCCAATTCATCCACAAAATTAAGCAGAATTAAGCAAAAATCCAGCACCAAATTAAGCAAAAATCAGCCACCAAATTAAGCAAAAATTCAGCACCAAATTAAGCTAAAATCCATCACTAAATTAAGCAAAAATCAGCCACAAAATCATTCCGAAATCAAACACAGAATCAATCCAAAATTAACCCAATAATTCACCCAACAATTAAACCAACAATTAACCCAAAATCAGCCACACAATTTAACGGGGAAAAAATAGAAAAAATTAAATAAAAATTAATTACCTACGAGAATTGATTTCGAGGATGAAAAGGAGATTAGATGTCGGTCGGTGGATGAGGAAATGTTGGATCGGGGGTTGCTGAAGATGCGGGTTTTAGTCCGAGAGGCTGGACGGAGGTAAAGGTCGGCACCGTTCTCGCTTGTTTCTTCAACAGGAACGACAACAAATCTAGTTGGTGGAAGTGATGGGAAGCCTGATTGACCAGCCTCGCTGACCTCGGTGTGTCGGAGAAGGAGCAGATCCAAAACGATGGCGGAGGATGAAACGAAGAAACGAAGAAGCAGGGGCGAGAGTGAAGGGCGATGGCGGAGGATGAGGAATGAACGGCAAGCAAAGATGGTGAGGATGAGGTGCAGTGGATACCAGAAGAATTGGGATGAGATGTTAGGGTTTGTTCAATGGAGATTGAGAGGTTAGGGTTCTCGTTTCTTTTGGGTTGGGAAGATTAGAGTGAAAATTGATATTATATGCCTGGTATAATTGTAATAAAATCAAGATTTTATTGATATTTTTGTCCAGCATTTTGAAAGGCAGCTTCTCATGTTTCTCAAAACCAAAGGAGCAAAATGGAGCTTTCTCAAAACCTTAGTTTTGGCCCATTGCTTCTCAGGAAGCTCCATTTGAGAATGAGGTCACCAAATACATTTTTGGGCTTCTTGGTTTTGGGAACCAGCTTCCCCAAGTAGAACCTTGGGGCCAAAGGGCCACTAAGTGGGTGTTTGGGGTTGAAGGTTGGGTTGGAAAATCAGCTTTTCCCAGCACAAAAGCAATGAAAGGTGTTTGGTAAACACCTTCTGGGACAACGCTTAACAAAAGCGGATGCGTTTCCTTTGCAATTAACGGTTATTTGCCACTCGTAAAAAGGAGAGTAGTGGGAAGAAGCTGGAATTTCAGGGTTGAGGGAAGCTGAGTATTATACTGACTTAGACAAAAAAGTTAGATAAGTTCGTTTTATTTACAAAAATACCAACTATAAATATTATCTAACTCCTCAACACTCACTCAGTTCACACGATTTTACAAACCCTAGAAATCCTCTCCTTCACAACCGTTGATGCGCCGTCGAAACGCGCATCAAAAGTAATAAAATATTTCCTGATAATAGGCTAGATGCACAAATTAATGTATATAGCGGCAAGTCAAGGTCGAACCACAGGGAAAATGAAGGACTAAATTTAATCTTCCCCTAGATGTATGATGAGGGTGAAAATGCAATAGACATAAAAGTAACACAGGGGGGGTTTGGTTGGTCTAGACGAATCTAGCCAACGATGGCAGTTGATGTTGAGACAGAGAATAAAAATGAAAATAACAAGTAATAATAGACAAACGAGAAAATTAAATAAAAAGGGAACGAAAATAAAGCAAGAGAATATCAATAAAAAAGGTAAAGACTAACAAGTGTAATAAAGATAATAACAAGGTAAGTAAAGATAATAAATCAGATAAAAGGAGAAATCTTAGCAGGGGGTAAACGGCGGATTGCGTCGAGGGCTAGTCGGTCATCGGTGCAAGGATAGACTGTTTTCACGCCATAGACGTGCTATAGGAACCCTGTTTTCACGTGGATTCCCTACTTCTCTTCTTAAGAGAAGTCACTCCCAAGGTACGCTTATGGGAGTGGCCGTGACACTGCGCCCAAGGTACGCTTATGGGTCATACACGCAGGCCCGTGAAGTGGAGAGAAGACACGTCTAGGGCTAGACACTGAGAAGTCTGCCCTAACCGGTTTCTTGCCCTAGCCAGATTGGACCAAACGACATGGTGACTCTGGACCAAGTGCCTACTCTATTCCATGGCCTCACGTTAGTTATTACCATGGAAATGACAATAGTCATGAGAAACATGCAAATAGGTGATCAAACAACCAACAAATCTCACACGAAATTACAATAAAATGGCAAGAAAGTGGATACAACAATGAACACGTTTTAAGAACACTTTGACCTCCCAACTATCCTCTTGCAATCCTTAAAACACCCCTGCCAAGACTAAGAGATTTAGCCACTCATGCTGGAAATCATGCACAAGATAGATGGAGAAAGCAACATAAACAGAGAAGAGGTGCAGATGAAAATGAAAATCTGGATTAAAAACTAATTGGAGCTTTGGGCTCCAATTTCTGGAAAAATAAAGGAAGAATAGATCCCAATGTTAGAGAGGTGGCTACAATGATTGAAAACCCTAAAAAGATGAAAATATACTAAAGAGTAGCCTCTTTTTAACCTAAAGTTAAGGTTCTATATATAGCCTAACAACCCCACTAGGGGACAAAATGGCAGGGATGAATATTCTCTGCTGAGCTGGATGATTTGCACATGGAATCCCGCTAGAATCTTTTTAGCATCTTTGGTCAAGCGTCATCCGGAAAGAAACATGCACGTGCGTCGTTTAGGCCTGGACAAAAGATCTCGTCTAGGTCCCGATGATAGGTCTCGACGACAAAACTGCATCTAGGGCTGGACGATGTAAGATAGGCAAAAATGCATCCAAATGGCACGTTTTTCAGCAAGTTTCTCCCTTTAGTCCAAATCTACAAAGTGGTTGGAAAACAAGCCAAATTAGTAGTATCAAGTGTGAAATTACACCTAAAAGAGGGGAAAACATGCATAAAAATGCATCATATCAAATTCCCCCACACTGCCCATTGCTCACCCTCGAGCAATCAAAAAGGAAAACACACCCCAAGACATAGACAGGCACAACCAACCATAGCACAAGAGTTAACAAACCAAACAATCAGCCCTAACCATGTCAAGACATACTCCGCCTAGATAACTCTGCATCAAATCATTAGGATAACGACCCTAACGAAGAAACTTTACCACATCAGACTTGGCATCAGCAATCCTCACCGGGGTAAGTGTTTGCACTCACACTCAACTAGGCTCGGTATTTAATCACTAAAGTATGCAAATTAACAAGACACACAACATAGTTTGCACATCAACCCGAGTTAAAATCCACATGCTCAGGCAATCAATAATCAGAAATGAACTTTGCACCATAAAAAGGATTGAAAGGAAAGATGTGTATAGAGAATATGAAGAATATGGAGAGAAAAGGGAAAGAAAGAAAGAAAATAGGAAAAGCAAGAGGATATATTATATACAAAGAGTAAAAAGAGAAGAAAAAGAGAAGGAGAATAGAACAAAAAACCCGAATGGAGATGAAATGGTGAGGCAGTATCCGTAAAGGGCAGACAGTCGAGGGCTAGACGAAATTCTTCTTCTGGGGGAGTTCTTCTCTTGGAAACCATGCTGACAATACTTCATTCTTCTAGTTCGTGCTTTTGCCTTTTTTTCGCTTTTCTTTTTTATTTTTTTCCTTTTTATTTTTTGAAACCAGATAAGACTTTCTTTTCTTTGCTTTGTTTCTGGTTTTGAAATTTTTTGATTTTTTTGAATTTTTTTTTCTTCTTTTGCAAACGAAATTGACAAACTTCAGCTGATGAAGATTGAGTTAGCTCGAGGATTTTGCCAACTTACTTCAGCTAGGGCTTGATGAAGGAACTTTGGCTAGGGCTTGATGACTTTGCCCTAGACCTTTTTTGGCATCTACACCTTCTTGTCGGTCTCCCCCACACTTGGGCTCTGCTGATCATCTAGCCTGCTACCTCTGACAAATACTGCTCACCTGGAAGGAAAAGGGATCAAGAAAAGTTAGAACAAGTATTTAAAGAAGAGAGAAATGAGAGGAAATGAGATGTCGGGGGCAAGATGAAAAAAAAACGTCGGGGGCGAAATGAAGAAAGAGAGAAGGGATAGAAAGCAAAGGAAAGGAAAACAAAGATGCGAAGTTCATTTTTCTCATCTTTTTGCTGCTTTCCCAAGACTGATGGTGCCCATACCCAGGGGTCTCATGCAAACTTAGTTGAATGCCTAGTTAAGCATTGAATCACACATGAAGAATATAACTGTTTAGTCTCAAATGCTCACAAGGTGTTATAAGTGATTGCTGATGTTTAGTGCAGATGCAGGTTATAAGAGCTAGCAAACAAAGCATGCAAGATCTAGGGCAAGACCAACATGAAGGGCAGTTTATTTCATGTGCACAAGTCAGAAGTGTGTGTTCATACTCGGGGGTTTTAAAACTAGGCAGTGCTACCAAATTAGCAAAATCCTTTAAAGTGAAAATCCAAAAAACTATGTCTTTGTACAAAGCATGCAATCAAACATATACAAAGCATGTTGTCAAACATACATACTAACATATCACACAAACACACATATCCTCCCCCACACTGAGGCTTCGCATTGTCCTCAATGCGAGAGAGATACACAAAATAGACACAAGAGTTCAAATTATAAAAGGAGTTCAAAAGAAGGGGGAAGGGATAGGAGAATGTTGTGGGGTGCCCTAGGGTGGTGCATTGGCAGGGAACGCTACATAGGCGGAAGGTTGCGCCTAGCAACTTCTGTGGTCAAGTCTTGTAGTTGCTTTAGAATGGATCGAAGAAGAGTATTGGTCTCTTGGGTGGCAGCAAGGAGGGTAGGTTGAGCGTCCTGGGCAGCTTCAGAAGTAGGCGGCTCGTCTTGGGCGGGATGGGTTGGAGCATCTGGGGCAGAACTGGTTTGGCCTGGATGCTTGGTTTGGGCAGCAGTCGGATAAGTGAAGTTTCCTCCATGCTTAGTGCCGAAAGCTTGCTCCTTCGCCTGTGTACAACCTGCACTAAACCTCAAGACACGCTGTGAAACACACAAATGCCCCATCCCATCAAGGGTTCTGGGGTCTAGCATTTTAAAATCAAGAGGTGCAGACAGATTGCTACAAGGCAAGACCAAATTAAAGAAATTGTCATTTATGGCAATACTAGTGATCAATGACCCCATAACAGGACTACACGATATGGCCTGAACAGACTCAACAGCAGTAGCAAACCAAAACCCAAGATTAAGCCTAACCTCATGCTTCATACACCACAAGAAAAACAACTCTTGCATCGATAACTGGCCAGAAGAATGGAACTTGCCTGAGTAGGTAAGGGCCAGATATCGATGCAAGATCCTCAGAGCAGGGTCAGAAATTTCGTGTCCTTTGGCAACTTTAGGGCTGAACTCGGCATTTTCATTGCCGGTCAGCTCCTGAAATGCAACATCAGCATCAAAATCACTAGGATACACGGTATGGCCAGATCTATAAGTAGAAGACTCCAACTCATCAACATTCACAGCACCCAACATACAATTCAGTTTATCGACAGACATTTTAGACCATTTTCCCATCAGCCTAAAATGAACAATATTGGGGGCTGATACGCACGGACCAGTCTTGCTCTTAGGCTTGAATTGGTCCGAAGCAAGCCAAAATGTGGAATAGAACTCAAGTGAGAGCTCGGAAAAAGTCGGGTGCTCCAGGAAGAACAATGTTTCCCACCCAATACCTTTTACAAGCTCTCGAACTCGAGAGCCTATACCCATTTGGTCCAGAAACACAAGATCAAGGCGCGCGCATTGGTTAACACCTTTTGAGTGAAAAGCAACAAGTCTATCAAGAGAGGGTTTATCATCAAAAGTAAGCCAACCCTTAAGATCGGTGAGTTCAGATGTAACCTGATCTGAAGCTGGCATGGATGAAGTGGCGCGAGGTTTTGTAGATCTGGTGGTGACCTTTGCTTTGCCTTTTTCCTTCTCGGTGGCCTTTCTTTTCTTACTCGCCGGAGCAGATGGTTCGCCGGCGTCGATGGTGACCTCCTCAACCTTGACGGAAAGAGGTGGTTTAGGCTTCCTCCTGACCAAGATTATTTCTTCCTCTTCTTCGGACGCGGCTTCCTGCTCAACGGTGGTTGCCGGCTCAATCGTCGGCCCCGACGACTTGTAGATGTTGGGGTCCGGGTTCTTTTGGACCGAACGGCCGAATTTAGTGATGGTGTGGGTCGCCGGATTAGACCCGGTAACTTCTAGGTCTTCATCGGACGGCGGCTGAGAGTTGAAGGGCTCGCCGGCGTCGGTAGCTTCTTCATTTTCTGACCCGAGGTCGGTGTGGCGAGATTGAGAGTGGGAGTGGGAGTGGCCGGAATCGGCGGTTGTCGGTGAGGGGGATGTCGAACAGGTGGGTGAGGGGTTTTTCGGGCGGGAGTGGGGTGGCGGCTAGTGGTCCCGATTTTGTGGGCCACCATTTTAATTTTTGTGGGTCTTTTGGGATACATGGTGAGTGTGTGGCTAGGGAAGAAGATGGAGTGAGGGTGAAAGGGACATGGATGAATGTTGGAGGTGGGGGGGAAAGGAAAAAACAGAAAAAAGATGAGAAAAACATTCTCCAAAGACTTAAGTGAGGGGAAGGAAGCTTGGTGACACGTGGCGCGACGTGATAGGGCAGTGCAGTGAGGCGCGGATTGTGTATGACGTGGCGCGACACGGTTGCCTGCTCCGGATCTGGATGATGCGTCGACACGTGGCGCGTTGCGAGTGGCTGATACGGATTCTGGATAAGGATCTGACACGTGGCCCGTCATGAGTAGCTGAGGCAGATTTCGGGACATGTGCTGATTGGCCAACACGGATGGATAGGGCGTTGATTGCTGATGACCGTTGAAGAATGACGCAGGACACATGGCGCGCGGTGATTCGGCGATGCGGATTGCGTGACACGTGTCGCGCGCTGGTTGGTCGTCGCTGGATTGCGATAAGATAACGCGTTTGGACGCGTGGCGCTCAGGGATTGGACGTTGCGGATAGTGGGACGCGTGTCGCGCTTTGGATGGAGAGGCGTGGCGCGCTTTGACTAGATCCGCGCAACCTGCATTTCAAAATTTGAAAAAGGGATGGAGATGAGGGAAAAAATAAAACGAACAAGGGAGGAAAAATTAAAAGAGAGATAAAGGAATAATACATAAGAAAATAATAAAAATAAAAATAAAATAAAATATAGGAATAACGGAAATAATTATCTAAAAGAGAGATACGAGGGAAAAAAATTAAATGAGGCGCATGGAATGCCTCCTTGACTGGCCAATTTTTACGTCCAGGCCTGGACGTTGTTAAGCGTCTAGGGCAAGGCAGGTGGATCTGCCACCCTCATTTCATCGGTCGTGAAGGGTTTGAAACCTTCATAGAATGGCTTTAAGCGATGACCGTTTACTTTGAAAGTGACGCATGTGTCTAGGCTCTAGATCTCGACAGCTCCATGGTCATAAACCGTGGTAACCAGATAGGGACCTTTCCACTTGGATTTCAATTTACCTGCGAACAAACGCAAACGAGAGTTGTATAATAGGACTTTTTGTCCAACAGCAAAAGATTTGGGGACAAGAAGCGTATCGTGTTGAACTTTTGTCTTATTTTTGTAGATGAGGGCATTCTCGTAGGCATCGTCTCTTAATTCCTCCAGTTCTTGGATTTGCAAGTGACGGTTTTGGCCGGCTTGGTCAAGATCCGTATTGACCTGCTTGATAGCCCAGAAGGCTTTATGCTCAATCTCCACTGGCAAATGACACGGCTTGCCATATACAAGTCGATATGGAGTCATCCTTATTGGGGTCTTGTAAGCGGTCTGGTAAGCCCAAAGAGCATCTCCAAGTTTCGTGCTCCAATCCTTCCGTGATGGATTGACTGTCTTTTCAAGAATTGCTTTGATTTCCCGGTTGGAAACTTCAGCTTGCCCATTCGTCTTGGGGTGATAAGCGGTGGAGACGTGATGAGTCACTCCGTACTTATTGAGGAGAGAGTAGACGATTCGGTTGCAAAAATAGGTGCCCCGGTCACTGATTAGGGCGCGTGGGGTACCGAATCGATTGAAGATATTAGAGCGTAGAAACTCGACAACCACTTATGAGTCATCCGTCTTGGTTGCCTTGGCCTCGACCCACTTAGAAACATAGTCGACGGCAAGGAGGATGTAGGTGTTGCCAAAAGAATTCAGAAATGGCCCCATAAAGTCAATACCCCAGATATCGAAGATCTCGCAAGAGATGATACCTGTCAAGGGCATCTGGTTGCGTGCACCAATATTCCCTATAACTTGGCATCTAGGGCAAGACGCACAATACATATAAAAATCACGGAATAGGGATGGCCAAAAGAATCCAGCTTCGAGAACTTTCATTGCGGTCTTTTTGGTACCAAAATGGCCTCCCTCTACGGAAGAGTGAAAAAACTTTAAGATTGAGGGCACTTCCTCAAGATTCACGAAACGCCTAACCACTTGGTCGGAGTAATGCTTCCATAGGTAGGGGTTGTCCCAGATGTAGTATTTCGCTTGCTTCCGAATTCTGGTGCGTTCGCTAGGTGATGCATCCGCGGGGAAAGAGCCTGTAGCACAAAAATTTGCAATATCCGTGAACCATGGAAATTGGACAGCTTGGGCAAGACAGAGACGCTCGTCAGGGAAGACATCCCTGATTGCCACTAGTGAATTATCATCTTGGGCAGGAAGTCTACTCAAATGGTCTGCGACCACATTCTCTGCACCTTTCTTGTCCTTGATGAGAAGATGAAACTCTTGGAGGAGCAAGATCCAACGGATAAGGCGTGGTTTAGCATCTACCTTCGTCAGGAGGCACCTAAGGGCAGAATGGTCGGTGTAGACGATGACGTGAGTGCCCAAGAGGTACTGACGAAATTTATCTAGGGCATAAACGACAGCCAGGAGTTCTCTTTCGGTGACTGTGTAGTTTTGTTGGGCAGGGTCAAGTAATTTGGAAGCATAATAAATCACATAGTGTTCTTTGTCCTTCGTCTGCCCCAAGACGGCTCCAAAAGCATGATTGTTGGCGTTGTACATGATTTCAAAGGGAAGGGACCAGTCGGGGGCTCTAATAATAGGTGCAGACGTCAGTTTGGCTTTGAGAGAGTCAAATGCTGACTTGCACTTGTCATCGAATACAAAATCAGCATCTTTCTGCAATAGACGACACATTGGTTGGCTGATTTTTGAGAAATCTTTAATGAACCTCCTGTAAAAGCCGGCATGCCCTAGAAAGGAACGGATGTCTCGAGCGCATGTAGGATAGGGCAATGACTCAATCACTTCGATTTTTGCTTTGTTGACCTTGATGCCTTTGATGGAGACTATGTGGCCCAAGATGAGGCCGTGGTCCACCATAAAGTGACATTTCTCGAAGTTAAGAACCAGATTGGTCTCGACGCAACGTTGAAGAATTTTTCGCAGGCTGGACAAGCATTCAGAGAAGGAATTGCCATAGACGGTGAAATTGTCCATGAAGACTTCGATGCATTCTTCGACGAATTCGGAGAAGATACTGATCATGCATCGCTGAAAAGTGGTTGGGGCGTTGCAAAGGCCGAACGGCATTCTTCGATATGCAAAAGTGCCAAAGGGGCAGGTGAAGGTGGTCTTCTCCTGGTCGTCTAGGGCAACTGGGATTTGGTGAAAACCGGAATATCCATCTAGACAGCAGTAGTGGGTCTTGCCCACGAGGCGCTCCAGCATCTGATCAATAAACGGGAGGGGGAAATGATCCTTCTGGGTGGCTGCATTCAGACGCCGATAATCAATACACACTCTCCAATCGTTCTGGATTTGAGTTGGAATCAACTCTCCGTCTTGGCCAGTTATAATGGTGATTCCAGATTTCTTTGGCACGACCTGGACGGGGCTTACCCAAGGGTTGTCCGAAATGGGGTAGATCACACCCGCGTCCAAGAGTTTCAATATTTCTATTTTCACCACCTCCATCATTGGGGGATTCAGGCGTCGTTGTGGCTGGCGGGCCATTTTACTTGCGTCCTCAAGATGGATCCGATGGGTGCATAGATCTGGAGATAAACCCTTGATGTCGGCAATAGTCCACCCTATGGCTGACTTGAACTCTTTAAGCAAAGAAATCAATTCAGCTTCTTCGGCATGGTCTAACCGATTGGAGATAATAACTGGGAGTGAGTTGTCTGCACCTAGATAGGCGTATTTGAGATGCGCTGGAAGAGCTTTCAACTCAAGAATAGGCGCCCGTACAAGGGATGGAGGTAGTTTGGTGTGCTGACCGTGATAAGGAGAGATAGCAGTTTGGATGGAGGCGTCAAGAGGTTTTTCCTCTAGGGCTGCAACGATGGTATGCAGCTCCGGAGGAATATTGATCGTTGAGGCCAAGACGTCCAATGTTGCTGGCGTGATGCTCCAATCTAGGGCAACCTGTAAGGGTTCAAAAGAATTTAAGTCAGCAACTTTATCGACTAGGGGGTCAATCAAATCAACAAAATTCACACGAGATATCAGAGGTAAAATCGGAGGGGTATCGCATGGCATCCATCATTTTAAACTTGATGATTTCCCCATCAAACTCAAGAGAAATAGATGCATCGTAAACGTCTATCTTTGCCCTGGCTGTTGCCAGAAACGGTCGCCCTAGAAGAACATCTGTGGCTTTAGCAGATTCTTCGTTCTCCATTGCAATGACATAGAAGTCTGCGGGGAATAGGAAGTCGCCTACTTGGACCAAGACGTCCTTAATCACACCTTCAGGGCGGATTATCGAACGATCGGCCAACTGGATAACAAGTTGGGTTGGTTCGAGGGGTCCTAGGCCTAGACTGATGAAGATCGTCAAGGGCATGACATTAATGTCGGCCCCTAGGTCACACATATCTTTTCCTATGTTGATTGTCCCAATGGTGCAAGGGATAACAAGCATGCCCCGGTCGCTGCATTTTGGAGGGATCTTTTGCTGGATAAGAGCGGAGACCTGGACCCCTACACTTATCTTGTTTACCCCTGTCAAGTTGCATTTGTTGGTGCAGAGCGTTTTCAGGAACTTGGCATAGCGAGGCACATTTTTGATGGCCTGGAGAAGTGGGATATTGACGATAACTTTTCTGAACATATCAAGGATTTCGCTATCCACTTCCTTCTTCTTGGTCTTGACGAGCCTTTGAGGAAAGGGCGGCTCGAGGATCTTGTGTATATACTCTTGGGTGAATTCTTGTGGGCTTGTGTCACCTCGTGGAGATCTAATGCGGTCCTCCATCACTTCCGGGAGTTTAGGCCCAATAAACTTGGCCTTGGGTATTTTCTTGGGCAAGATTTCGGTCTCGTCCACTGGACCTTCGTCTAGGCCAGAATGCTCTCGAGTTGGTAGCTCAAGACCGCTACGGAGCGTCATAGCACACGCTTCGTGCTTTGGATTTGCCTCGGTTTGGGGCGGCAACCTGCCCTTATTTTTTAATTCTTTCATGTCCGCGGACATGATACTCATTTGTTTTTGTAGATCATTGATGACGTTCCTATAGTGAGCTACCTCATCAACCGGTGGGGCAGAAGAATTGGAGGTCTGGCCCTGATTGAGTTGATAGAAAGAATGTTGGTTGTTGGGGTGGGTAGATCTAGGCTTGAAGTTTTGGGCGTTGAAAGGTGGTTAGGCCTGATTCATGTACTGATTGTGTTGCATTGGTTGTCCTGGTCCAGACGCTTGTTGATGGCTGACCCAGCCGGAGTTGATGAGGTAGCTCACTATAGGAACGTCATCACTGATCTACAAAAACAAATGAGCATCATGGCCGCGGACATGAAAGAATTTAAAAACAAGGGCAGGTTGCCGCCCCAAACTGAGGCATGATCGTTGTAGTATAGTGGTAAGTATTCCCGCCTGTCACGCGGGTGACCCGGGTTCTATCCCCGACAACGGCGCCAAAATTTGATGCGCCGTCGAAACGCGCATCAAAAGTAATAAAATATTTCCTGATAATAGGCTAGATGCACAAATTAATGTATATAGCGGCAAGTCAGGGTCGAACCACAGGGAAAATAAAGGACTAAATTTAATCTTGCTCTAGATGTATGATGAGGGTGAAAATGCAATAGAAATAAAAGTAACACAGGGGGGGTTTGGTTGGTCTAGACTAATCTAGCCAACGATGGCAGTTGATGTTGAGACAGCGAATAAAAATGCAAATAGCAAGTAATAATAGATAAACGAGAAAATTAAATAAAAAGGGAACGAAAATAAAGCAAGAGAATATCAATAAAAAAGGTAAAGACTAACAAGTGTAATAAAGATAATAACAAGGTAAGTAAAGATAATAAATCAGATAAAAGGAGAAATCTTAGCAGGGGGTAAACGGCGGATTGCGTCGAGGGCTAGTCGGTCATCGGTGCAAGGATAGACTGTTTTCACGCCATAGACGTGTTATAGGAACCCTGTTTTCACGTGGATTCCCTACTTCTCTTCTTAAGAGAAGTCACTCCCAAGGTACGCTTATGGGAGTGGCCGTGACACTGCGCCCAAGGTACGCTTATGGGTCATACACGCAAGCCCGTGAAGTGGAGAGAAGACACGTCTAGGGCTAGACACTGAGAAGTCTGCCCTAACCGGTTTTTTGCCCTAGCCAGATTGGACCAAACGACATGGTGACTCTGGACTAGGTGCCTACTCTATTCCATGGCCTCACGTTAGTTATTACCATGGAAATGACAATATTCATGAGAAACATGCAAATAGGTGATCAAACTACCTTACAAATCTCACACGAAATGACAATAAAATGGCAAGAAAGCGGATACAACAATGAACATGTTTTAAGAACACTTTGACCTCCCAACTATCCTCTTGCAATCCTTAAAACACCCCTGCCAAGACTAAGAGATTTAGTCACTCACGCTGGAAATCATGCACAAGATAGATGGAGAAAGCAACATAAACAGAGAAGAGGTGCAGATGAAAATGAAAATCTGGATTAAAAACTAATTGGAGCTTGGGGCTCCAATTTCTAGAAAAATAAAAGAAGAACAGATCCCAATGTTAGAGAGGTGGCTACAATGATTGAAAACCCTAAAAATATGAAAATATACTAAAGAGTAGCCTCTTTTTAACCTAAAGTTAAGGTTCTATATATAGCCTAACAACCCCACTAGGGGACAAAATGGCAGGGAGGAATATTCTCTGCTGAGCTGGATGATTTGCACATGGAATCCCGCTAGAATCTTTTTAGCATCTTTGGTCAAGCGTCATCCGGAAAGAAACATGCACGTGCGTCGTTTAGGCCTGGACAAAAGATCTCGTCTAGGTCCCGACGACAGGTCTCGACGACAAAACTGCATCTAGGGCTCGACGATGTAAGATATGCAAAAATGCATCCAAATGGCTCGCTTTTCGGCAAGTTTCTCCCTTTAGTCCAAATCTACAAAGTGGTTGGAAAACAAGCCAAATTAGTAGTATCAAGTGTGAAATTAGACCTAAAAGAGAGGGAAAAACATGCATAAAAAGGCATCATATCAACCGTCCATAACCAACGTCGTCGTCTGGTCTCTGATTTGTGCGGTGTCTCTCGTAACTATCGTCGCCGTTCTCCTTCCTAGGTCTCCTACGTCTCATGGTTAGTTCATTTCTTCATTTGTTCTTGCATTGTCTGTTATATGGAGAAATATAAGTGCGATGGGAACACTTTTTGGGTAGATATGGAGATGTGAGTTGTCGAGATGGATTGTGCAAATGATGGTTTGTATATATCATTTGTTTGGGGAGAAGGGGTGTTAACTATTGATTTTTTAGACAACAAAGTAGGAGATTATTGTTATTGCTCTACAAAGAAGAGTATGTTGCAAAATACTATAGGAGTAGCTTGAAATGGCGTAAAGTGAAGTGGGTGTGTGTTTGCGTATTGGAATTCAGCAGATTTTTCAAGCTTGCATTTAGGCAAAACTTCATTTCCGAATGCAAACATTGGATAGCAAATAACTGTAACTGCTTGTTCCAAATAAATCATAGCGGGGGATTGCTTTAAGTACAATAGCAGGTTGTGCTTGTAGTGAAACAACTGAATTGTGTTAACATTTGCTCTCCTCAAGGATTGTCTATAGGCATTTAGACATGAGATGTCCATGAAACCCGAATTTAGTTTTTTATGATGTCTGTGTTCTTTACTTTGATGGTTTCCGTTTATGCATAATGTGCAAGGTGAGATTTGTCTCTTTTTGTTATCAAATTAGCCCTATTTTGGATTAGGATCTTATCCCTTAAGAGCACAGCTCATTTCAATTTTTGTCGCATGCATATGAACTGTATTTTTTATCAATAGTTGGAACTTTTTGTTAGACCATGATACAACAAATTAGCCCCATTTTGTTGTTTTAGGTCTAAATTGAACTTGATTTATGTTGTCAGCTTTGTGCAAATTGACAATATGCATTGCATTGAGTGTTGGGTTGCTAAAGTTTTCTGTTTTGTTTCTGCCCTGCCCTTATTGTTAAAGTTTTTTGTTCTGTTCTGTTTCTGCCCATGCATCGGAATCTGTGAAACAGTTTATTGTTTGGGAGATTTTTGTGGTGATTTTATCAGTACATTTTTCAGGCAGCTAGTCAGTGTTATCAGTCTATTTTAATGCATGAAATGAAACAGTTTCCGTGAATAGTTGAGATGGTGTGGTTAGGAGGTGCGGGATTTGTTTCTTTGTACAAACTTGTTTCTGGATTATCCCAGCAAGCTCTTAGCTTCCCATTTTATGTTCTGTGTTCTATTTCATCCGTTGTTTCTCTTTACCCTCCTGCAGGAGGAGTTACTACTAGAGCATTTTAGTGACTTGATCAAGTTTGTGAAGACCCGAGCCTATAATTCTCTTTCAACTAGATCATTTTCTTTGTATAGATTGTTTAAGGAGATGACTATACCTGTGAGTTGCTTTGTAGCTGAGGAAACAAGTTCAAGTTCTAAGAAGCCGTTAACTGTTGCTGACGTTGAGAAAATTGTGAAAGATTTTGCAAGCCGGTGGAATGTTGCGATAGAGCTTATGCACAAAGATGTTATCACTTCGTTCAGCAACTTCTTATATGGTATGGAGATCTTGAGAGCCGCATTAACCCAGCTCCTGCTTTGTTATACCAGGCTCTCAGATTGCATTAAGAGGATTACTGGTGGGTCTGTCCTGAACAAAGACCTCGTGTCTATATCTTCAATCATGTATGAAATCAGAAAATACTCGAGAACGTTCTAGATCATTGATGTTGCATTGGTGTTGAAGTGATTGAACATCCTCCAACTGAATATCCTTGGAGTTTATCATGGAAGAATCAATCGTGCCAGTGTCAGGTGCTAACATGTTGCCGGATCCGGGAATGCAAGGGGAGGAGAACACTAACAATGCTTAGCATACTTTTGTTATTCATTACTCGAGAAGTAAACTAGGATGTGAAGGATTTTATGAGGATGTACTTCTAATTCAATGAAAAGCATATTTTTGTTATTCGTTACATTGTAATTTCAGGTGTTTTTTTCTCACTCAAGTTTTTCGATGCTCCTAGGATTCTATAATTCCTTGGTTTTTTTCCGGTGTCCTGTATTCTATAATTTCGGCTGAGTATACTATTTTTTACTTGTATAGTTTCACTTGTCAAACATATATATAGATATAATTTTTTGAAATTATTCTATTAATTATAAGTTGTCATTATATTTTTAGTTAGTTAATCATGTATTTTATTTTAATAGAATTAAAGCAAAGTAAACAGTTTTATTTAGGTACACATTTATATTCTCTTAATTAATAAATCAATATGAACGGAAAACAAATCAAGATGACATGTATTTAGGTACTTGGACTCAAATTCCTTTTTGTTAACTATTTATACTTGTATTATTTAATAAAAAATTCTTTACAATTTTTTTAGGTTAGCATTAATTTTTTTGTTAATTAAAATATTTATAAGTTGATGATTTATCACAAAAAATGTAACAAACTCACTAAAAAAATGTGATTATTCATCAAGTTTTTTATTTATTATATGTGTCATTACATATTTCAACAATATTGTACATTTTGATAAATCTAAAATAGAAATACCAATTATATCATTTAATGTAAGATTGGATATCAATTAGTTAGTGACAATACCAAAATAAAAAATAAGATCCTAATATTTTAAATATTTAGTAGAGTATTTTAATAATTGAACTATATGGTAAATATTGTAATATTACTTACCAACTTTTATGTTTATTTGAATAATATGGAGTCAAAGTAGAAATTCATATGTTATATTAATTTCTTAAAAAATTAAAAAAATATTATTGATGTATTCGCATAAAAAAAGTAACTCAATAGGTAATAGATTAATGATGAATAGATAATTGTGATTTTATATATGTAAAAATTTAAAATAGTGCTCAATATTTAACTTTATTTAATAAAATGTTAATTATTTGTTTAAAGAAATAGATTGATTTAAATAATCTATATATATACTAAAAAATATTAATTTTAATGCTTGAAACAAATTGTGTCCTTTATAGTTAAAAGGTTAAAATTGTAGCTTTTAGAAAATTATAGTTAAATTATTTGTTTAGAAAAAAAGATTGAATTAAATAATGTAAATAAATAACACTAAAAATGACTGATGCTTTTTATAGTTATTTTACACTCAAACCATAGTTTTAAAAGCAGTGTTTACCAAACACTAAAAACAACTTCTCGTTTTCCACAGCACTTTTAAGAAATGTTTACCAAACAGCACACTGCTTTGCGCAAAAGTGTTTTTCCCACAGCACTTTTGCCCACAACACTTTTCGGATCAGAACCGGAACGCCAAATAGACTCTAATTGGTGTTTGGTAAACACCTTTCAAACTGGGTTTCTTGAAAAGTTAGGGTCCAAAATCAAAAAAAAATAACTTTGGTTTTGTAGAAGCTCCAATGGTTTTGAGAAACACGGGAATGAGATTTCAATTTTTAAGTGGACAAAAATATTATATACAAGTTGAAAGAATTACACTTATACGAGGGATAAATAACTACAATATTACCAAAATCCATCTCATTTCACACAACTGTCTCCTTCTCCTCCTCTCACTCTCGGCCTCCTCACCGCCGCTCACCATCTCTCCCTCTCGGTGAACCACTCTTTGTAGCTTCATACCAGATCGGCCGATTGAGGTAAGAGATCTTGTTTAACTTCATTATTTGTCTTCTCTTTTTCGTTTTCATGCATCCTTTTCGTCTCTTGTTTGCAAAATTACAGACATTTGCCAATTTGGGTTCTCATTTCTTGTATCTGTTGATTGAAATCTTTACCTTTAAGACTCGGATCTTTTATTTTTTCCTTTCATTTTTGTACTGTATGTGTGCGTTTGTATGTTAACCGATCCAAACCCAGAAATGAAAATGTGCCCTTTTTTGTTTGGAAAACAATTTATTCATTCTCCATGTCTCAATCTTGGGGCTTGCAGAAACTAATGGAGTCATACGCCCCTGCCAATGTCATTTACCTGTCTGCCATCCAAGCCGAGCGCTTCTTCACAAAACTCATCGAAAAAGAGGTTTCACACTGTCCTGTGCAGAATTTCAATTGATCCGCTGCGTTTACGATCTGTTTGCTTATTGGTTGTTGTTGTTTCCGCAGGGAGATCCGCAGTCACAAGATCTGGTGGTGTACGATAATAGAGTCACATACATATTTATACAGTGTGTAACTCATGACTGCCTCCAGGAAAATTATGCAGTTTTGTTTGCATCTTGTGATGTAATGGTAATGGTGTGTTCTTTGGTTCTTCTGCGTGGCAGTATGAGTTGCTTGATGAAATGATGGACTTTGGATATCCTCAGTACACAAAAGCAAAAATTCTTAGTGAGTTTATAAAGACTGATGCTTAAGGGATGAAGACTGCATAGAGGCTGCCTATGGCTGTCACAAATGCAATATCTTGGCGTAGTGAAGGAATTAACTACAAGAAGAATGAGGTATGTGCATGTTTTATGCTTCTTTTTCTTGGAAGATGTTTGCTGGTACACTAAGTTGATAGAGGATTGAGGCTTTTCTGAATTCCTTATATATTTGTTTAGGTTTTCTTGGATGTGGTGGAGAGTGTTAATATACTTGTTAACAGCAATGGGCAAGTAATTAGATCAAATGTTGTTGGTGTATTGAAGATGAGAACTTACTTGAGGTTTGTTACCCTCTAACTTTTTGGTTATTGATTAACTATTGGGAGTTTTTTTTTGTTTAAGTTTATACTTAAATGAATGAAGATGTGAATTCCGTAATCTGATGGAACATGTGAGTATTTCCGTGATAAATCAGTTACTTCATCTCATTTGTGATGTTGCTCTCCAATGTTCATGTTTAATTTATAACACTACTCAAATTTTTGCTTTGCGGGAAGCAGTTGGATTGGAAAGAAGTGCTCTAATGATTACTCTGTCTCCGTTGAATTTGTACAGGATGATGGTCATCCTGAGTATTTAGTTGTAGGTGAAGAAGTTGATGGTGATGGTCCAAAATCGAGTAGTGATGTTAAGCTTTTTGATGCAAAAACTCTTGGGGCAAATAGTATGGGTCACAGTCTTGTGAATCATGTATTTGAGCAACTTGAAAGTGGTGACAGTGGGAATTTTGAAGGTAAAGGTGGGCCAGAAATTGTTGTGGAATTAGGATCAACTGCACCTGAAGATACCAGCATAGACAATGCGTAATGGAATTCAGGTGGGATCATTAGATGATGGTGACTTGCCTGGGAAGTTTGAAGATGACATATTAAAAAATGGTTGGCAGAGCAAGACAAGTTCCACTAGTATAAGAGATGACTCAAGTGGTGATTCAGAAAAGATGAAGAGAAGAAATGTTGGAATTTTGCTTGTGCTTGGGCCATTTTGCTTTGCCAGTACTGCTTGCTTAAAGGCATGATCTGTAACATTAGAAATTAATAAGAATACTACTGTTTCAGACTCAAATTTTGTATCTCCTCTTGGTCTGTTCTTATCTCAGTTTAGTTTATGCAATTTAAAAAAAAAGAAATGCTTCCATCTTTTTTCTCACAATGCCTCCTATCTATATTTTTTGAACCAATGTGTGTACTTCCATGCGATTACTATTTATAGTAGCAATATGTGTGCACTCAAAAAATGAAAAAAAGAGACAGCAGGTATATACTTTTGAAGGTGTATTTATCTTTAATAAGAATTAACACTCTTTTTAATTATTAGTGTAACTTGACTTTCCTATTAACTTTATTTATTTAAAAAAACCTATAGTTTGTAAAATGTTTCACTTAATCACAGTTTAAAAGCTTGCAATCTAAATCTTATATATAATTTTCCAAAAGTTGCAATCTTAACATTTTTAGTAGTTAAAATAATTAAAATAAATGGTAAAAAAATTGAAGAAATTATACAAATTTAAAGAAAAAGTGCTCAATATTTAACTCTTTTTTCTTCTTCTAATGAAGTTTTAATTCTTGTTATAAATAAAATGTTAATTATTTGTTTAAAGAAATGGATTGATTTAAATAATCTATATAGATATTAAAAAATATTAATTATAATGCTTGAAACAAATTGTGTCCTTTATAGTTATTTTACATTTCAACCATAGTTTTAACGGCATTTTTTACCAAACATCATAAACAACTTCTAGAATCTCACAGCACTTTTAACAAATATTTACCAAACAACATACTAATTTTTTCAGAAGTGATTTTCACACAGCGCTTTTTTCCATAGTAATTTTCCAGCTAGAACCTCAATGCCAAAGGGAGCCTAAGTTTAGGTGGGAAAGGGTCATTAGTACTCCCTCTGTTTCTAATTAAACGACGTTTTGAAATAGTAAAAATCTGTAGGACAATGATCTTTGATCTTATTTTATTCCACATTGTTTCATTTTTATTCCTAATTTCCACTCAAATTACCACACAATCATCAAATTGGGTTGATGCATAAAAAAAATTTGTCATTTGCACAAAATATATGCTTCAGAAAAAATAAAATGACAAGTATTATGAACAGTAAGAATCCATAAAAAAGTAACAGTTAATTGGAAACAGAGGGAGTAGTAAATAAGTACGGGTGGGTATGACCGTATAGATGATATACCTATTTATTACCCATATAATTTTTTAAAGAGAAAAATATTTTGAGGTTCCTAAAATATAGGCACTTTTATACTTTAATTCTTGAAATTTGGGCACTCAAATTTTAGTCATTTTCATATCGAAACGCATCAAATTTTAGTCCCTGTCATTAAATTTTTGTATAGTATATTAAAAAATATTTTTTTATATTAAAATATTAAAAAATTATGAAAAAATCAGAAAAGTTGAGATTGATTTTTTTTTCTGATAATATCTTTTACATAAAAAAATAAGAAAAATTCAAAAAAAAATTGATGTGACAACATGTAGCTGATGTGGCAAAAAAACTGACGAAGTTACTGACACGTTATGTTTTTTTAATGATAGGGGTGATTTGATCATTATTTATAAGTTTAAGGAATCATTAAACAAACAAATAGTTCAGGGTTGCGATTAGTTAAAACATTAAAGTTCAAAATAGTTTTTTAACTTTATCCTATTTTAATATATAAGAGGAGCCATCAGTAATGCATTTCAATTTTTCAAACGAAAAGCTGCAATTTCAACTTTGCAAATTTAACAAAAAAATGGTTTGTGTGATTGATTTCTCACTATCATCCCCTTAGGTTAAAATTGTTGGCTTGACTCGATTCTTATATATTAAGAAATTGTGTTGAGAATGTTTATTTTTTAGCAGATCAACCTGCTAAAAGTGAGATTAGTCCTTACCGGGAGAATTTTTTTTTACGACCAAATCCTAAAAACAGCATAATATGAAATTTGTTTGTGTCAGCACGGATTGGAACATTTTATTGAGAAGTTAAAGTGCTTAATTATATATACAAATCAATGTACAGAACTGATAAATGTAACTCCTGCTTAAGTCTCTTCCAAGTCATCCACTCGCTACCTCTTTGTCTGCTACTAATCGGTGAACCTCCAGTAGTGAATAATTTCTCCAGTCGCGCCAATTATGGTTTTCAGCAGTTAGAACTTTCTAATTTCATTACCTGAACACCAATTTCAATGCAGAAATCAGTAAAGGCCGCCCAAAAAAACTTTTAAAAAAAATCGAACTATCAATATTGTAACTACTAAATATATGTATCCTACCAGCTGTTTCATTTTTAAGCATTTGCGAGTGAATGCTGTGCAGTACTGCATCTGATGAATTTGTTGAATTTAAGAAGGGCGCAGAACCAAGAAAAGGTCCCTCGCCCCTATTCATGGCAGGAAACATGGGAAACATTTGGCCAAACATAGCTGTTGGTAATGGATAAGCTTGGCCTCCGCTGCCGCCGCCGCCAACACCACCACCCATTCCCATTCCAAAACCCATCGGAGAATAAACATTGAACCGCGGCGCTTGTAGCACTCCTGGGCTACTTAAGATGAATGGAGGCATACAAAGCCCCGGACCCATTGACGACATCATCTGAGAGAAAGATGGCTCGTGATATAAGTTAGAGGACTCGAACTGGAAATATCATTGGTAATTATAGAAAGATATGATCATTAGCATAATTACCTGCACTTGTAGCTGAAGGGTCTTTAGATACTCAATTGCCTGGTCAAGCGTTGTGGCTTTGTCCGCCTTAATTTAATTAAGACAACATAATTAGTAAGCAATTTAAGCAAAGAATGAACAAAACATTGGATTAACAAGAAATCTCAAGTTACATGTCTTTGATTAAATAACTTGTTAATTACCTTATTAGAGTTGGGTATTAGCTCTTGCAAAGCGCGCATTTTCTTGTTGATTTTGTTTCTTCTTCTCTGCTTGCGAAAATTAGTGTTATAATTAGGTCATGTACGTAAGCAATTATAGGCTTTATTAGATAGATCACACACCCTTACCTTCTCATACAAACTATGGCCATTTGAACTTCTTTTCCTTCTATCTTTGCTTCCGACTCTCTTTAGAGGCCTCAATTTCGCTGTAAATCCACGTTCATCGTTATGTTTCTGCACCAAAATGTATGAATTTTGTAAGAATAAGGACTAACGAAAAATGCATAAAAGATAAGGAGGAAAATTCTAAATTTTTTACATACATCACTTGAATTTTCGATTTCATCACTGCTTCTATCTTCATATCTGCTTCTCAAACAAGAGGATAGATCATTCGAAGCTTCGCGCGAGCACAACGAGGTAGTAGGCACAGACCGTTGGACAAGATTTTGGGGTAAGTTTGCGTGCTTTGGACCATGATGATCTTGATCTTGATAAGGGCAGGTCCTATTCTTGAAACTTGTAGCTTTAGGGACAACGGCTTCAGATTGCTCATCATCAGGTTGTATTGTAATTGGCTGATCCATCATCACACGATCATATCCACTTGGGCCTTGTTGATCTTGTAAGGAATCCTTACCGTTTATCGAACAATTACCGCAATTCCTGGTCAGTTTAGGATATGCCAATATTTCTGGTACAAATCTAGATGCATTATTTGTAGCTGCCCAGTTATTCCTCTCTTTATTATATTCAGGAACAACATGGGTTTCTGTTAAGTGATTGTTTTTATCATTAATGTTGTTTCCACAAAACATGTCGAAATCGAAATCGCTTCGGGGAAAGATCGATCCAGGATTAAGCTTATCATCATAATCAGTACCCATGAACGAATCAAGATTCCTTAACCAGCTACTGCTTTGCCCCTTTGCATCAGTTATATTGTCTCGGCCGGAGCGGAATGAATAAGAAGAATTCCTTCCACGCATAGCAATCGTTCCATTTTCCAACACCAGTTCCATTACACCATCCTCTGCCCTGCAAATCAAAGATAGTAAAACTTTTTTGTCAAACTAATTCTTATAATTAAACGTTCAAACCAAGAAAGTCATATCTACAATACAAGCATACATGGAAATGGAAGCTGTAACTTGGGCAACTCGGTACTGTGTCTTCTTTTCCAATGTGTAGCTACTCGGTCAGAGATTTCAAGAAAGTTGGTTTTATTTTTTTCAAAATTCTCTGTATGTTTCATTTTCCATAGGATAATGCAGGAATATTTAAGCAGATATTATTATGAACAGAATAAACCAACAGTGAGCATAAAATAATTGAGATTTATCCATGGATCGGCCGAAAGGACAAATGTAAAAAGGTTAGCCTATACCTGGTCTGATGGTCCAACCTTTTATTATTCGACTAAAAATAAAATACAATCGACACTCTTAAAATAATAAGATAAATATAGTGTTAAATCGTTGATACTTGATACTGATACACAGTTTACTAACGCCCACTCCATTCAGATATAGTTGTTATCAAAAATAATTTTTTTCTTCTTTGAATTATAAATATTAATGTAAAATTTCCACACACAAAAAACAATTAAAATTATTATCTTAATTTTTGTTCAATTATCCTAATGGAAATAATTAATTACCTAATGAAGTTTAGGTTTTTTTTTTTTTTTTTAAAGGGAATGAAGTTTAGGTTTAGAATTGTAGTTTAAGATATTTAGAATTAAATATGATTAGAATATGTTAATTTTTCTGCCGTTGTGGTGGTAATTTCAGCTCCCCATGTGATGATACTGTCCACTTTGGGTCAACTTTCTGCCCTCACGGTTTTTTAGGCCTCCTTTCCAAGGCAATATCAACGTTAACATGACGAGGCCCGACCCAAAAGGCCTCATCAATCTCAAAGAGAGTCCACCATATTTATATTCACATTCCACACCACTTTTCTTTCCAACCAACAGAATACATATTAAAATTACAATTTTATACTGAACATGATCGGGATTGTGTCGACCACAACATTGTTTGACTGGAGATAGGGATCGTTCTTATGGGGAAAGCGATCGAGAGCTTGCGATCACATAAAGTTGTGAACGAAAAGTAAGCACGTCTCTAGTTGTAATGGTATGGACGTAAGGTTTCCACGATTATTCTGGAGCCTGGAGTTGTACTCGCTGGACACATCTCTTCCTCTACCAGCAACGTGCCAATTCTTTTATGCATTTAGTTCCTTTTATGGAGCCAAAAATAAAATACCATTCCTTCTAAAAATAGCAATTATTTAATTCCTATGGAAAAGACTTTTAAGAGATTATGAGTCCAAATTTTTTTAACCAAAATAAATTAAAAATATAAATATATTATTCTTTACATCTAGTAGAGTCGAGCAATTTTATTAAATTCATAATCTTATTCACACAGGTTAAATTTCTAATTTTATTTTAGGTCAATTTCATTCCATGTAATAGACTAGAGATTAGAGTTGAAGGAGTGACTTTTTTTTTCTAAAGGAAAAGACACGAGAGGTTGGAGCCATTAGGGAAGGAACGTGTGACTTGAGTGAATTGGTTGATATTAGGTGTTGGAAGGGTCGCTTTCGTGATCCTCTGCTTTAAGCGAATGAAGTTTTGCGTGGACGCTTCAGCACGAAAACGACGCTACTTGTAAACAACCATGATGCCCCCACCCCTAACAGAGGAGAATTAAGATGTCCGCGTAGACCAAGAAGGGTCCTACTTCAAGGTATAGGCACATTTAATTTAGCCCTCACCCTTATGAGTTGGGGTCTGAAAATGTCGAAATCAAAGCGCAAGAGATGGTGGGAGCAGCAGCAGCGTGATCTTCACATGCGCCCGTGTGGGATTTCACGTGCCTCACTGCCTTGCTGTCTATACCTTTTTCCCCCTCCCGTAAGCCACCACCTGTCGGCTAGCGAGACCAAAGGTCCAAAACCACAACACAACCAATTCGAGCAGGCAAGTTTCGGATTCCAAAATAAAGACGCACACAGATTGGAACAAGAGGATTAACAAACAGTGCCCTGCAGATACAGCTCCCATTTGCCTCCTCAGTTTCAAATTATGCTGAAGAGTCGCACATAAGTTAATCTGTTCTGATCCATGATTTTTTTCTGATTTGAGTAAATTTTGATTCGATGGATCAGATCCCACTTATATAGAAAAGCTAAAATCGGTTGCTTGTTGTAATTAACTCAATCCGATTTCTTGAAATGAATTCCGGCTAACAAGAAACAGAAAATAAACTAGAGACTCACTTCCACTTGTTATGGAGTCACCACCAAAAGTCCACGAGGCAAACATGACTAAAACATTAAATTCCCACTAAACTGACAAACTTATGGGATGTGTAAAGGGCAGAGGAATTGAATAAATCTACAAAGACATCTAACTATCTAACAGTTGTTAATCATACAACACCGCAGTGGACCACTTTAAGGCCTTTTTCCTATAATGCTGTAATGCAAAAGCTACGGACAGGACCAAAGTTACTACAGTTTCCTACATGTTTACGAGAAGAATAACCAGTCCCTAAGAAATAGTCCTATAGTAATTCAAAGCCCTCAAAAAATGAGAGCTTGTAAGATCAACCTCTAGGTTATTTACAGGTAAAACTTTCAGACATATCTCGATCGGTATGGCAGATTTTGTGATCGTGCAGCAAGCCAGCATGAAATATTCGTCAATTTAGAATACCTCCACTCAAGCACTCGGTGATGATAAGTCTCAGTTGCAGCATCTTTTCCCTTGCCAACTGCAGTTAACAAGAAGAACAACAAAGGCATGTTATGTCTGAGTCTGAATCGCAAACTTTCTTTCCATGTTAATTAAGACGCCCAGTTGAGAGCTGTCTTCGAATATAACTTCTCAATGAGCATGATCTTAATTGTCAGGATTAGTGATATTTAGATGTCCAAGGACTGTGTCACTGTAAATGCATGAAAACTCTTGTTTCACAACTCCTTTGTTAAGCAAACCTAGTGGCCCCGAAGAATGTAAATTCCAAATCACCTTATATGCAGAATCTTACGTGTTCGACCAACATAAAAAAAAGACATGCATACCCATGCAAGTCACCAAATCTACCTAATTTTAGGACAGGCAGAAGGCCATGCAATGTAAATAGTATTGGGTAAATTCTATCTGCCCGTAACTACGATACTGCCATTAGCAAAAGCAGAAAATCGTACCCTTCAAAAACATCAAGAAAAAAAAGAAAAAGAAAAAAGCAAACTTACCTTGTGCACAGCTGTGATTCTTCTCTCTGCATCATTTAGCTGTGTCTCAATTCCTTCTTCCACCTGCATAACTAGCTTCTGGTGCGATGCTTCTGCAATTATCAGGTGGTTAACAAATTAAAATGAGGCATTTTAGAGGTTCCTACAGATATTGATGATACATATCTATCATATATGTAGGTGATGTCTCCATAACAGACCTATCCTAGCTTGCTAAGTAATAGAGGAGTCATTCATGAGATAAAAGTGTTGCGATATCAAGTCAAAACTAGCTCCATGGTGTATCAAGGGATATGCCAGGATAAAGTAAAATGATGCATTGGTCATGTAGGCGTGCCCAATTAACATTCCCATCTCATTCAAGCACAACAGAAACCAGAGAGCAAATATTATCAAGTCTACCAGTCACTTGAAATTGACCAAACAATTTCTTTTTTCGCCAGTTTACAAGCAAAAACCTTTTAGCAAGTTAACTTCGTCATTCCAAAATTTTAAGTGCCCAAAATCAAAACTCAAATGGAAGATAAAACTAATCCAATAAAATACTTTCCAGGTTATTTAGCATAATGGAAACTCAATCATGGCACATCCAGAACCATCAAATGTCAAAGTTACATCCTTATTTCAGGCCAAATTGTCATAATAAAACAAATGAAACTAATTAATCATGTTTCAACTGTGTGGCGACAATGTTCTAACTTTCAGCATATAATAACAAGAGTGGTGCATACTTTGTTTTTTCGCAGTTCCTTTCAACTCAATCTGGTGCACTTCTAGCTCTTCAAGTGTGCTTTTGCAAGCCTCAAGATGCTGATAAACATCTTGTTTGAATTTATCATGTATCAACTTCAGTTGATCTTGTTGTTCTGCACACACACACACACACCCAAAAAAAAGGGGGGCCGGGGGGGAGGGGAGGGAAGGGAACACCATGAATAAAGTACGGGGCATTCAAGTTTCAGCAAGAGTGAAATCACAGGCAAAATGAGTTGGTAAGGTATATACCCTTAAAGAGTTAATGCTTTTAAAAAATGTACAACGAAAGCAGGGACCAAGAAATCCATGGAACTGGTGTTTTAAAATAATAAGTTTCTTACCAGATTTAGATCCGGATAAATGTAACTAAGAAGTATATAAGTTTACAAACTAGAAACTAACCACCACTGCACACGCAAGTGTTTACACAGTACGGTGGCCAGCAAGGTTTTAGTGCTAATAACGTCAATGTTGGAAACAATTAAGATAACAACCGGCGAACAAGGCAAACACAAAATACATATAGTTATTTATAAACTCATTACCTTGGAATTTCATCTCCAGACGTTTTCTTTTTGATTTACTAATACTCGACAGCTTTCCCCTGAAAAATTATTGAGGTTACAGCCAAAAAAAAAAAATTCAACTTTGATAAGTAAGCCTCTCAGTTTGAAATACATACATATCTGTTTGGATTTGAGACTCAATATTCTGGAACTTCAGTCGTATCTCCTCAGACACAGACATCAAAATTTCGGAAGACTTCTGTTTAGTTGCAGACTTCATTTTGTTTTTAGCGTTCTCTAACGCAACGGCAAACAGCATGACAACTCTGAAACATCGTTATGCCAAAGCAAGACCAAAAATAATTACACATAATAGTAGTGAAGAGCTTGAATCTAATTGGAAATTTCATTACCTACCCATCGAATGAGTACCTTTCCAATTCATCCTCTTGGTTTTGTCCAGAAGGGTCTGGAACCCATTCAGTTTCACCAAGATCTGATAGTTTCATAAACACACAGATAAAAGGATTCATATTAAGAGGAAGTTGATGACCAGAACAGTGGACATGACAGATGAGAAAGCATTATTATGTTGAAGAAGATGTGCCTTTTGGAGAATGTGTGGAGTTGAATTTGCTAACTTTGTTGCCTTCATGGTTGCGACGTCTTTTAGTTGGATAAACTGTGAACTCCGTGGTCTCAGCAGTGGCAGTTAAAGGAGAGAAGGTATCCGCTTCGTTAAGACCTGCACATCACCATTGCATGAATCAAACAGAATGGATTATCTGGACAAACCAGAACTACATCACGATTATGTTAATACTACGTGAAGCTTCTTTGTCAAGCACAGCAGTAAAAGAATTTTCATTACCATTAATAGATGGAGAACCTTCTTCAGGCCCCTCAGAGTTCCCATCTTCAGAAGATGATTCAGAAAGGCAATCTTCTACTTCCCGTTTGCCCTCCATAGGTGAACCATTGCTGGCAGGAGAATCAATAGGTTCTGCTGCAAAGTTCTGAAGTTCAATAAGGAAATGCAAAGGCGCAAGTAATACCACTTCACCTTTGAGACAATAAGGCAACTATTCAAGTGTCATTTTGAGACCAAACTAATTAAGTAAGGATACGGCTGAGTTTGTTTGAGCAATTGAAGCAGAACAACCCGCCTTTGAAGTCTGCAAATTCGCAAAGCTCCAAGTTTCTCCAAAGGTAAAATTTTTCCCATTTCGTGCAGGGCTGCAAACAACCCCACCTTTTACCAGGTCAGTTTTTGGCGTTGAGCTGGGAGATGAGCTTCCATTAGGTGTATTGACTTTGAATGTTGGACTCTGGAAACCATCATTCTGCTGATCCACAGCATTCTTTCCAGAAACATTAAGGAAGTCTTCTTGTTGATCCTCATTTTCAGGTACTAGTGGAGTGTCGACATTGCACTGTTCATCTACCTGGTGTTTTGTGAGAGATTGAGGAGAATGTCTTCTAGAGGATTTAGGGGAACCTTGACCTGATGATTGGTAGGAATTTCTACCCAAAGAGTTATGTGAATCTCTTTTTGGAGAATGACACGAATCCCTTTCCTGGTTTTCTTTCTTTTGTTCAGGGCACCCTCTCATATTCTTGGGAGGACAGCCAGAAAAACTCTTCATCTTCTTGCTGAGTGAAGTTATTCTCTGAGATGGCACTGATGTTTCACTTCTTCGAGTCAAAGGATCAACACAAAAATTACCCATTTTGTAGCTAAGTGATGTTTTCTCAGAAGGCATGGATGCTTTTGTTTTAGGACCAGCTCCTTGATTTTCAGAATCCTTGAACTTTTCTGTTAGGCAAATCTTACGTGGTTCGATGATGCTACTCTTTATCTGGGCCTTCTTCCTTGTAGACATTGAGGCACTACCATTGGCAACAATATCTCCTTTCCTAAATGATCCATCTTCAAAGGAGAAGATATTTTTTTCTTTAAATTTCCCCCTGCGAGCTGATGATGTGCCTGCTTTAGTTCTATCTGGTTTCTTTTTTACTGAAGCTCTCTTTCGGTTTAAAGAACGAGTTAGTGGTCGCCTTTTAGTAGGGTCAGCATTTTCAGAATCAGTTTCTATTGTATCTGAATTCTGTCTTGGCTTGACGCCTGCATCACACATTTCGTCCTCATTTAAATTTTTAGGACCAGTCTCACGAGCTTGAGAATTGGGAAGTTGGCTTTTAGGTGAAGAAACATTACCCAATATTTCCCATAGTTTCATCTTTAATGTTTCAGTATCTCTGCCTTCTGTTTTATCATGTATCACAGTTTTATCTGCCACTGGTACTTGGGGAGTTGCAAATGTAAACTCCTCCCTCTGGGAATTTCCATCCTTACTGCCCTTCCTTTTATAGGTTAACCCGTTAAACCTTTGCTTGCTATCGCCAGAATAGAAACTTGGTGCTTGGTTTGACAAGAACTCATCCAAAAGTGGTGCTGCGACATCTTCTACTCTGCTAGGCCCGTTCTTTGTACCACTAGTGCCTGGTAAATTAGAAGCTTCTTCCCCTTGAATGACAGTATCATCAGTAGTTTGTGCTTTTCTGTGCAAGGATCTAGGTGTGATCCGAGGGGAGGTGACAAGTTCAGAAGGTTCAGTTTGTTTTCCTTTGCCAGCATCATTCCTATCTTTACTGATTCTTTTATCTTCAGCAGAGCCTCCTCTCCTAGACATTTCCTTTTCCGCACCTGGTACTGCAACATCATCTTCCTTTGCAGCTCCCAGTTTTTTCTTTGCCAATGAATCAATCAGAATTCCAATTGAGATCTTTCTAGATTGACTAGAAGGAAGGTAATTGCTCCCAAAACTCCGACAATCACTCATCCTGTCCTGAAAAATATTTCAACACAGCATCAAATTTCTAAAAAATCCAAAAGACCTTACTATGTTTAAATGGGTAATGCCGGAGAATCCTGGCTATTATACTTCCACTCCATTGCTTTCTTTCTAATCCTAACTGATCTCTACCTCATTTTTCCATAAACTCAAAGAACATACAATTCAAGTAATACCAGCACGTAACATGAAAACTCCCAGTGTGCACCCAAATACATCTACCTCCATGTAGCTGAATATACAATTTAAAACCAAACCCTTATGATACAAGCTAACAAAATAGAAAACAACACTCAAATAGGCTACAAAGAGAATATACAAAAAGAACAGAAAAATTTAACCATGGAACAAGAAGCAGGACGTTAAGATCAGCTTTCACAAGACGCATACTGTAGTTACGTCTTCTAAATATGGTCAGTGTGTCAACCTCCATTTTCACAGTTTGGCTACAAAACGTGAGAAATAAACACCATGCGAGGTGCAATAGAAAGATGAAGCAAAAAGATCAAAAGTAGAAAAGATAAATTCGTTCAAAAGAAAAAAAAAAAAACAAACACTAAATCCTCTCACAAAATTCCCACCCGCCCCCTCCACCACCCAACCCCCCCCCCCCCCCCCCCCCTCCGATTACTAGAAGTTTCGTTTGTTTTGGCAAAAAAGAAATGTAACATAAAATATCTAAAATCTTCCCCAAAAAAACAGTGTTAAAGGACAACGACAATTTTAAAATCGCTTCACGAATCGGAAAATCGTAATCTATAAACCCTAATGACGGCCAGACTCTCACCACTAATCTCTCGTAGATTCAGCAATCGACCCATCAAAATCTCATTAGAAAGAAATGGAAAAACGAAAATCGCCTCCAATTTCAAAGATCTAGCGTCATAAGCTTCGTACATCACGGATTAGTTGTTAAGAAACAAAAATCAGAAATACGGAAGAGAAGCAAGTACAACGAGCAAACAGGGCAACCAAGCAATTACACTCAGGGAAAAAGATCAGATTCACAGAACAGGAAAATGACCGTCGTAAGTGAAAATCCGACGGAATGGGATGAAGTGAATAGTCAATAATGGAAGTGTGAGAGAGTAAACGACGAGGCCTTTTCTTACCTGATGTTTAGTGGCGGAACTAGGCGAGCGCGAATTTTTGATTTCTGAAGAGGTTCTGAGCAAGAGAATGATGGAGATGTAGGAGCTGGGGTAGAGGAAGCTTGAGATCTCTTGGAGAGTGAGAGGGCTTTTGAATTTTGAAGGATTTCGAAATACTTGAGAGGGTAAAAAGCGAGGCGGGAACGGGAAATGAAAAATGCGACTTGTGTGACTTGTCTTCTTTTCCTCAGAATCTGAAACGGCACTCAGATTCTATCTTGCTGGGGATGCGCAATGCGCACCGTACAAATAGACTATTTTATTATTTTATTATATAAATAAATATAGATGTTTTAGTATGTTTATCGCTTTTGGTTGTGGGCTTTGGCTACGTTGTTGCTGGATTTGATAATCGCTTCGAGGTTGGGCTTTTTCCAGTCTTCTCGAGTCCTCTCTATATAGAAATATTTTAAATATTTTATAAATAAAAAATCTTCTCTTTAAATATTTGTTCTTTAAGTTTCTCTTTATATAATACTTATTAATATAAGTGTTACTTCTCATAGTACTTTTTATCACATTCACGAGCAATTATACAGTACTTCAGGTATTATTTTAGGCACGTTTAGTTGAATCGTTTAATTAATAAAAAAATTATATATAAGCTTGATGGTTACAAATAAGGAGTGTACAAAATTTAAATTTTAAAAATTTTATTCACCTAGTAATAAAATAAACTCAAATAATTTTGTTTAGTGCAACCGTCTTATTAGCCGAAGGATCCAACTACGCGACTACTCCATCAATTTTTCCAATTTGACCTGGCATAAGGACCCACTCTCAGTATATGCTCCTTCCTTAATTATTATTGTACATAATCGGTAATATCTCAACCATCAACAAAATTATGATAGTTTTATTTTCATAGCCTAAATTATTATTATCATACTTTTTTTATTTATATCTCACGCTCTTTTATCTAAAAATGCTACATTATTCATATTTAAGTACTAAAAAATAAAATATGTTATAAAATATAAAAAGACTAAATTATTTTGCAAAAAATTTCAAATTTTTTTTTTTTTACTCTAGTTCAACAAATTCATATTATTAATCTAAAAAAATAATAATGTTATTTTAAACATATCTACCCTTATAATTTATGTAAATTGATACAAATTGTGCTAAAAATATTTCATAATTGATATTTAACTAACTAATGCTTCTAATTAAAATCATATGAGTAAAATTCAATGTTTAACATTGTAATGAATAACATTTTTTATCATGTTATTATCGAAAGTTACATTATGAAATAAATACAAACTCAATTTAAAATAAATAACTTCACACATCCTAAACAAATAAGAATAAATATGGCTAAAGATACACATTTTTTTATATTTATCTAAAATTAATCCTGGTAAATTGATTCCAATGTTCTAATTGTTTTAATTAATCAATACTCCTAATTAAACTCATACGAATAAAATTAGATCAATATTTACATACAAACATTAGTTTAATAAATACTAAATACTCCTAATTATTTTTTTTAGAGTTTTTACATTTTTTCTGAATTTTTAGATTAATTTTTTTTATAGATTTTTTAACTTTTTTTGGGAATTTTTATATTTTTTGGATTTTTTACATTGTAGTGTTAATTCTGAAAAACCATTTTGCAATTGCAAAACTTCAAATATGGCGTTTGCAAAATTTTCTAAACTTGTAGTGTTAATTCTGAAAATCTGTTTTGCAATTGCAAAACTGAAAAATTTGCTGAAAATTTTCCATTTGCAAAATGTTGCTGTGAAACAGATTTTGAAAAAATTTCTAACTTTTGGTAAATTTTCTGAAAATTTTTCAAATTTTTTTTCTCCCTAAATGGCTTGTGCTTTTGAATTTAGACATGGATATATTTAGCATATTTATATTTGATCTTTAACAAATAGTGAGTCATCCGGTCGCCTTGAGATACGTGCTAGAATAGTAAACGTCATTCTTTTGGGAATGGAGGGAGAACCATTTAATATATAATGGAGAAGTCAATGAGTTATTTGATTAGTAGTAAAAATATCAGTAAAAATGTAGATGAGGTTGGAATTACCAACCGACCGACTGCAATCATACTATGAGCAATTAGTTTGCTCACGCGCTATTGCATGCTTCCTGACAACTAAAGAGAGCGCGTGGAGACTTTTATTTGCTTCGGAGGCGTCAACGTCAATTAGGGCTGAGCAAATGACCCGCCCACCCCGCCAAAACCGCCAACCCGACCCGACCCGACCCGCCAAAACTTAAAAAACCGCCAACCCGCCCATATACAGATACATAACCGACCCGCTTATTCAGTGGCGGGTCGGTTCGCGGGTCAATTTTACATATATTGCAAAATAACCGACCCGACCCGACCCTAACCCTAACCCTAAGTATATATACATCTCTTTCTCATTTTTTCATTCATTAGCCGCTGCCTATTTTTCTTTTCTCCTCTTTTCTTCCTTCTTTCTTCTTCCTCACTCTCCCTCTCCAAACAAACAATCACAAACCTCTCTCCATGAATCTCAAACCCAATCTCTTCACCCTCTCCGCCTCCTCCATCTACACACCATCATCTACTCTGGCCTCCTCACCATCTTTCTCTTCCCCTTCCCCGTTCGCGATTTCTCCTCCCTACCGTCGCGCCATCTCCGTCTCACCACCCTTCTGCACTTCCTCCTCCGTTGGCTCCTCCGTCTCCTCTACTGGATCCGCCCCTACGGTTACAATATTGTTTTGTGAACAATCAATTAATTTGTAATTTTTTTTTTGATTTGCTCGGATGTTTCCTCGTATTGTTTTAATGTTAATTTATGTTTAATACTAAATTTATGTTCAATTTGTGGGTTTTGTTGTTCTGGATCTGAGGTTTGGTGTTGATGTTAATTTGAATGTTATTTTATTTCTCTGGTTATTAATTCGTATGAGTTAGATCTAGATTTGATTTTTTCTGTTATTGATTTGATTTTTTCTTGTAAAGTTAGATCTAGATTTAAGAAAAGTTTATCATGTGGAGGTTTATAGATCTGATAAAAAGATCTAGTTTTTTGTATGATAAAAGTTAGATCTGTTATTTGGTTTTGATTTGGATTTAGACGGCTAGATATTTTTGTTTCTGTTTAGGGTTTGTTGGAGGAAGAAGAAGATGAGATGTTTTTGTTTTAGGTTTGTTAGGTTTGGCTAATGGGCTCAGCCCAGTTGGAGGAAAGAAAGGTTGAGTTTTTTTTTTGTTAAAACCGGCCAATTATTTTAGGCCTAGAGATATAACCGCCAACCCGCCGATAACCGATCCGACCCGCCACACCCGCCAACCCGCGGTTATATGTACCTATAACCGACCCGAACCGACCCGCTAAATTTTAGGCTGGTCGGTGACGGGTCAGGCCTAAAACCGATCCGACCGGACCCGTGCTCAGCCTTAACGTCAATGGCCGTTGATTGTGTCTAGATGATCCTGCTTATGCCACATTTGTCCATCCAATGATGAATTTTATAATGATAAACCCACTTCTCCTTAGATTTCCAAATTTTTTTCTTCTCCTAAATGGTTTGTGTTTTTGAATTTAGACATGAATATATTTAGAATATTTATATTTGATCTTTAACAAATTTAAAATAGGCTACTATTTAATTTATTATTATTTTTTTCAAAAAAATATTAGCATTGTTTTTTAATTAAAATAAAATTGATTTAACAAAAGTAGTAGCTTTTGTTTTTCAAAAAAATAAGAAATAGTTGTTAGGTGAATACGATTTCGAGTTTTTTAAGGCTGAAAAATGCATTTTGCAAAATAGAAAACGTACTGTAGCTGTGAAACAGGATTGAAAATTTTGTAAAATTTTCTGTTGTTTTGCAAAAACTGAAAATTTTGAAAAGAGCGTTGAAATAACACTACTCCAAAATTTAATGTCAATGGAAAAGCAAGATTAGTTGTCAATGACATTTGTGAGAATGAGTAGATATTAAATGGGGTGTGGGTCGGGTCAGATTTATTACCTACATGATTTTCAAATGGATACCTACTAGGTTATGTCCAATGGGCCTATATATATACATATTTTTTTAGACCAATACCTTTATTATTATTTTTTAAAATGCATGTCCATTTTTTCATATTTATTTGATATTTGATAGTTTTTTATTTAATAAATAAATCATATTTATATTATTACATTAGTAGATAGTTATTTATTTAAATAAAAATAAATGGTAATTTAGATACTGATTAGTTCTATGATTTCATATGCAAAATCTACCAGGTATTCATCTGATTTTGATACCCATAATCTTACGTTCCATCTTTTGTGTATCAATCAATGTTAAGGCCGTTTCCTAGACGATTGAATTTTGGGGATGAATTGGCAATTGATAATTACTTGAACAAGACACTTCAATTGGCAAAAGAGATTTGATAGCTTACCATTTTATTTTGGGTCAATAGTGTTTTGACCCTGAACTATCGCGAAAAACAAGATACCTCCCTGAACTAAAAAAATTTAAAAGAAGGTCCCTGAACTAAAAGTCAATAAAATGCGGGTTAAAACAAATTTTGGCACCTGAACTATAATTGTTTGACTCATTTGGCACCTCTATTTTTTTTTTGCTTTAAAAGGCACCTAAACTCTTTACAAATGACACATTTGGTACTCAGCACTAACGCCGTCCATCGCAACCCTTATCTCGCTGACGTGGCATGACACGTCATAATGCTGCTGACATAGGATACGAACGGCGCGTCGTTCGTTCTCAAGCAGACGACGCGTCGTTTGGTAAATTAAAAAAAAAATCCAAAAAATCTGAAAAATCTAGAAAAATTACAAAAAATTAAAAATTAAATCATTTATTTTGAAAAAAATTCAGAAAAATAATATAATTAATTAAAAAATCAAAAAAATAATGTAATTAATTTTTAAAAATCAAAAAAATAAGAAAAAAAGCATTTTCATTTCATTAAAAATAAAATTATCTCCACTCTTTTTTTCTCTTTCATTATCTTTTTTTTCATAATTAATGAAATTATTTCATTAAAAAAGCATTTTTATTTTTCTTTCCTTTTTTTCTTTTTCTTTTTTTTTTTTTTTTTTTTCTTTCTTTCTTTCTTCTTTCTCTTCTTCTTCCTCTCTTCTTCGCAATTACCGTTTCTTTATTTTCTTTTTTTTTTGCTAATGTTGCAGGATTGTGGAATGGGAATCAGCAAAATAGAAATAAACTTGAGGAGACTGCTGGAAGCGGCACCTCAGCAGCAAAATCAAGCCAAACTCATCCATGTATGTATTCACGTTTGTATTTTTTGATTTGTGAAAAAACAAGAACGGATCCGGATTTGTTCATACAAAACCCGGATTCGTTCATATAGGATCCGGATTCGTTCATCACGACCCGGATTCGTTCATCACATGCATCACCCATTCCCTCCACTTCAAATCGCCGAATCACCACACCAACCATCCACCCTCCGGCCAACCACCAAATCCATCTCCCTCGCCGATCAGCCACGATCCACCCATCACAACTGCCCAATCACCTCCCACAACCTCCAATTACAACCATCCAACAACTCGAATCACCACATCAACACAACCAGAGAAGGGAAGAAAAGAAAGTAAAAGAAAAAGAGCAGTGGAAGAGAAGAAAAAAGAGAGCAAGAAAGAAATAAAATAAGAAGAGAGATGGCTTTGAATGAGAAAAGAAAATAGAGAGAAAATGGTGCAGAGAAGGGAAGAAAAGAAAGTAAAAGAAAAAGAGAAAGGAAGAAAAGAAAAAGAGAAAGGAAGAAAAGAAAAAGAAAAAATAGATGTCAGGAAAGGAAAAATGAAAAGAAAGAAAAGAATGAAAAAGGAAAGGGCCCACGCTGCCCAACACCACGCTGGAAGAAGAAGAGAAAGAAGAGAGAAAGAAAAAGAAAAGGAAAAAGAAAGAAAGAAAAAAGAAAGAGTGGAGATAATTTTATTTTTAATGAAATAAAAATACTTTTTTTCTTATTTTTTTATTTTTAAAAATCAATTACATTATTTTTTTAATTTTTTTAATTAATTATATTATTTTTCTGAATTTTTTTCAAAATAAATGATTTAATTTTTAATTTTTTGTAATTTTTCTGTGTTTTTCTAGATTTTTCAGAATTTTTTTTTGAATTTTTTGAATTTTTTTGCATTTTTTGGTTTTTTTTTTAAATTTATCAAATGACGCGTCGTCTGCTTGAGAACGAACGACGCGTCGTTCGTATCCTATGTCAGCAGCATTATGACGTGTCATGCCACGTGGCATGCCACGTCAACGGGATAACGGTTGAGACGGACGACGTTAGTGCTGAGTACCAAATGTGTCATTTGTAAAGAGTTCAGGTGCCTTTTAAAGCAAAAAAAAAATAGAGGTGCTAAATGAGTCAAACAATTATAGTTCAGGTGCCAAAATTTGTTTTAACCCAATAAAATGCAGACCCCTACCATCAGTCAACTTTAACAGTCTGTTAAGGTGACCTGCTACAACAGGTTTTTTTTTTTTTAAACCTGGTGTAGCAGGTAATTATGTAAAAAAAAATTAATTTTTTTTAATTATTTTCTTATTCCAAAATTTCTTTCTTCCTTATTTTCTTATTCCAAAAATTTTAAAATTTCAAAAATTAAAAAACAAAAAAAATTCTTTCCTTAATTCTAGGTATTTTTATTTCTTTTCAAAAAAATAATATAATTAATATTAAAAATCCAAAAAATAATATAATTAATTTTAAAAATCCAAAAAATACTGTAATTAATTTTTAAAATTCAAAAAATAATATATTTAATTTCAAAATTTCAAAAAAAATACTATAATTAATTTAAAACATATATAAAAATAATATAATTCCTTCCATTTTTTTTAAATCTAAAACTTTCCATTTTTATTCCCATGGCTGTCACTTGAATGCTCTCTTTCATCCTCACCCAAAACCAACAAAATTCAACCCTCACTCTCTAACCCTACCATTCTCTGTCGATCTGCGCAAATTACCAAAATTCGTAGCAAAACTGAATATCCATTACACAACTTCAACATTCATAATGAAACCTCCTCTCCCTAATTTTCCAACAAGCTTAACAATTCAAAATCCATAAACATAACATCTTTCATAAAAAAGACAGTACCCTGGTAGCAAAGGCCAAAACCATAGCCAAAAACAAAATGAAAAGCCTTCGCTATTGCCTGTCTGATGGCGTAGATCTGCGAGGTTTTACCTCCACCCTTGACGCGGATCCTCATGTCAACGCCAGCAAAACGATGTCGTCCGAGGAGCAGGATTGGATCGTAGGCCTTGAACCGGAGGATCTCGGGCTCCACAAGCTCGATTGGGCACCCATTGATCTTGATCAATCCACGGCCGTTCTTGCAGTAAGCGACCGCTACAGCTGTCTTCTTGCGGCCAAAGCACTGTACGGAAATAAAGGAAACGAAAGAGAAGAAAAAAGAAAAGAAAGTGCAGCAGAGAAGGGAGTGAGGTCGTGGTCTGGAAAGAAAAGAGAGAAAATAAAGTGCAGGAGAGCAAAAGAAAGAAAAGAAATAAAGGAAATAAAGACATAATATAAGAGAAAAATAAGAATTAATTATATTAAATTTTTCTGATATTTTAGATTAATTATATTATTTTTCTGATATTTTAGATTAATTATATTATTTTTTGAATTTTTAAAATTAATTAAATTATTTTTCTGAATTTTTAAATTAATTAAACTATTTTTCTTACTTTAATTTTTTTTTCTGATTTTAAATTTTTTCTTGGAATTTTTAAATTTTTTCTTATATTTTAAATTAATTATATTATTTTTTTCTGAATTTTTTAAATTAATTATATTATTTAATATATAATGGTATTATGGTAAATAAATTGTAACAGGCAACAATAAGTAGAAACTAACGGAAAGTTAGTTTGACTGACGGTAGGGGCCTGAATTTCATTGACCTTTAGTTTAGAAATCTCCTTTTGAATTTTTTTAGTCCAGAAAGGAGTCTTATTTTTTCACGATAGTTCAGGGGTCAAAACACTATTGACTCTTTTATTTTTCGTACGGTATTTCATGCATCAACTAACTACGTTCACTTTATTTTTTGTTGAGGAGTTTATTATAAATTTTATTTGATGAACACTTTAAATAACTACTCAATTTGTTAAATATGTATTTTTAAATTTCAATTGAATCTAAAAACTAATTTAACTTTATATAAAAAAATTGTTTGTATATTCATTTATATAATATTAATTCTAGACAAAATTGAAATTCATTTTTAAACAAAAGATAACACTAACAGAATTTGAAAAGAAAATGAAAAGTATTTTGATGGTGAATGTTTATTTTTCATAAAAAGATAACAGAATAGTCCTCCCCAACGCAAAGATAACATTTCCCAGTCCTTCGTCCTACTTCCCTTTTGCTGGCCATGGCCACCTTCACAGACTTGTCTTTTCTCCGTCCAACGCCTTCCCTCATCCCCTCGTTATCAAAATTCACCGCCATTCACAGACCCTTTAAGCTCCGATGCTCAATTTCTGACTCTTCCTCCTCCTCCTCCTCCTCCTCATCAACAACGACGATTCCTCCGTCTACCGGTTCACATTTCGCAACTGCAGATTGCGTGGTTGTCGGAGGCGGAATCAGCGGTCTTTGCATTGCTCAAGCACTCTCCACCAAACACGGTGCCGCCGTTCCCAATGTTATCGTCACCGAAGCCAGAGACCACGCTGGCGGCAACATCATCACCGTTGAAAAAGACGGTTATCTCTGGGAAGAAGGGCCCAATAGCTTCCAGCCGTCCGATCCCATGCTCACTATGGTGGTATGTAATTAACCCCAAAATCATAAAGTATACAAGTAAATTTAACATTTCTGTCTGAGTGTGAGTGAAGTTTGAATAGTTGTTCTGTTCTTGTTTGTTAGGTGGATAGTGGGTTGAAGGATGATTTGGTGTTGGGGGATCCAGATGCGCCGCGCTTTGTTCTGTGGGACGGGAAGTTGCGGCCGGTACCTGGGAAGCCGAACGACTTGCCGTTTTTTGACTTGATGAGCATTGCTGGGAAAATTAGAGCTGGCTTTGGCGCTCTTGGACTTCGGCCTCCTCCACCATCAGTTTGTGCTCTTCTTTTGTTGACTTTGTTAGTAGCATTGTTCATTCGCTCAATCCCAAGGTATAATCATCTGATGTTAGACCTTTGACAAAGGTGACAGGGACGCGAGGAATCCGTTGAAGAGTTTGTTCGGCGAAACCTTGGCGATGAGGTCTTTGAGCGGTTGATTGAGCCATTTTGTTCAGGTGATAATGGCTTATACTCTGCTAATCGTAAGCTGACTCTTACTGTATGTGACAGTGCTGATGTCTGTTTCGTATTTGGGGAATTATATTATATTTGTGATATTACTTTCTACTTCTCGTTGTGAATTTTCCGTATGATGATGTCAAAACGGTAGTATTTCATGAACCCTGTTGAATTTGATTCTGGTTAGTGATTTGATTTTGTAACATCCCTTAATGATGTTATGTTAAGAGTGTTTCGTATTCTTCCTTCTAACCTAGAGTTTAGTTAGCTAATCAACATCCAATTATTTCCTAGAATATCATAAATTTTGTAAAGCTCAACATGAAACATCTCTTGTGTTCCAGTGTATTGCATTTTTTTATCCTAAAATATTTTAGTACACAGGTGTTTATGCGGGTGATCCTTCAAAGCTTAGCATGAAAGCTGCATTTGGAAAAGTTTGGAAGCTGGAGCAAAATGGTGGAAGTATCATTGGCGGCACAATCAAAGCAATCCAGGGTAGAAGCAAAAACCTGAAGCCGCCTCGGGACCCGTAATACATCTAAGCTTCACAGAGAAACATATTTTTACCATTCATTTTTAGTTTCTCTTGAGATTCTTATGTTTAGTTGCCCTGCAGACGTCTACCAACACCAAAGGGCCAAACAGTTGGATCTTTTAGAAAAGGTCTTACAATGTTGCCTGAAGCAATTGCTAAAAGGTAACTTCTGTTACTGCAATTCCATTTTTTTGGAAGCAGATCATGTTCATTCTTGTCAATAAAAGTGATGTTCTGACTGGAATTTACTTGCTCCTGGTATTTTGGTGATTCTTAACCTTAATTCTGTTGATTTTTCGCAGATTGGGTAGCAATGTTAAGTTATCTTGGAAGCTTTCAAGTATCGTTAAATTGGACGATGGCGGGTATGGTTTGAAGTATGAAACTCCGGAAGGAGTTGTTTCACTTAAGAGCAAAAGTGTGGTGTTGACTGTTCCATCCTATATTGCAAGCACTCTATTGAAACCTCTTTCCGTATGTTTTGTTCTTAAACCTAATTTATGTTCAGCACTCTTCTTTCTTCTCGTGCAGTACTTCCAGTTTGAAATGTGGTCAAGTTATTTTCATATTTCGTAATAACTTCACAATTTATAGTTGAAAAAAATGGATAAGGTATACTTTTCGTGTGTAGAACTGGATGCAGTTCTGGAGCTTGGACTTGCTTTTGCTATTGCCATCCTCCCCGTCCAATAACAGCTTCTAGTGGATTATTTATTTTCCTGCAGTTTGTACTATGTAGATTGTAGGGTTTCATTGGTTGCACTCTCATAGTTAATTTCAAATCAACAGTTAATGTTAAGAGGCTAATTTGTAAAGCAACAATGATTGTGCCTAACCAAAATATCCATAAATAGGCCTGTTTCTGTAACTATTGTCTTTCACTTAACTAGTTGAGCCAAATATGAGTGTGATTCCTACTATATTTTGGTTGAAGAAAATTTTGGGTGTAGCTAATTTTTCCATGTCTCGTTGTTTACAGGCTCCTGCTGCAGATGCACTGTCAAAATTTTATTACCCACCTGTTGCAGCAGTGTCCATTTCATACCCGAAAGAAGCAATTCGGAAAGAACGCCTAGTAGGTGGTGAACTTAAGGGGTTTGGTCAACTACATCCGCGTAGCCAAGGGGTGGAAACTTTAGGTATGTTGTTTGGTGAAGCTGGTAATAAACCTTGTCTCCATCTGGATGTCACTGTCCAAGTTGGAAGACCAGAACAAAATATTCCATAGCGGGGTTATTGAAAAGCTCATGTGACTACTGCAGGAACTATATACAGCTCCTCTCTTTTCCCTAATCGAGCACCAGCTGGAAGGATTTTGCTCTTGAACTACATCGGAGGGGCTACCAATCCTGGAATCGTGTCCAAGGTAAGTAGAGCATGTGTTATGATTGATAGACCTCATGATGCAAATTTGGGGTATAAACAGATTGTTTCTGTAATATTCTATATTTTCTTTCCTCAACAGAGTGAGAGTCAACTTGTAGAAGCAGTTGACCGTGATTTGAGAAAGATGCTCATAAATCCTAATGCACCGGATCCCTTATTTGTGGGTTTGAGAGTGTGGCCACAAGCCATCCCACAGTTCTTGATTGGTCATCTTGTCATGCTAGATGCTGCAAAAGATGCTATGAAGGGGGAAGGCTTGGGAGGGCTGTTTCTTGGGGGCAACTATGTCTCTGGAGTGGCTTTGGGAAGATGTGTGGAAGGAGCTTACGAGATTGCCGCTGAGGTGGCTGACTTCGTCTCACAGTATGCATATAAATAGCGCAGATGCTAGGACATTCTTTCAACTGTCTTGGACTCCCAAGATCCTGTAGAAATGCGGCGCTGATGGTGAGTGTATCGCAATGCCTGCTGTTGTGAAGTTTTTAACTAGCTTAGATGTTTGGTTCTCATGTTAGTGTATTCTTATTCCTTACTGCTTTGTAGTTATTGTAAGGTGATTCGTTGTCAATAGTAACACCATTCTTCCGGCAACCAGATGCTACATACCGCTGACGCGGACATATTCAACCTACCACCAGTAATGTAATTCAAAATTTTCAGTTTCAGGATGACTGGCCTGTATTTTATGTTCTCTAATAATAACTACAATAATAAAACTAGTATTGCTTCACAATCCACAGCCTTCACACACAAGTTAGTCACGAGTTTGGGGCATAAAGCTACACATTCATGTTCGAGTGTGTTTAAACTTTAAAACCCAGAATTTAAGTAGTATTGGACCTACTAGTAACTATATGTATTCAATAGAATAAAAAATATATGTATTCTATCATAAAAATAAAGAAGAAAAAGAATTAAATGATCGAGTTCAACCGTTTAGTTTGTCTAGTTTGATTGCAATTTATGACCATAATATTAAACTGAACCGGACCGGCAGGTCTTGTCCGGACCCGTTTTGATAATTATGCTAGAAAGTAACAGCTAAATTCAGGCTAAACAAGAACAAAGACGGGTAGTCTAGGTAAGCAACAAATTTGGGTCTAGAATGGTAAAGATGGCCTTAGGTCTAAGATTTTGTTGAGCTGGTCCGGCGGCAAATAGAGTTGATTAGAGGTCCATAAAGCAAGCCTAAAAAGGGGCTCATGCCGCTCCGTAGGGCCTAATCACGGAGACATGCTTACATAGGGAAATTGAAAAAGCAAAATCCCAAATCTTGACTCTTTCACACCTTGACAAAATATTAGAGAAAAGACTAAAAGATAGAATTATTTCAACCAAAGGCGCAGACATTATGATGGAAAAATTGCATGGAATTGGAAGCACACAGCTGGTAAAGTAAAAATTAAAAGGTGGATTCGGTTTATACGTAAAAACTACTCATTAATGCTAATGAAGAATTATTTGCTCAAAATACTTTATGGATCAACAGATGCAAACACGATTAATTAAAATATAGTAAATTTTGAGGTTTTTTCCTATATTACAATAATAAGGATTTTTTTATGAGCGCTGGGCTAATGTCTCTTTAACTATGTTTTTTTTTATATTTAATTTTATTTGTCTATCTATATTTTTCATTGTAAAAATAAACATTACCCAATTAAAAGTTCTTAGATTTTCAATATGGTTTTTGATTTAAGTCAATCTACAAAGTAAATTTAGTACAATTAACAATGTAAATTTTCGTTAAATGTATACTACTCCAACTTAAACATCAATCATTCTCTTAATTTTTTTAAATTTTAACCGTAAACGATAACTAAAATCAAACAGAAGAAGCAAAGTTATTAGTAAAGGAAATTGCTAGTCTTGTTAGCAATTGAAATTGGTTTAGAAACATAAATGTTGTGGGATAGGTTATGAAGTCTTTGGAGGAAGAGAAAGTCCTATGATACCCAATGGAAGCAAACATGATGGTAGGGGCGGTGGGAGACAATTACTTTCTCTTTTTCCTTCATTTGCTTCTTCTAATTCTAAAATTCCATGTTTTTGTTGTTTTTCAACCCTAGCAATCCTAAACATTTGTCGTTTCTTTAGGTCCAAGCGAAGATTTCTTGTCCCCCCTCTCTCTTTCTCTCTCAATGTAACACTAAAAGAAATCTTGGCATAGACAAACATTTGACACGTGAGGGAGAGATGTTGGAATAAAAGATAGAAAAAGAAAAAAACATTACACAAACTGCTTTTTTCCTTGTGTTCCCAAATTGATTTTGATTGCACAAGATGGACATCATTTCTTGTTTCCCTCCGTATTAATGATCAACAAATACCAACAAACAAATCTTGATTACTACTACCACTAAGTAGTGTCTAATTTTTTATATATATAACGTGGTGTGTTAGATTTCTTTTTAGGTTAGATTAATATACGCTTCGTCGTATTAGAGTTCAAAAACTGACCTAAGTGACACCTTAAAATTTTTAAAACAATTGTTACACCAAAATTTAAATTCAAAATTTTAAAGTACGAGCATAAATTCTAAACCAACTCCGTTGTATCTCATTAATATTCCTAGCTAACAAGAGCCGGCGATAAAATAAACACATGCTGCTCCACCTTTTAACAAATTATAGACTCTCTTTTGTATAATGATTTTATTCTTTCAAAAAATAAATCTTTCTCGAATTCACTAAAAGAAAACTCCTCAATCGCATATTGGTTTTTGTCATTGTGTATACTGGAACATCCAATCCAAAAACTAGTAGTAAAATATTTATAATTGGTTTTTTCTTTGAGTTGTATTTCGTACTCGATTTTCATCATAGTAGAATATTTTTTCCTACCTTTGCCTACAACCGTATGCATCATGATTAAACCACGTAAATCTTATGTCTACTTTCCTTTTCTTCTATTCTCGTTTTACCGTTAATTGTGTGTTTTATATTAGTTATAGATGGATTTGTGTTATAAAAAATAAATCACGTTAGAAGCTTTCATATTTTAAGGTGCGACAAAAGTGAAATAAGATTAAATAAGAAATACTCAAAAAAATCGAATGAAATATATTATATTGAAACGTTTAATAACAAATTCACATTTTTTTTGTTATAATTTCTTTAAGGGCTCTTTTAATTTTAACTAACTAAAATTGGAGTGAAACATAAGGGTCCATTTATAATTTTATGTTATGGGTCATGAAAATGTCTACTCCCTTTATTCTTACAAAAATATCATTTTAATTAAAATTGTATTACTAAGGTTTTTTAATACATTTTTAATTTTTCAATAAAAAATTAGTTAATAAAAAGCTAACATACGAATGATGATAGAGAATTTTGTCAATTGGTGTTTGGTTGCATCTTGGAGCATGCATCACCCATAGCCATGGCCCTATTTTATGGATATATAGATGTACTTATTAATTATAGTACAAAACAGGTCAAGAAATGAACTGTATTGAAGTACACTACCATGTCACTCAATGCACCAACACATAGTCTTATGACTAGCACCACTCTTAATTTTGTTCTTCGCCCAAGGCCCTTCATGCGCAACACGATAATCTAGCTAATCCATTGAACATTGATCGCCCGAATTTATATCAACATTTCTCTTCTTTTGCCTTTTCTTTTGTACACATGTTCGCTAGTACCAATGCCATTGTATCTTATTTGAGCATCCATTAGTCGTCCACATTCATCTCTCCATCTATGCCAAGTCTACATTAAAATCTTAATCATATATAATAGTGATTAATATGAATTGATGTATTATCATTTGTAAAACTCGACTTTACTAATTTTTTATCGGTTTCAAACATAAAATTATTTATATTTAGTTTACTCCATATTCAAGAGGAGACAACCATAAGGGACTTTGTTGGTGGAAAATGCTAAAAACCTCTTTCGTACACAGTCTTCCAAGATTCAAATTAAACTAGGAGTAGTAATGATGGTTAAAAAAATAAATTGTAAATCTAATTAGATTGGTCTTATTTTTGCACATGAGCCACATTGAGTTATAAATAAGACTAAACAATAATTTTAGTTTTTAACTTTTAACGTCACTAATCAAACTAAAGTGAAGACCATCTTTAGTCAAGCTACTCACTGACACGTGTAAATGTCGGCTACATAGGCAACATAAGCTGAATAGGTTCTACTGATTAATAAAATCTTTATTTATTTATTTTTTTAAAATTATTAGATTATGTGTCGACTATTTTGATTTTGAACAGGACAGGATTCTAAAAGACAATAAAACTTTTCATCATTTATTTTTTAACTTTTAATTTACTGGAATAATTAATTCTTCCTATATATAAGCCCGAAGCTGTGGCGGCTTCTTTGGATTCCATCTCTCAAATTTCAAAAGAAGTTCAAGAAATGGGGAGAGGGAGAGGTATTGCTCGTAGCTATAGTTCTTCATCATCTTCTCTCGAGAGCAGCAATTGCCCAGCTACTTTTTCAAGCCAGTCTTCTCAGTTCACTACAGATCTTAGACTTGGACTCAGCATTTCTTCAACATCTCATCATCAACCCAACCCTTCTAATTTCCCAATCAGGTATGATCTTAATAATCATTTCTTTTAATTTGATTTTGTTAAAACCATTACGTATCGTGATTTTTCGATACAAGGTGGCGCACAACCAGCACCTGTGTGGCCTTTTTTGAGGCACTGGACGCTCGAGCTTACATTTTGTGACATTGGTCCACAAAACGTAAACTCATCCAACGACCTCATAAATGAGCCACACGAGTCAGAAAATACTTTTCTAATTTTTGTTGTTGCTAATTTTGATTGTAATTAGGAGGGAAGAAGAAGAAGGAGAGTACAATAGTGCAACATTTTTTGTGAAGGTTTACATGGAAGGAATCCCAATAGGGAGGAAACTGGACCTGTTAGCTCATGATGGTTACCGTGATTTAATTAGGACCCTTGATCTTATGTTCAACACCACAATTATCTGTAAGTACTTCTTAATTACTTTTTTTCCAATTAATTAGCATTCTTCTTCTTTTTTAATTTTTTGGCATTAACATAATTATAATTAATGATCTGCAAAATGTATGTTTATGCAGGGGCTGAAATGGATGGTGAACATGCCGAGCAATTCCATGTGTTGACATATGAAGACAAAGAAGGGGATTGGCTTATGGTTGGGGATGTTCCTTGGGAGTAAGTTTCATTCTTCATTACTAATCATCATTGCTATACCATGATCGAACTCGTGAACTAACCAGTTGATAAGTAATTAGATTAATAAACTATTTATACTGCTAATTGATTACATATTTATCCATTAATTAATTTTTATATATACAGGATGTTCTTGTGCTCGGTGAGGAGACTGAAGATCACAAGAGTAGAAACCTGATATCATTTTGGTCCATCTCCATCGCAATCAATGCATGCTCCTTAATTTCAGCTGAAGTACAAAAAAAATAGGTTATGTGTTGAGATGAACCACACTTGTATAATTTTGTAGCAAAATGATAGAGGAAATATATTATATAGTTTAGCCTTTTGCTTGTCAATTAAATATCCCCTGGGTTAATTAAAATTCATAATTCAATTTCCCTAAAGTTTACAATCACAGAAAGAAACCAAAGTAAAAATGAATTCAACTCAAACCTTAAAAATAAAATAATTGTGCATCTACCATCCTTAATTAATCAATTACACGAGCCCACACCAAATAGTATTCGTACGTATTTCATTAATTATCTTGTTGGTACCATAAGTATTTATAAGAACTCGAATTAAAATTCGATTTTTTACTCCCTTATAAAAATGGGAACAAAATAACTGGGATTAAAGATTTGTAAAAAATGAAAAAGTTTCATCTGAGCTACAACATTGTCCTGGAACTCAGCTCATTATTCATAGCCCAAAGCTCATTGGGTATGGGCTCAGTTGTGAATTTTTTTACATAGCCCAGGGGTAGAAGGTTAGGCCCCAACTCTCACAAAAGGAGAAAGTCTTGGCCCAAAATTTAAATGCCCTTCAAAATTTATATTAAAAGAATAGTCATTACGAAGTACTTTCTACAATAACATAATCTCACTTCGTATTAAATGTCGTCTCACTAATTAGTTATTAAATTTATTAAATAGTATAATTTTTATAATTATAAAACTATTAATTAATTTTACGAATTTTCCTCATTTTTTTCCCCTTTCGATGGTGGATCATGATTCATGCCTGATAATGATTGATGAATTGATGTTCCATGTAGTACTTTTTAGTGCACATTCTGAGCACTATAGCGACAGCCACCACAATTCTTCTAACAAAAGGGGGAAAATCCATAAATTTTTAGGTTTAAACTATAGTTTTTTAATTATTATTATTATTATTATTCTAACAAAAGGGGGAAAATCCATAAATTTTTAGGTTTAAACTATAGTTTTTTAATTATTATTATTATAAATCTTAAGAATCCTTAATTTTGTGTGTGTATTAACTCAACTCATATCGATGTTGTTCGCACAGGTTAATTAATTAAAAGAAAAAATATTTATGTACTTTTTGTTTTATACACAAAAATTAAACCTGTTATTTGTTATTTAAAAAAGGGTAATTGAAATTTCGGGTACCTGTACCTTGGGGTTTGACTTTATTTGGCACCTTTACCTTTTTTTTGTGTTTAAAAAGTACTCGTACTCAAATCTTTGTTCACATTTGGTACCTGCGATCATTTCCGTCACCACTTTTCCGTTATCTAGCCTACATAGCATGACACGTCATCAATATGATGACATGGCATGCCATGTCAGCATTAGTTTAATATTTTTTTTCTTTTTCTTCCTTTTTCTTTCTTTCTTCTTCCCCGACCAGCTCATCCCCACGTCCAAGAACTCTTTCGCATAATAAAAAGAACAACCAAATAATTAAAACCCCAAAATTCCTAACCCATCCTCATCTTCTTCTTCTCCTTTGTTTCCTGCAAAAACACATTCAAACAGCAGCAGCAAGGATTCCAATTCTGGGTTGGTGTAGAAGCCGGGATGGAGGAGACATACTGCAACCTCATCGCTACCCTCAACCGCTTCAACCTCCCAATTCTTGAAAGAATCAGACTCAGTGCAGAGAGAGGCACCCTTTACCAGGTAAGCAAGCAAACCCTAAAATCAAAATTCAATTTCTTGTTGGATTAATTGCAAAATTGGGTATCTGATTTCTCTTCAATTTCTTGTTGGATTAATTGCAAAATTGGTTGGTGGATCGAACCCATTACACAGCTCCGCGATCAAGCCATCTCCGCCCAGCTTCTCGGCCATCAGCGGCAAGTGGTCGTGGAAATTCTGGGTTGGTGTAGAAGCCATTGATGGGTAATTAATTAATTGATTAATAAATCAGGTACCAAATGCTGTAATTAATTCAGGGCAAGATAGTTTAATTGATTAATTGTGGGTTTTTTGTTTGTGAATTGTGAGTGAGGAAATGAGGAGGTGGGAGGTGGGGATGAAGATGGTCGGGGAAGAAGAAGAGAGAAAGGAAAAAAGAAAAGAAAAAGAAAGAAAAAGAAAAAAAAGAAAAAAAGGGAAAGAAAAAAAAATATTAAACTAATGCTGACGTGGCATGCCATGTCATCATATTGATGACGTGTCATGCCACGTAGGTTAGATAACGGAAAAGTGGTGACGGAAACGGCCGCAGGTACCAAATGTGAACAAAGATTTGAGTACGAGTACCTTTTAAATACAAAAAAAAGTAGAGGTGCCAAATAAAATCAAACCCCAAGTTACAGGTACCGAAATTTCAATTACCCATTTAAAAAATATATGTATCAAATCACTAGTTTCAATTACTTATTGCTAATTCCAGTGCCGGCCAGCCGCCTATTAAGCAAATGGTTTTTGATTTTGACAATCCAAGTTGGGTCCGGTTTCAACCCCAAACATTTTAGCATATCTCTCAAAATACCCAATCCGATCCTGAACAGAGGCGGTGGTCTGAATTCCACATTCAAGTCCGCCGTTGATGATGTTGGTCAATAGCCCATACCCGGCTGTACGGTTCGCCGCAATATCAGCTTGCGTTGGCACATATCTCCCCACCATCACCTCGTGGCACGACGGCTTCGGCTTCTGCTCCGTCATCCAAAACCACAGCGCCGTTTTGAACGATATTACCGAGTTGTTCGCCACTATTTCTGGGTTCGTAAGGATATCCAACCCCAACGCTTTCCCTGCCGGCCCATAGTTGTAGTTCCTGCATGTGCCGCCATATTAAAAGATCAATATTAATATTAATATAATTTAATTTAATTCTTACTAATTTTTAAATATTATTATTACCGCCCATAAAATACTCAATAGTATTTCATATAAAATATGAGTAATTAAATTCTCACCCATAAAAAAATTCTCAATGTATTTGATATTTAAATTCTCACAAATAATTGAATCGTTTAACCAATAAAATGATTATATATGACGCAGATAGTAGCTACATATGATAAAATGAATACAAATTTATTTTTATTTTTATTTTTTAATGAAATTAAAAACCATTCGGATAGATTCTTATCAAGTCAAAAGATTTTACTACATATAACTACAATATTGGTTAAACGACATGCGAGCCAAGTTGAAATATCAGATTCACACAAACAGGAGTCATATATCAAGTTCGAATGCCTAACTTCCATTACTAATCTAGATTAGCATGCAATATATATGTAGTGAAATTTCAATTATTATTATTTAATGTTCTTACTTTTCGATTCCAACTATCTAGCATCAAACCTGTTTGGGCCGAAAGTGAGTCTCGTTTGGATGTAGTAGGATTGGACCGAAATCCAAACACTATAATTGAATGTATTGTAATAGTAACTGGAGAAATTAATTTACCATGAGAGTTGAATGGGTCCTCTTCCTTTGTATGATTTGCCAGGGAAGCAAGGCCATTTGGTGTTGGTGGAGTCGCAGTAATTATTACTTTGTGGGCTGACTTCTTCTTTGAAGCACAGGCCCCATGCATATGGTCCGTCGGGTGCGGTGGCCCACCCACCGGTGGTCTCGTGCGATATTTGACCAAGAAACGCCGCAATTTCTCGTTTTCGTGTGTCTAAATCTCCTGTTTCCAAACTTAGGAAAACATTTAGGCCCGTTTACCTGGGCAGATTCTCCCGAAAATTCTCCAGTTTTTTGAAAACTGGGAGAATTTTCAGAAAATGTGTTTACTTGGCGTTGTTTTTATTTTCTAAATGAAAACGAAAATACTCTATTTGAAAAACGGTGAACAAATTTTGAAAACAACAAAAAAGTTGTTCTCTATTTTTCTACTCCATTTGGCCTAAGTTTCCCGCAGTTTGAAAACACGCTTCTCAAACTGAGGATTAAATGAATTTTTCATTAATACCATTCTACCCCTCACTCTCTTAACGCAGCCTTCTTCATCTTCTTCCTCTCTTCTTCGTGCCCTACCTCACGCAGCCGTTCCTCTTCTTCTCCTTAGCCTCACGCCGGCCTTCTTCTCCTCAATCGCCTCCGTCCGACTCCTCTCTCGCCTCCGGCCTTCTTCTCCATCGCGATTCACGTTCTCCTTCTCTTCGTCCATCGTTTTTTGTCCCGTGGTAGCTATTTCTGGGATTTGTGGACAACATAACAAAACATTAGCGAACTGGAAATCTATGCTGCAGCCCAGGTTAGCTTCTTTCTATCAACTCTCCTTTGAGTTTTGTCCGTTACTGAACTTTTTTCTGCTTACAGATTTTGAAAAAAATGCTTTGATAACTATGATGGGTTCTGACCAAAAATGGAAAACTTGTATCTTAGATGAAGAAAGACCATCAAAGTCTGACACTTTTGGTTTATCCTCGTTTCCTGTTGGAAGCCCAAAGGGTTAAAATGCTTCAAGAATTATCATTATGTTATTAGAGATAGTTAAACCATGAATTTGGGTGACAATGATTTTGTCAACAATGAGTTGGGTTTTAGGGGTTTAGTTCCCAGTACTGAACACAACTGGAAATGGCACTACATAATGTTTGGCTGGATTTTCATTGCTGACCAGGTTTGTTTCTTCTTACCATATAATTTCTAATTGATGTGCTATATAGGGTTTTAATTTGGCTGGATTTTCAACAATTTCAGGCTGAAATTTCAATTTTGGTTTGGAAATACTGTGCTATGCGTTTAATTTTTAGGAATGAAGTTTTACTCATATCTGTCCTGGAAACCAATTTGCTGCCGATTTGCTGTCTGTGGTTTATTGATTTATTGTGCTGATTTCAATTTTTGTCCAATGAAAGTCAGAAAAATAGGAGCTTATTATATGTAACTATGCTCTATAACCAGAAACCTTATCAAAGTAGAAATTGAACATGATCCAGGAGAGGTCTCTACTCTCCTGTCCCTCTTGTCTGAACGTTGGAATTTGAAGTGACTTGACGTTTAATAGGCAATGGTGGTGCGGAGCCAAGATACACTCGTTAAATAAATGGAAGAACAATATGTCTAACCTTCTCATTTTTGGCATCCCATCTTGTTATTCACTTGAATTGGTAGCTATTTGTTTGCTTTACAGAATTGCTCTTATACTTTAGTAGTTATGTTATTTGTAGGAGAACTTGGAAAACCATAGTATAAGCATATCTTGGCCTGTGTGTGTTTGTCGGTCTGCTATTTTGCCAGCAGATCATGTCTGTCTTGTTGCAGATGTAGTGGTTTGATTGTGTGTTGGTCAGTTGCTATGTTAGCAGCTCTTTTCTGCTTGTGGCGTCTGCAGCTGGTTCTGTTGTTCTGGTCTGCTATTTTACACAGCAGCTCCCTTGCTGTTCATGTCAGGTTGTGGGTCTGCTAATGTGCAGTAGTGTGTTTTGATGGTTGTTTTTGGTTCAGTCTTTCTTTTCCTGGCCTGTTCAACAAGGTGCGTGTCTGTTGTGTTCTGCTGGGTAGAGTGGTGGGGCGGTTGTGTGCTGCAGCGTGGTTGGTCAGTTTTGTTTTTTGGTCTTTTGGTTCTGTCTCTCTTTTCTGGGTAGACAAGCCAGGTTTGTTTAGTCATGTTCCTCAGTTGCGGTTGGAGTAGTGAAGCTTGTATCTCAGTTGGACAGAGTGAACGCAAGGCTGTAAGCCACAAGGTGACTCATTTCAAATACTTCCTTTTACTCTCAGTGAATCATTGCTTTTAAGAGTAGGACTTTGCAACTTGTGCCACTGGAGGTTTCAGTAGTCTTTATTATTTGGTCCCTCTTGGGTTTTTACACATAGGTTTCTGGCTTCAGCTATTTTACTTTAATTAGTGAACTGCTGGAAAAGGAACTGCACATGGAATATCAATTCTGAGTTTATTTTAAAGAAAGATTAGCGACTATGTTAATCCTGTCTCACATCTTCCCGTTGGCAACAGAAAGATGGCTCAGCTACGGCGGTAATTTGCTGCTCCCCTTGGATAATGGAAAGCGCACAGTACTGAAGGAATTGAAACATTCTCATGTAGTCATAGAACTGTGTTTTTTTAGCTCGTAAATTGTCAGTTCTTGACTTTCTTGTCCCAACCATTGTCAGGCTTAGATAGGCAAACATGTATTTTCATTACAGCATAGAGAACTTTTGTTGTACAAAAAAGGTGTTTATTACAATAAAGGAGAAGTCTTGCAGAAAGTCGCTGTATATGTTTATTCTTAATAAGTTTTACAGTGAATATAGAAAAATACTGATTACAATTCACACAATCAAGCAGCAAGAATTACAGAAACAGAATACACAGAAGATAAAAAAATACTATCCATTTTTTTTTCATCAGCAACAATAAGGACAAATTATAAGGCCATTCTCATTACAAACCTTGCATTTACTTGACAACCCATCATCGGCAGAAATGATTCTACGGCTTCCATTGCAGTTGAATTAACATAGTATGTTTTTAATGTCATTTTTTTTAATATTTAAAGCAATGAACAATAAGACTATTTTATGTATTTTATTTTCAGGTAGAAACATGAATAATAAGCAATTATTTTTTATTTTTCAAAAATTTAGAAATTAGTGCACAGTAAGTGCGTTTTTCAGTTTTTTAAATCAGGAAAATAAAACCAGCATGTGAAGTAAACAGGTTTTCCAGTTTTTCTGATCAGGAAAATTGTGTGAAGTAAACACGTTTTTCAGTTTTCAGAATGAAAATAAAATTCTCGAAATTCAGAAAAACAGCAAATTTTCAAATTGAACATATATCCCAAGTAAACGGGGCCTTAGTTGCTTGGATGAATGAATCGTACGTGAAGAAATTGTTAGCTGGGCAGACGGCGTCGTCCTTGTGTAAGAAAATGTCACGGAAAAGATCTCTAGAAACGAGATCGGAGATGCCTAGTCGCGGCGGCGGCCGCCTTGCTTCCGCTAATTTATGAGAAGAGAGGGAGAGGAGAAGAGTAATGATGGATAGGAAGATGAGAGAATGAGAAGATGCCATATGATTGTATTTTGTTATTGTTTTGTATAATAGAGGAATATAAACAAATGATCTCTTTTATAGATGTGTCATGCAATTAAGGACCTTATATGTATGTCGTCAATTGGTGATTATTTTAACAATTAATTGCATTACTCATTTTCTTTTTGTTTTTTGTTTTGGTAGAGTGGAGTGTTTTGAACAAGTCAATCCCCATATAGCTGGTATTCTCAGTTGACTTTTGCCTCACGTTCATTCCACTAATTTCTAAACTCATTCTCTAACTGTACGTTCGTTTTTAAATTGCATTAGTTCACTTATAAAGAACATATACCTCATGTCTCCGAATCATGAGATCGTGTGATTAATTTGTGAGATCTGATGGTGGTAATTGCAAAAATCCTTTCTCATTCTATGTTTCCTTACTCGTCTATTTTGATTTCTCTATTTCATATCAATTAAATTTGTTGACAAACTTTTTTTATGACATCTATTCGACCATGGAAAAAATCAAACGTTACAAAGTCAATTATAACAATTTTCAAATTCTAGCCTATTATTATGATTACTCCTATAGAATCATGTGATTTGATGTTGTTACAAACCTGGCTCAAAAAATCACGCTAGGAAGCCGTGCGCCTAAGAACTTTAAACTTTAGATAAAACTCACACATGAGATTTTGTTGACTTTTGTACGCTATTGGATGCAAATGAATCTATAGAACTAAAAACTCAGTATGAGAGTTTTATTGTGTTGGGGTTAATTTCAATCGACAATCGATTTGCGCAGCTAATAATCTTATCCCAAGGATCAATAACTCCTAACTATCAAACGAATCAAAAGCAATCAAGAAAAGAACATCGAGATTTTTAACGTGGAAAACCTCAACAGGTGAAAAACCACGGGACCAAACCAGTCAATCCACTATATGATGATCAATGTGTACAACTGATCGTCGGTCAAATATACTAATATTTTCCTGGTGCCTAGATGCACAAATTAATGTGTACAGAGCAAGACAGGGTCGAACCGCAGAGATTGAAGGAATAAATTATTAGTGAATATGTATGACAAGGCAATACGCAACAGATCTAACCAAAGTAACAGTACTGGGGGGGGGGGGTTTATGCTGATTAATAAATTAATCAGCGCAGAGTATGGGAGCTAACAAAACAGAATTGTAAAGTAACTATCTAGGGCACGAAAGTGAAATGTAATCCAGGGCAAGAAATGTAAACAGATCAAATGCAGGAAAAGAAGGGAGAAAGGTATTAATCAAATAGGGCGAGATCTTAGCGAAAGGTGTTCCCTTGGGTTGCATTTTAGGTCGGCTAGTCATCGGTACAAAAATATTCTAGACTCAAGTACAAATCTGCTATAGGGACCGCATTTCCACACCGCATCCCCTGCTTACCTTCTTAGATAAAAGTCACTCCCCGTTTCCACATATGAGGTGACCTTGACGTTCAGCCATCCTCCCAACTACCTCTCTTGTCATCAAGAGGCAACCTTGACACTTCGACTTGTCATGGGTACGAAGTAGGGAAGCTAAATTCAGAACGCCCATGAAGGGGAGGTAAGACAGATCTAGGGCGCGACAGCTCGACTTGTCAGACCCGTATCACATACCCTAGATAACTGTTTACCCCTAGGTGAGGCCTCTCGCGCTGCCTCCCCTAGGTGTCTGCTAAAACTCCAGGGCTTCGCGTCAGGTATAACCCTGGAATATGACGTTACTCATGCAGAAATACTAAAAGATGATCAAGCTCTTAACATTTCTAGATAAGGATGGAATTAAATCGGTAAACAGTGATGTGCACAAAGAGAATATATTAAGCATGCATTAGACCTCTTAGCTGAACCCTACAACCCTTGAAACACCCTTCACTAAGAAGGGGGTATTTAGCTACTCATACTATAAAGTAAACAGTAGGTATATAGAATCATACAATAACAAAGAAAGTAAAAAGGGAGTAGAGGGAACCGGTAGATTAATTAATAATCGAAGAGGAAAGTTGCAACAAAGGTTGTTCTTGATGATAAGAGGAGAAGATCCCCAGAAAATAAGTGCTGAAATTAATGTAAGAAAATATCCTTGGACAACCGTCCTTACAAAAACCCTAAAACTATGCTTATATAGCCTAATACTAGCTAGGGGACAAAAACAGCTAAGGGCAATGAGGGCGTGACAGCACATGTCCTTGCAAAAGGAATATTCTGGGATTCCTGACACGCCTGATGCCTTCTGGAAGCGCCTGGGATTCCGTGCAGATCTTTGAAGATGCTTTTCTTGGAAGAAGGTTCAGAACTGTCGAGGCCTTGAGACAACACACTGGTCTGGTTCGCGTCGAGGTCTTGACAACGTTCTTTCTTCTAGGCCTGGAAACTGGAATTCCTCAGAATTGCTCTAAAATCGTCTCTTTTCGATCTTTTCCCTCTTTTGATGCCGATCTGCAAATAAGATTGGAATCAGGGTTAAATAACAACATCAAGCCCCCGAAAGGGCTAGAAAAAGAGGGTAAAACTGAGGCTATGAAACGTGCTATCAACAACCAAGCAAAATTCCTATATCAACTATAGGAATTATCTGACATACACCACTATCACCAATAGTACCAATCAAACAATCTAATCAATCAATCCGAGAAAAACAAGAAACATGAGAATAGAGAACCAAAATCAGATTTTCACTGCTTCAATCGGGATAGGATTTCTACTACATTAGAAAACTTCTTACCGATCCAACCGTTAATATTGAAGAACCACAAGTTTTTCACCTACTTTACAAATTTCACCCCGATCCAACGGTGAACGAAATCGCTGTGATGATTCTCTCGCAGCTGCACAAAGTTTGGTGAAAATCAGCAACCCTCTCACAATTTCTCAGGATGCTCAACAACAACCCTAATTAATTCTCTTGTCTCTCTTGTCTCACAACTTAAGTCACCACTCATCTTTTATAATGGTTTGCAATTACAAACCTAATTGCACTAGGTGTAGGAAATCTAAACCGCCTCTAACTCTTTTTCTTTTTCTTTTTCTTTTTCTTTTTCTTTCTTAACCTGAATCAAACAATTATATGTGGCCCCAATTGGACTAGGCTAACAATAAATTTCTCTTTCAACCAATATGAGTTGGACTTCAACATATTGAGCGTTATAAAAACTCATCTAGTGACCAAAAATATTGACTATAGGAAACGTTTGCTCTTGTAGCTTGATTGACGATCAACTTGTGGCTGTTATATGCAAGTGGAAACTTCTTCAGATGAATGTGAACAATGCACTTCTCAATGGCGATCTGCGAGAAGAAGTTTATATGGACCCTCCTCCAAGCATTCCTCATTCACCTCATAAAGTTTGTCAACCGAGATGTGCGATGTACGTACGGCCAGAAACAAGCACCAAAGGCTTGGTTTGTCAAAATTTAGTTCTACTATTGTTTAGTTTGACTTCGTCTCTCGTCTCATGATTATTCCTTATTCCTTCGTCGCACAGATCACGATATTGTTCTCTTTTTATGAATGAATGAATATGATCATTGTATGTATGAATGAATATGATCATTGTTGATGATGATGCCTTATACGAATAAAAAGAGAAATACAAGATAAAAATGATAAAGAATGCCTTTATTATGAAAATAACACTATTTAAAATCTAAAGTGACTATTATTGTGAAGAATAATGTTTAAAATACTAACTATTTTACTAATAAAGTTGAAATAACGGATATGTCAAGATATGATTAAGGTTAATCTATCAATTTTTTATTTAATTTAATTATTATTTTTATTTAAATTACTGACTACTAAGTGAATAATTAATAAAAATCTTAACATCTCTAGGTTTAATAGTCTAGTGTGAATGGCACCTTCTAACTTTTGCAAGAAAAAAAGGAGCAATCAAAGACACGCACGCGTATTTCTGCACCAAACTCCTCAAGGTGTGGGAGGCGGCGGAGTTGACTGAATATAAATAAAACAATATACGAGGTGCTGGTAATGGTATGCGGAGTTGACTGATCTATAAATAAATAAAAAAGATGCGTTTGCTATTTAAGTGCTTTGCCATGTGAGAAAAGCATTAATCAAGGAAGTCCCATTCCACATCTGCCCAATAAGGAGTAGAATCGCTACCTATTTAATTAAAGGTTATTTTTGGATTCTAGTTTAGAGGCTGAAATTTTGGAGTTAAATAGCAGCAATACGATCCTATGAGTCAGAGTTTTATTAAGATTCTTTAACGAACATGGGTATTAAATTAATTAATAAATAATTTAATTTGTAATTTTTTATGAATATAGGGACTAAACTAATTATGTAAAAGTTTGATTGAATTTTTCTTATGAACATAAAGATTGAATTAATCATTAAGGCGTTTAATTAAAAAAAATTACCAATACGAGACTAAAAAGAGTTAAATATTCTTTTTTAAAAAGAATATGGACCAAAACGACGTCGTTTTGAAAAGTCCCAAAACGACGTCGTTTTTGGACTTTTTCAATTTTAATAATATTTTTTGATATATTATAAAATGCTACAGTAAAAACCAGTCGGTTCAATCCGGTTTAATCCGGTTTTATCGTCTAAGATTTACCGGTTTAATGTGTAAACGATTCCGGACGGACCAACATCTACAATCCGGTTGAACTCGGTTCAATCCGGTTGAACCACCAAATTTTCGAAAACGTTCGTTGTCCGGTTCGGTTCTGATAACTATGATTTAACGTATCTAAATCTATGTGTCCAAATATTAAAGGACCTATATTGTGAAATAGTGGGAGCACAACTTTGCAAATCATAGCAAAATGTACCATTATGTGTTATCTAATGATCTAAATGGCCAATCCCATAGTGCGGTCGTGCGATATGCCATTAGACATTGAGTGGTGAAATAGTGGGAGCACAACTTTGCAAATCATAACAAAATGTACCATTATGTGTTATCTAATGATCTAAATGTCCAATCCCATAGTGCGGTCGTGCGCTATGCCATTAGACATTGAGTGGTAAAATTATAAGTATAAGTATTTTGGTTGTTATGTCTTGATAAGCATAGTGGAGTTCTCGTGTAGGTGGTTACTTATTTTTATTATTATTATTTTTCCAATAAACTTAAGATTGTACTTATAATATAGACAAATTTGTTTGGGCTCCATAACTAACTTGAATATTTTTATCTTTTTTAATATATAAAATAATTTATATTTTAACATAATATAATATTTACGTACTTGGAAGATCTAAATAAAAGGGCACTTAATCATTTGTCACCAGTTTCTTGGAGTAGAACCGAAACCCTAAAAGCATAGTTATCAGAACCAGACTGGACAACGAACCGGAAATAAAAATTTGGTGGTTTAACCGGGTTGAATTGGGTTCGACCAGATTGTAGATGCTGGTCCGTTTTGAACCGTTCACGCATTGAACCGTTCAATCTTAGATAATTGAATCGGATTGAACCGGCCGGTTTTTATACTATGATGGGCCTATAATGGGCTGGCACATCATATTTTCCAAAAAAAAAAAAAACCAAAGGCAACCAAAACGGCGTCGTTTTGGTTGCCTCTCTGATGGGCTGGCCCATGCCTGTAATGGGCCGGCCCATCAAATTTTTCAAAAAAAAAAAAACTAAACCAAACCAAAACGGCGTCGTTTTGGTTTGGCTCATCAAACCAGCAGGTTCAATCCGGTTCACTGGTTATGTAAAAATCGGTCAGTTCGACCGGTTAAACTCGGTTCACATATATATCCGGTCCGATAGCTAAAACAAACCAGAAATGTGAAAAACACCGGTTGAACCGGCTAGACCGACCGATCCGGTCCGATTCTGATAACTATGCCTAAAAGGGCACTTAATCATTTGTCACCCTGTGCAACGAGACAATTTCAAGTTTCAACCCGACAAAATGGGTTTTTTACGGAAGGATTTCAGCCAAAATCAAACCGAAAAATCAGTATGATATTTGATCAGAAACATCAATAATCAATAAATACTCCCTGACAACAATTATGTACTCAATTTTGTCCTTCATTTTCTTTTGGGCGGTCAGATTCTAGAAGTCTGCTACTGTTTTTGGCCTTGCTGGTTTTTTTTACTGTCCATTTTTTTATTTTTATTATAATCAATATAATCATTAGATTATATTTATTGTATAATTTTTAACTAAATTGTTCTATTAATTATGAACTATTTTTTTAAACTTTTCTTTAAAAAATAATTAATTTAAAATTATTTATAAATAATTTTATCATTAATTATAAAAATTAATTTTAAAAATTAAAAAAAAAATCTTTAAAATCGAAAAAACTACAGTTAAATAGATAAAAATATTTTTTTAAAAAAAGTATATATAAATTCATCAACCGCTATTAGTTTACAACCACTCCACCCTACATAGCAATCGAAATCATCCTTATCTCCACTCAATTATTAATTAATGGGCGACCATCAGCTGGGTTTTGCTGTGCTAACTCTGGTTCTTGTTCTTTCAATCGCCAAGATCTTGCAATTAGGTTGGGTTCTAGTCTGGAGGCCATATTTTCTTACCAAATTCTTCAAGAAACAAGGCATCAAGGGACCACCTTACTCATTCCTTCATGGCTCTCTCAAGGAGATCACCAAAATCAAATTGGGTGCAAGAAATATAATTCTGGACTTGAATTCCAATGACATTATTCCCAAAGTTCTTCCACACTACCACGTTTGGTCCTCAATCTATGGTTAGTTCCCTCTATTTTTTGGTAAATTTTATTTTTTATTAAGAGTGATTTTTTATTCCTGTCCTTATAGTTTTAAACTTTGCTGTCTCAATCTTATATATTGTTCATGTATAATAATTCTAAGAATGTAAAAAAAAAAATCTCCAGGGGAGACATTGCTGAGTTGGAATGGGTCGGAGCCGGCAATTATCATTCCAGACGCGGAAGTGGCAAAACAAGTACTGGGAAACAAGTCTGGTTTCTGGGTGAGGACGAAGATGAGGCCTGCAATAATTGCACTAACTGGAAATGGTTTGGGTACCATAAGTGGAGCAGATTGGGTTAGGCATAGAAAAATTCTCAATCCTGTCTTCTCTACCGAAAAGCTCAAGGTCAGTATTTAATCCCATTTTTTAAAACCAAATACCAAAAATTATCAATTGGGTCATGCCAAGAATCAATAACTTAGGGTTTCTTTATAATAATGGTGTTTGTGGCAGGCTGGGACAAAAAGAATGGCCGCATGTACCATTGATTTGATTGATGAGTGGAAAAATAAGGATGGAAATAATCAATCCGTTGAAATAGAAGCATATCAAGAATTTCAGAAACTTACTGCTGATATAATTGCCCATACCGGGTTTGGTAGTAGCTATGTTGAAGCTAAAGAAGCATTTAAAGCACTACAAGAGCTTAAAAAAGTCACTGCTTCCAAATCTGCTGGGATTTTCATTCCTGGCACCCAGTAAGTCCCCTCAAATTATTTCCTCATTCAATTTTTCCGGTGCCAACACAATTTGAGCTTTTATTGATTTTTTTTGTCTTGTTAGATATCTTCCTACTCCATCGAATTTGAAGATGTGGGAGCTGGATGCAAGAGTGAAGAAGCCACTCAAGCAGATCATAGAAGGTAGATTGAGATCTGTGGTGAACGGAAATTCTAATGATGGGTATGGAGATGATATACTTGGTGTCATGATTGAAGCCTTAGGCATTGTTGGTGACAACAGAGATACTAGTCTCAAACTGAACATGGATGAAATAGTGGAGGAGTGCAAATCATTCTTCTTCGCAGGGCACGAAACCACCGCAAATTTGCTATCTTGGGCTACATTCTTGCTCAGCTTGCATCAAGATTGGCAAGAAAGAGTACGGGAAGAGGTTTTCAGTGAATGTGGCATGGAAATTCCTGATGCAAACATGTTGTCCAAGTTGAAATTGGTAGGCAATCATATCTGAATAATTAGTAAAAATACTAATTATCCTTTTTCGTAATTTCAGTATATGTAGCTAGTTCAACTCGTGTACGAAAAAAACAAAACTAAATGTTTGAAGTATTTTACCTTGTTAAGAGTAATTTACCTCTTAGTCGGTCATGCGAACATGATTAGTTCTAGTATAATAAACTTAGGTATATAACAAAATTTGTGTTTGTTGTGCAGGTGAACATGATTTTTCTCGAGACTTTGAGGCTTTACAGTCCAGTGGCAATGACAGGGAGGACTGCAGCCAAAGATATGGAATTGGGAAATCTTAGGATTCCGAAAGGCACTACAGTGTCAATTCCATTAGTTAAGGTGCATAGGATGAAGGAATATTGGGGAGAAGATGCTGACAAGTTCAATCCAATGAGGTTCAAGGATGGAATATCTCAAGCTGCAAAACATCCCAGTGCATTTCTGCCATTTGGGATGGGGCCAAGGATTTGTATTGGCCAGAATTTTGCATTGCTGGAAGCCAAAACAGTGCTTGCTCTGCTTCTCCAAAGGTTTTCTCTTTCACTCTCACCTCACTACAAGCACGCACCAATCCCGGTCGTTACTGTGCAGCCACAGTATGGTATTCCAATCATTGTTAAGCCTCTAGAAACCTAGGCAACCTATTGCATTTTGCAATGGTTATTATATTGTGTGGAAATCATAAATAAATTAATAAATGATTGTACTACAATCTCTATATCCAGTTCAAAAAAATTCATAATTGGGGGATCTTTTTACAAGTTGAGAAGAAGTTTGGCCTCCAGGAGTTGGCTATTTATTACCCTTTCGTGGATTCAGTCGGTCGGAAAATGAAGAGAATTCTATTGTACTATATTTAAATTGAATTCCAAATGAACTGATTTCCCATATCAATTAGGAAAGCAAACAACCTGTTAATGATTCCAAAAGGAACCCATTTACCAATTATTCCCTGGAGGAAAGAATACCGGAGAGAGGGTGCTTATGAGTTCAATCCAATGATATTCAAGAATCTTTGCTCTTATTTTCTATTGGGTTAAGGGATTCTTAAAATCCCCCAATCTATTCATAGTCGGCCAGTCCCTCACGTCACGGAGGAGCAATTAATTTTCTTAATGGTAAAGTGTTGGCCTGCCGTGTGGGGCGGGCAATAAATTTATTTATAGATGCATGCTCTCGGTACAAAAGTCAACAATCACAGATCAGTTGCTCTTCGTTGCAACTGATCTCTCTCTAGCTACATCGTTGCAACTGATCTCTTTCTAGCTACATCGTTGCAACTTGATACCTTACTCAATTTCTAAGTGCATTTATTTATAGATGCATGCTCTTGGTACAAAAGTCAACAAATCAAAGCCATAGTCGGCCAGTCCCTCATGTCACGGAGGAGCAATTAATTTTCTTAATGGTGAAGTGTTGGCCTGCCGTGTGGGGCGGGCAATAAATTTATTTATAGATGCATGCTCTCAGTACAAAAGTCAACAATCACAGATCAGTTGCTCTCCGTTGCAACTGATCTCTCTCTCAAACAATTCAAAATTAGCAGCTCCTGTACATTTGATGGCTTTCCATAATCCCATTCCAATAATTCAGCTGCCATACCTTTTCTTTCTCACTTTGTGGGCTCCCATGCCATTTCCATTTTTCACATGCTACCTCAAACCTTCTAATTCCAACTCCTTATAAGCTGCACTAACAATTCTCCCCCTCTGGCTCATATCATAGGAATCTCTAATCTTCATAGATCTACACTTCAACAATCTCTCTCGAACTAAATACCACATAGCCCATAACTTAAGCTCACTAATCTTCCCCTCGAACGAAGTACCACCAGGCCCACCATCTGAGCCCGACAATCTCCTTTTCGAACGAAACCCTACATAGTCCTCAACAGGACCCACAGACTTCAAGTTCCTCTCGGAGATTCACCGTACTTTAAAGTTCAACCTCAAACTGAGTAAGCTCACCAATTTGGCCCATCAACTTGCACGAAGTATGGAAATCACCCATCATACTTCGGGCTCAATCTATTGGCTCACCGTTTTAGCCCATCAATTTGGAGATTCGTCGTGTGCCGCTGATAGCATGTTTTTATGCATGATTTTTCCCTCCACTATTCCACCATTTTAAGGCATGATTCTGCTAATTTACCCTTGTTTTCATTACTATTGCAGATCTTGGCCTAAAAAGGGAGTTTATGCAAAAACATGCATTTTTGGTGCATTTTGTGCGAATTCGAGCTTCAAGACCAAAGTCGAGGTCCCGAGTCCAAAGTAGCGTTCAAGGTCCTGAATCGGATTCTCCATTCGGGCCCCCGAAGGGCAAAGAGCAGCATTTCCACGTGGCCTCTTGCCAAAGCTCCCACGTGACCTCCCTGACACTGTTCTGACGCTCTGCACTGATCACAAAATACCTACCTCTCTGACCATTTCAGCCCTTGAGCCCAGTTCAGACCTGCCAAAGCTGGACAAATCAGACCTTGCTTTCCAGCTTTGTGCCTTTTCAGCTTTATACTTTAGGGAGCATAGATCCATTGTAATAGGCTTTCAATTAATGCATTTTGTCCCTAGTTTAGGCTGAAGTTATTTTGTGCTTGGAGCTTTAGTTTATAAGGAGCATCTAAGAGTAGTTTAGGATATCTCTCAACACATAATACAATTTTCAGATTATTAGGATTAGTTTTTCTTAGACTTCTCTCTAGTTTATCTCTCTAGTTCTTGTTAGCTTCCTTCAACCTTGCTGCCGGGCTTCAAACGTGTTTAGTAACAAGTTTCTTTCCCTTAATCTATTTATTTACTTATTATGTTTACTTCAATCATTATTTGTTCATCTTCAAGCATGAGTAGCTAAATCTTTAATTCTTAGTAAGGGTGATTCAAGGGTTGCAAGGGCAGATTCGAGGCCTAAATGTGCTTAATATATTCTTGCTACCATATTCAATTGCTCATCATTTTAATTACAAATTCGCATGAAATAATTAGAGGCTTGATCAACTGATTATTATTTTGTATGAATGCTGCCATCTTTGTGATGAATACGGAAGGAAAATTGCATGGAACAAGTAGGCATCTATTTAGTCTTGGCTGCGCTGAAGTGGTCTCGAATAGATAGGGTGAGTAGTTGATTAGGGCGAGGTCACGAGCCTGACAAACTGAGGGACTTTTAGCTCCAGATCTGTCTTTTCTTATCTTCATGGGCAGTTTGAGTATGGCCCTCCCGCACTCGTGCCTAGAGGGATGGCAAACTGTTAAGACTACCTCATATGTGGAAACAGGGGGTAGTTTCTCTTAAGAGAAAAGTAGGGGATATCCGAGGAATCTGGTCCCTATGTCATTTCTATAATGTCTTGAATAGAATATTCTTATGCTGATGACGATCGGGCCCCCGAATGCAACCCAAGAATGCCTTTGCTAAGAACCCTCTCTATCTGATTATTTATACTTGACTATCTTTCTGTTTCAATATTTCCAAGTTTATTTACCGATTTGCTTTATTTTATCCTTCGGGGCCCTGAATTGACAACTCAAGGTCCCGAATACTGCTTCCTTAGTTAGAAATTGTTAGCTCCCAATCTCTCTTTGCTGACTCGTTTAGCCAAGTAAACCCCCTCCCCCCCCCCCCCCGAGTGTTTCTTTTCGTGTTTTTGTCCTGTGCTTTCATTGAAGACCTTGAATCAGTCTCTCTCAATCCCTGTGTTCGACCCTGACTACCACTATACACATTATCCATTGTGCACACATTTTTGGGCATTATAAATCTCTATTTGACTGACGATCAAATTGGCGCCGTTGCCGGGGATTATTTCAAGACTGATTTATTTTTCTTGTTTGTATGACCAGGAGATCTGCACCCGATTTACTGCCCCTTGATCACGAGTTAGGAAGGACAGAAAGAGGAGATCTGCACCCGAACGTCTCTTTGCTCTCCAGGACAATCCAGACCCTGAAAACCTACCGCCAGTCCATCCAGAAGAACCCAATATGGATAATCACGGCCCCGAAGGGGATAATATTCCACCAGTACCCCCAGTGATCCAGACCATCGATGAATTCAATGCTGCCCCCGAGGCCCCGACCAGTTGTATCGTTTGGCCGGTGGTCCCAAATGACTGGGAACTCAAATCCGCAACTATGCACCACCTACCCCTCTACCGAGGGCTGGCTAAAGAAAATCCTCACCATCACCTCCAGTAACTACACTACATCTGTGATGCTATGAAGCCCCATAACGTTACTGTTGAACATGCTAAACTACGTGGCTTCATGTGGTCCCTCAAGGACGATGCTCTTGACTGGTTTTATGACTTGCAGCCACAATCCATCAACTCGTGGGCTGAAATGTCCAAGGCCTTTACGGACAAATACTACCCGGTGTCCATCGCTATGGTGACCCGAAAGCAGCTCGTATCCATCCTTCAAAAAGACACAGAGGATCTTGAGCAATATTATGAACGGTTTAAGAAAATACAAGCCCTATGCCCCTCGCATAATCTGTCCGAACATGCCCTCATACAATATTTTTGTGAAGGACTCAAGGGCCGAGACAAGGCCTTGCTAAACGCTGCTGCCGACGGATCCATTAATACACTTACTTCTACTGCCGCCAAGGACACCATTGAGCTCATGGCCAAGAACAACCTCCAACTCAATAATTCCACTAGCGTTCAAGACGCCTGTTCAGCCGCCATGGAGAATCAATTAGCAGCCATCACGGGTATGCTGCAGAACATGGCCTCGGGATATCCAGTCCAGGTCAAGGCCTGCCAAATCTGCCAGCTTTCAGACCATCCCACTGATGCTTGCCCATTTATTCCTGAAGAAATGTCCGTCAATGCTGCTGGAGGATTCAATGTCCCGTATGGTCAGAATCACAATCAAGGCTGGAAGCAGCCTAACTATGGGTGGAACAACAACTAGCAGGCCGGACCTAGCCATCAGTATGGACAAAATCTATACGGTAATCACCCCCCTCCCTTCAACATGCAAAATTTCAAGCCCAGACCCAATATTCAGAATTATCAATACCAAAGACAGCCTCCTCCGGACCAGAACTTCACCATGCCAGCGCCCCCGAATGAGGAACCCTCCCCTGATAAGAAAAGAATTGTGGAGCTGGAAAAACAAATTCGGACCCTCATGGCAGAGATGAAAGAGGTAAAGAATGGAGGAAGATTTCCAGGGCAGACGGAACCCAACCCGAAGCATGAGGCGTGTGCCATGAACCTCCGCAGTGGTCTCGAGATCCCTTCTCGTGTCCATCCAGACCCCGAGCCTGCAGAAGGTATTCATGACCCCGAAGCTGATACTGTTATTCAAGGTCCCGAATGTGACACCAGTGCACAACCGCCTCCCGAAAAGCCTACCGAACAGCCAAAGAAATCTCGATTCAATGATGCAGCTCTTGATCACTTCTTCTCTAGCAAGAAGTCTCGATGCAAGAAACAACCCGTTGAGGAAGAATTCTCCCAAGAATTCATTAACAAAGTACCCGAGCCCCCGTTCCCTCAACGATTGGTCAAGAAGAAGAAAGATAAAGAGGATCGGGACATCTTTGACATGTTCAGCAAGGTCATCATCAATATCCCCCTCCTCAAGGTGATCGTCAGTCAAATGAAAGATTTATAGTGCCTGAAAACGTGTGTGCACAAGAGATAAAGTGTACAGTGGCAGTCAGGGTCGAACACAGGGATTGTGAGAGACTGGTCTAAGGTCTTGAATGTACTCGGGGGTTAACTGCACGGAAAGTAACAATCGGGGAGGGGGGGGGGTTTACTTGGCCAAACGAGTTAGCCAAGGCAGATTTTTGGGAGCTAACAATTTTTATCTAAGAAAGCAGTATCCGGGGTCCCGAATGTCACGTTCGAGATCCCGAATGGTAAAATAAGGCAAGTCAGTAACAGATGTAGAAATAACAACGCAGGGGTGAAATGGAACAAGGGTGAAATAAACGCAAATAATCAGATAGAGAAAGGTTCTCAGCAAAGGCGTTCTTGGGTTGCGTTCGGGACCAGACCGTCATCGACTCAAGGGTATTTCATTCAAGACGTCATAGAAATGACATGGGGACCAGATTCCTCGGATATCCCCTACTTTTCTCTTAAGATAAACTACCTCCCGTTTCCACTCATGAGGTAGTCTTGACAGTTCGCCATCCCTCCAGGCACGAATGCGGGAGGGCCATACTCAAACTGCCCATGAAGCTAAGAAAAGACAGATCTAGGGCTAAAAATCCCTCAGTTTGTCAGGCTCGTGACCTTGCCCTAATCAACTACCCACCCTATCTATTCGAGACCACTGTGACACAGTCAAGACTAAACAGATGCCTACTTGGTTCATGCAATTTTCCTTCCGTATTCATCACATAAATGGCAGCATTTACACAAGATAATTATCAGCTGATCAGACCTCAAATTAAATCATGCAAAGATGTAATTAAAATGATGAATAATTGAATATGGCATCAAGAACATATTAAGCACATTAAGGCCTCGAATCTGTCCCTGCAACCCTTGAATCAGCCTTGCCAAGAACTAAAGATTTAGCTACTCATGCTCAAAGATGAACAAATAATAATTAAGGAAAGCATAACAAGTAAATAAAGAGAGTGAGGGAAGAAGACTTTGTTACTAAATTCCGTTTAGAGCCCGGCGGCAAGAGTTGAGGATGCTAACAAGACTAGAGAAAGAAACTAGAGAGAAGTCTAAGGAAAACTAACCCTAAATTATGCTAAGTGATTAAAATTAGGAAGTGATGCCTAAACTATTCTTGGATGCCCTTTATATAGTAGGGTTCCAAGCACAAAATATCTACAACCCAAAAACTAGGGACAAAATGCATTAATTGAAAACCTAAAAAAATGGATCTATGTTCCTAAAAGCACAAAGCTGGAAAAGCATAAGGCTGTCTAATTTTTCCAGCTTTGGCAGGTCTGGACTGAGCTCGAGGCTGAACTGGTCAGATCGGTAGGTGTTTGGTAATCAGTGCAGAGCGCAGGAACAGTGTCAGAGGAGGCACATGGAAGCTCTGGCGAGATGACACGTGGAAATGTCATTCTTCGCCCTTCGGGGTCCCGAATGGGGAATCCGATTCGGGACCTTGAAGGCTGGTTTGGACTCGGGACCTCAACTTTTGGTCTTGAAGCTCGAATTCGCTCAAAATGCACCAAAAACGCATGTTTTAGCATAAACTCCATTTTTAGGCCTAAATCTGCAATAGTAATGAAATCAAGGGCAAATTAGCAGAATCATGCCTTGAATGGGTGAGAAAATGGAGGGAAAATCATGCATAAAAACAAGCTATCACAAGGCCATCTGTCGCGCCTCGGAAATTTAAAAAATTCGCGAGTGTGCAACGAAATTTGAGACCTTCAGATGCTCGGCGTAAAAGGGACGCCTAGCAGCATGCAATGAAGTCGCCACCCTAATTTGGTTGCTAGGCTTAGGGAACCCTAATCGTCATGGCATAGGAAATATAATAAGTAAAAAAACTAAAGGCACAAAAAAGGGGTCCGGACCCCAGACAAAGGTTCGGGGTCGTATTATGGTCTCGGGAAGGTGTTAGGCACCCGATTCACATCCGAAAACGGTTACCGGTTGATGAGAGAGGTGTTTAAAAAGGTGTTTTATAAAATGCGTTTTGAAAAAAAGGGCCCTCAGAGGAATCGTCACTTTAGTCTTTTTTATGATCGTGATGGGACTGAATTTTCCGTAAGACTGAATGAGCGCCCTCTTATTTCATCATCGGGCCATGCATGATTAACTTAATTACTACGTGATCCTAACATGGATGGCTAACAGAGTACCAATTTAAATGATTGATTTTAAAGTGAAAAACTGAAGTGGGATCGAAAGTCCCCATGTACATGCAGTCAATACAAGCGAGAATTTAAAATCATATGAACATGGCATTTTAAGCAACTCTTTAAACACGTTGTTCATGTGGGTTGATTTTAATTCTAGCAGTTCTATATATCATGCATGCAGTTGATATTTGCGAAAAGCATCGAATAAATACAAAGGACTTGTGAGGCGTACTTTCGAGCGAAGCTTGAAATTAACCTACAAAACGAGAGTGTTAGTGATAGCTTGAGAAATAACTGAGCAATGAAAATTTTAAATGACAATTGATTGTACACGTAAAATGATGGATTGTACGCATACGAGAATTAAATGCTGAGCTTGATGAGTGCATGAAAATAAATGGCGACAATTGATTGCATGCGAGAAATGATGAATTTTACGCATACGAAAATGAGATACTGAGTTGATTGCGTGCGGAAAATGATTGATTTTAAGCACACGAGAATTTAAAGGCTGTGTTGATTGCATGCGAAAAATGATTGATTTTACGCATACGAGAATTTAAATGCTGGGTTGATTGCATGCGAAAAATGATTGATTTTACGCATACGAGAATTTAAATGCTGGGTTGATTGCAGGCGAAAAATGATGGATTTTACGCATACGAGAATTTAAATGCTGGGTTGATTGCATGCGAAAAATGATGGATTTTACGCATACGAGAATTTAAATGCTGGGTTGATTGCATGCTAAAAATGATGGATTTTACGCATACGAGAATTTAAATGCTGGGTTGATTGCATGCGAAAAATGATGGATTTTACGCATACGAGAATTTAAGTGCTAGGTTGATTGCATGCGAAAAATGATTGATTTTACGCATACGAGAATTTAAATGCTGTTTTGATAAGTGCAGAAAAATTAAATGCTAGGGGCGATTTACAGGGAATAAAAAGTTTGGTGATTGGCAGAAAATAAAACAGGTTGATAATGTAGAGAATGAGTAGTTGGATATTTGCAGAAAATAAACAGTTGATATTTGCAGAAAATAAACAGTTGATAGATTGCGGAAGAATTTCCAGCAGTTTGCAAAAAAAATTAAAGCAGTTGAATATTTACGAGAATTAAAATGCGACCGACCATGTAGGCGGTATTGAATTTAAATTGCTGAAAGTAAATTGCTGAAATTTAAAGTGCGGAAAAGTAAACAGTTTATAAGTGCGACCGACCATGTAGGCGGTATTGAATTTAAATTACTGAAATTTAAAGTGCAGAAAAGTAAAGTGCGGAAATTTAAAGTGCGGAAAAGTAAACAGTTGATAAGTGCGACCGACCATGTAGGCGGTATTGAATTTAAATTGCTGAAAGTAAATTGCGGAAAATTAAAGTGCGGAAAATTAAACAGTTGATAAGTTGCGGAAGGATTTCCAGCAGTGTGCGAAAAATTAAAGCAGTTGAATATTGCAGAAAATAAACAGTTGATATTGCGACCGACCATGTAGGCGGTATTGAATTTAAATTGCTGAAAGTAAATTGCTGAAATTTAAAGTGCGAATAATTAAACAGTTGATATTTAAAGAAAATAAACAGTTGATATTACAGAAAATTAAAAGTGTTAGTACGACAAATAATCATACGAAGCATACGAGTATTTTACGAAAAAAAGTGATCCGAAGTTTTGAAAACAATTGAAAATGGGCTGGGCCCAATTGAAGAATGAAAAGAAGTGAAAAATGGGCCAGGAATAGTGCCTGGCCCATGAGAATTTAAAAGGGAATGGGCCAAGCCCATTCCCGCGTGAACAGTGCCGTTGGCCTGGCACTGTTCATTCGTCACCTTTCTTGGTCGCCGGCGTACTGCCGGCGGCACAACTCCGGCCACAAGTGTCCGATTTGAAAATCGTTCGTACCAAAATGTTCGTCTCTTCGACGACTTCCCGACCATACCAACCCCGATTTTTAGTTTGACTCGTACAAAATTTAATTTCAAAAAAACGACAAAATTGTTAATTATCGAAAACTAATTAATTCGCCCAAACTAACCGACGATTTTTAAAAGTGAAAGCGTATATTTAATCTATGTTATGTGTGTGAATTAATGACATAAAAGAAAGCAATTAAATTGCTCAAACAAGAGGCAAACGAATTTAAACAAAACTTTGGCTTAAAAACCAAAAAAAAAGGCTAGAGAGAGAAAGCTCACCTCAAAGCCTTGAACTGGATGATCCTCGCTTGAAATAAGCAACTGATCAGAGGAGGGAGAGAGGGCAAGAAAGCTTGCCAATTTGGTGCCTCGAATGCGTTGGAGGAGGGGGCTATTTATAGCCGAAGATCGCGTGAGGAGGAGGTGCGGGTGCTGCGCGTGGAGGCCGTGATGACGTCGGGTCTACGGCTGTGTGAGGTGGCGAAGCTAGGGCGCTAGCGGTGATGATGGCGGAGGGACAGGAGCTACGGGAGCAGGTGGCTTGGGAGTGGGCTGCTTCGCTGCACTCCCTTGGCACTGTGCATGTGCATTATGCACATTAAATCAAGGGCCATTGATCCGGTTGACTTTCCTTGGTTGACCAGATCAATGGCCATGATCAAATGGCATTTTATCAGATTTAAATGGCCTCGAGTCGGTTCCCGCGACCAAACGTTCTGACTTTTCGAGCCGAAGGTACCGGCGCGTAAAGAAAAATATGACGGGTTTAACCGTCTACAGCGAATGACGAGAATTTCTCGTTTAACGTGTTTATTTTCGCGTTCAAAAACGTGAAACGTTTGAACGGAAAAATAATAACGTTATGCCGAAAATTACACGAATCGCTGTAGACCGTTGCGACCAGAAAAAAATCTAGCAACTAGTTGATGGAAAACATTTTAAAGTCAAGTTATTGTCCGAGCGGACTTACTCGGGTCCAATAAAAGCTCGAATAAAAATAATAATAAAATAATAAAAATACTAAAAAAATGCGCTAAAATATAAAACATCCTAAAATTCATGTGATGACCTAAAAGGAAGAAAAATTAGCAACTGACTGCCGGATAATTAAAAATGTGATTTTTAAAGCTAAAAATATTAATGATAATGATAATGAAAATACACGCCGAAAAATTAAAAATGCGATTTCGAAAGCTGACGATGCTAACAATGATGCTAAAATGCAACGAAAAATTTAGAAATGCTAGCAACAGTAAATCAACTAAAAATGCCAGTAAATTAACTAAATAACAGAAATGCTAAAATTAAATAAACATGGCGTCAAAATTCGGGTATCAACAGTTGCCCCCTCTTTACTGTCTTATCGAAGTATTTGATAAGCAGTAAAGACAGTTGCCCCTAGATATTCGAATTTTGGCGACACGGCAGGTCTTACTTGAAACTTACAGTGATGATGTCGCTCTGGGAGGAGGAAATAATTATGCAGAAATGTGGAATTATGTGAAGGATGTCACTCTGGGAGGGGAAGAAATGCTAATGCTAAAGGCAAATGACGTCAATTCCCGTAGGAGAAGACGCGAAATGCGGAAACTAAACTAAGGGCACTCTGGGAGGAGAAGATGCTATGCTGGAAACTAAACTATGCTGCCACTCTGGGAGGGGGAGATGCTAAGGCTGAAATGGAAATGATGTCAATTCCCGTAGGAGAAGACGCGAGATGCGGAAACCAAACTAAGGTTACTCTGGGGGGAAGAAGATGCTGGGTTCAACAGAGGGATTGAAAATTTCTGACCTATGCGATGTATGAAAATGCTTATGAGAGTAGTATGCTTTTGTTTTGGCCGGGCTAAAGAGGGATTTTGATTGATTTTTGATTTTTGACTGATTGATGGTTTGATTGCTAGATGGTTGGATTTCTAGACGGTTGGATTGCTTGATAGTTTGATTGCTAGAATGTGGGAAGATTTGCGACGCTTAATAGATGACAACGCTAAACAGATGGTGTAAAGGGAAAGCAAATCTTACCTCGAACTTACCGTATGGATTGAAATGGGGAGTGGTTGGAAGCCACCGTATAAAATAAGGTGGATATGGGTGACCAAATCGTTCATGAACATAAGAGGATGTGGGTGACCAAGTCACCGCACGACATAAATAGGATGTGGGTGACCAAGTCGTCGCACGATATAACTGAAAAGTGGACAACCAAGTCGTCACACCAACGGGGTGACCAAGTCACCGCACAAATGGACAGAAAAGTGGACGATCAAGTCATCACACCAACCGTGGGTGACCAAGTCACCGCTTAACTAAAAAGAAAAGTGGACGACCAAGTCATCACACCAACGTGGGTGACCAAGTCACCGCACAACATAGAAAGAAAAGTGGACGACCAAGTCGTCACACCAACGTGGGTGACCAAGTCACCATACAACATAGAAAGAACAGTGGACGACCAAGTCGTCACACCAACCGTGGGTGACCAAGTCACCGCTTAACTAAAAAGAAAAGTGGACGACCAAGTCATCACACCAACGTGGGTGACCAAGTCACCGCACAACATAGAAAGAACAGTGGACGACCAAGTCGTCACCAACCGTGGGTGACCACGTCACTGCTCAACTAAAAAGAAAAGTGGACGACCAAGTCGTCACACCAACGTGGGTGACCAAGTCACCGTACCATATAGAAAGAACAGTGGACGACCAAGTCGTCACACCAACTGTGGGTGACCACGTCACCGCTTAACTAGAAAGAAAAGTGGACGACCAAGTCGTCACACCAACGTGGGTGACCAAGTCACTGTACAACATAGAAAGAACAGTGGACGACCAAGTCGTCACCAACCGTGGGTGACCACGTCACTGCTTAACTAAAAAGAAAAGTGGACGACCAAGTCGTCACACCAACGTGGGTGACCAAGTCACTGTACAACATAGAAAGAAAAGTGGACGACCAAGTCGTCACACCAACTGTGGGTGACCACGTCACCGCTTAACTAGAAAGAAAAGTGGACGACCAAGTCGTCACATCAACGTGGGTGACCAAGTCACTGTACAACATAGAAAGAACAGTGGACGACCAAGTCGTCACACCAACCGTGGGTGACCAAGTCACCGCTTAACTAAAAAGAAAAGTGGACGACCAAGTCGTCACACCAACGTGGGTGACCAAGTCACCGTACAACCTAGATTGGAAGTGAAATGATAGCGTACCTTCATTCGCTGTTGATTGAATTTTGATGAAAATCCAAGATGGCGAGGGCTTTACAACGATGTTGTCATCGAAGACCCAAGGTTGAGGAGTGGTAACGTTCTCCATTCGACGTTTGATCCAAGGCGAGGGCTTTACAACGATGTTGTCATCGAAGACCCCTGGTTGAGATTTTACTGGAGCATATCCGTATCCTGCAAATTGAAAGGAAACAAACCCGAAGCAACAACAGATGGAAACATGAAGAAGCAACTGACCTATGTGAGAAATATCAAATATTCCTACATTTATCCCATGGCTTGCCCCCAAGTTTTTTTGTTTGGAATGAAAATGATTTCTTTGTTTAAGATAATAAATTCAAGCCTTTTTCTCTTTTCTTCTTCTTCTTTTTGGATAAAAATGTTCGTTCAGTTTTCGTCATATGAACATGATTGATTCAAGTCTAGGTAGCGTCTACGTCTTGTTCAAGAAATAACGATCTCAAGGATAAGACTTTCCCACAACATGCAGCCGTAAGCAATCCTCACCTGATATTAGTGTTTGCACTCACGCTCTGAAACAAGGCTAAGTGTTTTACACTCATAAAGATGCAACTAACATGATACATAATTTACAGTTCGCAATGTCAATCCGAGTGAATATACTTCGAATGAAGATGCACATGCATGGGCGTTCTAATAATCGATAGGACTTTTACGAAAAAGAATGAATGGACATGAAATGTCCGGAAAGGAGCTTGTTTTGGGAGAGATTGCTTTGCTGGAAGTTTTTCGAATGAATGATGCTTTGCTGATTGGTCTTGATGAGGGCGGGGTGTGCGAGCTCTTTCGCTTTTTGCCGGGGATGCTTGCTTGACAGAGTGCGTGAGCTCGGGGATCCTTGCTGGGGGTGCTTTCCGTGTGGCCAGGGGCCCTTTTCTTGAGTCTTCATTGGGGAGCGTTGTCGCTGTTCCTTTTGCGACTCACTACTTGATTTGGCTTGGGGCCCTTTTCTCTTCTCGGGTTCTCACTAGGGATGCTTGCTTGGAGGTTTCTTGAGTTGGCCTTGGGCCTCTTTTTCTTGACTTTACTGGGGAAGGATGTTTTGAGATTTCTCGAGTTGGCCTTGGGCCTTTCTACTCGAGTTCACTGGGGAAAGTTTTCTTCGAGATTTTCTCGAATTGAGTTGTCCCCTGGGTTGTGATTGCTTTGGCTCTTTGATTGTTTATATTCTTCGAAGGTCTCTGAGCATTTTCTTTCTTTTCTTTTCTTTTCCCTTTTTTCCCCTCTCCTTTTTTCTTTTTTTCTTTTTCTTTTTTTCTCTCCTTTTCCCTTTTTTTTATTTTTTTATTTTTTTTTATTTTTATGTATATCCCTCCCCTTTTTGATTTGATTTGAAAATGCAACAGAGCAGAGCAAGCACAGCCTTTGTCTTGATCTCTTCCCCTTTTGTCTTGAGGCCTCGGCCTTCGTCGTTGCTGCTTCTCCGGTGATGGTCCTTAGCGATCTCCTGGTGACCTTTTCCGTCTCTTTCATCGTGCTCTTGGACTCGACGCGCTTTTACTTCCGGCTGGCAATTTTAGCTGAAACTGCTCTTTGGCTCCCGGGGTATGAGTGATATTGACGGTTTGGGGAGTGATGACATATATGGTGGAAAGAGGGAAAAATGAAAAAAGTGGAGAAAATCGTAAAAGTCCCATGTCACTTTATAGCTATCCCATGTCTAATGGCGCATGTACCCTGGATATTATGCGAATTCAACTAGTATCTAGTCAGGCACTTACACTCATGAAAGAAACAAAGCGTGAAGGCCCAAAATACTCACAGGGATATGTTTTGTGATTGCTTACGTCTAGACGTGCCATGGATATAAGAGCTAACAGACAAAATCATGTATGTTTCATATAATTTCTAATGAACGCACAAGTCATCCATGTTGTGATAAAGTGATGAATATGCTTGAAAAAAACGTTCAAAACATGGGATTTTCAAGCCAAGCGACTATGACTTTATATCTTTTTTTTTTTTTTTTTTTTTTAAAACTAAGAATCTTAGCAGACATGACGCACACACTCTTGCAACAACATAAATTGTGGCCATTTAAAAATCGTGGAAACATAAATTGCAACAACGGAAAATGCGGAAACGGAAATTGCAAAAATGTAAAAGGACAACTTCCCTGAAAAATGAGCTTTGACATTTTTCAACGCCTTTTCTTGGTCGTCACTCCATTTGCTTGCCCCCCTGTTTACAAGTCTCGCTGCACCTGAAATGAAGAGACAGTTAAATAATAAATTCATAGGGAAAAGGTATCCCCAGATGTTGAATTAATGAAAGATAGAGTAATTGAAAAGAACACGTGGGTTGCCTCCCACGAAGCGCCCTTGTTTAAAGTCGTAGGCTCGACTATGGCTTGCGCTTGAGTCTTATGTTTTTGGATCAACATTCTTTTGAATTTCATTGCTTGCCCCCAAGTTCATCCTTTCAAACTGCTCCTGATGAGGGACTATCTCTTTTTCTGCCCTTTCTCTTTAAAGGGACCGATTTGCGTGGAGTCTCGACCTCTTTCTTAGTTGTAGTGATACTTTCTTTACCAGTAGAGACATAGGGTTTATCAAAACCAACTAAATCAACATTCACCCTGAAACGCAACAGTACAAGACGCTCGAAGAGAGGGTTAAATATGTTTATTTATTTTTAAACCGAAGGGGAACGCAAGTTCCTATAAAAGACAATAAAACATGCATACATATTACAAAGAGACATCAGGAAGTGTGGTGGCGGTCTAATTACGCAGAGGCCCTCCCCCCAGACTTCTTCACAAAAATGGCCGAGCCTTATATCATCCTTTCGCTACCCAGAGCATGATTTGGAATAGGGTTGATGGTCATGTTAGACCCTTCGAACGAGATGCATTTGCTCTTGAGCAAGTGATTAACTTTTCTTTTAAAGGTAAAGCATTTTTCTAGCATGTGGCCCTGGGCTCCTGCATGATACTCGCATCTAGCATTAGGATCGTACCACTTTGGGTAGGGAGGTTGTAGAGGTTGGGCCAAGATCGGTACAATTTGCCCAGCTGCTAAGAGATGCTTGTAAATCTCTGTCAAGGAAATTGGAAGAGGTAGCAGTGGCTCCCGATTCCCACGATTATTTGGGTTATTTTGGTTGTTTGGTGGGTTATATGGAGATGGTGGAAATGGCGTAGGGCATTGAGGAAGTGGCGCGAAAGGTGGCTTGTAACTAGGTTGGTGAGAGGCAAAGTTGACATCTTTCTTTATGATGGGCTCTTTTTTAGGTGTTAACTCTGGTGGGGAAACATCGATCCTCCCTGACTTGATCCCTCGTTCGACTCTTTCAGCTACCATGACCATGTCAGAAAAGTTATTTGATGGATTGGATATAAGATGCGTGTAGTAGGGGGCCTTGAAGGTATCCACGAAAATAGATACGAGCTCTTTGTCCTTCAAAGGAGGAGAAATCCTGGAAGCTAGTTCTCTCCACCTCTGAGCATAAGTCTTCACCGATTCTTCAGTTTTTTTCTCAAGATTTTGGAGATCAGAACGGTCTGGCGCTACCTCCAAATTGAACTTGTATTGCTTGAAGAAAGCATCTGATAAATCTCTCCATGTTTTGATCCTATCCTTATCCAAACTCATGTACCAAGTCAAGGCATGCTTGGCCAAACTCTCTCTGAATAAATGGATCAACAGGGGCTCATTGTGTACCATATCGGCCATTTTGTTGCAATAGGCCTTGAGGTGGGTTTTTGGGCACTCGATCCCAGTGTACTTCTCAAAATTCGGAATCTTGTATTTCGGAGGTATTATGATACCCGGGACCATGCACATGTCGGCGGGACCAGTAGGGTCGAATGAATCAGCCCCTTCAATCGCTCGGAGTCTTTCCTCGAGTTGATTTAGTCGGTCACTTTTCGGTGGCTCGGCCCCGATGGGGTCAAAACCGAAGGGTAGCATCGGTTCTGAGGAGAACTGAGGTTGTGCTGGGTTGAAAGTGAGGAGTTGAGTTCCCACAGGTCCGGGAATTGTGCTTGGAGGAATAGGAGGGAGATACAAAGCCTCTAGGCGGGCCTGGCTCTTGCTGGGGTCCACTGCAGGGTTGATTGAAAGGTGCTGAAGCGACGGGGAGATCTCTTCACCCGCCTTAACTGTAGGATTTGCAGTGATGGGTATTGTGAAGGGATTATCCCATCTCCAATGGCCCGGGTGACCTGAAAGTGGCGGGAGTACGGAAGGTCCTGCGATGGTGAGCGAAGAGGGAGGTCCTTTTGTTTGAGGGAGATCAAAACCCGGTGGCAATTCGGTGACAACTTCATCTCTTTCCTTTTCAGCCCTGGTGGCTCTTTCTGTAGTGATCCTAACTTGCTCCTCTAACTCTGTGATTCTAGCCATTAGTGCTTCATCGGTCTTGGCCGGTTCAGTCATTTTTCTTTTTTGAAGTCTAGTTAGAGGGAGCCTGTGCGGAGTAGCTTGCTTTCGAGGAGCTATTGTGAACCTGAAAAAGGGAAAAACACAGAAAAAGTAAATACAAGTGAGGATATACAGGTGATATGCAATCCCGAGGCCTCCACATTTGCTCATTCATTTTCCGGCCACCCTTTCATTTGATATTTTCAAGGAGGTCGGTGAGGCGAGGAATCCCAGTGGTTGACAAGATACGACAGAAGCCTCTATACATTCCCCCGATATGAAGCAAACCTGAGATGCTAACGGCGAAACCCAAATCAGCAGGGGCAACCAATGCCGCCATGCTAGGAAGATCTCTTTCATACTGTGCTTGCAAATGACGTAGGGCCTGACGCCTGGCGAACCCAACCGAGGGGAGGGATGACAATCAATGCCATGAACTTGGAGGTCGTGATAAGCTAAGAGGACAAAGCCACGAGTGGGCAATATTTGGCTGTTTTTTTTTTTTTTTTTTTTTGAGTGTTTGGTCTGATTTTTTGGTTCTTTGGGTGAAACGACTGTGTTTATCCCGGAGGGATTTTCTCCTTCTTTTTGCGATAGTCTTTTGAGTTGCGTTTGGATGGATAATTGATATGGAAAAAATGAGGCGATTTTAATAAATATCCGAAAGAGTACGACTTTATTAAAAGTGTTTACAAAAGTATGGTAAACTTGCTAAATTTATCAAAAATGGCTAAGATAGGTGGAATCAGGGGTCCTAGCTAAAAAGAAAAGATTTGCCGATATCCGAGCCTTTCCCTGAAGGTGTCATTCCTGGACGTTAGAGTCCTGTTGCCAAAGGTACTCCATCGAAGCCAACTCCCCTTTCTTCATCTCTAACTCAGCCTCTAAGGCGGCAATTCGGCTTTGTAGTGTCTGATCGTTGAAACTTTGTTCCCCGAAAATATCAAGTGAAAGTAGTGTAGGTGCCGACATATTGAATGAGCAAAACGGGTCCTGTGGGACAAAAAATAAAATTTTAAATGCAAAGTAACCTGCACGTGTCAGAAAATTTACAGTTCGTATAACAGAAAAATCACGTCAATATGCCACGACAAACAGGTATAATCATGATGCCTGTGCTGGGGCTCTGATTCCGACACCTCTAACTGGCTTGAATGGTTCCCGGATGATACCATGAAAAGGTCCGTAAAGTGTCGTCTAGTCGCCCGATTCCTTGCGAAATCGTATAACCTTTCGACTGGCTTTAGGGGTTCATCCGAGTTGGGATTGGTGAACACTACCTAGGACATGTGTCCTAGGGCGTCACTACTACCCTCCTATTTTGGTAATTGTCCCCTGGGTGTAGGGCGCTATGAAATGCATATGACAATTGGTAAAGCAAATAAATAAACAGACCAGCAATTGATCAAAGCAAATAAATAAACAAACAAAACACCTCTCTAAAAAGATAAAACCGGCTCCGACCCTATGTCCCCAGTGAAGTCGCCAAACTGTCGCGCCTCGGAAATTTAAAAAATTCGCGAGTGTGCAACGAAATTTGAGACCTTCAGATGCTCGGCGTAAAAGGGACGCCTAGCAGCATGCAATGAAGTCGCCACCCTAATTTGGTTGCTAGGCTTAGGGAACCCTAATCGTCATGGCATAGGAAATATAATAAGTAAAAAAACTAAAGGCACAAAAAAGGGGTCCGGACCCCAGACAAAGGTTCGGGGTCGTATTATGGTCTCGGGAAGGTGTTAGGCACCCGATTCACATCCGAAAACGGTTACCGGTTGATGAGAGAGGTGTTTAAAAAGGTGTTTTATAAAATGCGTTTTGAAAAAGGGGGCCCTCAGAGGAATCGTCACTTTAGTCTTTTTTATGATCGTGATGGGACTGAATTTTCCGTAAGACTGAATGAGCGCCCTCTTATTTCATCATCGGGCCATGCATGATTAACTTAATTACTACGTGATCCTAACATGGATGGCTAACAGAGTACCAATTTAAATGATTGATTTTAAAGTGAAAAACTGAAGTGGGATCGAAAGTCCCCATGTACATGCAGTCAATACAAGCGAGAATTTAAAATCATATGAACATGGCATTTTAAGCAACTCTTTAAACACGTTGTTCATGTGGGTTGATTTTAATTCTAGCAGTTCTATATATCATGCATGCAGTTGATATTTGCGAAAAGCATCGAATAAATACAAAGGACTTGTGAGGCGTACTTTCGAGCGAAGCTTGAAATTAACCTACAAAACGAGAGTGTTAGTGATAGCTTGAGAAATAACTGAGCAATGAAAATTTTAAATGACAATTGATTGTACACGTAAAATGATGGATTGTACGCATACGAGAATTAAATGCTGAGCTTGATGAGTGCATGAAAATAAATGGCGACAATTGATTGCATGCGAGAAATGATGAATTTTACGCATACGAAAATGAGATACTGAGTTGATTGCGTGCGGAAAATGATTGATTTTAAGCACACGAGAATTTAAAGGCTGTGTTGATTGCATGCGAAAAATGATTGATTTTACGCATACGAGAATTTAAATGCTGGGTTGATTGCATGCGAAAAATGATTGATTTTACGCATACGAGAATTTAAATGCTGGGTTGATTGCAGGCGAAAAATGATGGATTTTACGCATACGAGAATTTAAATGCTGGGTTGATTGCATGCGAAAAATGATAGATTTTACGCATACGAGAATTTAAATGCTGGGTTGATTGCATGCTAAAAATGATGGATTTTACGCATACGAGAATTTAAATGCTGGGTTGATTGCATGCGAAAAATGATGGATTTTACGCATACGAGAATTTAAGTGCTAGGTTGATTGCATGCGAAAAATGATTGATTTTACGCATACGAGAATTTAAATGCTGTTTTGATAAGTGCAGAAAAATTAAATGCTAGGGGCGATTTACAGGGAATAAAAAGTTTGGTGATTGGCAGAAAATAAAACAGGTTGATAATGTAGAGAATGAGCAGTTGGATATTTGCAGAAAATAAACAGTTGATATTTGCAGAAAATAAACAGTTGATAGATTGCGGAAGAATTTCCAGCAGTTTGCAAAAAAAATTAAAGCAGTTGAATATTTACGAGAATTAAAATGCGACCGACCATGTAGGCGGTATTGAATTTAAATTGCTGAAAGTAAATTGCTGAAATTTAAAGTGCGGAAAAGTAAACAGTTTATAAGTGCGACCGACCATGTAGGCGGTATTGAATTTAAATTACTGAAATTTAAAGTGCGGAAAAGTAAAGTGCGGAAATTTAAAGTGCGGAAAAGTAAACAGTTGATAAGTGCGACCGACCATGTAGGCGGTATTGAATTTAAATTGCTGAAAGTAAATTGCGGAAAATTAAAGTGCGGAAAATTAAACAGTTGATAAGTTGCGGAAGGATTTCCAGCAGTGTGCGAAAAATTAAAGCAGTTGAATATTGCAGAAAATAAACAGTTGATATTGCGACCGACCATGTAGGCGGTATTGAATTTAAATTGCTGAAAGTAAATTGCTGAAATTTAAAGTGCGAATAATTAAACAGTTGATATTTAAAGAAAATAAACAGTTGATATTACAGAAAATTAAAAGTGTTAGTACGACAAATAATCATACGAAGCATACGAGTATTTTACGAAAAAAAGTGATCCGAAGTTTTGAAAACAATTGAAAATGGGCTGGGCCCAATTGAAGAATGAAAAGAAGTGAAAAATGGGCCAGGAATAGTGCCTGGCCCATGAGAATTTAAAAGGGAATGGGCCAAGCCCATTCCCGCGTGAACAGTGCCGTTGGCCTGGCACTGTTCATTCGTCACCTTTCTTGGTCGCCGGCGTACTGCCGGCGGCACAACTCCGGCCACAAGTGTCCGATTTGAAAATCGTTCGTACCAAAATGTTCGTCTCTTCGACGACTTCCCGACCATACCAACCCCGATTTTTAGTTTGACTCGTACAAAATTTAATTTCGAAAAAACGACAAAATTGTTAATTATCGAAAACTAATTAATTCGCCCAAACTAACCGACGATTTTTAAAAGTGAAAGCGTATATTTAATCTATGTTATGTGTGTGAATTAATGACATAAAAGAAAGCAATTAAATTGCTCAAACAAGAGGCAAACGAATTTAAACAAAACTTTGGCTTAAAAACCAAAAAAAAAGGCTAGAGAGAGAAAGCTCACCTCAAAGCCTTGAACTGGACGATCCTCGCTTGAAATAAGCAACTGATTAGAGGAGGGAGAGAGGGCAAGAAAGCTTGCCAATTTGGTGCCTCGAATGCGTTGGAGGAGGGGGCTATTTATAGCCGAAGATCGCGTGAGGAGGAGGTGCGGGTGCTGCGCGTGGAGGCCGTGATGACGTCGGGTCTACGGCTGTGTGAGGTGGCGAAGCTAGGGCGCTAGCGGTGATGATGGCGGAGGGACAGGAGCTACGGGAGCAGGTGGCTCGGGCGTGGGTTGCTTCGCTGCACTCCCTTGGCACTGTGCATGTGCATTATGCACATTAAATCAAGGGCCATTGATCCGGTTGACTTTCCTTGGTTGACCAGATCAATGACCATGATCAAATGGCATTTTATCAGATTTAAATGGCCTCGAGTCGGTTCCCGCGACCAAACGTTCTGACTTTTCGAGCCGAAGGTACCGGCGCGTAAATAAAAATATGACGGGTTTAACCGTCTACAGCGAATGACGAGAATTTCTCGTTTAACGTGTTTATTTTCGCGTTCAAAAACGTGAAACGTTTGAACGGAAAAATAATAACGTTATGCCGAAAATTACACGAATCGCTGTAGACCGTTGCGACCAGAAAAAAATCTAGCAACTAGTTGATGGAAAACATTTTAAAGTCAAGTTATTGTCCGAGCGGACTTACTCGGGTCCAATAAAAGCTCGAATAAAAATAATAATAAAATAATAAAAATACTAAAAAAATGCGCTAAAATATAAAACATCCTAAAATTCATGTGATGACCTAAAAGGAAGAAAAATTAGCAACTGACTGCCGGATAATTAAAAATGTGATTTTTAAAGCTAAAAATATTAATGATAATGATAATGAAAATACACGCCGAAAAATTAAAAATGCGATTTCGAAAGCTGACGATGCTAACAATGATGCTAAAATGCAACGAAAAATTTAGAAATGCTAGCAACAGTAAATCAACTAAAAATGCCAGTAAATTAACTAAATAACAGAAATGCTAAAATTAAATAAACATGGCGTCAAAATTCGGGTATCAACACCATCAAGAACATGCCTCGATACGCAAAGTTCCTAAAACAACTCTGCACCAACAAGAATAAATTCATAGAGGTGAATCGAATTAGTGTGGGAGCTAACTTGTCCGCCCATATCCAGCGCAAAATTCCACCCAAGTGCAAGTCCCAAGGCATGGTCACAGTCCCTTGCAGAATTGGTACCATCGATATTGGGAAGGCTATGTGTGATTTGGGGGCTGGAATTAATGTTATGCCCTTGACCATTTACAACAGCCTTGGACTCGGGCCCTTGAATGAAACCACGCTTGTCATCCAACTTGCAGACCGCTCAGTTGTGTATCCCAAAGGCATAATCACGGATGTTCTTGTCCAAGTAGGTGAATTCCTATTTCCAGCGGATTTCTATGTTCTTTCCATGGAAAACCCAACAAACACCAAATCTTCGAATTTACTCTTGGGACGCCCTTTCTTGGCCACTGCCCGTGCGAAGATTGACTACTATGAAGCCTCCATCTCCCTCGAATTCGATGGGGAAATCATCCGTTTCAACATGCTGGATTCCATGAAATACCCCTCCGAATTCTCGAGTGTCAATTTTATTGATGTGATAGACCCCTTTGTGGAGAACATTGCTGAGCTTAACTCTATCGAGCCCTTGAAGCTAATTCTGGACCGAAGTCTCACTCCTGAATCCCTGGAGGAGATGACATCATCCATTGCAGTTCCCACTGAATTATGAGCAGTAGCAGCAGCTCTCGAAGAAAATGCTGTCTTGGCAGTCGAGCCCCCGAGTGAGTCCCCCGAATGCGTAGGTCACGAGCGACTTACCCCCTCTCTGGTACAAGCTCCAGACCTTGAACTTAAGGTGCTGCCCTCACATTTGAAGTATGCTTACCTCGGGGAGAAAGAATCTCTTCCGGTCATAATCTCTAATAAATTGGAAGAGGGTCAAGAGCTTGAATTAGTGAGCCTCCTCAAGAGCTTTAAAAAAGCCATTGGCTGGATAATTGCCGACATCAAGGGTCTGTCGCCATCCTTGTGCACCCATCGCATTCATCTCGAAGAGGCAAGCAAGACAATCCGACAGCCTCAAAGGCGTTTGAACCCCCCTAATAGAGGTGGTCAAGAAAGAGGTCCTGAAGCTGCTCGATGCCGGGGTTATCTATCCCATCTCTGATTCTCCATGGGTCAGCCCTGCTCAGGTGGTCCCAAAGAAAACATGCATCACCATCATTCTAGGTCCCGAGGGTCTGCCAATCCCCTCCCGAATCCAGAATGGTTGGCGTGTATGCATTGACTATCGACGCTTGAATGAGGCCACCCGAAAAGATCACTTCCCACTGCCCTTCATAGATCAAATGCTAGAGCACCTTGCGGGCAAGACGCATTATTGCTGCCTGGATGGGTATTCGGGATTCCACCAAATTCCAGTAGCCCTTGAAGACCAGGAGAAGACAACTTTCACGTGCCCATTCGGGACCTTTGCCTACAGACGCATGCCCTTTGGGTTATGCAATGCCCCGACCACATTTCAGAGGTGCATGGTCAGCATCTTTTCAGAATTTGTAGAGGAGTGCATCGAGGTATTTATGGACGACTTCACAGTCTATGGTAACTCCTTTTCCGAATGCCTCTCGAATTTAAAGAAAATTTTGCAAAGATGTGTAGACACTAACCTTGTTCTTAATTTCAAGATATGCCATTTCATGGTAGACCAGGGGCTTATCCTAGGCCACATCGTGTCCCAAAAGGGCATCGAAGTGGACAAAGCTAAAATCCAAGCTATCGAGACCTTGCCTTACACCTCGAATATTCGAGATGTGCGTTCTTTTCTTGGTCATGCAGGATTTTACAGGAGGTTCATCAAGGACTTCTCCAAGATAGCCCAGCCAATGTGCCAACTGTTACACAAGGATGTGGACTTCATATTCGACGAAAAGTACAAAACGGCATTCGAGACCTTGAAAGCCAAGCTTATTTCTGCTCCTATCATTCGGGCCCCCGACTGGACTCTTCCCTTCGAGATCATGTGCGATGCTAGCAACCAGGCTTTGGGAGCTGTTCTGGGCCAGAAGAAAGATAAGGAGACATACGTCATCTACTATGCATCCAAGCTGCTGGATCCCGCACAACAAAACTACACCACGATGGAGAAAGAGCTTTTGGCCATTGTCTACGCCCTTGACAAGTTCCGGCAGTACCTCTTAGGCACTGAAGTGATTATTTATTCCGACCATTCCGCCCTTTGATGTCTGCTCAAGAAGACAGACGCGAAGCCTAGGCTTATCCGCTGGATTCTCCTACTCCAAGAGTTCAACCTTGCTATCATGGACAAGAAGGGGATGGAAAATTGTGTCGTTGACCACTTGAGTAGGCTCATGAACCAAGAGGATGACTCCCAAGTAGCCATTCGGGAGACTTTTCCAGATGAGCATTTGTGCTTGGTTGACACGACAAAATTCCCATGGTTCACGAGCATAGCAAATTTTTGTGCCACTGGCGTGTTTCCAGTGGAGGCCTCGAGCGCAGAGCACAACCGGATCCGAAGACAAGCGAAGTCATATGTTTGGGACAACCCCTACTTATGGAAGCATTGTTCAGATTAGATTGTTAGGCGCTGTGTCACCATGGACGAGGTCCCATCAATCCTCAAGTTTTGCCACTCGACCATGAAAGGAGGGCATTTTGCTGCAAAGAAGACCGCACTCAAGGTCTTGAAAGCCGATCTATATTGGCCGTCGATTTTCAAGGAAAACTATTTGTTTTGCGCTACATGCCCTCGATGCCAAGCTATGGGGAACATAGGGGCAAGGAACCAAATGCCCTTGACCAGCATCCTTGCGTGTGAAATCTTTGATATTTGGGGCATTGACTTCATGGGCCCTTTCCCAAATTCATTCGGGAACACATACATCCTGCTTGCAGTGGATTATGTTTCCAAGTGGATTGAAGCCAAGGCTACCAAAACAGACAATTCAAGGGTAGTAGCTGACTTTCTTCGGACCCACATCTTCAACCGATTCGGGACCCCTCGAGCTCTCATCAGCGATCGAGGGACCCACTTCTGCAACCGAACAGTCTCCTCACTACTCAACAAGTATGGGCTAACCCATAGGGTGTCAACGACTTACCACTCCCAAACCAATGGGCAGGCCGAGGTCTCGAATCGGGAAATTAATGCTATCCTAGAAAAGGCTGTCAACCAGTCAAGGAAGGATTGGAGTCTCAAACTGGGAGATGCGCTATGGGCCTACCGAACAGCATTCAAGACCCCGATTGGTATGACACCATATCGGTTGGTCTATGGCAAGCCATGTCACCTCCCGGTCGAGATTGAGCACAAGGCATTTTGGGCCATCAAGAAGGTCAACATGGACCTGAACCTAGCTGGGAAAGACCGTTGCCTATAGATTCAAGAGCTTGAAGAGCTTCGGGGGGATGCTTATGAGAATTCCATGATTTACAAGGGCAAAACTAAAGCCCAACACGACAAACACCTCATCATCAAGACCTTCACTGTAGGGCAAAAGGTTCTACTTTACAACTCCCGCTTGCGAATCTTTTCGGGAAAGCTAAAATCCAAGTGGACGGGACCATACAAAGTCACCGCTGTGTTCAACCATGGGGCTATTGAAATTCAGAATCTGGACAATGGCGAGCCGTTCAAGGTGAATGGTCATAGGATGAAACCTTTCTATGAAGGATTTAAGCCCTCGACAACCGAAGAAGTGAGGGTCGAGGACCCTGCACTCGGGACCTAGAATCCAGACGCACCGTCTAGGCCTAGACGTTAAATCAAGGCCAAGTGTGGGGACAACCCCCGGATTCCTAAAACTCTCTCTCTTTAATTTTCATATTTTTCAAATCTGAGTCCAACATACTTTTTCTCTTTTCCGTACACGTATTATCTTCCCTAGGTAGTCTTAATTAGTTTTGTCCCTTCCCATTCCCCTTTTAATTCCTTTGTCCCTTCCTTTTTTTTAATTTTATTTATTTGAGTCAACTTAGCTTTTTCCCTTCTTTATTATCACTTTTTATGTTACCTAGGTAGTATTTACTAGTTTCCTTTTCTTTTTATTCTCTTGTCATAACACCCATTTAATTCCCTTTGTCTTTACTCACCTTCCCTCTTCTCAAAATTTCAAAAAGCTAATTGCCTTTTTCTCTCCCTTCCGCAGGTACAGGCGCATGCTGCCTTGGGACCTTCTCGCCCTCTCCCAGGGCGTCACGTGGGCGATAGAGACCAAGGAAATCAACTTTCCTTTATCTCTCCACCCTTCCAAATCCCCACTACTCCCACTATCCCACGCCACCTCATCACTCCTTGCACAATTACCCAACCTGCACACCTTCCTCCCCTTCCATCAATCAACCTCACTTTCCATTTTCTCAAAAAAAAAAAAAATTCAAAACGAAAATAATCTCTTTCTTCTCCTCCCATGGCTCGTACCAACCTCAACCTAAACAAACCCACTACATCTCACTCCTCCACTCCTCCCTCCACGACTTCCCAACCACCAGTCACCTACCAGCCACCATCACGGTTTCAGCCCATCTTCTTCCCATCCCCTCCCACCTCCACCTTCTCCGAATCTTTCCAGTCAATCCCCGCCGGGTCAGACGAGATCCAGAGCGGTGCTAACGACGACCCCGACCTCGAAATCATCAGCTCCGAGCCACCGACATCTGCCATGACTAGATCGGGGTGTGTCACCCGTCGCCCGCCTACCACAACTGCGGAAAGCAGGGCTAAGAAAAACAGCAGCAGCGAAGAAGGCGGAGGAGCCTGCAGATGCGATTCCGGTCATCCCCAGAGCAGAGGAGGTCGATCCGTTGGACCCTCTCGCCGGCGAAGATAACCTCGCTCCGGAGGTTGAAACGGAAGAGGCCGAGGCAGAGGAGCCTGAAACCAGTTCCAGCCTTCGGGAGGCAAAGAGGGCTGAGAAAGAAAATTTGGATGCCGGAGTGGATCAATGGTCCGACGAGGAAGACAACCTGAATATGATCGAGGCAGCCAAGAATATACTGAGGGGGGTAAGAGCAGAGATTCAAGACCCCGACCAGGACGCTCAAGGTCCCGAAGACGCAGAAGTTGAAACGGTAGAGGCCGAGACAACCGAGGCTGAGGTTGCCCCACCTAAGCAACCCAGCCCTGAGAAGGAAAAAGAGAAAATGCCGGCCAGAGCGGCAAAATCGGCCTAAAAAATGCCGGGCAAGGCGGCGAAGACCCCGACCCCCAAAGCGACCACCAAGAAACGAAAACTCTCCACAGCAGAGAAGGGCAAGGAGAAAGTTCCAGAGACCCCGAGGAAAACCCAGAAAATGACAGCGGACTCAGCATTCGAGGACCCGTCACCCACTTCCGCTTCGGGACCCCGAAGCTACCAACGGGTAACAGCTGACCTTGAAACTTTAAATTCCTTTGTTGACTTCCCTGATAAGCCATCACTCGATAGGGTCAGTTTGTTGAACAATAAGGGGGTAGCCCAATGTCCTAAGCTAGATTTAGAGTTTTACACAAAGATGGTTGTTGGGTCCCGAATCTGGGAGTTGTTTCGGGGGATTGGATGGGAAAGTCTGTTTCTGATGGATCAGCCTATATATATGGAGCTCACCTTGGAGTTTTTTGCTAGTTTTTGGTATGATGCTGAGAAATTCAAAACCAAAGGGAAGCTACCAACGGGTAACAGCTCACCTTTGTTGAACAATAAGGGGGTAGCCCCTGTCTCGCTGCCAAGAAATGCATTAACTTTAGGTTGGCCGGAATATGGCATCCCCTGTCCCTAGATGATCTGAATGTATATCTCCGCTTCGTCCGCCGTGATGAAGTGGAAGAGGATGAATATCTGAATGCCTTGACTACCATCCCGGCTGACTTTGACAACAACGAGGCTCTTCGGGAGCTAACTGGCAACTCCACAGCAGTGTTTGACTCTCACAATACTAAGGCCCATGATATTCGGGTCCCTGCCCTCCGGATCCTACAACGCTTCCTGTCCATAACCTTCTTCGGCAAATTCAGGACCTCCGGCCAGCTAGCTCAGTCGGAGCTGTTTTTCCTTTGGGCGATGCATCACAAGAAGAGAGTCAACCTCGGCTACTGGGTCGCCACTTCCGTCCATAATATCGCCAATGCCCCACAGGGTCGTTCTCCTGTCCTTTGCTCCATCATAACCAGTCTGGCCTCGAATCTGTATAACTTGAAACCCAAAGAGCTGAACCTGCACCAGCACCTACAATCCTTCAAGATCCTGGGACTCAAAGCCCTGGACATGATGGGATTTATTTATGTCTCTGATGGTGTTTTGAGTTTCCATGCAGATAATAAGGGCAAGATCGAGGGGAACTTTGAGTACCCTGACCTTTCAAGGCCCCGAGCCCAGACTCGCGCCCCCGAACCTCCTATCCAGCCTGCCACTTCAGCTGCCTCTGAACAACCTGCCGATCCTCAGGACCCCGAAGAGGTGCCTGTCGCCGAGACCACCAATAGGCTGTTGCATCTCCTCCTCAACACCAATCGCGCCATCCTGAAGGAGATTTAAGGCCTTGCCCGTGAAGTCGCCAGGCGCAATCTTCCCCCTTTCTGACTCAAGACCCCGAACAATTTCACCCTTTGCCCCTGCGTGGGCTGTTTATCTCGTGTTGAACAATTTCCATTTATGCTTTAGTTTGAACTGCTTTCCTTTTGTCTCCTTCTCACATTGAGGACAATGCGAGGACTAAGTGTGGGGAGGAGTTTGAACTGCTAGTACATTTCGTTTTATGCATGTTTTATTCCCTAGTTTATTTTTCCTAAGTTTATGCATGAATCCCCTAGTTTTCTTTATTTTCGGATTTTTATCTTGCTGCCTAATTTTTGAAAAACTCCCCAATGATGGACACACACCTGACTTGCGCACATAGAATGAAAATGCTGTCTACATAGTCAAGGTCCGAATATTTCACTCTTTACCTGTTGCACCTTATATCTGCTTCAAGACCTAGACACCAGTAGTCACGAATTAACACCTTGTGAGCACTTGAGCCTTCATGCCTATATCTATTGTTTGAGTGAATGCATGACTAGGTACTGGCTGGGTTTGCATGATATCCATGGGTATAGACACATTTAGACATAGGAAAGCAGCAAAAAGATTAAATCTTCGCATCAAATTGTTCTCTCTCATTTTTTTTCTGTTCTGTTTTTCCTTCTTGACCCCGAACCCCTTTCTTCCCTTCCAATTCTAACCATTTGAATTCTCCTTGATCTTTCTCTTGGCAGGTGAGCGATGTTGTTGGGAGCACTATCGAGGGCTAGACTAGACAAGCGAAGAAGCAAAAGCAAAGTGTGGGGATCCAGCGAGTTCAAGGCCCCGAATGCTGGCACAAATTCAAGACCTCGAAGCTAAACAAAGAAATCAAGGGCAGAATAGAACGAAAAATCACTTCCCATCCACAGCAAAACACAAGTGTGGGGAAGTGAAATCAGAATATCCAGCCCCCGAAGAACAAGGTCTCGATCCTCGAACAATCCAGGTCTCTCTCTCTCTCGAAAAAAAAAAAATAGAAAAATAGAAATATAAATAAAAGAGAGAGAAGAAAAGAAGTTCAAATCATGAAAAAGAAGAGGAAAATCAACAGCCAGCGTTCATTCAAGGTCCCGAACCTCAGTCCCGAATAGAATGAGCAAAGATCCCCCTCCAAGAAGAAGAATCTAGTCTAGCTTTCGCCTTCAGCAACATTGCCTCACCATCTCGATTCCTTCTGCCAAGGGAGCATTCCAGGTTTGAGTTGGTTCAACCACCTCCTCATATCACTTCTTTACTCTCCCTCTCCTCCACTTTTTCTTCTCCTTATGTTTCATCCTTCCACTCTTTCTAACCCCTCCTATCAATTATTTTCTTTGTTTTCCCTTCTTGCCCCCGATGCGGAGTCTTTTGATTGCTAGATTGCCTGTGCATGTGTCTAATGTACTCGGATTGATATGCAAACTTGATCTTGTGCTGTGTCTTTGCATACTTGAGTGTTTAAACACCTAGCCTTACGAGTGTGAGTGCAAACACCGATTCATGTGAGGACTGCTGGTGAATAGGCTAATGTGGAAAAGTCTCTTCTTAAGGGTCGTTATCCTTCTGATTTGATGTAGGTGCATCTAGGCGGAGTCTGTTTTCATTCGGGGTCCCGAATCTTGAAAAAGCATGCTTATTCTCTATGCTATGGTTTGGTGTGTCTGTTCTGTTTTGGGACTGTTTTCAATTTTGAGAATGCTCGAGGGCGAGCATTGGGCAGTGTGGGGATTATTTGATAGCATATTTTTATGCATGATTTTTCCCTCCACTATTCCACCATTTTAAGGCATGATTATGCTAATTTACCCTTGTTTTCATTACTATTGCAGATCTAGGCCTAAAAAGGGAGTTTATGCAAAAACATGCATTTTTGGTGCATTTTGTGTGAATTCGAGCTTCAAGACCAAAGTTGAGGTCCCGAGTCCAAAGTAGCGTTCAAGGTCCTGAATCAGATTCTCCATTCGGGCCCCCGAAGGGCAAAGAGCGGCATTTCCACGTGGCCTCTTGCCAAAGCTCCCACGTGACCTCCCTGACACTGTTCTGACGCTCTGCACTGATCACAAAATACCTACCTCTCTGACCATTCAGCCCTTGAGCCCAGTTCAGACCTGCCAAAGCTGGACAAATCAGACCTTGCTTTCCAGCTTTGTGCCTTTTCAGCTTTATACTTTAGGGAGCATGGATCCATTGTAATAGGCTTTCAATTAATGCGTTTTTCCCTAGTTTAGGCTGAAGATATTTTGTGCTTGGAGCTTTAGTTTATAAGGAGCATCCAAGAGTAGTTTAGGATATCTCTCAACACATAATACAATTTTCAGATTATTAGGATTAGTTTTTCTTAGACTTCTCTCTAGTTTATCTCTCTAGTTCTTGTTAGCTTCCTTCAACCTTGCCGCCGGGCTTCAAACGTGTTTAGTAACAAGTTTCTTTCCCTTAATCTATTTATTTACTTATTATGTTTACTTCAATCATTATTTGTTCATCTTCAAGCATGAGTTGCAAGGGCAGATTCGAGGCCTAAATGTGCTTAATATATTCTTGCTACCATATTCAATTGCTCATCATTTTAATTACAAATTCGCATGAAATAATTAGAGGCTTGATCAACTGATTATTATTTTGTGTGAATGCTGTCATCTTTGTGATGAATACGGAAGGAAAATTGCATGGAACAAGTAGGCATCTATTTAGTCTTGGCTGCGCTGAAGTGGTCTCGAATAGATAGGGTGAGTAGTTGATTAGGGCGAGGTCACGAGCCTGACAAACTGAGGGACTTTTAGCTCTAGATCTGTCTTTTCTTATCTTCATGGGCAGTTTGAGTATGGCCCTCCCGCACTCGTGCCTGGAGGGATGGCAAACTGTCAAGACTACCTCATATGTGGAAACGGGGGGTAGTTTCTCTTAAGAGAAAAGTAGGGGATATCCGAGGAATCTGGTCCCTATGTCATTTCTATGATGTCTTGAATAGAATATCCTTGTGCTGATGACGATCGAGCCCCGAATGCAACCCAAGAATGCCTTTGCTAAGAACCCTTTCTATCTGATTATTTATACTTGACTATCTTTCTGTTTCAATATTTCCAAGTTTATTTACTGATTTGCTTTATTTTATCCTTCGGGACCCCAAATTGACAACTCAAGGTCCCGAATACTGCTTCCTTAGTTAGAAATTGTTAGCTCCCAATCTCTCTTGGCTGACTCGTTTAGCCAAGTAAACCTCCCCCCCTCCCGAGTGTTACTTTTTGTGTTTTTGTCCTGTGGTTTCATTCAAGACCTTAAATCAGTCTCTCTCAATCCCTGTGTTCGACCCTGACTACCACTGTACACATTATCCATTGTGCACACATTTTCGGGCACTATAAATATCTTTTGTAAGAAATCTTGGGCACAAAAGGAAATTGAGGAAATGTCAGCTTTTAGCACAAACTAGCAATCTTAAGCGCAATCTTAGCTAAGACTGTCGATCTAAAGATGTACAGAGCTAGGAGTCTTGGAACGCTATTGCTAGAGTGTGGATGACAACTGGATTTGCGCTGGAGAAAATAAGAGAAAAGCTATCTCCGGAGCAAAAATAAGACAAACGACCAATCTTAGCTAAGACAAACCAATCTTAGCTAAGATTAACAAGAGCGCCAAGAAATGTGATGAGCTAGGAGTCACGGGATTTTGAGCTAAAAGAGTGGATTTGACTGTTGGAGACAGCTAGAGAAGATCAGACGTGTTAAGATTAGGACTTCTGGGAAAGCGGGGTAGAGATTATGGCTGGCCGGAGTCACGGTGGAAGTAGTCCGTCGTACCTGCAAAGCGCCGGAGGGTAATTTGGTATGGCTGTGTAATTTGGCACAGATTTGGGTAGCAATTCTGGCCTTACCTTTGATCTAGAAATGGGTGGTATTTATAGGCAAAAAGAAAGGATGTTACCCCCGGGGGTAGGCGTTATCGGGGGAAGATAACGCCCAAGATGACGTCAGCAGGCTTCAGCTGGATAGGATATCGCTGACGAGGTATCGCCAATGAGATGATGCCAAGGCTATCTGGGATGGGAGGATGCCGGGCGCGGAAGCAGATGCCGCGTGGTCCCCCTCCCCCAGCTAATGTCGACCATCCCAGGGTTCCTCAGTCAGCACGGGGCGGTATCAGGGTGGCTGCCGCTTAGTCAACCTTGACTTGGGGTGAAAAGACAAATGTACCCTCGATGTTTTATCAATTGTTATCATAAGCCCAACTGAAAGCGAGCCCGAGTGTTTACCAAGGGCTTCATCCTCGGCTTCTGGAAGAGTGCTATTTCCTCCATGTCATACTTTGCATGATCAATATTGGCAAGGAAGGACATTACGGCGTTACCTTCTCATAACTCCAAATATCGTTCCGAAGGTGATATTTTATCGTCATTCCTGCACATTCTCAAATGTGGCTCTGTCATGTTAGTGAAAATATTATACGATGATAAATATTAGTTACCCTTAAAGGCTTTCACCCGCACATATCGGGGTATTGTTGATGTCGCTTTTTCTATCCAAGCTCGTTGGATCCTGCCTTGCTGTAAGCCACCCGCAATATTGACGCGGTTTTATGCCATAAGCTACCTACAATTTGCGCGGTTTTACGTCGTAGTTACCCTCAATATCGATGCAGTTTTACGCTGCTCGGAGCTACCTGTGATATTGACGTGGTTTTATACTGTAGGTCACCTGCAAATTGTGCGGTTTTACGCCGTGGCCACCCACAATATCGACGCGGTTTATGTTCTTCTGAATTTCGGCTGGTACTCCCCTGAGTATCTTGGGTGTTCACCAAGGGTTCCGCTTGAGCCCTTCTCCCTATCAACTTCGGGGTAACGGGACGACCCAATTTTCGAGGGACCTGCCTAGGTGAGCAGCTTATCCTTTTTTCGGTGCAAATTCTTCACACCTTCTCTGCATTTCCTTTATCATTTCTTCATGGACCATCTCACTAGAAACTTTCTGACTTCCAAAGCCATAACCCTCAAAAACCTCAATAAGGGTGATGTCGGCTTCTTAGAGAACATGATGACAAAGACTAGTGAAGACGTGCTGGAGCTTCGGGGAATGATGACCCCTATTCAGTCCAGGATTGAGGCTGCTTCCATGGAGGACTTCAATCCCATAGGGAATACTTCCAAGTTGGCCGCTGCTATCTGCCGTATCGAGGTAGCTATTACCACGCTGCAGTAGAGGAAGGATCTGCTGAACTGCTGGTGAAGACCTCTGTGGTAGAGGCCTTGAGGGATGTCCCCACTCTGCTGGTGGATGATGACAATGATGCAGGGTCCCGGGCTTGAGTGCTTGCCGTTGTATGCCCTTTTTATTTTCTTTGTATGTATCAGGTATGCGGATGTATATTTAGGCCGTTATGCCGTATATAAATGAAGGCTGCTTTCGGTTATTGGGCTTGCAATTTCTTTCCCTTTCTAGTGCGTTAGCCCCTGTTTCAGTTGAGGGTGGTGTCAGCCCAACTGAAAATGAGGCTGTCATTGGTCGGACTCCTGTAGCATTTATTCTTCTTTGTCTGCCAGGTGGCGACGGTTGCTTTGGCGAACTGTTTTTCATTAATCTCGCGCCGCCTCTTCAGTATTAATCTGATTGGGCGGTTTTTTGGTGTTTCTGGATTATCGATAAATCCCAACAGGCGTGATCAAAGAATTTGATTCTGCTGTTATGATTGATCTTCTCGAGATGCATTGAATTATCCTCCAATCACGTGCGGAGAATTCTGAAGGGCCTCATTGCTTCGACTATTTAGAGGAATTTTTTCTTCTTCCTATTCATCTTCTTTTTTGCACTCTTCTGTCATTACTAATTTCCATTTTCATGGCTGATTCATATGATCAGGTCTTTGATGAGCGAGAATCTCATCCGACCCCCCTGACTACACCGGATTCTGACAATCCTCCCTCGCCGCCATGCCTGAAGAGACGATTGCCTCGCCGTAAAGGCCGGAAAAGGTCGAAGAAGAGAGTAAAATCGAAGACCAATGGCTGGTTTTCTTCTTTTTCTGCCCCTCCTAGTTGTAAGGACAATGGATCGTTTCCTCCTGCTGACTGGTTCGAGGAGGAGGTTCCTCCAGGTGATACTGTCGTAAAGGTGGCGACTTCCGCTGCAAAGGGGGAATCTCACTCGTTAGTGTCGAGCATGGAGCGAAAGGTCGACAAATCTCTTTCTTTCGCTGATGAAGAGCTTCCGTCCTCGGATGGAGGATATTGCTACTGGTCCTCCTACTGGCCTGACGATGATTGATTCCGTCCCTGGCCATTCTTTGCAGATGTCGTATGGCTATCATTAGATTGAATAAAAGAACATTTTTACTTTTTGGTCTTTTATGCTTTAGCGTTAGCTCTTTCAATGATGGGCAGCTATCGCCAAGAGACTAACTGTCGCTTTGATGCAACCGCTTTCAACTGCTTGTCAGTAACTGTCCCCCTCAGAGGATATAAATGCTTAGACATAAATATCCTCAGCGGTTTTCCACGTGTCACTTTTACTTCGAGGCGTGTCTCATTTTTACAGGCTGTTCAATTTTTGAACTTAGCCTTTAAAAGGGAGCAACTGCTTTCTTTTAATACTCTTTGCTTGCGCTTTGGAATTTTTCTCCTTCTTCTCTCTCTAAATTTCATTTTTATTTCGAGGGAAGTTACGATCACCATTCGTCGGCGCCGTCGGTCTGCTCACCGCCTTCTGCTCAAGGTACTTTATTTCATCTTCTTCAGATTTTCTTCTTGCTGATTCATTATGAGCACGTCTAGAATTCCCAAGGATACCCAGTGGCCAACGGTCACAACTAGGTCTTCTAAAGGTCTCCAGTGGACCATAGATGTAGAAATCGAGAGAACGCCTAGTGTTTTTATTTATGAAACGGTATTGAAGGCTGAGTTGGAGGAAAACAGTATCTTTTTTCCTCCTGGCTACTCCGTCAAAATTCCGGAAGCTGGTCACCGGTTTCACGACCCTCTATCGGGGGGCGATAGGATGTTGTATTTTAAGATGTTCCTTTACGGATTTTGCTTTCCCATTCATGAAGCGGTGAAAAGATTACAGTGTCATTTTGACATTAACCCGGCTCAGATTACGCCTTCCTCCTGGTGCAGGATTCATGCTTTCATTCGCGCTTGTGAGTTGTGGGGTATCTTTGTCCCGTCTGCCAATTTATTTTGCAAGTTTTTTAGCTTCAAGTGTCACAATTGTGTGGTAGATATCACCCCGAGGTGGAATGATGCATTAGTGCAATCATTCTGGCACAATTTCCAGGGCTTTGAAGAGACTGTGGCTGATTGGAAGAACGGTTTCTTCATTGTGAAACTGCCTTTTCGCCCTTGGCCTAGGGGATTCAATCGGTGTCTTGTTGATTCTGTTTGGGTAAACCAGACAGTATTGTCCAGGGAAGAGCTTCGCCAAACGAATACGCTGTTAGAGCTAAGTTCGTCTTTCCGCATTCGAGAGTTTGCCTTGTACAGGCTTATAGAGGAGTGTACTATAAGTAAGTTTCTTTCCTCCTGTTATCGTTTTGACTTATTTAATGTTCTGATATGCCTTGTTGACAGATGACGCTGAAAATCAGCCGTCAGGCGATAAGGATGTTCCTTTGAACGTGAAGCTGCTTCGATCGCTGCCGCCTTCTCCTTCGCCTGAGAATTCCAGCCACCCTGCCGCTCCATCGAAAAGGAAAAGAACCAAGACAGTTGCCAGGCGCGACATTTCCAATCGAACCTCTCGCTTCCTTGAGAGGTGGTTGCCAATTCGGAATAGGGGAGTAACTCTGGGCCGTCCTAAAGTTGAAGCAACCGACAGCGGCAGTAAGGACATGGATGTCGACTCTGGTCTTCGTCATGCTTCCATGGCTCAGTGGAAGAAGCTTAGAACAGGAAGTAGCAATCCAGTCGTGGTGGCTGCTTCAAAGAAGGTTAGTGAGACTCCTGCCGCAGGAGCTGACACCCTTGGTGGTACGAGTACCTCCAAAATGGCAACGGTGGTTGAGGTGTCAACCAACGCTCCTCCTGGCGCTTCCGAGGTTTCGCACGTGGTCAACTCGCCTCCTCCGCCTGCTGCTCCTGACTCTCCTATTTCCTCTTTCATTCCTGATGTCGCTGTGCCAAAACCTGAGTCTATCGCTACTCCTGACCCTTTGCGGAATGGCCTTCCGCCATTATTCTGTACTTCTATTTTCGGAGTTTACCTCATGACAGTTCACAACCAATCTCAATCACCAATCATAGCTAAGATTCACTTCTGCCTAAGATTGCTTCTTTATTTAATTTTTACTTTGTTCCTTTTTATTGCTTTGTTAATCTTAATTGCAGAAACAAAACCCCTCAACTCTAGTGACGAAGGAGTCGAGTCGAAACTATAATTTCCCGAAAGATCTCTGTGGACGATCCTCTTACCACGATCTACAAGTTCCTTATGGACGAGTGATAAGTTGTATTCCTACCCCTAAATTCGTATATTTTATACAACTAAATTTGATGCCCTCGACGCGCAATCAAATTTTGGCGCCGTTGCCAGGGATCTTTTGACGGTGTTTTTGTAGTTTTGTTTTTATTTTTGTTTTTGCAGTGATCTTGGCCAAGACAGTAGGCCAAATAGAAAAATCATGCTCCATAATTCTATCCCTCCTGATTTGAATGCATCTAATATTGAACATAAATTTTTTGAAATATCTAACATGGTTCAAAATCTCTCTGCAAGGTACAACCAGGGACAACAGAAATTCCACCCCATTTACCACCCAACCCACAATTGCTACATGGTTCGACATTCGGGTGATCCAGCCCAAGTCAGCGCAGCATATGCATACAATCAGAACCAATCTTGGCCAAGCCCGATATTCCAGCAGTACCAGCAGCCTACAATCCCCCATAAACTCCCAATATTTTATACCAGAACCTCCCCAAAATCAGGCGCATGTGCCACAGTTGCCACTTACCCCCCAACCTCCAAACGTTACTGGTGTGCCCATAGAAGAGACCTTGCGAAATTTTATACAGGCCACCCAATCAATCTTGGTAGAGATGCAAAATCAAATTAACCAATTGGCACAACGAAATCAGTCGGATGACCAAGGCAGATTACCCTCCACCATAATAGACAACCCAAAGTACAGTGTGTGTGCTATCAATCTCAGGAGTGGAAGTATACTACCGGAAAGGGAAGATGGGAAGTCGGACAAGGATATAAGGATGTTGTATGAGGAAGATGAGGAGGAAGATGATGATGTAGACGAAGAAATCCAGGTAGAGTGATTGCATTGCATTTCATCATATTTTTACTGTCCATTCACTTATTTTCTGGGCAGTAAATCTATTGATTTTCCTTGAATTTCCTATGCTTTGGCAGTTCTGGTTTGGAGGCATTTCATTGGAGGATTCTGATCTTGGAGCATTGGAGCTGGTTTTCAGAGCGTATTGGCCTAGAGTTTGGCCAAGACCCCTTCGCGCACCAAAGTATCGATACCAGATCATCTTGGCCGGGAGCTTGGCCAAGACTCTTTCGCGAAAGGCAATCTTGAGCAGCAGCGTTGGCAACCTCTTGGGCCGCCTTTCGGCTGGGCCTTGCGAGCTTGCAAATACAATCCAGCAAATTCAGAGGGATCTGACGACAATCAATTTAAGAATCCTTGTTAGGATCTCCCTCTATTTTTGTTCTTATTTCAAAACTCCTTTTATAATTCAAAACATTGTTACTATCTCCATATATTTTGGAGGAGTTTGAATTAGAATAGGATGAGGGAATTTTCAGCTCTATATAGTTGAGCTCGCAAACCGCCCTTAGGATCTCTCTTCTTTTCTTCGACAATTGACAAAATAAGTTCTTGCTCTAGAATTTAATTCTTTGAATTCTCAGATTTATTTATTTATGCAAACAAATATATTTATTTTACATCCATGAGTATGAGTAACTAAACACCTATTCTTGGTAAGGGTTGATGAGCTTCGTTCTTGTGTATTTGTGAGATCAAACCACCCTTAGTACTCTCGTCAGTTCGTATTTGCTTAGTTCTTACGCTTAATAAATCGCTTACTCACTAGAGACAAGATTTGATCATTCTTGTGCCCTAGTAGAGAAGAGTTGCAACCAACCTTGAAGGAGTGGGAGCACCCAACCGGATAGGCAAAGTAGGTACTAGTCTCGCGCCAGACTAGAAGAAATAAGTGATCTAGACCAAGACCAGATTGACAACCTAGGGTCTCCATAGGGAGACAACTTGGCTAGGTATTGTCTTCCCCTATACCATTGAGGAAGCGAACAACCATTCAAGATAGTAGTCAAACGGATAAACCCTTTAACCACCAAGGTGTCCCTTGGCTAGGATTACCAGGAAAGGGAGCACCCGCCAGGTGATTTGAAGAGGAGGGAAGTCAGGAGTGAACAGGAGCACCTCCACTCCATAGCAGTACTGTGAATATAGAGATGAATACCCTTGCATCAGTGATAGAATCATGAGAACAGAAGCTCTCATATCACCCTTACCTGGAATTCCCTTTTATTAGATTTACCAATCTTAACCCCCTATCTTGGCCAAGCCTTTGACCAAGATTACTTTAAATTTTTTTATTTCTTTTGTTCTTATCTCAATTTTCAGGTTCATCCAATCAAAATTAGTGACGAGGAAGTCAACCAAGGAACTACGTCCCCCTAGAGGTCTCTGTGGACGATCCTCTTACCATAATCTACAATCCCTTGTGGACAGTGATAAGTTGTATTTCTACCCCCATTTTCTTATATATTTTACACTTATATTTGACGCGTTCGGCAAGCGATCAAATTTTGGCGCCGTTGCCGGGGATCTCTAACGGCGGCGTTCCTAGTTTCTTTTATTTTATTTTTGACAGTTGATGACCAGGTCCTCTTCTAGAGAAGAAGATTTAATACCATACAATCCGAATCTCACAAGGACTGAAGCACAACTAAGAAGGAAAGCTCGAAGGAGGAATTTCCAGAAGAGAGTGAATCGGAAACCTCTAGTTCTCAAACAGACCACGGTCTTGACCACTATCTTGGCCAATCCTCTGACCAAGACGAAGCTTTCGATCTAGACATGGAAGAAAACCATCCAGAACCGACTATGAGAGAGCTGAATAGAACAGCAGAACAGGAAACGTTCTCCTGTATCAATTGTCCAGCTGTACCTAATGATTGGTCTATAAAGACCAATATGGTGGCCAACCTTCCTAAGTTCTATGGCCACTCGAATGAAAATCCATTCAAACATCTCAGGAACTTACACGTTCAGTTGCAACCAACATAAAGAGAGCAAAGCTGAAAGCCTTCCCGAGTTCTCTAGAAGGAGCAGCTCAGAATTGATTTTATGGTTTACCTCACAACACTATTAACACATTGGGCAGAGATGTCTACTCTTTTTCTCAACAAGTTCTGGAATACAACGAAAGCAGGGATAACTAGAAAAAATATGGCAGCTATCCAGCAGAGAAACAACGAAGGTTTCAGTGAGTATCATCAACGGTTCCGTGAGTTGCAGGAGGTTTGCCCTACACACGGGGTTGCGGATCAAACAATGATCCAGTACTTTTACGATGGGATGCTCCTGGGCAGCAAAGAAAAAGTTGATGCAGCAGCTGGAGGTGCGCTGCAAGACTTGACCATCACAAGGGTCAAGCTGCTACTCCAAACTATGGCAGACAACTGCCAAAATAATCTTACTTCGGATAGAAGCTCTATCCCTTCTACTTTAAATGCAATTAACGTTGAGAAAAAACTGAATGAATTAACTGATATGGTCAAAAATATCTCTATTAATATTTCAGGTCCTCTATCCACAGGGAATCAAAATCAAGAGCAATTATCCTCAGTATGCGGGATATGCCAGCAGCAAGATCATCAAACCAACAACTGCTATATGGTGCAACACCCGGATGATGTAGCACAGGTAAACGCAGCGTATGTACATAACCAGGGGAGTATGCAAAATTTCCCTCAAGGAAGTAATCAATACTCATGGAGAGGTCATCCGAATTTTAGATGGAGAGGCCTAGTCCCCCTACAACAGAATCAGAATGCACCTCAACAACCACCAGTTAACTTCCAGCATTTCATACCTCGCCCTTCACATCTGAATCCTGGCCAAGCCCCCAGCCAACCCCCTGTACCCCAGCTGCCATCTGCCCCGCAACCTTTGCAGATTGCTGGCCCAACTATGGAGGATACACTTAAGAGCTTGGTTGAGATGCAGAAGAACTTGATGCAATTAACATAATCAAGCTTGGCAGAGATGCAGAAGCAAATCAATCTGATGGCTAATCAAGGCAAATTACCTTCTACTACGGTGAATAACCCCGCGCACAATGTTAGTGTCATGAGTTTAAGAAGTGGAGTTGTGTTACCAGAGAGGGAAGGCGCGAAAACAGATAAGGAATTGAGAAAAATTTAGTCGTAAGAGTTGGATGAAGAGGAGGAGGAGGAAGAGGTAGAAGTAGAAACAGTCTTTGCCAAACCTCGGGCCAAAACTGCTGTTTCCACAGAAACAGAAAAATCAGAACCTGTCTTGGCCAAACCAGTGGCCAAACCTAGTCAACAAGAGGAGGAAATCGAGATTCCTCCACCATTTCCTCCTAGATCTTTAAAAGAAAAGAAACAGGATGAAGCAAGAGATTTTATGAGTGTTTTCAGAAAAATAGCTGTCAATATACCAATGTTGGATTTAATTGCAAAAGTTCCCTCTTATGCCAAATTTCTTAAAGAACTGTGCACTAACAAAAAGAAAATTGCAGGTATAGAGAGGGTGAATTTAGTTCATAATGTTTCAGCAGTGCAGCAACTTCCAGAGAAGTGTAAGGATCAAGGGACCTTCACCATTCCATGCCGAATAGGAAACAAGACGATTGAGAAAGCCCTTTGTGATTTAGGGGATGGCATCAATGTGATGTCCTTGAGTGAATTTGAGACCTTGAAGATAGGAACGATGAAGGAAACCGACTTGGTAATCCAGCTGGCGGACAGGTCAATCATTCAGCCCAAGAGAATTGTGACAGATGTCTTGGTTATGGTAAACGATTTTATTTACCCAGTGAACTTTTATATTGTTGAAATGAATGTTCATTTACCCTCTTGCACCACTGACATTTTATTAGGGAGGCCGTTTTTAAGGACATCAAAGGCTAAAATCGATTGCTACGAAGGGAGCATAATTTTAAAATTTTGTGGAAGAACTATAAAATTCAGTATTACAGAAGCATTAAAACATCCTAATGATTTACATTGCGTGAATTTTCTTGATGTTTTAGATCCAATAACTGATGAAATATCTGATATTTATATTAACGATCCCCTTGAGTATGTGTTGAGCAGGGGAATTTCCACAAAGACGCTAAAAGAATTGGAAGAAAGAATAGGAGATCAGAAGGAACTCCAGGAAGTTTTGGCCAGTTTGGCCAATCCAGAAGAATCAGATTCGATCTTGGCCTCGAGCTTGACCAAGACTAGGGCCAAGACTGCCAAATCGAAGAAAATAGTAAGTTGCCAATTTGTGCAATCTACGGTCCCTGAATTTCTACCCTCTATTGTGCAGGCACCACAGTTAGAATTGAAAGCTCTGGCAGATCATCTCAAATATGCCTATCTAGGCCAAGATGACACCCTTCCCGTGATCATTTCGACCAAGCTATCAAAGGATGAAGAAGAGAAATTGGTAGCTGTCTTAAAGATGCACAAAGAGGCGATTGGCTGGACCATGGTAGACATAAAGGGGATATCTTCTAACATATGTACCCACAAAATACACGTGGAAGAGGATAAGAAACCTATTCGGCAACCCTAGAGGAGATTAAACCCTCCAATGATAGAAGTTGTTAAAAAGGAAATAATTAAATTATTTGATTCAGGTGTTATTTTGATCGCGTGTCGAACACGTCAAATATAAGTGTGTAATAGTTATGGAAATGGGGGTAGAAATACAACTTATCACTGTCTACAAAGACTTGTAGATTGTGGTAAGAGGATCAGTCCACAGAGATCTCTAGGGAAACGTAGTTCCTGGTTGACTTCCTCGTCACTGATTTTGGTTGGGTGAATCTGAAATTAAAGGCGAAAACAAAGGAAATAAAACAGTTCAAAGTAGTCTTGGTCAAAGGCTTGGCCAAGACAGGGGTCAAGATTATAAGATATCAAATAAAAGAGAATCCTTGGTAAGGGCGATGTGAGAGCTTCTGTCCTTATGATTTGATCATTGATTCAAGGGTATTTGTTTCTAAGTTCATAGTACTGCTATAGAGTGGAGGTGCTCCTGTTCACTCCTACTTCCCTCCTCTTCAAATCATCTGGCGGGTGCTCCCTTTCCTGATGATCCTAGCCAAGGGACACCTTGCTGGTTAAAGGGTTTATCCATTTGACTGCTGTCTTGAGTGGCTGTTCGCTTCATCAATAGGATAGGGGAAGGCAATACCTAGTCAAGTTGTTTCCCTACGGAAACCCTAGGTTGTCAATCTGGTCTTAGTCTAGATCGTTTATTCCTTCTAGTCTGGTGCGAGACTAGTCACCTACTTTGCCTAGCCGACGGGTGCTCCCTTTCCTTCTAGGCTGGTTACAACTCTTCTCTACTAGGCTACAAGAATGATCAGGTCTTGTCTCTAGTGAGTTAGCGGTTTGATAAACTCAAGGAATAAACGAATACGAATTATAGAGACTCTTAAGTGTGTTTTGATCTTACGAATATAAATAAGGACACAGCTCCTCAACCCTTACCAAGAATAGATGTTTAGCTAGACGTACTCATAGATGGAAGAATAAAATATTTAATTCCATAAAAGAATAAATCCGAGAATTCCACAATAGGAAAATTCCAGAGCAGGAAAGTAGTTTAATGTCGAAAAGGGGGAAAAAAGAGAGATCCGAGAGAGTTCGAGAGGCAAGACAAAATCTGGCTAAATACTAGCTAAAGCCCCCTTGTCCTTCTCTAACTCTAACTGATAACAATTGATGAAACGCCAAGGGTACATTTGTCATCTCACCCGTGGACAAGGGCAGATCCCTGTAGACCTTGACTTACTCCGGCACCCGGTTGCCGCCCTCGATAAGCTGTGCACCCTGGGGATAGTCAACATCAGCCCGGGGGGGGGGGGGGGGACATGGCGTCATCCTATCCCAAGAAGGCCGATAGCATCACATAGGCGATATCCCGCCAGCGATATCATATCTGGGGACCCACATGACGTCACCCTGGTGACGTCATCATGGGCGTTATCTCCCCTCGATAACGCCCCCTGGGGTAACGCCTTCTCTTCTTCCTATAAATACCACCTCATTCTAGATCTAAAGTGAGAGGAAATTCTCAACTAAAAACTCTGCAGAATTTCATAGCCATACTAACTTAAGCATCGGAGTGTCTACGTCGGAGCCCCCCCTCCGGCGCTTTGCAGGTACCACGGACAGCAGCCACAGTGATTCCAGACAGCCATAATCCTTATTCCGCCCCCGCAGAAACTCGAATCTTATCAAATTGGTGCTTTCATTGAGAGTCTTGGTTTAATTAAGTGAGCGTCCTTAATAGCCAAGCTTTGTTCTTCTGGGAATTTAAAAATTATGGCTTCTGATTCCGATCCACCGTTGACTCAGTCCTCTAGTCTTCCATTTGATACCCGCAGATGACTTTTTGCCTTCGCCACTTCAGAAGCTCCCACCTCGGTGCAAGAAATTCCTTCAGGAATATCAGATCTATCTCTCGCACAAACAACGGGAGCGTTTATGTTACAGCCGAGTACTCCTTTGTCCCAAATAGCGGGGTCAAGTCATTTTCCTCCTCAGTCGGGGGGATCCGTAGTTGATAGCGCAAATAACCCTTTCGCGAGCTCTATTTTAGCCCTTCGTGCTCAATTAGACCACTTAACAGAGTTGGCTAGCAGATATACACCTACTGCTCCTGGGTCAGGCGTGGCATCTCAAATTATTTTCACTCCATCAAGAATTACAGAAAGACCACTATCGTCCCCGCTGCATGCGAATGTCTCATCAACGCTGCCCACATTAAGTGCGCCAGTCAGTTTTGTACAGATTTCTCAGAGGACGGTGGAGCTGTACATACCACAAGTACCTTTATTTCCTATTTCTCAGGAGGAGCGGCAATGGCATGGGGAGGACAGAGGTCGTTGGGATGGAAGAAGAAATGAAAATAATAGAGATATGTCTCCCGGAGGGAGTGAAAGATCCAGCAGTAGGAGACACCGAACTAGGTCACTAAGGAGTCGCAGTCCGACTCCCATGCGACATCATATCAGAGATTCGAGAGATCGTAGGTATCATTTGGAGGCATCCCCGCCTCGGCAGGCGCGGTAAATCCTTGATGATACTTCGGGCCACCCCTTTAGCCTACGCATAAGGCGCCACAGGGTCAGTAGACACGCAAAGCTCCCCTCAGAATCTTATGATGGCACCAGAGATCCCATCTCTCACCTTAACAAGGTGAAGGATTTTGTGCAATTCCAAACCCACAATGATGCGGCTTTGTGTCAAATATTTGTAATGACCCTATTAGGGGTCGCACGTTTGTGGTTCGAAGGTCTTCCGGGTGGGTCTATTGGCAGTTTCGCGCAGCTGGAATCTAAATTCAGGAGTCGATTTAGCACTGCAGTCCCTATCAGGAAGTCAGCTGCTGCTTTGTTCGACTTACACAGGAAACCTCAGGAATCTTTGAGGAGCTTCCTCCATTATTTCGACACCGAGATGTCGCTAACACTAGATGTAACGGTTGATTTCGCCATTGAAGCCTTAAAGCGAAACTGTTGTTATGGAAAACTCAGAGAAGCTTTAATGGTTGACCCCCCAGCGACTTTGGATGCGTTAAGGTTAAAAGCTCACAACTATGCGAGGATGGAAGAAGAAGAAAATAGGGATATAATTTGGAACATGCCGCCCGCCATGCTTCCAGCCCCTAACGCTCTAATCCCAGCTACCTCGGAAGATCGGTTCATTGACGATTAGGCTCAGCGAAAGGATCACATTCCCAAGACATTTAATCGGAGAAGAGGCAATCCCTCAAAGGGAAAATCTGGTGACCCCTCTGGCCAATGGCAGAGTGATCCTCCTAAGGGACGAGTTTATGATTTAGATCCTCCTTCCTTCATTCTACCCCGAGCAGAAATACTGGCAATAGTGGAGCAGCGAAACCTGCCCATCCGTTATCCTGCCCCTGTAAGACCGGGGGTAATCCTGGGACGAAGAGAAAATGCCTATTGTAAATTTCACAAAGCCAAAAGACACTCAACTGAAGCATACCGAGAACTCAAAGCGGCGATAGAACGTCTGGTGGAGTAAGGCTATTTGGGGGAATTTGCCATAAAAACACGAGAAGAAGCTAAAAGTAACCCTACAAATAGAGTAGCTGATAGCAGGTCGGCACCATCCCGCCCCCCAGGCCATGACACCGGTCCTGTGGGAGAAGGCCGGGAAATACTTACAATCGATGATGAAGATGTCCCTATCATCAACATCATCGCGGGAGGCACGCCTTACCTGGACGAAACCGCACAGTTGATACCCGCTTCAAGGGATAAGCGGAAACGAACTGACATGACAATAAGGAGTGAAGCGATAAGTGCCTTGGATCGTATGGTATTATCCTTTTCTGAAGAGGACGAGAAGGGTGTGGTGTATCCGTACAACGACGCGTTAGTAATTACACCCATTATTGCTAGCCATGGAGTTAGAAGAACTCTGGTTGACAATGGAAGTGTCGTAAACTTGTTCTCGTTGGAAGCTTACAATCTCTTGAAGCGTTCAGAAAGCGAGCTTACGCCCTGTAAAAAACCTATTATTGGCGTAGATAGAGTCCCCATCCTAGTGACTGGAGTGACTACCTTGCCCGTGTATTTCAAGGAAGATACCTCCAAACAGTCTGAGGAGCTTTTATTCTTGGTGGTGGATCTAACTCTGCCTTATAACGCCATATTGGGACGACCATTCCTCAACCGTTTTGGAGCGGCGATATCGCAAAAGCATCTAAAGCTGAAATACCTGTCCTGGGATGGTGTGGTCTCGATCCAAGGAAATCAGAAGTTAGCAGCTGAATGCTATCTGCTTATGACTCAGAAGAGTTGCGATAGGTATGTGTGCGTGACGGTGGACCCATATGAGCAAAATGATGAAAAACGTACTCAGTCTGTAGATAAAATGACTCATGTCCCAGTCAGCGGGGTAGGCGGAGCCGTATTTCTGGTTAGCGATAACCTCAACACAGAGGAAAAGCTGCAGTTGGTCCAACTGTTGAATAAATGCAAAGGAGAATTTGCATGGAAACCATCTGACATGCCCGGTATCTCACGGGAGGTGGCAGAACATCGACTCAATGTCAACCCTGATGCCAGACCGGTCCAACAGAGACGACATGCTTTCTCTGCCGAAAAGGCAAGGGCGGTCGAAAAAGAAGTTGTTAAGCTTCTTGACGTTGGCTTTATTCGAGAGGTGCAATATCCCACCTGGTTGGCTAACCCCGTTCTGGTCCCCAAGCCCAGCGGAGAATGGCGCATGTGCATCGATTTCACAGATTTGAATGACGCTTGCCCCAAAGACTGTTACCCACTCCCTCGGATTGATCAGTTAGTTGATCAGGCTGCCGGATACGCATACTTAAGCTCGTTGGACGCCAATTCCGGGTACCATCAAATCCCCATGGCCAAGGAGGATGAAGAGAAAACTGCCTTCATCACTCCAAATGCCACCTATTGCTATACGGCAATGCCTTTCGGGTTAAAAAATGCTGGAGTCATATTCCAGCGAATGACAATCAGGTCTTTGAAAAACAGATTGGGCGAAATGTCGAAGCATATGTCGATGATATACTGGTTAAAAGTCGAAGCTTTGAAGATCACTTATCCGATCTGGGTGAAGTATTTAAAGTAATGAAGCAATATCAGATGAAGTTGAACCCTCGAAAGTGCATGTTCGCCTTTCAAACGGGCAAATTTTTGGGATACGTGGTCAGCCAAAAGGGCATTCAGCCCAACCCGTCAAAGGTCCAGGCTATACAAGACATGATATCTCCTCAGACTATAAAAGAGGTACAAAAGCTAACCGGACGCGTTATCACTCTAGGACGGTTTATTTCTAAGCAAGGAGAGAGGTGTCTCTCTTTCTTCAAAGTTATACGTAAGAAAGCCACTTTCGGATGGACGACAGAGTGCGAAGAAGCATTTGCAAGCTTGAAAGCTTACCTATCGTCTGACTTGGTATTGACAAGTCCAGAACCTAGCGATATCCTATACTTATACCTAGGGGTTGCTAACGAAGTGGTCAGTGCGGTCCTTGTGCGAGACAACGACCGCAGGCACCGTCCGGTATACTTTGTAAGTCACATCCTAAAAGATGCCGAGCTCAGATACGCCCGTATTGAGAAAATCGCGTTAGCATTGATACAAGCCACACGTAAGATGAGCCGATACTTTCAAGCTCATACTGTCGTTGTGCTAACAGATTAACCTCTGAAAAGGATCTTTCGAAAACCTGAATCCTCGGGGAGGATGTTAATCTAGGCTCTTGAACTTGAACAATATGGGTTGCATTACCGATCCCGACCGTCTGTGAAGGCTCAAATCCTGGCAGACTTTATCGCGGAATGCACTTTCACGCCGGATCCTCTAACAGATTTGACTGAAAAGGAAAAAGAAGAATTGGACCTTCCCTTCCCTGAGACCTACACCGACCTGTGGGTTATCCACGTGGATGGCGCCAAAAATCAAGAGCTTCCCGGGGCTGGAATTTTCATGAGTGGGCCTCACGGCATCCATGTACGATATGCCATCCGAATCCTGCAGTCGTTGTCCAATAACACCGCAGAATATGAAGCGCTATTAGCCGGGCTCAGGATCGGAAAGAGTATTTCAATCAAGGGAATACACGACTCTGGGAGGTTGGGAGACTTGCGGCTGAAAGTCTGCGGAGACTCCAAGTTGATAATAGACCAAGTGCTGGGATACTCTCAAGCTAGAGAGCCCATCATGGTACAATACCTTGCCAAAGTGAAGCACGAGTTGATAGAAATAAAGAAATGTGGCATACAGGTCAGCTTCGAGCGCATTCCTCGAGAGGATAACGTTGAGGCTGACAATCTCGCTAAACTCGCGGCAAGTCCAGAGGCTTCCATACCAAAGGGGGTATACTACAGGGAGATACCCGTACCCTCCTTCATGGAAGAACAAGCGACGCTCTGTGTGGAAGAAAGTAACAATGACTGGAGAATTCCCGTCATAAAATACTTGAAACATGATGAACTTCCAACGGATAACGCTGAGAAGAAGAAAGTGCTAAAGCAAGCGGCACGGTGCACATACTTTAATGGCGAACTGCTACGGAGGTGTTTCTCTCATCCAGCCGCGAGATGCATGACAGAACAAGAGGGTCTTCATACCCTCCGCGAAATCCACGAGGGAATTTGTGGCATGCACGCATCCGGCGGAACCACGGCTACGCAAGTCTTTCGATCGGGGTTCTACTGGCCCACCATTCGGAGAGACTGCCATGATTATGTGCGAACTTGCCAAAAGTGTCAGGAATTCTCCAAGATTCCCCGGCAACCCGCTGCACAAATCCATGATATTATCGCTCCTTGTCCTTTTGCGAATGGGGAATTGATATCCTTGGACCATTTCCAAAGGCAAGATCGCAACTAAAGTTTGTGGTCGTAGCAGTGGACTACTTCACCAAATGGGTAGAAGCTGAGGCGGTTGCCAACATCACAACAGAAAAAATCTGGCGTTTCTTCAAGCACCAAGTTATCATGCGCTTCGAAGTTCCTCGCGTATTAGTTAGCGATAACGGAACGCAGTTCACCAGCCAATTCTTCAGAAGCCAATGTGGGGAGTTCGGAATCGAGCAGAGATTCTCTTCCGTGGCTCATCCGCAGACCAATGGTCAGGCTGAGGTGACAAACCGAGCCATCCTGAATGGTGTTAAGAAGAACCTGGAAGGATCTAAGAAGAAGTGGGCAGATGAACTGTCGTATGTGATGTGGGCATATCGCATGACCGCAAAAACCAGTACAGGAGAGACACCATTCGCACTGGTTTTCGGCACTGAGGCCGTTACGCCCGTGGAAATTGGCACCGTGAGCTTACGGGTAGCTTACTTCAGAGAAGAGTTGAATGAGGAAAGGTTGTGTGCGAATCTTGACGCACTGCCTGAATTACAAGAGGAAGCTCTTCTGAAGATGATGCACTATAAGCAAAAGATGGCGCGTTATCATAATAGGCGCGTCAAGGAATGAATCCTAAAATAAGGTGATCTAGTACTCAGGGATCAGCGAGCCACTGGTAAACGCCGGGGAAAGCTCAGTCCAAACTGGGAAGGGCCATACCGCGTTACCCGTATCATCGGGAGAGGAGCGTACCATCTAGAAATACTCGACGGTACCCCCTTGTCTAACTCCTGGAATATCGCTCGTTTAAAACTATATCATGCTAGATCCTGATTTATCTCTGGACCTTTTACTAACACCAGCCTTGACCTATACTAACGCTCGAATAATGAGCTTTCTTGTGTTTTGTGACTGCGTATAGGCGTGCAGATGGATAATAAAAGAAAAGTACTGGGAGTGAAAAGTCCTATCCTTGCGATAGTCGGTCCTGATCCACCGACTCGTTAAGTGAGGGCACGCCATGATACACTTGATATTTGGCATTAGGAGTGAAAAGTCCTATCCTTGCGATGGTCGGTCCTGATCCACTGACTCGCTAAGTGAGGGCACGCCCTGACGCATTGGATATTTAACGTTGGGAGTGAGAAATCCTATCCTTATGATTGCCCTGTGTGGGGCCATAAGATGAGGCACATCCCGACACCCCTGGGAGTGAAAAGTCTTATCCTCGTGATGGTCTGTCTGGATCCACCGACTCACTGAGTGAGGGCACACCCCGGGATTTCCAAAGGTGACAAAGCCTAATCCTTAGGGTAACCATTCTCGTGGAGACGGTTCGTTAAGCAAGGGCACACCCTAGGAAGATACTAACTCCGTCTTGGAAGTAAAAATCCTACCTTGGCGGCAGGACTAATATAGATAGCTCGCTAAGAGAGGGTACAATTCCAAGACGCGAGGATAACGCCGAAAGTGAAAAATCCTAACCTAGTGACGACATGTCCTGACCAGACGACTCACTATAAAGAGGTACTTTCCGGCTAAATGAGGTAACCTGGAAAGGCAAAGAATCACGAAATCCCAGCGAGTAACCAGATGTGGAATCCCTGGTTAAGCGAGCTGGTTGAGAAAGCGACAATAAGTGACACCTGTGCCCTAGAATAGCGGCAGATCAGCCCTACGGTAAATTCGTGTCTATTATCGCATATCTCTTACTGACAAAAATTAATTGAGAATGTGCAGGATATCTCTGAATGGCGGAGATCGTGATGACCGACGCAGCGAAAGAGTTGCACAACTCAACAGAGCCTAAAAACCTACTTGTTATTTTTCTTGATCAAGGAAAGAAGAATGCTTCTTTAAGAAACGACTTCCTTGGTGCGATCAAGCGGGGGCTAGGTTGAACCTGATGACAAGGGTGCAACAGCCGCGCGAAAAAAAAACAGCGATAACAGAAGCTGATATCATTGAGCATCGTCGTTCAAAAACCCGTAAAGGGTCATAAAATATAAAGGATAACAAAAAGAGACAACGCTCTATCCTCACAAAATGAAAAGGCGATAAGGCCCTGCCTACGGCTGGTCGTCCAAAATCTCTTGCTCCGGGTAGCCTTTTGATCTAGCCAAGCGGAAGCCCTCGTCATTAAGACCTGAAGATCTCTCAAAAAAGGCGTTAGAGACAGCCTCACCATCGTAAACTCCCTCCCTGTGAACCTCCACAAAGCAATCGGCCATGATGGAAACGCTCTCCTCAATATACCAGCGTCTCTTGATAGCTGATTCCGCCTCAAGCGTCGTTTTCTCTTCTATCAAAGCTGCTCTTTCTCCCGCCAAGGTCGTTTTCTCCCCCTCGAGAGCGGCAGACTTTGACTGTTCAATTGTTAGAGCAGCGTTAGAAGCGGTCAATTGTTCCTTTGCAGTGGCTAATTGTTCCTTTGCCTCCCTTGCCTCCTTTTTAGCTGCCTCCAGATCCGCCATATATCTGTCTCGCTCTTCTGACAGTCGTTATTTCTCCTCTTGTTCTTGAGAAAGCTTGGCTACAGAAGCGGCTAGGTCAGCCGCCTTTTGTGACACGCGCTCAGCATAAAGATGAGATTGGAGGAACCCGGAGAAAAGCGTGGAGCGCCGCATGTCGGCTTGCTCTTTGTCTCCCATAGCAGCAAAAGAGCTTCGTTCTTCAGGAGAAGTTAACATGTGTGCAGCCAAGAACGATGCAGTGACGGTCGAGTTATCGCCCCCAATGGCTGCAATTCCTGAGCTGCGAAATGTAGTCATGTCCACCTGATGAGTGATAGGTCCAATGGCGTTATGTGAGCTCACATCGGCCATAAGATTGGACACTATCGTCCCCTCCCCGAAACGCCTAAGTGTGGAAGCAGCGGAAGGAACAAAAACCACGGTGGCGGGAGAAGGAGGTTGGTTGGAAGCAGAACCTCCCTGAGGCATGAATGTTTCATTAGGACTGACAGAGGCGACACCCCCTTGGAACGTGGCTTGAGCCTGATAAGAAGAAAAATCTGACAGTTCGTCGTGGTAGACTGTGGTGTTAGAAGAAAAGTGAGGCATCTCTGAACAAAATGGAGGCGGAGAAGTCTCGAAAGGTGGAGGCATGGCCGCATTCTAAAAAATGCTACCAGTCTGACTCGAGGACAAACTCGCACCTGCTCCCGTGGACTTTTGTTTCTTCCTCGGACGACCCAGAATACGCCTCACGTCCATGTTGCCTCGTGATGACAAAGGCAGGGAAGTACCAGAAGTATCCTAAAAGAAGGAGTAATTAACAACAAGAAAAATACAAGCAGATATTAAAAAATATGCGAAAGATATCGGGGGAAGCATTAGTTACCGTCCCAGCGGTAGGCGCTTCCCAGGAGCCGACCGCGTCAGAAGAGGGTAGAATCGGTGATTGGAGGGAGGCAACACTCCGGGTCTTCTTTTTCTTTTTTCCTTTGGTGGAAGCTCTGCGAGCGGATGGTCGAGGCGGAAGAATAGCGACTGATATGATAGGAACACCAACTGGAATGGTATCGGTTTCCTTCTCAACAGATGCAGAAGATGTTTGGGGAGGAACCGAAGCGGCGGCTAATGTGGTGGCGATATTGATAGCCGCGGCCGTTTCCCTACCATGAAGTCTCTTCCGGCGCCTCCTGACGCTCTCCAGAACGTAATCCGGATCAGTTGCTGCAAAAGCACAAGACAACGTCAGCGTTAGTACCAATGATGGAAATCAAAGATTGACGCGATACTCACGTCTAACGCAGTCTTTGATATCAGTCCCGCAAGCCAGAAGGCGGGTGTAAAAGCTGATGTCTAGACTGAGCAACTTGTCAAACCAGCCTTGTTCCGTTTCATTAAGGGCCACGCGGCGCCAAGCCCTATCCTTGACGCTCTGGTTGAAACCAGACCGCCACCATGGCTCCGGAAGATCAGGGGTTTCAACCACAAAAAATTACTCTTTCCATTTATCAATGGAAGACTCCAGATGAAGGAGTTTCCAGGTGAAGTTTTTGAGTGAATCGTCATTATAATGGGGTGATATCGCTATCACACCCCGATGGTTATACATCTTAAACAGAGATTTGAATAATGCAAGGGAAGGAGATGTAATTCCTTTGTACTTGTAGAGTTCTAAAAAACCATAAATGCCACAGTAGGTATTTGGAGCCAGTTGAACAGGATTCAGATCCAGAGAGGTAAGCAACTCTTGGATAAACGGGTCAACCGGAAACCGGAAACCATAGCGGAACATCTGGGCATACAGGTTTCTACGATTATCGGTTAGAACGCTATTCAAGCGTAAAGATGCAGGGGCAACAATAGCCTTGAAACCCTCGGGGAGGGTAGCCCCATAATCAGACAGATGTTTATCAAGAATGGCAGAAGAAGTAATAGTACTGGCTATAGTCTTTATTTTTTCTTCATCACGCGATTTAGACCCAGAAGCATGAGTTTTTCTTTTTGTCATGGTGGGAAAAGAAAACAAAGAAATGAAGAAGATGGTAAAGGGAAATGAGAAGTACCTTTTAGGAAGAAAATCAAAGTACCCAGGGAATGAATTCCAGAAACACAAAATGATTCAAGAAGATGAAGAGAAACAGATTATCGAAAGTGGAAAAAAGAGATAGAGTGATGGGTTTTATAACCCTAAGAGGCTAAAGGCATGACTGCTGGAACAGTCGCTACGCGCGTGACAGACGTGAGTAATGAGTACAACCCTAGAAAGACGAGAAGACGTTTTGATCCCTGTCAAATCACGCTAGCCCTAGCATCCCGATGAGCAGACACATGTCTTCGAATCATCATGATCTTTCAATCACATTAATAAGGGGATTCTAAGCATTAAATGCTCCGAAAAAGAAAAATTGCTTTATCAGAAGAAATCAAGCATGATGACGTAATCAACAAGATAACACCATGAAGCAAATTAACCGTTATCCAGAGCCGAGCGGCAGTTATTAATTATTACAAGCCAGATAAAGTAATGCGAAAGAGAAAATAAAACACTCTCAAATGCCGCCTTATGCTCATTGCGGAAAAACCCCCTTGACGCCCCCGACATCTACATCCTTTAACCTCTCAAAGGCATAGTCAGCTATCTTGGCAGGATCGAAAGCCCCGCTGCGATAATAATCTGGGAATCCGGTGGCAAAAGCTTGTATCACCTTATCCTTCTATCACGACATCTCATGGGACATCTTCGCCAACCTTGCATCGCGGGCCGTTATCTCTTCACGAAGGAGAATGTTCTTTTTGTCAGCCGTCATCAGTTCTGCTTCCAAAAGTTCTATCTTTGCTTTCCCTATCGACTTTTCTCTGGCCAACTCAGCACGGCAGTCATTAAGCTCAGCTTGGGTATCGCTTTGGAGTCGCGTTAGCTCCGCCACCTTAGAGGGGGAGCCCTGAGCCTTGTTACCCTGAATATCGAGGAAGTAATTTAGCATGCGAAAGCTGGCCAGCACTTCATTCAAAGCGCGTACGCGGTGAACCTCCAGAGGAAGCTCTGACATCTCCTCCCTATCTTTAGGAGAGCTAAAGATCGCACCTACCGCGGAACCCACCGGCTCATTTCGTGATAGCGGATCTGATATCCCTAGTGTGCGAAGTCCATTGGTGCCAAAAGTAGACAGATATAAGCGATAGGAAGTGGCTCCTTGAAGACCTTGAGAAGATAGATTGGCGGTAAAGGGAGGAGAGAGGCTTTCAGTGGAACCCCCAGCCCCTGAGATAGAAGTACAGAATAATGGCGGAAGGCCATTAGGCAGAGGAACGGTAGGTGCAAGATTTGGGATGGTGACGTCAGGAATAAAAGATGAGATAGGAGAGTTAGGAGCGGCAGTCGGAGGAGGAAGGTTGACCTCCGACGGAGCCTTGGGAATTTCAGGAGAAATGAAGGTTGACACCTCGGCTGCCACTACTACCTGGGAAGTGCTTGCGCCCCCGAAAGAGCCAGTCCTGGTAGCAGGGGTTTCGTTAACTTTGTTCGAAACAGTCGCAGCAATGGGGTTGCTACCTCCCGTGCGTAGTTTCTTACGCTAAGTTGCGGAAGCATGATGAAGCCCGGATTCATTGTCCATGTCCTTACTATCATTGTCGGGTATTTCAGCCTTAGGACGCTTCAAAGTCACTCCTTGTTGAACGGGTAACCAGTCCTTGAGAAATTGAGAAGCGCGGTTAGAGATGCCTCGCTTGGCGACAGTTTTGAATCTCTTTCTTTTTGGTGGAGTGGCAGGATGACTGGAACTTTCAGGCGGAGGAGATGGTGGTCGCGTCTGGAGTGGTCTTACGTTCAGAGGAACGTCTTTATCACTCAACGGTTGGTTTTCAGCGTCACCTGCCAACAGGACATATCAGAACATTGAATTAGCTGAAGCGATAACGAGAGAAAAGAAACTTACTTATAGTACACTTCTCTATAAGCCTGTGCAAGGCAAACTCTCGAATGCGGAAGGACGATTTCAACCCCAGCAGCATGTTCGTCTGTCGGAGCTCGTCCCTGGATATGGTTGATGGATTTGTCCAAATGGAGTCATTGAGACACCGATTGAAACCTCCGGGCCAGGGGCAGAAAGGCAAATTCACAATAAAGAAACCGCTCTTCCAACCCGCCACGGTCTCCTCGAAACCCCGGAATCTCTGCCAGAATGACTGCACCAGTGCGCCACTCCATCTTGGGGCGATATCTACCACGCAGTTGCGGCACCTAAAGCTAAAAAACTTGCGGAATAAATTGATAGACGGGACAAGGATGCCCCGCAACTCGTAAATACGAATGAAGGCATGAATCCCACACCAAGAAGGAGGCGTAATCTGAGCCGGATTAATATCATATCGTACTAATAATCTTTTCACTGCTTCATGAAGGGAAAGCGAAAGCCATAAAGGAACATGTCAAAATACACCATCCTATCGGCCCCCGATAAGGGGTCATGAAGCCGATAGCCGGCATCAGGAATTCTAGCGGAATAACCAAGGGGGGAAAGATGTTGTTTTCCTCCAACTCTGCATCTAATACCGCTTGATCAACGAAAATACTGGGAGTTCTCTCTATTTCTAAATCTATAGGCTGCTGGAGAATCTGGAGACTCCGCAAAGACCTATTTGCGACCAGAGGCCACTGAGAATCTTTGGGTATTCTAGATGTGCTCATAATGAATCTGCAAGAAGAAAATCTGAGGGAAAGAGGTGAAGTACCTTGAATCAGAAGGCGGTGGACAAACCGTCTGCACCGGCGAACGGTGGTCGTAACTTCCTTCGGAGCAAAATCTAGAGAGAGAAGGGAGAAATTTCAAAACGAGAGCAAAGAGTATTAAAAGAGAGCAATTACTCCCTTTTAAAGGCTGAGTACGAAGAAGTTGAACAACCTATGAAAATGGGGCACGCCCCCAAGTAAAGTGACACGTGTGAAAGCCTCAGAAGGGTATTTATGTCTACGCATTTATATTTTCTAGAAGAGGTAGTTGCTGACAATTAGTTGCAAACAGTTGCAGTTAGAGCAACGGTTAATTTCTCAGCAATAGCCAGCCAACAGAGGGGCTAACGCCTGAACATGCAAGACTAAAGAAGTAAAACATTATGAAATTCAATAATAAGCCATACAGCATCTACAAGGGAATGCCAAGGGCGGAATCAATCATCGTCAGGCCAATAGGAAGGCCAGTACCAATACTCCTCGTCTGAGAACGGAAGTTCCTCATCAATGAAAGGAGGGAACCCGTCAGCTTTTTGCTCAGCACTCCACATTAATGGTTTGGATTCCTCTTTTATATCAGAAGGTGCCGCCTTGACGACGGTATTGCTCGAAGGAATCTTCTCTTCGAACCAGTCGACAGGAGGAGATGATTTTTTATCCTCACAAACTGGAGGGGCTGAAAATGAAGAAAACCAGCCGGTGCTGCTGATCTTCGCTCTCTTCTTTGGCCTTTTCCGACCACCGCGGTGGTGCAATTGCTTTCTCAGGCACGATGGCGAAGGAGGGTCATCCGAATCCGGCGTGGTTGGAGAGGTGGGGCGAATCTCACGTTCGTCGGAAACCTGATCATATGAGTCAGCTATGAAGAACGTGAGTCAGTAGCAACAGAAAAATACTAAGAAGAAGATAAACAGAAAAATACTAAGAAAAAAGAGAACTTCCCATAAATAGTTGGAGTAGCAAGACTCTTCGATTTTCTCCAGGCGTGAAAAGAACATGATTTAATGCATCTCGAGAAGATCAATCATAATGGTAGAATCAGGTCCTTCGGGCACGCCTGTTGAGAATTTTTCCACAATCAAGAAATACAGAAAAACCGCTCAATCAGTTAATGCTGAAAAGACGGCGCAGGATTAGCACCCAGCGATTCGCCGAAGCAACCGTCGCCACCTGGCAGAAAGAGGAGAGTAAAGGCTGCAAAGTTCTGATCAGTAGCAGACTCATTTTCAGTTGGGCTTAATTACAACTCTCAATTGAAGCAAGGGCTTACGTCCCAAAAAAGAAAGAAAGGAATCGCAAGCTCAATAACGGAAATAAGTTTCATTACGGCCTAGCGGCTTGGATATACGTCCGCATACATAACAAAAGGAAAATAAAAAATATGCCACAGCGGCAAGCCTTTAGGCCTGGGACCCGGCATCATCATCATCCACCAATAGGGTAGGGACATCCCTCAAAGCCTCCTCCACCGAAGTCAGCTCAGAAGCGGTGTTCCTCATGCTCTTCAAGCAGCAGTTCAACAGGTCCTTCCTCTGCTGCAGCAAGGCGATGGCTACTTCAATACGGCAGGCGGCGATGGCCAACTTGGAGACATTCCCGATGGGATTGAAGTCCTCCATGGTAGCGGACCCAATCCTGGCCTGGATGGGGACTGATCGTCAATCAAATACAGAATTTTTATAGTGCCTGAAAACGTGTGTGCACAAGAGATAAAGTGTACAGTGGCAGTCAGGGTCGAACACGGGGATTGTGAGAAACTGATTTATGGTCGTGAATGTATTCGGGGGAGAAGAGCACAAAGAGTAACAATGGGGGGGTTTTACTTGGCCAAACGAGTTGGCCAAGGCAGAGTTCGGGAGCTAACAATTCTATCTAAGAAAACAGTATTCGGGGTCCCGAATGTCACGTTCGAGATCCCGAATGGTAAAATAGACAAATCAATAATTAATTCCAGGAATAATAAAACAAATCAGCAACAAGTACAAAAATATTGACACAGGCGTGAAACAGAACAAGGGTGAAATAACAACGGATAATTAGATGGAGAAAGTGTTCTCGGCGAAGGCATTCTGGGTTGCATTCGGGACCAGATCGTCATCAGCTCAAGGGTATTCCATTCGAGATGTCATAGAAATGACATGGGGACCAGATTCCTCGGATATCCCCTACTTTTCTCTTAAGAGAAACTACCCCCCGTTTCCACATATGAGGTAGTCTTGACAGTTTGTCATCCCTCCAAGCACGAATGCGGGAGGGCCATACTCAAACTGCCCATGAAGCTAAGAAAAGACAGATCTAGAGCTAAAGTCCCTCAGTTTGTCAGGCTCGTGACCCAGCCCTAATCAACTACCCAACCTATCTATTCAAGACCACTTTGACACAGTCAAGACTTAATAGTTGCCTACTTACTCATGCAATTTTCCTTCCGTATTCATCACATAAATGGCAGCCTTTACACAAGATAATTATCAGTTGATCAAGCCTCAAATTAAATCATGCAAAGATATAATTAAACCGATGAATAGTTGAATATAGCATCAAGAATATTTTAAGCACATTAAGGCCTCGAATCTGCCCTTGCAACCCTTGAATCAGCCTTGCCAAGAACTAGGGATTTAGCTACTCATACTTAAGGATAAACAAATAACGATTAAAGAAAGCATAACAAGTAAATAAATAGATGAAGGGAAGAAAACTTGTTACTAAAATTCCGTTTATAGCTCGGCAGCAATGTTGAAGAAGCTAACAATGGCTAGAGAGAGAAACTAGAGAGAAGTCTAAGCTACTTCTAAATTATGCTAAGTGATTAAAAGCTAGGAAAAGATAGATGATCTAAACTAATCCTAGATGCCCTTTATATAGTAGAGCCTTAAGCACAAAATATCTTCAGCCTAAAACTAGGGACAAAATGCATTAATTGAAAGCCTAAGAAAGTGGATCCATGTTCCTTAAAGCACAAAGCTGGAAAAGCATAAAGCTGTCTGATTTTTCCAGCTTTGGGCAGGTCTGGACTGAGCTCGAGGCTGAACTGGTCAGTTCGGTGGGTGTTTGGTAATCAGTGCAGAGCGCAGGAACAGTGTCAGAGGAGTCACATGGGCGTTTTAGGTGGGATGACACGTGGAAATGACATCCTTTGCCCTTCGGGGTCCCGAACTGGGAATCCGATTCGGGACCTTGAACGCTGGTTCAGACTCGGGACCTCGACTCTGGGTCTTGAAGCTCAAAAACTGCACAAAATGGTCCAGAAATGCATCTTTTCGCATAAACTCCCATTTTAGGCCTAAATCTGCAATAGTAATGGAAACAAGGGTAAATTAGCGGAATCATGCCTAAAAAGGGGAGAAAATGGAGAGAAAATCATGCATAAAAACATGCTATCAGGGACCATCATTCCCCGAAGCTCCAGGATATCCTCGCCGGACTTTGTCATCATGTTCTCCAGGAAGCTGATGTCACCCTCGGTGAGATTTTTGAGGGTCAGGGCCTTGGAGATCAGGAAATTTCTGGTGAGATCTTCCATGAGAAAATGGCAAAAAGGAGTAGAGAGAATGTGAAGAATTGGCACTGGAATAAGGGTCGCATTTATAGATCCAAAGCAACAGCTGTTCACCTGGGAATCTTGAAAATCGGGCCGCTCCGATTATCTAACAACGATAGGAGAGAAGGCTAACGAGGAGCTTCTAAAAGATGCCCAAAATGCTCAAGCGGAACCTGGACTAAGGTCCATGACAACATAACGCCATGCGATTTGTAGGCGACCCATAGCATAAAAACCGCGCAATATCGTAGGTGGCTCCGAGCAGTGTAAGACCGCACAAATCGTAGGTGGTTTATGAGGAGAACCATGTCGGTTTACAAATGGCTTACGCGCTTGAAAAGAGAAAGTGATATGCATAAGCGAAAACCTATGGAGGTAACTGGAATCTATCATTACTTGATATTTTACTAACAGAACATATTTGAAAATATGCAGAAAAGACAGGGACGCATCGCTTGCAGAATGATGTATAGAGTCCTGAAGAGGTAACATCATGATACTCTATCTCACCAATATTGGTCGTATCGAGCATGTTGCGGGGATATCAGCGTTACAGTTTCCGCGTCTCACCGACACAACTACAGCGCCCTCTCCACCGACAGTTCGATCACCACCCTCATTATGACCCATGGCTAACTCGTTATCTGACCCGCTAGCGGAGATCCGGTGCCTTTGTATTATCAGAAGAATCCGAAAGAGTTCGAAAATTCTTGCGAATCTGCCACAGTATGAAAGGGGTAGCATTTCTCCAAAGGCAGAGAAAGAAGCCCTTGGTAAACACTCGGGCTCGTTTTCAGTTGGGCTTATGATAACAATTGATGAAACGCCAAGGGTACATTCGTCATCTCACCCGTGGACAAGGGCAGATCCCTGTAGACCTTGACTTACTCCGGCACCCGGTTACCGCCCGCGTTAAGCTGTGCACCCTGGGGGTAGTCGACATCAGCTCGGGGGGGGGGGGAGGGCACATGGCGTCATCCTATCCCAGGAAGGCCGATAACATCACATAGGCGATATCCCGCCAGCGATATCATATTTGGGGATCCACATGACGTCACCCTGGTGACGTCATCATGGGCGTTATCTCCCCTCAATAACGCCCCCTGGGGTAACGCCTTCTCTTCTTCCTATAAATACCACCCCATTCTAGATCTAAAGTGAGAGCAAATTCTCTACTAAAAACTCTGCAAAATTTCATAGCCATACTAACTTAAGCATCGGAGTGTCTACGCCGGAGCCCCCCCTCCGGCGCTTTGCAGGTACAACGGACAACAGCCACAGTGATTCCGGACAGCCATAATCCTTATTCTGCCCCCACAGAAACTCGAATCTTATCACTAACTCTTCAAACAAATCTAAAAAGATAATAATGTTTTCTATGGGAAATAAATCGCAACAAAAGAGGGAGGTCCTAAATAGGATTCTTCGAAATAGATTGGCGTCAGATCCCTCTTGAGTTGCTAGATAACAACGACTTGTCAGCTCACAAGGCCCAGATGAAATGCGGCCCAAAAGGCTTGCTGATGTTGTCGCTCGAGATGGCTTGTCGGATTTGAGTCTTGGCCAAGCTTGCGGCCAAGACGGACTGGTAATCGTTCCTTGCTGCGCGAATGGGTCTTGGGCAAGATCTAGGCCAAGACGATCTGGTAATCAACTCCAGCACTCCACTGAAATGCTCCGCTCCAGAACCAGAACTGCCAAAGTATGGGGAAGGAAAGGGAAATCAGTAGATTTTCTAACATGTAAATGGCAGTCAAAACATGATTAAATGCAATGCAATCAAATTCCCCACACTTAAAACATGCTTTCCCCCAAGCATAAAGACTCAAAGACTCAATAAAAATAAAAACACTACAAAACAGACCAGACACCATGAACCCCCTGAATTTCTTTATTCCAAGCTGTTTACCCCTTCACTAAAGTTGGCAAGACACTTCCCTAAACGACCCAATGCTGGACTAACAAGGACAAATCAATACCCTAAACATACCCCTTCCAAATGGTACTAAGACATCCTACTAGATTTATTTGTTGAAGTATAGAGGACAAGACTTACCACAGATTTGAGTCTCACTGTGTGCTACTCTATCCAAACGTGCTTAAAGACTAGTGCTATTTAAATCACTTTGGCAGAATTTCTTATTTTTTCTATGTCCTCTTTATTTTTACAGACATAAATCATCATTTTTTTTTCATGCCCTTGTATTTTTACAGGCATCGCACATAGACAGAGCTTGTTGTTTTTGGGCACCCAGAACTTCCACCTTTGCTATGTCTGCCCTATGACGTTCCAGCACCTTTTTATGTCTCACACTTCAAACAGATAGAGCAAAGCACACTCAAATCAGACGTAGCAAGTCCCATCACTCTAATGAAAGTTAAGGTCCTAGCTAGATGTCCTAAATTCCATTTGGATGGTTAATGTTTAGGAATCATTAGAGTATATGCCCCTTAGGCATTGGTCTAGTTGTGCTCATTCGCTTCCCTGTTACTAAAGCATTGTGTCGCCTAGACAAGTGTCTAAATACAACTTCACCGAAAGACTAAACAGCCTAGGCTAGAAAATAGGGGTTCGGTATACACTCAATCAGAACTGACTCTAACATGCAAAGAAAATACAAATAAAAATCATGCAAATGACAGACTCTCTAGACTGGACGGACGCATGCAAAAAGAAAAATTAAATCATGCATAAACTGACTCAAAAATTCAGGCTATTAACACAATTTCAACACAAAACACATCACCAAACACAAAAAATTAAAAGACTCAACTATACATCCACCCCACACTTAAAAGACACAATGTCCTCATTGTGTGGAGTGGCAAAATAAAAACAGAAAGATAAAAAGAAAAGAATAAGACAACCTGGGGGCAGAAGCAGATCACGCTGCTGGAGTCTTGGGATCTTGACCTGAAGCTTGGCCTAGATCAGTAGTTGGAGGGGCTTGTGGTTGTAGATCTTTTGGAGCAGAAGGAGGCTTTTGCGGGTGCGGTGTCTTTGCAGGTGGTGCTGGTGGTTTAGGATCATCCTCCTCATCAGATGACTCGGAGTCACTGCTAGTTACCAAGTGGTCATCCAACTTGGTACGAATTTGTCCGATGGCTTTCTCCACGACACCTTGACATGCGTGATGAGCTTCTAAATAGGCCTAGTGGCAGCCTAGGAAGTCCATGATTTCCTTCTGGTTGTCGATAAGCAGCTGGCCCCAGCGTGGGACTGTCTTAGTGTTGTCTGCAGTAGGAGGCTCTTGTGGCCCATCTTAGCCCTTGTCTTGGCCTAGACGATCCAAGATGATCTTCTGCTGCTCCAGGATAAGCAGCTGCCGGGCTTGAAATTCTCAGGCTCATGCTGGAGGTTCACTGGTTGTACTGGACGTAGGATCTTGGCCTGAAGCTTGGCCAAGATCAGCTGCTAGAGGATCTGGAATGGGAGTGTCTTGGCCTGGGGTTTGACCTAGATCCTCAGCAGGAGTGTCTTCCTCAGCCACTCCTGGGATCTTCACAGGTCGCAGCTTGTATCTTCCATCATTTTTCTTGGAGAAAATGTGCTCCCCCACTGGAGTAAAACCTGTATTACAAGCAACAAACCCTTCTTCCAAATGGAAATATCCCATTTGGTTGAAGGCTTTCAAATCTAGAAATTTTGAGGAACAACATTTATGCAAATCAGCAGTGGTAAGATCTAGCTTAGTAGTTTGAACAACAAGCCATGTAATCAAAGACCTAAAAATCAGCTTGGTAACAGACTCACGAGCATGCAATTGTTGAACCAAATAAAGGCCTAAATTTACTCTTTTCTGGTGCAAAATACACCAAAGCAAAAAGAGTTCTGATTTAGCTAAATTCCCAGAGACTTTTGTCTTCCCCGAAAGGTTAATAGACAAAGTCCTGTGGAGCATCCTAAGAGCAGGGTTCAGAATTGAGTGTGCCTTAGAATTTCTATCAAATTTGGCCTTAGGGTCACCAGTGACCTCTCTAAAAACAGCATTGTTATCCCAATCAGCGGGATAATCAAAAATAGCCTCATCACTATATGCAAATCCTAATAAAGAATTGAAAGCATTAACAGACAAGTGATTCCATTTATCACATAAGCGAAAATTAATCACATCAGCAGCAGCAAGGTCTGGTTTATCCCTACCTCTAACATACAAGGTAGCCTCATCAAACCAGAAGGTAGTGTGAAATTCCAAACAGAGTTTAGTGTAAGCATCACAATCAACAGGCATGAAAGGGGTCCAACCAATGGCATACACAAACTCCCTAATTTTATTCCCTAATCACATTTTATCTAGAAAATCAAAATCAAGCTTAGCATAGGCGGGGATGTCACAGGAATGAAAATCAGCAATTTAGACTTAAGGTCTGGTGTATCAAACTTCAACCAGCCTCAAAGTGTGTGCAGGGGAGGAAGAGAAGGTACCTTAGCAGTCTTGGCCGGAGTCTTGGCCAAGACTGGAGTGTCGTCCTTAGCATCATCATCGTCTTCCTTCACCACCTTTTTCTTCCCTTTGCTTTTGGCAGTTGAAGGGGGTATGCTGGATTTCTTTGTGTTTGTCGGTGTCTTCTCAGCCTCAACCCTCGGCGGTGCTGGAATGTTCGCCGGTTTCTTCCCCGACGCATTCTTGCGAGCCACCTGCTTCACAGTGTCGGTCTTCTTTGGTTGTGCGTCTGTGGTAGGCTTCTTCGCCGGAGGTGGCTTAGTGGGTCGTGCTGCTGCCATGGTTGGAGCTGGGGTAGATCCCTCTGCCGCCTGCTCCTCGCGCTTCCTTTTACATTTTTCGTGGCGTTCTTCCCTGTCCGCCACCTTGGTGGAGTTCGTCGGTTTCTTTTTTCTTATCAACGAAATGTCGTCGGAGTCTGTGTCACTCAAGACGACGGCCCGGTCCTTTCCTCGGACGCTGTCCTCTGACTCTGCTCCAGTGTCAGTGTCATCCTCGGCGTCTTCGTCTATCATCGTCTGGAGACGACGGCGAATGGAAGATGTATTCTCCGGCGGAGCAACTAGTGAAGCTTCTCCTCTCAAGTCATCGCTCTTGCTCGGGATGGGAAGCTCAGCGGAGTGGTCGAAGTTTTCAGAGCTCATGGTGGTTTGATTTGGAGAGAAGATTTGAGGAATTAGGGTTTTTTTTTTCCTGGGGATTTGGGAATTTTGTGAGGGAAGAAGAAGAAGAGACTGTTGCTTTTTTAGCTCAGGTGGGAGTCCGAATTGTTTGGTTACGTGGGTAATGGAGTGTCAGAGTGGGTTTAGAATTCACAGAGTTGGTGGTTTATTTTTTTTTTCCACGCCTGCAATTAATTCCATTTAATTGCTTTTTGAATTTGTCCATTCAAAAAGCTATTGAAAAGCTTTAAAAAGACGGCGCTGACACGTGTCCCCCCTAGTGTAAAAAGAGTCCCGCTCTTGTTAACAGTCTAGGCCCAACGTTTGACCTCACACTGATATCCTCAGTCTTGACCCAAGCTTTGGCCGAGATCTTGGCCAAACCTGTGATTCTTCCCCACACTTAAATTCTGTAAACAGCCAGAAACAAAATAATTAACAGCATATTTACAAAAATTATAAGAAATAAAATAACATGGGTTGCCTCCCATGTAGCGCCCTTATTTTAAGTCCTTGGCTGGACCCTTCATTCAACTTCATTCGTTGATAGGTGGAATGTCCACCTTTTCTGAATTTTTTTCTTCCTAGAATCCTTCGTAGAATGGCTTCAATCTTTGGCCATTAACCTTCAGCTCAGCACCTGTTTTATTATTCCTAATATCTACTGCACCATGTGGGTAAATATTAGTGACAACAAACGGGCCTTCCCATTTTGTTTTTAATTTTCCAGGAAAAAGCTTAAAACGAGAGTTAAATAGAAGACCTGCTCTCCTATACGGAGAGGTTTCCCAACAATTCGCTTGTCGTGATAAGCCTTCATTCTGATCTTGACAATCAGCTGATTGTCATAAGCTTAGTCTCTCAACTCCTCTAGTTCGTGGAGTTGTAGCTTCCTTTCTTCTCCAGCTTGGTCATAACTCATATTGCATTTCCTTATAGCCCAATATGCTTTGTGTTGCAACCCCACTGGTAAGTGGCACGCCTTCCCATAGACCAGCTTGTAAGGTGTCATCCCAATTGGGCTTTTGTAAGCCATCTTGTAGGCCCACAACGCGTCGTCCAAGCGTTGGTTCCAATTGCGTCTGTCTAGGCCTACTGTCTTGGCCAAGATTGCCTTCACCTCTCTATTCGAAACTTCAGCTTGGCCGTTTGTTTGTAGGTGATAGGTTGTGGATACCCTGTGTGTGATGCCATACTTCCTGAAAAGAGAAGAAAGAATCTTGTTGCAGAAATGGGTTCCTCGATCACTAACGAATCCTCGAGGAATTCCGAATCTGTTCAAGATGTTAGATTTAATGAACGAAATCACAGTCCTAGCACCATCATTCTTGGTGGCTTTCGCCTCTACCCATTTTGATACATAATCCACAGCCAAAAGAATATACCTGTTACCAAAAGAAGTAGGGAATGGTCCCACAAAGTCTATGCCCCATATGTCAAAAATCTCACATGAAAGAATAAAGTTCATAGGAATTTCATTTCGAGAGCTAATATTTCCTACTTTTTGGCAGGCCGGACATGTTTTGCAAAAGAGAAAATTGTCCTGAAAAATAGTAGGCCAATAAAAACTAGCCTCTAAGACTTTCAGGGCTGTTCTTCGAGCCCCAAAATGACCTCCACGTGCTTGAGAGTGACAGAAGTTCAAAATTGATAAAGCCTCATTTTGAGGGACACATCTCCTAAGTAATTGATCAGTTCCTAATTTCCATAAATAAGGATCATCCCAAATGTAGTACTTACTGTCATGCTTGACTTTTACTCTTTCATATGTAGTCATATCCCCATAATGCTTACCTGTTGCGAGGTAATTCGCAATTTCCGCATACCATGGGCGTGGGTTTGGCTGAGAGCTTGGCCTAGAGCTTGGGCTAGACACTGTTACCGAGAGCAGTTTTTTGTCTGGAAACTCTACTCTTATTTCGTTCGTGTCTCCTTTGGCTAGGCAGCGGCTAAGGTGGTCTGCCACTAGATTTTCCCTGCCGCTTTTATCCTTAATTTCCAGATTATGCTCCTGCAAAAGAAGAATCCAACGAATAAGTCTAGGTTTGGCCTCGTGCTTGACCAAGAGGTATTTCAATGCCGCATGGTCTGAAAATACGATAATTTTAGTGTCTAAAAGATATGATCTGAATTTTTCTAAGGCAAAAACTATTGCAAATAATTCTTTTTCAGTCGTGGTATAATTTCTTTGGGCATCATCCAACATCTTTGATGCATAATAGATCACGTAAGGATCTTTCCCTTTCTTTTGCCCAACAACAGCTCCCACGGCTGCATCACTTGCGTCGCACATCAGCTCAAATGGCAAGCTCCAATCCGGCGCTTGGATGATAGGGGCTGATGTCAACCGCTCCTTCAATTTGTCAAATGATTTTTGACAGGCCTCATTGAAGTCGAATTCCACCTCCTTTTGTAGAAGCTTGCACATTGGCTCGGCAATTTTTGAAAAATCCTTTATGAACCTGCGATAAAAACCTGCATGGCCAAGAAAGCTTCTGATCTCACGCAAGCATGAGGGGTAAGGTAGGTTCTTTACAATATTGATTTTTGCTTGATCGACCTCAATTCCTTTCTTTGAAACCACATGCCCAAGGACTATTCCTTGATCTACCATAAAATGACATTTTTCATAATTTAAAACTAGGCATGTTTCAACACATCTTTTCAGAATATTTTGTAAATTAAATAAGCATTGTTCAAAGTTATTACCGTAAACGGTAAAGTCATCCATGAACACTTCGATGCTTTTCTCTACATATTCAGAAAAAAATGCTTACCATACACCTTTGAAAGGTGGCTGGCGCATTACACAACCTAAATGACATCCGTCTGTAGGCGAACTTTCCAAAAGGGCACGTGAACGTCGTCTTCTCTTGGTCTTCCGTTGCAACGGGAATTTGATGAAACCCCGAGTATCCGTCCAAGAAGCAATAATGAGACTTTTCAGTAAGTCTCTCCACCATTTGGTCGATGAAGGGCAATGGGAAATGGTCCTTCCGAGTGACTTGATTCAGCCTTCGGTAGTCTATGCATACCCTCCATCTGTTTTGGATTCTTGTTGTTCTTTGAGTCTCATCTTCTCCTTCTATGACGGTAATACCTGTTTTCTTAGGAACTACCTACACAGGGGAAACCCAGCTGCTATCAGAGATGGTGTAAATCACACCTGCATCTAGCAACTTAATTATTTCCTTTTTAACCACTTCCATTATCAGAGGGTTCAATCTCCTCTGGGGTTGCCGAATGGGTTTCTTATCTTCCTCTTCGTGAATTTTGTGAGTACAGATGTTGGCTGATATTCCTTTTATGTCTGCCATCGTCCACCCAATCGCTTCCTTATGCTTCTTCAAGACTACCACCAACCTATCTTCTTCATCCTTTGACAACTTGGCCGAGATGATAACGGGTAGGGTGTCGTCTTGGTCTAGATAGGCGTACTTGAGGTGATGTGGCAGGGCTTTCAATTCCAACTGTGGTGCCTGCACAATAGAAGGTAGGAATTTAGGAACCGTGGGTTGCATGAATTGACAACTTACTATTTTCTTCTTCGTCTTGGCAGTCTTGGCCGGAGTCTTGGCCAAGATCGAGTCTGTTTCTTCCAGATCAGCTAAACTGGCCAGAACTTCTTGGAGTTCATTCTGATCTCCTGTTCTGTCCTCCAATTATTGCAACATTTTTTTGTGGAAATTCCTCTGCTTAAAACATACTCAAGAGGATCGTTAATATAAATGTCAGCACTTTCATCAGTAAGTGGATCTAAAATATCAAGAAAGTTCACACAATGTAGATCATTAGGATGTTTTAATGCTTCAGTAATACTGAATTTAATTGTCCTTCCACAAAATTCCAAGATTATGCTCCCTTCATAGCAGTCAATCTTTGCTTTGGAAGTCCTTAGAAATGGTCTCCCTAACAAGACATCAGTGGTGCACGAAGGCAATTGAACATTCATTTCAACAATGTAAAAATCAACCGGATAAATAAAATCATTTACCATTACCAGGACATCATTTACTACTCCTCTGGGTCGAATGATCATTCTGTCCGCCAGCTGGATCACCAAGTCAGTCTCTTTCATTGTTCCTATCTTCAAGGTTTCGTACTCACTCAAAGACATGACATTGATGCCGGCTTCTAAGTCACAAAGGGCCTTCTCGATGGTCTTGTTTCCTATTTGACAAGGAATGGTGAATGCTCCTTGATCCTTGCACTTCTCTGGAAGTTGTTGTACTGCCGAGACTTCCTGAGCAAAATTCACTCTCTCTATACCTGCAATTTTTCGTTTGTTAGTACACAATTCTTTAAGAAATTTGGCATAAGAGGGGACTTTTGCAATTAAGTCTAACATAGGAATATTGACAGCTATTTTTTCAAAAACAGCCATGAATTCCCTTGCTTCATCTTGCTTTTTCTCCTTTGAAGATCTGGGTGGGAAAGGTGGAGGAATTTCTATCATTTCCTCCTTCTGGTCAGGTTTGGCCAAGGTATGATCAGGTTTCTTGATTTCAGTGGTATCAGCAGGCTTGGCCTGAGGTTTGGCCGAGACAACTTCTGTCTCAACTTCTTCCTCCTCATCTTCGTCCAACTCTTTAGACTGAATTTTCTCTAATTCTTTGTCTATTTTCGCCCCTTCCCTTTCTGGTAATACACTTCCACTTCTCAAACTCATGGCACTGACATTGTGTGCTAGGTTGTTCACCGTGGTGGGAGGTAATTTATCTTGATTAGCTATCTGAGTGATCTGCTTCTGTAGCTCTGCCAAGCTGGACTGTGTTGACTGCATATGATTCTTCTGCAGCTCCATCATGGTTTTGAGTGTATCCTCTACGGATGGGCCAGTAAGCTACAAAGGTCGAGGAGCAGGTGGTAGCTGGGCCAAATGAGCTTAACCGGGCGCTTGGCCTAGATTCTAGACAAGATTTTGATTTGGAGGGCACGGCACGAAATGTTGGAAGTTGATAGGAGACTGTTGCTGCTGCTGAGGTACACCTTGATTCTGGTTTTGGTTATGAGGGAGTGGATCTCTCCACCTGAAGTTTGGGTATGCTCTCCATGTATATTGATTACTTCCTTGAGGGAAGTTTTGCATACTTCCTTGATTCTGTGGGTAGGCTGCATTAACCTGACTTATATCATCCGGGTGTTGCACCATATAACAATTATTGGTCTGATGGTCTTGCTGCTGGCATATCCCACACACTGAAGCTATCTGCTCTTGATTCTGATTTCCTGAAGGCATTGAACCTGAAATATTAACAGAATGCTTTTAACCATATCAGTTAAATCATTAAGTTTTTGTTCAACATTAATTGCATTTAGGGAAGAAGGTAAAGTATTTCTATCCAAAATGGTGTTATTCTGGTAATTGTCTGTCAATGTCTGGAGTAACATTTTGGCTTTTGTGACAGTGAGATCTTGCAATGCTCCACTAGCTGCTGAATCCACCTTTTCTTTGCAACTTTGGAGCATCCCATCGTAGAAATATTGTATCATGGTGTTGTCTGCTACTCCGTGAGTGGGACAGACTTCTTGCAAATCATGGAACCTCTGGTGGTACTCACTGAACCTCTCGCTGCTTTGTTGCTGAATTGCGGCCATATCTTTCCTGGCTATGCCCGCCTTCGTTGCATTCCAATACTTATTAAGGAACATTGTGGACATCTCTGCCCACGTGTTGATGGTGTTATGGGGCAAACTATAAAACCAGTTTTGAGCAACCCCTTCTAGAGAGCTTGGAAAGGCCTTTAGCTTTGCCCTTTCCATGTTCACAACAGTTGGTTTCATAATGTCACACTGAACATGGAGATTCCTCAAGTGCTTGAATGGATTTTCGTTGGAATGGCCGTAGAATTTGGGAAGGTTAGCCACCATGTTGGTCTTTATGGACCAATCATTCACCACAGCAGGTAGGTTGATACAGGAAAAGGTCTCCTGTTCTGTTGTTCTGTTCAGCTCCCTCATTGTTGGTTCTGGTCGATTTTCTTCCATGGCTAGAACAAATGGTTCGTCTTGGTCAAGGTGTTGGCCAAGATCGGGGTCTGAACTGTAAGTTGTTTCAGAACTGGAGGTTTCCGATTCACTTTCTTCCTGGGCTGCTCGAAGTCAAGCTTGCCTCCTTAGTTGTACTTCGGTCCTTGTGAGATTGGGATTGCAAGGTAACAAATCTTATTCTCTGCTAGAGGACCTGGTCATCAACTGTCATAAAATATAATAAAAGAAACTACAAATACCGTTAGAAATCCCCGGCAACGGCGCCACAATTTGATTGCGCGTCGAACACGTCAAATATAAGTGTGTAATAGTTATGGAAATGGGGGTAGAAATACAACTTATCACTGTCTATGAAGACTTGTAGATTGCGGTAAGAGGATCGGTCCACAGAGATCTCTAGGGAAACGTAGTTCCTGGTTGACTTCCTCGTCACTGATTTTGGTTGGGTGAATCTGAAATTAAACACGAAAACAAAGGAAATAAAACAGTTCAAAGTAGTCTTGGTCAAAGGCTTGGCCAAGATAGGGGTCAAGATTATAAGATATCAAATAAAAGAGAATCCTTGGTAAGGGCGATGTGAGAGCTTCTGTCCTTATGATTCGATCATTGATTCAAGGGTATTTGTCTCTAAGTTCATAGTACTGCTATAGAGTGGAGGTGCTCTTATTCACTCCTGCTTCCCTCCTCTTCAAATCATCTGGTGGGTGCTCTCTTTCCTGATGATCCTAGCCAAGGGACACCTTGCTGGTTAAAGGGTTTATCCATTTGACTGCTGTCTTGAGTGGTTGTTCGCTTCATCAATATCATAGGAGAAGGCAATACCTAGTCAAGTTGTTTCCCTACGGAAACCCTAGGTTGTCAATCTGGTCTTGGTCTAGATCGTTTATTCCTTCTAGTTTGGCGCGAGACTAGTCACCTACTTTGCCTAACCGACGGGTGCTCCCTTTCCTTCTAGGCTGGTTATAACTCTTCTCTACTAGGGTACAAGAATGATCAGGTCTTGTCTCTAGTGAGTTAGCGGTTTGATAAACTCAAGGAATAAACGAATACGAATTATAAAGACTCTTAAGTGTGTTTTGATCTCACGAATATAAATAAGGACGCAACTCCTCAACCCTTACCAAGAATAGATGTTTAGCTAGACGTACTCATAGATGGAAGAATAAAATATTTAATTGCATAAAAGAATAAATCCGAGAATTCCACAATAGGAAAATTCCGGAGCAGGAAAGTAGTTTAATGTCGAAAATGGGAAAAGAAGAGAGATCTGAGAGAGTTCGAGAGGCAAGACAAAATTTGGCTAAATACTAGCTAAAGCCCCCTTGTCCTTCTCTAACTCTAACTCTTCAAACAAATCTAAAAAGATAATAATGTTTTCTATGGGAAATAAATCGCAACAAAAGAGGGAGGTCCTAAATAGGATTCTTCGAAATAGATTGGCGTCAGATCCCTCTTGAGTTGCTAGATAACAACGACTTGTCAGCTCACAAGACCCAGATGAAACGCGGCCAAAAAGGCTTGCTGATGTTGTCGCTCAAGATGGCTTGTCGCGATATGAGCCTTGGCCAAGCTTGCGGCCAAGACGGACTGGTAATCGTTCCTTGCTGCGCGAATGGGTCTTGGCCAAGATCTAGGCCAAGATGATCTGGTAATCAACTCCAGCGCTCCACTGAAATGCTCCGCTCCAGAACCAGAACTGCCAAAGTATGGGGAAGGAAAGGGAAATCAGTAGATTTTCTACCCAAACAACATGTAAATGGACAGTCAAAACATGATTAAATGCAATGCAATCATATTTATCCTATTTCCGACAGTAATTGGGTTTCCCCTGTGCAGGTAGTTCCTAAGAAAACAGGCATCGCGGTCATTAAAGGAGAAGATGGAACTCAAAGGACGACTAGAATCCAGAACGGGTGGAGGGTTTGCATAGATTACAGAAGATTGAATCAAGTGACAAGGAAGGACCATTTTCCATTGTCATTTATCGACCAAATAGTGGAGAGACTTACTGGAAAATCTCATTATTGCTTCTTGGATGGATACTCGGGATTTCACCAAATTCCTGTGGCACCCGAAGATCAAGAAAAGACAACGTTCACTTGTCCTTTTGGAACGTTCGCCTACAAACGCATGCCATTTGGGCTATGTAATGCGCCAGCCACCTTTCAAAGGTGCATGGTAAGTATCTTTTTCGAGTATGTAGAGAAAAGCATCGAGGTATTCATGGACGATTTTACCGTTTACAGTAATAATTTTGAACAATGCTTGAATAATTTACAAAATATTTTGAAAAGATGTGTTGATACATGCTTAGTTTTAAATTATGAAAAATGCCATTTTATGGTAGATCAAGGAATTTTCCTTGGGCATGTGGTTTCGAAAAAAGGAATAGAGGTTGATCAAGCCAAAATTGATACTATTAAGAACTTGCCTTACCCCTCATGCTTGCGTGAGGTTAGAAGCTTTCTTGGACATGCAGGTTTTTATCGCAAGTTCATAAAAGATTTCTCGAAGATAGCCGAACCAATGTGTAAGCTTCTTCAAAAAGAGGTGGAGTTTAACTTCGATAAGGCATGTCAAAAATCATTTAACGAGCTGAAAGGGCGACTGACTTCAGCACCTATTATTCAAGCGTCGGACTGGAGCTTGCCATTTGAGCTAATGTGCGACGCCAGTGATGCTGTCGTGGGAGTTGTTCTTGGGCAGAAAAAAGGAAAAGATCCTCATGTGATCTATTACGCATCGAAGATATTGGATGACGCCCAAAAGAATTATATCACGACTAAAAAAGAATTGTTTGCAATAATTTTTACCTTGGAAAAATTTAGATCATATCTGTTAGGCACTAAAATTATTGTATTTTCTGACCATACAGCATTAAAATATCTCTTGGTCAAGCATGAGGCCAAACCTAGACTGATTCGATGGATTCTTCTTTTGCAAGAATATAACTTGGAAATTAAGGACAAGAGCGGTAGGGAGAACCTTGTGGCAGACCACCTAAGCCGCCTAGCAAAAGGAGATTTGGAATCAATGAGGACAGAATTCCCTGATGAAAAGTTACTCTCGGTGACTGTGGCTAGGCCAAACGCCCAACCAAGCCCCAGCCAAACCCATGCCCCTGGTATGCAGAAATTGCAAATTACCTTGCCACAGGTAAACATTATGGGGATATGACAACCTATGAGAGGGTAAAAGTAAAGCACGACAGTAAGTATTACGTGTGGGATGATCCCTATTTATGGAAAGTTGGTACTGATCAATTGCTTAGGAGATGTGTCCCTCAAAATGAAACTGTCTATTCTGAAATTCTGTCATTCCCAAGCATGTGGAGGACATTTTGGGGCAAGAAGAACAACCCTGAAGATCCTAGAATCTGGTTTTTATTGGCCAATAATTTTTCAGGATAGTTTTCTCTTTTGTAAAACGTGTCTAGCATGCCAAAAAGTAGGAAATATTAGTTCCCGAAATGAAATGCCTATGAACTTTATTCTTTCATGTGAAATATTTGACATATGGGGCATTGATTTTATGGGACCTTTCCCAACTTCTTTTGGTAACAGATATATTTTGTTGGCTGTGGATTATGTGTCAAAATGGGTAGAGGCGAAAGCCACTAAAAATGATGATGCTAGAACTGTGATCTCTTTTATTAAGTCTAATATCTTGAACAGATTTGGAATTCCTCGAGGGATCATTAGTGATCGAGGAACACATTTCTGGAACAAGGTTATTTCTTCTCTTTTCAGGAAATATGGCATCACACACAGAGTATCCACGGCCTATCACCCACAAACCAATGGCCAACCAGAAGTCTCGAATAGGGAGGTGAAGTCGATCTTGGCCAAGATAGTAGGCCTAGACAGACGCGATTGGAGCCAACGGTTAGACGACGCGTTGTTGGCCTATAGGACGGCCTACAAAAGCCCAATAGGAATAACGCCACACAAGTTGGTTTATGGGAAGGCCTGCCACTTGCCAGTGGGGTTACAACACAAGGCATATTGTGCTATAAGGAAATGCAACTTGATTTATGACCAAGCTGGAAAGGAGAGAAAGCTGCAAATTCATGAGGTAGAGGAGCTGAGAGACCAAGCTTATGACAACCAGTTAATTGTCAAAATTAGAATGAAGAATTATCATGATAAAAGAATTATAGGAAAGCCTCTCCACACAGGGGAGAAGGTTCTTCTTTATAATTCTCATTTTAAACTATTTCCTGGAAAATTAAAAACAAAATGGGAAGGCCCATTTGTTATTACTAACATTTACCCACATGGTGCAGTAGCTATTAGGAATGAAAGCACAGGTACCGAGCTCAAAGTGAACGGACAGAGATTGAAACCATTCTTCGAGGGATTCCAAGAAGAAAAGAGCAAAGAAAAGGTGGATGTGCCACCAGTCGACAAGTGAAAACATGAATCAACTCAAGCCTAGGACGTTAAATAAGGGCGCTACATGGGAGGCAACCCATGCTTCTGTTATTTCTTTCATTTCTTTTCATTAGATTTATTTGTGAAATATTTGTTCCATTTGATTTCGCTGGGTTGTTCTGATTTTGTGCAGGAAATTAAGTGTGGGGATTGAGTTGAGGATTGACCTAGAGCTTGGCCAAGCCTTAGGCCTAGACTCTATTGAGAATAACTGGGCTTTGATGAAGTTAGTGGGACACGTGTCAGCGCCGTCAATTTTAATTTGGAAAGCAGACAATTCCAAAATAATTAATTAAGGGGGTGGGAAATCCCAACCGCCAAAACACTTTTTGTCTCCCCCAACTCTGTCACTCATCACCCACGAAATCACGATTGGAGTTACCAACCAAGCTAAATCAACAGTCGCACAGTCCTTATCTCTCACAAACCCACTCAAACCCAAAACGAAAAACCCTAGCTTTTCTCTCTCACCACCACCATGAACCCAGAAAATGCCAACCAGGACCTTGAGCTCCCAATTCCAGAGGCGAGCGACGATTTGAGAGGCGGAGCACCGCCCGAAGAAATATCCTCGGTGAAGCGTCATCTCCAGACGCTCATTGATGAAGACAAGGTGGACGGTGAGGACGACGCGGCCGCTGAGTCCGAGGAAAGCGTCGGAGGAGGAGACCAAGCCATCACCGTGAGCGAAACAGACTCCGACGACGTACCTCTGGCCAAGAGAATGAGACAGTCGATGCCGAAATCGGCAGATGATAGGGTAGAGAGAAGAGAAAAGAGGAAGCAGAAGAAGATGGAGGTCGTCGGAGCAACAAACCCAGCTCCGACCACCGCGACAGAACCACCTTCGTCGTCGCCTCCAGCAGAGAAAGTAACCACCGTCGCACCACCGAAAAATTCCGGACGTGTGAAGCAGGTGGCACACAAGGAGACGCCGAGGAAGAAGTCGGTGAACAATGCAGAATCGCCGCGGGTTGAGGCCGAGAAAGGAACGGCAAACCCTAAGAAAGCCAGTGCCACCCTTTCTACTGCCAAAGGCAAGGCTCCGGCCAAGACTACTAAGGTACCCTCTTTTCCTGCACTGCACACACTTCGGGGCTGGCTAACGTTTGATACGCCAGACCTCAAGGTCAAACTGATTACAAAGCATGTTTGTGAAATTCCTGCATTTGCTAGGTTAGATTTCACTTTTCTTGATCAAATGGCCTTGGGGAATAAAGTTAGGGAGTTTGTGTATGATATTGGTTGGATTTATTTTATGTTCATTGATTGTGACGCCTACACTGAGCTCTGTTTGGAATTTCACACTACTTTCTGGTTTGATCAGGCTACCTTGTATGTTAGGGGTAGGGATAAACCTGATTTTGAGGTTGCTGATATGGTTAATTTCCGTTTGTGTGGTAATGAAGTCACTTGTCTTTGAATGTGTTTAATGCCTTATTGGGATTTGCATATTGATAGCATGTTTTTATGCACGATTTTCTCCCCATTTTCTCACCCATTTAAGGCATGATTCTGCTAATTTACCCTTGTTTTCATTACTTTTGCAGATTTAGGCCTAAAATGGGAGTTTATGCGAAAAGATGCATTTTTGGGGCATTTTGTGCAGTTTTGAGCTTCAAGACCAGAGTCGAGGTCCCGAACCCAAAGCAGTGTTCAAGGTCCCGAATCGAATTCTCCATTCGGGACCCCGAAGGGCGAATTCGAGCTTCAAGACTAGAGTCGAGGTCCCGAACCCAAAGCAGCGTTCAAGGTCCCGAATCGGATTCTCCATTCGGGACCCCGAAGGGCAAAGAATGACATTTCCACGTGTCCTCTTGCCAGAGCTTCCATGTGCCTCCTCTGGCACTGTTCCTGCAGTCTGCACTGACCACCAAATACCTACCGCTCTGACCAAGTCAGCCCTTGAGCCCATTCCAGACCTGCCAAAGCTGGGAAAATCAGACAGTTTTATGCTTTTTCAGCTTTGTGCTTTAAGGAACATGGATCCACTTTTTTAGGCTTTCAATTAATGCATTTTGTCCCTAGTTTTAGGCTGAAGATATTTTGTGCTTAGTGCTCTACTATATAAAGGGCATCTAAGAGTAGTTTAGGACATCTTGGATCATCCATGATCATTTAGTTTTTAGGAAGAACACTCATAGACTTCTCTCTAGTTTATCTCTCTAGTTCTTGTTAGCTTCCTTCATCCTTGCCGCTGGGCTTCAAACGTTTTTAGTAACAAGTCTTCTTCCCTTAATCTATTTATTTACTTGTTATGCTTTCTTTAATTGTTATTTGTTTATCTTCAAGCATGAGTAGCTAAATCTTTAATTCTTAGCAAAGGGTTATTCAAGGGCTGCAGGGGCAGATTCGAGGCCTAAACATACTTAATATATTTTTGATGCCATATTCAATTGCTTATCATTTTAATTATAATTTCACTTGGGGTAATTAGAGGTTTGATCAACTGATTATTACTTTGTGTGAATGCTGCCATCTTTGTGATAAATACGAAAGGAAAGTTGCATGGAACAAGTAGGTATCTATTTAGTCTTGACTGTGTCAAAGTGGTCCCGAATAGATAGGGTGAGTAATTGATTAGAGCGAGGTCACGAGCCTGACAAACTGAGGGACTTTCAGCTCTAGATCTGTTTTTTCTTAGCGTCATGGGCAGTTTGAGTATGACCCTCCCGCATTCGTGCCCGGAGGGATGGCGAACTGTCAAGACTACCTCATATGTGGAAACAGGGGGTAGTTTCTCTTAAGAGAAAAGTAGGGGATATCCGAGGAATCTGGTCCCCATGTCATTTCTATGACGTCTTGAATAGAATATTTCTGTGCTGATGACGATCGAGCCCCCGAATGCAACCCAAGAATGCCTTTGCTAAGAATCCTTCTCCATCTGATTATTTGTGGTTATTATCTTCTGTTTTATTGTTCTTGACCTGATTTACTGCTTGGTTCTGTTTTACCATTCGGGACCCCGAACTTTGCTTTCTTAGATAAACTTGTTAGCTCCAAATCCCTCTTGACCAACTCGTTTGGTCAAGTAAAACCCCCCATGATTGTTACTTTTTGTGCCTTTGTCCCCCGAATACATTCAAGACCTTGAATCCATTCAAGACCTTGAATCAGTTTCTCTCCATCCATCCCTTGAATTCTGTTTTGTTTCTTTTATTGTTTTATTTTATAATCTGGCATTGTCTAGTGTAAGTCTTCACCAATCTCTGTGGATCGATCCTCTTGCCACTGTCTTCAATCTATTTTGTTGCATGTGATAAGTTGTAATTATTTGTTTGATCGTGCCCTCGACAAGCGCGTTATCACATATAGTGAGGAGTCTGTGTATGATTATCCCACTGATTGGGATAAGTTTGCTGCATTTAGAGAGGTTACAGGTAACCCTGCTGCCAAATTTGATAAGAACTCAAAGGCACACATAATTCAGAACCCTGCACTTAGAATGCTCCACAGAACTTTGTCTATCAACCTTTCGGGGAAGACAAAAGTTTCTGGGAATCTGTCTAAATTTGAACTCTTTTTCCTTTGGTGCATGCTGCACAAGAAAAAGGTTAATTTAGGGCTCTATTTGGTTCGTCAATTGAATGCTTGTGAGTACACCACCAAACTGATTTTAGGGTCTCTTATTACATGGCTTGCTATTCACACTGCTAATCTTGACCTTGCTACTGTTGATCTTCATAAATCCTGCTCCCCAAAAATTCTAGATTTGAAAACCTTCGACCAAATGGGATATTTCCATTTGGAAGGAGAATTTGTTGAGTGTAATATAGGTTTTACACCAATGGAGGAGCATATCTTCGGCAAGAAGCATGACGGAAAATACAAGCTTCGCCTAGTTAAGATCCCAGGAGAAGCAGCAGAGGACAACCCTGTCGAGGATCTTGGCCAAACATCAGGCCAAGACCCTCCCAATACAGATCCAACAGCAGTCGATCTTGGCCAAACCACAGGCTAAGATCCCACTGCTAGCGCATCCACTGATCCTCCTACATGGGCCACGACACTTCATGACCAGCAGCTCCTCATCCTCAAACAACAGAAGGCTATCTTGGACCATCTAGGCCAAGACAAGCCCCAAGACAAGTCAAGTGAGGCTCCTCCTGCAAACAAAGTCGAGGAGTTGCCACGCTGGGCAAAGGCACTCGTAGCCCACCAATAGGCAGATAGAAAGGCCATGGACTCCAACCACAAGCAAACGCTGGGGGTCCTGAATGATTTTTTGGAAGGGATGAGAGCTTTGAACAGCTCCATTACCACCATCCAGCAAGCTGCCACGAGTCTACATAACAAAATGGACTTCATGCTGCCATTCTTCCGTAGAGCTGCACTCGCTCAACAACAGTCGCCACCTGCGCCTCCTGCTCCACAAGGATCACCACCACCACCTCCTCCTCCTCCTCCAGTTGATGATCTTGGCCAACCATCCAGCCAAGACCCTACCCCTCCAGCTTCTTGATTTGCCCCCCCCCCCCCAGGTCGTGTTTATTCTTTCCTTTTACTCTTTCTGTTTTAATTTTACTCTCCACACAATGAGGATATTGTGTCTTTTAAGTATGGGAAGGGTGTCCAGTATGTGTTTTGATGTGTATATATGTGTTGTTTGTGTGAACAATTTTTTTTCTTTTCCTGCATGCGTCTGTCCAGTCTGTGAGTCCGCTTTATACAAAATAGTTTTTACCACCCCTGAACTATCGTCGAAAATCAAAAACCTCCCCTGAACTTCATTTTTTGAAATTCACCCCCCTGGACTATTGTTTTAGGGCAAAAAACCCCTTCTGTCCATAATTAAATCAATTTTTTTGTGAATTCTTGGAATTTTTTACAATGTTTCTTGATTTTTAGGTTAATTACATTTTTTCGTGAATTTTTACATTTTTTTTAGCTTTTTTACAATTTTTTTTAAATTGTAAAAATGTGCATTGAAGGGGCTTTTTGCCCAAAAACAATAGTCCAGGGGGGCGAATTTCAAAAAATGAAGTTCAGGGGAGGTTTTTGATTTTCGACGATAGTTCAGGGGTGGTAAAAACTATTTCCCCATATTTTTATTCCTCTTTTTTATGTATGTTTGAGTCTGTCTTGTTGAGTGCACACCGGGAAACCCAGATTTTTACCTAGGTTGTTTAGTGCACCACTGAAATTGCATGTAGACACTTGTTTAGGCGAAACAATGCTATAGTAACAGGGAAGTGAACGAACATAACCTGATCAATGCCTTAGGAACATATTATCTAATGCTACCCAAACATTAGCTATCCACATGGTCGAAAGGACGTCTAGCTAGAACCTTAACAACATTAGGGTGACAAGGCTTGCTGCAAAATGATTTGAGTGTGCTTAGTTCTATCTGTTTTGAGTGTGAGACATAAAAATATGCTGGAATGTCATAGGGCAATCATAGAAAAGGTGGAAGTTCTGGATGCCCAAAAGGAACAAGCTCTGTTTATGTGATATGCCTGTAAAAATACCAAGGGCATAGAAAAAAATATGAATGAATGAGTTATGTCTGAAAAAAATTCAAGGGCATAGAAAAAAATAATATCTGCCAAAGTGATTTAAATGGCACTAGTCTTTAGGCATGTTTGGATAGAACCGCACTTCGGTGGGACTCAAATCAGTGGCAAGTCTTGTTCCCTATACATTATCCAATAAAATCTAGCAGGATGTCTTGATACCATTTGGATAGGGTATGTTTAGGGTATTGATTTATCTTTGTTAGTCTAGCATTGAGTCGGGTAAGGAAGTGTTTTGGTGACTTCAGTGGAGGGGTGAACAGCCGAAAGAAGAATTCTGGGAGTCCTGGTGTTTTTGTTGTGTTTTTTGTTTATTTGTGTGTCTTAGAGTTTGTATGCTTGGGGGCAAGCATGGTTTAAGTGTGGGGAATTTGATTGCATTGCATTTCATCATGTTTTTACTGTCCATTCACTTGTTTTCTGGAATTTAATTCTTTGAATTCTCAGATTTATTTATTTATGCAAACAAATATATTTATTTTACATCCATGAGTATGAGTAACTAAACACCTATTCTTGGTAAGGGTTGATGAGCTTCGTTCTTGTGTATTTGTGAGATCAAACCGCCCTTAGTACTCTCGTCGATTCATATTTGCTTAGTTCTTACGCTTAATAAATCGCTTACTCACTAGAGACAAGATTTTATCATTCTTGTGCCCTAGTAGAGAAGAGTTGCAACCAACCTTGAAGGAGTGGGAGCACCCAACCGGATAGGCAAAGTAGGTACTAGTCTCGCGCCAGACTAGAAGAAATAAGTGATCTAGACCAAGACCAGATTGACAACCTAGGGTCTCCATAGGGAGACAACTTGGCTAGGTACTGTCTTCCCCTATACCATTGAGGAAGCGAACAGCCATTCAAGACAGCAGTCAAACGGATAAACCCTTTAACCAGCAAGGTGTCCCTTGGCTAGGATTACCAGGAAAGGGAGCACCCACTAGGTGATTTGAAGAGGAGGGAAGTCAGGAGTGAACAGGAGCACCTCCACTCCATAGCAGTACTACGAATATAGAGATGAATACCCTTGCATCAGTGATCGAATCATGAGAACAGAAGCTCTCATATCACCCTTACCTGGAATTCTCTTTTATTAGATTTACCAATCTTGACCCCCTATCTTGGCCAAGCCTTTGACCAAGATTACTTTAAATTGTTTTATTTCTTTTGTTCTTATCTCAATTTTCAGGTTCATCCAATCAAAATCAGTGACGAGGAAGTCAACCAAGGAACTACGTCCCCCTAGAGGTCTCTGTGGACGATCCTCTTACCATAATCTACAATCCCTTGTGGACAGTGATAAGTTGTATTTCTACCCCCATTTTCTTATATATTTTACACTTATATTTGACGCGTTCGGCACACGATCACAAAGTCTCAGCCGGAACCAATCTTGGGTAAGACTGAGACTAAGACTGATATTCCAACCGAGATAGAAAAGAAACAGCCAATCTTGGCCAAGCCAGTGGCCAAGACTGATGAGCAGAGTTCAAGACCCCAGGAAACAGTGGAGATTCCACCCCCCCCTATCCTCCCAAGTCTTCCAAGCAGAAGAAATTAGATGAGGCTAAGGAATTTATGAATATTTTTGGCAAAATTGCAGTAAATATTCCTATGCTTGATTTAATTGCTAAAGTTCCTTCTTATGCTAAATTTTTGAAAGAACTTTATACTAACAAGAGAAAACTTGCAGGTGATGAAAGGATTAATCTTAATCATAATGTTTCTGCAGTTTTACAGGCTAAGCTCCCCGAGAAGTGCAAGGACCAAGGCACTTTTGCAATCCCATGTAAGATAGGCAATAAAACCGTGGAGAGAGCTCTCTGTGATTTGGGAGCTGGAATCAATGTGATGTATCTAGGTGAGTATGAGACATTACAGATGGATACAATGAAGAACACTAGAGTGGTGATCGAACTTGTTGATGGGTCAATAATACATCCGAAAGGTGTTGTGGAAGATGTACTTGTACAGGTTAATGATTTCATTTATCCTGTTGACTTTTATATTGTTGAAATGAACGCTAACATCCCTTCCAGCACCACTGATGTTATTTTAGGAAGACCATTCCTAAGAACAGCAAGGGCCAAAATTGATGTACATCCAGGAATTCTTACCTTAGAATTTGGTGGTGAAACAATAGAGTTTAACATGCATGATTCCATTAAAAATCCTAATAAAATGCATGGTGTTAATTTTGTGGACGTCCTTGGACATGCTGCTCATGAATTACCAAAAGATCATCATTGAATTTTTTTTATGAACATAAAGATTGAATTAATTATTAAGGAGTTTAGTTGAAAAAATTTACCAATACGAGACTAAAAAGAGTTAAAAAAAAGATATTTTTTAAAGAATAAATGAGTATTTAACGCATCTAAATCTATGTGTCCAAATATTAAAGGATCTATATTGTGAAATAGTGGGAGCACAACTTTGCAAATCATAGCAAAATGTACCATTATGTGTTAGGTCGTGCGATATGCCATTAGACATTGAGTGGTAAAATTATAAGTATGAGTATTTTGGTTGTTATGTCTTGATAAGCATAGTGGAGTCGTCGTGTAGGTGGTTACTTATTTTTATTATTATTATTTTTCCAATAAACTTAAGATTGTACTTGTAACATAGACAAATTTGTTTGGGCTCCATAACTAAGTTGACCATTTTTATCTTTTTTAATATATCATCAACCATGTGCATTTTGCTCTCTTCTTCAACCATGTGCATTTTGCTGACTTGACTCATTCTTATGTTTCACAGACACATTTGACAATCAAGCAAGTGCAATGGGGTAGCTAGGCTTGTGGCCCCTATCTTTGCTAGCTCACATCATGTGCTGCTAGGTTTTTAGTACATCTTCAACTTATTGGATGAAAAAAAAAGTATGATGCATTGGTCCGCAATAATATATCATAATGAACTCTCAATTCATTAATTATTCCTCAATTTGTGAAATATATTTCTAATTCAAATAACTAACGTGATCAATGTGAATAAAATAAATTATAACTCATAAAATTTTAAAAATATATATAATTCAGATGTAATTATTTCTATTAACTTTTTATACTAAGTAGCTGTTTGACATTCTGATTTGGTGGCCAAAAGGCCTTTTTCAAACCCAAAACCAGCAAAAAAAAGTGTTTGGTTACCAATTTGCAACCCAGCTTCTTAGACAAATTGGAGTGGAAAAGTGATGGGATAATTTTTGGGTACTTTAATTCACTTTAAAATTATTATTAAAATTCTGTTACATTGGTTAGTATAATAATTTTATATAATTTATTAACACTTATTTTACAGAAAATGCTTGAATATTTTTTTTTATAAAAGTAAAAAAAAGTAAAATAATGAATAGTTTTTAATATTAGTCTTCCATGACAATATTCGTATAATTTTGCAATTGATGTAGGTTAAAATCAAACCATCACATGGAGTATTTTTTTTAAAGAGAGGATCTTGAATAATAATTTAAATAACAAGTCACATGCAATTGACTAAGAGTGCTGCATATAGTATTGGGTTCAAGCCCAGACAATTGGGCTGATAACTATAGATATTACCCAAAACATGATTAGTTGTCCAGCCCAGCAAGCATTTGGCCTTGAAAACGACATTGTTAATTGATAAAAAAATAAGGAAAAAGGGAAGAAACTCCAATTGATTTATTTTTTCAACAGAGAAAAGAACCCACCGACGTCTTAATCGTCCAGAATACCTGGAAGAGGAGGAGAAATTGGACGTCCAGTCCTCGTCTTCATCTAGGTTAACAGATTAGAGATTGATTGATATCTACACATGCAAAGAAAGAAGTGGGCCCAGTTTGACAAATTAGGGAAAGGCCCATTGAAACCATCTCATCATCAAAGTAGCACCCACTTTGGTAATTTTTCCCCCTTTAAATTCTTCTCTTGGCCAGACTTTTATTTTTATTTTCATTCGTTTGTTTGTGTATCTTCATCCATTTGATGAATCTAATCACGTTCAAATATTAACTGTAAATAATTTTTTTTATCACGTGATCACACATAAAGTAAAGATACTTCTTATTTAAAGCAAACGCACTAATTAAGTAGATTAGAAATTAAATACCTTTCTTCCCTTTCCTTTGGAGCATGTTTACATGACGATACAAAAATGTTGACCATAAAAAAATGTATTTGCGTGTACATGTTTACATGACGATGGTGTAGGTGGAGTCCAGTCGTCCATATGGGCCCAACTTCTCTTTCTCATTACTTGCAAGTTATGACGCAAAATTAACTTCGAGATGAGGACAAAATAAGCCAGCACTCAAATTCAAATCAAACAACAACCAAAACTAAAGAAATTAAAGATGGTGGCTTAAAAAGTCTAAAGTCTAGAAAATAAAGAAAATAAGAATACCAAGTGAAAAAATCCTCCCATCTCCTTTGCAATGCAAGGTCTCTCCTTTGTCAAACTTGTGGAGAAGGGAATGGGCCCAATTTCGATGGGTGTCAGGCCTTCTAGTTGTGGCCCACCACAAACGTGACTTTGTGAGAAAAGCTCATATTTTCAAAGATATCATTTCCAAGTTGCACGCAAATGACACGATCCATTCGTTAATAAAATCCATAATTATGGTTCTCCGTGAGATATTAATGATACACCGTACTATTTATGCGTGAGACTAAGGCCCCGTTTACTTCGCAGGATTCTCCCGAAAATTCTTCAGTTTTTTGAAAACTGGGAGAATTTTCAAAAAACGTGTTTACTTGGCGTTGTTTTCATTTTCTAATTGAAAACGAAAATACTCTATTTGAAAAACGATGAACAAATTTTGAAAACAACAAAAAAGTTGTTCTCTGTTTTTCTAATTTTTTTGGCCTTGGATGACTCTGTTTGAAACATGCGGTTTTCAAACTGAGTGATTAATGAATTTTTGTTAATCACCATCCTACCCCTGCATCCTTCTTCCTAACCTAGCCGTTCCTCTTCTTCTTCTCCCACGCAGCCGCTCTTCTTCTTCTTGCACATCTCATCACCTCCAGTCGCTCCTCACCTCCGTCGCCGCTGCTGCTCTCTTCATTTCCGGTCGCTCTCCCTGACCCATTTTCGTCAACACAAGCAACAACAACAGTAATTCCTTTTATCCTTCTCTGTTTTCCTTTCGGTTATCTTTTCCTTCTCTCCTTTTTGGACCTCCGGCGAGCTCCTGGGTTTGTTCCCTTCTCCGGCGAGCTCCTGGGTTTTCTTTTGGCCATCTAATGAACAATATTGCTTAGTGAACCAAATGGGGAGCATGTGGAGAAATCATTGTATATTATCCTTTTTTCCTTCTGTTTTCAACTTGAATTCATTTTTGGTGGACTTTTGAGTTTGTAATGAGAGTTGAACTTTAGCTCAAACAGATATTCTAACCTTGACTCACCAAATGGGGAGTTAAGACCAAAGTAGTTTGGTTGATATCGTACACAACGCTTAATGGGTGCATTAGACTCTGACGATGTGGTTAATTTTCTCTTTATCAGTTTAGGGTCATAGAATCATGTATATAGTTATGCATGATTTTGTTCAGTTAGCCTTGTTTGTGTTGAGAATGTTATTTGACATGAACAGATTGGTCCAATATATCCATAATTCCGTCAATGTATCCCCAAGCTAGAGGGATTCTGTATGCTCTTAAGGACAAGGAGATTGATGTTGCTATTGCTTCTAGATCACCATATCCAGATATTGCAAAGACATTTCTTGACAAATTGAGTGTCAAGTCGATGGTTGTAGCGTAGGTAAGTGACTGTGCACTTGCCATCTTGTTTGGATCCACTTGTAATAATCAAGCTTATAGATGATCAATTGTAGTATTTAGGTTTGAAGTAATGATGAGAATTTACCATGTTTTTTTGTTTGGGTGAAGGCTTATAGCTGGTTTTTCATGTTTTTTTTCTTTCCTTGCTTCTCAGATGTTTGTGTTAATGTCTGAATGAGAGTTGTGTTAATGTCTGAATGAGAGTTAATCTATCAATTTTATTTATTTGTTGATTGATTGAACAAAGTGGCAAAAATACGCAGTGGTTCCCTACTATGAGAGTGTTGCCGGGTGCGCAAGGAGAGGAGAAGACGAAGGAATTGGCGGAACAAGTGGTGGTGGGTGTGGTTATGTTGGAGGAGGCGTATGTGAAATGCAGCAAAGGAAAAACATTTTTTGGAGGAGATGAGATTGGGTACCTAGACATTGCATTTGGGTCCTTCTTGGGTTGGATTAGAGCTTTGCAGAAGATGACTGGTGATAAGATCCGAGATCTCTTCTGGTCGGAAACGGCTGCAGCAGCTAGTCGGATGGGAAGCGATCGGCGTCGGAGGTACCTGCAAAGCGCCAGAGGGGGACTCCGGCGTAGACACTCCGATGCTTAAGTCAGTTCGAGTTTTCAGAATGGTAGAGGTTCTCCAAGATGATCCCGATCTTACCTTCTGTTTGGAATTCGTGGGGGTATTTATAGGCTTAAGATGGCGATACCTTACAGCGATAGGGGTAGGCAACGTTTGTAACCATCGCTTCGGGCGATATCAGTTCCGTCATTGGGGCGATAATCATGCAGGGTCTATCGGGAGCGATATCCTCCTTGGTCCCCTAGGATGGGATGACGCCGTGCGCATAAAGGTGCGTGAGATCCCCCCCCCCCCCCCCCCCGCTGAAGTCGACCATCCTAAGAAATTTCCGCTGGCCCAGGCGATAGGTTGGCATTTCAGGGAAGCGTATAGAAACTTGTCCGGGATTGATGCCGTAGCCCCAATGTTACCGTCAGGAGCATTCCAATTGTTATCATAAGCCCAACTGAAAACTAGCCCGAGTGTTCACCAAGGGCTATCCACGTCTGATATCTTAGAATAGGGATCTGCTCGGTCATGAGGCGATATTAATCTTCTTGGCCTCTCGATAGGGCTTATGAAGTCTCCACTTCGTTCAAGTCATAGAAGGACTGTTGTTGGGTTACGTGCGGCGTCATTACGGATATTCAACCAGGCCGTGCCCTAGGCTGGCATATATTCGGGGCTATCGTCCTTTCGAGTGTACTGCAAAGACACAGAGGAGATAGATACTTATACAGAGGTTAGCAAACCTTATACTTACAGAGGTCTGAGGTCACACGAGCCCCGATTTATTCTTTACGCCCGAGAGAGTAGCGGTATCAACGCGGCTTTACGCCATCAGCTACCTTATGGTTATCGCGGCTTCATACCACCAGACGCCTGTGATGCCAACGCGGTTTTACGCATCTAGGGCCACCGGTGACATCAACGCGGCCTTATACTGTGGATACCGGTAACCTTATGGTTTTAGCGTCAGGGCTACCAGTGACATCGTGTCTTTCGGTGTTTTTTCAGACTTTGCCTCGTACTCCTTCCAGTATCTATATCGCGACCGTTACCCCTTTCTTCCGTTCTAGGCTTATCAGTCCTTGAGGATATCGGGACGGCTCGTCTTTTGAGGACCTCAATTTCTTTTTCCAAGGCCTCCCTTCAGTGGAGCCTATAAATCGGAGAACTTTCTCCATCCACGTTCTCCTCATCTCTATCAGTCAGCATCATGGATCATTTGACCAAGAATTTTCTTCTCTCCAAGGGTCATTCACTCAGGAACCTCAACGACGGTGACGTCGGTTTCCTAGAGAACATGCTGGTCAAGACTTCTGAGGATATTCTGGAGCTGCAGGGGATGCTGACTCCGCTCTATTCCCGGCTGGGAGCCATCTCTCTGGAGGACTTCAGTCCTTTGGAGAGTGTTTCAAAGCTGTCTGCCTCCATCTCTCGGATTCAAGTGGTGATCGCTATGCTGCAGCAGCGTAAGGACATGTTGGGGTGCTGCCTGAAGGGGATGAGGGCCACTTCCCATGATCTTGTCCTGGTCATGGATTCCTTGAGGGACCTTCCTGAGGTGCCCGAGGATGCTGGTTCTGACGCCTGATAACGGTGGCTCCCTTTGGGCCTTTTTCTTTTCCTCTTGCCTTGTAAATGTATCTTTCGGCCGGTAGGCCACAATAAATAAATCGTTTCAATCATTCCGCCTTGTAACTGTTCTTCTTCTTTACTGCGCTCTTTGTCATTTTCCAAGGAATATTCTTAGCCCAACTGAAAACAGTCTTGCCATTGGGCGGTTTTTCTGTTGATCGTTCTGCCTTAACTCCGCGCCGTCCTCATTATAACAACTGATCGGCAGATATTAGCATTATTCTTGATTTGCGCGAGATTTCAACAGGCATGACTGCAAATCTACATTTGCACTTCAGACTGTACACGTGCCAATCTTCAAGAGTCGGGTTGGAGGATCGAAGAGTCTCTTTTCTTCTTTTCCCGGCTATTTAATGAGGCTTTTCCTCCTTCATTCTTATCCATTTCTTTCTCCTTCATTTTTCTTCGTTATCGATCCTCTGCGAGTCTCATGGTTGATTCTTATTTGCTAGGTACGGCTTCGGGGAATTCACCGCCAACTCCTCCGACTACCCCTGACACAGATAATCCTCCCCCATCGCCTCCTTGGAGGCCGGTTGTCCGCCGGCGAGGTCGCAAGAGACGGAGGAAGGAAGTTGAACAACGAAGGAAGGAGGCTGCCAAGGCCTCTAAGTCATTTTTCGACTCTCTGGCTTCTCTGGCTAGGGAGGAGAAAAAATCGTTTCCTCCTTTGAGTGATTCGCCTCCGTGGGTTCCTTCTGCTGGTTCAGCCGTTGAGGCAGTATCGCCAAGCGTTAAGGAGAAAACAACCGGGTCGACTACTGCTGCTAGAAAGAGGGTCGGTGAGTCTTCTCCCCCTGCTGTTGTGGATTCACCATTCTGGGGTGGCGATGACGAAGAGGACGTAGTCTATTGCTACGGCATTACTTGGTCCGACGGTGAAGAGTAGGGCCTAACCCTTCTTTTTGTAGATGCCGTATGGCCTTCCTCATAATAATGAATGATGGTTTTACTTCCTTTTCGCTTCTCATCGCTTACTTATTGTTTCTTTCTGAGCGTTCCGGGTTATCGCGGAAGCGTCCCTTTCGCTACGGGTAACTGCCTTCAACTTCTAATCGGTAACTGTCTTCTTTCAGAAGGCACAAATGACTATCCACGTGTCTTTTTCTGTTCTGCACGTGTTTCATTTTTACAGGCTGTCTCTTCTTTAGGCTTTTCCTTTATAAGGAAATCATCTCTCTCTTTTACTGCTTTTGCTAATATTTTGAGTTTTTGCACATTTTCTCTCTCTTCTGCACTTCTTTTCTTCGAGAGGTTTTACCGCGACCGCTCACTGGTGCCGGCGACCGGTTCACTGGCTTTTTGCTCCAGGTATTTACTCCTTCTACCGCCGTAGATTTACTTTCCCTGTCCCTTATGTCTTCAACTGCTGAAAACCCCATAGATCCCGAAGCTAGGAGAACTCGCAGCATATTCAATTGTAATGAGGTTTTGAGGGTTGAATTAGAGGAGAGTGGTATTACTTTTCCCACGGGCTATCGCCCTTTTGTCTCTTTGAAGGACACTCGGCTGCCTGACGCCATGTGGGGAACATTCCGGTTAGTTTATTTCAAGATGTTTACTTACGGATTCCGTTTCCCACTCCATACTTCTCTGTTGAAACTGCTAGATCATTATGACCTTAATCCCGTCCAGATTACTCCACCCTCTTGGTGTGGTATTTACGCTTTCCTTCGTTCGTGCGAGATGAAGCGTATATTTGCTCCATCGCTTGATCTATTCCGCACGTTCTTTGTCTTGAGTTGTCGCAACTGCCTGGTAGATATTACCCCCAGATGGGATGATGTCATTGTGCAACTGTTCTGGCGGAACTTTTAAGGTTTTGAGGAACACGTAGATGACTGGAAGTCTGGCTTTTTCACCCTCCGTTTGCCGTCACGACTCTGGCGCGGGGGTTTCAATCGAAAAATCAATAGTGGCGTTTGGAAAAGACCGGACGCGCTGTCAAGCCAGGATGTTTCCAACGTTAGCGCCTTGTTAGAAATAGAAGGGTCTTTCCGTATCCGGGAGTTTGCTCGGTTCAGGCCCTTGTCAGAGTGCGTTGTGGGTGAGTTCCCTTTTTCTTCTTTATCGCTTCAATCTTCTTAATTTGCTAATATGTTTTGTTGGCAGGTAACGCTGAGAGTAGTTCTTCTGGGGAAAGTGACGCCCCTTTGAACGTAACACCTCTCCAGTCGCTGCCTCCTTCTCCTTCGCCTGAAAATTCCCGCCGCCCACCCATTCCGCCTGGAAGGGAAAGGACTAAAACCGTCACAACTCGCAGAGCCTCCACTCGACCTTCTTGTTTCCTTGAAAATTGGCTTCCGTCCCGTGGCAAGAGGGTAGCTCAAGGCGATCCTGTGTTTGAGAAAATCGACAGCGATAGAGAGAGCATGGACACTGGTCCTGAATTACGTCATGCTACTATTGCCCAAAGGATGAAACTTAGGTCGAGGAGGAATGATGACACGGCGGAATCGGCTGAGGACGATAGCGAAGAAATTGCAGAAGAGACGGAGCGTCTCGTAAAGAAGGTTCGCACAGAGAAAACTAACCCCCCAGTTCCCCCTTTGAAGGGAGTTAACGCGGTCCCCCTCGAGAATATTAACGCTTCTCATGCCGCGAGTACTTCGTAAGTGGTGAAAGATATCAAAGCTATCAGGGTGCCTTCCGCCGTTTCTATCGAAAACAATGAGACCTCGGCAGCCGCGACCTCTCCTTTGTCGTCGGGCCATCCTGCTTCCCCGATAGGTTCTTTTGTCCCAGAGGCAACCCTACCGGTTTCGAATTTAAGCGTTCCTCCTGAATTTCTCCCACGGAAGCCTCATCTTTTGTTTCTGTCTTCAATTTCGGGCGTTGGTGATTGCACAAAAAGTTGTTCCCCTCCTTATATCGCCAACCTTTCTCCTCAGAGGTCCCAGGGCCCCACTGGATATCAGCTGGATTTGTCCTCTTTCGGCACTGACGGGCTTCGTGCCTTAGGAATATCGGATCCGTTATCGCGAGAAGAGCCCGTGGGTCCCATAGTGGGACAGATGTTTACTTCTTCCAAGGACAGGGAAGAGTTTTTACAGCATGCTCCCGAGACACGACAGTCACACATCATGAACGACATGCTGGCTAGCTTTCGAAAATTTCATTATTTTCTTGGAGATCAGCGTAACAAAACTCGACCCTCTTCGGATTTGCAGAAACAATTAGACGCGGCCTTGGCGAAGGCGAAGGAGCTATCGCAGTTGCAAGAACGAACTCGGGCGGAGTTGGAGGATTGTCGCGCTGAACTTTCTCGGGAGAGGTCGAAGGGGAAAGCGAGAGCAGAGCTAATGGAGGCGGAACTGGTGGTGGCTGATAAAAAGAACGTCTTCCTCTGTGAAGAGTTGTCATCTCGTGATGCCGATTTGGCCAAAGTTCCTTCGAGGATAGCCTGGTGGAAGAATAAGACCATCGAGGTTTGTATCGCAGGATTTATGGATCTCCATATCCGAGGCGCCGTCGATTCATCCATGCTGGCCGATTACGCTTCCCAAAAAATTAAAGATCTTAGTGAAGGCGAAAGGGGTTTTCCTTCTTCTGGGGAAAAGCAAGGGAATGATGACGGCGAGGCATGCGATGACTCTTAATTGATCCATTGAAGAACATTGCTATTTGTTTTCCATGTCTTGTAATAACGTCCTATCTCGCGGCGATATCGGTACCTTGCTCTTCGGGCGATATCTTATTTTATTTCGCTCTCTTGTACTGTCTTGAGAACTGTTCTTTTATTCAACGCCGATTTGCATCATTTCCTTTCTTGTGATATCGCTTTTGCTTTTTATCAAAAAGTCACATCTACTTTTCAGAGCATTTAATGCTCGCGACCCTTCCGTCGGTGCGCGGGAAAAGTCATGATGGTGCAGACACACGTGTTCGTTTCTTCTGCCGCTTCACCTTAGCGTGTTTAGAAATTTTAACAAGATCGAAGCGTTTGTCGCGCTTCTTCTAGAGTCGTACTCATTGCTTGAGTCTTATCCCTCATGCCGCTTCGACACAACAACTGCAGCATCCGTCGTTTCCTTTTAATTACTAGGGTTATAAACCCTCTTTATTTCTTCCCTTTTCTTTTTCACTCCACTTTTTCATATTATCTCTCGGCCGTCTTGTCCTTCTCACCTCCATTCAAGGCTTTCAAAGTTCTTTCCTTTCAAAGGTATTTCCCTTCTTTTCCCTCGTCTTCTTCATTTCTATTTCCTTAGTCCTGCCATGGCAAAGACTCGCCGTTCTGAGTCAAAGGCTGCAAGATTCGAATAGCATACCGTATATGCATATCGTGCGGCCCATTTATGAAGACTCCGGCCCCTGCCAGTTCTTGGTTTTTGGCTCCGTCCACATGAACGATCCAAAGATCCGTATATGTTTCTGGGAACGGGAGATCCATATCGTTCCATTCCGCTTCAGGTACACCACTCAAAGGGTCCTCTGTGAAAGTACACTCCGCTATAAAATCAGCAAGGACCTGAGCCTTTACGGATGGCCGGGACTGGTACCTCAAACCATATTGTTCGAGTTCTAGGGCCCAGATCAGCATTCTTCCTGAAGATTCAGGCTTTCAAAATATCCTCTTCAAGGGTTGCTCTGTAAGTACAACGATAGGATAAGACTGGAAGTATCGGTCCATCTTGCGGGCGGCTTGTATAAGGGCGAACGCTATTTTCTCAATACGAGCATATCGCAGTTCCGCGTCCTTTAAGACATGACTCACGAAGTAAACTGGGCGATGAGTGTGGTTATCGTCACGAATAAGGACGGCGCTGACCACTTCGTCCGCCGCGCCCAAGTACAAGTACAGGGTATCGCCGGACTCGGGCCTTATCAATAATAAATCGGATGATAAATAGTCCTTTAAGTCCACAAATGCTTGCTCACATTCTGGGGTCCACCCGAACGTGGCTTTCCGTCGTATGACTTTGAAAAAAGGGAGGCACTTTTCTCCTTGCTTGGAGACGAATCGTCCCAGAGCGATAACGCGCCCTGTTAGCCTTTGCACTTCCTTAACGGTTCTCGGCGATATCATATCATGTATAGCTTTAACCTTGGAAGGATTAGGCTGGATACCTTTCTGGCTAACTACGTAGCCCAAGAACTTACCCGTCTGAAATGCAAACATGCACTTCCGGGGGTTTAGCTTCATGCGATACCTTTTCATCACATCAAAAACTTCCTTTAGGTCCTGCAGGTGATCATGAAAATTCGCACTCTTCACCAGTATGTCGTCAACATATGCTTCCACATTTCTCCCTATTTGTTCCTCAAAAATCTTATTTGCCATTCGCTGAAACGTGGCCCCCGCGTTCTTTAGTCCAAATGGCATCGCTGTGTAACAATACGTGGCTTTAGGAGTAAGGAAGGCGGTCTTCTCCTCATCCTCTAGGGCCATAGGGATTTGATGATATCCGGAATTGGCGTCCAATGAGCTTAGATATGCGTACCCAGCGGTTTGATCAACCAACTGATCTATGCGAGGAAGCGGGTAGCAATCCTTAGGACAAGCATCGTTCAAATCGGTGAAGTCAATGCACATACGCCAGTCTCCATTGGGTTTAGGAACAAGAACCGGGTTGGCTAACCAAGTGGGATACTGTACTTCGCGAATGAAACCCGCGTCAAGGAGCTTTACAACCTCCTTTTCCACAGCCGACGCTTTTTCGGTGGAGAACGCCCGTCGTTTTTGCTGAACTGGCTTGGCGTCAGGGTCAACGTTAAGCCTGTGCTCGGCTATTTCTCGTGATATACCTGGCATATCGGCGGGCTTCCATGCGAAATTTCCTTGGCATTTGTTCAGCAGCCGTGCCAGTTGAAGATTTTCCGCTGGGCTGAGCTTATCGCTGACCAGGAAGCTGGCTCCCTCTTTGCCTATCACTGATACGGGTACCATCTTGTCAAGGGGTTGAGCGCGTTTTTCATCACCCTGCTCGTAGGGGTCTGCCGCTATACGCACGTATCTATCGCAGCTTGTCTGAGTCATGAACGAATAGCATTCTGCCGCCAGTTTCTGATCACCTTTTATCGATACCACCCCGTCCCAGGAGGGGTATTTCATCTTTAGATGTTTTTGTGATATCGCCGCTCCAAAGCGATTGAGGAAAGACCGTCCGAGTATGACGTTATAGGGCAGATTCAGATCCACAACAAGGAACAACAAATTCTCTGACCGTTTGTAAGTGTCTTCTCGGAAGTATACGGGTAAGGTGATTACTCCCGTAACAGGGATAGGGGTCCCATCCACTCCGATTATGGGTCTCTTACTAGGCGTTAACTCATCGTGGGGGCGTTTCATGAGATTGTAAGCTTCCAGCGAAAAAAGGTTCACGGCACTCCCGTTGTCCACAAGAGTCCTTCTTATACCATGACTGGCGATGACAGGTGTGACTACCAAGGCGTCATTATGGGGATAGATAACGCCTTTTTCATCCTCTTCTGAAAAGGATAAGATCATGCGATCAAGTATGTCTATCGCTCCACCTTTCTTTGTTATGCCGTCTCGCGTACGCTTTTCCCCTTTCGCCACCATCGACTGTTCTGATTCATCTGCGTAGGGGACCCCTCCCGCTATGATATTGATTATGGGGATGTCGTCGCCATCTATCGCGAAGGTTTCCCCACCCTTTCCTTTGGGAGCGTTATCCGGCTGTGGGACTGGAGGGGGCCTTGGTCGTTCGTCTGCCGCTCTTCTTATTGGATTGTTTCGGGCATCTTCCCTTACTTGAGTCGCAAATTCTCCCAGATATCCTTCCTCCACCAAGCGTTCTATCGCCCACTTTAATTCTCTGCAAGCCTCTGTGGAATGTCCTCTGGCTTTATGGAATTTACAGTAAGCGTTTTCTCTTTTGCCTAAAAGCACTCCAGGTTTCGTGGGTGCAGGATAACGGATAGGAAGATTTCGTTGTTCCGCTATCGCCAAGATCTCCGCTCTTGGTACATTCAAAGAGGGAAAATCCTGATCATACGCCCGATTTTTGTTAGCGTTCCCTTGACGCTGATGAGGGGAACTACCTTGTTTTCCTTTCGAGGAATTTCCTTTTTGCTTATCGTAGGTCTTTGGGATGTAATCTTTCCGTCGAGCGTAATCATCAGTGTAATGATCGTCAACCAGAGGATTTGCGGGAGCGGCAGGGATGTGAGGTGCCCCAGGCGGCATATTAAATGTTCTATTTCTATTTTCTTCTTCTTCCATTTTCGCATAATTATGGGCTTTAAGTCTTAGTGCGTCCAAGGATATTGGAGGATCCACCATCAATGCATCTTTCAGTTTTCCATAGTGGCAGTTTCTTTTCAGAGCTTCTATGGCGAAATCAATAGTAACGCCCGGCGTTAATGACATTTCCAGATCGAATCGGCTGAGAAATTCTTTCAAATTCTCTTGGGGCTTCCGCTGTATGTCAATTAACGTTGCGGCAGATTTCTGAATTGGAATTGCTGTACTAAATCTGCTCCGAAATTTGGATTCCAACTGTGCGAAATTACTAATGGATCCGCCAGGAAGACCTTCAAACCAAAGACGAGCAACTCCCGATAAGGTCATAACAAATATCTGACATAAAGCCGCATCACTGTGGGTTTGAAACTGGACGAAATCCTTCACTTTGTTGATGTGCGAAATAGGATCTTTAGTACCATCATAAGTATCAGCGGGAAGCTTCACTCGCCTACTGACCCTGTGACGTCTTACACGATGACTGAAAGGGTGACCTGAGGTATCATCAAGAATCTCACGCGCATGACGTGGGGGAGATATGTCTCCTTGTCGCCCTCCTTCCCTTGGTTCAGGTATATGATGTCGCCTGGGAGACCGACTGCGACTCCTGGGAGAACGACTTCGATATCTTCTGCTACTGGATCTTTCACTGTATACGGGAGATAAACTCCTGTTTGTTCCTTCCCTCCGTCCGGCCCAACGGTTCCTCAACGCCTCAAGCTGCTTGTCTTCCTGCAGAAGAAGTCTTTGCGGCATTTGTGGTACATAAGCCTCTACTCCTCCTTGAGTGAGCTGTACATGACCAACCGGGGGATTTCCTGCGGATAAAGGCACTTGGGGGTTCTCTGGAAACAACGGGGGCAGAGGTCGATCAGCAACAATAGATGGTGTGAACATGACGCGAGGAGGAACGCTAGATCCAGAAGCACCAGGCGTGACTCTAGTGGCCATTTCAGTCAAATATTCCAAGCGGGAACGAAGCGCCGCTATTTCCATAGCAAAGGGATTTTCATTGTTAAGCACAGATCCTTCTAAAAGAGGAGTGTAAAGATCAGATCCCACCGTCTGTGATGAAGAAATGACCGTCTGTGAGGAGATAGATCCTCCGGCGATCCCGACCGAGAGGTCCAGAGGTCCCGAGATAGTCGATTGCGTCGTCATAGAGAGATCAGCAGTAGCAAAAGGAAATAACCGCCTGCGAGTTGAGAAAGGAATATTGGAAAATGTAGACCGGTCTGGCTCCGATCTGGCTGTCATAACCGTTCCGATCTCCCAACTAAACGGAGCTTGGCTATTAAGGACGCTCACTTAATACACCAAAGCTCTCAATGAAAGCACCATTTGATAAGATCCGAGATCTCTTTTGGTCGGAAACGGCTGCAGCAGCTAGTCGGATGGGAAGCGATCGGCGTCGGAGGTACCTGCAAAGCGCCGGAGGGGGACTCCGGCGTAGACACTCCGATGCTTAAGTCAGTTCGAGTTTTCAGAATGGTAGAGGTTCTCCAAGATGATCCCGATCTTACCTTCTGTTTGGAATTCGTGGGGGTATTTATAGGCTTAAGATGGCGATACCTTACAGCGATAGGGGTAGGCAACGTTTGTAACCATCGCTTCGGGCGATATCAGTTCCGTCATTGGGGCGATAATCATGCAGGGTCTATCGGGAGCGATATCCTCCTTGGTCCCCTAGGATGGGATGACGTCGTGCGCATAAAGGTGCGTGAGATCCCCCCCCCCCCCCCCCCCCCCCGCTGAAGTCGACCATCCTAGGAAATTTCCGCTGGCCCAGGCGATAGGTTGGCATTTCAGGGAAGCGTATAGAAACTTGTCCGGGATTGATGCCGTAGCCCCAATGTTACCGTCAGGAGCATTCCAATTGTTATCAACTGGAGTGCAGCTAATTGATGCAGTGAACACTCCTGGTTTGGTGAAATGGGCTGACGTCTTCTCCTCTCATTCTGCTGTCAAGGATGTCTTGCCCCAAACTGACAAACTCATTGAGTTTGCTAAGGTTCTTGCTCAAGCCAGAGCGGCTGCTCCTCCGACGAATTGAAAATGTAGTAATGCGATTTGCAGGTTGAGATTTCTGTGATCTCTTTGTTTGCCTTATGGGTGGTTTAGTTTCATGGTAGCTGGAGAATAAAAGTGAATTCAGATGTGTTTTATCGGAGATGTGTTGTGCTAGAGATATGAATAAAGGAGGGATTTAGTATAGGGAAAATTGTCTTGAGGTACATTATTTTAACTGAGTTGATCAGTGAATATTCAAATGAAAAAAATAATCCCTCGTGGGTGTTTGAGGCTGCGTTGAACTAGATGCTAAAGTTATAACAAGCTTTAGGACACCCTTGATCTTATTTGATAATTCATTCTGTAAACCATACCATGTTTTAAGAGAAGTGAAAAACCATCATATATTTATGTGGTTTCCAAGCACATGTTTCTTAATTGTTCATCTGTGTTATCCTGTTGTTTGTTTGAGAAGTAACATCGCAGCATTGAGTGTAAATACCTTGCATCTGCCCAACAAAGATTAGACTGTAAATACGCCTTTCAGATCACACCACCACGTCTTCCCTAACCCTGAGATAGTGCAGCTGGTTGCTGACAAGTATCTGTTAAGAATATATATATATGTTGCTTATATATGTTGCTGACAAGTATCTGTTAAGAATGCCATTAGCATCGATTCTTTTGTTTTAATTTTCTTGCAGAATTATTATCAGACTATAAGGAGCATGGTTGTCGGTATGTGCTGTTTGTGTTAGATAGTTGAAGATAATCAGAAGACAATTGAAGTGTAATCTATTCATTTTAGAATACTCATACCACTTTGATAAATAATATTACTTGATGTGTGACATTATGAGCATGGAATTACAGTACTCAGTAACTAAAATGATCATCAATTATTTCAATTTTCTATCGCGACTCTGATGAGATTCAAATAACAAATGAGAAAAAGGAAGAAAAATGGAACTGCAAATGCAACAGGAAACTTTATATCAAAAGGGCAATACAATCAGAGAAAGTAAATGAAACTCTAGATATCATAAGCTAGAAGAGATGATGATGAGTTGATCTACTGAAATATCCCTGCCAACCTTTTTCAAAAATTTGGAAATTAGTGCAAATTAAACGCGTTTTTCAGTTTTTCAACTCAGAAAAATAAAACCAGCGTGTGAAGTAAACAGGTTTTCTAGTTTTTCTGATCAGGAAAATTGTGCGAAGTAAACACGTTTTCCAGTTTTCAGAATGAAAATAAAATTCTCGAAATTCAGAAAAACAGCAAATTTTCAAATTGAACATATATCCCAAGTAAACGGGGCCTAAGGGATAAATAATATTCCGAGAATGCAGGATAATTACTTTTTTAGTTTATTATATAGTCTAGGGAAAAGAAAAAAGACAAGAAACCTAAAGGGGAAATCACGGCTTTGTCTGTTTCTGATTTGTATGGGTCAGGAGTAGGATATGGATGCTTGACTGAGTTCTTCTTTACGGAGCCCTATTGCAAACGCTACTGCGCCTGTTCTTTTCTTTCATTTTCTTTTACTTTCTTCTCTATATAATTTAGCTCTTCTCTCTCTCTCTTTCTTCTCTCCGTCTTCTCTTTTGTTAAGTAGTTAATCAATTATTAAATAATGTTTAATTCATCTTAATTTAAAGACAGGAAAGTGACTTCTCCAATCATACTATGTATGTATCTTATAAGCAATGAGGTATACCTCACTAGTTACAATTATGGAACTAGGATCTATCAATCTATGAAAACTAAAAGTTATGGAAATAATTATTAACAATGTGTATTTTTTTGGGGAATTTCAATTTTTATCCAGTAAATTTCATGTTTTTTCTTAGGTTTTTAGGTATGAAATTATTCCAGATATAATTCTACATTTTTCAATTTACTCAATTTCTTAGGAAATACATTATTTTCTTCATTTTTAGTTTTAAAACCACTAAAAATTTAACGTGCAAATTAAAACAAAAAATAAAAGATATCCAATGAATATATTTGCGGGATGATATATTGAAGTTTCCTTCTCTCTTTTTCATTATTATTATTAATTAAAGGTTGAAGGCATATGCGTCATGAAAACGTAAGTTGACCTAAAGTTTAAAGACATAACCTTAATTTATAGCATCAAGATTCAAGAGTTGGGGTCGTCTATGCCTAAAAGCCAAAAGGTAAGTCAACGTGTGTCGTTGGACCTTTTTCAAAAAGGAAATATGAGGAAAGGACTGATTAATTAGGAGGTGGACTTCAATTTTCCTTAATTATTAAATCAATACGTACTATAAAGATGTTATTTATTTAAATATCAAATAATAGCTCTAGGCTTTGTTTAAATTGAAGTACGTATTGCATATTTAACATTCTATTTAAAGTAATCAATGCAGAAGATGTGAAGTTGTAGGGTAAGTAGTTTTTCTTCCTCAATCTAAATTTGCGTTTTTGGAGTAGTAAGGGGTCAAATTTGATTTAATTGGGCGCCGCTATCTTTTACCAGCCCTTAATTTGCCTAATTTTTCATGTATCCCATTTTGCTTGACTTGAAGTGACCATATGTTGCATGTGACTTAGCTCCATCTCGCATTCAACTATTATACGCGTATAATAAGCTCCAGAGTGAAGTTATTTATGTTAAATCATAATTGATACATACCGAGATGATAAATATATTAGAAAAGTTTTAAATTTATGCATGTACGAATCTCATTTCTACCTATTAAAAAAACAACAGGTGTTAAGAATTTATGAGGAATGAAATTAGTTGCATCCCTCTTTTTATACTGTTTTTTGGTTCAATAAAAAAATATATATAGACATAAATCTCTCCTTTTATAATTTTCACTTGCGCAATCGTATATTACGGTCTTTTAATCTTCTCTGTGTGTGTCAATTATTGATGTAAACGGTGTGTTTCTGGAAGGTTGAAGGAGTAGCACCTTCCTTAAATTTCCTAGCTCGTCCATTTGATTAGATTTGTTGGACATGAAGCTAAAAAATTGACTTTTCGTGCCATGAAAACATTAATGTTTCCACCCAATTTCTTAAAATCACGATATTATAAGTCATTAGAGTGGGTCTAGTGGTAGTGATGATGAGTTGCTGAGATCTTCAAGAGATCATATGTTCAAAAAAAAAAATATATATATATATATAAATATTAGAAAAGAACAAATCTAAAAACAAATTATAAATAAAATTTAAAATAATAATTTTTTATAATTTTAATTATTATTATATTTGTTACATTTTTTAACTAAAATTCATAAAATTTTACTACTTTTTATTATTTTATTTTATTTTATAAACTATTTTAAAAGTTAAAATTACAACTTTTTTAAAAAAAACTATAGAATTTTTTACACAAGATCGTTGGAACCGTAACTAGAATAAATGGTCGTAGGAGTTCTTATGTATATACTTAGTGTTGTGATCTTTTTATTGCTTTACCCGATCTCTTATAACACACATAATTATAGTTTTGTATTAAGGTTAACGAATTAATTACTTAAAAATTATGAGCTCTTAATTAAAGATGGACCGGACCCAAACGTACAGTATTGCAGATAAGTTTAAAAATAAGGGACATGACACCCAAACTAATTAATACTAATCAATAAAAAAAATACAATGGTTTCAAATTTATGGTGATGGACGAAGACAGAAAATATGCACTATAATTTAAGCAAGCGCCATTGACCTGTAGACAATGCTATCACATGGAAATTATAAAGATCTGGGCATTTTTTTTCTTCTCTTGGCATCATGCTGATCATTCTCAATGCTCTCCTAAGAAAGGGACCTTAATCCAGCTGTGGGTTTCAGTGTCAAATATACAGGGCATCTTCTACGCTTGACTAAAGGCATTTTTTTCCCCAATAAAATAAAAAATAATTGACGGGTGTACACATTTACCAACTATGTAATCTTCATAATTACTACTCCAATTAATTAGATACTTAATCAATATAATTATATATGTTAACTCCTTTATTTTTATCTTTCAGGTTAATTTGAACTAGCTAATTAGGAATACTTATAGTTAATTATGTTTATTTGGAGTTGATTCCAATAATATTGCACGTATACATACAAAAACTTCTTTATAAACTTATGGAAAATGTAGTTTTCTCAAGAACCAGTCAAAAACCATACATGGAGTTTCTTGAAATTTCAGTATGACTGACTGACTCTAAATTAATTGCTAAAAGCTAAAAGTCAAGTGAAATACGTCGGCAGGTGTTAATTATATAAAAGGTGTAATTAAGGATTTCAATTAGTCAATTATTAAGCAAACATAACTATAATGTAGAGTAAAAGGATATCGAGAATTCTCTGCTGGCAATGGCATGCATGTGTGTGAAAGGATGTCTGAATTCTTACGTACATAAGTGTGGAAAAAATTGCATCCTATGTCGAGTAATAACAATGGATTTCGATACTTGCGGAGACTTTTATTAGCTAGCTGGGTATTAAGTAGCCTGATATTTGGATTAAGAGTGAATTAATTGTTCATCACTCGTCGCACCCGAGTAGAACAAATGAAATTTATATAATGTAAAATTGATGTAAGATTAAAATTAATATAGTGTTGACACATGGCATTCGATAATTAGTACAATATAAAATTAAATATTTGAAGTTAATACCTAGAATAAACTTTTTTATCAATTATGAATAGGTTAATTTAATTACCAACCAATTTAATTAATTACTCAATATTAGTTTATTCTATCTATTTTCATATTTATAATTTTATAACAATAGTGGAGAAGACATGAACACTAGAAAAAAAAATGTACTCTCCATATGAAAATGAAGCCATTACTTTGTTTGTAGTCGGAAATGGGCCTATGTTGACGAGTTTTGACGAGGACAGATCCAATCCAATAAATGACGCCAGGCCGTCGGCTTTCTTTTAAGAATTAAGAAAAAAAAAGTCAGTGGGATTAGGTGAGTGTTTAAATTTTAACCACCGTCAGACAGCCGTGCCGTCAACTCCGTTGACCTAAGGGCGACGTGCTCTCCCCCACGTGGAGGACTGCCCGTACGCTACTCTGGATTCCGATGATGTATCAAATCTCACTCCGTCACGTTTAACGCCTACTGTCAACGGAATCTACAACTAACCTCTACTCCCTTTATTACCGAAAAGAAAAGATTTCTACTCCACATTATAATTGGTAAAAGCATAACAATATCATCATAGTTATCCGATTCATTAGCGGGATTTTTTTTTTTTAAAGCGATAGGGTCTTAATTAACCATGGGTACTTTGCTCCTGATTAATTGTTTACTGAGTGAAATTAATTTAATTGTAGTTTCTTATTCAAAGAAATAAAGAAAATTATCCTACTTATTACTAGTTTTTTTTTTCATTCTATCGGTTTTTTTTTCCTTTTACGAATAAGAGATTAATCTCGCTCGAATACTATCGGACACTAATGACTATTATTTATTATTTTTTTCATTTTCTAGAGTTGAACCTAGCTAGACATAAATTAGAATGAATATGTTTCTTACTAGTTGACTATAACCGATATCAAGTCTTTTGTAGACAAAAATGTGAGTAGAAGGTTGGAACTTAAATCGTAGCCTCCTGCTCACATCTAACGTAAACGGTCTATAAATACCCGTTATACCATATAAATGGTATTCTATTTGGACTTTAATAAATGACATTTTAAAGTCGGGTATGAGAATTAAAGTAATGATTGGTGTAGAGTATTTTTATATATTAAATAAACTGATCAATAAATATTATTTTCTCTCCTATATATTGAATAAATTAATTATAAAATACTTAAAAAATAACAAAACATCATTTATTTGATATTAAATTTTTTAACCTAAGACAGTCATTTAATTTTTTTTCGAGGAAATGCTTTTTAAAGATTAAAAAAATCAGCAGCATTCATTCAGGTTTTTATGGAAAAAAAATCACGATTCTTGATTACTCCTGCTTTTTCTCGCCAAGCAGTTGATATCCCATTAACTGTTGGTTAAAAACAGAAAAATCTAGGAAAAAATGCACTAGCTAGTATGATTGACAGATCAGTTAGTTTGAGAATGTTTTATTTACTTAAAAGGTTTAAGTTCGAGTCTGAAAATGTAATTATTTGTAAATTTAGTATCATTTAAATCTCTTAAAATAGTCCAATACGGTGGGATTGAGTTGATTTTTTTACCAGGAATTAGGAAGACTTTTAAATCCATGTTAAAAATAAATTAAATAAATGTTATGAATAAGTATATAATTGTAAAATATGGAATGAAGGTAAACGACTCTTTTCTTTTAGCTAGGTTCAAACCGTAGATATTCAAGCCCACACACAATGAAGATTAATTGGGTTCGTATCAACTTAATCAACTTATTAAACAAAATACTTATCATAAATAATTTCTTCATATATAATAATCGAATTTCCGAACCTCTTTTCTAATTGGTAAACGGAACTCAACCAAACATGTCAATCCTGCACACGGCGCCCGAGAAATCCTCCATCGGTATCATGCCACGTCATGGATCCCGCGCAAAAAACGGCTGGTCCTCTCGTCTTCCCTCTGGTCCTTGTTTTTATTATTTTCGGTCCCCAAATTTCCAAGTCTTTGCTATCAATTTTTTTAATTTTTTTATTCTTTTACAAATACCCTCCTTTCTCGTTGAAAATCCTATAAACAACACATTACGCTAAGTCAGTCGTCTCTCTCTCTCTCCCCCTTTCATTTTCGCTCTCCGTGGTTTTAGTCATGGAAAAACAATATTGCCGTGAATTGACGTTCTTGCACTCCGGCGACTTCCTCCGGCAAAACCATACCGGTGTTTCGGATCATAATTCAGTGGATAATTCGGTTGATCAAAGCAATACCATGATCAGAGAAGTTGATTTCTTCTCCAGTAGTAGGAGCAGCGGTGATGATGAAGAGATGAAGAAAATTGGATCTTCCGGTTGTTTGGCTGATTCAGGAGTTATAAACGTAAGGTTTTGAATTTTAATTTACGAATTAGTAGTAGTGTTATATATATATATATATATGATGATGATGATATACATATATTTCCTTTCTTCCTTCTTCTTCTTCTTCTTCTTCTTCTTCTTTTTTGTCTTTTAAAATGTTTATTTTTGCTGATAACAATTATACATGTGGTGGAAATTGTTGTTAACTCAAGTGCAATTTAATGTGTTGCAGACAGGACTGAATCTCCTGACTTCAAGTTCTGGTTTCTTACAAACTGCAAATGACCAAAAACCCAACAACCAAGTGAGTAGTGTTCTAGTCATGTTCTAATCAATCCCGTGTTCGAGTATATTCATTGATTCACATGAATTATGTGGAGTGACCCTTTTAAATATTTAATCTCATTAATTGTACACACATTTCTTTCTTTCTTTATTTATTTGTAAATTTGCATCTGTTTTTGGTTCAACATGTTGATCAATTAATGATCTTGAAAATGGGAATTTGGGTTGTAATTCTGCAGATGATGATGATGATGATGCAAGTTGAGTTGGAAAGACTGCACAATGAAAATAAGAAGCTGAGGCTCACTTTAGATCAAATTACCAAGAACTACAAAGATTTGCAAGCTCACCTCTTCATGGCAGTGCAAAAACAAGCAGATGGGATCCCAGGAGAGCAGGTGATAATCACAGATTAAATTGATAAATTACTTGTTTTCGCTAATATCCACACACTTAACTAGCTAGGTACTTGTAAAATAAATTATGTGTTTCTTTAATTAATTGTAAAATTAGAGATAAACTTAGAGAATCCAAACGATCTCTATATTATACATCTATATATTATAACTTCAAGAAACGGATAATTTGGTCGAATAAAATTGAAAACACAGCTTCTAGCGCTCATGGCAAACTCCAATTTTTCTTATTTATTTATATTATTATTACTTTCTGGGATCTCTATTGTAAATTAATGTAGCAGCACAATTTTTTTGTGTGTGATTGAGATATGACAAAACTAAACTTTTTATTTTTATTTTTATTTTTAGTAGATAATTCGTTTTCTTTGTATGTAATTAATGAATGGTGTGAGTGATACCTTTTCTTCGTCTACTTTCCTTCAATAGGGTTTGACGCAGAGAGGTGGGGAGAAGATGAATGATAACTCAACAAGTAGTCCAATATTGTCAGCCCAACAGTTCGTGGTGGGCCCACGCCCACCTGTCTCATTAGATGTCCACGACCCATCGGCATCTGACAACAGCGACAATAATAATACTAACAAAATGCAGAAAGTGTCGGTTTCTCCAACAAATACAAAACAAAATCCATCATCTGTTATTGCTGATGAAATGGACGGTCTTGATCAAAGCTCCCAGAGCTGGGGGGGATCCCCTAAAAGCCCTAAGCTAGAGCATGGAAAGGCTGATCAGGACCAAGCCCCCGACGCCCCCTATCGGAAAGCTAGAGTTTCAGTACGAGCAAGATCGGAGGCTCCTATGGTAAGTATTTTTCACAAATTAGAGAACTCGAATTCGAAATTTAATCATTTCTAATTTGATTTAGTTTAATCTAGTGGGTCAATAGATATAAATGTGATATTAATATATAAGTTTGTTGAGATAATGATAGTTTTTTTTTTTAATTTTAATTGTTTAATAATTATAGATTAGCGATGGGTGTCAGTGGAGAAAGTATGGTCAAAAAATGGCAAAGGGCAACCCTTGTCCTCGAGCCTATTACCGCTGCACCATGTCTACTGGATGCCCGGTTCGGAAGCAGGTGATTATTTATCCGATTATCTTTTATAAGAAATATAACTGAATTATCAACGTTAATAAAAAAATTAAAAAATTAGTGTGTCAATGACTAAAGTTTTGTTTTGAAATTAGGTGCAAAGATGTGCCGAGGACAAGAGCATATTAACGACTACATACGAAGGGAACCACAACCACCCTCTTCCACCAGCAGCCACCGCAATGGCAAACACCACATCAGCCGCTGCAGCGATGCTTCTGTCCGGTTCAACCACGTCTTCATCAAACCCTAACAACTTCTTCCCACCTTCTTCTTCCTTACCCTTATACGCATCATCAACAATGGCTACCCTATCCGCCTCCGCACCATTCCCAACCATCACCCTCGACTTGACACAGCACCACCCCACCACCACCAACAACAACCCATTCCTCCGCTTTCCTCATCCTCCTCCTTCTTCCTCTTCCCCACCCGCATTGTTCCCTCTCCCTCTGAACGCCTCCCCGCAACTTCTAGGGCACCCCTTGTTCGCAGCAGCGTCCACGTCACCTAAACTAATGCATTTAGGGCAACGAGCAAACTCAATGGTGGAAACTGTAAGTGCTGCCATTGCCTCCGACCCGAATTTCACCGCAGCATTAGCCGCGGCCATCTCTACAATTATGGGGGAAAACAATGGTAGTAATGCATCAAATGGTAATGCACCTGCCTTGCCTGGTTCGCCCCAACTACCTCAATCTTGCACCACTTTCTCCACCACCTAGACTATATGTGTGCATCTTCTGTTCGATCGTACGTGGCACGTGTTCTTTTTCACCTCAGAATAAGGTTAACGGAGTCATATAGGTGAGGAATTTTCGCGGATGGATCGAGCTTTTGCCTTGGTGTGGGTTAGAACGGTAAATTTGTTGTTACAAATATTGTGGTAAATCGTGCAAGAAAGGATTTGTTAGGAACTGTACGTATATAGAGAGGATATATCATATATAATATTGTTTAATTAATATTTTTACGTATTTGTTGTTGTGAAGTGGATTCTATGTGATAAGCTTTGGAAAACTTAGAGTGGAATAATGTAAGAATGATATGGTGTACATGATGAGAACAAAATGTATTTTGGAGAAGGAAAAGAAAAAAGAAAAATTACACTACATGTGTAAATAAAAATAAAAAATATTGAAAGGAATTATTTACATTTATTTTCTTAGTGCCTCTTATCTTATGGGTTGGATTTATGTTTTTATCAATAATCTTGCTAAATTAATTATTTCAAGCTATATATATAATTAAAGATTGTCTCTAGATTTGATTATAAAGTGCTCTAAATATTTCATCTAGTTTGATTGTATAACTAACTTGATGGTTACAAGTCTCTATTATTTTTGGTTAAATTGCACTATGGATACATTTTCATCCCTGAAGTTTTTGACTCCCACCCTTTAGTCCCTACGGTTTTTTTATTATTATTTAAACCTCTTACATTTCTCAGTGATAAATGATTGTTATTCTATTAAAATTATAGTCAATATATATGTTGATGAGTGAACATATAAGTATTTGTAATGTCTGTAATAATGATATATATCTTTGTTTTTTTTTTACTATGAATCTAAGTTATTGTCATTTTTTCTCCAATGTAATCTAAATTTGTTAAAAGGATAATAAAGTGTTGTATTAGATAGATCATCATGGTATCATTGAATAATTAAAAAAAATTATCATTGAAATAACGTTACAAATTTTAATCCAAAATTATCAAGGACAAAAACTGGGGGTCAAAAACCTTATTAAAAACCCTAAAATATTTTTCCCTTCTTAATGGACTGGCTCCGGACTGTAGGCTTGTTTGGGCCCATTAAAAGCCCAAAACTACGCATCGTACTTTTCACTTCAATTTCGTCACTCGTGCTAAGAATAAGAAAGCCAGCTCCACGCTCGCCAGAAGGCTTCGAAAACTCAAGTCAAGTACCCGATGCTTATAAGAAAAAGAAAGAAAGTCAAGTAGGGTCCCATTTTTGTAACTTAAACTGATAGCCGTCAGATGTGTGGCTAGATACGGACACACCGTTCAAATTTCAAAACCACCGACCGTTAGAGAAACGCTTATTATTCTTTTCCCTCTTTTTTTTAAAAAAAAATATGTAAGAACAAAACAAAAAGTAAATCAATCCAACATAATCCAACGTGAAGCTTTAGGTTTCAAAAGTTAAAAAAAAAAAAAACAAGCTGCCACAATTTCCATGGACTCCTAAAATTATCATAAATAAATAAAAACTCATAGTTGTCTCTCTCAAGAGTTTTTTTCTTTTGGATCCCAATCCAAAAGCTGCAGCCGAAAAAAATCAGCACCTCCTTGAAAAAAAGAGAGACCATGATAAGGCGCCATGGCTGGCAACGACCTCTCCACCCTTTGCAGGTCAGTCTATCATCTCAAAATTTCAGCTTCAGGTGTTTGTTTGTGAATGATAAAGTGTTGAATGCTTAAAATTGTCAATACCCATATGCTTAAATCCTTAAAGTTTTCAACTTTGAGTCATTTGGTGTTTGCATTTGTTGAGTTGCAGATGGTGGGGATGGCTGTTTACAGTTTCCTTGTTGTTGTTTTCTATACATTTCTGGGGCTTTTTCTTGGAAACAGAGTTGCTGAAATCACAGTCACCACAATCTATTCATCTGTGGTAATGTTAACTAGAGATTAAATTTATATGCCATTTGTTTGCAAATTTATGCAATCTCCAAGCTAAAACTGGAAAAAAAATGTTTGTTGGTTTGTTTGTTTCTTTTTCAGGCAATTTCAGTGATGTTACTATTTATTAGGTGCACTGCCATCAACCCAACTGATAAGACCAGTTTTAGAGAGAAAAAGAAAGTTAAATCCAAAGGGTTTACTAAGCTTAATTATGGGTTTATATTAAGTCAAGTAGTTTTAAGGTTTTTTAGAAGGCTTGAGAGGAAGATTCTCAAGACTTTTATAAGGAGAAAGTATCTGGATCCAATGAAGACCAGTGCTCAAATGGAGCCATTGCTCCCATTTCCATTTGTCATGAAGGATGATGGTGCAGCTGTTCCTGATCCTAGAGATGATGACCTCTCTTATTGCTCCCTTTGTGATTTTGAGGTTGGACACACTTTCATAATTTTGCACAATCCTTTGTCTAGTCCTTGCGGTCTGAAATCCCGAGTTGACGACCGAGTTGACGATGGATCTATGTTACATTGAATGAACATAAATGCTATTGTTACTTTGTCTAATGTTTGGCTTAGGTGAAGAAGCACAGCAAACATTGCAGGACCTGCAACCGGTGTGTTGAGGGTTTCGATCACCACTGTAGAGTAAGAGAGCCTTCCGATTGTCTTCTGCAGCGTCCTGTACTTTTAACTTAGGCAATTGCAACCAAATTTACTCAAATTTTATTGTTTGTGATCCAGTGGTTGAACAACTGTGTTGGAAAAAGGAACTACACAACATTCATTCTTCTAATGACATTTGTCTTGCTAATGGTCAGTAGCATTATATATTATCTTTCGGTTGTGTGATTCATTTGATATGAGTATGCTTACCTTTGCCCACCCATCACTGGCACAGTTAATCATAGAAGGAGGAACCGCTTTTGCAGTATTCGTCAGGTGCTTTGCAGATAAGAATGGAATAGAGAGGGAGTTAGAGAGGAAGCTGTATGTTGAGTTCCCAAGAGAGGTTCTTGCCACAATCTCAGTAAGTGGTTCCATCTTTACACCTTTTTGGAATGCTACATCGTCTCTAGTTAGCCACAGGCCAAAACTTACTGGTTTCAACTTGACAATGCGACAGATTCTGTTAGTACTAATGACAGCTTATAGCTCAGCAGCCATGGGACAACTTTTCTTCTTTCATGTGGTTCTCATACGCAAGGTATGGTTGTATAGATAAATCAGAATGTAATTGATGTTTGGTTACTGGGGTAAGAGGAAGCATTTCAGGACTAGGAAACCATATGGACCGAGAGAGCATAAATTTGATCATTTCTTGTTTAACATGGAAACAGCGGTACCAATCCTATCCTATCCGGTGGGTTCCGGTTCTGTCCCTTTCATTAAAGACAGCATCTTTTGACACTAGGAAATTGCAGACACAGAGACCTGTTGTTAAGAATAAAACGAACAGCATTCGACAAGGCTTAAATACACTACAACTACATGAAAAAAAAGTCTATTTCCACTCTTTTCATGTGCTTGTCACTGAGTGTATGTTATTTCTTTTACTTCTGATAGTTGAGGTGAAAGGGTTATTTCAGACTTATGATAAATGGTAGAACTGAAGGATTTTAATCTTCAGCCCTTAAGTTTAGGTTTTGAAACACATTGTTTCTAAAAACTTTTAATTTGTGAGCAATTGCTTCCAATGCTGTCATATCCATGGATTCTTTGGTATAAGATTGTTCTATTATTTGCTGCAGGGAATGAGAACATATGACTATATCCTGGCTATGAAAGAGGAGAACCAATCGATGGAATTAGACCCTTTTGATATTTCAGATTCAGACTTTTCATCAGATTCGGATTATGATTCACCCAAAAAGTCAAGATTTGTTTCAAGTTTTATCTGCGGGGGACACAAAGGAGAGAAGGTATTAAATCTTAGGTAACCCCTCTTAGTTTTCCACTTAAATCAGTACACCAACGTCACAGGAATGGTTCATTTCTTTTCAGGACCCAGCAAAGCTCTCCATAAGAATTGATAGGGAACCTGAGCCTTCTAACTTAACCAAGAAACAAGGTTTTCATGTCAGCATCAATCCATGGAAATTGATAACTTTAAGCAGAGACAAAACTCTACTAGCAGCTGAGAAGGCTAGAGAAAGGCTAATGAAACAGAAGACAGAAGAGCAGCAAGGTTCCTTAAGGCCACTGCCATTGGAAACAAAACGAGGACCATTGACGGAGCCTGAAAAGAATACGATCAACATTGAGACAAGTTCGAGACCTCTTATATCCGTAGGGAAAGTCCCAGCATCACCAGGAAGATTTTCAAGTCCGAGAAGGAGGTTTTCTGGTTCTCCAACTATGTTTTCTGGTATTGTGCCATCACCAAAGTGCAAATACAGAAGCAGTTTTGACCTAAAGCTGACAGAGGTTTCCAGGGAGCTAGAAACCTACATTTCAAAGCAAGTTTTATGTTCTGTAATGAAGAAGGATGCGTGTGAGGCATCCCCCCCAAGATAAAAGATTGTGTGCATCTTAAAGGAATTCTCAGCCTTTGAGAAAAAAAATTCATTGATTGATTGACAGTATTAAAAACTTTTCAAGAAAATTTAAGTTTTATGTTTCATAATTACAATATATATCAAGTAGACCACAATTCAGAATTCTTTTCATTGAAATAGTACAGTTTCCTGTCTTCCATAATTTTGGTCCTACATATGAACTTTGCTATTACGAATTCTTAAATACATGGGCTCCATTTTTGTCAGGATAAACCCAAAATATAAATCTTGATGTTCTGCGTACCTGAGAATGGAAACCCTATCCTGAAACTTCAACAATTTACACACCGGGAGAAGCAGTTTCATGTGCTTTCAGGAAATACATCAACTATATACCAAAAGGAAACAAAATTCAATCCCAAAAATGAGAAGCTGGATTAAAAATGAAAAAGCTCATTCTATTTCCACTTTCAATAAATCACCCAATTATTGTTACTGCACACAAAGTTACAGGAAAAATCATTTCTCAATACTATCGGACTATCTCACAAGTCGACAAGCACAAATCAGAAACACCACTCAACTTTCGTGTCGGCCGATCATATCCTCTGCAAGGCAATGTGCAGTTGTGTTGAGAAATGGCAAGAATCAAATTCTGAATTCACAAAGGAAGGTGAGTTGACCACCAAATGAATGCCTATTTTTTCCCCGTAAATTTACCAAGACTGAAACCAACCACCTCTGCCTGGATTACTTGAACTTTGCGAGTCACTTGATAAAGTGTAACAATCAGGATAATAGTTGTGGAACATCTTTTTCCTGAGAGGCTCACAAGGTTCTGGGGAAACCATGTCAGAATATCCCTGGATATACGAACAGCTCCATGGAGACTTGGAGGTTGTATTGAGGGTGATGTTTAACAGGCAAATGTTGAGAAAGGTGTCCCCTTCTATTCCCTGTAGGATGCCTGCGTACTTGATGTTGTCTCCAGTGACATCTTCAATGGTTATCCCTTCTATTAGAGGGAGAGCCAATGGATCGTAATAGTCATCTGGGTGCTCTCCGTACTGACCAGTGAACCGTATAGCCATCTTGACATCAGTCAAGGTCATATTTGATACATGAACATTTCTCACATACCCACCCCTTCCTGGAGACGTCTTGATCCTAATACCAGTGCTTGAATTGTAAAATCTGAGATCTTTAGCACGAACTTCTGATACCCCACCTGACATCTCACTTCCAATTGCAATACCTGCACTTGATTGTGTTTGTCCAACCAGCCGGCAAATTGTAATGTTACGGCTGGGGCGACCATACGATATGCCATACTCATCCCACCCACTTTTGATGGAAATGAGATCATCACCAGTGCTGATGAAACAATCCTCAATGCAAACATCATCAGAAGAATCTGAAATCATTTGAGAGATGTATATGAAGAAGTATTTATAGACAAACTGAACATGGCTAGATGATGCAAAAAACTAAGATTGCTCTTTTGTGAGAAATGTTCCTTACTCTAATATCCAAGCAAAGAATTGTAGCCTAATGAAAATAATGCCCAAAAAACAAAACAGAAAATGTGTGAAATTTAATCAGCATAAACATGCTATTTCGACCAGACGCAAGGCTAACATTTTCTTTTTTCCTTTTTAATCTGGCACATTTGCTACAGTGTTTATTGTTAATGAATTACATAGGAAGAGTTTTCAGCCCTGAACAGAAGTGTACCTGGATCAATTCCATCTGTGTTTGGTGAATCAAGAGGAGCAAGGATTGTGACATTCTGGACCATAACTTGGCTGTTCATCCATAAAAACAGTCTCAACTCTCCCCCTAAGTCATAAATACTTCACTTTTGCTAAGTTTTATATGGAAATTTAAATGGCTTAGCACAACATGCAAGGAAAGAATGTAATATAAGCCCATTTTGTGGGAACAAACCTGCAGTAAACAGGGTGGATTGTCCAGAATGGTGAGTTTAAGAATGTCACGTTTGAGATGATTACCCCAGTTGTGTTTATCAACTCAACCAGATGGGGCCGGGTATAGTTCAGGGTTTTGTTTCGGAACCAGTCCCACCAGATGCTGCCTTGACCATCAATAGTACCATTATCACCTGCATGGACAAAAAAGTGACATTAGGAAATATATATACCTATGTAGCCATGGAAAATGAATCTTTATCAATATTTCTACCTGTTATGATGACATCTGTTAAATTTCGACCGTAAATGAGGCTTCGGTACCTTTGACCAGGCAACTCCCTTCCTTGACCATAAGATGGTAGAGGGTCAATGACTGGCCAATCATCAGGGTTCTGAAATTTTCATGCTAAGTTATTTACAAACACAAGCTAAAGTATCATAGTTACAGCCAAAAATTATCAAAACCAATGGGACTGGGACACAAGTGCTCAGATTGACTAGTCTAGTAACAACGCATGAACAACCACAAACCACCTATCTTTTTTGCATAAATTTCAAAAGAAGCAGCTTTTACAACTATTTTATCAAAACAATAGCTTTGTTTGATCCCATTCTATAATAATAATAAAAAAAGCATGAACCACATGCAATCAGAACTGATTCTAGCATGTCTGGTATCATTGTATCCATTGTCATGCAAGCAGGGACTTACAGTTGATCCCAGAATCACTGCATCCTTATCTAAGGACAGTGTCAGATGACTGATGAGATCAAAGCTTCCTGTCAACCATTGGCCAGCTGGGACAAAGAGCTTAGCACCTCCCTTGTCGGTAAATGAATTGAGATAGAAGATGGCATTCTGAAAGGCTTTGGTATTGAGAGTGACCCCATCTCCAATAGCTCCAAATTCCGTAATAGTGACACTGTGAGGTCGCCGAATCTCCCCTGAATTTGCCCATTCACATTGTGAGCTGCTCCCATCAATGAACAATGCAAGTAACAGAAGTACATGCACTAACTGAAAGTAACAAAACAATACCAAAAGCAATTAACAAGAATATAAGATCTGATTGCTCACAAAAATATAAACATAATAATATAAGATCTAAATTGAAAAATTCTTTTTTCTTGCTTTGCTTTAGATACGTATCTGTATAATTATGACAACCTTAATCATCTTACAAACCCAGAAGCTAGCCAAGGAAACAGAACACAGACAGAGAGGCAAGGCAAGTAAGCAATACACATAGATGCTTTGATGTTTAGGACCATAACCCAATGCATCCATAAGAACTCATACATGTGATGCCATACAGCTCATTCATGAACTGATAAGCTAACCAACTGAGCCACATTCTGCCAAAAAGATACTAAACCAAGATGAACAACAGTACAGACCCAAAAGAGAGTAGTACACATGCAAGCAACTCAAAATATCAGTCAAATTGTACTGAAACAGAATGACCATTTTCCTCATATCAGATACCAATAAATTTCCCCTTTTTTTAACAGATCACTTTCTGAGAATTTGTGCCAGCATCAAGCTGAATCACATTTTCTTGAAAGCTTGGCCTAAGTGAAAACAACCTAGACATGAAAATCAGAGTACAAAACAGGGGAGCAAGAGCAAGAACTTACAGTAAAAGATCCCCTCATATGACTTGAGATCTGCTGTTTCAATCGTCAAGCGAAAGCAGCAGCTTAACGGGTGAGCTTCCTTGGTAAGTACCAAACAAATCAAAGAAATTGATTTCCCTCAGAATAGAAAAAGAGAGTGAGTGTGAGGTAGATAAAAGGGGGAAAAGGGTAAGGGGATCTTGATGATCAAGATCTCTCTGCTCCCCTAAGCAAGTAAGGAAGCAGCAAATGTCGTAGTGAGTGTGATTACAGATAACATTGAGAACTCCAACCAATGAAGGAAAAAAAAGAAAAGAAAGGAAAGATGGAAATTTAATATTTGACAGCGACCGTGGTTGCTACCCAAAAATCAAGCAGAGTAGGCCCCTCTTGTTCGTTCCATCACCTGGTACTCCATTGGCATTACCCCCCCTCTCTCTCTCTCTACACTTGCTCGGCTCCTCCTCTTCCTTCAAAGATTATATGAACAGAAGAAAATGGAAGGTGCCCAAAAAGAGGAGAAGCAAAATACACTCGATGAAATCGAAGTTGGTTTTGGATTGGTGTGTATTAAAGTTTCAATCTTTATGGGCCAAAAGAGTTTAAAAAGTTGAGTTGGGATGGGATTGTAATTTAATTTTTGGTATATCAGTTGCATGGGATTGGGATGAGGCAAGGGAAGCGCTAGTCGCTCTGTCTCTCCTCTGTTCTTCTCTGTATCAAATGTGTCGTCTCATGTGACAATCTTCCGTTAAGGTGTTTTTCGGAGTCTGCAATTAATTAAGAAAAGAACTGACTGACCTGTTATGTTATTTCCACGGTCTGTCAATAATAAAACCCAAACACAAAAACATCATCATCATTTCGTTCCTGATCCTCGTCATGTATGGCAAGCAGATTTTTTGGGAAATTATAACGGTTTTGGTTATTAAATGAAACTAAATGAAGGTTTATTAATATCGTAACTGTCCCTTGAAAAATAGAATTATCATTAATTATTAATAAGAGTTATTCCACATTGACTAAGGATGTCAATTGATTTTCTTGATTCTTTTAGTACCGTAAACGGTAAAGACACTCTTCTATTGCTTATTTTCAGGGAAAAGAAAATATAAACAATGGTAAATAAATACTAGTATTAGAAAAAAATTAACTAAGTATTGTTATTATATAAATAATAATTATAAGTTGAGAGACTCGAACTCAAGATCTAACTCTTGGTTATTTTCCAAGTATTATTGTTGTGACTTATTAGAGCAAAAATGTCATAAATGCAATCAAATGTTCCCGCTTACCACGTTAGGTGCTGACCATTATAGATTCGAGTCGGTTAGAAATGGATTCCTCGACAATTTTTTCTCTTGTCGTTTTTTTTCTTCTTTCAAATAGTTATTTATTGATTAATTTAGTTCATGTGTTTTGTAAATGATTTCTAACCAAATCTTTAGTTGATTAATTTAATCATCGTATTCATAAAACAATAAAACTGATGCTTCTTTTCATATCGTGCATATTTTAAACGACAATAAAATTGAATCTTTTTTCTCTCGTCAAGTTAGAATATAATCGTTTGGCTTTTAGCTTTTCTGTAAAAAAAAAAAAAATCAATTTTGACAAACTAATTTGCTTAAGATCACACAAGTGGGAACTGGGAACTGTGAACATTATAAGCACGTGAAGCACTTGAATAAGCTGCAACTCTCACTCACCATTAGAGCAACAGCTATACTTTCCGAATCCTTGCTCTCTCGCATCGCAGGTGTTAATGTTAACAATGTGTTAACAATGTGACCTAAAACACCACAGTGATTAAAGATTTACTTTTATATGCAAATGAGAGATGATTTTATTGCTGTTATTCTCATATTTTAAATTGATATTTCATTATTTTTATTGTATTAGATATAACTTTTAATGTTTAATTAGATAGTAACAAAAAGTATAGGGGTGTGAGAATAATTGGATTATGAAAACAAGAAAGAACAGAAGCACCCTAATGCCTGGCTTAAAGTCTTAAAAAGATGACAAGAAACAACACACAAAGAACTGAAAGAAGGGCAAAAAAGGAAGAAATTGCTGGGTCGCAGTTTACCAAAACAGCCCCTTAAAATGGCAATGATTGCAGTAAAGACCTTCGAGAATTGTAAAACCCATAAGAGAATATTTGTCTAATCAGAAGGGGACAAATCTAGCTAGTCTGTACTAGGTAAAACAAAACAAAAACATTGCAAAGAAAAAAAGAAAAAAGAGAGCAGGAATTATTAGAATCTGGCTAACAAAAAAGTTATTAAGGTTTCCAATGCCCTCGGAATAATCTCGATCGAACATTATCTAAATTTGAAATGAAATTTTTCCCCACAAGATTTCTATTCAATCTCGCCAACACTGATATCATACCGTCCACGCGTGCATATATATATTATAGTTGCCGGATTTGAGTATGGTAATTAATTAACCTTCTATACGTTAAAAATTTAAAATCTTAGCCTATAATTTTCTCCAAGTAAACTGAATTGTCAATATCATTCACATATAGTAGTACTATAAATTTAAATATAAACGGGCCACCAATTAATATTTGCACCAGTGACCACACCAACCAATTCTAGATTATGTCTTTGGGCATTATTTCGTTAATAATAATTAGTTGGACAATAATTGAGAATCATGGCCTTTCTCGTGTTGTAATTATATACTCCTTTTGATTTCTAATATACTCAATCCTCTTTTTTTTTATTAAACGTTGTTTATTATTTAAGCACGCATATTAAGGAGGTCGGATAACTCACTATTTGAGATAATTTTACCCCTTATTTTTTTACGGTACATTCGATAAAAGTAAGAACTTTTTTGGGGTAAAATAGTGAGTCATCCGATGCGTACCCAAACAGTAAACGACATTTAATTGTATATGGAGGGAGTACATCGTTTTAGATAAAACAAAGTTTTTGGTTCAAGATAAAATCTCGTACATCCTTTTCAAACGATATTTATCGGAGATGGGAGGAAGTATAAATGAGTAATGAGCATGATATAAATGTATATTTACATTTACGTGGAAATTAGTAGATCCCAGCTACTCTATGTATAAGAACTGCCCTACCCACTTTGACTGGAACTTACTCACACATGGGCTGTCTCTTGCTTGGTTTTGTAGTAAATTTTTTGTTATTTGCCCATTGGCTGTTGTTGCTTTGCGTAAAAGCCCATAAATCCAATCACCAAAAATAATGTTTAATAATAACAATATTATGGTACCAATAATTGTCCAGGCATATGAATTAAAATTTTAAGAGTTAGAAAAAAAGAAAGATAAATGTAGCATAATATTTAGTATGAATAATGATACCAATATTAATTTTTTAATACTAAAATTTATGTCAAAATACTAAGTAATAAATGGACCTGAGCCTCCATAACCAACGGTTAAGAGTTTGAATCTAATAACCCTCATATAATCATTTTTAAGTAAAAATTAAATCAAGTAAGTTTCAAATATGTATCGTCACGTGAATCGAAAGTTAATTATTCTTTATCGATAAACATATATTTAAATAAATAATTATCAAAATTAATATAAAAAATAGATGTACGTATCTAAATAAAGAAAAATAGTAAAAGAGAAGTATCTTTAATCTATCATCAAAGATTCTTTGGAGAAGATGACAAACATTTGCAGATTATAAGTATATATATATATATGCCAGGACCAACAAAACTATATATTCCTATAGTAAGATGAAACTGGATCATATTATTTCCTTTCAAAGCTTTTTTTATTTTGGTCCTTTTTTTAAATTATTGGATGCACGAATGATCGAAATCGGCGTGTGAATTATCCGCGAGTGTTCTCAAAATGGTCGGTCGTTTAGTGGGCACTACTACATCCTCGTTACATTATAAGGTCATGCATTCATGTAGGAGCGGCGACCAAATTTTTTTTTCCTTTTTCCATTGATGATTTATTAAGTCAGGTATATAAGAAGTGGCTGAGTAAGAAAATTAAAACTTACCTAATATAGGCAAGCCTTAGAAAATCAAGACCACGAGTTGGTCTTATAGCCAAATTAACACAGAAACCAATCTCAGTTACACCACGTAACACACTTACAGGAGAAGCTACCAAGTCATGCACCTGAGTCCTATAGCCAAACACAAAAGCCAATTTGTTAGACAACGATGACACACCTATATAGGACCAACAAGTTTTATTTTCGCTTGAACAAACTATTTTCAATGTGAATTTACTACTATCTTTTGGTCTTATGAGTAATACACCGACTAAACGGACGGTGCATTTATATAATTGCCACAAATCCCAACATGTAATATATGTTTATTGGATTGAATGATTAAATTAGACGTATCTCGATGAAACAACCGAATACCATAACATAATTACTCGTAGTTAGGAGTATTTTAATGTCTTGGGTTTAACGTTTTTCTTGTTATTGTTAATTAGTTAATTGTTATTGTATTTTTTTCTTTTAAAAAAGAAGAAGAATGAAGAAGCTATTGAGTAAGTTGATGTTAGTTGGTTGATAGATGGATAGGATATCGAAACACCATCAACCTAACCTTACACAATAACAATACTAAAAGATACTTAATTAAGAGGATCACCTCATGAGTTCTTACACTCGCACATCTTGCAAGCCTAGCAATTATTTTAACTTTTCGATAAACTTTAATTGATCATCCGACCACGTTTCCTTTAAAAAAACGAGTGAAATAATATCACCACTCTAGAAATAAAAGCATAAAGAAGATGTATAGTTAAAATTAATTTAGACAGATAATAACTAAATATTTAAAATTAATTTTTAAAAAAAAATATTTTCTAGTTTTTATTAAAATAATAGAATTGTTAAAAAAGGAATTTAAAATTATTCGGTCATGCATCAAACTGCCCGTTTGGCAACGAACTTAATTAGCAACGTCTGTTCTTGAAAATCGAATATTACTTTTACGAGATTAATGTCTGATAAAGATAGAAAAAAAACAATGGGCCAATGTCATCATTACATGTGTTGCATCATTATAAAAACATGCCTGGGTTAAAAAACAGGCCCAATATCATTTGAAAAAACTAAGAACAAAAATAAATTGAGGCCCATTTAGAGGAAGGAAATGGGCTTATGGGATCTTTTATTTTATATGCTTCAAAAAAGTTTTTTTCCTTTTCGAACAAAAGCTTAGACAATTTAGTTGCGGCATTTTATCAGACGCGTAACCTGCACTTTCACAAAACTCTCCAGTCTCCACCTATACAATCATGCGAAAGAGAAACAAAGTTCCCAAGAATACGCCCCACACACCCAAGTCCGACCAAGAGTACGTGAGTCTCTCTCTCTTTTCAGTTCTTCTTCTTTTTCTTTCTTTTTTTTATTGATGTTCTTGTTTGATTTTGCAGCTACTATGAAGGAGAGCGCTTAGCCAATTTGCTCAAATTACTTAACAGGTAACGACTGGAAGAAATTCTTATCTTTCTTTACTTGTTAGTACAATTAATGTTGTATTTGTTTCTTGTTTCATTAAATTGAGACAGGGAGATAGAGTCGACAAAGGTTTTGGAAAGAAACTCACTCCCTGAAAAATTCTGGTTCAAGGTTCGTATGATTTCAATGTTTTTGTTATCTTTGATCATACTTTTATTTAAATTTTGAAATTTGCGCTGGTTTTTGTTGCAGCAACAATTTGCAATTGGGGTTAATGAAGTGACACGCGTGCTAGAGCGGATGCTACCTGCAGCCGAAATTGGAAGCTCCGGTGAGCAGAAACTGTCTTCAGTTCGTCTTCAGGTTGTTATGCTCTACATAAACATGTTCTGATGTTGTTTGGTAAGGGTGTTTAGGAGAATGTGTTAGAGATGATTATTAATGGATGTGTTGTTATTAATTACTTGGGTATGGTTGTTAGGCTGTGTTGGTTGCTGGTGATTGCGTTCCGAAATGGTTAACGAGGCATCTGCCGAATCTTGCTGCATCAAGGAAGGTGCCATTGATATTTATCAAAGATAAGAAGGGAGGATCTTTAAGGTTGGGTGAGCTTGTTAAACTCAAAACAGTAATTGTCATTGGAGTGAAAGTAAGTGGCTTTTAGTTGTTTAATCCTCTTGTGGAAGAAAAATTTCTGTTCTGGGGTCATTTTGTTGAGATTGTTTAATGTTCTGTAATTTTTTCTATAGGACAAAAGAAATGCTATAAACCAGGTTGTGGAGGAGATCCTACGCGGAGATGAAATCAAACTAGAAGGAGATGAACCAGCAGAACTGACTCAGGAATAACGCCCCAGTGCTGCAAAGTTTTGGTTACCAGGTTGTGGACAAAAGAAATGCTATAAACTGGGGTAAATGAACCAGTTTTGTGAACTTTTAGGTCCGAATCAGTGTCCGTAAGTCCAGAGCTAAAGAGTACCGCGCCCCACTTTGGGCTTAAAGCTTGTTTTGTGAACATCCACATCTTCAAAACTTGTTGATGAGGTCTGTAAAAGCTTAATGTTTTGTATCTGAACTCCATTGTTGTACTCCGTTTTTTAGTGTGAGAATGTAGAGCAATTTCGGTATAATGCTTCTTGTACAGGAATAGTTGTATGAAGATGATTTCAGTTAATAAATCATACTTTAGGCGCATTCAAATGGTCGATTAGGTGCAAACATGGTTACAATGATCTTTTATGATAGTCGATGAACAAATCGGCATAATTCGCCACTTCTCCGATAGTGAGGAGGAAACAAAGCTCTACTTTAATGTTACAATCCTCAGCTCTTCCTCATTGAGATGGTGTGGTTCCCTATTGTACGACTAAAAATTAACATTCTGTTGTTTCTCGATTATGTGCACAAGGAGGCTTTACTTTACATTCTACACCAAAATATTAAATTACAGGCATATTTACCGTATGGCACAACAAGAAGACTCTCTCTAACGCCCCAATCCTTGTAAAGCTTCGGCACTACGTGCTAGCCTGTGGGCTGGCAGCTGGCGATGGCTCTTTCGCACTGACTGGATCAGGGTTATTACCACCACCTCTGCCATTCGTAACAAGCTTGGAAGACTTCTTGTTCTCGGCCTCGCTTTGTTCCTGATCTTTCTTCACCAAGACAGGTTTGAACTGCAAAATACAACCATATCAACAAGAGGAAACGATCTTTTTAATTTATACATCTATTGTAGCAAAAAGGAAAAAAAAACATTTTGAACATGGGAGGACAGTATCCTACAGTTTTTGACCTGGTTTTGTACAAACCTGATATATGGAATATATCACATTCCTCCTTATTTGTGCCATCATCTCCAGGAATAGATTATAGCCTTCGAGCTTATACTCGATAAGTGGATCGCGCTGTGCATATCCACGTAAACCAACAGCTTGTTGAACAAACTTGATTGCTTGCAAGTGTTCCTTCCACAAGCGATCGATATTGCTCAAAATTAAGAACCTCTCAGCTTCCTTCATCAAGCCTGGCGCTTGTTCTTCAACAGTATCCTAAAGTACGATTTAAAAGTAGGAAAAATTAATACTTGGGATATGTGCATATTACAAACATTGCACTCAAGAAACCAAAATTTACATGCAGAATTTACAGTCAAATCCACCGCATTCTAAATATTTTTACTTAGATGTGATAGTTTCATGTATATCAACCTAATGATTGTAAATTATAATTCAACATGAATTAACTAGTTTTTGCTTACGATAACAGAACAATAAATAGCAAAAATTCCCTCTATGGGATAGTAAGACTACTGTACTAACCCTTTTCTTCAAATATGCCTCACGACCACAAAGTCGAAGGTAATCCTGCAACTCCTCATAACTAGAACCCTTACTTCTCAGCAAATCAGGGTTCAAATCATCCAAAAGATAGCAGTACCTAAAATTACAGCCATACAGGTGATAAATTATTACCAGATCACATAAAACAAGGAGAAACATATGATGTATCATCTAATTATCCTGCAGCAATTAATTCTACCAAGTTACATTTTATCCTTGTAAATTTCATTAGGAAAAAAACTGCAAAATTGATAAGAACAAGAAAAGCTGTGACAGCTCCTAATCCATCTACCATCACCCACATGGAATCTAAGGAGACTTACTGTTGAACTTTTGCAATGAGCTTCTCGAGATCCCAACTTTCTTTTGGAGTATCAGCACCAATATTCGCCTAGTCACAGAAATCCCAGTCTGAGAAATTCTCGAAACTCAATACAGAATTACTATACAGAATGCCAGGTAAGGCAAATACTCAGTTTCACAACAAAACTTAAGGCTTTTATGGAATAGACCTGGCTTGATAACTCATTTTGAGAGCCGAAATGACCATAAGTGTTCGTAAATCATTTACATGGTGGAACACACAACTACGTAAGGGAGGTTCAAATGGGGAATTGGTAAGCCATGAGTGTACAAGACTCCAAAAATTATCAAGCTGCTTACCTCTAAGATGTCATCCATTGTCAATTCAGCATATTCAATAATAAGAGATTGGAGATCATTAGATTCAAGTGCTCGTCTTCTCTCAGTATATACACGATCTCTCTGACTGTTCAGAACTTCATCATACTCAAATAATTGCTTTCGAATATCAAAAAAGTAGTTCTCTACTTTCCTCTGAGCTTCATCTAGTGCTTTCGTCAGCATCTGTGATTCAATTGGTAGGTCTTCAACTCTAAAAGCTCTCATCAAACCCTGAACAAGGATATACTAAGTACTGAGTACTCCAGAATAGGACTAACAACTACACAACAGCAGATGAAGGTCGAACCTGAATTCGGTCTCCACCAAAAATCCTAAAGATATTATCTTCAAGACTTAGGAAAAAACGGGAACTTCCTGGATCTCCTTGGCGACCACTTCGTCCACGAAGCTGTGCACATATGCACAAGCCTGTTAATATATATTCTAAAAGAAAGCATGTTCATTTAAGAAAGTATGTTAATGGAAAAGAACAACTTTTTTTTTAAATTATAATATCATTAAACAAGATTTTAAATTTCACTGATGATAAGTTGATAGCATAAAGTATTCTTGACTGTTTAAAAATATAAAAATAGCAATGGTTTTGCCAATTTAACCTGGTTGTCAATGCGGCGTGATTCATGCCGTTCTGTCCCCACCACATGTAGTCCACCAGCTGACACCACCTGGAACAAAGTATAAGAGGATCAACTAGCAAGAACAATACCAAGCAAAGTCATGTGAAATATTTATTTAGGGGAAAGCTAACCTTATTCCTTTCTTCTTCAGTGTAGACTTTGTATTCCTTGACAATTTCCAAAAAGGCACTTCGCAGCTTGGCAATAACTTCATCCTGAACAGGCCCCTATAAAACAAGATACATCATTCATGAACTTCGTGCATACAGAAAGGATTTGATTAACTAAAACATGGAAGGAGAAATCTGATAAAGCTAATACCAATGTCTCACATCTGCAGTCAAATTAGTTTCGCGTCAATTTGAACAGCAAACAAAGTAAGTATTCGTGTATCACACCTTTTCACAGGAATAAGATAGGCGCTCCTCTGCTTCAAGCTCAGTTAGTGATCTCTGACCCCAGGTTTTCTCAGCTAACTGTACAGCTTTCTCAGCCAACTTAGTGTTCTCATTGGATAGCTGGCATGGAAATAAACTTTCGTTGACCTGGAATAGCATAAACAATGAGCTCCAGAAGAATGAATTATTTAAGACTCAAATCTTTTTCAAAATCAATTAGTCCTGAAAAAACACAAATTGAGCAACTAATGCACAGAACCAAACCTTCCATATCTTCTTAGGAGGAGGCTTCTTCACAGACACGAAAACTCCTTCACCTAGCTTAACAACTCTGCAACAATTGTATAATGTATAATGTTAAAGATATGCGTCAAGACCGTTTTTGTACATTATCTAAGCAGACCTCTAATAAGCAGGTGCAGCACTAGTGCTGGAGATGGACAATATGGTCTCTCTCACAACAGAGAGAATGACTTATTACTGCTTGAAAGTGCATATCAACAAGAATTGTCCTCTCATAATGCATTGTTCTCTTAATAAGGTAAAACTAACAGAATCAACAGCAAATGATCTTAAAATTGTACATGTATAGAATGGATGGCATTACATGAGATAATCTACATATTTGAGATAGAAACAGTATTCATGCCTACAGATCATTTATAAGGCATTTCAGTAATTTTATCTAGAATGTTAGGTTTTGTCAGTTGAAAATTTGATCACCAGGTGGTCCAGCCGTATAACTTCCAAAAGCACCAATCATTGTGAAGCTAACATGTACCTTGGCATAAGCATCTCCCGGAGCTTCAACCTTGCCATAAATTCAGCGTTTCCACCAAGAATTATATCTGTTCCACGACCTGCCATATTTGTAGCAATTGTCACAGCCCCTAAGCGACCACTCTGCGCTACAATTTCTGCTTCTCTCTCCACATTTTCTGGTTTTGCGTTAAGAACCTTTAAGAGAACGTATCTATTAGACTTCCACATCCAGTGAAAACGAATTTGCTCACTTAAGTTTTATTTCATGTTCCAACCTCCAAGTTCCAAAATTTTATGTTTGTCAACATGAGAAAAAACTTTACCTCGTGAGGAATTCCAGCTTCTTGCAACTGCTCTGACAACGCATCACTTTGCTCAACACTTGTAGTGCCAACAAGCACTGGCCGGCCTGTCTTATTCATTCTAGAAATTTCAACAACAACTGCCCGCCATTTACCGTTAGTAGCCCTGAAGACTACATCGGACTCATCCTGACAGGCACAAACAACATAATTATGGTTTCAACTAAACCCTGCAAATCAATGACTTCTAGTGGCAACATACAAAAGGTAAATAACCACTCTTCTGGTACACATTTACTTGCTTTTAACTGTTGAATAAAACAATTTTAACCTAATCCTGATCTGTAATAATTTTTCTTACCAACATGGCCCATCAAAATTCTTTATACCAGTAACCAGCATAATAGTAGAAAATCAATATGGAAAGCAAGCTAAAACAAACCTTTCTTATCATGGACTTATTTGTAGGCACAATTGTAACTTTAAGTTTGTAAATACTCTCAAATTCTGTGCTTTCTGTTGCAGCAGTGCCAGTCATTCCACAAAGTTTTGGAAACTGTACTTGTGTAAATAATATGAATTAGCCCAGAAAGAAGAAATCACCAAAAAAGCTTCATCTAATAAGCTAAGAAATTGAAGTTCCAACCTGGAGAAAGAAATTCTGGTAGCTAATTGATGCCAGGGTTATAGTTTCATTCTGAATGGGCAGACCTTCTTTTGCTTCAACAGCTTGGTGAAGTCCATCACTCCATCTTCTTCCCTAATAGAAGACAAAGAAAAATGAATTATTTGTGGCACATTCCTTGAATAATCCACCTTCCTCATGTTCTTTTGCTTAAAAGAAAAACTTCTCAATCCTTCACATTTTTTATGACAAAATCTTCATATAAACATGTCACAGTTGAATACTGCCAACATCAAGAAATACACTAAGATAAATGTAGCACCTGCATAACTCGACCAGTAAACTCATCCACAATAAACACCTCCTTGCCACGTATGATATAGTTAACATCTCTAAGAAACAGCTCTTTTGCCTTAATTGCATTCAGAACAAACGATGCCCATTGTTCTCGGGGATCATACAAATCTTTTACGTTCAAAATATCTTCAGCATCCTCATATCCTTGTTCTGTGAGGAGAACTGTTTTCTGTTTCTCATCTACCTGCAACAAAAGGCCAAGTAAGGAAACAGAACTGAAAAAAAATCAAAACAGGAACAATTCTTCATTCCAGCATGCTTGTGAAAACTCCAGGCTCCTTTTCAGAAATTTAATGGCCCATCCGGTTCTCACATCCAATTAGATTTTTCACAGAAGTCATGTTACTTAAAACTATGATACATTAGTAGCCGGATATCAAATGCAGTCTTACAGTGTAATGTATATCGCGTTCAAAGGCTGCAGCTATTTTTGCGGCTTTATAATACTGATCACCAGGTTTTTCTGCAGGTCCAGAAATGATGAGAGGAGTTCTTGCTTCATCAATAAGGATGGAATCAACTTCATCTATTACACAATAATTGAATTCCCTCAAGACTAGCTCCTCAACACTCTGTATATACCAGAAAATACATTCAGCCCATGGAAATTAAACTGAAGCATTGAATACTTTTCCTCATAAAGCAAGAATTACTTTCCGTGGCAAGATTATCTCTCAAGAAATCAAAACCAAGCTCACTGTTGGTGACATAGGTGATGTCACACAAATAATTCTCCCTTCTTTGCTCGCTTGTCATGTTCTCTGCAATAAACCATGCATTTGATTATCATGAGCAATGAGCATCAGCAGAACAACACATGCAGAACTAATAACATATACCGAAACATGAAAAACAAAATGCCACCCATATGTAAGAGCAAGATGGAAAAAAAACAAATACAATATAATGCAGTTATTATCAGCTAAGGCGCATAACTGATCATAACCATAGCTCAAAAGATTTGAAGCACACACCCATAGATTAATGTTAGGACTCATGAATAACAATAAAAAAAGAGCGTGTGAGAGAGCGGAGAAGAGTTAAAATCCCAACGAAAACAAGATGAGTAATAAACAAATATAAGTCTGCAACATACGTTGGATTAGGCCAACCTTCAATCCAAGGAAACGTGGAACTTGACCAACCCACTCACAATCTCTTCTAGCCAAATAATCATTGACAGTAACAACATGAACACCTTTCCCACTCAATGCATTCAAATAAGCTGGTAAAATGGCAACAAGTGTCTTTCCTTCTCCAGTCCTCATTTCAGCTATTTCCCCCTTATGAAGAACCATTCCACCTACATTGAAAATACACGTCCGTGTGTGTGGTTCAGAATTCCAAATTTGTACATAATAAGATGATTAAGGAAAGGTCCTCTTATCAATTGTACATTAACTATGCATAGCAAGTTACCTATCAATTGTACATCAAAGGGGCGAAGACCTAAAACCCTCTTGGAAGCCTCTCTCACCACTGCGAATGCTTCCTGAAATACCATATGGAATTCAAAACTAGTACATTTTTTCGCATTCGGAAAAAAGAAACAGAAAAAGAAAGAAAGAACTTACAGGTAAAAGAGAATCCAAAGATTCACCAAGTTGGGCACGTTTCTTCAACAAGGAAGTTCTCTCTCTCAATTCAGAATCAGACAACCTCGACATCTCAGCTTCCAATCCATTGATCGAAGTGACAGTTGGAGCATACTGTTTTCTGGTAGATTCTCCTGTATCAGTACCCTTAAAAATCGCACCTAGAAAACCTCCCAATGCAGCACCCACTCGCATCCTCGGCTCCCTATCACTCATAACGTTCCATCTTTTCGCTCCAAGATTGAATTTTTGGTTTGAATTCGCACCGAAAAAGGAAGAACCGAGATGGGTTTTTCCTCTGTTGACAAGTAAAGACTTGGAATTGAAAGTGGTAGCAGAAGTGAAGTAGTGGTTTAAGAGAGGTGATGAGTCGCAGAGTGATGCTGCTGCTGCTGCTGCCATTTTTAAGTTAATAAGGATAAATAATTGAAAAGTGAGGGAAGTAAGTTAAGATAGTGAAAGAGAAAGAGTTGAGTGTTAATGTTCTTCCATGGCGAGTTGTCGTTTTGTTGTGCTTGCGAAGAGAGAAGTAGAGGGGGAGAGGTGAGGGATATAAGTTATAACCGATAAGGTGTGCCCAGAAATCAACAAATCTCTCTCTATATATAATGCTCATGGGAATGAAGATAGAACAAGTGGCTTAAAGATGAGAGCACTCTTTCAACCTGACACGTAGGACTGTTTAATGTGTAATTTATATATTCTTTTGCTTACACTATGTATCAATGGCTATTGCACTCCTCGTGTGTAGGATCGGACGCAGATTGTTGATACGTGCCTCAGTACCAGTTTTAAGCTTTTACGAATTTGTTATTTATTTCGTAATTAATCCTTGTGTTCTCACAACTAAAACTAGTCTCCTTCAAACACTATTAGGTTTTTTATTTTCCACAGTCACTTTAACTGAAGGAGGGATTCTGAAGAATGCTTTGAACAGATGGTGTCCTAGTGTACGAGTTACAAACATCGCAAAGCATTATAGCAAACCAAATGTACGAGACGAAAATTTAGAGAGAAATTAAAACAACTTGTATAGAGAGTGGCAATTAAGCATCTTGTGTTTTAAGTGAAGTCACGAGTTACAAAATCACTACAGTATTAAGGGAACAAAACTTAAAAGTACTCCTACCATTTCCTGTGGTTTTACAAAGAAATATGATCTGCTGACCACATCCCCTTTAAGACAACAATATTTAAGCACCTGACGTCTAACAACAGCAAGACCGAGAAAGGAAGGTTGCAACCAGACCGAGAAACCTAGTAACTCCTGCCCCAGTAAGTCCACTTCTTCGCGATCTTATCAGAGGCAAAGCATTTAGTGCCTGCAAAATTTAATAAACAACAACGAAGTGCTTCAACAAACAGTGATAAAAATGATAAATGTGCAAACATATCATTCTAAAAGTTTGTAGTTGAATTGGCTACGTGTACAGATCTATCTGCTAAGTCCAGCTACATAGATTATCACATACAAAGTTACAAACGAACACACTTCATTACTAGCAGCAGTTCTATTTCTCTGCCCAAGTGCCCCAAAGTTAAGGTCTTTCTATGGGTAAAGCTCACAAAGTCTTTCTATAGGTGACTATAAAAGCATGAAATAGGAATGGAGTACCTTCAGGGAGCTCTGGCTGTTCAAATGGAGTGCACAGGGTCTTTGCTGCTCCTGTCTCACCTTTTGTTCTATTTTTCACATCTTGTTCCACCTCCTGAAGGATTACAAACAAAAAACTCTCTTAAAATGAAGAAAAGTTGAAATGTTTACAGACATGAACAGAAAATTTTCATTAAACTTTGCTTCTTCTAAAATCAACTAAAACAATGCTTGCATGGACTTGCCAAAACAAAAAGAACTTTACCTAATCAAGGAAAAAAATACCACAGCAGCAAAAAAAACTAGCTTCAATGATGGAGCAAAAACAAATAAACTGAAAGCTCAATATTTTACCTGTTCATCACACCACGGAGCTAAGATCATTTTCTTTTGGTTGAGAGCCTCTGTGAATTCATCCCAAGTCTTAACAACTTGAACACAAGCATCTCGCTTCTCTTTAGCAGCATCAAACATGCTTTGGTGAACATTATCCAACAATCCTTTTACTTGTTCAACCAAACTGGCCCTAGCTATATCAGCTTTGGCAGAATTGTCACGACGAACAACACGCACCTGGGTGCAGGGTGCAAATAAATCTTAGCCATTGACCAACAGTAGTGCAAGAATATTTGAAAAATAATACGGAAAGCAGCACACCAGTAAAGCAATTAGGATTTTTCACTTCAAAGACGAACAAAGAATAGTAATGATATACTCACCTGATTATTTGCCAAGTCCTTTGGCCCTATTTCAATCCTTAGAGGGACACCTTTCATTTCCCAGTGTGAATACTTCCAGCCAGGTGAGTAATTATCTCTAAAGTCTGCTTCAGCACGAATGCCTGCATCACACAAGGCCTTAACCGTTTCTTCACAGGCATCGTAGATTCCTTGAGTATTAGCATCTTTGTAAGGCACAGGAACCACAATAACTTGCACAGATGCTACTTTTGGGGGAAGCACCAATCCTTTATCATCTCCATGGACCATCACCATTACTCCAATCTATACCAATATCGGAAAGAAAAACTTAAGAGGCAGCAAAGATGCTAATGGGATGATATTCAATGAGTAATAAAAATCTGGAAGCCTACCGTCCGAGTACTATAGGCCCAAGAGTTCTGCCATACCATGCTCCTCTCTCCCTTCTCATTTTCAAAGTTTATTTCAAACATTTTAGCAAAGTTTTGGCCCAAACAATGAGAAGTTGCACCTTGCACCCCACGGCCAGTATTAGGAATATATGCCTGTCATGTATAATCAGAATTGAAAAGGCATAAAATCAGAGCAAAGCACAGCTTCAAAAACATATGAGCAAAGGTCAGTATGTAAAATGCTATGTACCTCAACACTAGTGGTATAAAGTCCACCAGCAAACTTCTCATTCTCACTCTTCTTGCCCTTTATAACAGGAATAGCCAAAAATTCTTCATATATGCACCTATATAGTTCCAATATTTGGAGGACCTGATATGCAATGACAATTAACCAGAAGCACCATTATTAATGTGGACAAGAATTATGAAATAGACATTCGCTCATGCAAAAAAAGGCAAGTTGCACGGTGATAAATTGGGTTATCATCACAGCAATGTTCTTAACAGTTATTTAAGCTTAATGGGACATGTCTAAGCTGCTAATAACAGAGCACCGCCTGCTTTAAAGAGCATCAACACATGTGCTTTCTAGGCTCTTTTTCTTTTAAAAAATAATATCAGAGAAAATTATGCCTGGAGTTTCAAGTTCAAGTTTCATACCTCTTCGTCTGCTTCTTCCTTTGTTGCAAAAGCAGTATGACCTTCCTGCCAAAGGAACTCACGGCTCCTGCATACAAAAGCAAATTGGCATGGACTTGCTATCAGAGGCAAGAATGGGGATATAAAACAAAAAGAAACCAGTAAACAAGTTTTGAGAAGCTTGTTTGAATAAATTATATGCAGCTGCTATTAGAAAAGAAGGGAATAAAAGAAAGGAAAGATTCTTGATGAACTTATACTCTTTCCTTTTGTTATTACTAAGGCAATATAAATAGTAAGAGTTCAGGAGCTTGCAAAACAATTAAAAAGCTTACTTAACCTTCATGTGATGATGGGAAAGAATAGCTAAAAAAAAAAGGAATAAATTAAGAAATACCTAATAAATGGAGTGGGATTGCTAAACTCCCAGCGAACAACATTGCACCATTGATTAAGCTTCAAAGGTAAGTCACGATGGCCTCTTATCCACTTGGCATAGTAAGGATACATGACAGTCTCACTGGTTGGGCGAATTGCAATAGGTTTTTCCAACTCTGATTTTCCAGATTTTGTCACCCAAGCAACCTGAATTAAGAAAATAAGACTTAAATCTCTATAATAAGATAGTACATTATAGTCTCCAGTTGTCACAACACCAAAAAAAGGAAAACTAGAATTTAACCTCAGGAGCAAAACCCTCAACATGGTCCTTCTCCTTCTGCAAAACACTTTCTGATACAAAAACAGGGAAGTAGCAGTTCTTAATTTTCATTTTTTTGATTTCAGCATCAAAGAATGTCTGCAGATCAACAACACAACACAAGACCATCAACCCATGAAAGAATTGACAACAAAAAACCAACATAAGCAAACATTATTCCTACTCCTAATAATGCATTCCAAATCTCCGCACCAATCGTATACATGTATCAAATAATTCAAAACTTACCTGCATGTTTTCCCAAATAGACATTGCCCATGGCCTCAGAATATAACACCCAGAGATGTCATAGTACTCGATCATTTCGCTATTAACAACCACCTATAAGCAAAATCCAAAACATAGAACCACAATAAAGCACCGAAAAAGAAAATTCATCATCATGAACAAAACAATCTAAAAATAAAAACACGTAAATACCTCAGAGTACCACTCTCCAAAGTTCTCATCCTTTTTAATGGAGAGTCCGAGCCCGGTCTCCTTCTTCACCTCCTTCTTCTTGGCTTCCTTCTTCTTCTCTCCACCACCAGCCTTCTTCTCGCCACCACCAGCCATTGTTCTTACTTAAATTTGTCAAAAAGAAGGGAGAGAAGAAGATCCAATTTAGTACAACAGTTATAGAGTAAAGAAGCAGATGTGCATTGTGAGAGAAGGAGAGGAGAAGCTTACCGATTTGGAGCAGATGTTATGGTGGCGTACTTCTGCTTTATCTTCTACAATTAGATGGAGAGCTGAAGAGTGTGTAAAAGAGCTGAGCGGACGCGCTAAAGAAGCCCTAGCAAAAGCGTTGACTAGTAACGATAGTAATTGAAATTGATTGGCAATGACGGGTCCGGTTCCAGTCACTGGGTTAATGGGTTATGCTTGACCCGCACTTATTGGTAACTCTTATGCACGTTGTTGGCGAATGTTTATCTTGTACGATAATTTATTACTAATGAATTTTTAACATAGTGGTATTTTATGTAAAAAAAAGAGAGGTTATATCTTAAAATTCAATCCCCATAACCATCACAATACCAACACAACTCAGATGAACAATTCAAGAAAATAAGGGTCATTTTCTCACGTAAATATCCTTATAAGTTTTAATAAAACTATCCATTTTATAACTTTTTTTTACAGGATGTATTGTAAGTTATATCATCGTTTTTTTTCTCCTTTAGGGTGTGTTTGTTTTAAGGTAAAATGAGATTAAAAATTAAGAGGTTAACCTTAAAATTGAGGGTGAGCTATATGTTAATATAGTATTTGGTTGGCGAAATTATAGAGGAAAATAACTCAAGAATCTGAGATTTCGAGCTTTATTGTGTTTGGTTGCGACAAGAAATCGCTCTCCCGTAGAATCCAATTTTTCTTGACCCTTTTGACTTTCCAAAAAATGAGGGAAAGTGATTCCTTAGTTAGGGGGTGTAAAGAGTGATTTTTTGACGGAGAGAAAGTTAGTTTCTTTCTTAAATTACATATTTGTCCCTTCGTATCAAAGAAAAAAAAACATGTCCCCTTCTTTCTTAGTTTTAGTTTCCTTTTTTTACACTTTTTTCATGTGTTATTTTTTTTAGTTTCAAATTTTTTTAATATTTAATTTTTAAAGTTTTTCTACAATTTCTCCTTTTTTTATGTTTCAGATTCCTTTTTTAAAATTTTGGTACATTTTTTAATTTTTTTAAAAATTTATGATACATTTTTAAATTGCACATTATTAATTTTTTTAAAAAATTTGAGAAAATAAATCAAAAAAAAAAACTCGTGGCACGTTACATGACATGCCACGTGGGCACAAAATCGCTACGTCATCATTATTAGTCGGTACATAGATTAAATTAAACTAAATGTTATAATTTAGGAACCTAATTAAATAATTTTATAATGTAGAGATTAGATTAAATAAAGTGTTATACTTTAGGGCTAAAAAATTCATTTGTTTTAATGAAGTTTAGAAGTATTTTCAATTTTTTCTGAAAGAAGATTACATTATACTTTGACTTCGATGTGATTTTTCACCGGGTGGTGTAATTCAAGTCTATCTTCTATTATTCGAAGAAGATTACTACGTACATTGGACACCGGTGTGATTTTTTACCCTGATGATATAATTCAAACATATTTACTATCCTTCTAAAAAGAAGATTACATTGCTGTAATTTTCAAAGATTATAATATGAAGGTTATGTTATTTGTCATGTTCTTAATCTGCAAGAAATCATAGCCACAAAGCAAATTTGTTAGTCAGAAGAAATAGAAGAGCAAGGAAAGAGCACATATATTTTAAACATTGGATAAAAAAAGTTGAAAAAGTTAAATTATGAACAAGATAAAAAAGATACAAATATAGAAAATGATAAAGTAGTAATTTTCCTTACTTTCTTTTAGGATTCTCAAGTACAAAACAAACACAGTAATGTTACTTTCCTAAAAATCTTAAATCTCAACCAAACACAAAAACTAACATTTCTCCTAATCATTCTCTTGGGAGAGTTATTTCAAGAAGAAAAGTAACATTCTGTGAACCAAACACTACCCAAAAGTTAACGTATAAGTTTAAAAAAGAGGTTTTATGTTAACCCCATGAGAGGACGGGGGTAAAGGTTTTTTTTATTTTTAAAAATAAATTAATTTATAACCTACTATTCATTTTTTTTACTTACGTATGAAACCCACATCTCTCTTATTGCTCTTTATTTTCTATATCCACATGCTCATTCCCTCCTGTTTAAAATTTAATTTAATTAAACTATTAATAGGATCCACTTATTATGCACTCTCTTAAAATTTTACCAAACTTTCTTAACATATAACCCCTTAACACTTTTTCACTTTAAAAAATTAACCGCATTATAACTCAACCTTATTTTATACCCGCGTACAACCAACCTTGAGTATAGACATTTTATGCATCAAACGGTGACCATAAGAGGAATTCGCTTAGACAGAACAAAAGGAAGGGTACTTTCTTTTCTGGGGCATGCTAAACCGAAATAAAAACACAATCTGATCAAAAAAGGTCAAAACTCTCCGACTATTAACGTTTCCTCTTGTGGAAAAATTCAAGACAGATCATGTCCGTTGCCATCATCCATGTAACATCCTTAACCATGGAAAAGAAAAAAAAGATTTGAAACAAAAGACCGGTTGATTACCACTGGCCGGAGCAGGACGCGAACTCCAACACCTCCCTTTTCTGGAGACACATTTGCCGCTAGATCGCCATGAAACTGCTTCTTAGCTTGGTTCTGGTGGTACCACTTTCAAACTCCGCATCCACTCACAGAAACTGGGATCATCGAAATGAATAAAGCTGCTTTTCAGCTTAGTTCGCTGTTCTGCCGTCAAAGATTTGAGCTGCGGGAATCTTGCCTCCTGCAATCAACCATAAAATTACCATCACACACTAATCAAGTGAAGTTGTCCCATCAAGATCTATTTTGCCATACTAAACCTATTATTAGTATTATCAATCAGAGGGGTTTTCTTTCCATTCTACACCTGCTCATAAGGAGGATCCTTGTGTGCTGGTATCAGCCGTGAAACAAAATATCGAGCTTGAGAGCTACCTTCCTGTTACAAGACAATTTATTAAGTATTTTAATCAACCATATGATATGTGACATGGCTGAAAAAAATCCAAAAGGAAAAAAATAAAAAACGCAGCAATGAGAGAAAGGCAGAAACAAGCAGAACCTTGAATGCTAGAATCCTAGGAGCTGGAAACCGCAATTCTGTTATCTCTTCAGCTAATGTTCTACAAGCTGCTAAAGCTGCTGCACTTCTTCCTTCATCAGCAGCTAGTTCAGCACCCTATATTTTACCAATTATGAGGAAAGCCATGTAAAAGGAACAGGAGAGAAGGAAGCAGAACACTACATAAAAGGAAGGGATACATTCTCAAACAACAACTAATTCCCAGATTAGATGCATTTAGTGTGAAGATTGACGTACAGGTCCCATGTAGAAAAAGAAGAAGAAGAGAATGCTTATTTATACGTGCAACTCTGTAATACTCCTAACTAGTAATAATAATACATAGGCCAGCACAATTTCATCAAGGTTAGTTGGTCCCATTAGATGTTGAAATCACAAGTTCTGGAATGTCCATTGGTGACACTTCCAAAACAAATCATATCTTGCATTCAAAATTTTGTTGCAGAATCAGAGAGATCAATAAAACTTTATGGGACCAACCACCCTAGAAGAATCATAGAAGTATCGGGATGTCTTAATTCCATAAGTAGGAGAAGAGATACGGGTTGAAGGAGCAGAAAGCTATAAATCGATTGATTTTTTCCAAATATTAACTTTTTGATGGAATCCTTTTCTTAAAGCCTAAAACACCTCAAATTGGTCAATGATCAAATCATGGAAACTATAATAAATTTCAGTCTTTGTCTCAAGCTTTCCATCCACAAAAATTCTGATGATGCACACATTTGCACAAGCGCAGACAAACAAATACAATCATTCACCAAAAAGGGGGGAAAAGGGCACCAAAGAGTATGCAAATAGATCAAAGCATGCATAGTCCACAAGCAAAGGGAGTAAAATATGAAATGGATGAAAAAAGTAAAAGTAGCCACACCACATAGCAAAAAAATTTAAGTTGGCTTACCAGCCAAATGAAGACATCAGTACCATGGTCCAGAACAACAGCTGTATCAGATTGCATTGCAAGGTCATAAGCTGGTAATTCCTCAAAAGTTCCCCCCTCCCGGTGCATTAGACACCGAGGCGCCACCATGCGCAGTGAAAGATCAAAGGATGCATTCAGAAATAAATTGCGCAACACAGACCTCTCATCTTCGTGACCAACAATGCTTCCTAAAAGTGCCCCCCTCCGTAGATGAAAAAGGAGCTCTGGTAATGAAGAAAGCTCTTTAGGGAATCGACGAAATTTTGACAATGGTACTTGGGATCCAAATTTTGAAGTGATGTCTTTAATTCTTTCATCTATTGTTGCTCGCATATTAATGGCCTCTGATTGGTTTTTGGCTCGCAAGAGGGTTCTCTTTGAAATAAGGATTGCGGCCACATCACCTTGAACACTGTCAAGATATGCGGAAAAACTATCCACAGTAGGTAATCTGACAGTAATCACTCTAGAAATATCAGCTTGATAAATGTTTGAGTATTGAACAGCAAACTGGAAAAATACATAGTCACTCTTGATGTCTTGTTTAGTTTCCATGGAAATAGCAAAGCTCTGTGTTTCTTCAAGACTTAGCATTTGAATGGCAAGAGAATTGTCATTTTTGAAAGTTTCATGACTGTCCAGATGTGCCTCTTCACCAGGACCAACCACTTGGGTAATAAGAATGTCATCAGAACATCTTATCTCTAATAAACCATGGGAACCTGATGCCCTGGCAGATGCCCTTTGCAAGTTCACACCAAAGGCTTCTCCAAAATCATCATGAAGAACAAGGACACCCCCAGAAGCTTTCGCAAGAGGCTGCAAGACTGGAACTCTAACTGGGCAATTTCCAGCACAGAGAATGTCAACCATTGTATTGTGTCGATGAGCTTCACGACCCACATGCTCCATCCATTTTAACGCTGTCTTTTCCATATGAGGATAGTTTGGATGACTAAAAGAATGAGGGACCGATCCAGGGCCGTAGGTATTAGGCCCACCAGCGCACACAATAATTCTACTATTACCCCCAGCCCTTTTAACTACTCCTCGAGACATTTCAGCAGATGGTCCTTGAATTATAGCCAGGGCAACTTCAACTGCAGTCCCCATGCACCGGTCTCTTGAAACTTCTGCAATGTCTAATTTGTATGGACGCAATGATGAGAATATTCTGTGTGCTACTTCCTTTGAAGCATGCATTGGTGACAAATATACACCAGTTCCATAGATCAATGCCTTCAAAGTTTCTTCAGTAGGTGGTTTGTCACCAGGAAGCGCATCAGAGGACGCCATTCCTTCCTCTGAAAAATCAAAAACTGAGACTGTGCGGCCATATGAAATGATTCCAATTCTTGCTGTGGGTGGGAGTGAATCAACAAAGGCATGCAAAGAACTCTGTAAATGCTGTAGATGGGGCTCATCTAAACATTCATCTATAACGAGAACAACAGGTGCAGCCATCCTGGAATCAGAAACTGGAATAAAACCAGGTCTCTTGTTCCCAGTTTGAAGATAGTCAACAAGGGGTGCTGAAAGTTCTGGATAATTACGAAGGACCTCTTTGCCAGGAGCTATGTATTCACCATCACTTCCATTCAATTTCCGGCATATAACACATTGCCACTGGCCTGAACCAAGTAAAATCTTGCAATAGAGATTTGCATAAGCTCCACAATTTTGGCAGCGATGAGGATCGCGTTCTGTTATTTGAGGACCTGGTGAAATCTCTCTCCCAGGAGTAACCAATGCTCCAAATCCCAAACTGGGCACATTTGCTAGTTTCTTCTGCTTTAGCACCTGCCTCGTGAAACGACCAAAGAGAAGATCAATTAAATTGCGGCCTTACAGTAGGCATTAAGCATGAGATTGCACACAGATATTTGCCTGAGATGATTTAATCAAAATATAACACTGAGCATTAACAACCACTAAAGTGAGGTGCTCATATTAAGTGAAATTTAGAAAGCAATGCCATGCAATACTACGGAAAATAATCAGAGAAATTAATCATGAAAATTGGTGCACGTATTATGAGCTAGAGAGATCGAACAGATACCTTATGAGCAGAAAACAATACGCATGGTGATTCCTCAACAGTCGTTAAGTCCTCTGTAGCTTGAGGAACCTGGGACTGCATTTCAACAGAGCCATTTGAGAAATGGGGAGGGGAAGATGTGGGCAGGGATGAACCTGATGAGAATGCGACTGGCTGAGGAGATGCCGGAGAAGTCCTAAAAGGCACAGCAGCAGGTCGGACTGGTGATATGAAAACGGGAGGGCCAGGGGGAGTGCTTAAGTGAGGAACTGGGCTGCTAGTTTTAGCTCCATTGGCTGGTGACAATAAGTTTGGGGTTCTGAGTGAAGGTGAAGGGATCTGATCTTGTTGAAATTTAGGAGGAGGAAATCTAGGAGGTCCAGGTATCAAGGTTGGGGGAGGAGTAGGAAGCGGACTTCTATCATGTTGAGGAGAAGAAGTAGAAGGGTTTGGGGGAGGAATGTTGACAGAACACCCAACAGGAGGTGGCGGCAGATTGGCCATTGGAATTCAATGCTTTCTTGATCAGGGGAAAAACAAATAAGATCGTTCAAGAACAAGTTTCAATCCCAAAAGCCAATAATCAGAAGAGAATTCAGAGATTAACGCTTTGGGACAGCAATGAATTCCAATGGTTTATTCTTTCAAATTCAATTCAGAAAATGCACAGCCTGGAGACTAGCGAAAACAAATTCAGCTAAAGGATTATAATCCAATTCTTAAATAATCACAGATAACAAAATTGGAGATCAAAGATGTAGAATTCCCTAAAACTCTACAGTCAAGAAAGCCTCAATGAACTCAAAAAGAAATCTCCTACAGCACCAAACTTTCACAGGATAAAATTCGGCGCAGCACAGGCCAAATTGATCCAATCCACAAAATGGGTACCCACCAAACCAAGTTCTCTCCTTCCACAGCAACCTACCATCCAAAATGAAACTATCTTGGAGATAAGCTTCGCCGTTACAATAAAAAGATCTAGGGTTCTTATATACAACAATAAAAAATGCGTTAAAGAGAGTGAAATTTAATATACCTGAAAGGAAGAAGAGAAGGAGGGAATTGGTCGATTAGCAGTAATATCAGGTAATAATCCTCCTCTTATTCTTTTTTCAAAAATAGAAAAATCGGATACAAGAAATGTCTACGATCATCTTTTGACTCTCTTTGTCCTCAATCCTAAGTCCTAATGAGTCGTCTCGTGAGTCGCGACTTTAATAAGCCGCTAAGCTAAAACTCTCTCTCTTCGTCATGTTTGGTCTTTCTCTGTTGTGACAAAGTGACAGACAGACAATTGCATAACTTCCATGTTTTTACGATTTTAGCACCGTAATAGTCCGACGTCGTTTTTAAAACGAAACTCCTGGGCCTAGACCAAAGGCTAGTGTTGGTCCAAGTAATCCTGACCCGCCACGTCGCTACCAAAACCTGATTAGTTTAGTTTGTAATCACGTGATTATCGCTTTCCTTAAACAGCATCCTTTTCATGATTTTTTACTAAATCCGCCAGTAAGCCCGCACGACATTCTAAAGAAGAATTCACTGTGATAAAAACTAGAAACGACGTCGTTCATATCTTATCTCTCACCATTTCATTTCTGCCCGTAACTGCGACATTTCTATTTCTCCCATTCCTCCTCAGCCGCCGCCAATCCCACCACCACCATTGTCACTACCATTGACACTTAACTTAGCGCTCTTCCGATCATGCACCGGAACCCCTAAGCTCCTCGACGATGAACCCTAAAGATCCACAAAACGGCGAGTCGTTTCACGGCCACCACGTCGACAAGAAGCCTCGTCACGGCCACACCCTGCCTCGCTTCATTACCGACCAGGAAATCGGCGAGGAATTCGCCCACCACTCGCCGGGCGTCGCCCGAATCAACAACGGAAGCTTCGGGTCCTGTCCCGGATCTGTAATTGCGCATCAGCGCAGCTGGCAGAACAAATGGCTCGAACAACCCGATGATTTCTACTTCAACACGTTGCCTAACGCCATTCTCCACTCCCGCACCATCGTCAAGGACCTAATCAATGCTGATGACGTGGACGAGATCTCCCTCGTTGATAACGCCACCACCGCAGCTGCCATCGTGCTTCAGAGAGTAGGGAGGTGTTTTGCCGAAGGGAAGTTCTCCAAGAACGATACCGTGTTGATGCTCCACTGCGCGTATGAAGCTGTTAAGAAGTCAATCCAGGCTTATGTTACCCGTGCGGGTGGTTACGTCATCGAAGTTCAGTTGCCGTTCCCGGTAAACTGTAATGATGAAATAATTACTGAGTTCAGAAAAGCGATAGCTCAGGGTAAATCGGATGGGAGGAAGATTCGGTTAGCTATAATTGATCATATTACATCAATGCCATGTGTTGTGATTCCGGTGAAAGAATTGGTCAGTATTTGTAGAGAAGAAGGTGTAGAACAAGTGTTTGTGGACGCAGCTCATGCTATTGGTTGTGTTAAAATTGATATGAAAGAAATTGGTGCTGATTTTTACGTTAGCAATTTGCATAAATGGTTTTTTTGTCCACCTTCTGTTGCGTTTTTATACTGTAAAAAAACACAGTCCTTTGCAGACGTGCATCACCCTGTGGTTTCTCACAATTATGGAAGTGGGTTGCCAGTTGAGAGCTCCTGGATTGGGACTCGGGATTATAGCTCGCAATTGGTGGTGCCTGCAGCTTTGGAGTTTGTGAATCGGTTCAAGGGGGGTATTGATGAGATTATGAAGAGAAATCATGAGGAGGTAGTTAAGATGGGGAAAATGTTAGTGGAATCATGGGGGACCTGTCTTGGATCACCACCAGAGATGTGTGCAAGTATGATTATGGTTGGGTTGCCTTCAAGGCTGCGGATTACAAGTGAGGGTGATGCATTGAGATTACGGTCACATTTACGGGAGTGCCATGGGGTCGAGGTTCCAATATATTATCAGGCAAGAAGGGATGGTGATGAGGGAGCTAAGGATAAGGATGGGGTAGTAACAGCTTATGCTAGAGTTTCTCGTCAGGTCTATAATACTTTTGAGGATTATTGCAAGATTAGGGATGCTGTAAATCAGCTCGTTGAGAGTCAACAGATTAGCAAAACATATCATAATAAGTGAAGAGGTAAGCTTTCTGGGCAATAACCTCGTTGCTTGCTTGTGAAATGGTTATGTCAATATGTGGATTGTTCATGTTTGAACTGATTGTGGTTGATCTTCATGTTAAATATTAGATTCTTACCTTTCTGTTGCATGTTTGCATGAAAGACCTCAACAAAATTGATCTTATCCAATTGGGTTTTTGTGAACTTTGCTGTTTAAAATAAAAGTCACATTTCTCTTTTTGATATCTTTTTGGGCCAGTTTTCATCATGTCTCTGCTTGCTATTCGTGTTGACTGCCATATCTATAGGTATACTATTTTCCTTTATCACAATTTCCCTCTCCTATCCATTTTCCTTCTTCCACTGACCCATTAAAAGGCTTTTGATTGCTAAAATCTCCAAGGTAGACATAAAATGGACTCTTAACAGTTGTTGGCTCCTTTGGTTTAATGTTTGTGTTGGGCCATTATGGAGACCTGTTATGGAGTATAATTTGTTCACAGTAAGTCTTCCAAAGAAATTCCTTTAAATATTTAGACTGGTTTGTAATATGTGTAAACTGACAGTATGATTGAATAGGGAGGAATTGTTATATGCTCCACTCATTTTGGAATATCACACCAAATATTTCTTAAGAAGATAAAACCCGATGGAGTATCCTTATTTGTTGTGCTGAGAAGTGACTCTCATTGAGAATGGTTCGACTCCATTTCGTAGTTGATAGGGTTTAACTGAGTAGTTAAAGAAAATGGTGCATTTCATACCTAGAGGTGGCAATTGCTCTCACTTCCATTTCAACTGAACCAAACCCTTATGACTCTGACATGAGACTTGGGTTGTTTGGTTTCAAAATAGTCTTCTTTCGTGGAGGCCCTAGAGAGCTAGGGAGAGATGACCAGCTTGAGCTAGAAGCCTAATTTAGTTGGTATTTTTGAAGTCATGTGAGCATGTGCTTTCATGGACGGGGAAGCTGTCCTTAGTCAAGGGGATCAGTGTTGATCTTTTTTGCTTTTGTAGGTTATAATTTAACCACTCTTTGCATAAGGCTTAGGTTTACAAATGCTATTTAGCGCTTAGCGAATCTTGAATCTCTTTTTTAGAACCTGATGTTCTTGAACTTTGAAACATGACTCTCCAAAACTAAGATCCAGTCTTTCAAGTTGATTTACAACTCACCAAATGTCTTTCCTTATTCTAGTTTTCTTTTCCTTGACAGTTTGTAGCCCACAGCACACATGGTAGCAGCTTTTTACGAAATAAGATTCGCTACTGGTGGCCAGCCACGGTATCTATGAAACTTTGGAAATTTTGGAAGACCATTGGGTAGGAGAGCAAAGGAATGCAAGCTAACTAACCAGTTTTTCTGGTGCGTTGCCGTAGCATGCTGTGAAATGCAAGTTAATCTTTTAATCATCAGAAATTTCATTGCATTGTTATAATATCAATTCCAGCATGAAAAGAACTTTATACATAAGTTTTCTCTATTTTAGGCCTTAAACTTCAGCACCTACGCCCTTGCCCAGCTTAAGCTTACATAAATAAATACAAGTATAATTTACAAATTGATCAATCCACATAACATACAACAAATTACAATCAAGAAACCACACTCAAGAAGGTGCCATCAGGTAACCACCATTCCTGTCTTTGCCGAGGAGATTTGCGACAATGACAGATACATCTTCCAAGCCAACAGCAATGCAGAGAGGATTGGTTACAGGTCTCACAGAACCTTCTGCACTAGTTTCTTGATCTTCTCCTGAACAATTCAAAACCTTGACATTAGGAGCAGTCTTGCACTTCCCCATGCATTTGCACCCAACAACAGCAGCCTCCCAGCCAACTTCCCTCTCGAATTCTTCCAACAAAGCAACAGCTCCCAGTTTCTTGCATTTACCACCCATACATACCTCAACCTTCTTCCCATTCGCTTCCACAGCAACACCATTGATTCCATTGGCATTGCAACCTTCGCCAAGACTTCGAACACCCAAATCAGTTTTTTCCAACACTGATCTCATCCGCTCTTCCATAACAAGTGAGCTAGGTTCAACCTTTGTCCTGGGCACTTCTTGAATTGGTGACAGTGGCTCAGCCAATGCAGTTGCTCCTTTGATTGTCGGTTTCATCAGAGCATTGCTTGTCAAGCAGCTCATCGGAACCACCTCTTCACAATCGCTGTCACTTGACTCAGATGAAGAGCTTGAGGAGGATGATTCAGAGTCACACTTTGCCACCTTAGCTCCCATTATTGCAGCCTTCTGTTGGATTTTCACCTCTTTTCTTTTTCTTTTCTGCTCCTTCTGCTCTGATTTCAATTGTTGCAATTCCGCAAGCAAAACCTCCGTTGCTTCCTGCATCCAAGAAATAATAATCACATGAGATCAAGCAAAACTGAAAAACCCAGATGGGAAAATTTACAGAAAAGTGCACAATCAAAACAATCGAAACTATGATTAACTAATTCAACAAATAAATATCGAGATCAAGCAATACCTCAAACAAGAATCTTAAATTCATTATTAAATTCTATATGAACTCACCGAGATTAATTTCCCTTTGCCATCACCGATCTTAATCTTCTCGTCGCAACCGACACCAGAAGAGAACGCGTATAAGTCTTTGGACAACCTTTTAATCAACTTCAACCTCTGCTTCTCTGTTTTCATATCCAAAATCTTCTCTTTCTTTTCCCCACACCTCGTCGACGCCACATAATATCTTAAATGCCCAGAATCAACAAACCCATGATTCAAAACCCCACCACAACTTCTAGCTCTGAATGAAACCCGTGATGTTTCTCTACCGACAAACAATTTTGAAGAAAAAACATTGGACTTTGCGTCGGAGTAGCGACAAACAGGCCTCGAAATCACATGGGCTGCCTCCATAGCTTCAGATTTTGGAGAAGAAATTAAAAAAAAAGGGTGCAAAATCGAGACTGGTTTGGCTCGTGTTGTTTACGCAGAGAAAGAAAAGATGAAGAAAACAGAGAGAAAACAGGTTTTGGAATTTGATTACACGGTTCCGAGAGAGAAAGAGAGAGAGGGGAAGAAAAGGTGATGTGGCGGTGTTTGTTTGGTTTAAAAATGTGAAAAGCTAACGTGGTGGGTGCGCGGGGAATTGCTGTGGCAGGCTCGTGGCGGTTGTGGTTTGCCACGCTTCGCGAGTATTGTTGACACGCGAATTCATTGGTCCCAACAGTGGGATGAGATGTGGTGTACATGTGGGCGGCTTAGATCTACTAGTTGGAGAACCTGATGGTTCCAGCTGGCAGCCAGGTGTTAAGCTCCTTGCCGAGGTGGCTTGTTCCTTTCATTCTTCTAAACACAAAAGTGGCTTATTTTATGCAAAAGTAAAAGAAAACAAAATGAGGTTTTAAAAACTCCATTAAGGGATTCAATTTAATGGGATAAAGCAAAAATTGGCTTGTTTGACTGATTTGGCACCTTCTCTGTTTTTTGTCTTTAAAAGGTACTCGTAAACAAATAAAACGTCATATTTAGTACCTCCGACTAACACTGTCCATTTTCCACCGTTAAATGGCCTACGTGGCACACCACGTCGGATGCCACGTCAGACACGGGTAACGTGGCATGCCACGTAAGTCAATACTGACCCGGTTACGATCACACAGGTCGGGTTCGGATTTTCCCGACCCGGATTGAAACGACGTCGTTTCACCATTTGCTTGAAACGACGCCGTTTCATTCTTTTCTTTTCTAAACCTTTCCTCCATTTTCTCCTTTTTATTTCTTTTATTCCATTCTTTTTCTTTTCTTTTTTCTTTTCTTTTCACTCTCCTCTCCTTTCTACCCCTCATCATCATCATCACAACCCAAATCCCGATCCAGCCTCATCACCATCAAACCCGTCACCACAACCGCTCATCACCACCACCAAATCCGCCACCACAACCGCTCCTCACCACCACAGCCGGCTTCCTTCTACCCCTCGCCGCTGCCACCACCACAACCGGCCTCCCACCACCGCCGCACCTCCACAACGCCACCACCATCACAACCGGCCTCAAACCCAACCACCAAAACTACCAAATCCTGACCCATCTCCAACACCAAACCATCAAACCTGATCTACCCCACACCAAAATCCCCAAACCACCCGTCGCCGCTGCCACCAAACCACCACACTAAACCCATCTCCTTTTTTTTCCGGATTTTCTTTCTTTTTTCATTCCGGATTTCTTTCTTTTTTCTTTCCGGATTTTCTTTTCTTTTTTTCTTTTCCGGATTTTCTTTCCTCTTTCTTTCCCGGATTTCTTTCTTTCTTTTTTCATTCCCGGATTTCTTTCTTTCTTTCTTTTTTATTTTCTGGATTTCTTTCCTTTTTTTCCAATCCGGATTTTCCTCCTTTTTTTTCAATCCGGATTTCTTTCTTTTTTAATTCAGGATTTTCATTCCTTTTTAAATCCGGATTTTCATTCCTTTTTCAATCCGGATATAATTTTCATTCCAGCTTTGTCTGTGGGTGAGGAATTTGAGGGAAATTGAATGTGATTTTGATTTTTTTGGCCGGAGAGGAGATGGGTGTGTTGCGGAGGTAAATCGGGAGTGGATGGTGTTGTAGGGGTACGGGTTGTGGTGGTGGAGGAGACTGCGGCGGGGGAGATGGAGTGGAAGGAGGCGGCGGTGCTGGTGCTGGGTTGTAGCATGTGGAACACATTGTGCAGAGGAAGAAGAAAGAAAAGAAAAAAAAAGAAAAAAAAAGAAAAAAATGACCTATGCCACGTTACTCGTGTCTGACGTGGCATCCGACGTGGCGTGCCACGTAAGCCATTTAACGGTGAAAAGTAGACGGTGTTAGTCGGAAATACCAAATTTGACGTTTTATTTGTTTAAGATAAAAAACAGAGAAAGTATCAAATCAGTCAAACAATTATTTGACAGGTGTCAATTTTTGCTTTATCCCCAATTTAATTAAAGAAATGATATACTCCCTCTTATCATAATTAACTATCGTTTACTGTTTGGATACGCATATTACAGAGTATTTATGGATCTTATGTGATCTCTTTTCAAAATATCATAATGTAGATTTGTTTTTGGACGGATGAGATTAATAGTAACATTAATACTGACATTGAAGTTATCATCCGTTTAATACTGACATTGAAGTCATCATCCAATCCCTAACTAATTTCAGTGATGTCGATTTGCTTCCCCATATTATGTAAAACCAAATTGAATAAGGCTGTGTTTGGGGTTCTGGTTTCGGTACCGAAACCAGCATTCCCAAACTGAAATTGAAAAAAAGTGTTTGGTAAACACCAGTTGCCAAAATGAAATTGGAAATGCTGGAGTCCCAATCCAGCATTTTCTCCAATTTGGGAATGGCCCAAATTGGACCAGTGGAAAAATAGAGATTGCGGGATGGAGGGTTGTCCAAATTTTTGGACAAAAATGCCCTTTCTATTCTTGTTTAATTACAATGGTACCAAGTATATAATTTTGAAAAAATATCACATCCTCCTCATTCTCGTTCTCTTCTACCATTTTTTAGGGTTTTCTCCCAAACACAGCCGTTCTCCTCCGACCGGACGACATCCTCCAACAGCACCTCTCCTTCTCCTCAATTGGCTCCTTCCGACTCCTCTCTCGTCTCCGGCCTTCTTCTCCATCGCGATTCACGGCATCTTTCTCATCGTCCATCGTTCTTCGGCCCGTGGTAGTTATTTCAAGGATTTGTCCCAGCTAAGGTACATTGGGTTTTTGTTTGAGCAGAGAATATACGCATTTGCTTCCTGTTTTGTGTCTGGTTTTGCTTTCATGTTTCTGGTAAGACCATTGAATTGTGTTTTGGCAATCTCTGATAGAATCTTGACATGGGAATCTACTGATTCTTTCAATATTTCAGAAGTTTACTACAATACTGTAGGGAGTTGTCAATCTGTTCATCATAAGAGTTAGAATTTTAGCTGGGCCAAGTGGTGTCTTGTGTATTGGATTTGATGTATGGTATGGTGTGTGCTTGTTGGAGGTACTTGATTGGAATTCATATTTTGAAGATTTTTGTGGTTCTAAATGCAAAATTCCACATCCCTAAAGATACTGATTTTATGGTAGTTTATTCCTTTCAGCTCTCAGCTTACATGTTTCACGTTATATGCTGATACATTACAGTGTAAAAGTCGAATAAAAGTGATGAGTTAGGGCTTGTGAGGAAAGAAGAGTAATTCAGCGGCCTTCTGTTCTTGATTTTTAAGAAAAAGTACTTTTGGGTGGTTTGGCTGTGAAGTTTTATGTGCTTCATTATTATGGCTGGTCAATGTATGCTTAATGTGGCTGTTTTTGGATCTTAATTTGGGGTTGTTTCTTGGTCAATTTCGTAGCTAAAGCATGCAAGTTTGTAGTTGTCTGCATGCTTGTTTTTCTGCCAGTTTTATGCCTATTCTTGGCTGGATTTTTCTGCAATTCTGTACCTGTTTGTACGCTTGCTTTTCTGCCATTTTTATGCTTGTTCTTGGCTGGATTTTTCTGCTTGTTTTGGCTGTCCGTATGGCCATTTTGCTGCCAATTTTTCTGCGTGTTTTGGCTGGATTTTTCTGCTTGTTCTTGGCTGGATTTTTCTGCTTGTTATGGTGTTTCAAAGAAGTCTTCTTTTTCATTTTGAAAGTTGTTCTTGTTGCATTGTCTTTGTTTTAGATGACAAGTCAAGGAACTGGTAGTAGACCACCCAAGGCCATTTGGCACAAGAGTACAGTGCACACATTTTGTGATGTGTGCATTGTTGCCATTGAAAAAATGTTTAGACCACACACGCATTTCAACAAACAGGGGTGGGACTTTATCTCGAGTGAGTTCCGGACTAAAACTGGACTGTGTTACGAGCAAAAACAACTTAAGAGCAAATGGGATGCTCTAAAGAAGGAGTACAAATTGTGGAAAGACTTGATGCGTAGTGAGACGGGGTTAGGATGGGATCCGCATAAAATGACTGTTGGTGCAGATGATGCTTGGTGGGAAGAAAAGATAAAGGTCAGTTTTTGCCTTTCGAAACTTGTTTGCTCTACTTTCATAATATTTTGTTAGATCTTCGCATGAGGGATGTCTGATATGTCTTTTTAATGTCTAGATTAACCCGAGTTTTGCAAACTTGAGGATATCTGGAATTGAACCAGAACTCGAACAGAAACTAGAAGTCATGTTTAGCACCATAATAGCTACGGGCGAGTTTGCTATGGCACCCGGCTGCCATGTGCAACCTGCGCCACAGGAGCCCGCTGCTGATGTTGAAGGTTGTGGTGATTCAGATGAAGGAATTCACCTTGATCAAACTCTGGATGATTTGTTTGAGTCTGAAAATTGTCAAGCGGACTTACCAAATAATCGGAAGAGAAATCTGGAGAGTAGGGGGTGTGGCAATTCAAACCTTCGAGTGAAGAGAAAAAATAGGCAAACAGGGGGCCAAGCAATGCTGGCTAGACATCTGGATACGTTGGTCGGTGCGGTAGCCTCTAGGAGTTCAACTGTGAACTCTAATGTTACTGAACCTCAAGTGCCTACCTTAAGAGCTGTTGTGGCAGACATGAAAACTCTACCAGGGCTGGACATCAACGGAGAAATCTTCATGTGGGCCACTCAATTTGTCGAAGACAAAATGAAGAGGGAGGTCTATTTCGAGCTCGATTCACCGGCACACAAGATCAACTGGTTGACCTATCATTTTACTCGATCGGGGGCAATGTAGTTTGTGAACTTTGTATTTGCGGGATTGAATGATAATATTAGTACTTAGCTTTGTTATTATATTTGTGGTATTGCGGGATTGTATGATAATATTAGTACTTAGCTTTGAGATATTTGTTGTATTGCGGGATTGTATGACAATATTAGTACTTAGCTTTGAGATATTTGTTGTATTGCGGGTTTGTATGACAATATTAGTACTTAGCAAATAGATATTTGTTGTCTTGCGGGATTGTATAACATTCCATTTGTATGAATTTGCAACAAACAAATTGGTGTACAATAGCTGTTAGAGCTTGTCTGGTGCTTATCGTGATCACGGTTAGAGCTTACCGTGTTTACGTTAAGAGAAAAATGCTTAGCGTGGTCACGGTAATCCCTTACCGTGATTCACGGTAGCCACTGGAAAGATTTGGCCACTGTCAAGGTCCTTAGCGTGATCACGGTAAGAGCTTACCGTGTTCACGCTAAGAGAAAAATGCTTAGCGTGGTCACGGTAATCCCTTACCGTGATTCACGGTAAGCACTGGTTCAAAATTCCATTCTCTTTTCAATATACATTATTTCAAAACTCGTTTTTGCGTAAAACCTTTGACACATTTTCTTGAGGTATAATTGAACATAAATCAAATGTTAATTAGAATCATACTTACATGTTTATAGCCCTAATGTACACTTGAAATGAATGTAAAAAAATGCAGCTATTTTTAATATAATTATTTTTTTCTTTTTCTCTTTTATTATCTAAATAATTTTTAAAAAATCGGTTTTACTATCTAATTAATCTTAAAAATTCAGAAAATAATATAATTATTTTACAAAATTCAGAAAAACAATGTAATTAATTTACAAATTCAGAAAAATATATAATTAATTAAAAAAATGAGAAAAAAATATAATTAATTTATAAAAAGCAATGTAATTAATTTAAAATTTCATAAAATAATATAATTAGGATATAAATTCACAAAAACAATGTAATTAATTTAAGAATTCAGAAAAATAATATAATTAATTTAAAAAATTCAGAAAATAATTTTAAAAATTTAATAACAAATGTAATTAATTTAGAAACTCATAAAACAAATATAATTAATTAAATAAACTCAATGTAATTAATTTATAACCCATGGGTGCCTTTTCCCTTATTAAAACTACCTACTTCCATCAACCATAAATAACCCATGTCCTCTTTCAAACTACCACCCTATGTAATTACTATCAAGTAAACATAATCAAATTTTTATGGAGTCAACTCTTTCACCCATTACAACCTAAAAATATGGAAAGCTCCGCAGGAAGTGAAGAGGAGAGTACAGGTAATCTCATCCTTCTCCTTTTACTTTCATGTAATTGTTATTTTGCCTTTCTCATCCTTCTCCATTTGCTCCCACGTATAAAAATTATGTTTGAAAAGCCATATTGCCATACTGCCTTGCATATTGCCTGGCCAACCAACCAACCCATTTTTTTTTATTGTTGGGATGATTATACTTGTATTGTTGGGAATTTAATCAATTTTGATTTTTGAATAGTGGACTCTACGCATCATTTATGTTATTTTTTAAAATTAATAATAATAATTAAGTTTTAGAAAATTCATAAAATTAAACTAATATTTAAAAATAATCATTATCAATGTACATGTAATTAACGGAAAAAAATTTACTTTTGTTTTTCAGATTTTAACGATAGAAAATAGGGATTTATTTTAATTTTGTTTTTATTTTGGGTAAGGAAAACAACGATTAATGAAACATATACACGTATTAAAACAAAAAAAAAATATACTTTTGTATTGATGCTTGCATCAAGTTTCTATTAACGTGTTTTAAAATACTACATCTGATACGTATAGATTGTAATTTTAATATTCGTAACTTTAATCTGTTGAAGGTAATGATTTGCACGTGGAGGATGACGAAGAGTTTTGGAGTTTAATAACGGCTTCGACTGCAACCTTGAGTACGTATTTCTACACTTACATATATAAAGAACCGTGTATGACCTCGTACCAAACGGGGATGAATTGGTTGACTGAGATATTATCTGGTAGAGTTTCACGGTCTATTAACATGTTCCGGATGGATAAGGACACAATACTAGAACTAGTGCGCACATTACAAGAGTCTTGCAATTTGCAGTCGTCACGAAGAATGTCAGTTCTTGAGAAAGTGTGTATGTTTTTATATACAATCGCCTTAGGTGCGTCAAACAGACACGTATGCGAACGTTTTCAACACTCTACTGAAACTACTAGTAGAGTATTTAATGAGGTTTTAGACGCTTTATGGTCATTGTCAGAGGACATTATTCGTCCAGGAGATTTCAATACGGTCCCGAAGGAAATTTTTTATGATCCAAGATATATGCCACATTTCAAGGTATTTGCCACATTATTCGTAATTCATTTTATTTTGGGTTTATAATTATTTTTATGTTATGCATCTAAATAAATTGAGTCCCAATTTCTGGTAGGATTGTATTGGAGCTATAGACGGAACACATGTCCATGCTTGTGTCAACGCAGAAGATCAAATTCGATACATTGGCAGAAAAGGTATGCCGACTCAAAATATTATGGCAGCATGTAGTTTTGACATGCAATTCATCTACGCTTGCGCCGGATGGGAAGGCACTACCCATGATACCCGTATTTTCTATTCCGTAGTGAACAATCCAGAATGGAAATTTCCTCAACCACCTGCAGGTTAAATTGTTATTTTTATAACGTTTACTTATTTAAGCTAGTAGTTATTGTTGTATTAATAACCTTAACTTCTTCGTGATATTAGGTAAGTATTATGTAGTAGATGCTGGCTATCCTGATGTTATTGGGTACCTGAAACCTTACAAGAGTACAAGGTATCATTTGCCGGAGTTTCAACGAGGCCAACCACCCAGTGGTCGTAAAGAAATCTTCAATCGGGCTCATTCTTCATTAAGAAGTTGTATAGAACGAGCATTTGGAATATGGAAAAGAAGATGGAAAATACTACGTGACATGCCATCGTATCCATTCCGCACGCAAGTTAAAATTGTAATCTCTTCTATGGTTTTGCACAATTTTATACGACGAAAATCGTTAGAGGATCCTGCTTTCAAAAGTATGGATGAGAATCCATATTTTATACCAGAAGATATCTTCGCAGATCCAGAGGGTATTTCGCATGATCCAATGCATATGGGTGCAGGAAGTACGCAAAGTGGAGGGAATAATAGTCAATTCTTGCCGATGAATGAAGTTCGTAACTCAATAGCTAATAGTTTAATGCTTAATTAGTAATTGTAGTTTTAAATATGTGATAACGGGTTTGATTTCATATGTCTCAATTACTTATAATAAACCATCTTCAACTTTTTGTCCTTCACTTTGATGAAGGGAATCATGTTGTGTTATGTGTGTTCGATAATATTTTTCGTATTTTTCGTCACAACATTCGGGTTCGGTAGCAAAATTAGGAAATTAGGCGTTTGGAGGCAGTGCCTACCGTGATTCACGCTAAGGGCTTAGCGTGATCACGCTAAGCAGAATTTCGTTACCGTAATCACGGTTAGCTTTACCGTTATCACGCTAAGGAAGGGTATATATTTACTGTTCATGTCTTCTTCCTCACTTTCCAGACTTTTTCTCTCTCCTCTAGCCCGACCATTTTCCCTCTCCTTCTCCAAAATTCGACTTCTTCCATTTCTTGCTCAAATCATGACGAAATCCAGCCAAAATTTAGCTAAACACTCCTCATTCAATCCTAAACAAAACTCATGTGTCAATTTTAGGGATTAATTGCTCAATCTCCATAACCCATAAAATCCCCATTTTGGAACCCTAACTCCCAAAAATCGTTTTTCACTCCAAAATCCTCTTTATCTCCACTCAATATGGCCAAAGGATCCTCTTCTAAGCGTGCTAGGACTAATACATCAAAGAAACCGTCTTCAAAGAGTCGGAAAAGTGATGCCGCTTCTTCTTCCTCCGTGGAACCCGATTTTAAAGCTTTGGCCGCGGGTAATCCTTACTTCTATTTTCCTCCGGCTGATTTTGATGCCAAGTTCTTTGTTCATACTGATGCCTGTGAGAATTTTCATGAATCTCTTAAGTCGGCTCGTATGATTAGGCCACAAGTCTTTAATTTCAAGAATTTTATTCCTTGTGATTTGCCTAAGCTTGTGAATGCTCAAGGATGGACTAAGGCTGTTGGTTTGACTAGGTTTTATAGTCCTGTGCTTGTGAGAACATTTTATGCGAACTTAGAATTCTCTAAGAACATTAGGAATCCTGAGCATTGTGTTATTACCTCTCGCATTTTTGGCAAAACCATTCGTGTTCATCTAGAGATGATTTGTAGAATTCTGGGTGTGGCTAATGAGGGTTTGTGCTCATTTGTATCTAGAGGACCTGTTCGTAATCTTGAATTTAATGCGTCTGCACAATGGAATCTTGTTGCTCCTTGTCAACCCCCTCTAAAACCTATCCCTATCACTTCATTGGATCCACTGTGTTTCTTGCTTTACTGCCTAGTGTCTAGGGTCATTCTTCCTAGGGTGAGTGATTTAAGTACTATTCCTGGTATTGAAGTTTGGGTGTTATCTTGTTTGTTGAGAAAAGAGAAACTCAATCTAGGATATTTAGTGCTAAATCACATGGCTAAGGATCGCATCACTCATTTGGGAACCACTGTCCATCTTCCCTATCCTCATCTTGTCATGGACATTTTGGAAGCTCATGGCATACACATTCCTTGGTGTGATGAGTTTACCGATGATTGTGTATTGTTTGATTTGAATCATATCACTTCCCGGTTGAAGCTTCGCATTGATGTTAAGGGAAGGCTTGCGTATAACTATCATAAGTCCTTGGGAAAACAATATGAGGTTGCTAGAGTTCTTCCCGATGAGGGTGGTGATGGGGTTGATCAGCCACCTGCAGAGAATATGTCTTCTCAAGCTGGTACAAGTGCACCTATGGATGATGAAGCTGATTTGGATGAAGAGGAATTTGATGAAGATGATGGTGATGCTGAAGAAGATGAAGATTATGTGGATATTACTGTTTTGAGGGAGCAAATGGTAGACATCTCCTCTGATGTTGCTGATCTTCAGACATCTATGCAACAACTTGGTATTCGGCTTGGTCAAAGTGATGCAAGACAGGCTGCAAGAGATGCCAGCATCGACGCCAAGTTACAGGCCATTTTGGATCGACTTCCTCCTCCTCCTCCACCTCAGTGATATGTTTATATGTCAGCTTTCATAGTATTTAGTATTTTAAGTCTTTTGATATGCCATGTAGTCTGACTTGACTTTGATAGTTTTTGGATCTTTGATATTTATGATATGTAGTATGTTTTATGATCAAATTGGTATTTCCTCAAATATTTGTGATGTGCAGTATGATGTTTGATTCTCGTTTTGCTAATGTACTTGTGATGTTTTTCCTTTCTGCTTGCTGTTGTGCTGTCCTTGCTGCTTGCTGCTTTGTTGTTCTTGCTGCTTGCTGCTGTGTAAGCCTTGTTCTTGCTGATGTGCTGTCTTACCCCTTCCATTCGTGTCTTTTTGTTGAGATGGATCAGCCTTGTTATTATTGGTATTCATTCTTGGGACGGCTGGGTTCTCTGTGCAGACCTGGGTTCCTGTCTCGGCTGTGAGTTGCTGCCTGTTTGGAGTGGTGTTAGGTGGGGAAGTTTTAGGTCGTGTGTGTGTTCTGGTTTGGTTTGAGGTTGGGAGCTAAGGCATCTGTTGTTTTTCTTGTTCTTTTTTCTTTTCTGTTGAGCAGCTCCAGGCTTGATTAATAGTGCTGCTGTCCTCTGTATCTTTTGTTCTTTTCCTTGAGCCATTTTCTCTATGGCTTATTAATATATCCTGCTTATTTTTTTAAAAAAATTATTGCCATTTTATGATTGTTTGTGTGTATGATGCCCTCTCTTTTCTTTTATGACAAAGGGGGAGATAATTGTGAACTCTGATTAGCAAAGAGGGAGATAATTTTAGGAGAAATGCTTAATATTAAGGGGGAGTTTAATATTAAGGGGGAGGTTAATATCAAGGGAAGAAATGTTAGAAATGTTTGACAAAGGGGAGATTGATAATGCTTTAATTGGTAGCATTTGAAATGGCTAATTGTGAGCAATTTATTTTCATTAGTTCTTGATGCTAGAACTCATATGATCTATTATTACGATTGAATATTTTTTTATCAACTTTTTTTATCAGAATTATTTGGCATCAATTAATGAACTAATGTTTACAAAAATTAAGAGTAGTCAACTATGCAATTTCAAAGTACACAAATTTTTAATTTTAAGGATTTAATAAAATCTACTTTATTTATGATTTAAATAAGTTTAATTTATTTATGGTATATAGGTAAATATTATTAGATGTTAGATTATAAATAAAATGATTAAAAACATATATAAAGATAATAAAAAAGTTAATTATAACACTTTAAATGAATTATACCCTTTATGGTCATTTTACATCCAAACCATAGTTTTGGAAAACTGTTTTACCAAACACTTCAGGTATCCCACTGAACATTTACAATTTTGTTACCAAACAGCACACTCCGTTTCCCAGATGTCGTTTCCCCACTGAACATTTCCCCACTGACCATTTCCAGCCTGAACTGGAACGCCAAACAGAGCCTAAGGGAATGATGCAAGCGACAATAGCAAGTCCAGGTCAAAGTGACAATAGGGCGTATGTGCCTGAAACAAACGCAATCACAATTGAGATGGTGAATAGTAAGCAAAAGTTTAGCATGGATCGGCACAAAGGCAAAAGGAAGTGGATGAAGACAGCAGACAGTGAGAGAAACATTGCCAAAACGTCACCGGCGACGACAGTTTTAAAAGCAGCATTTCTACTCAAGATTGCCGTGCCTGTGCCTAATTTTCCCCCGCTGCTGTTACCGTCCTCATCGCTCTTCAAACTACCAGGGCATCGTGAATGCCGCTGCGGACGTTAAGCGGAAATTGATTTAGATACTTTGCAATAACTAACTACTAATGACATCAGTAATTGATCCACCAATCCCTTGCAAGCCACCAAAAAAAAAATTAGAAAAAGGGAAAAAAAAATTAGAGCAAAAACTGTATGGTCAAAACTCAAAAATGGTTGTTTGCAATTGCTTTTGCCCTCTCAACTTCTGTATGCCCAGAAGGAACCCTAATTAATTTAGGTTTTCTGCATAAGTCATTGGGAAATCCTGTTTAGCACATATTCTACTGAAATAGACAACTTCTATCAATAACATACTCTATATTCTGATGGCAAAATGACCTCATTAAACTTATCTTTAATCAATCGGAAAGTTTCATCTATTCTTTCATTGATGACATCTCTTAATCAGCGATTTAAGTGAGAGAAAATGTTAACTCTACATCGTAATATAATTTTTTAAGAAAAGAATACGGACTCAGTTTCCTTATCTCTAGCTCATGTACTCTATGCTGGATTCGGCCAGTGGAGATGCTGGTGCATCCAACCGAGTGAGAACTTCAGGGACTCCAGCAGTATCCCTTATTATCTGTGACAAATTTGTGGGCAAGAGATTAGAATGTGATATAAGATCTAATTTGCCCCAGTTCAAATCTTCATTTACTAACGAAAAACAAGCAGCTATATCTTTATCTGAAACCTAATTTTGCAAAGGGGTGGTGTGATGAATATCTACATTACATGTACACTGAATAAAGGAAGATTACAGTATCGGTAAGAGCAATAAAAGTAATTAAGCAGTCTATCTGGAGCCTACCTGCTTTCATGTCAGTATTGAATTATTACAAATGGCAATGAGACGATCGGACCTCATGAAAAGTCAGAGACTGAGTGACTCAAGTAAGAAATGAACTCAGAAGATTACTTACCAGCATCTCGTCATCAAGATACGAAATCATGAATAGTCTCTGGAAAGTGCCTGCTGCACCAAGAAATAATGAATCTATCATGAGTCCACAATCATAAGTTCAAACAGCCTAAAAATCCCACAAAAGCATGATGGAATCCCCTTGTCTACTTTTGAAGGAAGGGATTTCTTGGCAATGGGATCAATTTCTTCTCTATAAATTATTATTTTCATGCTGTAGTATTATTCTATTGATCAGGGTAATTGCAGGGAGTTACATTCATGATCACAAAAGAACATTTGAAGTTCAAAAGAGCATCTCATAAACCCACCACTCTAGCGGAAGGTAGTGGGATTTCACAGACTAGGGGTTCTGTTAACATTTAACCGACAATGTAGTATATAGCAAGTCATGGTGATGAATTATTCCACGCAGATGGTACAAAGTACGTATATCAGCACAGTGGAATTCCCCACATCGTTGAACATAACATGCCAAAAAACTCCCATGAGGTATTCTGACACATTAAGTTACTACAACCCAAAGGAGACTTATATCTGAGTATTCTTTCCCAACAACGGTAACTAAAAGTGATAAATTCTCAGGCAGTAGATCTCATACTGTTTTCCTCCTATTTAAGAGCTCATCAAGAATGAAATAAGGAAAGAACAAGCTCAAACGACTATTACTCTTTGGACACCATCAGTTATCAAGATAAGAACAAGCTCAAGTATGGAAATATCCAATGGCATTTGCATAGTTGCGCAGTCTACTTTTGGGCTATCTATACTTTACAAAGATAATCCTACATTTAAAAGAATCAACAATAAGCATCACAAAAAATCTAAGCAATACCGAGTTAAGGAATGTAACATACCTATACAAATATCCATCCAGATACTCCTATCAACAATTGTATAATTCTTGCCTATCGAGATTTAAGAGTTCAAACCCAACCCCAAAAAGATAGCAGGGCCACAAGGGGCTAGGATACAGAGAAACCAGAGTAGTCATAAGCGGCTACTACACCACAAATGTCAGTTACTTCAGATTTTATATGCTAGTTCATATACTGCAGTAAACATGGTCACAAAATATTATACGAATCCTTCAGATGAAAGCATATGTTGGTAAATTAAAAAAGAACCTTTCTTCTAAGTTAGCCAGGAAAGTGGTTGTTCACGTAAGAGAAGGAATCATTAAGAATATCAAGATGCTTACTTAGAGGAACTCTCAACCCTCTGGAAATAGTATTCTTAATGGGATCTGGAAGTTGCTGGACCGTGCTAGCAGCCTGACCAAGTAAACCTTTAAACTGTTCTGGTACAGCTTCTTGAATAACTGTAGGAGTCTCAAGAACTCCTTCAAGATATTCTTCCTTCATTCTAAGAGGTCCCTCCACAGTTAAGCTAGAGGAAACAATAAATTTGCTTTCTACCTGCATTACACCAGGAAAATGAAATCATAATAAGCACAAAACGTACAACAAGGCAGAATAACAGATTACAGAGGGTATTGCGTAGTTGAAATCATCAACATGACTGCAAGAGTTAAAAATAACTCAGTTCAATAAGCCACCAAAGCTTGTTATATTCTAATGCAAACTATCCATGCTGTATATAACTGTTGAGCTGATTTTGTGGGAATGTCTTCTACTGCACCAACGCCCATAGGGAGGCAAAAAAGATGGACCTCAGTCCAAACAAGAATTAGAGGAAGTATGGCTATTCACATGGGATAACATTAACTCATTCAACGCAATATTTTCTAAACTTGACAAATTGGCTCAAGCATGCTGCCATTGCTAGGATTAAGGGAAATACAGAGAAATGATACTTTAGGATGGCATCTAATCATGTGAGTACATCTCATGAAATGCAATGATTAAATTTATAAACTTAAGATATTTGTGCTGTGGTTGAAATCATGAGAAAGTTAAAGTAGGCTCAGATTTAGAAAATTTAACTTATTCAGCTTTTAGTTGTGATACCAACAAAATTAAAACCCACATAAAGCACATTACATTTACAGTACACATATCAACAGCAAATTCAGAACCCGGAACATGATAGTAACATAGCAAAAATAGCAAGACATACTGAGTACAATAGTTTCATCTGCGCAGTTATCTTGGCATTTGCATCCTTAATCACCACATCCATTTTTGTCAAATTTGCTAAATTAGGAGGAAAGTTCCTGTAACAAGTATAATAACAGTACACAAATTATTAACTAAATATATTAAAAACAAAAACTAAAGCAATTTTCTTTTCATGAAAAAAGACAGGAGCGTACTGAAAAAAGAATCGAGCAGCGAATAATCCAGGAGTTCCAGATCCAAACCACTCAAAATTCCACTGTCCTTCCAAGAATGGTGAGCTGAGTAGATGAACAGCACCACCCCCGTAAATTCAAAATAATCCACAAGAAAAGAAAAGGTTTTTATTTAAGAAAATAAGCAGAGCACCTACGTAGTTGGGCGTGGCGTTGGATTAAGCCGCTCCAACCCCGTAATCCTTTCATTAACATCGATCCGCTGCACAGCTGTTGTCTTCCCTGTCACTAAAGCCTCAAATCCCCCAGAATCCCTAAACTACAGAGACATAAATCTATCCGGAATAAAAAAAGCTCAATTTTCTTCTAAAATGTTAGTTGAAGGAATTGAGGTAGATAGTTACAGCGAGAAGTAATGACTCTTTGGCAGAGAGGCGTTCCATCTCTTTGGCATACGTGGCAGCAGCTCCGGCTCCACCCACGGTCTGTTGAACCATTGATTTGCAGGTCATGCTACTGCGGCGGCGGAGACAGCTGCTCCTCCTGCTCCGGCGGCGAGGCTCGAAGACGAGTGACGTGGCGGCATGGTTAGGCGAAGGGCGCGAGGGAATGGGAGTGGAGATTGAAGGAAGCGAGGACATTTGCAGTGAAGCCGTTTTTGCAAACGAAATGGAATTAAGTGGCAAAAAAAGACAACCAGACCCAACTGTTGAAGATAGTTTTTGTATTTCTTTGGAGAGAAAAACGGTAACGAAACGTTTCTGGGAAGAGAGTGGTGGGTGGAATGTGTTTTGTTACAGTTAGGGCCGTTAGAGTTTAGAGACAGGAAAGAAAATTAAGGCCCGGGTCCCTGAATTATAACCCTCTGTCATAAAAAAAATAAAAATTCCCAATCCATTTTTACAGAAATTTAGATAATAATTGAGATAAATCTTAGACTTATTTTCGGCCGTTTAATTAGCCATTGCATTATTGTTTTCTATTTCTTCCCTCCGATTAGCCATTGCAAAAAAGTTCCCTTCCCTCTGATAGTGTTCAGCGGTGGATACGGAAAAAAAATACTAATAAAAAGTGATTTATGATAAACAGTTATAAAAACAATTCTCACGTTCGGTTTGATTATTGATGTAAAGATATTCATTCATAACTTATAAAATTGCTATAAAATTCAGGTTTATTTTTTAGGATTTTACTTTCATCTTTTATTAAATTTTCTAAAGTGACAATTTATTAGGTAATAACCTTATTGGTTAAAGGTTTATTAAATTGAGTGATTAAGGAAAAAGAGAGAAAATTCTTGACACAGGCTCTCAGCTGAAATGGACAACATATCAGAATCCAAGGTGAATGCATTTTCACATTAGAAGGTGTTTTGCCGGTAATTATTACTTTGGCCAATTAATTTACACAAATGGGACGTCACATTAGTTTAGGTTAGAATTAGAATCTGTGCTTGAACGAGGTGAGAAGTCAAAGTATTGGATCAAATTCCTCTCCTTTTATCTTTCCAACTCAACTTACATTCCTCTTTTTCTTTTTATTTTCTTCAAGCTCCGAATTCCTTAATTTCTTGCGGTTGTAAGACGGGAAAATTCCATCGTCGAACATAGTTGGGGGAAAAAAAAATTGAACGCCTCCTCGCGCACAACCTGTTTACATAGATTGTTTCGGTTGTGAGTTGTGACAGATGTGGCCAACTTACAGTGTCCATACATAGCCTAATTGTCAAATAGATTTCTCTTTGCGGGTTTCCTGATAATGGTTCAGACTCATAAGAAATATCTACTGCCTTACTAATAGATGAATATACCAGACTGCATGGGAGATAAAATCAAATAATTATATATATATTCAAAGTGTCACCAGTGCAACTACTAATCATCATCCTCACTATCATCACTGTATGAGACGAGGCCAAGTTTAGCAATATTATGGGGCTCATTAGTTTCCCTGACAGATGGGTTCACGAGGTCTGAAGATTTCTTGGTATCAATATCAGATGATTTGGCCATGTCTCTAGCACCTCCAGCATCAACCTTAGCTTTCTTTGCTTGAGGTTGGACTTTAATAATCATACTTAATGGTCGTGCTGGTGGATTCTTCCTCCTAACTGCTTTCTGCTCCTGCAGTCAGAAACAGGTCGCATTTACAAAGCAAGTATATACCGACCTCTAAGGAACAATATTCCATCTTTAACCAAAACTCTCAATGAATGCCTAAAACTGATCTTTTATTTGCATCAGATGAAGAGAAAGCATGCATTACTGCCTAGAAAATGGATCTCTCAGTTGAATCTAGGGTTTCAAACCACTTAAGAACTTAACTCAGGCTCTGACTAACGCTGAAACCTTCAAATAATTTCATCATTTTATTTTTTTATTTTGGAAAAATGGATGAAATTTCATTAACCAACAAATAGAAGGAGCACATCCCACTTTACAGTGAAGATATCAACAGGACAAACTATACAACAGTAATAACCCCATCATTTTTGCACACCTAAAAGGAAGAGCATTATTCTATTTCATTGTCCCATCAGATACATCCAATGAGGAGATGAGAAGGATCAGACCAGAAGTAATTCTAATAACTCAGCTACTAGACCTCACCATGGGTGAGCAAGCTAATTGACTAACACAATATCTCAAAACTGAAAAGCTTCAGATGTAACCAATTTAAGATGCCCAACTTTGTTGGTAGTTCCACAAGAGGAAAAGACATTCCAGTTATTAGCTATTTTAAACACTAGGAACTTAAAAGTGAAAATACTATGCAATGGTCAAGTAAGCAATTAAGTATGCGCAGGGTTTCATTGCCATTCGATGTAAGGGGGAAAAATGCAGCCATACTAATGCCAACAAAAACAGAAAAGCCGCAAAAAGCAATACTCTACATAGTTTGATTGAGAACAAACCTGGACTATGGGAACAGGCGGTGTTTCCTTCAATTCCTGTACGATGATAGACTGTGCTGCAATCGCTGCCTGAGAGGAACCACAGAAATACAATCTCAGACAACTCATCACAACAAATCAAAAGTTCCAAGAAAGCCAATCAAAATGTGAACAAAAAAGAATAAATGAATTTCAAACACAGAAACCCAATAGAAATGCTAAACATCTTCAATTGATTAAAACTCACTTGGAAACTCCGGATTTGTTCCTCTTCATCATCAGCCATTTGCCTCTCATATTCCTTCCTCGACTGCACAACAAGTATTTTGAAATGCAATTATTGTTCTCTAATTAGAAAAAAAAGTGCAAACTTGATTTACTAGACCGGAAGTCTCACCGTCTCCAAACTTTCAAGAAATTCCGTTTCATCATCATCCAAAGCTTTAGGTGGCCCTACAGCAAAACAATAAAAAATATGACAAGTAAAACCCATTTCTTACTTCTCCCTAATAACACATTCCCTCATTGTAAGCTGAAAAAGCAACTAACTCACTATGCTTGAATCGCTCGTTGAATTCGGCATCCTTCTTGTCTTTATTCTCTTTAAGAACCTCATATAGGGGCCGATCTCGCTGAGCGGTGCCGTCTTCAACCCGCACTCCTCTCGTTCTCTTGGATTCATCCAACTGTCATGTCGCAGAAATTAAAAGCTAATTGGAGAAAAATAAAGAGAGAAAAAAATGGAAAGATGGGAATTAATTACTTGAACAATTACCTGTTCCTCGGAGACGAAATTCATGAGTCTGATTGGATGCGTCGATTCTTCTTCCATGTTTGGAATTTAGTTTTGAGCTGAAAGCAGCTGGTTTTTGTGTTAGGTTTTGCAAGAGAGGATGAGGAGGGGAGCTGGAGAAGACGGGCGTGAGCGCCTTTTTTTCTCTGTTGCGAAACAAACCAAACAAGTAAAGAGTGTGTGTGTGTAGTAGGGTGTGGGACGTCAAGTCGTTCGTTTTGCAAACGGGGATGGACGGCAAGTAGGGGAAGAAGTACACGACGGACAGTGTAGCTGTCTCGTTTTTTTTTTTTTAACAAAAAAAAAAAATATAGAAAATCAAATCTTTCTATTCCTACTTTGTTGATAGGATAAAACTGAATTATGGTTTATATTTCTTTTCGAGAGATTACAATAATGGTAAAGGCATGCCATCTTTAATCTCTATATATCCTTTCCTATTTGTGGTGCCACATCATGCACCATTTAGCAATTAAAAAGTAATTATACTGATACATTTTATATTTGTATTTGCTCGAACGAAATTAGTGATTTATTCGGAAATAGTAGAGAGGGGAAGAAAAAGGAAATGCAGATTTACTTCTACAAGTTGTTCATGCAGTTTTTGCACTCACATGAAGTGCCACTAAGGAGGAGTATACACCATCTTGGATGTTGATCAATGTCTCATGTGTTCCCTTCTCCACAATCACACCACTTTTAACCACGGCGATTAAATCTGCATTCTTGATTGTGGATAATCTATGCGCCACCACTACTGTAGTCCTGTTCACCATCACTCTATCTAATGCATCTTGCACCACCCTCTCCGATACAGCATCCAAGGCGCTCGTAGCCTCGTCTAACAGCAATATCTTCGGGTTCTTTACTATTGCACGGGCAATGGCTACTCTCTGCTTCTGTCCCCCCGATAACTGGACTCCTCGCTCCCCTACTTGAGTATCATATCCCTGCATTTTGCATTTTCATTTTTTTAGTATGAAAAAGGTTGTCTGCTATAAGAAAACAATGAGTTGTCTAACCTGTTGTAAGCTACTGATGAACTTGTGTGCATTGGCCAATTGTGATGCAGCTGTTATCTCTGCCTCAGTCGCTTCTCCCCCCATCCCGTATGCAATGTTGGCGCGGATTGTGTCATTGAACAAAGCAGGCTCTTGGCTCACTAGTCCCATCTGCTGTCTCAACCACTTCAGTTGGAACTGTTGAATATCAGTTCCATCTAGTGTGACACGACCTGAATCAGGATCATAAAACCTTTGCAACAATGCAACTACAGTTGATTTTCCACTGCCACTTTCTCCAACGAGCGCAACAGTCTGGAAGAAACATCAAACCATAGATACAGGTAATAATGTTAAACCCTTTTGCAGTTAATTTGGTCTTGCACTGATTGCATGAGAAGCAAAAAAAAGGACTGAAAATACCATACAAAGTTTACCTTTCCAGAATGTATAGTTAAGTTTATGTCTCGAAAGATTTGAATATCCGGTCTGGATGGATACCTGAAGCTTACACTATGAAGTTCAATGTCTCCTTTCAAGTTATCTAATTTTATGCCTGACTCGTCACTAGGATCTATCTTTGATTTCCTGTCTATAATGGCAAATATAGAAGCAGCAGCAGCCCTTGCTTTGCTTGTATCAGATGAGAAGCTGCTTGAATGTGCAACCCCTATCGATGCCATAGCCAAAGCAAAGAAAACCTGCAACGCAAGTAATACGTCAATACACCATACTATATGTGGTTTGTTATGGACAACTTTAAAGATGTAGGAGGCAGTTGATAGATTTTAATCAGAAACCCACTTGAAAAACATTCGAAAATGTTGTCTGTCCAGCATCAACCAGCCGAGCTCCAGCATAGAAACTGATTGAGTAGAAACAAAATAGAGAGAAGGAAGATAGTCCAAATCCTATTCCACAGATTAGCCCAAGCCTTTCTCCTGTCTTAGTAGGACCTTCACATTTCTTCCTGTACAATTGCATCACCTTTTCCTCGGCGCAGAAAGAAGCAACCGTTCTTATGTTCCCCACTGCGTCATTGGCAACTTGACTCGCCTCCTCGTACATTGCCTGTAAGCATTTATAATTTTATTATGATTATAACCATTTATAGGTTAGAAAGTATTCCTACAGAGGAAAGTCAATCTAACAGTGAATTCGTGGGAAAATGGACGAATTCGTTCTGTTGGAACATCAATAGGCTCTTTATTTCCATACTGTTGTCTCCTGTTTCAGAATTTTCAGCATAGACGAACCAGGAAAAGGCATTCGGGGCAAACCTTTGCATCAGCACTGAATCCTTTCATAAACCTTCTCTGTACTATTCCATTGATGCCCATCAGAGGGACTATGGCGAGGACGATTAGTGCAAGTTGCCAACTTGCACTAAAAGCTATGATTATAGCGGCTAAACATGTGGCAAAGTTCTGAACAATGGTAGCTAATTGATCTCCAACTAGAGTACGGATAATTGCTGCATCCGCTGAGAGCCTAGCACCAATTGCACCACTCGAGTGCTCGGGGACATCAAACCAACCAATCTCCATGTTAACTACTTTCTCAAAACACATTGATCTGATCCGCTGGATTAACTTAGAACCAGCAACTGCAAAAAAGTATGTTCTAAGTGGATATATCACCATTGATGCAAAGGCAAGGGTCATAAACATCAGTGCCCAGAATTTTGAATCCTTGCTCAACTGCTGAGGTGGCTCAAAAAAGGTTTTGATTGCTTTGGAAATTAGTGTACCGTAAATTGGCAGTATTGAACCATTAGCACATGCTGCAATAGTTCCAATTATAAGAATTGGAAGTTCTGGCCTGTTGAGATAGGCAAGCCGACGCAAAGGAACTTCTTGGGCATTTTCTGTTGGTTTAATATCCTCTGCTTCTTCATAGGTGTTTTCAGCTATATTGAGATCTGGTAAGCCAAATGCATGTGAGATAGAGTGGTGGCGGCTGCTACCGATTGATGATCCTCGACTAATGGATCTTCGAAATGATGAGCTTCTTTGACTTGATTGTCTTAATGATTCCACGGATATTTCTGGTTTGTTATGGTCTTGCTCTGTTTGCTCTGTTTCTTTGTCCATCTTCTGTAAGCTAATGAGTTGCGAGTATGCTCCATCAGGATCCCCTATTAGTTCCAAATGTGAGCCTGGACAATTAAGAAACATATCAATATCATTGGGAATTACAGGAGCTAATATTATGATGAACATGTTTCTCTGATGGGTTACCTTTTTCGACAATTTTTCCTTGATGGATGACAGCAATGAGATCTGCATTCCTCACTGTGGTCAAACGATGAGCAACGATCACCGTAGTTCGATTGACCATAAGCTTATCTAATGCCTCCTGCACCACCCTTTCAGATTCTGCATCAAGTGCACTTGTAGCTTCATCTAAAAGTAAAATCCGAGGATCCTTCAGGATTGCTCTGGCGATTGCAATTCTTTGTTTCTGTCCACCGGAAAGCTGAGTTCCACGCTCGCCGACCATGGTGTCAAGACCCTGAATTCAAAATGTTAAGAATTTCAAGCCAAATGATCAATCCATACTGCATACAAAACCAGAAAACTAGTCTCTCTATGCAGTAACAACGAACCTGAGGTAGTTTATCGATGAATTTCGCAGCATTGGCTCGTTCAGTCGCAGTTCTTATCTCTTCCTCAGTTGCACCATCCTTTGCATAGGAAATGTTATCCTTTATGCTGGATGCAAACAGCACAGGTTCCTGACTTACAAGGCCAATCTTTCCTCTAATCCATTTAAGCTGAAACTCTTTGAGATTAACACCATCTATAAGAACTTCGCCGGCTAGTGGATCATAAAACCTCTCTATCAGACTGATAACAGTTGATTTCCCACTTCCACTATGCCCAACCAAAGCTGCAGTAGTCCCACTAGCGATGGAAAGCGAGAATCCACGGAAAATAGGCTCATCCGGTCTAGCTGGATAACTGAAATACACATCCCTAAGCTCTATATCACCGTTGAGATCATCCAATACTTTCCCGCCTGCTTCATAAGAGTCTATCTCAGGCTTCCTACTTATTGTCAGAAACATCTTATATGCTGCAGCTCGACCAGCTGCAAATGCGGACAGGCAGGGAGATGTCTGTCCTAGCGACCTTCAAAATTCACAAGACAAAAGATGAATGATTCCATGGGAATATAGAACCGGTTAAAACTCCAAATGAATATGAAAAATCCAAATGTAACTCACATGGAACCGGTTAAAACTGCAACAAGCACGTTCATCACAGTACCGCCGCTATATCCTCTTTCTATGATCATCTTGGCACCGAACCATGTTGCCAAGGAATAAGTGAAGAATGTGACAGATAAAACTAGGCCAACACCTATACCCGTAAAAATGCCTTCTTGTGCTCCGGCTTTGTAAGCATTAACAAGAAACTTGTTATATAGACTTATGGCTTGCCCTTCCCCGGTAAACGATGCAACCTGGATTAATACCAAATGATCATCATCATTTGAAAACGTAACTATAAAAGTAAAGTGTACTGAAAGAGTTACTCAAGCATAATCTTTCAAGTTCTTCTTGTTCCGGTTCTGGCAAGGTAACAAACTTACAGTTCTGATTGAACCAATCGTCTGCTCTACTACTGTCGCTGCTTCCATGTAAGCTTTCTGCCCGCGGACTACCATTTTTGTTATGAAAAGTGTCATAATGGCACCAGCAGCCACTAGAAGAGGAATGGTAGTTACTAATACAAGGGTGAGAAGCCACCCTTTGATAAATGCTATTACGAATCCTCCGATGAAAGTTGCTGTCAGTTGCAGAAACTTGCCAACCTGCAGTAATTAACAAAACATATTAGCCCTCTGGACATAGTTACTAGTTGCAGCAGCAGTAGTGAATATAGCACCTTTTCACCCATTGCATCTTGTATAAGTACCGTGTCACCGGACATTCTACCGATGACCTCTCCTGTATTTGCTTCCATATCAAAGAAAGTAATGTCCTGTCGTAAAATGGTCTTCAAATATAAACTCCTTATTCGTGCCGCCTGCCTTTCTCCTGTGATCATCCAGCAGGTAACCTCTGCCAAGTAACAGAATATGACATGTTTCTTTCTCAAGTCAAAATATATTACTCGATGAAAGTCTCAAGCAACTGCAATTAAGAAAATGGCGTATACTTACGTAGGAAGGCTGCTATTCCAGATCCTATTGCCAAATAGACATACTTTAGAGCAACCTGCAAAACATTTTACATGTAACAAATTAGCAGAAGGTTCACACGAATAAACCGATCATACGAACAAACATCAGTAGATGTCCTTAAAACCTAATCTCATGACTATTATAGCTGTTACCTGAGAAACCAAATGAAGTGTGTTCTTCTTGCTATTCTGGTTTTGTCCAAAAGAATTAACCACTTCTCCTATGAGTATCGTCATGATGGGCATAGACACACCATTCCCAATCGCGCCAATCGTGCCAACGATCATCAACATGACATCAGTAGAATCTGCAAAACTGAACAGCTTACGGAGTGGAACAGTTTTGTTCTTCTCATCATTTTTACTCTTCCCAGCTTCCTTCTCTTTATCACCATTATTAATGCTTCCTCCATTTCTCTCCTCCTCTTGGCCTTTTGAGGTAGTAGCTTCTTCTATCTTTGTTCCAGTACCTGTACCATTCTCTTCTGCCATTGTAAAGGCTCAAAGCTTCTAAAAATCAGATTCCGAAATTCTCTAAGAACATAAGAGAATTTATCTTATATGTCAGCCTGCAGAAAACAGAAAGGAAAGATGCTTAAAGCAACAGATGAGGTTAAAAAGGACTAATTCAAGAACCAGTAAGAAGTACCAAATATAAAAATACAAGAAAGTCTCAACAAACCCATCAAGCTAAATCAATACTGACAACACATTACAGGCTTAACTTTCATGATGTTTTACTTTCAATGCATATTAAAAAAAAAACATACCAGAAAATGACAATAAAATTAATAAGATGAAACTTTTTCTGGGGATTTCTTTTATATGCCAACCAGAAGCAGATTGCATGCTTTCTTCTAGAAAGTCAATTATGCTGCAGGAGGTGAGGAACTGATGATACTAAAACTTCATGTTTCTTTCTGGCTAAGATGGGTTAGATCGGTAAATAGTCGCATCATGAATTATTTTCCTCCAATTGTTACACTTGTCACACAAAAAAAATAGTACGTTACTAAAACGCCACGTATTAACCAATTCAACTACCATCTCATCTCATTTACAATATAAATATTATTATAATTAGTTTTACTTTGGTTTTTCTTGGAGTCAAATTAATGCTAATTTAGATATGAACAAGTTGAATTCTTTCTTTCTTCACTTTTAATAATTTCTGAATGCAAATTGAGTCATTTTCAGGGTTTTCTTACTGTTGATGGAAGAAAAATCAAGTTTACATCGTTGAATGAAGAGTAAAAAAAAGAGCCCTTGTGTGTTAATGACGTGCGTTTCAAAAATCCACGTTTGTAGGGCTACTGTTTTAATTAAATTTAAAAAATAGACGTAAGCAGTTATTTGAAATTTTAGTATAATCATATAGCGCTACTTGAAAAAAAATGCATTTAACTTCTTTTTATATATATTAATTAACAATAGTGTAAACTACAATATTTATAGCAACAATGTATATTTTATTATTAATATTGGTCGTGATCGAGGCAAAAAATTTATCTATTTTTAATTTAAATTTTAAATTTAATTTAAATTTAAAAAATAGAAAAAATTACGTGAAAACCTCCCCAAAAAAAATAAGAAAAGAGACAAGAATGTTATACATGGGTTCCTGCCGAATTTGTTGCTTTGTTCCTAATAAGAGTCAAAGAAGATAGTCAAAGCTTCTACTACTAATTACTATTTTATATTGTTACTGACTCTTACACTTGTCCTATTCTAGCTATTATTGACTTGGCCAATCCCATCTTTTTATGAGTGTCAAAACGGGTCGACTCGATCCGACCCGATCTATTTATTGTGACTCATTAAATAACGGGTTAAAAACTAACCCGACCCATTTTTGACCCATTGGGTAACGAGTTAACCCGATCCGACCCTTTAAGCGAAACGATGTTGTTTTAACTGAATAAAAACGACGCTGTTTTGATCCAACTAATTAAAACGACGTCGTTTTGGTTAAAATTAAACGATGTCTTTTTTATCTAATTAATCGAAACGACGCCGTTTTGGTTGACCCATCAACGACCCGCCTGGATGGTTAGGTCTGCCAACCCGACCTAGTTTTATTAACTGTCACTTTGACTTTGGGCACGCATATCAAGGAGGTCGGATGACTCACTGTTTGAGACAATTTTGTCCCTTACTTTTTCTCTAACGTACGATCTTTAACATAAGACCATCAGCAGCAGGGGAGCAAATGAGGGACTTTTGGGTGCAGCAGGGTACCAAAAGAGGACCAAATGCTGCGTAGGATGATCCCGGTACCAAATTTGGTACCGGACTAAACTGACAGTGGGACCCTCACTGTCAGTTTTTTTTTTTTAAAAAAAAATTCGGAGAACCAATAGCAGCGCGCCACACGTGGGCTGGCGCGCTACCATTGGCCGCTGCATTATTTATTCCTCCCCCCACTCATTTTTTAAATGGGTTTTTTATAATAAATACTGAAAATAATTTTATAAAAAAATACCATTATTTTTAATTTTTTGAGATTTATAAATTAAGACTAGGTTTGTATTATTTGGACACTAAAAAAAATCAAAATTTTTTACATTTTTTTCCATTTTCTTCTTTTTTAAATGCTTTTTTCATAATAATTACTCAAAATAATTTTAAAAAATATACCATTATTTTTATTTTTTGAGATCTATAAATAGAGTTTGTGTTCTGAGTCTTTTACAATCTTCAAGCTCTTTCATGGATCCTGCACAAAATTATAATTTTTTTTCCAAATTACAACTTCCTTAACCAAGCTCAAAATCCAAATATGTGACCTCTGAACCCAAACATTCAATGCCCAAAAAATCCTCAGAATACGGGGATGCAGCCTAATTTTGGATCACAGTATATAATGCCCCCAAATTTTGGCATGCAATACTCGTATAATCATCCTTATATGCCTTATGGCTATCAACCTGTTCCTGGAAACAGCTATGTTCCCGCTCCTGTGCGCTATCCAAACAGTGAACAAACTAATGAGCCAAACACACCCCGTTTCAGTAGTGGATCAAGTGATTTCCCAGAATTTTCCACACAAATATCTATGGGAAATGTTGATGGGGATACCCCTCTCAGTTTTCTTGCTCCAACCCAACAATCAGCCAAGAGACCAGGTTACGACACTTGGAGCACGGAAGAGAATAAATCTTTATTAATTGGTTATATCCACGTTAGTAATGATAGTGGATTGGGGACGAATCAAAAGGGTGATACTTTCTAGGGAAAAATTGCAGACTATGTGAATGAAAACTTCCAAGGTGGAAAACAGAGGTCAGGGATACAGTGCAAAAGTCATTTTCGTACGATCAATAAAAAAATATGTAGTTTTATTGGTTATTACAGTAGAGCATGTAGAGTGAGGTGTAGTGGTTGGTCCGATGATGACTACATAGCCAAGGGTCTAGAGTTGTATCAAGAGTGCGAAGGTAATAGGTTTTCCTTGCTGGAAGAGTAGAAGTTGGTTCGCGACCAACCCAGATATATGCCAGGAGCAAATGAATCTGCAAGTAGCGGATCGAAGAGAAAAAGTGGTGGCGATGACGTTGATTCCTCAGCTCCTTCCATTGTACGTCCAGAATGTAAGGATGCAACAAAGAAGAAAGCTAGAGCTTCATCGAGCAAATCATTGACTTCTAGAAAATCAAAGGTTGCTATTGAGGAGGAGTTATCTAATTTAGCCCATGCTCGTGAAAACCTTGAACAATCCAGGGCTAGTACTGCATCAGCTATGTTGGAGTATGCACGTGTTAGGAAGATGGAGATGTTCTTGTCCTTGAAGACCAAAGAAGATCGTGATGCTGTAGATAAAAATATGTATAAGATGCTACTGAAGGAGTTGTTTGAGAACTAGTTTCTTATTGTATGTTTTACTTTCAAATTGTGTGTTTTATTTTCGAATTGTGTGTTTTATTTTCAAATTGTGTGTTTTATTCTCGAATTGTGTGTTATTTTGAATAATTTGTGGATTGTGAAAGTGTATGTTCATTTCAATAATTTCGTTTGAATAAAAGAGTTTATTTTCAAATTGTGTATTTTATTCTCAAGATTCTGAAGAGATAAGAACGTCCCCACCCCCCACTACCTTCTGATTTAATCATGACAAAACACCACACGTGATTTGTCATCTTTCTATATCTTATCTTCAAATTGTGTGTTTTATTCTCGAGATTCTGAAGAGATAAGAACGTCCCCACCTGCACTACCTTCTGATTTAATCATGACAAAACACCACACGTGATTTGTCATCTTTCTATATCTTATCTTCAAATTGTGTGTTTTATTCTCGAGATTCTGAAGAGATAAGAACGTCCCCACCTCCACTACCTTCTGATTTAATCATGATAAAACACCACACGTGATTTGTCATCTTTCTATATCTTATCTTCAAATTGAATTAAATTAAATGAATACCACTTAAAACTTTTCAGTTCAAATATTTTTCTTCATATCATCCAATGGATCTACCCACAGATACCTTCAGTCTCGAAGAGATCCAACGACAATGGGAGTTGGAAGAATCTATACTCGATAGGCAACAAGAACTTCTTGAAGAGCTGCAGAGGCGAAACAATCGATCACATAAGAGAAAATCTATAAGCAGGGATCATGCAGCTACCCATCAAAGGCTCATGGTCGACTATTTTGACGACCCATGCACTTACACTGAAATACAATTTAGAAGAAGATTTCGAATGAGAAGGTCACTATTTCTTCGAATTGTAGAAGCTTTATCAAACTACGACAACTACTTCACTCAAAGGCTTAATAATGCGGGGCAAGCTTGGTTTGACGCCTATCTAGAAGTGTACAACTGTCATGCGTATGCTCGCATATGGAGTCGCCAGGGATGCTTGTGATGAGTATGTGAAGATTGGAGAAACCACTGCACTTGAGTGCACTCGTAATTTTTGCGAAGGAATAATTGTCTTGTTTCAAGATGAATACTTAAGACGACCAAATGTGGAAGACGTGCAAAGGTTACTCCGAGTTGGTCAGGAGCGTGGTTTCCCCGGAATGATTGGAAGTATCGATTGCATGCACTGGCAGTGGAAGAATTGTCCTAAGGCTTGGCAAGGGCAGTTTACTAGTGGACACAAGGGCACGGCAACAGTTATCCTCGAGGCAGTGACGTCCTATGATTTGTGGATATGGCATGCTTTTTTTGGCTTGCCCGGAATATTGAACGACATAAATGTACTAGATAGGTCACCAGTTTTTGACGACATTGAGTCTGGTGAAGCTCCAACGATGGACTACACTGTGAATGACCGACAGTACAATCTTGCATACTATCTTGCCGATGGAATCTACCCTAAATGGTCTGTCTTTGTCTAGTCGATTCAATTGCCCCAAGGAAACAAAGCGCAATTGTTTGCCAAACAACAAGAATCATGTAGGAAGGATGTGGAACGTGCATTCGGGGTACTCCAAGTACGCTTTTCCATTATTCGTCAACCAGCCAGGATGTGGGATATCGATGTCTTAGGTAAAATAATGAGGGCGTGCATTATTTTACATAACATGATTGTGCAGGATGAACGAGATACATATTCACGAAATTGGGAAAATATCGACTTCGATCAGTCGGATAGTCCCAGGTCTAGCTCTTTGTTCAATGTCCAAACGCAAGTGTTGCCTCAATATGAAGTGCATGTCCAAGGCCGATCCGAATCATATATTCATATTAGAGCCGAGCTACGTGATAGAGCACAATATATTCAATTGAAAAAGGATCTCGTCGAGCACATCTAGAATAGATTTGGAACAATCCTCGATTAGATTTAAAAAAAATATTTCTCAAGTTTACCAGTTTATTTTGTGTGTATTTTTTTGTTCGTTTGCAATAATCTATATATGTTTAATTTACTGAGTGATAAATAATATCGTGTGTTACTCTTAAAAAATATTATATTATTTATTGTATTAAAAAAGTATAGATTTTTTGAAATCTGAAAAGAAATTATGAAATTTAATTAATTTATAGTAAAAAAATATTATTTATTATTTATTATATTATAAAAAGTAATTATTATACTCCCTCTGGACCATATTAATTGACTTTCTGAAACAGTAACATTCAGTAAAGCAAACATTAAAAAGTCAAGTAAAGTGTACAGTAACATTCCGTAGGAAAATGACAGTTATTGCGGTCCGGAGGGAGTAGTAATTATAAATTTAATAAGAAAAAAAATGAAAAATATGATGGGGTATATGATTAAATGATGTGGAAGGGAGAGAGTGAATAACACCCGGAAAAATATCCTGATGTGAGAAGTGGGTGTTAAATGCTTTTTGGTTAGGTGTTAAGCTGATGTGGCACTGAGAGAAAGTGAATAACATCCTAAATTTAACACCAGCTGCTGTGGATGGTCTAAGGGGCAAAATTATTTCAAACAGTGAGTCATTCGACTTTCTTAATATGCGTGTCTAAAATTGAAACGACGTTTAAATAAACTGGGAGGGAGTAATTTGCTAGTGTAAACTAATCAAATAATTAATCCGCAAATTTAATTTGCTGGTGTCACTGACTACGAATTAAGCAAAGGACATATTTTGATTGATAAAAATAAAAGAAAATTAAAGGACTTAAAAAGAGGGTAAAAAGGAACTGGTCTCGTCATGCATGACGGTAAGTGTCCAACTGTCCATCCCATTATAAAAATACTCCGAAAGTGATTCTTTTTTTATTAAAAAAAAATGTTACATTATCGACTGTCGTATGTGATTGTAAAAAACAAGACTTATTCCTGCTGCACCAAACAAGGCTGTCATAAAAATAAAATAAAAAGCTTCCATGAAGTATCAGATTTTCTATTCTGCAGATGAGTGTTCTAAGCTGAACAGTAAAGTCATCTTCAAAGAAACTTACTGCAATATTTCCATCATACAACTCTAATCACAACATGATAATATAAAATGATGTCTCAAAAGTATTAGACGGTAAAAATATAAGAAATAAACAGTCAATCAATAATATAAAATGATATCTCAAAAGTACTTTCGTTTTTTCATCATCAAGGGGGGTTCCAGAAGATTGTACTCTCGGTACATGACCAGAACTTGGTCTTGCACCGATTCCATGAGGCAAAAAAAAGGACTGAAAATACCATACAAAGCTTAACTTTCCGGAATGTATAGTTAAGTTTATGTCTCGAAAGATTTGAATATCTGGTCTGGATGGATACCTGAAGCCTACATTATGAAGTTCAATGTCTCCTTTCAAGTTATCTAATTTTACGCCCGACTCGTCACTTGGATCTATCTTTGACTTCCTGTCTATGATGGCAAATATAGAAGCAGCAGCAACCCTTGCCTTGCTTGTATCAGATATTAAGCTGCTCGTATATGCAATCCCCACTGATGCCATAGCCAAAGCAAAGAAAACCTGCAACGCGAGTAACGCGTCAATATCATCATAGAATTACAGATGTGGTGTGTTCTAGAAACTCCAAAGTTGTAGGAGGAAGTTGGTAGATGTTAATCATAAACCCACTTGAAAAACATGTGAGAATGTTGTCTGTCCAGCATCAGCCGAGCTCCAGCATAGAAACTGAGTGAGTAGAAGCAGAATAGAGAGAAGGAAGATGTTCCAAATCCTATTCCACAGATAAGCCCAAGCCTTACTCCTGTCTTTGTGGGACCTTCACATTTCTTTCTGTACAATTGCATCACCTTTTCTTCGGCGCAGAAAGAAGCAACCGTTCTTATGTTCCCCACTGCGTCATTGGCAACTTGACTCGCCTCCTCGTACATTGCCTGCAACCATTTATAATTTTTTTAGTATAACCATTTATAGGCTAGAAAGGATGCCAACTCAGAATCTGAACGGTCAATCGATGATTTCGTTTTGTTTCAGAATTTCAGCATACACTAACAGGAATGCATATTTTATGTCATACCTTTGCATCAGCACTGAATCCTCTCGTAAACCTTTTTTGTACTACTAGCTAGTTGGGGCACGTGCACGTGGGACAATTTTTTATATGAAATTAAATTATTTAATAAATATATTATTTATAAATTAATTTTGGTCATTTGAAATATATAAAACCACTATTTAAATATAGTTCTAAAGTTATATAATCGAACATATAAATTATTAAATATATTAATAATAAGTATTAATAGAAGATATAGCTTAATAGTATTTAAATATTGTTCTAAGTTCTAAGGTCATATAATCGAACATATAAATTATTAAGCATACTAATAATAAGTATTAATAGAAGATATAACTTAATAGTATTTAAATACTGTTCTAAAATATTATAACCAACCATATAAATTGTTAAGCACACAAATAATAATTATTAATTATAAAATAATTTTATAATTTTTCTTGCTTGATCTTTTTGATTAGGGGCTCATACTTATATAGTTCATCAAATTTCTTGTTCTTGAGTCTTGTTCCCTTTCTTGTCTCTTTTTTGTCTTCAGCTTCTTCGTCAATGAGTATCGGTGGTGTATGATAACATATTTTTATGCACGATTTTCTCCCCATTTTTTCACCCATTTAAGGCATGATTCTGCTAATTTACCCTTATTTTCACTACTATTGCAGATCTAGGCCTAAAATGGGGGTTTATGCAAAAAGGTGCATTTTTGGAGCATTTTGTGCAGTTTTGAGCTTCAAGACCAGAGTCGAGGTCCCGAGCCCAAAGTAGCGTTCAAGGTCCCGAGTCGGATTCTCCATTCGGGACCCCGAAGGGCAAAGAGCGTCATTTCCACGTGTCCTTTTGCTAGAGCTTCCATGTGCCTCCTCTACACTGTTCCGACAGTCTGCATTAGGGGCTCCTTCGTACTTTTTATATAGTATAGATTACATTCATGGCCGTCAGAGGGACTATGGCGAGGACAATAAGCGCTAGTTGCCAACTTGCACTAAAAGCTATGATTATAGCTGCTAAACATGTGGCAACGTTCTGAACAATGAAAGCTAATTGATCTCCAACTAGAGTACGGATAATTGCTGCATCCGCGGAGAGCCTAGCACCAATTGCACCACTCGAGTGCTCAGGGACATCAAACCAACCAATCTCCATTTTAACTACTTTCTCAAAACACATTGATCTGATCCTCTCGATTAACTTAGAACCAGCAATTGCAAAGAAGTATGTTCTCACTGGATATAACACCATCGATGCAAAGCCAAGGGTCATAAACATCACTGCCCAGAACTTTGAATCCTTGCTCAACTGATGAGGTGGGTCGAAAAAGGTTTTGATTGCTTTGGAAATTAGTGTACCATAAATTGGTAGTACTGTACCAGTAGCACTTGCTGCCATGCTTCCAATTATTAGAACTGGAAGTTCGGGCCTGTTAAGATAGACAAGGCCGCGCAAAGGAACTTCTTGGACATTTTTGGTGGTTTAATATCTTCTGGTTCTTCATAGGTGTTTTCAGCTATATTGAGATCTGGTAAGCCAAATGCATGTGAGATAGAATGGTGACGGCTGCTACCGATTGATGATCCTCGGCTAATGGATCTTCGAAATGATGAGCTTCTTTGACTTGATTGTCCAAATGATTCCACATAAACTTCTGGTCTGCTATGGTCTTGCTCTTTTTGTTCCGTTTCTTTGTTCATCTGCTGTAAGCGAATGAGTCGAGAGTATGCCCATCAGGATCCTGAATTAGTTCCAAATGTGAGCCTGGACAATTGAAAAACATATTCATATCATTGGGAAATTACAGAATACGTTAAGTTATTATCATCGTTATTAATCCATTATTGTTAGTTATTATAACATGTTACTCTGAAGGATGACCTTTTTCAACAATTTTTCCTTGATGGATGACAGCAATGAGATCAGCATTCCTCACTGTGGTCAAACGATGAGCAATGATCACCGTAGTTCGATTGACCATAATCTTATCTAATGCATCTTGCACTATCCTCTCAGATTCTGCATCAAGAGCACTTGTAGCTTCGTCTAAGAGTAAAATCCGAGGGTCCTTCAGGATTGCTCTGGCTATGGCAATTCTCTGTTTCTGTCCACCGGATAGCTGAGTTCCCCGCTCGCCAACCATCGTGTCAAGTCCCTGAATTCAAAAGGTTAAAATTTCAAGCCAGATGGAGAATCCACGCATACTGCAATCAAAACCTGACAATTAGTTTTACTCTATGCAGTAACAACGAGCCCGAGGTAGTTTATCGATGAATTTTGCAGCATTGGCTCGTTCAGTTGCAGTTCTTATTTCTTCATCAGTTGCACCATCCTTTGCACAGGCCAGGTTATCCTTTATGCTGGATCCAAAGAGCACAGGTTCCTGATTTACAAGGCCAATTTTTTCTCTAATCCATTTTAGCTGAAACTCTTTGAGATTAACACCATCTATAAGAACTTCGCCGGCTAGTGGATCCAGTAAACTTGTTGAAGGTGCCGAGCACAACTAGCATAACAGTTCCAGTACCAAAACCAGAAAATATGCCTTGTCGCACGCCAACTTTGTAGGCCTTATTGATAAACTTGTTGTAAAGATTTATGGCTCGCTTCTCCCCCGTAAAAGATGCAACCTGGAAGGTGAAGTGAAGGTCATCAAAAAGTCAATATTGAAAGAAAGATTCCTTCCAACATAGGGGAAGGGGAAATGTAACGTACAATTCTGATGGAGCCAATTGTCTGTTCTACTAAAGTTGATGCTTCTGCATAAGCACTTTGTGCACGGGCCGCCATTCTGGTTACGAAAAGTGACATGAAAGCACCAACTAGCACTATGAGGGGGATAGCAGATGACATGACATGAGCAAGCAACCACCCTTTGAGAAAAGCTATTATAAATCCCCCAATGAATGTTGCTATCAACTGCACAAACTTTCCAACCTAAACAAGACAGGCAGAGATCATTCGTTGAGCCTTAGGAAAAAGGAAAAAACATAGACAAGATGATTATATAGCATTCCTCTCTTTTGGAACGAGTAATTTTATTGAGCAGTGCATACCTTTTCACCCATTGCATCTTGTATTAGGACAGTGTCACCAGACACTTTGCTGAAACTTTTTCATGACATGTACTTTACGAAGGAAAGCTGCTACTGCCGACCCCAAAGCCAAGTAAACAAACTTTAGAGAGATCTGCGCGCAAATAAGTATGAACTGCAGACTTAGTAACATCTTCATGAATCATGTCAACAGTTCAATCACATTATAGAAACAAATCCTATGCACAAAAGGTGTTCTTGAGTGTTACCTTAGAGACTACATTAACAATGTCTTTGTTATTCTGGTTTTGTCCAAAAGAATTAACTAACTCTCCCATGAATATATTCATAAGAGGCATAGACATTCCATTGCCAATCGCTCCGACAGTTCCAATAACCATTAAAATGATGTCAGTTGAATCTGCAAATGAGAACAACTTATAAAATGGAACTGTTTTACTTTTGTCGCGCTTAGGAACATCTTGAACCCGATTCGAGCCAGAGCTTTCCCCTTGCTCTTGGCTATGTGATGAGGTGCCTTCATTTGTGGCATTCTCCCTGGCCATAATATTGAACTCTGGATATTATTATATCAGACCCCAAATACAGAACCAAAATGTTGCTTCCTGCAAAACTCCATAGAGCAGCCAAAATCAACGGTTAAGTGTGCACAATGTGTTTTTGATGAAGGCAAACCAAGAATCAGAATACGTAAAGTATGAAACTTTTTTGTCAGTTGATGGTAACTTACCGGTAAGGTTTCAAGTTCGAGTTTCTTAACAAAAGTAATGAGTTCAAGGCATAGTAAAATACAATGTATAGGATTAGTGTACTGATTCTTTTTTTCTATCTGGAAGGTAACAAAATCAGGATTTAAGGAGATATGCAAGGAAAACTAGACTAAGAAAAAAGATCCCTGAAAGTGACAAGAAATGGAAACAAATGAAAACCAAACCTTTGATGTATCACACTAATTAGAAACTGATTATGAGCTATGATTAAGCAAGCAATGGTTACAATGACAATTCTTCCCCTTTGCAATTCCGGACAAGTTTATTATCACATTAGAGCATTGTATGGACTTGACATGGCATGACTCTCCGAAATAATTCATTTGTTTCCTAAATCTAAACTTGAAAGAAAATTTAAATAATATAAGCACCACAATACAAAAACAAAGGGTTCCGCATATACGAATGTGACTCTCACCATTAAATCAGGTCTAGCATAACTCTTCTTTCTTTCTTTCTTTTTCTTCAAAAATGTTACCCTTTTTCTTTTTCTTTTGTAGAAACTTGACAAACACAATTACATTAGATTTAGATTTTCTTCATAAAAATAAAATCTGTGTTTTATTTAAACCTTCAAACTTCACTTTTATTACTTTACGCATTGTGCATATTTTGTAATTTATTTGATTTATAACTCAAAGCTACGTGAATCCTTGACCATACCGAGTCAATATTGATTTTGTTCATACTAAATTGTATTGGTACGGTATGAAGAGTTCCCAATAAATGATAAGCAAATATAACAACTATTTTTATATACTTTATACACAAGAATTCAACCTTCTTATTTAAAAGATATGAGTGACAACAAATCACTCTGATAATATATAAAATTATCAGAAAGGTATAATGGACTTTGCACCTTCACAAAGTACTGTTGACCAGCCAAAACGGCATCACGACCGTTTGACCAAGCCAACAGGAACAAGTGACCAAAGGACAAGTCTAGCCCAAATCGGGACGAGGCCGATCCATCCGCCAAAGCATGAGGAAACGGATCGGCACCGTTATATATATTGACCTGGTCAATGTGTCACCAAACGGCATCCAGCCGATTCTACACAACGGCATCCTGCCGATTCCACCCCAACGGCATCATACCGATTGGGCACAGATATTAAGCCCCCCACACAGGTATAATTTATATAATACTCAGTAGTCAGTACACATTTAGTCAAAGCTGGCAGGGAGGATAACCTGCTCCCATCAATTCATCATCTAATAACTGAACAAGGGGACTACTTTATCCCCCCAAAAAAGGTCTACACTCCACGTTACAATGATGAATCCCTACTCCTAGACCACCTGCTGAGGAAAAAAGGAGAAGGGATGTCAGAAGATCTAACCACTCTAGCCCTGCATAAGGACTAGAGGGAGGTACATAAAGGAAGGTTCTTCTTTTAGCTCAACACACAGAAAAATACTTACACTTTCTCTACACAAAATCAAAATACTGACTTTGGCATTGGAGCTTTTACGCCGGAAAACACTTTCGGCACTTTGTAGGTCGCTCACGGGGCTCCAACAACCACACTCCGGCGTGCTACTTTACCGAAAACCCCTCACTCTGTTCCACGGATTATCATTTGGTGCTTTCGTTGAGAGCTTTTGAAATTTTAAGTGAGCAAACCTTGAAATTCAAAGCTCTTTTCTTCTCTATATTTTGGGGGTTTTTATTTCCAAAAATGGCATCCGATCCAAACTTTCAATCGAATCAACCTACCAGTGGTGCTGCTGGTCAGTATGAAACTCCACCTCCTCACGTTTCATCTTCCCGTGTGGAAATGAACGCAGTAGCCCGCCGGCTTAATTTCCCAGAAATTCCAGAAGTGTTATTTCCCAGCACTCCACAACCTGGACCGTCTATAGCAGCAGTCATCCCACCAGCAGTCATGTATGAGTTTGCCGCCTTGCATCGACGGATGGATATGATGATGCAAACGTTTATGGGAAGGATCCCTCCGCCTGTCCAACAGCAGATCCTCCCCCAGCAGATCATTCCTCAGCAGATCCACGATCAACCTGCAGTGACACCATCTTTAGTGCCTCAGTCCATGGCATTCCAGCCAGTCAGATCTGTGCACCAGCACGTCAGTCAGCCAGCTCAACGGGGAAATCCTTCGAATGAATTCCGGCCACCCCGTCAGAGTGAAAATCCGCCTAGAGGGGAAGGATACTTGGACAACATGGAAGAGGCTAACAGCCGGGCAGTCCAGCATAGCCCAAGAAGGAGCCAGAGGCAGTCAGTAGAAGGAAGATCCGAGAGAGGAAGAGGTCGAGAGAGATCAATGGATCGGCCTCAGTCTGAAAGAAATCACGAGAGGGCTGATCGGAATGCTTCCAGAGGCTCTGTCTCCCTACGAGCTCGTGAAGAGCAAGATGATGATCCAAAGAATCCTTTAACCTTTCGGGTTAGGAAGCATCGGGTGAGCAGACACGTCAAATTGCCAACCGATTCCTACTTGGGGACGACAGATCCGACAGTTCATGTGAGTTTAGTAAAAAAGCATGTTAAGTTTTTTACTAGAAAGGATGAGGCGTTATGCCAAATATTTGTGATGACTCTGAAAGGAATCGCCAACACCTGGTTTGAGAAATTACCAGCCGGATCTGTCGACAGTTTTGAGCAGTTGGCGAAAGTTTTCACAAGCTGATTTAGCTCTTGTATTCCTGTGGAAAAGTCTCCAGCGATTCTGTTTGATATGGTGCGAAAGTCGGGGGAATCCTTAACGGTGTATGTTGCCAGATTCAATGCTGAGTTGGCAACTCTACCCGACGTTGCGCCAAACTTTGCAGCTGAGGCTTTGAGGAGGAACTGCAGGTATCGGGAGTTGGAAAATGCTCTAATTGCAAGCACACCGAAGACCCTGGACCTCTTGCGGATTGAGGTGGACAAATATGCAAGGATGGAAGAAGCAGACTTCCAACGGAAGAAACGGGAGGAGTCCGATCCTCCTAAGAAAGAAACGGCTGTCCGCAAACAGGGAGAAAGGAAGCAAACGGCCGGAGGCCGACAGACGGATCGTCTCGCGGACTTCTCCACGTTATAGCTGACTAAGCCGGTGGCGGAGATCTTTGCCATCATAGAAGAGCGGAGATTGCCGATTCAATATCCCAAGCGCAAACCAGGCGTCGTTATGGGACCACATAAGGATTCTTACTGCCGTTTCCATAAAGCAAAAGGGCATGACACTGAGGATTGTTTCTCTCTGAAAAAGGCAATTGAAAAGTTGATTGAAGAGGGCTATTTGGGCGAATTTGCGGCCAAAGCTCGAAATAAGGCCAGGGAGGATCGAACTAACGACAACAGGAGAGAAGCGGAAGTCGATCCCGACACAGCCGGAACCAGTGTCCAAAGAGACAAAGGAAAGCAGGTGTTGACAACCTCTCTCAATGAGTTCCACATGATCAATTTGATAGCAGGAGGAACCCAGCAGGTGGAATCGGAAGATGTACCGATTGGGGAAAAGAGAAAACGGAATGATCCCTTTGTAGAAAAAATAGGTCTATCGGAGCTGGATCGAATGGCCATAACATTTTCAGAAGAGGATGAGATCGGAGTGACATATCCTCAGAATGAAGCTTTAGTGGTAACAACCATCATTGCCGATTGCGGAGTCAGGCGAACACTGGTGGACAACGGAAGTGCTGTGAACCTCATTTCTGCCAACGCTTTTAGCCGTTTGCAAGGACCTAAGCCAGACTTGAAGCCTTGCCGACGGCCGATTATTGGGGTAAATGGCGTTCCCATTCCTGTTGTAGGCCTAACCTTTTTGTCAATCTTTTTTGTGGAAGACAGCTCCCGGAGAAAGGAACAACAACTATTTATGGTGGTGGATTTAAACCTGCCATATAATGTGATTTTGGGGTGTCCGTTTTTAAATGCTTTTGGTGTAGTAATATCGCAAAGGCATTTGAAGATGAAATACCCTTCATGGGATGGCGTGGTTACAATCCGAGGAGATTAGAAGGTAGCTGCCGAATGCTATATAACGATGGTCGATGGTTGTTGCGATCGCTATGTTTGCGTAGCTGACGATTCATTAGAAGATGATGAGGAGCAGCGTACTCAGCCATTGGAGAAAATGGCCCAAGTATCGGTGGCTGATCTGCCCACTGAGCATTTTTTAATAAGTGAGAAGCTGAGCAAGGGAGAGTGTGGCCAGCTTTCGTCTCTGTTAAACAAGTGCAAAGGAGAATTCGCCTGGGTCCCGACGGACATACCGGGCCTTTCGAGGGAAACGGTAGAGCACCGATTGAACGTTTATCCGAATGCCAAGCCAGTTCAACAGAAAAGGCGAGCTTTCTCCAAAGAAAAAACAGATGCAATTGAGAAAGAAGTGGACAAGCTCTTAAAGGCTAACTTCATCCGAGAGGTTCAGTATCCGCCATGGTTAGCTAATCTAGTGGTAGTGAGAAAGTCAAACGGGGATTGGAGGATGTGTATTGATTTCACTGATCTGAATGAGGCATGCCCCAAGGATTGCTATCCGCTGCCACGGATAGAGCAATTGGTGGATCAAACGGCTGGATATGAATATCTGAGTTCGCTTGATGCCAATTCTGGATATCATCAAATACCAATGGCGATTGAAGACGAGGAGAAAACGACTTTCATCACGCCGAAGGCCACCTACTGCTATCGGGCTATGCCATTTGGTCTGAAGAATGCTGGAGCAACATTTCAAAGAACGACCAATAAGATTTTTGAGCCGTTAATCGGAAAAAATTTGGAGGTATATGTTGATGATATGCTGGTGAAAAGCAGAAATTTTGAGGCGCATCTGCGAGACCATGAGGAAGTATTTGGGATAATGCGAAAATTTGGAATGAAGTTAAATCCCAAAAAATGCATGTTTGCATTCCAAACTGGGAAATTCCTTGGTTATGTTGTCAGCAGAAAAGGAATTCAGCCCAATCCCGCCAAGCTGAAGGCAATTAGGGACATGGTTTCGCCAAAGAGTGTGAAGGAGGTTCAGCGACTCACAGGAAGAATAATTGCTTTGAGCCGATTCATCTCCAAGCAGGGCGAGAAATGCCTCCCGTTCTTCAAAGTCATTCGGAAGAAGGCACGATTCGGATGGGATGACGATTGTGAAAAGGTTTTTCACGACTTAAAAGAGTATCTGTCTTCTGAATTGTTGCTAACTCGACCCGAAGAGGGGGACACCCTTTTTCTTTATTTGGGGGCAGCCGATGAGGTGGTCAGTGTCGTCTTGGTTCGGGATGAAAACGGCATACATCGGCCGATTCATTTTATCAGCCAGATCTTGAAGGGTGCTGAGCTGAGGTACTCTCAAATTGAAAAAATTGCTTTCGCTCTGTTGCAAACTGCTAGAAAGATGGTCAGGTATTTCCAAGCTCATCCAGTGGTCGTGCTGACAGACCAGCCTCTAAGAAGGATTTTCAGAAGACCTGAGTCGTCTGGCCGAATGGTCATTTGGGCCATCGAGTTGGAGCAATATGGACTGCAGTATCAGTCCAGACCCGCTATCAAAGGCCAGGCGCTGGCCGATTTCATTGCTGAATGCACGTTTGTTCAGAAGCCGAGTTCTTCGCCAGAAAGCAAAGAGGAAGCTTGCTTACCCCTTCCCGATCTAGACGGAGATCAATGGACAATCTTTGTGGATGGCGCCAAGAATCAAAGTGAAGCAGGAGCTGGCATCATCATCTTAGGTCCAGAAGGGATTAAAATGAGGTACGCCTTAAAAATCTCAAGGCCGTTATCAAATAATGCTGCCGAATATGAAGCTCTATTGGCAGGGTTGCGTATCGGAGGGAATCTGATCGGTAATGCACAAACGGCCAGCGTCCGTTTGGTCATTTATGGAGATTCAAAATTAGTTATTGATCAGGCCAACGGCGATTCTCAGGCTAGAGAGCCGATTATGATTCAGTATTTGAAGAAAGTACAGAAAGAGCTCACCGAAATCAGAAGTATAGGAATTCATGTTGAAGTCAACCACATTCCCAGAGAGAAAAATGTTGAGGCTGATGAGATTGCCAAGCTGGCAGCAAACTCCGGAGCAATGATGCCACCCGATGTGATGGTAGAGGAAATTTCCATTCCTTCTTTTATGGAATAACAGCAAGTGCTATGTGTATTAGAGGCAGCCAATGACTGGCGCATCCCAGTGATTGATTATCTTAAGCATGGCAAGCTGCCAGAAAATGCGAGTGAGAAGTTGAAGATCCTCAAAAGAGCCGCTAGATGCACTTATCATGACGGGGTACTTCTTCGTCGTTGTCTTACTTATCCAGCAGCAAAATGTATAATGGAAGAAGAAGACCTATATACCCTCAGGGAGATCCATGAAGGAATATGCGGAATGCATGCCTCAGGAAATACCATGGCTGCTCAAGTTCTCCGAACAGGTTTCTATTGGCCAACGATCAGAAGAGATGCGGATAATTTTGTGAAATCTTGTCATAAATGCCAAGAGTTTGCGAAAGAACCACAACGGCCAGCGGCCGAATTGACAAATATGATGAGTCCGTGCCCGTTTGCAAAATGGGGAATTGACATCTTGGGACCCTTCCCAATCGCCAAAAGTCAGCTCCAGTATGTTATTGTTGCTGTCGATTATTTCACAAAGTGGGCTGAGGCAGAAGCTGTGGCAAAGATAACGGCAGACAACACTTGGAGGTTTTTCATGAACAACGTTATCATGAGATTCGGGTTCCCAAGAATTCTTGTAAGCGATAACGGCACCCAATTCACCAGTGCTTACTTCAAAAAGAAATGCGCAGAATATTCAATCGAACAACGGTTCTCCTCCGTTGCGCATCCACAAACAAACGGGCAAACGGAAGTCACCAACAGAGCAATCCTTAACGGGATCAAGAAAAATCTTGAGGGCAAACCGACAAAGTGGCCAGAGGAGTTGCCGTTTGTCATGTGGGCTTATCGGATGACAACTAAAACTAGCACCGGCATGACACCGTTCGCCATGGCAAATGGGGTCGAAGCTGTTTCTCCAGTAGAAATCGGCGCAATTAGCCTTCGAGTTGAATACTTCAACGAAGAGCAAAATGAAGAAAGATTAAGGGAGCAGCTGGATCTTTTGCCAGAGATGAGAGAAGAAGCCATTCTCAAAACATTGCACTACAAGCGCAAAATGGCGAAAAACCACAATCGGCGTGTCAAAGAACGGCTACTCAAAGCAGGGGATTTAGTCCTGCGCAAGGTAACGACAACGGGCCGAGAGAAGAAAAAGCTCACGCCGAATTGGGAAGGACCATATCGCGTTATCAGAGTCATCGGCAAAGGTGCATATCACCTTGAAACAATGAACGGTACTCCGATACCCAACTCTTGGAATATTTGCAATTTAAAGTTATATCATTCCAAAGTAAATATGTTGTTTTCACTTGCCGCATAAATGATGAAAATATTGTGGGGGCAAATTATTTACAACTAATAAATGTTAAAAGTATATATTTGCCCGTATTGTGCTTATCATATGGTTGCAGATTTAAAAGAATCGTGGATGTAGGTTATTTTAAATCGAACCACGTTACCAAAACCCAAGAAGTGGCGATATTATCTCTACCAAGGCTACCTAAGGCGCAGCCTGGGGATGCCGACAACCAAATCGGCAGCAGCCCGATTAATTCAAAACGCTACCAGGGCATATATCGCCAACGATACATATATCGCCAACGATACATATATAGCCAACGATACATATATTGTCACCAAGACGTATATCGTTATTGAGGCGTATATCGTTATTGAGGCGTATATCGTTATTGAGGCATATATCGCTATTGAGGCATATATCGTCATCACTTCTTCATGAGACAATTTCGGTCCTGCCGATTAGACGGTGACAAAGTAAAGAAAAATTCAAACCTATCTGTGTCTTAATAAACCAGATGGTGAAGTGTGTAATGGCAATATCTTCAAAACGGCCTTGTGCCGAATCATAAAAAAAAAAAAGAGCCATCCCAAAAGGTTTTTCAACCTCAAAACGGCACCTTCAGAACGACAAGCGGCCGATTCTGTCAAAAAAAAAGATAAGTTCAATTTGCAGTTGTTTTATCTTTTTAAATTTTTCTGGAGTAGTATATAACAGAAATAAGTAAGCATTTGCGATGACTAAAAATTGCAAAATTATATTTCGGATAGAAATTGTTCATTACAAAATATGCCAAAACGGCAATAATCAGCATAACAGAAAAAGATAAGTCTAAGCAGAAAGCTGTCTTCTATGGCTCATCTTCAGACGAGGATTGATATTCTTTCGCCTCAGCCTCCCTTTCCAAGGAATTAACGTATATGCCGATCTTCGTGGCATCAAAATTGATCTCCCCATAAAACTCCATATAGCTGTCAATCATGATGTCCTTCATCTTCTTTCGCCACCAGCCGATCTTCCCTGGAATTTGCGCTATTTGGGCATCCTTATCGGCAATGCTGTGCCTAGCCATCTCCAGCTCTGCCGTTCTAGTCTCCAAATCGGAACGGGCCGCCTCCAACTCTGCAGTAAGCTTGGCCACATTATTAATCAGGGCGGCTTTATCTTCACAAAGCTTGTTAACGGAATCGCACAAGGCAGATTTATCCGATAACAGCTCCCCGATCCGTCCCTGCTCTTCCCTAATCTTGGCCGAAAGGCCATCTCTTTCATGAAGACTATCAGCCAGCCTCTTGCGCGCTTCGACAACTGCCTTTTTGTCAGATTCCCGAGATGCCGTTAGAGTCTCCTTCTCCTTCTTAAGAGAAGCATTCTCAGCGGTTGATCGCCGAAGTGCCTCCCTAGACTCCTCAAGCTTCGAATCAACAATTTCTGCAGCATATCGGGCAGCGCATAGGCCTCTGTACATAGTACTTTGCATGTTGGCGAAGTGAGAGCTAAGGGACAGGCGACTAAAGTATTCTCTGTCGGCTGGGTTAGCAAGCATTTCACTCATTAGGTGACCAGTCCGATAGTCTTGGCAGGAGGGAGTTTTCAAGCCAAGAGAACGGCAGCAACTATCCCCTAAATTGTTCAAACTGGCAATATGAGTAGCCTCCCCGTCAGGACCATTGCTGAAAAGATAGCCTTTGAAATCAGAAGGGGGCGGAACTGCACGATCATTTGAAACAAACGGATCATCTGGCAAGCACGGACCAGCAACCCAATGAAGAACAACTGGAGTATAGCTGGATGAACTGGCAGGAGGAGCATCCGCTGAAGCAGTTGCTCGATCTTCTGGAGGAGGAACGGAAGGACCTTCGCCAACAATTGGCTCGGTAGCAGCATCTGTCAAATCGGCATCAGATTGACCCAGAGCGGCATCGGCCCGATCCTGGTTTATTGGTTCAGACACGAGGTCTTGCCGATTAGCCGGTTCAGGCTGGGGAGGAACGGCAACAGACGGACCAGCTTCCTCTGAAACGGCTTCAGGCTGATTTGCTTCGTTTCCTGCTGGAACGACAGCAGCCTTTTTTGCCGCAGCAGCTTTCTCCTTCTTCTCGGCAGCTCTTTTTCTTTTCAGAGAAACCCGTTTGGCCGCTTCAAGAATTTGAGGATCGGGATTTTCCAGAGGGAAGTACTCGAATGTGTTTCGGCCGACCTTCTTTCGTCTATAGATTGACGGCGCCGAAACCTCCTCATCGGCAACGGGCTGATCACCCTCTGGGACTTCCGAACGACCTTCGCCCTCAGCAATGGCCTCATCGGCTACCTCTTCTCCAGCACCCGTCTCGCCCAATGAAGGATTCTCTTCCTCCATTGCATCTTCATCACCAGAATCGGCAGAACGCAAACGGACCGAAATCGGTCTCGTTGCAACGGCCTTTCTAACTGGCCGTCCTTCTCCTGCATAAAAGTCAAGTCAGCAGTCAGAATTTTACAAGAAAATTCAGGCAACCTTTACAAAATCTGGTAAATTACCATCAACGGCGCAGTCCTCCAATGGTAGCCCCATCACCATCTTCTGCACATTAAATCTGGTGTCGAAGGCAAGCAGGATGTCGATCTGGGCTTGCAACGGACCAGAAGGTTCCTCCGGTCTTATCCACTGAAGTTCGTTTATTGCTGGATTGAACCCAGAAATCCATAGGGGCTTCGTGGTGGACGACACCAGGAAGAAATGATCTTTCCATCCCTTAATGGAAGATTCATATTTGTCGAAATTCTTCAAAAAGGGTTGAAGCTCTTCATCCTTACGAGGACGGAGGGTAACCAAACTGCTTCGGGTACTCAAATGGAAAAAGTATTTAAAAAGCTGGAGTGGAGGCTCCTTGATTTTTAGGAGGGAGCAGACATTAATAAAAGAATAAATTGAAGCCCAGGAATTAGGAGTAATCTGGGCTGGGTTTAAGACATGCTGCACTAACAAATTTCTCACCATGGTTTTCAGGGGAAAGTGAAAACCGTAAGCAAACATTTTAGAGTATAAAACTCTACGGTTATCAATCAAGGAACTATTCAACCTAACATTTGGGAGAGCTACAATGGCTTTATATCCTATCGGCAACTCAATCCCATACTTCTGCAATTCTAGATCTAATTCTTCTACAGTCCTAAGTTTGGTGGCAGTTCTCTCAAGTTGTTCGTCAGTGGTAATGACAGGACGCTTAGGAGCCATTTTTTCAACCACAAGCAACACAAAGAAGAAGAAAAGGTTGAGAAATACCAGATACTGCAGAAATCCTTGACGAATCAAGCCCAAACGTTGAAGAAGGAAGCGGCAGAAGCGAGAGAGAATTTGGGTTAAGAGGATGAAGTGAAGCGGCTGAGAAAGGAAAATGAATTAGGTTTTCCAAGGGAGAACCACTTTTAAAAGAAACATCTCTCTAACCGTCAGCGTGCCCAATCGGTCGCTGACAAGTGGCGCATCTGTTCTGAAAAGGAAGTCATTTGTCAATAAAGCTGAGCGGCGCATTTAAAGAGGAACAACCCACACGCTTCTTAAAGGGTTTTTGAATTTCGAAATTCAAAAAACCTTACAAGCGAAGAGACGTTTTCTCCTCAAAAGTAACAAGCAGTTATAAACACTTGGCCATTACAGCGCCACGTCACAGGTATACTTTAAGTTAAATTTGACTTTATTGCAAATTAAGTTTTATTTGCAGGAATGAAGAAAAACTTTTCAAATACTTGGAAATAAATCAAAACAGCAACATGCCGATTGTCAGACATCAAGATGGAAACGGCAAGCCCTTGGTAAACACTCGGGCTCGTTTGTTGTTGGGCCTCTGATAATACATAAAATTATCAGAAGGGCATAATGGACTTTGCACCTTCACAAAGTACTGTTGACCAGCCAAAACGGCATCACGACCGTTTGACCAAGCCAACAGGAACAAGTGACCAAAGGACAAGTCTAGCCCGATTGTCTCAAATCGGGATGAGGCCGATCCATCCGCCAAAGCATGAGGAAACGGATCGGCACCGTTATATATATTGACCTGGTCAATGTGTCACCAAACGACATCCAGCCGATTCTACACAACGGCATCCTGCCGATTCCACCCCAACGGCATCATACCGATTGGGCACAGATATTAAGCCCCCCACACAGGTATAATTTATATAATACTCAGTAGTCAGTACACATTTAGTCAAAGCTGGCAGGGAGGATAACCTGCTCCCATCAATTCATCATCTAATAACTGAACAAGGGGACTACTTTATCCCCCCAAAAAAGGTCTACACTCCATGTTACAATGATGAATCCCTACTCCTAGACCACCTGCTGAGGAAAAAGGGGAAGGGATGTCAGAAGATCTAACCACTCTAGCCCTGCATAAGGACTAGAGGGAGGTACATAAAGGAAGGTTCTTCTTTTAGCTCAACACACAGAAAAATACTTACACTTTCTCTACACAAAATCAAAATACTGACTTTGGCATTGGAGCTTTTACGCCGGAAAACACTTCCGGCACTTTGTAGGTCGCTCACGGGGCTCCAACAACCACACTCCGGCGTGCTACTTTACCGAAAACCCCTCACTCCGTTCCACGGATTATCACACTCACCAATCAATTGTGATAAGTTTTAACCTGAAAAGTTAGGAGTAGTGTACAAATTCTGGTAGTGATGTAAATTGAACTTAGATGATGTAAATTGAACCCATGTGAGATATTGAAATATTTGAATTTTAGTTGAGTGTGGAGCGTAAATAGCCCATAAAGACGAAGATCAACAGTTGACTTACAAAAAAGATAGTGTATATTGAAACAAAAAAAGAAAAACAGATTTATATTATTAAATAGTATTTTATCAAAAGGTCAATTTTGAGAATTTAGTAATAAGATAAATCAGGAAATTTTTCTATACTAATATAGTTAACTTTTTTAGAAAGAAAAAAAAAACAATTTGTCTCCATTGACAACATAATGTCAACAGGACACTTTTTCTTTCTTTTTCTCTTGGATGTTCTCTTAACTAATAATATTAATCTCGTTTGAACTCTATTAAATTAGGGTTGGCAATGGAGCGGGTATGGACCGGGTAAGGCACTATCCATACCCGCACCCGTACCCGCATGGAGCAAGTAAGAGAAGACAAATTGTACCCGCGGATTACTCGCGAATACCCGCTGATACCCGCAAATTTCTTAAAATTTAAATTTTCAAGTAAAGTCATTTAAATTTATGGTTTGTATTATACTTTGGATTGGAAAATAGTTGAAAAATTACTTTAGTGAATATGTAAACTTTAATTTATGGTTTGTGTTTGACTAAGGGATTTACTAAAGTTTACAAATTTTATATATATTTTGCGGGTATTATTGCGGGTATCCATACCCGCACTTTGCGGTTACGGGTAAATCCATACCCGCAAAATACCCACAAATTGCGAGTAATACCCACCCGTAATTGCGGGTATCCGGCGGATATCCATGTTCGCGGGTGGAAATTGCCAACCCTATATTAAATTTCTGAAAGAAGGTGATGATTTAATTCGTTCTCAAGACTTAAATTTAAATTTTTTTAATAAAAATGAACAAATCTCTTATCACATAACAAAATCAATGTTAGTGGCACGTTGAGCACAATGAATATTGGTGGCACATTGTACTTTGTACTTTGCTGGGCTCTTTTCAAATTTAGGAGATCATACGCTCTTCTTCACAAGGTCTTTTGCCGCTAATTTTGGTCCGATATATTTATGACCAGGCGCTTTTTAAGTTTGATTCACACTTTCGTCTTAAAAAATAATAATAATAAACTATACATCCCTAAAATATTCTCTCTTATAACTAAGATTGTAAGATTGTAAATGCAAAGGTATACGTCATCCATGACGATTGATCTCAATAAATAATAATATTATCCATTTTTCAAATTTCAAATGCGTAAGAATTAAGAATCTTTTGATTTCCTAACATTTCACATCAAATCCCCTAATTCCTGGCCACTGCCCTACTTTGAAAGTGGATTAAATTAATACTCTTTCTGTATTTTAATAACTGTCATTTTTTTATGAATTCTTACTGTTTATAATATTTGTCATTTTATCCATTTTGAGGTATATATTTTATGCAAATGACAATTTTCTTTTTATGCATCAATGATGTGATAATTTGAATGAAAATTAGGAGAAATAATGAAATAATGAAAAATAAAGTAAGATCAAAGATCATTGTTTTCAATTTTCTAATATTTTAAAACGTTTATTATTTCCGGAAAAAGGGAGTAATAACTTAGTAGCATTTTATTATTTTTATATCCCTCCTCCTGTCTTGTAAAGAGATGACAGAATGGTCGGTTCTCAAAAATATGGGGTCCAGAAAAAAAAAAAAAGGTCCCAAGCAACAACAAAAATTCGCCGCCGATGACAACTCGCCTACACTGCTGTGTCGTTCTAGGTTTTGCTCGACATCGGCGCCGTTTTTATTGATTGTGAGATGGAGCGTCCGTCTTCCTTTTTCTAATTTAGATCTTGTAATTTAAAATACACGTGTATTCAAACATGAAATTTCAGAAAGAAAAAATTAAAGTCAGTAGACGGAATGGTGCGTCACATATTAATAATGTATTATAGTAATTTTTTTCGAGTACAAGGTCTATTATAGTCTTAAAATTAACGAAAGGGTTTATTATAATAATTCTAGACGAGTATTGAGTGCAAAATGTTATTAAGTCAATTTCAAATTGGTTCAAGAAGCTAGGAGGCACTCATGTGTAATGCCACTAAAGATGCATAACAGCCGTCTTTGATATTGATCAACGTGTCATGCTTCCCTTTCTCTACAATCACTCCATTCTTAACCACAGCAATAACATCTGCATTCTTGATCGTGGACAATCTGTGAGCCACAACTATTGTGGTCCTGTTCACCATCACTCGGTCTAGTGCGTCTTGAACCACCCTCTCTGATTCTGCATCTAGCGCGCTTGTAGCCTCATCTAGCAGCAATATCTTTGGATCTTTAACAATGGCTCGAGCTATGGCGATCCTTTGTTTCTGCCCTCCTGACATTTGCACTCCTCGCTCACCGACTGTGGTATCATATCCCTGCATTTTGCATAATTCAGCATGTCTGCAAAAATATTCAATTCAGCAAACAATCTAGAAATGTATCGTCCTAACCTGGTTTAAGCTGCTGATGAACTTGTGCGCGTTTGCCAACTCTGATGCAGCTAAAATTTCTGCCTCACTTGCATCTCCTTCCTTTCCATATGAAATGTTGGCACGGATTGTTTCGTTGAACAGAACTGGTTCTTGGCTTACAAGCCCCATTTGCTGCCTCAACCACTTCAGTTTCAGCTTTTGAATTTCAACACCATCAAGGGTTATGTGGCCTGAATCAGGATTGTAAAATCTTTGCAACAGAGCGATTACAGTTGATTTCCCACTTCCACTTTCTCCAACCAAGGCAACAGTCTAAACAGAAGAGACAAACAGCAACTACATTCAAGACTAATTGGCACAAAAAGTTGCAAAATGCAAGAGATAATGCACTGCCCTCCAAATGCATTTTGCTGTAGCTTATCTCGTGATTGGCTTACCTTGCCAGAGCGAATTGTCAAACTGAGGTCCCTGAAAATTTGAATGTCTGGCCTAGTTGGATACTTAAAGCTTAAATGGTGAAGTTCAATTTCTCCTTTCACATCATCTAATATCGTTCCTGAGTCATCACTTGGATCAATCTTTGACTCTCTGTCTATAATAGCAAATATAGAAGCAACAGCAGATTTGGCGTTGGAGGAATCGGGTGCAAAGGAGCTCGACTGAGAAATTCCCATAGCTGCCATGGTTAAGGCAAAGAAAACCTGCAAAGTAGACAAGCAAATCAGTGTTGTTGAAGCATACATTATACTTGAAAGTCGTAGAATATCTCTAAATTATGGGTATTGATAAAAAACGTATCACTTACTCGAAAAACATCTGTGAATGTTGCCTTCCCTTGACGGACCAGTTGAGCACCTGCATAGAAACTGGCTGCGTAGACTGCAAACATCAAGAAGAAAGAGAGCCCAAATCCTGTTCCACTGACCAGTCCCTGTCTTATTCCTGCCATCTTGGGCCCTTCACATTTCTTTTTGTATAATTGCATCACCTTCTCTTCAGCACAGAAAGAGGCAACCGTTCTTATGCTCCCAACCGCATCATTTGCAACTTGGCTTGCTTCCTCGTACATCATCTACAGTGATTTGGAGTTAGGCCTTGAAGAAAAAATTGACATTGCACATATGTAACGAATAGCAGTTCATAGAAAAGGCCTACCCAAGAAAGAAAAAAAAAAACAGTTCATCTACACTGTTTTCTCCACTTTTTCCCTCTATTTAGCAGTCGAAATATAGCAATGAATATTAGGTCATGAGATAGTAGAATGCCTTTGCATCCGCGCTGAAGCCCTTCATGAACTTTATTTGAACATATCCGTTGAGTCCTATCAGAGGAAGTAGTACGAGGACAATGAAGGCTAATTGCCAACTTGCAGTAAATGCAATGACTAGACCTGTTACTGCTGCGGAAAGGTTTTGAACCATCTGAGCCAGTGAATCTCCAACTAACGCACGTACAGTTGCTGCATCTGCTGAGAGCCTGGAACCAATTGCACCACTCGAATTCTCAGGCTCATCAAACCAACTAACCTCCATGCGCACCACCTTCTCAAAGCACATATGTCGGATCCGTTGGATTAATTTACCACCAGCTACAGCAAAGAAGTACATTTGTGCTGGAAACACCACAATAGTCGCTGCGCCTAGAGTCATGAACATTAGTGCCCAGAAACTCGTATCCTTTCTAAGTTCATGAGGAGGTTTATAGAATGATTTGATTGCTTCAGAAAACAGTATACCAAACAGTGGAAGTATTGTACCATTCAAAATGGCAGCAATACTTCCAATTATAAGCACTGGAATCTCTGGCTTGTTGAGACGTATAAGGCGGCTAATTGGGACTTCTGCAGGTCGTACTTCTGGTGGAGGAGCTTGAGTTCCTTCAAGGGTATTTTCTGGTGCAACATTGAATCCTGTGGTTAAACCAAATGACAAAGAGAATGAGCGATGACTTCCTCCTAATGATGATCCCCTACTTAAGGATCGTTTCAGAGACATTCTTTGGCCAGACTGTCTAAAAGATTCCGAACTAATATCTGACTTGGTGTGGTAGTCTACTTCTTGTTCTGATCGGTTTACTTCTTGTAAGTGTATAAGCTGAGAGTATGCTCCTTCAGAATCATTGAGAAGTTCCGAATGCGTGCCTGATAGATGAACAAACATTTTAAGTTACTAGTTCTCTGTTCAATATCACCTCACAAATGCGGATTGCAGATATTTCTCGTTTAAAGAGTAAACAAGATATGAGTCTGTATAATCTATAATTTTAAGATACCTTTTTCAACCATCTTCCCTCTGTGAATAACAGCAATCATGTCAGCATTTCTCACAGTGCTCAAACGATGCGCGACTATGACAGTTGTTCTATTGACCATAATCCTGTCTAATGCCTCCTGCACTATCCTTTCAGATTCTGCATCAAGTGCACTAGTAGCTTCATCCAACAGCAATATCCGTGGATCTCTCAGAATTGCCCTTGCTATTGCAATTCTTTGCTTCTGGCCACCAGACATCTGAGTTCCATGCTCACCAACCATTGTGTCTAGCCCCTGAATGAAATAAACAGAATGAGGAATTTGCAATATATAAGAGAAAAATGAAGATACTACATGACAAATTGACAAATAAGGAACCATTTAGAACCTTAGGGAGTTTATCAATGAATTTAGCAGCATTGGCAAGTTCAGTCGCAGCTCTTATCTCTTCATCAGTTGCACCATCTTTTCCATATGCAATATTGTCCTTAATGCTGGATGTAAACAGCACAGGTTCCTGACTGACAAGACCAATTTTCTGCCTAATCCACTTAAGCTGAAACTCTTTTAGGTTAATGCCATCAATGAGGACTTCTCCAGAATGTGGATCATAAAATCTCTCAATGAGACTGATCACGGTAGACTTCCCACTTCCACTTTGTCCAACCAAAGCTGCAGTCATGCCACTTGGTATGTAAAGAGAGAATCCACTAAATATTTGCTCATCCGGTCTAGCTGGGTAACTGAAATATACATCCCTCAACTCTATATCTCCACGAATGTCATCTGGCGTCTTCCCCATCGGGTCACCGGCATCAATCTCTGGCTTCCTATTGATGGTTTCAAACATCTTATATGCTGCAGCTTGGCCAGCGACAAATGCGCTCATGCAGGGAGATGCTTGCCCTAGGGACCTGAAACAAACATATTGGCAGAGGAAAAAGATAAATAACTCCCAAGATGTTATTACAAGCATCCACTTGATTTTGAAAGGAACTCACATGGAACCCGTCAACAATGCAACAATCACAGCAAGCACATCCCCGCCACTGTAACCTTTATCGAGAATCAGCTTCCCACCATACCATATTGCCAAAGCATAAGTAAAGAACATTACTGCCATAACAGAGCCAAGGCCGAGTCCAGTAGCTAAGCCTTCATGCACGGTAGATTTGTAAGCAGTAACAAGATACTTCTTATAATTAGCTACTGCTTGATTCTCACCAGTAAATGATGCAACCTGGATTAGAAGTAGAAGAATTAGTGCATCTTTCAGAAATTTCCATAACAGCATGTCTAGTTCTTGTAACATACAGTTCTTATGGAGCCAATCGTCTGCTCAACTACAGCCGCTGCTTTTGCATAAGCATTTTGCCCAACGCTTGCCAACCTAGCTATCGCAATAGACATGGAAGCCCCAGCTATCACCATCAGGGGAAGAGAACATAACAAGACAAGAGAAAGAAGCCACCCTTTGATAAATGCTATCACAAAACCTCCAAGGAATGTTGACATAAGTGCTATAAACTTCCCAACCTGCATGCAATAAGGATAGGGCTATCAGAGTAAGTTAACTTTTTCTTCTTCTTCCAAATCCTTGCAGTTGAAGGTAGCAGCAGTATCATACCTTCTCGCCCATGGCGTCTTGTATCAGAACTGTGTCACCAGACATTCTTCCAACAACCTCTCCCGTGTTTGTTTCCTTATCGAAGAAAGCCACATCTTGCCTCAATATAGTTTTCAGATACAAACCCCTTATTCGCGAAGCCTGTCTCTCTCCCGTGACCATCCAGCAAGCCACCTCTGGAAAACAACAAGCATGGTTTTCTTCTCAATTCACGGAACTTGATTAAATGATAAGCATGAATGAGAGATGGCCTTGTTTTGAGAATGTACTTACGGAGGACTCCTGCTACACCTGACCCCAATCCCAAGTAGATAAATTTGAGAGCCACCTAAAATTTTCCCAGTCATTAAATTATTGTCATTTTCATAACAACATGCAAACAAATATCCAAAAAAAGATGAAAGAGCCAAAATCTAAACTGAGCTCTCATCAACAGCATTAGTAGGAGGAAGTTTCATCTTTCCACTCCTACCTAGCAGCTAAATGTAGTTACTCAAGCCAATGTGAGTAATATTCTGTTACCCTAAAACTTTTTCTTCTTGAAACAAAGAGATGTGCTGAATTTGTTTACCTTGGAAATCAAATCCACCGTTTCTTTACCAGAAGTGCTTTCACCAAACGCATTTGTCAGTTCACCAAACAGCAGTGACATAATGGGAAAAGAAAGTCCATTCCCAGCAGCACCGATCGTGCCCAGGATCATCAACAAGATATCAGTTGAATCCGCGAAAGAAAAAAGCTTGTAAAGAGGAACTGAATTAGTCTTCTCATCTCCTTTGCTAGTATCTTGCTTTTGCTGACCCCCATTCACAAAAGAACCCATCTCCACCTCTTCATGCCCTTTTGACGTGCTGGGCTCATTCGTATTTGTGGCACCATTGCTGCCGTTTTCCACATCCATAACTCCAACTTTGATATCAATCAATCAATGTGACTAATATACAACCTGTTTGGCACAAACCAAAACACCAAAACAATCAGATTGTGTAGATTCTGGTATTTAATACTCCCTCCGTTCCCAATTAAACGACGTTTTGAAATACTAAAAATTCGTAGAAGAATGATTTTTGATCTTATTTTATTCCACATTGTTTCATTTTTACTCCTAATTTTCACTTAAATTACCACACCATCATCAAATTGGGTTGATGCATAAAACAAATTGTCATTTGTACAAAATATATATTTCGGAAAAGATAAAATTACAAGTATTATGAACAAGAAAAATGACAATTAATTAGAAACAGACGGAGTAATAGTTAGAACTAATTATTGATTAGAAACAATGAGGAACACAGATTCTCTTTCGTTTCAAAGAAACCCCACTGAAACCCCAATATAGTGGTGAAGCAACCAAGAGATAACAGCAAGAGAGGATTGACCGAAGACCAACTTGTCACTTTCTTGGAGCAATCAAGCACTAACTAGCCACCAGGCCCATCACCATAAGTCCCTTTATTGAATATGGATGGTCCACAAAGCAAGGAAAGAAGAACACGATACAAGGAGCAGAAATTTACACAATAACCCAGAAAGGAAATCAAGCATGAAGCTAGGACTAAAATGAACAACAAGATTTTTGTTCTTTTCCAACTTAAAACACCAACCTCCTTTTACTTGGGAATAGTTAAAATACAAGCTCTCTGACATACATGTACGGTACCCAAAATAAACCAAATTGGCTGCAAAATGAAGAGTTGGTTTCTGTTTTTATTTTAATTTTCCTTTTGCAAATAAGAAACCCAGAATCAACCACATCCAGCAAAAGAAGATCTCACTCAGAGGGAAGAAAAGAAAAAGAGCGAGGCTTTACTTTACTCTGTTTTTCCTCAACACTACTATTCCCGCACGAAAAGAAGGAAAAAGGGGAGAACTTTTGAAGAAATGAATCAAAAAAAAAAAAAAAAATATGATGACAGACTGCAAAACCAGCAGAGTTCTGAACTTTACCTTTTGTGCCCGCCCATTTGACTTCTTGCATCCAAACAAAACTGAAAATCTTAAAAGACCAAACTCAGAAGCCACCATTTTTGGAAATGAAAGTCAAGAATCCAAGCTAATCCGGAGGGAGAATAAGAAAAAGAAAGGGGCTGATGCCAGTGACAAGAACATACTAACCAGCGAAGATAAGTGTGGTTGAAATGAAACTTCAGAAACTTCAAATCAAACCTCAAATGAGGTGATTTTAGGAACAGGGTCGCACACAGCTGGTCCCTGCGGTTGAGGGGTTGTTATTTACAACTGCACCTAATTTATGAGCAATGATATTTTGGCAGAAAATTTGAGCAGAAAAAATGAGCAGATGGCAGTTTCGTAAATAAAATGATCATTTTATTTACGAAATTGCCATCATTTATTACGAAACTGCCATCACTTATTTACGAAAATGCCATCTGCTCATTTTTTCTGCTCAAATTTTCTGCCAAAATATAAAATGATTCACTATTTGAGACAATTTTACCCCGAATTTTTTTTAAAGTGTAATTTGAGAAAAAATTCGGAACAAAATTGTCTCAAACAATGAATGCGCCAAAATCAAAACGATAGTTAAAAAAAACTGGAGGGAGTATATATATATATAGAGCAAATAAAAAAAGGTACTATACTTCTAATTTTTTAATATGAAAAGCTTACGGAAGAAATAGAAAAAGAAAGGGTGCTTAAAACAAACATTCACTTTGGTGAATGATACTCGATCAATCATTTTAAGCTTTACTTCCTGGCAACCACAACAATACAGATAGATAGATTCATCAACTCAAGTTTTAAAGATCACGCAAGTGGTCTACTACAGTACTACTACCATTCATATTCTTCGACAGATAGATAAACATGCTCCAAAGTCCAAAGTATATAGAAAGAGTAGCGTATTTATTTCTCTTCCTCTATCTAGCTGGCCCATGCTGTCCAATGAAGAGTCAACGCCAATGTCCAATACACTTTTAATTTTTTAAATAAAAAAATAATAATTAATACTAGAGGTGTACAAGAACCGGCCCGGGTTTTTTTTTTTTTTTTGACCAGGATCGGAACTTCCGGTTCGGTCCGGTTCTCCACCCCTCTAAATCCAGGAACCGGCCCAAAGAACCGGAAGTATATATATATAAAAAAAAAATATATGTATATAAATATATATATATATATGTACAATAATATCAAAGTTTCCATTTGGTTCAATAGTTAACTCATCACCTATTATATTAAAGGGGAGAGGTTCAAATCTTCTTGGCTCCCACTTTTTTTTTCTTTCTAAAATTTCTCATGTATGTATATATTTTTTCTAGTAATATAATTGTAAACTCAATTAAAAATTCTCATTTTTTTCTTTTTATTTGTTATTTTAAATACAAAAATGTATTAAGGATGTTATATGAACTAAGAAATAAAATTTTAATATCCATTTATATAGTTAAGATGGCACATACTAGTAATATATTATTGTAAATTATAATAGCCATTTATATAGTTAATATGTATAAAGTAAGTCCATTAATTATTAATAATATAGTTATGAATTATTATCAATTGTCATAAAATTAAAATTTACTAATTGTTTAGAGTTTTATGCTTTAATTTAAATTGTATTAATGTTTAAATTACTAATGTATTATGCATTTTTTCCTTTTTTTTCTTTTAAACTCAATTAAAAGTCCTCATTTTTTTCTTTTTATTTGTTATTTTAAATACAAAATTTTCCTATGGATGTTATATGACCTAAGAAATAAAATTTTAATAGTCATTTATATAGTTAAGATGACACATACTAGTAATATATAGTTGTAAATTGTAATAGCTATTTATATAGTTAATATGTATAAAATAAGACCATTAATTATTAATAATATAGCTATTAATTATTATCAATAAATAATTAAGGTTCCAATTCTCCAACCTTTAAAATCCGGGAACCGGTAGAACCGAAAATATATATATACAAAAATAAATAAATAAATTTTTTTTTTTTTTATGTATGGGCTACTGTTTTATATATATGCACAATGATATCAAAGTTTCATTTGGTTTAATGGTTAACACCTCACCTATTATATTAAAGGGGAGAGGTTCAAATCCTCTTGGCTCCCACTTTCTTTTTTCCTTCTAAACTTAACTCCTCCTCATAAATACAAAAAAAAAAAATCCAGGTTAGAACCGGAACCGGCCCGGTCTGACTCGGAAAATTCAGAACAGGCCCGGCCCGGACCGTAAGAGTCCGGTCCGGTCCGGTTCTGTCCAGACCCAGAACCGGTAATTCCGGTCCGGTCCGATTCTAGCCCAAAAACCGGCCCGGACCGGCCCGTGTACACCCCTAATTAATACCTTCTTTAATTGGTATCTATTTTCTTTATTTACATTTATACCTTCTTGTCTTTATTAGCTCATTTATCTATATTATATAAAAAGCACAAAGGAGTTTATTCCTTTAAATTACTATTATACCCTTAATTCATTAAAAAATTTAAGGGTGTAATAGACTTTTAATTTTTAAAATTACCCATTTATTAAAATTGAATAAATTTATTATTCAACCATTTATTTAATTAATTAACCTACCTATTAAACCCTAAACCACAAAGCATCTATTAGACTTTAAATTTATATTAAATATTTTTTTGATAGTATGAAAAATGAAAGAAGGTGATTTTATATTATGAAATATTCACATTATAATATTAAATTATAATTAACAAAAAAAAATTAAATAATTTAATAATTGAAATACTAAAATACAAAAGAGAAAGATAATTTATTGAAGAAGTAGAATATGTTAAATGTCGAAACTATCTTCCTATGAAATTATTCTTGCGAACTTTTACTTTTATATTTTTTTTTAATTTATCATTTTTTGTGAAATTGGCATGGGTTATAAAAATATTTCCTTGGTTGATTACCAACAAGTTCCTCACTATATTCAAAGAGGTTGTGGGAGATCAATTTATGTAATGTACTGGTGGAGCTACAATATCAGAAATATCCTTAACAGTATGGAATTGCAAAACAGTCACAATGAGTAAAATATAAGTTAATCTATTTTTAAATGTAAATTATTTGTTAAATGTAAAAAATATATTTTAATCTATTTTTAAATCTAAATTATTTTAAGTATTATTATATTATTTTAAAAATAATATTCTTTATTCGAGTTAATATTTTTTATTTTATTTTATTATTTTAATTTAGTAAAGTGATTGATTTTAAAAGTGTTAAAGAAACATAAACTAGATAAAAATGACAAATAAATGGTAATATCTATACTTTTTCTAACATAAATTATATAGTAAAATAAAGAACAATACTTATGAGAATAATTGAGAAGTCTATTTACAAGTATTGAAAATATTATCCATATATTATCAAAATAATTTACATTAATTTTATTTTTATGAAAGAAATATTATATATTGTACATAAAATATTTTCTACATGGGTTAATAGTATTTATTTTATTTTAATTATTTAACTATAATTTGAAGGCAGTAAATGGTTTATTTTTTCAGAAAAAATATATTTAAAGTTAAGAAAATCATAAAACAACTATAAGTGACAAATAAAAAGAGAATTTATAACCTTTCCTAAAATTAATTTAGTGACAAAAGTTGATTAATGAGTTTGAACAATATAAAAGGATTAAGTTAGATAATTTAAAAGAGATACTGAAAATTAATATTTTAAAATCTAATCATCAAATAGTTATAGTTATACATTTTCCTCCAATATTTATAATTTTTTTCAACTTTTTACTATTTATTTTTTATTTTTTAACCACTTATAATGTTATATTAAAACGTTTTAGGATATTATAGGGTTTCTAATGTAAGTCTTAAAACTATAGTGTCCCAAGTGAAAGATTTTTTAAAATATAAAACAAATTATGTAGTTTACCCTAAAATATGTGCTAGGTAAAGTAATAAGATTTTTAAAAAAAAACAATTGGTTATATTGTTAGTTATCATTATAATATCATGGATAGACCATATGATGTACGTCATCAAGATAACATCCGATAGGTACATAAAATATATTAAATAAATATTTATTATAAACTTGAAGTCGTTAGAACGTTAAAGTTAAATTAACTTTGAGATAAAATAGAGTTACAATGAGTAACCTTTTAAATCTTTTAATTAAAAATTAAAATTAAATGACACAAGTCTAAATCTCACCTCTGTCTATAAAAAAAAACGTGCAATTCAATATGCCTGAGTCATATATAAAAAATAACAATAAAATAAATTGATTAATAGGTAGTTACTAATTTATAAGTTATCATTATACCTAAAATAATTAAATAAATATTTATCGTAAACTTAAAGTCCTTAAACCTTAAACTTAAATTAGTTTTTCAATTAATAACAAATGGATGAGGTTAAATTTGTGTAACCTAATAGACTGCTGTAAAAGTACACAGAAGATTTCACTCATGGATCTTTAATGCGAGTGACGAATGTTGATGAAGTTGATATAATTAAGAAAATTAAATAAGAAATAATGTTCTAAGCCATAAGTTATAGCAAAAAAAAGGCCAAAAGTTATGGATTAAATGAGATACATAAATTTCCTAACGTTATTATCATCCTAATCTAATAAAATATATTTTAAAATTAAAATAGTTTATTTATTTATAATAGTAATAATAGTTTCATGACTAATAACTATTACTACTATTATTATTCTAATCCAACAGATTAAGAAAATATATTTTTTCTTTCAAAAGATAACAAAATATGATCTTATTACGAAAAGAAGAAAAAAATAAAGGATAAATATAGTAATAAAATTCTTCCTTTTATTAAATTATAATCACAATTATTTTTAATTATTATTATTGTTGTTGTTATTTTTTATTTCATGCGTTTTCATTGTTAGAATAAGAACTAGAAAAAAATGAGAGAGAAAAGAAAAAAAAAACAAAGTGTAAAGTGATAATTATTTTTAGTTAAAAATAAAAAATCTATATAAAAATATGTAAAATAAACAAGAAATTATTTTACCTCAATAAACTATTTTTCAATAAAAAAAACTATGAAATCCTTTTTATAACGTATTATTCTTAAAAATATATATATACACAAGTTTGATTTCGTAAAATTTGTAATGGTAAGGAATTATTTTTTCTTAGCTAATTATGTGATTTTTTTTCATATATAAACATGAAAAAAAATAGTTTGTACATTTACTTAAACCATAATTTTTAATTAAATATTAAACTTAATTTTTTATTGAGTTTGAATCTTCAAAGAAAAATTCATTAGTGGTTGTTTTTAAATAATTGCATAATTATTTACAATATTTGGAAAACTTAAATAAAAATAATATGAAACATCATTTTAAACATTTAAATTTTAATTTGTAAAAGTAATTTACTTAATTGAGTTAAAATTGTTTTAATTCTAAGAGGTTAAAATTAATTATTTCAGAATTAATACAAGATTTTTTCGTTGACACTTGCATTAGAACATTAATAACAATACAAATATATTTAAGCACCATAGTAAAAAATTATGTTAATCCTATTTTCGGAAATATTATTAAAAAAATTATATTATACCAAAAATATATTTGTGTGAAATACTCTTTTGTACATAAATTTTATAGTTTAATATTTTTAAATAAATTTTGCACGTGCAACGCCACGTGCCAAAATAACCTAATAAGTATAAAAATCATCGTTAAACTTTTAATAATGTAGTATGATTAATGGGTGGAAAATAATTGAGACAAAACTCAGGCAACGAGAGACAAAAGGGTGAAAACAACAAAAAAACTAATAGTCAATCCGCAAAATTGTTGAATACTTCTATCTAATTTATTTTGTAGATTTTGTTTTTGTTCTCATGTCATGTCTATTTATCAGTAAAGGCAAATATAATTATAAAATATATAGAGAAATAAGAAAAATAGTTTATAAAATGTTACTTTTGACTCTGATAGTTCAAAAAAATTGCAATATAAGTCTATAGTTTTTAAAAGTTACAGTTTTAATCTTTATAATAATTTACAAAATTAAATAAAATATTAAAAAATTGTAAAAATATATGAAATTTAGACCCAAAATAAAGGTAACAGATATGTGAAAACCTAAGATAATTAATAGTTTAACTTTTATTTACAATTTATTTTTAAATTTTTATTTTCTTTTAATTTTTCTTATAATTTTCTTTTAAGTTTTAGTAGATTGGACTCTCCGATATTTATTATGTTTTCCCACATAATTTTTTAAATTATTTTACAATTTTTTTAAAAAAATTAACTATTAAAAATGTTAAAATTGTATCTTTTAGGAAACTATAATATTTATATTCTAAAATTTTGACCTATAGAGATAAAAGTAAAACTTTTCATGAAATATAATTTTTTAAAATTAATTTACCCTAATATAAAAAATAATATAACTAAAGTGTACTGACATTATATGTGTGGATACTTTTTATTCGTTATATGAAGAATAGTTTATCTATTTTCTTTTTCTTTTTCATATTGTTAGAATAGTATATGTATTTGTATATGTATACGGTGTACGTATTGGTAGAAGTAGAGTATAGTGTACAAACTATATATATGTGTATACCCGTTGTTTTAATGGTAAGAAATCACTATTCTTCAGTTGGTTTTACATGGTAGCGGAGCCATTTATTAGAAAAGTGAAACTCTCTCTGTCTGTCTCTCTGTCCGACCACTTCCCGGCTGTTTGGATTCTCACCGCCCCGACAGCAAGGAGCAGAATGACGAATCGAGGCGGGAGTAACTGGAATCACGACGTTCTGATCACGGACGTGCCGCCACACGCGGCTTGAGCACTCCGACCGCCTCCCCACAGACCGGCGCGTGACTGGCCGTCCGGCCACCGCTGACCTCGCCGTCGGTCGGGTTCTTCTCGTCTCGTCACTCCGGTCAAGTATCTAGGGTCGTCTTGGTAGTTCAACGACATTTGTTGTTCGTTCTTTTGAAATTCCGAAGTTGCCCTTGGGTGTTACTGTTCATTTCAGGTTCGTATTGATATTCCCTTGCTTTATGCTCTGAATTTGTCACTGGTTCTTCTTGTTGGCTGATTTGTATCAATTTGCTCTGGATTTATTTCATATTTGCTGCGCATTTGTACTGTATTTGCTATTAAAGATGGCAGAGAATAAAGAAATTATTGTTGCTGCTCCTCTTGCTCCATTGTTGATTGTTCCTAATTTAAGTAAAATTACAGAGCATAAATTGAATCATACTAATTTTCTTGAGTGGAGAAAGACAATTAAATTGTATCTCCATAGTATTGGAAAAGTTAATCATTGGAATGAGGATCCTCCAACTAATGAGAATGGGCAGATTTGGGTAAGGGAGGATGCTCAATTATTTTTGCAAATCTAGAATTCTATGGATAGTGAAATTATTGGGTTGGTTAATCATTGTGAAACTGTGAAGGAGCTAGTTGATTATCTGGAATTCTTATACTCTGGTAAAGGGAATGTATCTCGGATGTATGATATGTGCATAGCCTTCTATCGAGCTGAGAAGGAAGGGAATGTTGGAGAAATAAAGACCCGCCCGAGTGTTTCTTAATGGAATGATACTGTCCGCTTTGGGCCTGAGCCCGCACGGTTTTTACAAAAGTCATCATTCCATTAAGAAGATCCACTCCTCTTATATTTAGTCTTTATTTCTCTTTTCTTTCCGATGTGGGACTTTAGTTCGCACACTGATCGTCAGTCAAATAGAGATTTATAATGCCTGAAAATGTGTGCACAATGGATAATGTGTACAGTGATAGTCAGGGTCGAACACAGGGATTGAGAGAGACTGATTCAAGGTCTTGAATGAAATCACAAGACAAAAGCATGTAAAGTAACACTCGGGGGGGTTTTACTTGGCTGAACTAGTCAGCCAAGAGAGATTGGGAGCTAAAAATTTCTAACTAAGAAAGCAGTATTCGGGACCTTAAGTTGTCAATTCGGGGTCCCGAATGATAAAGCAAAGTAAATCAGTGAATAAATTCGAAAATAATAAAACAGGGTAATAATTAAACACAAGTAATCAGATGGAGAAGGATCTTAGCAAAGACATTCTTGGGTTGCATTCGGGGTCCCGATCGTCATCAGCACAAGGATATTCTATTCAAGACATCATAGAAATGACATAGGGACCAGATTCCTCGGATATCCCCTACTTTTCTCTTAAGAGAAACTACCCCCCGTTTCCACATATGAGGTAGTCTTGACAGTTTGCCATCCCTCCAGGCACGAATGCGGGAGGGCCATACTCAAACTACCCAAGAAGATAAGAAAAGACAGATCTAGAGCTAAAAGTCCCTCAGTTTGTCAGGCTCGTGACCTCACTCTAATCAATTACTCACCCTATCTATTCGAGACCACTTCAGCGCAGTCAAGACTAAACAGACGCCTACTTATTCCATGCAATTTTCCTTCCGTATTCATCACAAATATGGCAGCATTTACACAAAATAATAATCAGTTGATCAAGCCTCAAATTATTTCATGCGAAGATGTAATTAAAACGACAAGTAATTGAATATGGCAGCAAGAATATGCTAAGCACATTAAGGCCTCGAATCTGCCCTTGCAACCCTTGAATTACCCTTGCTAAGAATTAAAGATTTAGCTACTCATGCTTGAAGATAAATAAATAACAATTAAAGAAAGCATAATAAGTAAATAAATAGATTAAGGGAAGAAGACTTTGTTACTAAAAACCGTTTGAAGCCAGGCGGCAAGGTTGAAGGAAGCTAACAAGAACTAGAGAGATAAACTAGAGAGAAGTCTAAGAAAAACCTATTCTACTAATTCTCCAAATTATATTGTGTCGTGGGAGATGATCTAAACTACTCCTTGGATGCCCTTTATAAGCTAGAGCTTCTAAGAACAAAATATCTTCAGCCCAAACTAGAGACAAAATGCATTTAAGGAAAGCCTATTAATATGGATCTATGTTCCTTAAATCACAAAGCTGAAAAAGCACAAAGCTGATTTTCAAGGTCTGATTTGTCCAGCTTTGGTAGGTCTGGACTCTGGACTGGGCTCAAGGGCTGAAATGGTCAGAGGGTAGGTATTTTGTGATCAGTGCAGAATGGTCAGAATAGTGTCAGAGGGATCACATGGGAGCTTTGGCAAGAGGACACGTGGAAATGCCGATCTTTACCCTTCGGGGTCCCGAATGGAGAATCCGATTCGGGACCTTGAACGCTCTTCTGGACTCGGGACCTTGAAGCTCAAATTCGCACAAAATGCTCCAAAAATGCATGTTTTTGCATAAACTCCCTTTTTAGGCCTAGATCTGCAATAGTAATGAAAACAAGGGTAAATTAGCATAATCATGCCTTAAATTGATGGAATAATGGAGGAAAAATCATGCATAAATACACGCTATCACACACCCCAACAATCTCCCCCTTGAACTAAGTACCACCAAGCCCACCATCTGAGCCCAACAATCTCCCTCTCAAACGAAGCCCTACATAGTCCTCAACAGGACCCACCAACTTCAAGTTCCTCTCGGAGATTCACTGTACTTAAAGTTCAACGTCAAACTGAGTTAGCCCACCAATTTGGCCCATCAACTTGCACGAAGTATGAAATTCACCCATCATACTTCGGGCTCAATCTATTGGCCCATCAGTTTGGAGATTCGTTGTGTGCCGCTACTGAACCAGACCCCGTGCACTGGGTCTGGGCCACCATCAGCATACTCGTCCCACCAATCCATCGGATCTACTCCACAAGCCCATCGAACCATCAGCTCCGCTACCATTTGTTGGAGAAATAAAGACCCACTCGAATCTCTCTTAATGGAATGATACTGTCTGCACGCACGATTTTCACAAAATGCCTCATTCCATTAAGAAGATCAACTCCTCTTATATTTAGTCTTTATTTCTCTTTTCTTTCCGATGTGGGACTTTAGTTTGCACACCCCAACAGGGAAATCCCTTATGAACTACTTTATGGATTTCAAGAAAACCTATGAGGAACTAAACATGTTGTTGCCTTTTAGTGCTGACATTAAAGTGCAACAGACTCAGAGAGAACAGATGGCTACAATGAGTTTCCTTGCGGGCCTCTCTTCAGAGTTTGAGACTGCAAAGTCTCAAATCCTATCTAGTGGTGACATCCCCTCTCTCTAGGAAGCTTTCAGTCGGATATTGCGAACTGAGAGTACTCTACCCTCTCAGGATACCACTTCCCTGGTTGTACTCTGTTTTGGGACTGTTTTAAAATTTTGTGAATGTTCGAGGGCGAGCATTGGGCAGTGTGGGGATTATTTGATAGCATGTTTTTATGCATGATTTTCTCCCCATTTTCTCACCCATTTAAGGCATGATTCTGCTAATTTACCCTTGTTTTCATTACTTTTGCAGATTTAGGCCTAAAAAGGGAGTTTATGCGAAAAGATGCATTTTTGGGGGATTTTGTGCAGTTTTTAGCTACGAGACCCAGAGTCGAGGTCCCGAGTCCAATGCAGTGTTCAAGGTCCCGAATCGGATTCTCCATTCGGGACCCCGAAGGGTGAAGAATGACATTTCCACGTGTCCTCTTGCCAGAGCTTCCATGTGCCTCCTCTGACACTGTTCTGACGCTCTGCACTGACCACCAAATACCTACCGCTCTAACCATTTCAGCCCTTGAGTCCAGTCCAGACCTGCCCAAAGCTGGGAAAATCAGACATCTTTATGTTTTTTCAGCTTTGTGCTTTAAGGAGCATGGATCCACTTTCTTAGGCTTTCAATTAATGCATTTTGCCCCTAGTTTTAGGCTGAAGATATTTTGTGCTTAGAGCTCCACTATATAAAGGGCATCTAAGAGTAGTTTAGGGCATCTTGGATCATCCATGATCATTTAGTTTTTAGGAAGAACACTCTTAGACTTCTCTCTAGTTTCTCTCTAGTTCTTGTTAGCTTCCTTCATCCTTGCCGCCGGGCTTCAAACGTTTTATGCTTTCTTTAATTGTTATCTGTTCATCTTCAAGCATGAGTAGCTAAATATTTAATTCTTAGCAAAGGGTTATTCAAGGGCTGCAGGGGCAGATTCGAGGCCTAAACATTCTTAATATATTTTTGATGCCATATTCAATTGCTTATCATTTTAATTATAATTTCACTTGGGGTAATTAGAGGTTTGATCAACTGATTATTACTTTGTGTGAATACTGCCATCTTTGTGATAAATACGAAAGGAAAGTTGCATGGAACAAGTAGACATCTATTTAGTCTTGACTGCGCTGAAGTGGTCTCGAATAGATAGGGTGGGTAGTTGATTAGAGCGAGGCCACGAGCTTGACAAACTGAGGGACTTTTAGCTCTAGATCTGTCTTTTCTTATCTTCATGGGCGGTTTGAGTATGACCCTCCCGCATTCGTGCCTGGGGGGATGGCAAACTGTCAAGACTACCTCATATGTGGAAACGGGGGGTAGTTTTTCTTAAGAGAAAAGTAGGGGATATCCGAGGAATCTGGTCCCTATGTCATTTCTATGATGCCTTGAATAGAATACCCTTGAGCCGATGACAATCTGGTCCCGAATGCAACCCAAGAATACCTTTTGCTAAGATCTTTCTCTACCTGATTATTTGTGCTTGTTTCACTTTATGTTTTATTAATTCTGAATTTGTTCACTGATTTGCTATATTTTTACATTCGAGACCCCGAATGTGACATTCGGGACCCCGAACCTTGCTTTCTTAGATAAACTTGTTAGCTCCAAATCTCTCTTGACCAAATCGTTTGGTCAAGTAAAACCCCCCCTGATTGTTACTTTTTGTGCCTTTGTCCCCCGAATACATTCAAGACCTTGAATCCATTCAAGATCTTGAATTCTGTTTTGTTTCTTTTATTGTTTTATTTTATAATCTGGCCTTGTCTAGTGTAAGTCTTCACCAATCTCTATGGATCGATCCTCTTGCCACTGTCTTCAATCTATTTTGTTGCATGTGATAAGTTGTAATAATTTGTTTGATCGTGCCCTCGACAAGCGCGCTATCAACTACCTCTCTGTTTGAAGCGCACTGTCATTTGGGACATCCATGTATGCAGTATCTACGACAATTGTGTCCACAATTCAAGTCTGCTACTTCTCTTGATTGTGATTCTTGTCATTTTGTGAAACATCATCGCACGTCTTTGGGTCCGCGTACTAGTAAACGTGCAAATTCTGCTTTTGAATTAGTTCATTCAGATGTTTGGGGTCCATGTCCTGTAACCTCCAAACCCGGATTTAGATATTTTATAACATTTGTGGATGATTATTCTAGAATGACTTGGATTTATTTTATGAAGAATCGTTCTGAGGTGTTTTCTCACTTTTGTGCATTTTGTACTGAGATTCAAACTCAGTTTGGTATATCTGTTCGTATGCTGCGAAGTGATAATGCTAAGGAATATATGTCTGAACTCTTTCATAGGTATATGACTCAGCATGGTATCTTGCATCAGACTTCATGTGTTGACACACCATCTCAGAATGGTGTGGCTGAGAGGAAGAATAGACACCTTCTAGAAACTGCTCGTGCTCTTTTATTTCAGAATAAGCTCTCTAAGTAATTTTGGGCTGACGTTGTTTCTACAACATGTTTCTTGATTAACAGGATGCCGTCTGCAGCTCTAGATGATGGTATTCCAATCACCGTTCTTGCCCATAGAAAACCATTATTCCCCATTGAGCCAAAGATTTTTGGTAGCACATGTTATGTTCGTGATGTTCGTCCTCACATCACAAAGTTGGACCCTAAGGCGTTGAAGTGTGTCTTCTTGGGATAATCCCGGCTTCAGAAGGGATACAGATGCTACTCTCCGGATCTCCAAAAGTACCTTGTGTCTACTGATGTTGCCTTCTCTGAACAAGTATCATTCTTCTCATCTCATCCTACTCCCACTCGACAGGATGATGATCATGATGATGATGATTGGCTAGTTTATTCCTCCACCCCTTTAGGTGATTCTGAGCAACCCTCTACTAGTACTATCCTGAGTCAGCCTTCTTCTTCGTGTACTTCTGCGGAACCTCTTGGAGAGAGTGTCCCAATTCAGCATCCTGATCTTCCAGTTATGAGAGACCCACCTTGTAGTGATACTCTTGTACCATCTGCAACACCAATTGATACATGTCCTCCACCAGATTCCTCGTCACCTGATCCACCTACTAATCTGGATTTACCAATCAGTATTCACAAAGGTAAACGACACTGTAAATCTATCTACTCCATTGCTAACTATGTCTCTTATGATCACCTGTCTTCTTCGACATGTGCTCTGATTTCCTCTCTAGATTCGGTTGTCGTTCCTAACACTATTCAAGAAGCATTGAATCATCCTGGTTGAAAAAATGCAATGCTTGAGGAAATTATTGCTTTAGAGGATAACCAGACTTAGGATTTAGTGACTTTGCCCAAAGACAAGAAGGCGGTTGGATGCAGATGGGTCTTTGCAGTAAAAGTCAATCTTGATGGCTCTGTGGCACGACTTAAGGCCAGACTTGTTGCCAAAGGATATGCCCAAACATATGGGGTGGATTATTCAGACACCTTCTCTCCTATTGCCAAGTTATCCTCTGTTCGCTTGTTCATCTCTCTGGCTGCCTCCAGGGACTGGCCCCTACATCAGTTGGACATCAAGAATGATTTTCTTCATGGTGACTTACAGGAAGAAGTCTATATGGAGCAACCACCTGGGTTTGTTGCTCAGGGGGAGTGTGGGAAAGTTTGTGACTTGAAGAAAGCATTATATGGTCTAAAACAGAGTCCTCGTGCCTGGTTTGGCAAGTTCAGTAAGGTAGTCTTAGAGTTTGGTATGCAAAAGAGTCAGTGTGATCATTCAGTCTTCCATAGAAGATCTGCTGCTGGTATTATTCTGCTCGTGGTGTATGTGGATGACATTATTATTACAGGAGATGATAGTGTTGGGATCTCTCTACTCAAATCGTTCCTGCATACCAAGTTTAGTACCAAAGACTTGGGTCAGTTGAAATACTTTCTTGGGATAGAAGTTTCAAGGAGCAACAAAGGTATCTTCTTAACTTAGAGAAAGTATGTTCTTGATCTTCTTGCAGAAACAGGAAGTTGGGAGTCAAGCCTTGTAGCACACCCATGGCCTCCAATATTCATCTTACTAAAGATGATGGTGAATTGTTTGATGATCCTGAGAGGTACATGATATTAGTTGGGAAACTAAACTATCTCTACGTGACTCGTCCTTACATCACATTCGCGGTTAGTGTTGTCAGTCAATTCATGTCTGCTCCAACAGATAAGCATTGGGAAACTCTAGAGCATATCTTGTGTTATTTGAAAGGGGCACCTGGTCTCGGGATACTATACATGATAAGATTTAATTTTTTAGACGATCGGGATGATGACTACTGTTGGTCAGAGTTGCTGTAGTTGTCGTTGAACTCACCTACAAGGCGCCGGAGGGGGGGCTCCGGCGTAGACACTCTGATGTTTAAGTCAGTAAGCGGTTCAAAAATAGCAGAGGTTCTAGTGAGTAAATTATGGCTTACTTGATGTTTCACATTAAGGGGTATTTGTAGGCCGCTGGAGGCGATATCTGGTCGAAATAGTGATATCCAGGTGAGACATCGCTCTTGATGACGTCACGAGCGATACCTGGGGATGACGTCATCGGCGATACCTGAGGGAACGTCATGGGCGATGCCTCTGAGGTGGGTGCCGGGGGCGATACCCATGATGATGTCGGGGCGATAACTCTATAGGTCCCTGGGATGGGATGATATGTGATACCTCCCCCTCCGCTGATGTCGACCATCCCAGAAAACACCTCAAGGTCTGGTAGCGATGGCTTATATGTCCGATAAGGCTTGTAGGACTCCGTCTTCGGCAGGGGTCATAATTACAGAAATGCCCTTAGGATTGCCTTAATGGTTATCATAAGCCCAACCGAAAACGAGCCCGAGTGTTCACCAAGGGTTGTCGTTCCCTGTCCATGTCTGGAATCTTAAGAGAGGGTCCTTTTCTCCTTATGACGATATACTTGCGAGGTCTCCGAGCTTCTTTGCCTAGTTCAATAAATTTGATAAGGTTTGGTTTAACGACATGCAGCGCCTAAGTCCGGAGCTTTCTTCCGAGTAAGCGGATTCCGGTTTTCATTCCCGTCCAGAGACCTGTCCTCATAGGGTATCAAGGAATCAGCGAGAGATGCCGCTACCCCGTCTACAGCCGTTAGGGCGTCACTTTCGCCTAGCGATATTATCCTGTCTGGTCCATCGGCAAGGCTTAGAAGGTTACGAACTCGTTCGTGCTGTAGGAGAGTTACTGACGGATCACTTTCGACGTCGCCGCGGACTGCGACCAGGTTCGTACCGTTGAGGTAAGTTTGCATACATTCCGAGTCCATCAGCCTTTTGGGTGAACTGCAAACACGTAGAGGAGATAGGTATTTCACAGAGACATTAGTAAACTTTGTACTTACAGGGATTCTGAGAACACGCGGGTTCTTTCTTTCCTCTCTGCCCATGGAAACAGCGATATTAACGCGGTTTTATGCCATCAGCTGCCTACGATTTGTGCGGCTTTACACCACTAGATACCTGCGATATCGGCGAGGCTTTACACTGCTAGGAGCTACCTGCGACATCGACGCGGCCTTACACTGTGGATACCTACAACCGTACGGCTTTTACGTCATGGCCACCCGTAATGTCGCGCTCCTCGGCGTTTTCTAGGTTTCTTTCTCGTGCTCCTCTCGAATATCTGCGTCGTTAGCAGTATACGAACGTCGACCCTCGTTTTCGCTTCAGGTCCATCGGTCTTCGAGGGTAACGGGATGACTCGTCTTTTGAGGACCTCCTTTTTCCCGAAGGCCCTTTTTCGGAGCCTATAAATCTGAGAGCTTTCTCTACTCACGCTCTTCTCATCTTTTTCTTTCGCAATTTGCATCATGGATCATCTGACTAAAAAATTTCTCCTTTCCAAGGGCCATACTCTCAAGAACCTCAATGATGGTGACGTCGGGTTCCTGGAGAACATGCTGGTTAAGACCTCCGAGGACATCTTGGAGTTACAAGGGATGCTGACCCCACTCCATTCTAGGCTGGGAGCTACATCTCCGGAGGACTTCAATCCTTTAGAGAGCCTGTCGAAGCTAGCCACCTCCATCGCTCGGATTCAAGTGGTGATTGCCATGCTGCAGCAGCGCAAGGACATGCTGAGGTGCTGCTTGAAGGGAATGAGGGTCACTTCTGCTGACCTCACTCTGGTCATGGATTCCCTGAGAGATATTCCCGAGGTACCCGAGGATGCTAGCTCTGACGCCTGATGTTGGCGGCTCCCTTTGAACCTTTTCTCTTTTTCTATTTTACGCAACTGTACCTTTTGGTTGTTAGGCCATAATAAATAAACTGCCTTTATTACGCCGCTTACCACTATTCTTCTTCTTCAACACGTCATTTGTCTCTTTTTGGTTGGCGGCTTCCCAAGCCCAACCAAAAATGAGTCAGTTATTATACGGTTTTTTCATGACGGTTTTCTCGCTAACAGTTCTGTATTGATGCCACGCCACCGTTTCAGTGTCAACTGATTGGGCTAATTTTCAGTTTTCCTCGATTTGTGGGAGATTTCAACAGGCGTGACTGCAAATCCAGATTGGCACCCCAGGTTGTACACGTGTCGATTCTCAAAAGTCGCGTCGGATAATTAAAAGCTTTTCCCCCTCCTCTGGCTATTTAATGGGATTCTTTTTCCCTTTATTTCCATTCATCTTCTTGTTTGCTTTTCTCTTAACAGGTTGCTTGTGATCTCATGCCTGGTTCTCATTTTTTGGATATTGCTGCGCGGGATTCTCCGCCAACTCCTCCGACTTCACCAGATTCGGACAATCCTCCTCCGTCACCCCCCTGGAGACCGTTCGTCCGCCGGCAGGGTCGCAAAAGGCTGAGGAAAAATGTCTTAAGGGTGCCTGAAATGCTTTCTATTTCTTCCGCCCCTTCTGTTCAAAAGGGGAAAAAACTATCTTTTCTTTCTCACCATTCGCCAAAGAGGGCTCTTTCTGCCAGTGAGGAAATGGTGATGTCGGCCACTAAGGAGGAGTCAGGTCGATCAATGATACGCATAGGAAAAAGGGTTGATGAGCCTTTCCTCCCATCAGTAGAGAGCTATCATTCTCAGATGATGATGTAGTTTATTGCTATGGTATCACTTGGTCTGACAGTGATTAGTTTAGTTTGTCTCGCTTCTTTGTAGATGTCGTATGGCTATTCAAAATGAATGAGATAACGCTTCACTTTTTCTTTGTGCCCCTATCGCCTTCACGCGTCAAGGGTTGTCGCGGGGGGATAGTTACTGCTGGGGGCAACCGTCTTTTGGTTTTCAGTAACTATCTTCTCCTACAGACATAAATGACTGTCCACGCGTCGCTTTCTGCTCCGCACGTGTCTCACTTTTACAGGCTATTTTTTCTTCAAGTTCGATCTTTATAAGGGAACTGCTGTTCTCTTTTATTATTTTTGCCAATACTTTAAAAAATTTCGCACTTTCTCTTTCTTCTGTGCTTCTCCCTACTCAAGAGGAGTTTCTGCAACTGCTCACCGGAGCCGACGACCTGCTTACTGGCTTCCTGCCCCAGGTATTTTGTTCCCTTCTCGTCGTAGTTTAATTTTCCAGTCCCTTATGTCTCATATTAGAGCCGCTGCGGGCACTGAGAATCCCATAGATCTCGAGGCTAGGAGAGCTCGTAGTATTTTTGATTGTAGTGAGGTTTTGAGAGTAGAGCTAGAGGAGAACGGTATCACCTTTCCCTTGGGCTGCCGCCCTCATATCCCTACGAAGGATATCCGGCTTCATGATGCCATGTGGGGAACGTTCCGGGTGGTTTATTTCAAGATGTTCCTCTACGAATTTCATCTTCCGATCCATACTTCTCTAATGAAGCTGCTAAATCATTACGATCTCAATCCTGTTCAAATAACTCCATCTTCCTGGAGTGGGATTTATGCCTTCCTTCGGGCGTGGGAGATGAAGCATATTTTCACTCCCTCCCTCGATCTATTCCGCACGTTTTTCAGCCTGAGTTGCCGCGACTGCTTGGTGGATATCACCCCAAGATGGAATGACGCCATCGTGTAGTTTTTCTGGCGGAACTTTCAAGGTTTTGAGGACAACGTGGGAAACTGGAAAAATGGCTTCTTTACCCTTCGCCTGCCGTCTCGCTGGTGACGCGGGGGTTTTAACCGAGAGATTACCAGTGCCGCTTGGAAAAAACCAGAAGTGCTGTCTAGTATCGACGTGTCCCATGTTAACGCCTTGTTAGAGATAGAAGGGTCTTTACGCATTCGGGAATTTGCTCGGTTTAGGCCCTTGAAAGAGTGTGCTGTTGGTGAGTTTTTCTTTGGCCACGTTATCACTTCAATTTGCTCGCTATATTAATATGTTTTCGCTGGCAGGTAGCGCTGAGGGTTGTTCTTCCGGAGGAAATAACGTCCCTCTGAACGTAGTGCCGCTTCAAACATTGCCCCCTTCTCCGCCACCTTAGAGCTCCAACCGTTCGACTATTCCGCCGAGGGGAAGGAGAACTAAGACTGTCGTGACGCGTAGTGCTTCCGCTAGACTGACGGGTGTCGAATCCGTTCATAAAATAAATAAAATACAACTCAGTGCTATGCTACAAATTAATGCAGATAGTGGTGAGAGGATCGATCCCACAAGGACAAGCTTCGCCTAATTCTTGAAGTTCCTGTAAATAACCAAGTAAAAGAAACCAAGTTTTGGGGTTGAGATATAATTAAACGAAAATACAGTGGATCTAAGATCAGTTGAAAACAATAAAAACAGCTTTAATATAGAGAGAATTACAGTGGAGAAAATATTCCGGGTAGAGATCATTGCGAGATGGCATTGGTAAGTTGTTGATCATTGACAAAATACATTTTCGAAATGGTTTTCATAGAAGAAGTTGTGGAACCAGCTCACACTAGATTCCCAACCTGCTACAAAAGTATTTAAAAGAATCACTTCATTTTAAATACCCTAATCTTCCTAAGTTCATCCTAAGATTCTAATCCGCCACTTTGCCTTGGCTATGCAGAGCCTTCTACAAAGGAATCAGAATACTTATGGAAGCACTTGAGAGATTGATTAAATACAGTGAGGTCCCTCTTCTAGACAAGGGAATACTTTCATCATCCACGAGTCTGGTCTAGTCTGGCACTTGACCCAGCTATCACCTAGGTCGGCCCTTCTCAAGGCCTCGGGATGGGATGACCGCCTAATTCAATTCCTTCTATCAGCTTAGACCAAGCAAATACCCCTCATGCCCTGCTGATTTGTCTACAAACGTTCTCCAAGAGTGATGTAATCACAAGGGAACTGACTACACTTGCCCGAATTAAATTCAAGGTGATCAAGCTCAAAAATTAATGAAGACAAGTTTAAAATTAAAACAAGAAGGTTTGAAATATGAAATTCATTTCTATGAAGCTTAAACAAGTCTCACAATCAACATACCAGCCAATCTCTTGATCCCTACCAGGAACTAGAGTTTAGTTACAACACATAATCAAAATAAAACAAAAGAAGTTCAAATCCGAAATTACAAAAAGTGCTGGAATTTCTGGAAAAAGTTGGTAAATGCTGATTTTTCTCCCTATTGTTCTTGATTGTCCTCCCCTCTCCGTTCTCAATCTTGCTACCTTAAATGGTCCGTTCCCATGCCTGCAATCTCCTCTCCAAGGACAGTCCACGCCAGCTCACAAGCTCCCAAGAGCTTGTCCTCTAAGTGCTTGTACATAAATGGGAATATTCTTCATTTTATCAAGAAGAATGTTGATTCATTCTTCCAAGATGTCTTCAAGCACATGAGAATAACATATAGGGGCCCAAGAAGTCAAGTGTCTGCAAATAATGTATCCCAAGAAGACAGGAAATGCACTAGAGATTAAACAAATCCGGCACGCGGATTCATGGAAAGTGCAGATCCAGCTGGCCTTCCGGAGGGACGCTTCTTGTCGAGGCCTAGAGGAGAGCTGATCTCGGCAAAATAGAGGAGTGACCTTGAGACGAACAGACCAACTTCAAAGCAGCAAGGCCGAAAACGGGACTTCAACACCATATGATTGATTACAGCTCTATTCTTCAAGCTTTTCACTCCTTTCCTTCACATTGATGCTCCAAAGGCTGAATCATAAGAAAGGAAGCAAATAGGCTCAAAGTAGCATATTTACCATCTCAATTACTAGGAAAAGAGATAGTAAAACAACCAAAATAATCCATCAATCATAATCCCCCACACTTAATCCATGCTTGCCCCCAAGCATGAACTAAGATAGACAAAGAGAAGACACAACAGAAACAAACACACAAACAAGACACAAAAACGACAATCAAACAAACACACAAACAACACACAAACTACACCCCCTTTGAGCAGAAATAAAATCCCTAGACTTGACTCATGCACACACCTCAAAGATCAACTCTTTCAAGCAAGATTCAACACACCTAACATCACAAATGAGCAAGCATTCAGATAGTGGTATGATAGGCTGCTATACAACCAGAAAATACAAACCTAGGGCCTCTGTTTTCTTCTCCTTTCGACTCTATAACCAAACATTGCTGCTGACTCTCAAGCAAATAAATTAAAAACACAAGCAATAGGCAAAGAACATTATTAAAACAAGAAGTGAGCCAAAGGCTTCTTTTATTCTTCTTCACCTTTCTTTATTCTATTTTTTTCTTTTTCTTTTTCTTCTCTTCCTTCTTTTTCTTCTCTTTTTTTTTTCTATATATATATATTTTTTTTCTGTTTTTCTCTTCCTCTTTCCGCATCCCTTTCTTTTCTTTAGGCCTTCGGCCTCTTATACCTCCTTTCTTTCCACAATCCCATTTTTTTGAAATCAAAAACATGCACATGCAGACTTGACTCTCATCATGGTGCTATAATCGGTCCAACAACGGGAGTTAGCACACAACCGACCGGAAGTTTCTCCAAATGGGACGATGGTGCCGAACCATCAACGTCGTGCAATCCGGAGGGTATGATGAGAAGCCACACACAAGGAATTTAAATGGCACACAAGCAAGCAAAATTAAAGGACTTTAGGCAGCAATGAGAGGATAGGATCCTCATCCCAAGATCTAAGGAGAAGCAAACAATCAGCCCTAGCAAAGTACTTTCTAGGACAGCAAAGCTAATCATACATCTATGGGAATGAATGCTCAATTGCAAGGTCTGATGTATTCAATATTGCAAGACAGAGTTGATAAATCAAGTGTGTGCACAAGACAAGTTTTCGGGATTAAATTCCATGACAAAAGGGTGGAACACAACAAAAAGGACAAACAAAAACTCATGCAAAAACAAAATAAAAACAAGCAGTGGCGCAAGCAACAAATAGAAATAAACATGCAGTAAAAAGAGAAAAACAAACAGGAGAAACATACATAAAAACTAAAAATAAAAGCATGCAATAAAACACAAATCACAAAAATAAAAAGAAACACGAAAGTGTCTCCCCCACACTTATCGGACACATTGTCCTCAATGTGAATGAGACTGAACAACAAACAACTAAAAGAAAACTAACAGCAAAAGAAAAGAAACATAGACAAAGGAAAAGGAACAGAAGAAACCGGGGGCTTAATGCGGCGGGGCTGGTGGAAAAGCACGGGTCAGAACAGCAAGGATCTTCGATGGGTGATTCTGGTTGGGGAGGAATGTTGGTAGTCTTACGAGCGGCTGATTTCTTTCTTGTCATTTTTGCAGATTTTGGAGATGTTGGTTGAGGAAGAAGATGGCTGCTGGAGAAGATGAAGTGATGGAGGGAGGCGGTGGTTGAGAGTAAAGAGTGGGTTAGTGGGTTTGTGTTGACAGCTTTTTGAGGGATTGAGGGGTTTGAGTTATAGGAGAAAGCTGAAAGGTTTATTTGGGGATTTATTTGCTTTTTGGTCGTGGGTTTAACGGTTATTTCATTTAATTGGTTTTGCTGATGTGGCAGATTTGAATAAAAGGGGTGATTCATCCCGAGGCCTCGGGATGAACTGACCTTCGCTGTTCTGAAATTGGCTTGCTCACATCTGAAAAAAACCGAAAAAGGCTGGCATGGGTTGCCTCCCATGTAGCGTCCCTGTTTGCAGTCTTGGACTCGACTAGATGACCTTTCATGCTGTATCATCATTGAGGTTCTTCAAGCGTGGTGCTCTCCACGGTGTGGTTTTGGAATTTCTCATAAAAAGGCTTGAGACGATGCCCATTAACTTTGAAAATGTTCTGATCCTCCTGGTTTTGAATTTCAACAGCACCATTGGGGTACACATTAGTAATCACATAAGGACCAGTCCATCGGCTCTTCAATTTTCCAGCAAGGATGCAGAATCTTGAGCTGAATAGAAGCACTTTCTGCCCAACTGTCAAGGCCTTGGGACGAATGGACCTGTCATGGTACATTTTGGCCCTAACCTTGATAATTGCAGAATTTTCGTAGGCATCATTTCTCAACTCCTCCAACTCCTGAACTTGCATTTTTCTGTGGGATCCAGCTTCTGAAATGTTCATATTGCAATTTTTAATAGCCCAATAGGCTTTGTGCTGAATTTCCACGGGTAAATGGCATGATTTGCCATAAACCAACTTATAAGGAGTTGTCCCAATGGAGGTTTTGAATGCTGTTCTATACGCCCACAGCGCATCATCTAATCTCTGGCTCCAGTCTCCTCGATCTGGTCTGACCGTCTTGCTCAAGATGGATTTTACTTCTCTATTTGACAATTCAGCCAATCCATTTGTTTGAGGATGATAGGCAGTGGACACACGATGAGTGATGTTGTACTTGGCGAAGAGAGTTGTCACAACCTTGTTACAGAAGTGGCTGCCTCTGTCACTGATGATCACTCGTGGCACTCCAAATCTGTTAAGGATTTGGGATTTGAAGAATGAAACAACGGTCTTTGCATCATCAGCTCTTGTTGCCTTCGCTTCCACCCATTTAGATAGGTAGTCTACTGCCAAAACGATGTAGAAGTTGCCTCCTGAATTGGGGAATGGACCCATGAAGTCTATCCCCCAAACATCAAAAATCTCACAAACAAAAATTGGGGTTAAAGGCATCTGATCTCTAGAGGAAATATTACCCGATTTTTGACATTCTAAACAAGTTTTGCAAAACTGAAATGAATCTTTAAATAAATTCGGCCAGAAAAAACCTGATTCGAGAACCTTATGGGTTGTTCTCTTAAATCCGAAGTGTCCTCCACAAGCATAAGCATGGCAAAAATTTAAAATAGAAGGAACTTCACTCTCAAGCACACATCTTCGTAGGATTTTATCATTTCCCACATGCCAAAGGTATGGATCGTCCCATATGTACTTTCTGGAATCTCTCATAATCTTTCCCTTCTCTCGTGCAAGGTAGTGACCATGAAATTTACCCGTAGCAAGGTAATTGACAATATCAGAAAACCATGGTCTCTTCTCGAGGCCTAGAAACAAGCGCTCATCTGGGAATTCTTCCTTGACTGGGTCTGATTTGGTGTCAACCAAAATTCTGCTCAAGTGATCAGCCACCACATTTTCTTTGCCCTTTTTGTCTTTGATATCAAGATCAAACTCCTGCAACAGTAGTATCCACCGAATCAATCTTGGCTTTGCTTCCTTCTTTGACAAGAGATACTTCAAGGCTGCATGGTCAGAATAAATTATGACTTTAGTGCCAAGAAGATAAGAACGAAATTTATCTAAAGCAAAGACAATTGAAAACAATTCTTTTTCTGTTGTGGTGTAATTTCTTTGGGCTTCATCAAGCATCCTAGAGGCATAATAAATCACGTGTGGGCTCTTGTCAAATTTCTGTCCAAGAACAGCCCCCACAGCTGCATCACTTGCATCACACATGAGTTCAAATGGTCTTGTCCAGTCGGGTGCTTGAATCACTGGTGCTGTCACTAGCTTCTGTTTCAAGAGGTCGAACGCCTCTTTGCATTGCTCATTGAAGTCGAATTTTGCATCCTTTTGCAGCAGCCTACACATAGGCTCCGCAACCTTTGAAAAATCCTTGATAAAACGTCTATAAAAACCTGCAAGGCCTAGAAATGAACGGACATCTCGTACACAAGATGGGTAAGGCAATGAATCAATCACATCAATTTTAGCTTTGTCCACTTCTATTCCTTGCTTTGAAATAATATGGCCTAAAATTAATCCTTGATTTACCATAAAATGGCATTTCTCATAATTTAAAACCAAATTAGTTTCCATGCATCTAATCAAGACTTTTCTCAAGTTTTCCAAACACTCATCAAATGAATTTCCATAAACAGTAAAATCGTCCATGAAAACTTCTATTCCTTTCTCTACAAAATCAGAAAATATACTAACCATACACCTCTGAAAAGTAGCAGGTGCATTACACAAACCAAATGGCATCCTCTTATATGCAAACGTGCCAAAGGGGCAAGTAAAGGTTGTCTTTTCTTGGTCTTCAATGGCAACGGGAATTTGATGGAATCCTGAAAATCCATCGAGACAACAATAGTGTGACTTACCTGCCAACCTCTCAAGCATTTGATCAATAAATGGCAGAGGAAAATGATCCTTCCTAGTAGCATTGTTCAGCCTTCGATAGTCTATGCAAACTCTCCAAGAATTTTGCTCTCTCTTTGGCACCAATTCGCCTTCATTGTTAGCTACCACTGTAATTCCTGATTTTTTTGGAACGACCTGCACAGGACTAACCCAAGAAGAGTCAGAAATAGGATAGATTACACCTGCAGCAAGAAGTTTAAGAATTTCCTTTTTCACGACTTCCATCATTGGAGGATTAAGCCTCCTTTGTGGTTGTCTCACGGTTTTGCTGCCTTCTTCTAGGTGTATTCTGTGCGTGCAGATGGCAGGAGATATTCCCTTTATGTCAGCTATGGTCCAGCCAATTGCTCCCTTGAATTCCTTCAAGACATTCAAAAGTCTTTCTTCTTGCGTGTTGGTCAGCTTGCTGGAAATTATGACCGGTAGGCTCTTCTCGAGGCCTAGAAACGAGTACTTCAGGTGCTCAGGTAATGTTTTGAGTTCCAAGTCAGGTGCCTGCAAAATTGAAGGCTGAAGTTTAGTGACTTGGTCTGTTGATTCTAAAGCTTGCACATCACCTGCAGTAGTGTCTGAAACGTCCAGCTCCTTGACAAAATTAAGGATTTCGGGCTTAATTGGTAGCTCATCTTGTAATTTCTCCACCTCATCATGAGATAAACCATTACTAAGAACAAACTCAAGTGGATCAGAATTATTAATTTCAGAAATGTCATCAACCAAGGGATCAATAACATCTAAAAAATTAACACAGTGTATATCTTCAGGGTATTTCATTGCTTCATACATATTAAATTTAATCAATTCCTCACCAAATTCAAGCGTTAAACATCCATCATACACATCAATTTTAGCACGGGTTGTTCTCAAAAATGGTCTACCAAGGATCACATCAGTAGTTCTAGTAACATCCTCATTTCTCATGTCAACAACATAGAAATCTACTGGAAAAACAAAGTCTCTAACCTGCACCAAGACATCCTCAACTACTCCAACGGGGTAGACAATGGATCGATCAGCAAGTTGTATAACAACTCTAGTTTCCTTAAGGTTTCCAATATTTAAAGTTTCAAAAATGGACAGAGACATGACATTTATACCTGCTCCAAGGTCGCATAATGCTTTCTCTACTTCCTTGCTCCCGATTTTACAAGGTATCACAAAGGTACCTTGGTCTTTGCATTTTGTAGGAAGTTCTTTTTGCAAAATAGCTGAAACATTTTCATTAAAATTCACTGTTTCTATGCCTGCCAGTTTCCTCTTGTTAGTACATAAATCCTTTAATAATTTAGCATATTTAGGAACCTGAGATATCATATCTAGCAATGGCACATTAATAGCAACTTTTCTAAAAACTTCAAGAATTTTCTCCTCATCCTTCTCTTTCTTGGCTTTTGAGGGCCTTTCGGGAAAAGGGAAAGGTGCTACCTGAGGGTTTGAAGTTTCTTCTTGTGCTTCTGGAGTTGGAATGGATGTTCCACCTACTGGAGTAGATGATTCTGCCACTGGAGTGGTCGATTCCTGCACCATTTCTGTTTCAGATTCTTGTGGCTGTTCTGGTCGGTTCATCCCGAGGTCTAGGGATGAACTGACCCTCGGTGGCAGATCTTTTCCACTTCGTAGAGTCATGGCATTGAGATGTTTGGGATTTTCTACTGTGTTCGAAGGTAGCTGGCCTGAGGTGTTTTGGTGGCTCATGGTGAGCTGTGCCATCTGTTTTTGGAGGTCAGCTATCGCTCCTTGGGTGGTTTGTATGAATGGTTGAAGGATTTGTTTGAGAGTTTCTTCAAGTGGTGGTGGAGGTGGTGCAGTAAGTTGCAATGGTTGCGGAGGTGCTGGCAACTGTGGTTGTTGCGGTTGAGCTGGGGTCTGATTCGTTTGATAATTTTGCTGGTTTTGTTGAGGCTTAGACTTGAAATTCCTCCACTCAAAAGGAGGTTGTTGCTGATTTGGCCCCCACCCATAGTGTGGGTAGTTCTTCCAACCTGGATTGCTGCTGTTGGAGAATGAGTTTCCTTGATGAGGCATGGCTGCATTGGCTTGCTCTGGAGGATCTGCTACAAGTGGACATTCGTGAGTCATGTGGCCGATTTGGCAACAAACTCCACAAGGCGTGACTTGTTGTGGTGGAATTTGTTGGATTTGTGCAATGGTTGCTGGAAAGTTCTTCATAAAAGTAGACACTTCTTCCATGTGTCTCTCAAGTGTAGCAACATTTATGTTGTGTGCAGAGGTGGTACGTTCATGAGCTTCATTTTGTTGGCAATTATCTGCCAAAGTCTGAATAAGGGCTCTAGCTCGACTAGGGGTCAAGTCCAATAATGCTCCTCCTGCAGCTGAATCAAGTTTTTCCTTGTCTTTAACACACATTCCATCATAAAAGTATTGTATTAATGATTGCTCGGGTACACCATGCGTAGGACAGACTTCCTGGAGGTCTTTAAACCTCTGATGGTATTCTCCAAAAGACTCATCCCCTCGTTGCTGGATAGCAACAAGACTCTTCCTAGCTGCTCCTGCTTTGGTAGCTGACCAATATTTCTTAAGAAAAGTGGCAGCCATTTCAGCCCAAGAGTTTATGGAGTTGTGTGGAAGACTGAAAAACCAATTCTTTGCTGAGTCTTCTAGAGACCACGGAAAAGCTCTTAATTTAGCACGTTCAAGGCTCACTCCAGTGGGTTTAAGTGCATCACATTCAAATTGAAACTTCTGGAGGCGCTTGTAAGGATTTTCGGAGGCATGTCCTCTGAATTTGCTAAGGTTGTGCATGACATTTGACTTCACGGCCCAGTCATTTGGTACTGGACGGTAGTTGATGCACAGGAAAGACTCCTGTTCAGCTCCTTGATTGAGCTCTCGAAGGGTAGGTTCAGGTGGATTGGCCATCTCTGGTTCAGGTTCAGCGTCAGATTCTGGTTGATTCGTCCCGAGGTCTCGGGATGAACTGACCTCTGCTTCTGAGTCTGATCCGGACAAGGTAAATTCACTGAATTTGCGTTTTGATATTCTGATTGCTGTTTCTGTTCTGGCAATCTCTGGGATGTAAGGTAGTGTTTGTGAACTAGAAGACCTGGTCATGAACAAGAAAATCAGAAATTAGAACACGTTGTCCCCGGCAACGGCGCCAATTTATGACGGGTGTCGAATCCGTTCATAAAATAAATAAAATACAACTCAGTGCTATGCTACAAATTAATGCAGATAGTGGTGAGAGGATCGATCCCACAAGGACAAGCTTCGCCTAATTCTTGAAGTTCCTGTAAATAACCAAGTAAAAGAAACCAAGTTTTGGGGTTGAGATATAATTAAACGAAAATACAGTGGATCTAAGATCAGTTGAAAACAATAAAAACAGCTTTAATATAGAGAGAATTACAGTGGAGAAAATATTCCGGGTAGAGATCATTGCGAGATGGCATTGGTAAGTTGTTGATCATTGACAAAATACATTTTCGAAATGGTTTTCATAGAAGAAGTTGTGGAACCAGCTCACACTAGATTCCCAACCTGCTACAAAAGTATTTAAAAGAATCACTTCATTTTAAATACCCTAATCTTCCTAAGTTCATCCTAAGATTCTAATCCGCCACTTTGCCTTGGCTATGCAGAGCCTTCTACAAAGGAATCAGAATACTTATGGAAGCACTTGAGAGATTGATTAAATACAGTGAGGTCCCTCTTCTAGACAAGGGAATACTTTCATCATCCACGAGTCTGGTCTAGTCTGGCACTTGACCCAGCTGTCACCTAGGTCGGCCCTTCTCAAGGCCTCGGGATGGGATGACCGCCTAATTCAATTCCTTCTATCAGCTTAGACCAAGAAAATACCCCTCATGCCCTGCTAATTTGTCTACAAACGTTCTCCAAGAGTGATGTAATCACAAGGGAACTGACTACACTTGCCCGAATTAAATTCAAGGTGATCAAGCTCAAAAATTAATGAAGACAAGTTTAAAATTAAAACAAGAAGGTTTGAAATATGAAATTCATTTCTATGAAGCTTAAACAAGTCTCACAATCAACATACCAGCCAATCTCTTGATCCCTACCAGGAACTAGAGTTTAGTTACAACACATAATCAAAATAAAACAAAAGAAGTTCAAATCCGAAATTACAAAAAGTGCTGGAATTTCTGGAAAAAGTTGGTAAATGCTGATTTTTCTCCCTACTGTTCTTGATTGTCCTCCCCTCTCCGTTCTCAATCTTGCTACCTTAAATGGTCCGTTCCCATGCCTGCAATCTCCTCTCCAAGGACAGTCCACGCCAGCTCACAAGCTCCCAAGAGCTTGTCCTCTAAGTGCTTGTATATAAATGGGAATATTCTTCATTTTATCAAGAAGAATGTTGATTCATTCTTCCAAGATGTCTTCAAGCACATGAGAATAACATATAGGGGCCCAAGAAGTCAAGTGTCTGCAAATAATGTATCCCAAGAAGACAGGAAATGCACTAGAGATTAAACAAATCCGGCACGCGGATTCATGGAAAGTGTAGATCCAGCTGGCCTTCCGGAGGGACGCTTCTTGTCGAGGCCTAGAGGAGAGCTGATCTCGGCAAAATAGAGGAGTGACCTTGAGACGAACAGACCAACTTCAAAGCAGCAAGGCCGAAAACGGGACTTCAACACCATATGATTGATTACAGCTCTATTCTTCAAGCTTTTCACTCCTTTCCTTCACATTGATGCTCCAAAGGCTGAATCATAAGAAAGGAAGCAAATAGGCTCAAAGTAGCATATTTACCATCTCAATTACTAGGAAAAGAGATAGTAAAACAACCAAAATAATCCATCAATCATAGACCTTCTCGTTTTGTTGAGAATTGGTTGCCGCCTCGGGGTAGGGGAGTGATTCCGAGTCATTCTGAGACTGGAATAGTAGACAACGATAGTGAGAGCATGGATACCGGTCCCGATCTACGTCAAGCTACTCTTGCCCAACGAATGAAGCTTAGGGCGAGAAAAAACAATTCCGCGGTGGAGTCGACCGATGATGATAGCGAAGAGATAGTGATAATAATTTTTCTTCTGCCGAAGGATGTATGGCGGAGCAGCTCTTCTCAGATCAGTGTACGCGGCGGTCCACAGTACCTGCAATGCGCCGGAGGGGGTCTCCGGCAGAAACACTCCGATGCTTAAGTCAGTGGGTGTACTGAAATTGGCAGAGTTTTGGCTAGTCAAGTCCGCTTACCTGCCTCCTTTGTGGGGGAGGTATTTATAGAAGAAAGGGGGCGTTCCCGCCCGAGTAAACGGGTACGGAGCTATCGCTCCCGTTAGGGTCTGTGATTCGCCCTTATCGTGATACGCTACCTCGGTGGTAGGTGCTTTAGGTAGATATTGCCGCGGTAGGATAATGGCTGGAGCGTTAATCCTGACGCGTGGTTTCCTCTGGGGGTGAGATAACTCCTTGAGCCAAGCAGGAGGTCCGTGAGAGGAGCCGGTAGCCTTTGTAGCGTTAGCCTTTGTAGCGTTAGCCTTTGGGGAAGGTAGCAATCTTGTCCCTACCGTGGTGGTGCGAAACAGTAGTTATGCCTCTTCCAACCGGGTGATAGACGAAAATACCCTTTCTTTTAGGTGGATTGTTATCATAAGCCCAACTGAAAATGAGCCCGAGTGTTTACCAAGGGCTAACGTTCCTTCTCTTACGGAGAGTCCCTTTAAGTACCGGGGCGGTTTTTCCTCAGAAGATGGTCCTGACGGTTTTTTGTCAGGATCTATAAATCAGAGGTTCCTCTGCGCCAGTTTCTTCGTATTTTCTCGTTCTTTCTTTTCATATTTCGTCATGGATGAACTGACTCGCAATTTCCTGATCTCTAAAACTCTGACCCTGAAGAATCTCACTGAGGGTGATATCGGCTTCCTGGAGAGGATGATCACCAAGACCTCCGAGGATGTCCTGGAGTTGCAGGGGGTGTTAACCCCTATTCTGTCTAGACAGCTGGGAATAACTCTGGAGGATTTTAATCCCCTAGAGAGTTTGGCGAAACTGGCCACTGTCAGTGCTCACCTTGATGTGGTGACCTCGATGCTGCAGCAGAGGAAAGATCTGCTGGCCTGCTGCCTAAAGGGCATGAGAGCTTGCTCTTCCGAACTGACCTCCGTCGCTGACGCTTTAAGGGAGGTTCCCGTTGTGCCAGGGGAAGATGATGCGGGGTCCAATATCTGACCGCTGGCTTCGCTTCTTCTCGCTGTTTTTCTTATGTATCTTGTACATATTTGAACGCTAAGGCCACCTGGCCATAAATAAATAACTGTCTCTGCTTTTTCCCAAGTCTTCTCTTTTTCTTGCGTGGTTGCTTGCTTTATTGGTTGGAAATATTTGTCATGAGCCCAACTGAAAACGGGTCTTCCTCGGGACATTGTATTGCAGTGGTCGTGTTCCGGGAATTAGCAATGAATGCTCTGTCTTGACTGTTATAGGGTCGTCTTTTCAGTGGCAGGTGGTTGGGCGGTTCTTTGGTGCCCTTTGATTGGTGCGTTCAACGAGCAGATGCGCCTGTGACGGATCGGATTCTGCAATTGCAGTTATTTTTCCCAAGCGTCTTAATTGATTTTTCAGGGATCGAAATGCTCACTCGGCTATATAAGGGAGTTTGGTTTCCCTTTCCTGTTCATCTTCATCCTTTTCTTCTTTTTGCTTTTGCAGGTGACATGGCAGATTTTTATTTCTTAAGTTCCATGGATCGTGACTCCTTTCCGACTCCCCTGACTTCGCCGGACTCAGATCATCCCCCTCCTTCGCCACCATGGAGGCCTCCGATCCGCCGAAAGGGTCGTAAGAAGCAGGGGAAATGGACTTCCCAGACGCCCTTTGCGACTTTGGCTTCTTCTGGTTCTGCTATTCAAGAGGGTGGCAAACGTTTTTCTTCCCCTGAATGCTCACTGAACGAGGATTTTCCCATCAGTGCTGGTGCGGGGTTGGCAGATTCGAGCGCCAAAGGAAAATCATGCCCGTCAGGGTCCTGCCCAGAAAGGGAGGCAGACCAGCCGGTCCCGAATGCTGACGGGAAGATGCCGTTCCTTGATGATGACGGGGTTTATCACCACGGCATTTATTGGCCTGATGAGGATTAGCCGTTTTGCATTGTACCCGCCTATTGGCGTTTTACGAATAAAATAATGCTTTCTACTTTTCCTTTTTTGTCGTTACTTCCGTTAACCTGCTAGTTCTTGGTGATAGCTAACGCAAGCGGTTGGCCTGTCTGAGGCAATTGCTTCGCGGTTACTCTGACCGGGTCAATACTGTCTCGCTCATTTGGGGAGTCTCGACGAATAACTTCTCTTTTTTCAAATTTCTTTAATGCGCTTCCACGTGGCCAACTTCTTTTACACGCGTCTTCGCCCGATTGGTGACTCAATTAATGCGGTGGCATTTTTATCCTTTAAGAAGGGCCATTCTCCAATTTCTCAAAACTTTTGCCCTCACTTCGAATTTTCCTTTTTGTCTTCCTTCGTCTTCTTCTCCGAATACCTTTTCGGTCGCTCGTCACTGTCCGCCGATTTCTCTGCGATTCTTCTCCTTTAAGGTATCAATTCGCCCCTTCTCAGATTTCCTTTTTTATTGGTTTGCTATGGCTAGGAATAGACCTCGCCAGATTATCTCTAGGCCCATGGATCCCGAGGTCGCCCAATCACCGAGTATTTTTACCTGCGATGTGGTTCTGAAAGCCGAATTGGAGGAACATGGTATTACCTTTCCTCCTGGGCATGAGCCTTCTATTCCCGGAAGTGATATGCGGCTTCATAATCCAGGGTGGGGCCACAGTAGGCTTCTTTATTTTAAAATGTTCCTTTATGGTTTCCGCTTTCCCATTCATGAGTCGATACTAACTCTGCTGCGGGAGTATAGCCTTAATCCTGCCCAGATAACTCCTTCCTCTTGGTGTGCGGTTTATGCTTTTCTTCGCGCTTGCGAGTTGAAGAACATTTTTACCCCATCTATCAATTTGTTTCGCAAATTCTTTAGCATGATTTGCTACAATTGTTTAATCGAGATTACTCCCCGGTGGGATGATGCGCTCGTGCAGTCGTTTTGGCAACGTTTTCACGGCTTCAAGAAGGGTGTAGCTGATTGGAAGAGCAGCTTCTTTGTTCTGGAGCTACCGTCACGTTTGTGGCGTATCAATTTCAATCAGGAACTGGCAGGTCCCGTTTGGACAAATCCCGCGATTTTGTCCAGAACTGAGTTGGACCAGGCTAACGCTTTGTTAGACGAGAATACCCACTACCGTATTCGTGCCTTTGCTCTGTTCAAGCCTCTGGAAGAGTGTGTTATGGGTGAGCTTATTTCTTTCCATATTTTCTTTACTTTGGTCCTCGCATGCTTTGTTTGCTATAAGAAGCTAACGGTTGATTCCCAGGTGACGCTGGTACTCCTCTGAACGTAATACCGCTTCAAAATTTACCGGCCTCGCCTTCGGCCGAGGGCTCAAGTCGGGGTGGCGTTCCTCCTTCGAGGAAGAGAACTAAAACGGTTGCCCGGGGAGGGCGAAGACCCGTTAGCTCTGTGCGAACTTCTCATTTTGTGGAAAATTGGCTACCGGAGCGTCGCACGGGGACGGACTCCAGGCCTGTCGCAACGACGGTAATTACTAGCGATGATGAGGATGCAAATGCCAAGTCAGACCTTTGCCACGCTTCTTCCCTTGCTGCTTCCCAGCGTCGGAAAAAACTTCGAGTGGCCTCTGGTGGGCAAGCTACCAGGACATCTCCTGTGGATGTGGCGACTGTTTCTACGCCTGCTGTTTTGTCTGAGGCGGGCGCCTCTCAGCCAACGGGAGCCGCTGAGGCGTTGGAAAAAACTTGTTCTTCTGAGGGAGAGGGCCTACCAATGGAATGTCCTCCTCCCATGGTTGACGCTCCCGATTCTCCGATTGCTCATTGTATTCCTGACATAATGGTCACACCTCCTGTGGTGGATTCGACTGCTGAGCTACCGCCTAAGGTTACTCCGCAGCTGTTTTTTACTCCTTTCGAGAGTACTTTTTCTCAGGGCTCTCCTCCACCTCCCTCGATCAATCTTGCCTGTGGCGGTCCTGACGGGGTCCCGGCCTATCGTATGAATCTTTCAGGGTTCTGCTTTGATGCCCTTCGCGCTGTCGGGGTTCCCCAACCTTTTTCTCGAGATGAGTTTACTGCACCCTTGATAGGGGAGATGCTGAGTTCCAAAAAGGAGAAAGAGGAATTTCTTCAACTCCCTCCCTCGGCACGCTTTCGCCATGTTCTGAATGATTCTCTGGACTTTTTCCGCCATCTGAATTATCAATTCGAAATTCACGATCGCGAGTCACGTAATTTTTCCAGCGCATTGTGTGTTGCAAGGGTACAGCTAGAGAAGGTGGTGGAGCATTCTAGGTTGCTGACGCGCCTCTGTGAATCGTCCCAAATGGAATTGGACAGAGAAAAATCTATCGGGAAAGCCAAGATAAAAGTTCTGGAGGCGGAATTGGGCAGAGAAAAATCTATCGGGAAAGCCAAGATAGAAGTTCTGGAGGTGGAATTGGCGCTAGAAAGGAAGAAGAATCTCTTTCTCCGCGAAGAGGTACTTGCTCGAGATGAGGGGTCTGCTAGGGCGTCATTAAAGGAAGAGTTATGGAGGAAGAGGGTTCTGGAGGCCTTCATTTCTGGATTTGCGTCTCGTTGCAAAGGTAACCCTTCGGATCCGGCCCAGGTAGCTGATTACATATCTATCGTGATGGGTGAGACTAGCAAAGGTGACAACGGTTCTTCTGGCCCTTCGGGGGAGAAATTCTAACGCTAGCGATGGTGCTGGGCCTTTCCTTGTTTTTCTTGTTGTTGTCTTTTCTTGAAAACCATTCGAACATTGTTTCTCTTGTAATAATGCTGACGCTTTGTATCCTTGGTCGCACTGTATGATATTACCGTTTATTCCTTCTTTATCTTCTTTGTACCATCGCGCCATTTGGCAAGGCCAGCGCTGCTTTTTATGTTTTTTAATCAATCCCTCTGTTCCTCATTTAATGCGACTTGAAGGGTAATGATGAAAGAAGACACGTGTCCTTCCTCAGAGGGGCGTTTGGAGCAAGCGTCTCCTAGGGAGTTGCGAATGCAGAAGCGTTTCGACCTTATTTCAAATTTGCACCTTCTGGCGCGTGCCTTACTTTATGACGCGCGGCTTCGCCACGTGTCTGCTGCTGACTGGTCGCCCTTTCAGGGTTATATCTATTGTTTCTTCTACCCCTTTTTCTTTTTCCATCTTTCCCTTATACGCTATTGTGTCTTTGGATAAATACTTTGCGCCGCTCTCTCTTTCTGGTTCAAGACTCCTCGCATTCTCTTTCACGAAGGTACAAGGTACACGTCTTTTTCTTTTCTCTTTGTTTCTTCCTTGTTGGCCATGGCTAGAACTAAGAAATCCTCTGAAGAAGGAGATCCTCAAAGGTCCTCCGGGGAAGAAGTAATTGATACCACTCCCACTTCTTTGTACACGCTGCCCTTAATTAACCGTAGACTTGCTGGGTTTTCTGCACGATTTCCCAAGGAATATCCCGTGCATCCTGCTTCTGAGTCACTTCGACTGAACAACATTTTGCCCGGAAATAGTAGAATGTTGTATGCTAAGCTCTTCGATCATGGGTTTCGCCTCCCTCTTGACCCGCTTGTAAAATTGTTGTTGGCTGATTCTGATTTGGCTCCGGCTCAGTTGAGTCCTAACGCGATTTGCGTTGTTAGTGTTTTTGCCGCACTGTGCCGTTTCAAGGGAATAGAATCTCCCACCTTAGCGTTGCTTCATGACATTTTCCAATTGTATTCCCGTAAAGGGGTGATATCGATATCGCCTCGCTACAAAGATGGTTCTTTGAAGCCCTTTACTTGGAAACTAATGGGCATTGAGTCTTCCATTCCTCACTGGAAAGAGGAATTTTTTATTGTTGATCTACCTGAGCCGTTGTGGAGGGCTGGCTTCAACGAAACAATTAAAGATGGGGCTTGGGGTCATCGGAAACCCCTTTCCGACCCAGAGGATGGCTGGTTGAAGACGCTGCTTCAATTTGATTTTAGCGTTGATGCCCGAAAAGTGGCCAACGGGTTGCCCGTGGAACAGTGCAAGAAGGGTGAGCGTTTGACCTTTTTTCTTTTGCGTTGTCAAGAAGTACTAACGCTAACATTTTGTGACTGTGCAGTGCCTCCGCCTGGTTGGGAGCCCGAGTATTTCCGAAGGAGGAGGAAACAGGAGGCGAAAAAGAAAGCTGCCGCTGAAGCTAGAGCTGCTGCTGCTGCTAGCGCCGAGGAAGGGGAGGCCACTGCTACCGCTAACGTTACGGGCCCTCGGGTTGTAAGACAGAAAAGGCCTAGGAAAGCACGTGCTGCCCCATCCGTTTCGTCCCAGACTGTTGTCTCTTCAGAGGCTACGGTTGATCCGATTCCTGTTGGGATTCCTCTTGTGTCCTCCACCACTCAGGTGAGCATTTTTAAAACTTTTGTCTTTCTTTTTTGCACGGTTTCCTTATCACGTTCTGCATTATTTAGGAAGTCGTTGCTGCTTCTGTCCCCTCTACCTCCTAGGGAGATATGGGTATCGCTGATGTCCTTCGCGAGCGTCAGAAGAAGGCTCGCTATGATCTTCCGAATAGCCCTTCTTCCTCGGCCGCCAATCGTAGTTCGAGTGCCCTTGGGGGCAAGGGTGCGTCTGCTGATCAATCGGAACCTGTTGATTTTGGCGGTCAACCCCATGTGCCTCCTGGTTCTCCGATCCATTCTGCGCATACCCCAACGGGCTATGATTCTAATGCCCTTAATCCTGAGGTGCCCGGAGGTAATGAGGTCTCAATGCCTAACATGGAGGGCTCCACTAGCCGGCCAGCTTCTTCTGGTGCATTGTTCTTTGTTCCGATGCCCCATCCAACTATTGCGAGGGGTGGCCCCGCCCCTGCCTTAATGGCTGGTATCTCTCCCTACGAGCCTCCTCTCCTACCGACTCATCACGTTAGCTTACGCTCCTTTAGGGACAGTATTTTGCAGTTTCCTGCCGATGCTGACCATGAGACCGTGATTTCCTCTACCGCTTATCTGGTGGCAGAGATTCTGTCTCTTCCAAGAGAGAGGGATGCCTTTGTGGCTCGGAGCGAGCAGGGGCGCATCAATTTCCTGCGCTCTCAGGCGTTTTCTATGCTTTGCCATCTTCACTATATGGATGAGGAGAATGCCAGAGCTGCAGCTAACGGGCAAGGAGAGATAAACAGGCTGCTGGAAGAGCGACAGCGTCTTGAAAATGCCCTTGCTGCTGCCAACGAAAGTATGGAGACTGCTCGGGGAGAGGCTATTGCGGTTAAGCAAGAGTTGGAGGCCGCTAAGTTGGCTTTGGAGGAGGAGAAGCGACAACGCGCTGATCTGGCCATACGCCTCTCTCAGGAGGAGAATAGCCTGCGTCTGGAGAGACAGAGGAATGCTGAGCTTTCTGCCGATTCCTCCCTTAACACTGAGAAGAACCGTTGGTACTTAGAGCAGGGTGGGGGAATCATGTCAGAAGTCGTGATGCATCATTATGGAGTTGAGGAGCTCCGTATTGAAGATCTCTCTGCGTATTTTGACAAGAGAGCCTCATCCATTACTGATAGCGGTTTCTATCAGTGGAAGGCTGCTCAGCAAGGAGGGGTCAACGCGCCGCCCAATCGTTAGACTTTTTGTTGTTTAGATGTTTTATATTTTTGTGGCTGACGGGCCCGTCCATATTTTGTACTTTAAACAATGTCGGCCTTGACTTGGCTAATCCACTCTTTTTGGATAGAAGTTCTTTATCTGCTTTTCTTCATAATGCCGTTTGATCACTTGTCCGCATGGGACGTTTGGCGTTAGGTTTCCCTAGACGCATAGTTTCGCGTTGTATCCCGTTAGCTTTTCATCAGCTGCATTCAAGTAGCATGTCCATTATATCCTCCGATAGCCTTTCTGAGTGTAAATTAGCGTTGCTTCCGCATCTGCTGCACTCATATTCCTGCCGTCCCTCGTTGTCAGAGGGGGCTTTACGTCTGTTTCAACGTTGTTGTTGCAGTATGGTCACCTCTCCGTCATCGTTTCACCGGGTATCAACCGCGCGGCTATTAGTTAGGATTTCTTTTGTTTCTTTTCGCCACATATAGGCTCCAACATCGCTTCACCGGGTATCAACCGCACGGCTACTAGTTAGGATTTCTTTGTTTCCTTTCCGCCACAGATAGGCTTTAACATCGCTTCACCGGGTATCAACCGCGCGGCTACTAGTTAGGATTTCTTTGTTTCCTTTCCGCCACAGATAGGCTCCAACATCGCTTCACCAGGTATCGATCGCACGGCTACTAGTTGGGATGTCTTTGTTTCCTTTCGCCACAGATAGGCTCCAACATCGCTTCACCGGGTATCGACCGCGCGGCTACTAGTTAGGATTTCTTTGTTCCTTTCGCCACAGATAGGCTCCAACATCGCTTCACCGGGTATCGACCGTGCAGCTACTAGTTGGGATGTCTTTGTTTCCTTTCGCCACAGATAGGCTCCAACATCGCTTCACCGGGTATCAACCGCGTGGCTACTAGGTGGGATGTCTTTATTCCTTTCGCCACAGATAGGCTTTGGGGAGTGCCTCATCTTAGTGAGTTGTCTGATCAGGACCAGCCATCACAAGGATAGGACTTTACACCCCCAAGCGTTGTACCTCTCGTCCGTGGAATCGTGCCTCGTCTCAATGGGCCGTCTATGTGAGCACGGTTACCACAAGGATAGGATTTTCACTTCCAGGACGGAGTTAGTCTCTCCTTGGGGCGTGCCTCTCCTTATGGGGTTACCACAAGGATAGGATTTCACTCCCAAGGATTCCGGGGCGTGCCTCATCTTAACGGGCCGTCTATGTGAGCACGGTTGTCGCAAGGATAGGATTTTCACTCCGGGGAGCCGTTTGGGGTCGTGCCTCGTCTTAATGGGTCGTCTATGTGAGCACGGTTACCACAAGGATAGGATTTTCACTCCCAAACGCCTTGTTATGCCAGGGTGTGCCTCGTCTTAGTGAGCTGTCTGATCAGGACCAGCCATCACAAGGATAGGATTTTCACTCCTGGCATTCTTCGCTACCTGCATATTACCAGTAGCAAACGCATGGTGAATATCTCAATATTCATTTATTAGAATAACTTTGATGTTACCCGATTAGCTCCTGGCGTGGTATAGCCTCAGCCGAGCGATGTTCCAAGAGTTCTGCAGGGGCGTTCCCTCGAGCGTTTCCAGATGGTATGCTCCTTTTCCCACAATGCGGGTGACACGATACGGTCCATCCCAGTTTAGACTGAGTTTTCCCATACGTTGTCCTGCTGCCCGTCTGTCTCTGAGCACTAAATCTCCGGTTTTGAGCAATCGCTCCCTCACTTGCCGGTTGTGATATTGTGCCATTTTCCTTTTGTAGTGCAGGGTTTTCAGGAGGGTTTCCTCGTGTGTTTCTGGTAGAGTATCGAGGTTAGCTCGTAACCTTTCTTCATTGTTTTCTTCTTTGAAGTGAGCCACCCGGAGGCTCATCATGCCAATCTCGACTGGTGTGACAGCTTCGGTTCCGAATGCTAACGCGAACGGGGTCTCTCCCGTGCTAGCCTTGACAGTCATGCGGTAGGCCCATAGTACATATGGCAATTCGTCTGGCCATTTCTTCTTGGACCCTTCCAAGTTTCTTTTGATGCCACTAAGGATGCTGCGGTTAGTTACTTTCGCCTGGCCGTTGGTTTGGGGATGTGCCACAGAGGAGAATCTTTGCTCTATCTGGAACTCTGCACATTGATCCCTGAAGAACTGGCTTGTAAATTGTGTCCCGTTGTCGCTAACTAGCACGCGTGGTACTCCAAATCGCATGATGACTTGGTGTTTGAAGAAACGCCAAATTTTTTCGGTGGTGATGGTAGCTAACGCCTCAGCTTCGGCCCACTTTGTGAAGTAGTCTACCGCTACGACCACGAATTTTAACTGAGATCTAGCCTTTGGAAACGGGCCCAGGATGTCAATCCCCCATTTTGCAAACGGGCACGGTGCGACTATTTCTGAAATTGGCACAGCAGGTTTTCGAGGAATCTTAGCATATTCCTAGCATTTCTGACAGGTTCTCACGAAGTTATGACAATCTCGTCGAATGGTGGGCCAGTAAAATCCCGACCGAAAGACTTGGGCTGCCAGAGTGCCGCTAGCAATGTGCATGCCGCATATCCCTTCGTGAATTTCACGTAACACATGTAAGCCTTCTTGCTCCGTTATGCATTTAGCGGCCGGATGGGAGAAACATCTTCGTATTAACTCTCCGTTATAATATGTGCAGCGTGCTGCCCGTTTTAGGACTTTCTTTTTCTCTGTCTGGTCTCCCGGTAGTTTATCATGTTTCAGATATTCTATCACTGGGATCCTCCAATCATTTTCCATTTCTTCCACACAGAGCGATGCCTGCTCTTCCATGAAAGAAGGTGTAGGCAGTTCTCCATAGCGCACGTCACTGGGTATTGAGGCTTCCGGGTTGGCTGCCATCTTGGCGAGGCTATCGGCCTCTTCATTGTTTTCTCTAGGAATGTGCTCAAAGGTGACCAGGGTGCCTTTTTCCTGTATCTTTGACAGCTCATGCTTCACTTTGGCTAAGTATTGGGCCATGATGGGTTCTCTGGCTTGGGAGTTCCCCAGAACCTGATCCATTATTAGCTTGGAATCTCCTAGAATCTTTAAACGTGTTCTGTCTTCCTTCTCCCCACCGGGAGTGGCTCCGATAGAGAAACTGTTTCCAATTCTGAGTCCTGCCAGCAACGCTTCATATTCAGCCGCATTGTTGGACAATGGCTGCAGGATTCTGATGGCGTATCGCATCTCCAGGCCGTTTGGTCCAACTAAGAAAACTCCTGCGCCAGCTAATTCTTGATTTTTTGCTCCATCTACGTGGATGACCCACGTATCTGTATATGTCTCCGGAGACGGTAGGCATGGACTTTTTGCTTCTTCCTCCAACAGATCTGTCTTTGTGTCCTTTGTGAATGTGCACTCAGCTATAAAGTCAGCTAACGCTTGGGCCTTAACGGCTAGTCTAGCTTTGTATTGCAGCCTATATTGTTCGAGCTCGATAGCCCAAATTAGCATTCTTCCTGAAGATTCAGGTTTTCTGAAGATTCTTCTCAACGGCTGATCCGTGAGTACAATGACGGGGTGGGCTTGGAAGTATCGATCCATCTTTCTCGTGGCTTGCACTAGAGCGAGTGGTATCTTCTCGATAGGAGCATATCGCAGTTCGGCATCTTTCAATATATGACTTACGAAGAATACATGACGATGCACGTGCCCTTCACTTCGCACAAGGACGGCGCTGACTACCTCGTCAGCTATTCCCAAATATAGATATAGTTCGTCGCCAGGCTCAGGCCTCGTCAGCACTAAATCTGATGATAGGTAAGCTTTTAGTCCTTCAAACGCTTTCTCACATTCCTCTGTCCATCCGAAAGGAGCCTTGTTGCGGATGACTTTGAAGAAAGGCAAACATCTCTCGCCTTGCTTAGATATGAATCATCCCAACGCAATGATGCGCCCGGTTAACTTCTGTATCTCTTTGACAGTTCGCGGGGATATCATATCCTGGATGGCTTTTATCTTTGACGGGTTGGGTTGGATGCCCTTCTGGCTGACCACATAGCACAGGAATTTTCCCGTTTGGAATGCGAACATGCACTTCCGCGGGTTTAACTTCATCTTGTGCTTTCTCATCACATTGAAAACTTCTTCCAAGTCAGCGAGGTGCTCTCTGAAACTCCGACTTTTGATCAAGATATCGTCTACGTAGGCCTCTACATTTCTCCCGATTTGATTTTCAAAAACTTTGTTTGCCATACGCTGAAATGTTGCACCAGCATTCTTTAGCCCAAACGGCATTGCAGTATAGCAGTATGTAGCTCTAGGAGTGATGAAGGCAATTTTTTCTTCGTCCTCTACGGCCATAGGGATTTGGTGATATCCGGAATTCGCATCTAGGGAGCTTAGATAAGCATACCCAGCGGTTTGATCGACTAACTGATCTATTCGCGGAAGGGGATAGCAGTCCTTGGGACAGGCATTATTTAGGTCAGTAAAGTCGATGCACATGTGCCAGTCCCCGTTAGGCTTTGGGACTAACACAGGATTAGCTAGCCAGGTCGGGTACTGGACTTCTCGAATGAACCCCGCCTCTGTGAGCTTTAGCAACTCCTTTTCGATGGCTGCTATCTTTTCCGATGAAAAAGCACGTCGCCTTTGTTGAACAGACTTGGCGTCAGGACTAAGGTTCAGCCGGTGTTCTGTGACTTCCCGAGAGATTCTGGGCATGTCTGCTGGTTTCCACGCAAACTCTCCCTTGCATTTCCTCAACAGCCGGATTAATAGCGCGTTCTCTTCAAGGCTTAGTTTCTCACTGGCTAAGAGATTCGTTTCACTATCCTTACCGATAGGGATTGATACCATCTGATCTAGCGGCTGAGTGCGCTTTTCTTCTTTATCATCTAAAGGGTCGTCTGCCACGCAAACGTAGCGGTCACAACTCCTTTGAGTCATAAGTAAGTAGCATTCGGCTGCCAACTTTTGGTCCCCTTTGATTGAGACCACGCCGTCCCATGAGGGATATTTCATCCGCAGGTGTTTTTGAGATATGGCCACTCCAAAATGATTAAGGAATGGTCGCCCCAAAATGGCGTTATACGGTAACGTTAGGTCTACGACCAGAAATAGTAGCTCTTCGGAGCGTTTGGATGTGTCTTCTCGGAAGTACACCGGCAGGGATGTTATTCCGGCTACCGAAATCGGTACTCCATCAATCCCAATAATTGGCCTCGTGCAAGACGATAGCTCACCGTCAGGTCATTTCATCAAGTTGTACGCTTCCAATCAAAATAGATTCACTGCACTCCCGTTATCGACAAGGGTCCTTCTTACCCCATGACTTCCAATGACGGGCGTTACAACCATCGCATCATTATGCGGGAAGACGATGCCTTTTTCGTCCTCCTCTGAGAAAGACAATATCATTCTGTCTAAGGCGCTTATCGCCTCGATTTTCGTTTGCGCGCTCTCCCGTTTGCGCTTTTCTCCGGGGTTGGGCGTTTGCGGCATAATTTCCTCGCAATAGGGTGCTCCCCCTGCAATGATATTTATCATGGGCATTTGGTCACTATCGATAGCGAGCGCTTCTCTATTTGGCCCGAGGGGAACTGCGTTAGCCCCTGTAGCGTGCGAGGGCACTTGCCTCTGCTCAGTTGTATTTCCAGTTGGGTTGTTTCTGGCTTCCTCCCTGGCCTTTGTGGCAAATTCCCCAAGGTAGCCCTCTTCGACCAAGCGCTCTATAGCCGATTTTAACTCTCTGCATACATCTGTTGAGTGTCCCTTGACCTTATCGAATTTTCAGTATGCATTTTCTCTTCCTCCCATGATTACTCCTGGTTTCACGGGAGCTGGGTAACGGATAGGCAAATTTCTCTGTTGGACTATTGCTAAGATCTCCGCCCTTGGGAGTATGAGAGATGGGAGGTCAGGATCGTATATCCGGCCCTTTGGCGGGTCCGTTTGCTTCCGATTGGGGGACCCTCCAGGTCTTCCTTTTGAGAAATTGCCTCTCTGCCGGTTAGAGGTCTTGGTGTTATGTTCTTTACGCTGCCCGGGATCCTCGGTGGGTTTAGCGTCAGGGGCATTGCTGTTCAAGACGTTAGGGGCCACATATGGGTCTGCCGGCATGCCTCGGATCCATTCTCTATTTTCTTCATCTTCCACTCTCGCATAGTTATGCGCTTTCAGCCTCAATGCATCCAGGGTCATTGGGGGGTCCACCGTTAGCGTATCTTTCAGTTTACTGTATCGACAATTGCGTTTCAGGGCCTCAATCGCAAAATCGATAGTGACCCCCGGCGTTAGGGACATTTCAAGATCAAATCGACCTAAGAAATTGTTCAACGATTCTTGTGGTTTTCGATGGATATCGAACAGCGCAGCTGCTTACTTTCTGATAGGAATAGTCGTGCTAAACCGACTTTTGAATTTTTCTTCCAACTGAGAAAAATTATCGATAGACCCGGCGGGGAGCCCCTCGAACCATAGACGTGCCACTCCTGACAGCGTCATTACGAAAATTTGACACAATGCTGCGTCACTGCGCGTTTGGAATTGCACGAAATCCTTCACCTTATTGAGGTGAGAAATGGGATCTTTTGTGCCGTCATATGATTCTGCTGGGAGTTTCACATGTCGATGGACTCTGTGGTGCCTGACACGGTAGCTGAACGGATGACCCACGTTAGCATCGGGGATCCTACGAGGCTGACGCTGATGTGGAATTTCAGCGTCGTATCTGGGATTTTGAGGATCATATTCCTGATGTCTCCTAGGAGAACGACTACGGCTCCTTGGAGTTCGAGCTCGTCGACTTATGCTGCTAGATCTCTCGTTGTATCTAGGAGATGGATCTCTCACTATATCTCCCCGTCGATCATCCCAGGGCTTCCTATACTCGTCACGCTGGCGGACTGCTTCGGGGATAGAGATTCCTCCCCTGTATTGTCCAGAATGGTCGGCAGGTCCGCGCGTGAATGGTGGGACGTTTATGGGGGCCAATAGGAAAGGTAAGGAGGACGGGAGTGCCCTAGAATGTTGGGGCGATAAGGGTCGTTCGGTGACAATGGACGGGGTGAAAATTACTTGGGAGGACACACCAGGTCTTGAGGCATGAGGAGTAAATCCAGCAGCCATCTCTGTCAGTTGATCCAGTTGAGCTTGAAGAGCTACTATTGAATTCACGAAAGGGTTGTCCGCTTCTCCTATCATAGATCTTCCTGCTTGGGGGGTAGGATGGCTGGTTCCTGCTATATGGGAGAAAGGAGAGCAAATCTGGAATGTAACTTCTTCTGAACTTGACCCACGAGGAAGATCTAACTCTCCTGCAGCGACGTCCTGCCCTGGGGTGGGGGCATCAGAGGTAGCGAAGGGAAACAAGCGTCTGCGGGTGTTGTATGGGATGTTGGAAGTTCGGGACAGAGCCGGATCTGACTCTGAGGCTATAATCCTTCTAGCTTCGGGGAGGAGGAGTTTGGTTATTAAGGATGCTCACTTAATAGAACCAAAGCTCTCAATGAAAGCACCAATTTGATAATAATTTGTCTTCTGCCGAAGGATGTATGGCGGAGCAGCTCTTCTCAGATCAGTGTACGCGGCGGTCCACAGTACCTGCAATGCGCCGGAGGGGGTCTCCGGCGGAAACACTCCGATGCTTAAGTCAGTAGGTGTACTGAAATTGGCAGAGTTTTGGCTAGTCAAGTCCGCTTACCTGCCTCCTTTGTGGGGGAGGTATTTATAGAAGAAAGGGGGAGTTCCCGCCCGAGTAAACGGGTACGGAGCTATCGCTCGCGTTAGGGTCTGTGATTCGCCCTTATCGTGATACGCTACCTCGGCGGTAGGTGCTTTAGGTAGATATTGCCGCGGTAGGATAATGGCCGGAGCGTTAATCCTGACGCGTGGTTTCCTCTGGGGGTGAGATAACTCCTTGAGCCAAGCAGGAGGTCCGTGAGAGGAGCCGGTAGGTCCCCGTTAGCCTTTGTAGCGTTAGCCTTTGTAGTGTTAGCCTTTGGGGAAGGTAGCAATCTTGTCCCTACCGTGGTGGTGCGAAACAGTAGCTATGCCTCTTCCAACCGGGTGATAGACGAAAATACCCTTTCTTTTAGGTGGATTGTTATCAGATAGCTGCCGAGACGGAGCGTCTCCAAAAGAAAATTCGGAAAGAGAAGACTAGTCCACCAATTCCTCCCTTGAGGGAGGTTAACGCAGTCCCTACCGTGAAGGTGGACATTTCTCATGTCGCGAGCAGTGTTTTTGGAACCGGACCGGACCGGCAGGTTCGGTCCGGTTCAACCGGATTTTTTGGGTTTCCGGTCTGATTCAGCCTATCGGACCGAAATGCATGTGACCCGGGTTGGGCCGGGCGAACCGGTCGGTTTTTTGACAGCCGGTGAACCGGCCGGTTCGATAGCAACCTGGCTGGTTCAATGCAAAACGACGCCGTTTTGAACCCAAAATTCAAAACGGCGTCGTTTTGATTTTTTTAATATTTTTTAATATTATTTTTTTAAAAAAATGGAAAATTTTATGTGCCTAACCAAAACGACGCCGTTTTGGTTTTGGTTATTTTTTTTATTTTTTTTTTGAAAATTTGATGGGCCGGCCCATTACAAGCATGGGTCAGCCCATCAGAATTTAAAAACCAGCCGGTTCAATCCGTTTAAATTATGTAAGATTGAACGGTTCGATATGTGTCCGGTCCAATGGTTCAATCCGGTTTTTTTCTATTGAACCCGGTCGAACCATGAAATTTTTATTTCCGGTTCGCTGTCCGGTCCGGTTCCAAAAATACTGGTCGCGAGCACCTCGCAAGCAGCGGAGGTCGTCAAGGTGTCTTCGGCCATTCCTTCCAAAACTGATGAGGTTTCAATGGCGGTGGACCCACCCTTGCCGCCTGGTGGCCCTGATTCTCCGATCTCTTCCTGTATTCCGGATGTGACCGTACCAGTTTTGAACCCTATTGTTCCTCCTGACTCTTTCCCGAGGAAGCCTCAGCCCTTATTCCTTTCTTCAATTTCGGGCATTGGTAATTGCGCTAAAAATTGTTCTCCTCCTTATATCGCCAATCTTTCCCCTCAAGGTCCTCAAGGAAATGTCGCATACCAGCTGGATCTGTCATCCTTTGGGACTACTGGGCTTCGCGCTTTAGTGATATCGGATCCGCTATCGCGAGATGAGCCAGTAGGCTCTATAGTGGGTCAAATGTTCAGCTCTTTGAAGGATAAGGAAGAGTTCCTGCGACATCCCCCTGAGGTTCAGCATTCACGCCTCCTGAACGACATGTTGGCCAGCTTCCGGGAGCTGCACTATTTTCTCGAGGATCAGCGCGACAAGGTTCGGCGTTCTCCCGATTCGAGGGAACAACTAGATGCTGCTTTGGCGAAGGTAACAGAGCTGTCCAAGCTTCAAGATCGAACCCGGGCAGAGCTGAACGAGTGCTCGCGCGAGAAAAATCAAAAGGGAAGGCTAAAGTAGAATTGCTGGAGGCGAAATTGGTGGCGGCTGACAAGAGAAACTCTTTCCTTCGCGAAGAGATATCATCCCGTGACGCGGATCTGGCCAAAGTACCTTCAAAGATAGCCTGGTGGAAAAACAAGACCATGGAGGTCTGTATCACCGGATTTACGGATCTCTTCCGTCAGGGGATTGCTGATTCAGCTAAACTGGTAGATTACGCCTCCAAAAAGTTAAAGGACTTAGGCGAAGGCGAGGGAGACTTTCTTTCTTTCGGGGAGGAATAAGGAAGTGGCCGCTGCGATATCCGTGCTGGGCCATGATTAATCAAGGCTGACCCTTCGAAGGGTTTTCCTTTTTATTTGCTTTCTTTGTCTTGTAATAACGCCTTATCGCGCAACGATATCTGTATTTCATTCTTAGATAATAACTGACCCTTGTTTCATTTTCCCGCGTTATCTCCATTATTGCCATATCACTTTTGTTTTATTCCAGAAAATCTTTTCTACTTTTCGGAGCATTTAATGTTCACGATCCTCTCATTCATGCGCGAGAAAAATTCGTGGCGATTCAGGCACACGTGTCCGTTCTTTAGGACACCTAGGGCTAGCGTGCTTCAGAATTTTAACAAAATCGAAGCGTTGTTGCGCTTCTCTAGAATTGTACTCATTGCTTGAGTCCTTTCTCTGTGATGCTCTCACACAACGACTGCAGCGTCCGTCGTTTCCTTTGACCACTAGGGTTATAAAACCAAATACTTATTTCTTTTCTTATTTTTACCATCTTGCTTTCTTTATACTCTCTCTAGCCGTCTTGTTTTCCTTCCTCCATTCAAGGCTCTCGAAGTGCTCTTTTCCAAAAGGTATCTCCTTTTTTCTCCCCTCGTCTTCTTCGTCTTTACTTTTTTATTTATTTTCTGCCATGGCCAAGACTCGCCGCCCTGAGTCGAAGTCCGTCGATGAGAAAAGGATAGATATTACGGTTAGTAGTATCACCTCTGAAATTTTTCTCAATGAGCACTTAGCCGCTCATATTGCGATTATTCCTGATGGTTATGAGGCCACTGTTGCCCCTGAATCGTTACGCTTGAACAACGTTTTGACGGGCAAACGTAGGGTTCTATATGCACAAATGTTCCGTTATGGTTTCCGGCTTCCCATCGATCCTTTCATAAAACAATTGCTTGTCGCCTGTGTTTATATCCCGTCCAATTATCCCCAAATGCCTATTGCTGCGTTTGTGCCTTTCTGAAGCTTTGTAAATATAAGGGGATTGCTTCCCCTTCTCTTTTGTTGCTTAAATCGGTTTTTAAGCTAATGAAGTGTTGGGGTGTGATAACAATATCGCCCCGTTATGATGATGACTCACTCAAGTCTTTTACTTGGAAACTCCTTCACATTGAGTCTTCTGTTGATGCCTGGAAAAAGGAGTTCTTTGTGATAAATCTTCTTGAAGCTCCTGGTCCCTGGTGGCGGTCTGGGTTTAACCAAGACGTCAAAGATAAGGTCTGGGGCCGGCCGGAAAACCTTCCTCAGCGGGAACAAGGCTGGCTAGACAAATTGCTTCAACTGGAAATCCGCGTTTACATCTGTTATGTGGCAAGCGGGGCTGATATCAAGGACTGCGTTAGACGTGAGTGCCGTGTCGCTCCTTTCCTTATTACCGCTGATACTAATGCTAACATTATTTTGTGGCCATGCAGCGACGGATCCCGATTACAAGCCTGAAAGTGTTAGGAGACGTCTGAAAAGAGCCCAGGAGAGAGAAGAAAAAGAGAAGGCAGCCTCCACGGGTGTTACTGATAACCCTACTGTGCTGCCTACTGCTTTCGTGATCCTTGCTCAAGTATCCTCTTCCTCGGCTGGCGAGGGAAATACCGACATTCCTTCAGGTATCCTCATCGTGACCGTCGCTGCCCCTCCTGCCCAGTCGTCTTCTTCTAAAGTTCCTAAGGCCCTCGCCAAAGGAAAAAAGAAGAAAAGAACAAGAAGTGTTACCGCTCTTACTCCTTCTCCGGACGTGGCAGGTTCTTCGGAAGCACCTCCTCTTAATACTGCTGTCGTGAGTGTGTTTTTTGGTTGCGATATGCTGTGTATTGACGTTTGTTGCCATTCCCTTTGTTTCTCTTATCTGTGCTTTGTACTGAGTTCTTTGCAGGATACTGTTACCGTTTCTACTTCCGCATCTCCCGTAGGCGATATGGACATGGGTTATGTGCTGGGTGGTTCCAGGAAGAGATCTTGGTCGGAGGGCGAGGGTGGAAGCTTATCTTCTACTATTGCTGCCACAAAAGTCAAGCCTGATAGGGCCTTTGTTTCTATGGATGCACCTCAGAATAACCCGTCTGAATTTCAAGTTAATATGGGTACGGCGGAGTCTTTCGGGGCTTCGCCCAATTCTTTCAAGAGGGTTTGCAGGACTTTTCGGGCTATCATCCTCACGGTTCCCACCTCGTCCAAGGGGGCCCTTCTACACAGGTTCATCCTCTTGTTCCCTTGGCGTTTGTCCCTTCAAGCGTTCCTTTGTCGCAGCGTTCCGGCGAAGGGGGCACCGCCTTCAATTTTACCGCAGATCTAAGCCCGATGGGTGAGTCCAGCACTGTGACTCACCAGGTTGGCTTGTATGATCTTTGCAATACAGGTTTAGCGGCTCTTGGGGGTGATGGCTCGGACGAGGTTTCCGCTCTATTAGCTGCTCAGATATTATCTTCCGCTGCTGAACGGGAAGCTTTCCTCTCCAAGGTTGATGACGACAAGGCGAATTCGATGCGCTCTAGCCTCTTCGCCAATTTTGTGAAGTTCCATTACTGGACCGAGCACGCGCAGCGTCAGGCTGTCTCTCTTACCGCCTCTTTGTCTGAACTTTCATGAGAGCGAAATGAAAAGGAGAAGTTGCTGGAGGAACGCACACAGCTACTGCTAACCCAGTAAGAGCTAAAAGGGCAAACGGCCACCATTGATGCTGCCTTAACAGCGGAAAGAGCCAAGAATGTTGTCCTAGAGGAAGAGAGGTCATCTTTAACAAGGGAGAGAGCTGCCCTGGAGGAAAGGAAGAATGCTCTGGAAGAGGAGTCGGCCGATAAATGTCTGTGGTACATTGAGCGGACTGCCACTATTTTGGTTGATTGCTTCGAGGAAGTCCATGGAATGACCGCGTATAAGGGTGAGGAGGTCATGAGGGATTTCAAACTGAAGTCCGCCGACCTCAATGAAGCGGCTTATCGCCAAGCCAAGACAGAGGGCTGGAAACGGAGGAACCCCGAGGGCTGATGTATCATAAAGCCTTGCCGCCTCTTCCATACTTATTGGGAATTAACAGGCTTTTTTTTTGTTTTTCGCCTCTGTTGCGTTATTGTTTTGGCCTTGGGACTTGTGACCTTTTGAAGGCATTTTTATATGTTCAAACAGTTTATAATCTTATCACTATCTTTCCTTTAGCTTTCACTTTCAAACGCCGTTATCGTCCTGATAACATAATGGGTTTACTTTCTCGAGCAGACTCGTAGCGTTTCAGCAACAGATATCGCTGAGGTCAGTATCGAGTTAGCTTTCCCGGTGAGCCTCATAGTATCGCCGCTTGTGCAATCGTCAATCTTTTCGCTGTTCGAAAAGTATTCTGCACATTCTCAATTGTAAACCATTAATAGCATAACGGGTTACAAGAGATAGTAATTACCCGTAGGAGCCTTTACGCTGCCGTCATAGGGCGTTAGTATGGAAGCCGCGTGAATCGCTTTTTTCGTCAACTCTACTTCACTAGGGATTACGCATCTAGTTACTAGCTGGAATTTCACGATTCTTGGCGTTTCCATCTTTCCACGATCGGCCTGGAAAGTGCCTCATCTTAGTGAGTCGTCGGATCGGGACAGGTCGTCACAAAGATAGGACTTTTCACTTTCAGGCGTTGTCCTCGCGTTTAGAATCATGCCCTCACTTGATGGACCGACTACACTAGTCTAGTCACTAAGATAGGACTTTTTGTTTCTAGAACGGAGTTACTATTTCCTTGGGGTGTGTCTTGTCTTGATGAGCCGTCTCCACGAGAACGGTCAGTACAAGAAAAGGACTTTTCACTCCCAAGGATTCCGGGTTGTGCCCTCACTTAGTGAGCCATCTGATCAGGACCGGCATTCACAAGGATAGGACTTTTCACTCCCCGGGGGCGCTAGGGATCTTTCAACCCCAACGCTAGTTCAAGGCATGCTGGGTTGTGCCTTCACTTAGTGAGCCATATGATCAGGACCGGCATTCACAAGGATAGGACTTTTCACTCCCAGGATCCCCCATTTTTTATCTGCACAAAAGCAACCACAAACACCCAAGAAAGCTCTCTCACCGAGCGTTAGCTAAGGTTAGGGTTGGCATTAGTCAAAGGTGCAGATAAATCAAGGTCTAGGATAATATAATTTCAAACGAGCAATATTCCAAGAGTTAGATAAGGGAGTACCATCGAGTGTCTCCAGATGATAGGCTCATTTTTCCGATAACTCGGGTAACGCGATATGGCTCATCCCAGTTTGGACTGAGCTTCCCCACACGTTGACCAGCCGCTCGCTTGTCTCTAAGCACTAGATCGCCTGTCTTTAGCAACGGTTCTTTGACGCGCCTGTTATGATAGCGGGTCATCTTTCATTTGTAGTGTTGCATTTTCATGAGGGTTTCTGCTCGGACCTCCGGTAACGCGTCAAGGTTAGCTCGTAACCTTTCCTCATTCATCTCCTCCCGGAAGTGAGCCACTCGCAGGCTCATGGTACCGATTTCTACCGGCGTAACAACCTCGGTTCCAAAGGCCAATATGAAAGGTGTTTCCCCAGTACTGGTTCTAATGGTCATGCGGTACGCCCACATCACGTATGGCAGCTCGTCAGCCCATTTCTTTTTAGACCCCTCCATATTTCCTTGGGGTGTGTCTTGTCTTAATGAGCCGTCTCCACGAGAACGGTCAATACAAGAAAAGGACTTTTCACTCCCAAGGATTCCGGGTTGTGCCCTCACTTAGTGAGCCATCTGATCAAGACCGGCATTCACAAGGATAAGACTTTTCACTCCCAGGATCCCCCATTTTTTATCTGCACAAAAGCAACCACAAACACCTAAGAAAGCTCTCTCACCGAGCGTTAGCTAAGGTTAGGGTTGGCATTAGTCAAAGGTGCAGATAAATCAAGGTCTAGGATAATATAATTTGAAACGAGCAATATTCCAAGAGTTAGATAAGGGAGTACCATCGAGTGTCTCCAGATGATAGGCTCCTTTTCCGATAACTCGGGTAACGCGATATGGCCCATCCCAGTTTGGACTGAGCTTCCCCACACGTTGACCAGCCGCTCGCTTGTCTCTAAGCACCAGATCACCTGTCTTTAGCAACTGTTCTTTGATGCGCCTGTTATGATAACGGGTCATCTTTCGTTTGTAGTGTTGCATTTTCAGGAGGGTTTCTACTCGGACCTCCGGTAACGCGTCAAGGTTAGCTCGTAACCTTTCCTCATTCATCTCCTCCCGAAAGTGAGCCACTCGCAGGCTCATGGTACCGATTTCTACCGGCGTAACAACCTCGGTTCTGAAGGCCAATGCGAAAGGTGTTTCCCCAGTACTGGTTCTAACGGTCATGCGGTACGCCCACATCACGTATGGCAGCTCGTCAGCCCATTTCTTTTTAGACCCCTCCAGGTTTTTCTTAATGCCGCTGAGGATGCTCCGATTTGTCACTTCTGCCTGTCCATTGGTTTGGGGGTGAGCCACGGAAGAGAATCGTTGCTCTATCCCGAATTCCGAGCATTAGTCTTTGAAGAATTGGCTGGTGAACTGTGTCCCGTTATCGCTGATTAGGATACGGGGTACGCCAAACCTCATGATAACTTGGTGTTTGAAGAAACGCCAAGTTTTTTCCGTCGTGATGTTGGCGACCGCTTCAGCGTCCGCCCACTTCATAAAGTAGTCCACTGCCACTATTATAAATTTTAGTTAGGACCTTGCCTTTTGAAACGGGCCCAGGATATCGATCCCCCATTTAGCAAAAGGACAAGGAGCATTGATCTCAGATATTTCAGTGGCGGGACGTCGAGGAATTTTAGAGAACTCCTGACATTTTGGGCAAGTTTGCACATAGTTGTGACAATCTCTCCGGATTGTGGGCCAATAGAATCCAGATCTGAAGACTTGTGCAGCCAAGGTGCCGCCCGATACGTGCATACCGCATATCCCTTCATGAATTTCGCGCAAGGTGTGAAGACCCTCTTGCTCCGTTATACATTTGGCCGCTGGGTGCGAAAAGCATCTTCGAACCAGGTCCCCGTCATAATACGTGCAGCGAGCGGCCTGTCTCAGCACTCTTTTCTTTTCAGCGATATTCTCAGGCAGTTCTTCGTGTTTTAAGTATTTGATTATGGGGACTCGCTAGTCGTTCTCGAGTTCTTCCACACACAGAGACGCTTGCTCTTCCATGAAGGAGGGTACAGGTAATTCTCGATAATACACGCCTTTAGGTATGGATGCTTCCGGGTTTGCAGCCAGCTTGGCAAGATTGTCAGCTTCGGTGTTGTCCTCTCGGGGAATGTGCTCAAAACTGACTTACATGCCTTCTTTCTTTATTTCCAATAGCTCCCGCATCACTTTGGCGAGATACTGGACCATGATGGGCTCCCGAGCTTGAGAGCGCCCCAAGACCTGGTCGATTACTAGTTTGGAGTCACCACAAATTTTTAGACACAGGTCTCCTGTTCTTCCGGTATCGTGCCTACCTTTGGAAGAAAGGCTTCTCCCTATCCGGAGTCCGGCTAGTAACGCCTCATATTCTGCCGTATTATTGGATAATGGCTGCAGGATTCGGATAGCGTATTGTATTCGCATATCGTGCGGCCCGTTTATAAAGATTCCTGCTCCAGCCAATTCTTGATTTTTATCCCCATCTACATGAATGATCCAGAGGTCCGTATAAGTTTCCAAAAATGGGAGATCCAAATCACCCCATTCCTCTTCGGGTACGTCTATTAACGGATCTTCTGTAAAGGTGCATTCCGCTATAAAATCTGCTAAGATTTGAGCCTTCACATATGGCCGAGACTGATACCTCAGCCCGTATTGCTCGAGTTCGAGAGCCCAAATTAGCATTCTTCCCGAGGATTCAGGCTTTTGAAATATCCTCTTTAGAGGTTGGTTTGTAAGCACGATAACGGGGTAGGACTGGAAGTATCGGCCCATTTTTCGAGTGGCTTGTATCAGTGCGAACGCTATTTTCTCAATTCGGGCGTATCGCAACTCCGCATCTTTCAGAACGTGACTTACAAAATATACGGGGCGGTGCGCGTGGCTATCGTCGTGAACGAGGACGGCACTAACCACTTCGTTGGCAGCGCCGAGGTATAAATATAAAGTGTCACCCAGCTCCGGCCTTGTCAGCAGTAGGTCGGACGATAGGTAGTCTTTTAGGTTGACGAATGCCTCCTCACATTCTGAGGTCCATCCGAACGGTGCTTTCTTGCGTATGACTTTGAAGAAAGGGAGGCATTTTTCGCCCTGTTTGGAAATAAATCGCCCTAAAGCGATAACGCGCCCCGTCAGCCTTTGTACCTCCTTAACGGTTCTTGGAGATATCATGTCTTGTATGGCTTTAATCTTTGAGGGATTAGGCTGGATTCCTTTTCGGCTGACTATGTAGCCCAGGAACTTTCCCGTCTGAAACGCGAACATGCATTTTTTAGGGTTCAGTTTCATGCGATGCCTTTTCATTACATCAAAAACTTCCTTTAGATCCCGCAGGTGATTTTGAAAGTTCGTGCTTTTTACCAATATATTGTCAACGTATGCTTCCACATTCCTTCCTATCTATTCTTCGAATATTATGTTTGCCATACGTTGGAATGTCGCCCCTGCGTTCTTCAGCCCAAACGGCATGGCCGTGTAACAGTAGGTGGCTTTAGGAGTGATGAAGGCAGTTTTTTCTTCATCTTCCACAGCCATGGGAATTTGGTGATATCCGGAGTTGGCGTCAAGTGAACTCAAATATGCGTACCCCGCAGTCTGATCAACTAATTGGTCAATTAGAGGAAGCGGGTAGCAATCCTTAGGGCAAGCATCGTTCAGATTAGTAAAGTCAATACACATGTGCCAATCTCCGTTGGGCTTAGGAACGAGAACTGGGTTGGCTAACCAGGTAGGATATTGAACTTCGCGGATGAACCCCGCCTCAAGGAGCTTCGTGATTTCTTTATTGACGGCTAAAACTTTTTCCGTAGAAAATGCGCGTCGCTTTTGCTGGACCGGTTTGACGCTAGGGTCAACATTGAGCCGGTGTTCTGCTATTTCGCGCGATATACCTGGCATGTCTGCGGGTTTCCATGCAAATTCTCCTCGACACTTGTTCAATAACCAGGCCAATTGAAGGTTTTCCTCTGAACTGAGCCTTTCGCTGACTAGAAAGTCTGCTTCTTCTATGCCGATTACTAGTACGGGCACCATTTTGTCAAGAGGTTGAGCGCGCTTCTCATCACCTTGTTCGTATGGGTCCGCCGTTATACATATATACCTATCGCAACTCTTTTGAGTCATGAGCAGGTAACATTCGGCTGCCAATTTTTGATTGCCCTTTATCGCTACCACTCCGTCCCAGGAGGGGTATTTCATCTTCAAATGCTTCTGAGATATTACCGCTCCAAAGCGGTTGAGAAAAGGTCATCCGAGTATGACATTGTAGGGCAAGTTTAAGTCCACGACAAAGAATAACAGATCCTCTGACCGCTTGGAGGTGTCTTCTCTGAAGTATACGGGCAGAGTAGTTATCCCTGTGACTGGGATTGGGACCCCGTCCACCCCAATTATGGGTTTCTTGCAAGGTATTAATTCGTTGTCGAGCCGTTTCATGAGATTGTAGGCCTCCAACGAGAAGAGGTTCACTGCACTTCCGTTATCTATGAGAGTTCTTCTGACTCCGTGACTGGCAATGATGGGCGTAACCACCAATGCATCATTATGCGGATAGACAACTCCTTTCTCGTCCTCTTCGGAGAAGGCTAACACCATGCGATCTAGGACGCTTATCGTATCACCTTTCTTTGTCGCGCCATCTCGCTTGCGTTTTTCTCCTAAAGCCGTTGTCGGTGGTTCTGGTTCATCCATGTAAGGAGTCCCTCCCGCTATGATGTTAATCATAGGGAAGCCCTCGTCATCTACCGCGAAAGTTTCCTCACCTCTTCCTCCGGGAGCATTATCCTTTTGTGGGACTCGAGGGGGTACTTGTCGGTCATCTGCGACCCTTTTCGTGGGATTATTTCTGGCGTCTTCTCTTACTTTGGTTGCGAATTCTCCCAAGTAACCCTCTTCCACCAAACGTTCTATTGTTGATTTTAAGTCCCTGCATACTTCTGTAGAATGCCCCCTGGCTTTGTGGAACTTACAATAAGCATTTTCTCTTCTCCCTAGAAGCACTCCGAGCTTTACAGGCGCAGGGTAACGGATGGGAAGGTTTCACTGTTCCACTATCACTAAAATCTCTACCCTTGGTAGATTAAGGGAAGGGAAATCAGGGTCGTATGCCCGACCTTTAGAAGAATCTCCTTGGCGCTGAGATGGGGAACTGTCAGGCTTTCCCTTTGAAGTGTTACCTTTCCACCCACTGGAGGTTTTGGGAATATGATCTTTCCGCCGAGCATACTCGTCGGTGAGGCGGTCATCAGGAATGGTATTTGTAGGAGCGTTTGGAAACAGAGGTGCCTCAGGCGGCATGCCATAGGTTCTATCTCTGTTTTCCTCTTCTTCCATTTTCTTGTAATTATGGGCTTTAAGTCTTAATGCGTCTAGAGTCGCTAGAGGGTCCACCATTAGTGCATCTCTTAATTTACTATAACAGCAGTTCCTCTTCAAGGCTTCTATAGCAAAATCAATGGTAACGCCCGGCGTTAGTGACATTTCCAGATCAAATCGACTAAGAAATTCCTTCAGAGTTTCCTGAGGCCTTCGACATAGGTCAAATAACGCGGCGGCAGATTTCCTGATTGGAATCGTTGTACTGAATTTGCTCCGGAACTTGGATTCCAACTGTGCGAAATTGCTGATAGATCCGCCCGGAAGGCCCTCTAACCAGAGGCGTGCGACTCCTGATAATGTCATAACAAATATTTAGCATAACGCCGCATCACTATGCGTCTGAAATCGCACAAAATCCTTCACTTTATTGATGTGGGAAATGGGATCTCTGGTGCCGTCATAAGTCTCTGTGGGAAGCTTCACATGTCGACTGGCCTTATGGCGTCTTATACGACGGCTAAATGGATGACCTGATGTGTCATCAAGGATTTCACGCTCATGGCGTGGGGGAGATATTTCCGCAGGACGCCTCCGATTCCGCGGATCTGGCGTGGGATGTCGCCTAGGAGACCGACTGTGGCTCCTGGGCGAGCGAGTTCGATATCTCCTACTGCTGGATCTTTCACTGCGCTCAGGGGACAAATCTCTATTCATTCCTTCTCTTTGACCGTCCCAACGGTTTCTGGCCTCCTCGAGGTGCCGATCCTCCAGAGGGATGGGACCTTGGGGTACTTGCGGTACATAAGTGTCACGGACTAATCCTTTGGAAGCCAAAGGGATTGAGTTCGTGCGGCGTTCACGCACTCTCTCTGCGGAACCGGCCTTTCACACACACCTTAAACCTGTATCACCAGGGAACATAAGGTTAGAAACACAATAGGGCCACCAAAAGGGCCATTATAGGTTATCATAGGCATAGCATCGAGCAAACACGTAGGCAGTAGGGCATACAATCATGAAAACCATCACTTCATTGAATAAGCAAGATATTACCGACACAGGCCAAAAAGGTCGCAGACAAGGGGGTCGCCCGCACAAAGGCCGACTCAAAGACCCTTCCAATGAATAACCGAGCCCATGGCACAAAGGGACTGATTACTCACTCCTCCAACCCGAATGCAAAGATTACAACCGAAGCCCTAGTTAAGATTAAACGGCCATAGGCGAAACAATGCCCTGGACAAGCTTAGACCTTAACACTCTCCCCCACCCAATCTGTCGACGCCCTCGTCGACTAGTCTTCGAGGAACCCTTCAATCAGGTCTCGTCCATTCGCCAGATCTGTTGTGCTTTCCCAATTAATACCTTCCTTGCCCAAGTCGTCCCACTGAGGTTGTTGGATCTGTCTCCTAACTTCCACTGCGCATTTCACAAGGATTGCTTCGGCTACTTTTCCCGCATCCAATGGAGTCACCCTAGAGGGGGCTATGCTCTTCTTCGTTTCGGGTTTTAGCTGCATCGCGTACAATAACTTCTTTTCTTTAGTCGGGCTGATCATCACGGGAATGACTGTTGGCTCCTTGCCCATTAATAACAAGCATCGAGCTGAAGGGACGGGAACTTCTTTGGCCAGTACTAGGAAATCTAGTCCAAGGACGATGTCGAAGTCATCCAAAGCTGCTACTACAAAGTCACACGTTCCTTTACAAGAACCCATCTTGATCGAGATGTCTTTGGCAGCGCCCTCTGTCTCTATTGCTTCGGAATTCACGGTCTTCAGCTTGCTTCCATCAGCGACAATATCCACTTGTAATTTCTTAGCAAAGGTATCAGAGAGAAAACTATCCGTTGCTCCTGTATCGATAAGAGCTTCCATAGTCCACTCCTCTATCTGAACTGTGGCATACATGAGTCCTTTTACCATCTCTTGTTCAGTTAACTGTTTTCTTAGAGCAGATAGGAACCTTCTCCCGCTCGGACTTGTTGAGCCTTCTGCAGCTTCCCTTTCTGACGAAGAGCTTAGTGATTCTCTAACACTCTGTAAGGCATTCAAGGCTGCCTTAGTGGGGCATTCGGCAGCTCTGTGGGGTCCTTTACAAATATAGCACGCAATAGGTCTCGGGGTGTTGCTTACATATCCGCCCCATCTTTGAGTATTTCCTGGCTTTGCGAGTAACTTATTCTTATTGTTCACCGTGAAGTTCCTCTCGCTCTTGTTTGGTGTAGGTTCAGAGGTTTCTGTCATATCAAGCTTTCTTTTTAGTCCGTTGTCTGACCTATCCTCTACTCTTTCTGCGACCGTGATTGCATCGCTCAAGTTCTTAGGATTCTGTCGACGGACTTCACTTCTGTAATAGGGTTTGAGACCTTGTATGAAGTTGAACAGCCGATCTGCTTTAGACATGTCCTTGATGTCCAGCATGAGGGTCGAGTATTGGTTCACGTACTCTCGAATTGAGACGGTCTGTACTAGGTCTCGCAAACTTATACGGGCGGCATATTCTACATCCTCTGGACAGAAAGCTTTTCGCAATTCTCCCTTGAACTCTTCCCAAGTAGCGACGTCGCCCCGGTGCGACCGCCACCACACCTTGGCATCTTCAGACAATAACATTACCACGATCGACAATCGGGACGAATCCAATGTCACTTGGCCAATTTGAAAATAGTTTTCCATATCGAACAAGAAGTTATCAATTTCTTTTGCACTCCTCGCCCCATTATAGGGTTTCGGTTGGAAGCCCTTGCATCTATTTAGATCTGCAAACACTGACCTAGATGGTCTAGCAGGTTCCCTTTGTTCAATTTCACTGAACTTAGTTTCCAACTCGGTAATTGAGTTATTCAGCCCATCCACTCTTTCTTCAGAACTGTGAAAGGTATTCCATGCTTCTTGCAAGTTATCCTGCAGGTCGTTCACTCGTGAACTAGTAATCGTCAATGCTTCAGCCAATTCTCTAAGGTCTGCTCTCTCTAGCAGGCCCTCAAGATTTCCCTGGAAACCGCCTGCCCTATTCGGGGATCGGCCTTCCAGGGTAGAAGGTTCTCCGTTACTGCCCAGGAAATCGCCTGCCCTATTTGGGGATCGACCTTCCAGAGCAGAGAGTCTCTTTGTCAACTGTGCCTCAAGCGCTTCAATGCGCCGCATACGTTCAACAAAGAGGCTGAAAGGCCCCTCGTCTGCCTCTGCAGCAGGGTCACCTATGGCGCTCTCGCCTTTAAACAAATTATCATATTGGGTCAAACGGGATTCTAGTATCTCAATGCGTCTATCCCTCTCAAGTATCTGTTCCAATGTTACCTGTGGTTGTGAGGAGCCAACACCTAGAGTCCTCTGACTCTGAATCCATGCATCAATCGCATTCACACGATTCTCTAGTTCAGTGCACCTGACTTTCAAAGTCTTTGCCATCTCAAAGAAATCAAAATCGCTCCGCTACCAACTGTTACGGACTAATCCTTTGGAAGCCAAAGGGATTGAGTTCGTGCGGCGTTCACGCACTCTCTCTGCGGAACCAGCCTTTCACACACACCTTAGACCTGCATCACTAGGGAACATAAGGTTAGAAACACAATAGGGCCACCAAAAGGACCATTATAGGTTATCATAGGCATAACATCGAGCAAACACGTAGGCAGTAGGGCATACAATCATGAAAACCATCACTTCATTGAATAAGCAAGATATTACAGACACAGGCCAAAAAGGTCGCAGACAATGGGGCCGCCCGCACAAAGGCCGACTCAAAGACCCTTCCAATGAATAAACGAGCCCATGGCACAAAGGGACTGATTACTCACTCCCCCAACCCGAATGCAAAGATTACAACCGAAGCCCTAGTTAAGATTAAACGACCATAGGTGAAACAATGCCCTGGACAAGCTTAGACCTTAACAATAAGGCTTCACTCGTCCTTGAGTGAGCTGCACAAAATTGATCGGGGGATCAGCTATAGGTACAATTGGCCGGAGGTTTTCTTGTAACGACGGTGACAAGGGCCATTCGGTGACAATAGATGGTGTGAACATGACACGGGGAGGGACACTCGACCCAGAGATTTCAGGTGTTATTCTGATAGCCATTTCCGTCAAATAGTCCAACCGAGCACGAAGGGCCGCTATTTCACTCACAAAAGGGTGTTCTGTACTATTTAACACAAATTCCCTCAGAGCAGGAGTAGAGAAGCTGGATCCCGCCATTTGGGACAACGAAATGGTCGCCTGCGAGGAAAGGGCTTCCCCTGCAGACCTGATCAAAGGATCTAGAGATTCTGAACTGATTTGTTGTGCTGTCACAGAAAGATCAGCAGTAGCAAAAGGGAATAACTGTCTACGAATCGAAAAAGGAATGTTAGTGGATGGGGGTCGCATTCGCTCCGACTCAGAAGTCATGATTGTTCCGATCTCTGGGTAGAACAGAGCTTGGCTATTAAGGATGCTCACTTAATACACCAAGGCTCTCAATGAAAGCACCAATTTCGTAAGATTTAATTTTTTAGATGATCGGGATGATGACTACTGTTGGTCGGAGTTGCTGTAGTTGTCATCGAACTCACCTGCAAGGTACCGGAGGGGGGGCTCCGGCGTAGACACTCTGATGCTTAAGTTAGTAAGCGGTTCAAAAATAGCAGAGGTTCTAGTGAGTAAATTATGGCTTACTTGATGTTTCACATTAAGGGGTATTTGTAGGCCGCTGGAGGCGATATCTGGTCGAAATAGCGATATCCAGGTGAGACATCGCTCTTGATGACGTCACGAGCGATACCTGGGGATGACGTCATCGGTGATACCTGAGGGAACGTCATGGGCGATGCCTCTGAGGTGGGTGTCGGGGGCGATACCCATGATGATGTCGGGGCGATAACTCTATAGGTCCCTGGGATGGGATGATGCCATGCGTCCAGAGACGCGTGAGACCTCCCCCTCCGCTGATGTCGACCATCCCAGAAAACACCTCAAGGTCTGGTAGCGATGGCTTAGATGTCCGATAAGGCTTGTAGGACTCCGTCTTCGGCAGGGGTCATAATTACAGAAATGCCCTTAGGATTGCCTTAATGGTTATCAATACAATAATCATGGTCATACACGGATAGATTGTTTTGCAGATGCTGATTAGGCTGGGTCTAAGATTGATAGGAGGTCAATAACCGGCTACTGTGTTTTTGTTGGTGGGAATCTGATCTCATGGAGGAGCAAGAAGCAGAATGTGGTATCGCGATCTAGTGCAGAATCTGAATACAGAGCAATGGCACAATCCTCCTGTGAGATTTTGTGGTTGCGGCAACTTCTAGCTGAGGTTGGTATGGTTCATTCATCTCCATCAAAGCTCTGGTGTGATAATCAAGTTGCTCTTCACATTGCTTCAAATCCAGTGTACCATGAGAGAACTAAACACATTGAAGTGGATTGCCACTTCATCCGTGAGAAGATTCAGGAGAACCTCATTTCTACTCAGTATGTGAAGACAGGAGAACAGCTGGGTGATTTGTTTACAAAAGTTCTCCCAAGTCTTCGAGTGAACTATTTTTGTAACAAGCTGGGTATGATTAATATTTATGCTTCAGCTTAAGGGGGAGTGTTAGAATGGTGTATGTATACGGTGTACGTATTCCTCTGATCCGCGGTAAAGGAGTGACCACACATATAATGTTTGTGCATTGGTTAAAATGAAGGAAAAAAAATCACAATGTTCGGTGTTAGAGTTAATGTGGAGATAACATGAGCTGCTTGCTTTATTACAAATCGTAGGAGCAAACTAAAAACTGCAAAGGGAGAAAGCAGACGCAGACTTAAAGAAACAGTGAGAGTGAGACCCTTTGATGGAGAGATTAGTTCAGATAACTTTCATCATCTGATCAATGAACGACTGGCGATGGGTCTCCTCAACACACCAAGTCATCAGACGGACACCTTTCTTCGGCAGAGGCACTGACCCCACAATTCCAACGGGTATGATGCTAGATCCTTGAATTGGAATTGGAACAATATGCATAGGAACACCCCATCCATAATCCACCTGATTAAAACCCAATCTCCCCCATTCTGTTAGAAACAGAGTACTGTAACTCACTGGTGGAGCATATGGGTCCTGATCTCCTGCTATTCCATCTTCCAATCTCTCACCTTCCATGTACTTCTCGAATTCACTCGGCAGCTTAGTTTTCGCATCTTGTATAAGCTTTATCACTTCAAAGATCGAAACTTTTTCTAGGGTTTCACTCGAGGATGCGATCGTGACAGGGAAGAAACAGTTGCCGTAAAACCCTAGAGGCAGAGGAGGGTTTAAGAGATTCCGACAATTTGCAAAAAAGACAAGCTTTACCTCAGTATTTGGATTGAATTTAACTGATTGTGTTCTGTTCTTCCAAAATGTGGCCGCGACAGCTTCCAATGTTGAGCAGATTTGTCCTGTTGAGGTTAAAAACTCTGTTTTGAGGTTTTTGATTTGATCCATGGAGATGTCCAGATTGGCATGCTGTAGCTTGTAGTTAGGCATTGTTGGTGGTAAAATTGGCAATTGGGTGGTGGGATTTGGTGGTAATGGGAAGAAATCTCTGCTCCATTCTGGTGTTATGGTTGGATGTTGAAAACCTCTGGCAAATTCCCCAACAGCATTCAAGAACTGCGCTGCTCCTAGTCCATCACATATGCTGTGGCAGAATACGAGTCCAATCACAAAACCCCCACCTTCAAATTGTGTAGCCTACACCAGTCAATAAAAAAGTAAACACTAATTAAATCATCCCCGATATTTCGTGATAATTCATTCACCCTGAAAAATGATTACAAAATAATTGTACGGAAAGTCATGATTTCAGGTAAAAATACGACGCCGTAAGGTGGGAGCCCAAATACCCTTCTCTCAACACAAGCCTCGGCTCCTTGTAATGATTTGGCTGACTATATTTTTAAATTAAAACTAAACACACATGTTTCTACTAAAGACTTCAATGCAATGAACAATTAAAAATCTGTGCAACAACTACTAAATCAATACAAACTAGCCAATATTAATGTACAATTAATAAATTAACATAAAAGATCGAGTAAAAATACTGTACATGTCATTAACAGTGATATGAGCCACAATTACATACCTGCATTTGCACTAGTGGTTCAATGCCATGATCGATTTCAGGAACATAATCGGGAAGAAGTTTGTCATAAGGTATAGACACAACATCATCAAAGTAATGGACAGAGTCAAGAGAACAATCGGCAGCTGCCTCTACGAACCAAACACCTTCACCACAACATTCGATTTGAAGTTGTTGTCCGTTTGCTGTGGATTCTTTTAGCCTCCTGGCTAGAGGGTAATAAGGTACCAATGCTTTGGACAAGGCTTCCTTAATGACCCGTGTCGCTTCAGGCGGGCCGTGCCCGAAAACGTGGAGGGTCCTGAGATTGCATCTTAGGACAGGCAATCTATCAATGGCTGAAAGATCAAGAAGAGTATGGGGTGGTGGTGATGGTGTTTGCTGCTCAATTGGCCTAACTAGGCCTTGGCTTTATCTTGTTATGGAGAAATCTAGGGGTGTACACGGGCCGGTTTGAGCCGGGTTTTGGCCTAGACTCAGACCGGCCCGGAAATTTCCGGTCTTGACCCAGCTTCTTTCTTTTTTTTTTTTTTTTTTTTAACATGTTTAGAAGGAAAAAGAAAGAAAATAGAAAGTGGGAGCCAAGAGAATTTGAACCTCTCCCCTTTAAGAAGATTAATGAGAAGTTAACCATCAAACCAAATAGAAACTTTGATATTATAATGCATATATATATATATATATATATATATATATATATATATATATATATATATATATATATATTTATTTATTTATTTATTTATATTTATATATTTTTCCGATCCTCCTGGCCACAGGGCCGGTTCCCGGGTTTGAGCAATGGGAGGCCCGGACCGGCCCGGAAAATTTCGGGCCGGGCCATATAAAAAAACCGGGCCGAACCGGTCTGGGCAAAAAACAACGGGTTCCGGGCCGGTTTCTGGGGCCGATCCGAGTTTTGTTCACCCCTAGAGAAATTCATAGGCAAAATTTGCACAAAAAGATGGTTGAGAAAAACTTGGTACTGCTCATAACTCGGTACTACATTTTATATGGAACATTTTCGCATTGTGTATTATTACTGAGCTGTTTTTATTTTATTTTCTATGAAGAATTGTTATTATTATAATTAATTTCCTTTGGTAGTGGGTTATTTATTCATTTCATTTACGACTATACTTGGCTTTTAAGTGCGATTTTTGTTGGTGGTGGCGAGGGAAGGATAAGCATTAATATAAAGTGGGTGACTTGATAAGGAAACTGTGGAGTATATTAAAGAATTTATCAAACTATATTTTCCTATATTTCTAAATTATAACTATCCTTTACTTTATTTTATTGTACTAACATTAATTATGTTCGTATCGAATAGACCCAGTAAAATCTAAAACCGCGTTTATTTCGGAGAATTTTCAGATTGAAAATTTGTTGTTTTTTCAAAAATAGAGAATTTTCATTTTAAACAGAAAACTAAAAAACGTATTTACTTCGCACTAACTGAAAAATTTTCCTGATCTGAAAAACTGAAAAACGTATTTACTTCACACTAATTTCTAAATTTTTGAAAAACTTAGAACTGGGCCAGCTCCTCTCTTTTCCTTTCCTTTCTCTCGCTGGGCCATAAACAGTCCTGGCCCATTACTTAAATTCTCAGTTGGGCCAAGCCCGCTCCTCTTCTTTCCCTCCCCACTTCGTCTTCAATCTCGACCTCGTCTTCTTCTCCTTCGACCAGGCGCCGCGGCAGCAGCAGCAGCACAACCTAGCAACGGCGGCGGTCGGCAAAAACAGACGCAAAATCAAGCAATAACCCGCGATAAACCAGTCAATTAATTCCGACCACAAACAACAATTAATTCCGGCGATAAACAATCGATTAAATCAACCAAAAACATCAATTAATTCAGCCAAGCATCAATTAATTCATCCACAATCAATTGATTAATTCAGCCAAGCAATCAATTAATTAGCATAATCAATCAATTAATCCATACTGCAACCATCAATTAATCCATACATGATCATTAATTAATCCATCCCAAAATCTCAAAGAACAGATCTAAAGAAGAAACAAACGAACCTATGAACAAGATAGGACCGAGAAATTATGAGAGAGGGTGATTCTGTGTTCTTCCGGCCTTGCTTGGGTTGCGGTGAATTGAAATCGGTAAAGACTGAAGAGATGAAGAGATGAAGAGGAAAATTTGCAGGAAAAAGCGATGGAGAAGACTGAAGAGATGAAGAGGAAAAGATAAGGGCAAATGTGGGTTTTTGAAAGTTTCATTAAAGTCTCCAATCGGAAAACCGAGTTTTCCAATTTACCTTGCCAACGGTTGGAAAACTGGAGAACACCTTTTTTTTCGTTCTCCAAATTTATTCATCGTTTTTTCAACGGAAAATTTTCGTTTTCAAACAGAAAACGAAAACTATACCAAGTAAATACGTTTTTTAGAAAATTCTCTAGTTTTCTAAAAACTGGAGAATTTCCCAGGTAAACACAACCTAAGTGTTTCAAATTCTAGTAAGAAATTTCTCCTTATATTAGAATCGAACTTGCGACCTCTTACTTTATAGAATTAGTAATATATGTATAGTTTTTTCTTACAAAGTAACTAAATTATGTTAAGCAACCCTTTTCTCTTTTCTTTTTGGTCAAAGTCGTCTGATAATTTAGTCTACCACATTGGATATTGATTATTCCAAACTCAAAATGGACAGAATCTTCAAACGATGTTCAAACTTTCCCCCATAAATTTTAACAAGTTAAACAACCCCTTGATTTCTAAGCCTACCAGCCTACCACCATCAATATTTAGCCATCCAAAGCACTAATCCAAGAAACTAGACAGCTCCAATACCCCATGATTGTGGAAATAAATCTTGGAATGGGCTTTGAAAGGGTCTGCTAGAATGGGCTTTAAAATCTTGGAATTTTCCGTGCTCAGGGAGTCAGGAGAGCGGGTCTGTTTTTTTTTTCCTTCTTCAGGATCTAATCAGTACACGTTGGATTTTTGGACTGTATATCTTCTTTTTTGGTTTAGTAAAAACTAAAAATCTCGACATTAATGAAGAGAGATGCCACAGTTTTCTTTCTTGATTGGTTTACAATTCATCTTTTACATATAAATAAACAAAGCACCCAAGTTGGAGTATTCTAAACTTGTTAGAAAAAAGATGCCCACAATTCTAAAACATATTTCTGCTTATGCTTGGACCCAATCTGTTGGAATTTAGTGGACACATCAGTCTCCTCTAGGGACAGAGATTGTATTTTTCGTTTGGCGTGAACAACCGGACCAACCGGTTTGATCCGGTCTAATTTAAGTTTTTTTTGAGTAGGTAAACAAATAAAAATAATAAAATAATACCTATAGAATAAACGTGTTCTCTTGACAGTTAATAATAATAATTATTATAAAAAATGGCACATGATCATTCTACAAAATGACAATAAGAGCATGGTGCAAATTACGAGATTGTCCCTATCAACCTCATTGTACAAGCAATTGACTGATGCGATTTGGCATCTCTTGAGATCTCGTTAGTTGGTTATGTTAATACATGTTTATAGAGAAATCAATTCAATTATTATGATCTTATTAATTTAGCTTTTAACTTTTTTAATTGAAATGATAGTATTATTAAAAGAACACCGGTTCAATAGTATATAAACTAATTATTTATTTTTTTCAGTACTTAGAAATTACTTGTTAAAAAATATATCTGTTTGAGACTTAAAATGAATAAAACAAATACACGAAAAGAAGTTAAGAATTTTTCGACTGGTTAAAAATATTCTCTTAATATTATAATTCTAATTTAAGATTTACAGAAAGCATCACTAAATTACAATTTTATTTATGTTTTAAAAGTACACCTATTTTATTATTAGGCCAAAAGAAACTATACTATATGAAAATTGATAGCGTTGACATAATTTAGTGAGGGGATTTTTCATTTTTGTGGAAAAAAATAGTTTTATATCCTATGAACAAAATAATAATACCATATAATATTAGTGTCAAATAATGCCAATGATCTATATTTAGGTGATAATATAAAAACTAAATAAGGATTCAATCCTGTTCATGCCTTTTTATCTTAATTGGTATGAATAATTTAATATTTTTTTCGTTAATAATAAAATGATTTTTTAGCATTTTTTCATTTTTACAATAATTAAGATAATTATTAGATTACAATTATTGTATAATTTTTTACTAAAATATTTTTATTAATTATCAATTAATTTTTTTAATTTTTCTTTAAAAAATAGTTAATTATCAACCAATTTTTTTTTTCTTTTTTCGATCGAGTAGAGGTGGAGATGAGGTGATCCACGTTCAGTAAAATGAATAAATTGAAAAACGTGCTAGAAAATTAAATATTTCGATACTTACTTCCAGGTTCTAAAGGTAGTGAATTAAAAGTAGATGACACGTCATCCCACACGCGCTATAAAAAAAAATATTTTATGGTATTCAAGTTCCAATAAATAGTAACGTAATGATCCTTTTCTCGAAGATCACGTAATTATTCAGCCAATTAAGTAAAGAAAAAAGAAACTCCATCATCCAGCTCAAACAAATCAATTTCTTCCCTTTCCATTTCCCAGATGGAAAAGGAACCTTTTCTCGCCAACCAAACAGCCAACAGGTCCCAAATCAATAATCTTCATCCTCCCTACACACTCACTCAATCCCTCTCTTCTCCTATCCTCTTCCATGAAATCCAAGACCATTCAGACCCTCCTCAGCCCCCAACTCATGCTCCCCGGCAACAACCCCCCCTTGCTTTCCTTGGTCAGCCGCCGGCGGGTCCCCGACTCAAGAAACCCGGTTCACTCCACCGATGCAAGACGGCGCCGGCCATGGTTGTCATGCGGGAACTGAAACCGGAAAATCCCCAAATCCCAAAACCTCAAGCAGACTCTAATTCCACTGTAAAGCAAGCTCTTTTCTTACTTGCCCTGTATCTTCTATTGGGTGTTGGTATCTACTCTTTTAATAGAGACCACTATTCTGGTATAGAAACTCATCCTGTTGTTGACGCACTTTATTTCTGTATAGTCACCATGTGTACAATTGGGTATGGAGATATAGCTCCACTGACCCCAGCTACAAAGATTTTTGCTTGTGTCTTTGTGTTGGTTGGGTTTGGGTTTATTGATATATTGCTTAGTGGGGTTGTGAATTATGTTCTTGATTTGCAAGAGAGTATGATCTTGACTGGGATTCAAATGGGTATTAAGGATCGTAATCAGAAAGGGGTGTTTTCAGCTAGGAATTACATTGTTGATGTTAAGAAAGGGAGGATGAGGATAAGATTGAAGGTTGGGTTGGCACTTGGTGTGGTGGTTTTGTGTATTGGAGTTGGGGCTTTGGTTCTTTGCTTTCTGGAGGATATGGATTGGGTTGATTCTGTGTATTTGGCAGTTATGTCTGTTACAACAGTTGGGTATGGGGACAGGGCATTTAAGACGCTTCCTGGGAGATTGTTTGCGGCTGTTTGGCTTTTGGTTTCAACATTGGCTGTAGCAAGGGCGTTTCTGTATTTGGCTGAGGCTAGGATTGATAAGAGGCACAGGAGAATCACTAATTGGGTGTTGCATAGGGATATTACTGTGGAGGATTTGCTTGCTGCTGATATCAACAATCATGGTTTCATCAGGTGCGGTTTATGTCTTCGTTTGTTGCTCATTTTATGTGTTTCATTAGTATTTCTATGTTAAAATTGTTTAGCATGACCAGAAATCAGCATAATGATTGTTGCATGAATGATCTGATATCCCACTTTCAGCTGCATTCGTTGTGTCTTATGAGATGTATAGGTAGAAGTTGCTAACTTGCTATAAAGGATTAAAAAGAAAATGTAACAGGCTTACCATTGACTATGTTGAATATTGAATTATGGCCTGGCCAATGTTTGCTTTGCAAAGGACCCCACAAAACAAACAGATCAAGTCTGGGCTTGAGTTGATGAAAAGTAGTTTAAAAGCATATATGAATCTTGTTGGTTAATTTGAATTTCTTTAGCTTAAAGTCTAAAAAGGTGTTTAGGGTCCATCGGACTAATGCATCTCATCTTCAACTTCAAAGGATAGTGTTACAAGACAATAGTGCTTGATATAAAGCGAAAGAGTAACATTTTGACACATAATGATCTATGCTGCAAATGGGTATATCTAACTACTTGATGTTCATGTTCAACTTCCAGTTGATGATTGTGGTAGCGCATCCAACTTTGGTTGCATCTTTTCATGAATGAGATAAGCTCTAAGCTTTTCAACATTTTTATTAGGTCTCTTTCCACATGAATGATGTGATTTACCCTCAATTCAGTCACCAACTATCTCTGGTGTCTTTTACAGCAAATCTGAATATGTAATCTATAAGCTCAAAGAGATGGGAAAGGTTGGGGAGAAGGACATATTGCAGATCTGCACCCAATTCAACAAGCTTGACCCCAACAACGTCGGAAAGATAACGCTGCCCGATCTCTTGGAGAATCGCTTGTGACAATGAAGCAAATGAATTTAGACTGCAGTCTCTCTCGTCCCAATCCCAAATGAAGAAGCTAGATTTTTTTCTTTAACTAGGTCTGGAATATATTAGGGCGTATGTGGCCTTACAGAATTGTAAATTTAAAGAAAACAAAATTCAAAGTTAAGGCATATACTACTTGAGTAACACTCGGATTAATTAGGAAACAAACATGGCATGATGAAAGAGAGATACAAAAATGGTCATGAATCGCATGGCAGAAAAATCAACCGCGGTTGTGATTGAGTGGTAAAAGTTATTAACTAAGATCTCAGTTTTGAGTATGGGTTTGGAACTAAGGATGTGTCATTTTTTTATGGTAGGAGACTTTTCTCACTTAATAATTATTCAATTTAATAGGTGAGTAATTCTTTTAACTTGGTTTGTCTCATTTGCAAGATTAGATGAGTCACTTTTAGGATAAATTTAGCGAATAAAACTCCTTCTCGTGTGGGCACAAGGTTTTGACAGTAAAATCTGTGGTTGAAAAAACCAGAACCCCCCAATCAGGCAAATCAAGGTGATGAATACCACCATTTCCATTGATACCAAAAGACAGATCCCACTCTGAACTCCATTTCTCCATTTTGGATGAATTTGGATGAATATATCGCTTTCTTGTGATAATATATAGGGCAATAATGACCCCAAGAGTGAGAAATCTGCCTCCTATAATAAAGGAGCTAAGCTTTCACAAATTTAATGGGATGGGCTAGCTTTATCAATACCTTTTAGGCAGCGTTTGGGCGGCGAAATTAAAAAGGAAAGTAACTCGAGAATTTGAAATTCTAAATTTTACTGTGTTTGATTACGACAAGGGAAGTTAGATTGACCCCCTCACTTTTTCAAAAATGAGGGAGAGTGATTCCCTGATACATAAAAAATTAATTTCTTTCTTAAATTACATATTTGTCTCTACTTTCTCTCTTAATTTTAGTTCCCAATTTTTTTATTAATTTTTTTTACACTTTTTTTATGTGTTAGTATTTTTTTAGTTTCATATTGTTTTAATATTTAATTTTTAAAGTTTTTTCTAGAATTTTCTCATTTTTTATGTTTAAGATTCTTTTTTAAAGTTTTGGTATATTTTTTAATTTTTAAAAAATTTATGATACAATTTGCAGATTATTTTTTAAATCCTTTTTAAGTTTCAGAAAAAATTCAAAATTCAAAAAAAAAAACTCGTGGAATGCCACATGGGCACAAAATCGCTACGTCATTACCCTTAGTCGGTACCGGAATTAAATTAAATTTAAGTGTTATAATTTAAGAACCTTATTAAATAATTTTATAATTTAGAGACTAGATTAAATAAAGTGTTATATTTAGGGCTAAAAAATTCATTTATTTTAATAAAGTTTAGAACTATTTTCAATTTTTTCTAAACGAAAATTACATTATATCTTAACCTCGATGTGATTTTTCACTGGGTGGTGTAATTCAATCATATCTTAATCTCGGTGTGATTTTTTACCCTAGTGATATAATTCAAACATATATACTATCCTTCTCAAAAGAATATTACATTGCTATAATTTTCAAGGATTCTAATATGAATGTTATGTCATTTGTCATGTTCTTATCCGGCAAAAAATTATAGTCACAAACCAAACTTGCTAGTCAGAAGAAATAGAAGAACAAAGACAGAGCACATATATTTTGAAGGTTAGATAAAAAAAGTTCATAAAGTTAAATTTTTTAATCTATTCGTCAATCGATCCATTGCAGTAATAAAGAATTTGAATACTCATTTGATATTTTGATTGTTGAAAGATAGACAGCTAAATAGAGAGCAAATCCATGATAAAATATATATAGAAAAAAAATAATTAGACGCTTACTATGACAAGATAACAAATATACAAATATAGAAAATGATAAAGTAGTAATTTTTCGTACTTTTTTTTTGAATTCCCAAGTATAAAACCAACATAAAAATGTTACTTTCCCGGGAATCTTAAGTTCCAACCAAACACAAAAAATTAACATTGCATTTAATCACTCTTCCGGGTATCACTCTCCCGGAAAAGTAATTTTAAGAGAAAAAGTAACATTCCGTGAACCAAACGTCATCTTAAGTCTCTTCTAGCCATTCATAATTTTATTCTAAAAGATCAGCCCATTAAATTTAAACTCTTTTCTTTTTCCACCCGATATATTATATTATCCATTCCGAATAAGATATTAGTAATAGACATAGTATTAGTCCCACCATTTAATATTGTCGTGATTTGATGAGGAATGACTCACCCAGTATCATCCAGATATAATCAACACATGATTTACTTTCAGTTTTATTACTATCTCATAATATATAAAATTTAAAACTCCTTAATAGCCTTACATTTAAACTTGTTTATGGAGTAGAAAGTTTATGAAAATACCAATATATGAAATTAAAAGAACAAATAGTGAAATCTCGTTGATAATAAAAAAATGAGATTAAGTCTAAAAGGAGATAAAAAAAATGATCCTCAATCATGTCAAACATCTTACTACCTCCGGTTCCAAATAAACGTCGTTTTATGATTTGTTTTTACTGTAATTTTTACTTGTATTTTTAGTGTTAAACCTACTTAATATTGAGATGCGAGGAAGCCATTTGTTTGGAACCAGAGTGAGTATATTATAAAGGAAAAAGATTATCAATAAATTTATAGTTTAGTATTACTTTACATAAAATAGGAAGAGTAAGATTTCAAGTTTAAATTTTATTAGCTACAGTTTGTTTATATCAAAAAGAAAATAAAAAACTCACCAAAAAGATGAGGGAGTATTAACTATTAAAGTAATGGTCAACTACCCTGTGAAGTTTGAACTATACTTGAAAGGTAACAACACTACCAAACTAAGAGTCTGTTTGGCGTTCCGGTTCTAGTCCGAAAAGTGCTGTGGGAAAAGTACTTCTGGAAAAGCTAGTATGCTGTTTGGTAAACATTTCTTAAAAGTGTTGTGGGAAAAGAGAAATTATTTTTGGTGTTTGATAAAACTGTAAAAATGAAATAGTTGGAGTATAAAACTCATTTTTTATACATTAATAAAAATAGGAAAAATGGATCTAGAATTACATATCTTGAGATGGAGATTTTATTGTGCTAGTTTTTAATTTATTTTGTTCTATTATATAAAGTAAAAAAATGAAATTAAAAAAAAAAAAAGTAAGAGAGAGAGCAAACGCAGCGTATGCGTTTGCCACTGCAGTATTTTGGATCAGTCAGGAAAGCACAAGGCAAAGCATTGCTCTCAACGCAGCAACCCAACCCAACCCAACCCAACCCTTAACCCCAAACACTTTTCTTCAGTTTTTGCAACTCAACCCAACCCAACTCAAACCCAAACCCCAAACACTATCTAAATTTTCTTTGATTTGATGCAGCCAACACCTTTTATTAATATTTTATCCATTTGCCATTTGGCTTGCGGTCATTCATAGATCCTTTGCAAGTCTTTGTCGTATAATCGATAAAAAATAGTACTCCCTCTAACTTCTTTTATCTGACGCGGTAAGACTTAAAGCCCATTAAGTATATTAACTGACGCGTTGCCTATTTAGTGGCTGTTTGGCGTTATGGTTTTGCCACAAAACCATGGTCCACTGGCTGAAAATGATAGGATTGGTGTTTGGTAACAACGTTGCAAACTGGGCTTTTCAAGAAGCCCAGTTTGCAAAGCAAGGAAATGATGTTGCACGTAGGGATGGCAATGGGTACCCATACCCACATACCCGCCCATAACCATACCCGCAATTACCCGCACGGGTAATTGCGGGTATGGTTTGGGTATGGATAATACCCGCATTTATAATTGCGAGTATAATTGGGTATGGTACCCGCAAAATACCCGCATTTTTTTAACTTCCCTGGAAAAAAAAATTCTTGATTTTGTCTCTCTCCTCTTTCCTCTCTCTCATCTTTTTAATTTTTCTTTCGTAATAAAAACTCAATATTCTTGCTTAATACTTTGAACAAAATAAATTAAAAATTATAAAAACATAATCTTTATCTCAAGATGAGTAATTAGACATCCACTTTTCATGTTTTTCTTAATTTTTTTATAAATGGGTTTTACGGAATATGATGCTATAAAAAAATAATATAAATAAAATAAAATTATAGTAAATTTTTACTTAATTATAAAAAAATAAAATTTTGGTGAAATAATTTTATTAAGTTAAATAATAAATAAGTAAGTGTAATTGGATATCCATTACATACCCAATTGGGTATTGGGCATATTGAGTATGGATAATAATGGATATTTAGTTGCGGGTATGAGTTGGATATTTACCTATACTTGCCCATACCCGCTTTAACATACTCATACCCGCCCATACCGCCCAATTTCCATCCCAAGTTGCACGGGCCGGAGCAAATTGCTCCAGCAGCCAAATGGTCCTCCATTTTGGCTCTCTCTCTCTCATTTTTTTTTTCATTTTAATTTAATTTTCTTACTCTATATAATGAACAAAATAAATTAAAAACTATCACAATATAATCTCTATCTCAAGATAAGTAATTCTAGATCCACTTTTCATATTTTTTATTAATTTTTTAAAAATGGGTTTTATACTCTAACGTTTTTATTTCAACTGTTTTACCAAACACCTCAGCTATCTCACAACACTTTTAAATTTTTTTACCAAACAGCACACTCCATTTACCAGAAGTCGTTTTCCCACAAAACTTTTCCCACAAAACTTTTTCCCACTGAACAGCAACGCTAAACAGACCCTTAGCCGTTTCCCTCCCTTGTTATTACTCCTTTGTCACTCGGGCCCACAACAATTAAAAATCATTGACGCGAAGCCCGAAAGGACAAAAGTTTTGGCCAAAATTCAAAATGCAGCTGTTGGAGTTGCGGATCCACATCAATTAAAAAATAGAAAATGAGAAAAAGTTGCAATGAACAATGAGCATCAGAGATCCTTAATTTTTGGGAAAAATGACGGCGCGTCAATTAAAACAAGTTAGAGGGAGTACAAATTTTCATGAATCATGGGCACGTGATTAGTCTTAGGCTCCAAAATAATGGAGTTATATTTTCTGGACCTAATACGCCAATCAAATTTACGCCATGTACTCAATCCTCTCGATTTCGTTTAGTAAAGAACAAAAGGAATAATCTTTCTTTTCCTTTAGGGCCAGTTCCCTCACTTTATCGATTAGCAAGGAAAATCTTTCCTTGCCATTCACGTTCATGGACTCATAATTCTACTCCGCGTCGAATTTAGGGTAAAATAACTTTTTTCGTCTGATAAATAAATATAATTATATCTCCTAATACTATTCCGGTTTGATATAGAAGTCTTTAACTCCTAGATCTCCTAACATAATTGGTATTTGGAATCCTAACTATCAAATGGTATAAGTATAACTCTAAGAGAGTGGTTCTAGACATAACTAAAAACACATTATATACTTCAATTCTCCATATATTTCTTCACAACTCTAGCTTAGGAAAATACTGACTTAAGCATTAGAGCATCTTCCTAGAGCTCTTTTTTTCAAGTTTCACGGATTCAAGAATTGACCGAAACTTACTAAATCCACACCTCCATTCTCAGAACTCACAACCAATATCAAACATAAGTGCTGATTGCATCCAAGGACGGATCCAGCCCAGGCGAGGGTGGGTAAGCGACCACCCTGGGCTGGATGAAGAAAAAAAATTGTATTGGGCTTTTTATTTGTGAGATTTTCTTCAGGTCGAATTGAATGATATTTGGTAGCTGCAGAATATCTTTTACTGGTAAATTGTTGTCCATAGGCCATATTTTGTTAAATTAGTCATAGACATATCTTTTCTTTAGTACATACATGGGCCGTAAATTTTGTTAGCTTTTCAAACTAAAGAAACCAAATCTCTGCTATTTGTTATTTAGTGACGGATACAAATACTCTTAAGTATTTGTTCATTTATTCGTTCAGCTCGCTTGCTTTCTTTTTAAAATACTCCAAAAAAAGATTTGTTAAGTTTATCTAAATATTTGTTATTTAGTGACGGATACAAATACTCTTAAGCATTTGTTCATTTTTTCGTTCAGCTCGCTTGTTTTCCTTTTAAAATACTCCAAAAAAAATTCTTTAAGTTTATCTAAATATTTGTTATTTAGTGACGGATACAAATACTCTTAAACATTTGTTCATTTTTTCGTTCAGCTCGCTTGCTTTCCCTTTAAATTTCTTAAGTTTATCTAAATATTTGTTATTTAGTGACGGATACAAATATTCTTAAGCATTTGTTCATTTTTTCGTTCAGCTCGCTTGTTTTTCCTTTAAAATACTCAAAAAAAAAAATCAAGGGCGCTGCCCCCGAACTCCATCCCTCCTGAAAATAATTCCTGGATCCGTCCCTGATTGCATCAAATTAATGGAAATTTAGTTAAAGTGCGTTCTTGCATTTCATGTTTAGTTCAAGATTTGGGCTAAAATTCCACGTTTAATTATCTGGTTACCCAAGAACATCAATATCTATCAAATAAACTAATCAATCCACACAAAAAACAAACTTTTCTTGGATCATAGTACCACGTAAATCTTTTTTATGGTGAAGTTTCAGGTAATGGAAATTGGCAGAAATAAAGCATCATCCACTTCTGGGAAAAGATGGAATTGGACTTTTCTTGCATCACAGATTTAATTAGCACGTCACAGAAAGGGAGCATGTTGCAAGTAGCCCATGAGCATTTATTAACAAGACAGAGACTTCCTTCCCAAATCCCAATCCAGGAGTGTAACGATTATAGAAAAATAAGAGATAGATATTGATTTTATTTGAGTAGTAAATAATACTATATCACGAATATAAGTATAAAAAATTATGTTGGAAGAATCATTTATTAACGGATGTCGTTCTGTTTTCCCCCACACACGTCTAACTTTTTTTCCGACCACTGCATTGGAAATGAGCTGTTTTGTCCAGATATGTAAGGTAAAAAAAAAGTAAATTACATATATTTTTTTTATAATTTATAAAATATTTCATTTATCTTATATTTTAAAATTTTATAATTTTAACTTTTTTAGAAATTAAAAATTTTAAAACAAAAATGGTGATTTTAAAAAAATATATATAAATTTAAAAAAATGAAATAAATATGAAAGAACTCACTTCACTGAATAGTTTAAAAAATAAATGAAAAATATTTTTAATAATATTAAAAATTAAATAAATAAATGTAAATAAAATTACTATATTTGTTACAATTTTTACAATATTTTATAATATTGTACTAATTTTTATTATTTTATTTAAAATTTTAAACTATTCTAAAAATTAAAATTATAACTTTAAAAAAAAAATTAATATTGTAAATTTTTACACGGTAAAAAATAATTATAAATTATAAAGAATATTGCGTAGATTTTAACACTAAGCCGTTGTTTGCACGTTACTTCAGGCAAAATCCAGTGAGCAAAGCTCTGTTGCGGTACCCAAAAAGCCACCAACTTCTCAATTATTACATTTTGGCTTGAAGCATAAGATATGGCCCAGGAGAGGAGATACTACTTCTTAAATTAATCAGACTTTGCCTTTTTATCCACTTTTTTCCTGAAAAATACAGAACTTTTTATAACTTGTCTCTTTTTATGCATTAGCTCATATTAATCAAATAATTAAAATGCTAACTTTTGATATATTTATCTTTATAATTCTAATAATTAATTCGCATATTTCATCATTAAAAAATTAAAAAATTGTTCTAAGATACGCCTTTATTGTTAATTAAATTTATATTAAAGGGTGGTTACGTAAAATTATGCATTATGCATTAATTGTTATTTATTTACCTTTATAATCTTGATAATTAATTTACATATTTCATCATTAAATAGCTCGAAAATATCTTAATTATTAACCAATACAATTGTATTTTGCTGTAAACCAATTGCTCTCCCTTCCCACAATGGTGTCTTCTCCATGAACTAAAATAAACAACAATTAATGCTCTGATTTGTAAGAAAAAAAATCTTATTTTTAATTATCATTAAGACTGCTAATTAAATTCATATATTAATGGGTGAATGAGTAAAATTACACTAATATTAACCTACAAATTTAAAAAATGACCAGTAATTTGAATAAAAATAAAACGCTTAAAACGATATATAATATGGCTCGTATAATTTTAACCTTTTTAATAGTTAAAGTTAAAATAAAATATTAAAAAATTACAAGAAAATATAAAATTGTAAAAAATGTAATGTTAGGACTTGAAAGTTGAAACAATAAAAAATATTAGTTTAATTCTTTTTTTTGCAATTTTTTATTTTTAAAGAATATTTTTTCTTTATTTTTTTTATTTTTTAATGAAGTGGATTATATCATATTTGTTACATTTCTCCTACATTTCTTTTCATAATTCTTTGGCAATTATTTTGAAATATTTTGATTTTTTAACTAAAAAGAAAGTCAAATTATAACTTTTAGCATAGAAGTTTATATTGTAAGTTCAAAAATTATAAGAAGTAAAAACATTTGTAAATTTTATAACTTTATGTGATTTAGCTCTGCTAAACACAAGAAAAAAAGAACAAGAAAGCCACCATCTTTTTTTTCCCCTCAGGTTAAACACAAAATTGACACCTGTATTTGTATTGATTGAGACATTTTGTACCTGTATTTGTAAAACGATTTAAAAGGCATCTGCACTTGAAACATATGACACATTTGGCACCTCCTATTAACACCGTTGATCGTCCACCGTTAAATGCTGATGTGACATACCATGTGGACTGATACGTCATCACATTGATAACATGGTATGCCACATCAGCATTAATTTTTTTTTATTTTTTTTTATTTTTTCCTCTCTTCTCCTTCAACAATCCACGTTGGCAAGAAAAGTATCTCTTCAGTCTCTACTTCTAAACATTCCCTTCAAGCTAAAGATTCTAGTTCGAAACAACCACCGCCAACCCCATCCAAATTAATAACTTGTCATATCCAAAAAATTCCTCAAGCAAATGCAGAAATTCCATCAAATAAATATAACTTAGGCTCGCATTTCATTTCATTTCAATTTCCACTCACACATTCATTTTCATTTGCAAATAAGGTACCTCGCAAACTCAAAATTCAAGTTTCTCCCCAACACAAAACTCCAAAATTGAACACAGCAAAACATCCATATTTGATCAGCAATCCCTCATTACAGAAACAAGAAAACAACATCGAATGGCACAATAAACAAACAATAATCAACAATTAATTAATTAAATGAACCAAGCAGCAAACATCTTCTTCTTCCAGCACAGGCGGCAAAGCGACAGCAGCTCCAGCAGCAAGGCGGCAGCGACTCCAGCAGCATGACAGCAGCGGCTCTAGCATGAAGAATGTGGTTTCCTGGAATGCAATGATTTCAGGGTATGTGAATAATGGAAGAATGGAGAAAGCGAAATGTATGAGCGGATCCGGGTCGTGATGAACGAATCCGGATCCGTTCATACATAATCCGGATTCGTTCATCACGACCCGGATTCGTTCATCACGATAGGAATTGCTTGCCTTGATGCCGGGTCTGGCGAAAGAAGAAGAGACTTGAGAGGGAGAAGAAGAGAAAGAAAAAAGAATGAAAAAAAGAAAGTGTCGTGGAAGAAGAATAGAGGAAGAAGAAGAGAAAGAAAGAAAAAGAAAGAGAGAGAAAAAGCTGCAGCAAGATAAAGTAAAAACGAAAGAAAAGAAGAAAAGAAAAAACGAAAGAATCGAAAAAGAGAAAGGAAAGGAAAAAAAAATATTAAAGTAATGCTGACGTGGTTAGTGTGTTGATGATGTGTCAGTCCATGTGGCATGCCAGATCAGCACTTAACAGTTGATGGTGAACGGTGTTAATGAGAGGTGTCAAATGTGTCATATGTTTCAAGTGCAGGTGCTTTTTAAATTGTTTTATAAATACAGGTGTTAAATATCTCAATCAATACAGGTGAAAATTTTGTGTTTAACCTTTTCCCCTGCTAAAGCAACACAAATCTTTTGGCTAAAGCTTAATCAGACTCATTTGACATTTGTTGGGTGCCTATGCCTCATTGTTTCTCGTCTACGCATAAGTAGTAGTCACTCTGTGCAGCTCTGTTTCTAAAGGCAGAGCAAGCGATGGGAGTGAGCATGGTTACAAAGTTGCATTTGACCTTTTTGTTGGTAAATGTGGTTCTTTGCTCTGTTTATAATGCGAGAGGTGAAGGGCATAACTCAGCAGTAGGAGACCCAGGAATGCGAAGAGATGGATTGAGAGTTGCATTTGAAGGCTGGAATTTTTGCAATGAAGTTGGCCTTGAAATTTCTTCCATGGGTAGCCCAAGAGCAGCTGATTGTTTTGATCTCTTAGCTGCCAGCAACCACATCCATACAAGAACAGAATCAGCAAAAAAGAGTGAGTCTTTCTTGTCCAAAATGAGATCTTTCACTTCAAATTTTCCAGCATTCTTACATTTGATGACTTATTATGGCCAGGTTTTGGACTGAAACACAAGGTGAGTGAAGCTGTTAACAAACTTGGTGTGGGGAACCCATTTGATGGTTTGGATCCAGAAGCTGTAAACAATCCAGATTTGTATGCAGTGGAGAAAGAAAAGTATCTGGGTTCTCTATGCCAAGTTGCAGATGACCCAAATCCATGGCATTTTTGGATGGTTATGCTGAAAAATGGAAATTATGATACTACTTCTGGGTTTTGCCCCCGCAATGGGAAAAAGATTCCACCTTTCGTAAGTCCAGGAAGGTTTCCTTGCTTTGGTCGTGGGTGTATGGGCCAACCCAAGTTGTATCATCAAAGGACTGAGCTTTTAGGAGATGGTACAATGAAAGGAAGTTTTAATGGGACTTATGATTTGGGTGCTGATGTAATTGGAGCTGGAATTGATGGGATTTCATTTTATGAGGTGGGTTGGGCGAAAAAAATTGGAGTTGGGAGCTGGGTCTTTAGGCATAAGCTCAAGACTTCAAAGAATTACCCTTGGTTGATGTTGTACCTTAGAGCTGATGCAACCAAGGGATTTTCTGGTGGGTATCATTATGACACCAGAGGCATGCTTAAAGTTGTAAGTACAAATACTTGGCATTTTCCGCTTTTCAGTTGGTTCTAAACTCATTTCCATCAATTGCTTAGTGGAAAGAAAGTGGAGTTTGTTTGTTTGCGTTGCTTATTTTGAAAATCTATCAATTTATTTTACAACAAATTAGTTGTTAATTGGATTGGGAATTGAATGCTTGGCAATGTTGAAAAAATTGGTTCAATTTTATGATGTTAATCTTAGATATTGGGCCAATGCTCACTGCTTTGATCTTTCACAGTCCCTTTCTTCATATAAATGTGTACCTTTCACAGTCCTGCAATGTGTCTATTTGTTCCTTAAACTGTCAATTGAATGCTTCAATTTGCCATACAATTTGATCTCTGAAAAGCCATGTTTTGATCCGATTTATATCTAGTTATGTAAGTAAGATCGACATACCTAGTTATGTAAGTAAGATCGCCATGAATTGACCAAATTGTTGTCTATCAGCTTCCAGAGTCACCTAATTTCAAGGTGAGAATGACATTGGATGTTATACAAGGGGGAGGTCCCAAGAGCCAGTTCTATTTGATAGATATTGGGAGCTGCTGGAAGAATAATGGTAAGCCATGTGACGGAGATGTGGTTACCGATATAACCAGATACAGCGAAATGATCATCAATCCTGAGACTCCATCTTGGTGCAACCCTACAAATCTGCAAAACTGCCCACCATACCACATTACTCCTAACAACACCAAGATTTACAGGAATGATACAGCTAACTTCCCGTATGGGGCTTATCACTACTATTGTGCTCCTGAAAATGCACAATTTTTGGAGAAGCCTGTTAGTACTTGTGATCCTTATAGCAATCCACAGGCTCAAGAGTTAGTTCAGTTACTACCACATCCGATATGGGCTGAATATGGGTATCCTACAAAACAAGGGGATGGTTGGGTTGGGGATGCCAGAACATGGGAGCTCGACGTTGGTGGTGTGTCTAGTAGACTTTACTTCTATCAGGTCAGTAAATTCAGACAGCAAATTCTTTTGGGGTGAGAAAGTTTGTTGCTTGTTACTGGTTTGCTTCTGTTTGCAGGATCCTGGTACTCCTCCTGCTAGACGAATTTGGACATCCATTGACATGGGTACTGAGATTTTCGTTAGCAACAAAGATGAGCAGGCAGAGTGGACTCTTAGCGATTTTGATGTCATCCTCATTTAGTTAGGATTCAGATTTTGTGATTCTTTTATTTCTAACACAAATCTTTCCTGATCGAGAAAGCTAGTATGAAACGCTAATGGTCGGATTGCAGTAGCAAGATGAGATCCTGCAAGGGCTGGTGTCCTCGTCCCAGAAGCTACGCTCGTAAGACCAATCTTGTCTAGTTGCTACGCTCGTAAGACCAATCTTGTCTAGTTGCTACGCTTCAACATCCTACCCAATATGAACAAGATTAATCTTAATTTAATGAGTCCTGTAAAAATGTTAATTACTGTTTGTGCTCCTGTTCCTTGCAATTTCAGTCTATGGAAACGAAGCTTTTCCGAATCCCGAATCCTGAAGCAATGATGATATCCTTCAATCAGTGGAAACCCACACGTTTGGTTAGGCAATAATGTTTGTAGTTGAGATAAAACTGTGATCTCAACTTCTTAACCAACCTTGTTTCTTCATCTGGACGGCTAAGACTTGCGAACTTAGTATGTAACAAGAAACTGCTTGTTTTTTCAAACTAACTTATAAGTTATAATCTTGTGGGCATAAGGTGGTGATACTGTTAGGGCTTGGTTGGAACAGGAAAAAAAACCGAACTGAAATGAACTATAAATCGGTTTTAGTTTTTCCCCCCGATAAACTAATGATTTTACTAAACCAGCGATACAAGAATTGTACTGAACTAAATAGAGAGGAGGACCACAAACCGGTCCTATAATCCGTAAAAATTCAAACTATCTCAATTCGATGTCCATACCCTTGCAAAGATTAGAAGATGGATCTTTGCTACATCAAATAATGCATTATCAAATATAAACGATTACGAGCTAACCAAAAAATATACCGAGTTCAACAAAAAAAAAAAAAATCTGCCCACATCCACACTATTTTGTGGGCCAAAGTTCTCCAATATCCAAATCCATGGATGGGTCACCGGCCCAAGGTCTCCACATTCAACAGAACTCCTAAAAACTAGGTCGTTTTGAACCCACGCATTATTTTAAGGTTTTTTTTCTCTTTTACCCTTTTTATGCGTCCTGATCCTGCAGTCCCCCCCCTTCCGCTGTCTCTCTCTCATAATTCCAAGATTCTTACTTTAGGGTCCCAAAAATCCCCAGTTCGTAACACCCTTCAATTCCCCAATTCCACCAGTTTCATCCCTCTATTCCCAAATCTTTCTTTCCAATCCCCTCCCTGATTTCAAATCCAAAAACCCAAAGCTCCATCCACCATATCTACCGTTTCAATTCCAATGCTGTAAAAAAATTAGGGTTCTTCCATTCGCTCGTAACCTTCCTATCTGGGTAAGTTTTTTCCATCTCCTTCTCTTAATATTATTTGTTTGTAACTGCATTTACGATTTATGGTACTGTAGAGGTCCGTACAATGAAACCGTTGACATGCATGCGATTTTTATATCGATTATAGATTTCTTTCGAGGTTATAGGAAATCCAATTGATTTGTGTGTAATTCGCTTATGTGAGCTGTTTTCTTGATACCCAATTTGATATTTGCAAATTAGTGCCTATAAAAAGTTGAGCTTGTTTTGAGGTGCAAGCTGAGCGCTTTGAATTTTGTGTTCTTAGGACGTTGACTTGTTTAAGGTTCAAAAATTGATTTGCAGTAGTAAGTTTTAGTGACTGATAATATTGAGTTTTTGTTTGGACAGGTTGTTTGGTTTTTATTGAATTGAATTTTTTGAGAGTTACTGCTACTAGCAATGGCCAGCGGGCCTATTATTGTTATATGTCAGTCAGGGGGGAAGTTCACCACTGCTAGTGATGGTTCGCTGAAATACAGTGGTGGAGATGCTCATGCTATTACTGTGGATCGTCAAAGTAAATTTGATGACATAAAGGCAGAATTGGCAGAGATGTGGAAGTACGAGTCTGATTCATTCACCGCCAAATATTTTCTCCCGAATAACAAGCGGACTCTCATCACCATATCCAGTGACAAAGATGTTCAGCGCATGATTGATTTCCATGGGAACTCTGCCACTGTTGATCTTTATGTTTTGACAAATGAGAATGCAACAAATGAAGATTCACCTGTACCTTGTAGCAGGTAATTAGTTCTTTTCTTGAAAATGAGTCTCCCACTTTCTGCTTATGGTTTGATCATTGTCCTTTGTAATAATCAAGCCTGAGGAGGCCATGGGGTCCGTCCTTCAATGGATGCAGCCGGCCACATGTATGAATGCTCCTAATTATGTAACTCATCTATATGTGCTCTTGTAGGTCAAGCAGGACAACAGAAGAGGAACCTCCCACTCCCATCAATGTTGTTCCATATACTCCTGATGACGGTGAGCAACTTGACCTCTTGACTACAGTAGCTACTGAAGTTGGGGATTATGAGCAGCCGAAACGTGTTAGATTATGGGAGAAATGCATAACTGGTCTGCACCAGCAGTTTAGTAATGTCCATGAACTCCGCGATGCCTTACGGAAGTATTCAATAGCCCATGGATTCACAATCAGATTTAAGAAAAATGATTGCTCACGTGTAACTGCCAAGTGTAAAGTTCAAGGTTGCCCATGGAGGATTCATGCGTCAAGGTTATCTACCACACCATTATTTCGAATTAAGAGGATGAATAGCATACATAACTGTGGAGCAGGCATCAATACACCCAGCCGTGCTCAAGCCTCAAAGAAAGTGGTAGCTGGTATTGTCATGGAAAAGCTGCGTAATACACCAAATGTCAAACCAAAGGAAATTGCTAATCAAATTCGTCAAGAATTTGGAATTGAATTGAGATATTCACAAGCTCGTCGTTGGATGGAGGCTGCGTCAGCAGATCTACTTGGTTCATACAAAGAGGCATTCAATCAGTTACCTTGGTTTTGTGAGAAGATTGTAGAGACAAATCCTGGTAGCATTGTCACTCTCGTTACTAGGGAAAACAAAAGTTTTCATGGCTTGTTTGCTGCCTTTCATGCCTCAATACATGGTTTTGTGAATGCTTGCAGGCCCTTACTTTTCCTTGATACGACAACTTTGAACTCGAAATATCAGTCAGAATTGCTAACTGCGACTGGAGTGGATGGAGATTATGGCATTTTTCCCGTGGCGTATGCTGTGGTGGATGTTGTGAATGATGATAATTGGCATTGGTTTTTAGCGCAATTGAAATCTGCGCTTTCTTCATCACTTCATCCCATTACATTTGTCGCAGACAAAGAGCTGGGTTTAAAGCAATCTATTTCTGTGGTATTTGAGAATTCTTACCATGCTTACTGCCTCCGTTATCTGGCAGACGATTTAAAGAGGACTATTAATGGGCCTTGTACTCATGATGTTCTTGGTGTCCTTGTTGCTCATCTTTATGATGCTGCCTATGCCACCACACTTGATGAATTTAGAAATTGCATTGAAAGCATCAGGAGTATCTCACCAGAAGCCGCTGAATGGATTATGCAGAGTGAACCTGAACACTGGGCAAACGCCCTCTTTGAAGGGTCACGATACAACCATCTCACGTCAAGCATTGCTGAGTCATTTTTTAGTCAGATAACTGAGCTCTCTGTGTTACCTGCACAAATTATTGACACCATTCGCCATAAGGCAATGGAACTCATATACACTCGAAAAGTGGATTCGGAGAAGTGGTTGACAAGATTAACTCCATCAGTGGAAGATAAGTTGCAGAAAGAGATTCAAAAGGCACAATCGATTCATGTTTTCTCATCAACTGGTAGCATTTATGAGGTTCGACATATTACTGGCGCAACTAATCATGTTAACATTGATGCCTATGACTGTAGTTGCAGGGAATGGCAACTCAACGGATACCCTTGTTCCCATGCTGTGGCAGCCCTACAGCGTGCTGGTAGGGACTTGTATGATTACTGCTCAAGATATTTTACAACAGAAGCTTTTCACGTGACATATTCTGAACCCATAAAGCCAGTTCCAACAGTGGATAAGCCTGAAGGACCTTTGCCGATACAAGTGCTTCCTCCTCCTCTCCGGAATCAATCTACTGAACCTGGCCATCCCCGGAGGATAAGAAACCGGTCAAAGGGAGAGATCAAGAGGCCGCTGCATTGCAGCAGATGCAAAGGAGAGGGTCACAATAGAAAGTCATGCCGTGCGAGCTTGGTGCCATGATAGTTTGTATCGATGTCAATCAATTGTGCAGTTGATATCAAACTACATATGCGGAACTGGGGTTGAGGAAACTGGAAAATTAGTTAAAACTCTGATGCAAGGATTATTAGGAGTGTCTTTGTACATGCTTTAATTTAGTTTGTCAAGGATTTTGGGGATTTTATCCTTTTGGATTTCTGGAAATGATTGAAAATTTACTCGGTTGTCGTGGCATTCAGTATTTAGCTCTTCAAATTGTGCAGTTTTAGGTTTTATATATTGCATGGCAAGTAGAGTGGTGTGCTCATTGCTGGTGGTATATATTCAGTTGTACTCATGTAGAATCATGTGAAGTGTTTTGCAGTCCACTTTGATACATCGCTGTTGCTTCTGTGGCGCAAAAACACAATAATTGGGTTGGTACTGATAGGTAGTACAAGCAATAGTGCAGTACACGTGTAGTTCTCTAATCTCCGTTTAGTACTGGAAATGAGGTAGTACATTGTACATGGTTGGCCATCTCCATGTAGAATCTGATAGTACAGTTGTGTAATTTGTACTGTAAAGTTGGCATTTTATCACCTATAAAACCCCATACAACAGCACAACTCCAAAACCATCTCGAGGAACTTGATCGCGGTCCAAGATACGAAATCGAAAGTTTGAGTTTGAGTTTTCTGGTTGGTTTTCGCATAAATTCTGGTTCGAGTAGGCAAACTCAAAAGTCAGGTAAGTTGGTTGGATTTCTGGCGGAGGAAGGGAGAATAGATGAACAAAGACAGGGATGATGCAGAGCATGGATGGAGCTACTTACAGAAAAGCTCTCTTTGGGCTCTACCCATGCACTGCCTCTTCCCTGGCTTGTTGTGCTTCTCCTACCCTTTGCTTATAACCCTTTTTTTTTTTACATTTATCCACTTTCTTTACTTTGCTGTGGTGAAAAACCTGTGATAGTCAGTTTCTTCATGCTGATAAAAGTTGTTGATGATTTTTTACTACAGTGATTAGTTACATGGAAGAGTATCATATTTGTTGTTCTGAAATAAGAAAAATACAGAGAAGTAAGCATTCATTTTCTTGTCTCTCTTTTGTAGGGACCTAATTGGCCATGACCTTGCCTCCTTCACACATTCTACCGAGATCCAGAAAAAGGAGAGAAAAACTGTATCTGATGAGTTAAGTGGATGAATCTGGTTCAATCATGAAAGTCTAAGAAGCTAATCTAATGGTCACAAATGCAAGCGAAGCGGCCGACTGAAGCTATTCACTAACGTGGACTACCATGAATTCCAGTTCTACCTGTTACATACAGATTGAAAGGTCAAAAATTCTGACCAGCAACTCTATTTTTAAGAGTTTTTTTTTGCTTAAGATAAGTAGAGGAATGTCCTCTTTTGTTGCGAACTAAGAACCGATGATCCTTCTACCATTAGTTGTGTTTGTGCTCTACATTCTTCCCTGGGTTTGGCTTGAATGTGAATGATTCTTGATTTGATGAAATTGCCATTGATTATCCATTCTTCAATTTATGTCCAATTGTACCAACGATCTGTAAACATACATGAACATTGAGAAATGAGAAACTTCAAATTTTAAACATAACAATGTCGTTGGCAGCAGAACTCAGAAAAAAATCTGACAGAAGAACACAAATTTACTCAAAAACTAGCTATCTGCTGAGGAGAAGTCTATATATATATATTAAATATAAACTGGAAAAGAAAATAACCACCAAGGGAGAGAGCGTCATTTCATTAAAGAAATTGCAAATCTTTGTTTGTTTCCTGCACTACTGCACAAGTGCTCAAAAGTTTAAACTGAGTAAGAAAGAAAAATCAGATTGGCTTGAGGTTAGAAATCAAGATTAGAGACATGTCAGAAAGACCATTTTCTTATCAGCAGAACGTCATAAGGACAAGTTTTCATGAGCAATATAACTTGGATAGCAAAATCAGATTCTACAGTTGACAATAGCATGTTTCCTTTGAGTAGAATTGAATTATCAATCTGGTTAAAAGCTTAAAATAGGAAGTGACTATCCTCGAACGAGATTAATCTCATATCGAAAAGACAAAGAGGACACCAGGGGAGAAAAAGAGAAGAGGAAGTGTCAAACATAGAGAAATCCATCAACTATCATGAGAATATTCAGGGAGAAGAATAGAGAATCATGTTTGTGTTTGACCTGTGTGCTAAAATGGGATATGAAATTGTAAGATTTCTTTCAGAAGATCCTTATGAGCATGGACCATCCATCAAAAAGCAGAATTGATCCATAAAAAGACATGGAAAAACAGAAAAAGAACAAGGGAAGAACATGTAAATCAAGACAACCTAGTTAGTTTATGAAAAGAGAGAAACAAACATACTTGAGATGATCTTCCTCATCTGTCCAAAATACAGAGTCAATACAATCAAGTTGAAGAAAAGGCTGAGCTAATTCGCCAAAAAGTGCATGATCAAAATCACCAGACTCAATACACTTCAAATCCTCCAACAGAATCACATAATGTTTCTGCACATCTTCTGCACTCTTCTCCCCTCCAACCATGGCAGCAACCACTTTCCATCTATCTGGGTCTTGCTCATCAACTACTGCCAAAGCCATCTCAAACATCTTGTTCTCCTCCCAGCTCCATCCATACAACACTTTAGGACAATCATCCATGTCTTCTAAAAACCAATGACTCTTTTTCTCAGATTTGGTCTGTTCTGACTCTTTTCAGTTTTTTCAAGAAAATTAAGGAAGAAGACCCAGTTGGGTCAATCACATTAAAAGCGTAAGAATCTGATAAGAATCTTCTCTCCCGTAGGTTGTTTGATTCTTTGAAGATTCTAGTAGTTCCCAAGTCTTTGGGGTTTGGTTTGTCAGATTTTGTGCAGAAGAAGCTGGATCTTTTTTTGCTTTTTTTTTGGGGGGTGGGCGGGGATGGGAGGATTATTTTGTTTTGTGTCAGAGACAATTGGCCCTTCTCTTGGTGTAAGCCACTACTACTAATAGAAGAAAAAACAAATCCTAAATTCCTAAATTTTTATCCTTTCAGTCTAATTCAGTAACCAATAATCAGAAGATGACAAAACTGAATATACTTCATCAATCCTATTTCTACATGAACGTGAATCTCATCGTTTCCCTTTCTTAGGCTGGATGGATCCCCCGTGTGCGCGATTTAATACTTTAATCTTTTTAAAATAAAATTATTGATTCAAACTTTTTACGAATTAAATTAGTCACAATTTTATGATTTAGCCTAAAATAACGGGGATGGATCCAGAACTAAACTAGTAGCATTATACCACTTTTATTTGTCATCTGCAAATGTTCACTTATGGAAAAGAACCCAGAGGTTTTATTTTGAGCTGATCAATAGATTCGTGGATTGCATATATTTTTCAATATTTCCAAGCTGTAACCACAATTTTACAATTGGGTCATTTCCAAGACTTTTCGGTGTCGTGGGAAGGAAGCCTTGGAAAAAACTTTACTAGTAAATTGGGTAGTCCCTCTAAAGTTCTCCTGATATATTTTGCGTTACGGTAATCCCGATATACTGAAGATAGACTTGACTACAAAGCTAACTAGTGATTTAGTCAAGTTTAAGCCGAATGGGTATCTAAGGGCAAATGGCAATTAGTCAACACCTACTTTTCCTGCTTCCCTTTTTCTTTGATGAAGGTTCTAAGCGATGAGGTAGAGCCCTTTTTCTTGATAGATTTAATATATTGACCTGTCTCCTTCAGTCCAGACAGTTTAGGACCCATGGGATTTGCACCATATCTTGGGGCTTTGGTCATAACCTTATACTACAATTCCATCGTATTTGTACAAGTGCCATATAGATAGAGCATTGATCGTCATTGATTATTTAGTGGTGAAGCATGTCATTGATTATCTAGTGGTGAAGCATCATAAAGGTATCGGGTTCAAATCTCACATTCGTCTACATATAAAAGAAAAAAAAATAGTTATAAGGAACCTAACAATTACGACTAGATGACCTTTGGTTTGGTTCTTTTGGTCACCTCTCTTGGTCAAGGTGGGGCAAATTTGCAATAAAAGGGTTGGTCTTGAGCCAAAAAGCCTTGGAAAGTTGTAATTGGCACCCCACTAAACTGGCGATCTCTACAATTAGTAGTAATTCTGGGAGGGTTAGGCAAAGTAGTCATGGTTTTCTTTATTAGTTTCCGGGTCAGAAGATAAGAATTAGTGGTTTTTATCATGCACTTGCGTGTGGGTTACATTATATTTAATGGTAGCAATAGATTAGACAAGAGGCAGCGGCAAGTAGGGGCCAAGGAGGGTATGCCCTAGATATCACAAAATTCAATTGCTAGCATAAGTTGTTAGAGGGATGTGATTTGAAATTTCTCCACCCTAAAAGCTGATTCCCACATTCAACGTAAAACTAGATTATCCTGCAAGAAATTCTTTGAGAAGAGGAGTGTTAGACAAACAAAACATCAAGAATCATGTCTCTGGCCAGTTGGCCGTTAGTGCCGCAAATGATTGGGCAGTAATTCAGCACTCTCAAATAAGACGATTGAATCTTCGTGCATAGAGCAATTATATACCGAAAGAACAGACGAGTGGAACATATGAATCATCTGAGTTAAGTTTCACTGTTTCATTGGAGGTGGTTGATGAAGCTTAAAAAAACTTTAAAGTACCTATTCTGACTGAAAGGGGATGATTCATGCTAGTGGATTTTATTTCACATTTTTAAAAAAATGGGGTTTACCAACAGAAGAGGTTACCTCCAATGAAATGAAGTAGAAAGGTAATGATCTAGTAGTGGACATGTTGATGAAATTACAAAAAGATAAAAAAGTACTAGCTTTGGAAAAATGGCTACTCTCTATTCTCTACCTACCTAACCTCTCCCCCACTACCAAAAATATAATCGAAGTTCATGAATAGAACAAACAGTAATTGATGGCTAAAACAATGATACGAAAATGAGATGTGTTCGGTGGGGGAGGAACCTTGATGGCGATCACTGGTCGGAACTGAAGGATGCAACTGCATCCATTTCCTGCTGCAGAAGAAGAGCATCAATGAACACATCCAAACTCTCACCCTGCATCACATCATAAATTGAATGATTGGTGATACCAACACGATGATCAGTGACCCGACCTTGAGGGAAGTTGTATGTCCGGATGCGCTCAGACCTGTCTCCACTACCAATCTGATCAAAGATGACATAGCCCCATATCATTAACAAAGACAAATACAAAAATAGCTGTATAAATTATAATAGCTGTCTATACCTGTTCCATCCGAAGTCTCGATCGACTCATCCGAAGTCTATACCTTTCCATCTCATACAGCTTTGCACACAGGACCTTGAGGGCCTTTGCTTTGTTCTACAACCAGGAGAAAAAGCATTGATAAGTGAATGGTGAAAAATGACAGTATAATTCACATCCTAATGACACCATTAAACTAACATGAAAAGTAAGCCACTGTGTTGGGCCGGTGGCGAGGTATTAGGGGATCTCTTAAGAGTTCACAGGTTCAATCTTGTAAACCAAAGAAAAAAAGCTAGCATGAAACGGCATTGGGACAACTTAGTGAGGCATTAAGAAGGTGAACAAAGTTGAAGTCCTCCTCTAATATGATGTGCAAAATTAATTGGCATCAACACAAAGCAGGTCGGTGTTCTTCAGGAAAGCCACCAACAGAATTTACCATCAAACTAGGGGATCTGTGTCTAATAGATTAGCATGTAGAGATGATATCCATTGCATTAAAAGATAGGATACAATTCTGATCCAAGGACGGACAACACTGATGCAAGATGCAAATAAGTAGCGACCACTACAGACCCTTTACCATATGTTGCGACCGTTCATCTTGGATGGCCACAACAATCCCAGTTGGAGCATGAGTTATCCTAACAGCACTGTTGGTGGTATTAGCATGCTGACCACCTGAACCGCCAGATCTGTAAGTGTCGATTTTCAAATCTTCATTCCTCAACTGAACATCCACCTGCAGAAGCCCCAAATACGACAGAATATTATTCCAATCATGTCACACACAGAAATCGGAATCAACAGTACAAATGCTTATACTCTATCAACAACCTTCTCAAGCAATGTTTACAGACTTCAATACCTCATCAGCTTGAGGAAGGATAGCAACAGACACTGCACTGGTGTGAACTCTTCCAGCCTTTTCAGTCACTGGGACACGCTGCGAAAAGCAAACTGTTAGTCATATCTACCAGAAGTCGCATATAATTCATTAAGGAGCCAACATTGATACCTGAACTCTATGAATTCCACTCTCAAATTTAAGTTTCCCAAAAACATCAACTCCTGAGATTGCAGCACTAGCTTCCTGCCAAGGAAAAAGTTGGAGACCTCAGTGGCAAAGGATATAAAGGATGAGCAAACTTGATAAAGCCTTTTCCTCGAAGAAAAAAATGAAGATGGGTACAAAGAAGAGCAAACTTGATACAGCATTAAACAGGTACAAGCAGTGTACTCCACAAACAAACTAGATGCTATCTGTAAGATGGATGTCCATACCTTGTATCCTTTCAGTTCAGACTCTGTTATATCAACCACTTCAAATTTCCAACCCTTCACATGTGCGAATCTCTCGTACCTGTTGGGATATGTAGCATTCTTAGACAAGGAGTTGTCAACAAAATTGAGAAAAAGTGATTGTAGTGATAGTATTCCAAAAGCTTACATTTTGAATATATCCATGGCAAACAAAGAAGCCTCTTCCCCTCCACTTCCTGATTCAAATTATTGTCAACTTGAAGATAACTTAAAGACAGAAATGCCTTAAAAATATTTTTTGATATTTGCGCCAAGATTTTTAGGTGCAGTATAAAACTTCAGGTGTACTGTTAAGCACTAAATGCATTACCTGCTCTCACCTCCAAAATGCAATCCCTCTCATCAGCATCATCCTTCGGAAGTAACAACTTCAGCAATAAATTCTGTAGTCTCTTCTCCTCTTCCAAGGCCTGAGTCAACTCCTCATTTGCCATATCCATCATGTCTCTTTCTTCTTGACATTCATCCACCAGTGATCTCAAACTGACAATCTCCTACAATAACAAAGACAAAATTTAAATCTAGAAGACTAAACAACGCTATCCTTATAGCTTCCAATAATAGCTAAAAGCACAGAGACAATGGGCTTATGTCTCATTTCTTTCCTTAACTATGATTTAGAGAAAAAACTAAAATTCACAACAACCCAATACCTTTTGTTTAGTTCTCAACTTATTAATAAGGCTCATAGAATCCTTTAGCTTCCGTAGTTCTTTATTAGCATTCGAATATTCCTCCGGTGAGGCTTCTGGCTGTCTTCAACCAAACACAAGCATGTATAAACGCCAAAACCACACACAATACCCCAAAAACTCGAAAAGGTAATGAACAAAATATGGATACCATAACCACGCATAATTACCCGGTTCATGAAATTTTCAAGAGAAGCACTCCTGTGTTCAATAGCTAATAGCCTTTGCTCCATGATTCTAATCAGGTCAGGAGACAACTGCGGTCCCAATTCTGTGGAGGTAATAAATACCATAAGATCAAATTTTGATACAAAGTTTCGACTTTTTAACAAGAAAGACGAGAGAAAACACTTACCGGTTGAGAAACGGCGAGAAATGGAGAGGTAAGCATTGGCAGTTGTGGGACGAATACTCAGTTTCCCATTACATGAGCTTGCATGCGAGAATGCGGAGAGACTGGCCGATTTAAGCTGGCGATTTAATGCGCGAACCGCATCGGTGGTCCGCTTAAACCCTCCGATCATTCTCACCACTGACCAGAGGAAAGGAAGTGAAGCCTTACTAAAACCACCCCAGCTCAAGCATCCAGTTTTGGGTTACGCCGGGAGTCCAAACGCTGTCGTTTTGTTTTTCTTTTTTCTTGCTTTATTTTCAATTTCGCCGTTAAGTATTAATTCTCATCTTGCTTTTTAGTTTTTTTTTTTCAGTGGTAGTTTTGATATATAAAGTTATGAAATTTTGTGCTGCTTACTTCATTTGTGGTGGTATTAATAGGGGAAAGTTTCCGTTTTCACCCAAATTTCAGATTCAAACACAAGAGAGAGGGAATCGAGGTTAGCGTTGAGCCAAGTCGAAACCGCCGTCGTCGTCGTCAGCGCAGGTAGGGGCACCCTCGTCTTCTCCAGCGTGGGAAACTGAGAACGTCATTTGTTCAGAGCCTATTTTTGGACGCTAAAGCGTCATTTGTTACGCACCAGAGAAAGTACTATTTTTTAGTTGAAACTATGTATCAATAAAAACCAAAATTAATTTACAATTTTACCCCACGTAAAACAGCCAAAGATGTACTACCTCTGTCCTCAAATAACTGTTACTTTGAAACAATAACAAAAAGTAGCTCAAACACTAAAAAGTCAAGTAATGTGTACAGTAACAAAAAGTACCAAAACGACATCTATTTCAGGACGGAGGTAGTAGTAAATAAGAGTAAGGGAAACTTAAGGGTGGTAATTTTTTAAAGAATAAATATCACTATTTTTTTCTAATTTTTCTTTATTAAGGAATAGTTCATGTCTATGATTTTAGTTTAAAGATTCCATAAGATGATTATTTTAGATGAAATGTTACCTATAAATTGTAAAAACTCATTCTCTAAATTAAAACGGAGAGAGTAATTTATTTTAGAAAAAAAAGAAAATAATTACTACAACTATTTATTTTTGTAATTGAAATCATAACTATTTTTCTGTTTAAGAAAAGGAGAATTAATTTTACTTTTAAAAAAACTATGAAAGTACAAAATAGACATCTATAATTATTAATTACCCTTTCTTTTACCGGTATTTAATTAGTTAATTACCCTATCGCTGCATTAATTTACAACTAACATCATAAATATTTTTTTCTGGTAAAACACATCTAACATTGTTGTTATTATTTTTTCAGACATTTTACATCTGACATTGTAATAATACCACAACCACACGAATCAACAAAAACCCAAATAATTGCAACACACAAAGGTATCATCTTCATCATCACCATGACTAATGAATGGTCCAATAGCCATCCACTAAAATCTCTTACAACCAGGACAGGACAACATTAAATTAATAATGTCTCCTTTTGAACATCATTAAATCAGTCATTTACTTCTGCTTCTACTACTAATGTAATAAAAAAAATATAAGAAATAAATAAAAAAATATACCAACGAAGAAAAACCTGGTTACAAGGGGGCTTACACTAACCGAAATGCAGGGTGATGAAGCCAGGGTCTTGCTAGGCTTCCCTCCCAATTCCCGCCCCTCCTCCTCTCAGGTATTAACCCACCATACCCATATACCCTAACTTCTCTTTTATTTCATTTCAATCAAATATCCTTGTTTAATTTTTGATCTTCTTGCTGTGGTGTTATGGTGTCTTAATTGACAAATCTAGGGTTCTACTTATTGTCAATGATGAAAGACTTGCTAGTTTTCTTTCTCCTTCTTATTTGCTCATCTGGGTCAAACTGGGTACTTTAAAGTTAGTGTCTTTCGTGATTTCTGCTTATGGGTTTTTTCTTTTAATGTTGCTGGTAAAAGGGGTTCATGTAAATTGTAGACGTTTCTCAATCTAAAGATGGATTTTTTGTTTGTTCTTCTTCTCTGCTGTGAAATTGGGTGACAGATTAAAGCTGCTTATAAAAAGAAGGTGTGGGAATCTCATCCTGACCTTTTTCCAACACATAAAAAGCCTTGTGCTGAGTCTAAGTTCAAGTTGGTAAGTATTTGGTTATTTTCAACATCTGAACTATGTGATACTGTTGCTTTAGAGGCCTGACCTTGCTGATTGCATGTGATACAGATATCAGAGGCTTACACTTTCTTGCTGACTGGTAATTCTGCTTTCCTTAGATATTAATTAATTAATTTATGAGACAGTAAAATAGAATAGCCACGGAAAATCATGGTTTGCAAGCTCCCAAATAGATGACAACTTGTTGGACAGAACTGCAACTGTCACCAGACACTAGTGACTTAGCATAAATGCACTATGTCAGAATTTGTTAATGGGTGTGCCATATAGATTCTTGGAACTGGTCTGTTGTCAAGTCCTTCAGTATTGTTTTGCTTGTTTTGCAAATGCTGAAATAAGCTTGACTTGATGAGATATTGATGTGAGCTTGTAGATTTACAATATTTGATTTCTTCCCATTTCCTGTTTTATGAGTTTCCAGCTGTTGTAGTTTTGATATTTAGCTGAGGATTACTCAATGCACCCTTTTAGAAGAAACATAAATAAGTCAACTGGGTGTTTCGGGTACCAACAGCGAGTTGCAGTTGGGAAGGGATTTCTAGTGTTTCAGAAAAGGTATGTATGCTTTAAGTTTAAGACTATGTTCAATTTCCTTATTTTTTGGGTGCATACTATTGATGAATTAAGTGTTATCCATTTCATTTCATTCTCTTTTTCTCTCTATTTTCTGCACTGCTGTTGCTATCATTGTTTTTGTTACACCATATCCTATTATTTGGCTGCCTGTAGATGTTTACAACCTCTTGCTATCTTGCTTTCTCTTTTAACAGCCAAATGATATAAAGTTTCTGCTGCTGTTCAGCTACTTGCCAAATTGTTGAAGAGATGTCCACCCTGCGATCTTCAGGATATGTTGATCCTGGATGGGAGCATGGCACTGCTCAAGATGATAGGAAAAAGAAGGTCAAATGCAACTATTGTGGGAAAGTAGTTAGTGGTGGAATATTCAGGTTGAAGCAACACTTAGCTAGATTGTCTGGTGAAGTTACTCACTGTGATAAGGTTCCGGATGAAGTATGCTTCAATATGAGAAAAAACCTGGAAGGATGCCGCTCTGGTCGAAAACGAAGGCAACCTGAACATGAACAGCCATCTTTGACTTTTCACTCTAATGAGTACAATGATACAGAAGAAGCGCCTGAAAGTTATAAACTAAAGGGCAAGAAAGTGGTTGGTGACAAGAACTTGGTCATAAGATTTACTCCTCTTCGTTCATTAGGATATGTGGATCCTGGGTGGGAGCATTGTGTTGCTCAAGATGAAAAGAAAAAAAAGGTAAAATGCAATTACTGTGAAAAATTAATTAGTGGAGGCATAAATCGTTTTAAGCAACATCTGGCTAGGATTCCTGGAGAAGTTTCCTACTGTGATAAGGCACCGGAGGAAGTATATCTTAAAATCAAGGAGAACATGAAATGGCACCGCGCTGGCAGAAGGAGTAGGAAACCTAATACTAAGGAGATATCCTCCTTTTATATGAATTCAGATAATGAAGATGAAGTAGATGAGCAGGACAGAAGGCCACTGCAATGTTTAAATAAGGATGTTCTCACCATTGATGATAAAGTTTCTGACAATGACATAAGAAACAACATCAATGAGAGGTCCCCTGGTAGTAGTGGAAATGGTTCTGAACCTATGTTGAGAAGATCAAGATTGGATTCAGTGTTTTTGAAGTCTGTTAAAAGCCAGACTGCATCACACTACAAGCAAGCAAAGGCGAAGAACATTGAGAAGAAAGCTCGAAAGGAGGTCTTATCATCCATCTGCAAATTCTTTTATCATGCTGGAGTCCCTTCAAATGCTGCAAATTCCCCATATTTCCATAAAATGCTGGAGATGGTTGGCCAGTATGGTCAAGGGTTGCAGGCTCCTTCAAGCAGATTGATATCTGGTCGTTTTCTTCAGGATGAAATCACCACAATTAAAGATTATTTAGAAGAATTTAAAGCATCTTGGGCAATTACGGGTTGTTCGATCTTGGCTGATAGTTGGAACAATCTCCAGGGTAGGACATCTATTAACTTTTTGGTTTCTTGTCCTCGAGGTGCATGTTTCTTTTCTTCCTATGATGCTACTGATATCATTGACGACGCTACTAGCCTTTTCAAGCTGTTTGATAAAGTCGTCGAGGAAGTTGGTGAGGAAAATGTCATTCAGGTAATTGAGGATGTTTTTCTTTTCAGGAAAAAGAAATCTCCTTTTTTTCTTCCTTTTATGTATACTTCTTGATCACCTCTCCTGATAAGACATTTTTACCTTTCTTCTGTCATAGATTATCACAAAGAATACCGCCAGTTTTAAGACAGCTGGGAAGATGCTTGAAGAGAAAAGAAGGAATTTATTTTGGACACCATGTGCTATGCATTACATTGATTGTATGCTTGAGGAATTTCTGAATATAAAATGGGTTGGAGAATGTGTGGGTAAAGCTAAAAAGGTTACAAGGCTTATCTATAACAATGTGTGGTTACTGAGTTTTATGAAGAAAGAATTCACTAGAGGAGAAGAGCTTCTGAGGCCAGCTGCCACGAAATTTGGCACTACTTTCTTCACGTTACAGAGTTTGTTGGACCAGAGGAGTGCTCTTAAGAGAATGGTTCTGTCAAACAGATGGGCTTCTTCCCGGTTTCCAAAGTTCGATGAAGGTAAAGAAGTTGAGAAAATTGTCCTTAATCTGACATTCTGGAAGAAGATGCAGTATGTGAGAAAATCTTTGGAACCAATTGCCCACATTCTTCAGAAGATAGATAGCGATGAAACCCGGTCTATTCCCTTTATATATAATGATATGTGCAGAGCTAAGTTTGATATAAAGGCCATTCATGGGGATGATGCGCGAAAATATGGACCTTTCTGGAGTGTGATAGACAACCATTGGAGCTTATTGTTTCATCATCCTCTTTATGTGGCTGCTTACCTTCTCAATCCGTCATTCCGCTATCGTCCCGATTTCATGATGGTATGAGAAACAGTAAACATGCTTCCGCTTAGTTGTATGTTCTCACTATGGCAGTAATTAATTTTTTTATGCTATTTCTGTTACAGAATCCTGAGGTAATGCGTGGTGTAAATGAATGCATTGTCCGACTGGAAGCTGACAGTGGAAAACGAATTTCTGCATCCATGCAGGTAAAAGTTTTGTGCCATGGAGTAACATTTAAGTTATCTATTTTCAGATCGTAAAGGCAGATACATCTTTCAAGCAATTTCATATTGCCAAAAGATTTGTGTTTACTTCTGTTTGCTAATGTTTTTTGTGTTAATTGTCTTGGTCCTTAATACGAGTGCATCAGATATCTGATTTTGTGTCTGCTAAAGCTGATTTTGGAACTGATTTGGCTATTGGGACAAGAATGGAGCTTGATCCGGGTAATTTAGCTGAGGAACTTGGAATTTTTCTTTTGCTGATTTTGAATTTATTTGCGTTATTGCTTTCATTATTATTCAAAATCAAGATGTGGTACCAATTAACATTATTCTTCTTTCTTAGCTTCATGGTGGCAACAACATGGTATTGGTTGCTTAGAGCTACAACGAATTGCCATACGTATACTAAGCCAGACATGTTCGTCTCTGGGATGTGAACATACTTGGAGCCCCTATGATCAAGTTCAGAGTAAAATGCATAACAATCTGTCTCGAAAGAAATGGAATGAGCTTACCTATGTACACTACAATTTGCGATTACGAGAACGCCATATGGAAAGGATGGCCGGTGATTTCATTTCCTTTGACAGTTTCACCATGGAAGTGATACTCGATGACTGGCTTGCGGAGGGGGAGAAGCAAGCCACACAAGAAGATGAAGTAGTGCAGTTCTTCCCTGTTCTTTTGCTAGAAAACTTCTTAATCTTGTTCATTATGTTATTTCTGCATGATTAATTTAATTCATAAATCTTTTGTCCTGTTTTAGGAGATCCTTTATGGTGAGATGGAACAATTTTATGGAGATGAAATGGATGAGAATGATCCTCAAGAAAAGAGAGCTGGAGAAATGATGACATTTACTAGTGTTGTTGAACCTTTGGAGGTTAATCCCGCTGAAGGAATTACCACCGATGACGATGATGGCCTTGATTTTCTCGACGATGATTTGACAGATTAGCTGGTCTATATGTAGCTCATCAAACATGGTGTAAGCAGTGAGATACACTTGTAAGATGCCATGAATGAAAACCTTACTTTAACATCTAACTCTTGACCCTGTATTTCTGTTGTGCAGTAATGATTAATATATTTTCACATACTTTTCCTCATCTTGATTTTCTGTGTGCAAACTACTTTACCAAGAGTTGTTTCTTTGAGGAATGTTGTCTAGTTGAGTTGCATCCTGTAACTTGTCTGATAGTAACCACCCAAACCTTCCTAAAGAGTTCAATTTGAGTTTTGCCAATTAGGGCTGGTACAGTTGCAGGCTGTCCAATTGGATGTGTTATAATTTGGATTTGAGCTTGCAAACCATGATACAAATGCTAACTCGAACAATTGCAAACCAATGAGTTTGAGTTTACTTACAATTAATTTTCATGTATTGGGTGCGACAGGGGCGAAAGGAGAAGGTTCAGCTTCAGGTAAATTCCCTCTTCTAAATTGTGTGCCGCCCTTTTTTCCTTGTTTTCTGCTGTCTTCATTGTCCTTTCAGAAATATTCTCTGTTGATTTAAGTAGCAAATCCTGTGTTAATTAGGCTATTATGCTCGAGTTGTGAAGACTGGAGTGCCTAGAACGCATGGACGAAGAAGTAATCCTGCTTTGATTGGGATACCTTTTCTTTGCATTATTCTGGGAACAGTCGGACTCGGTGGGTTAAGTGCAAGCAGGTGATTAGCAATGCCAATCCCAGTTGTTAGAAGCTTTTAAACTTTTTTCGGTGGTGCGTCATTATTATACCCATCTTTCTCAGTTAGTCCCATTATTATGTTCCTCAGGGCTTACAAGAAGCAGAAGGAAGAATGCCCATCAGACCATCCATTTCTTCCTTGATCTGATTCTGCTTGTTCTAATTATCCATTTTACTAGTGAAGCACAGGTTGAATCCGAATTGTGAGTATTGTTAATTTGATTAATAAATAGTCAAGTAAATCTTATTATTTCATCAAATTGCTAACTCAACTGACATGCCGCTGGAAATACAGTAGGAAAGTTAGAGATTTACTTGAATTTGCCACCAGTGCTTGTTAATTAAACATCTTCTTTTGCATTAATCTTTTAACACAACTAATAAAATGTTTGAGAAATTGATTCAAAACCATCAATTCGTTCTCAACACAGAAAGGAAAAACTAAAAAAATAATATTACGGTTAAGAAATAAGAGTAACAAACGATAAAAATTCTGAAATTATTCTCACATTACCCAGTTCTACAAAAAAACATGCAAGAAAAAAAAGAAGCAGCTTCCTTATAACTACTGTAATTGTTATTCTTCCGATCTAATGAAGAAAAATAGACGCGGGATTAATACAGCACGAGTTAAGTCAACTCCTATATAATGCTTGCGGATGCAGAAAATAGCCTCCTTAACATCTTCACCATCTGTGCCGCCAGCTTTTTTCTTTCCCAAAACACTAACTTGTATGCCCCAATTACAGACAGGCTCCCACCAACTTTCACTTGATCCAAAATGTTTAATATAAAAGACATACCATACTTGAAATCGAACTCATAACTAGGACTGTACTCATAACTGGCTTAAAGCCTTACATTTGATCAAACAAGATACTACCATACTTCCAAGGACTGCTTCCTTTACTGCATTATATCATGAAAGGAAATGGTGTACCTTTGTTGTAATAGACAATCCATCACGATCATCAAATATAGCGGATGCTTTCTTACCACCCAAAAAGCACAAGCAAGCTCATCCTCGAAATAAGGCCTATGGTGCAGAAAACAATTCGCTAATCCGAATCTGCAACCACAGAGTATCTGACAATATGTAATGGCATCAAACTTGCTGTAAGCCATTTTTTTCGATAGTAGATGCTGACCAGATTACCCAGCAAACAAAGATTAAAAGAACAAAAAATTCAAAACTACTCCCGCTCACTGCATTCATGATCAATGAAATTGCAGTTTGCCATAACTTTTTTCCGATACTTACACTATTGTAGTTCATTATAACCGATTACCTCCCCCTAAAGCCACATCCAAATCCAGTATATTCTGCTTATAGTGTTGGCATCCATGACCATCATAAGGCCACTTTCCATCACCAACATGAGGTGGTTCATATCTCAGATTTAGTCTCAGGAATGGTAATAGTAAGCGGTTTCCAGCCTGATTGACTGGTAGTAATCCATTTCTTCGAGACAATTACAGCATTCACGATCTGGAGTATATCACCCAAAGCCAGGTCTCCTAAGCATGCACTTTTTAAAATCAAAGCAGCTTCATATCTGCAAAATTGACAAGACGGGGAAAAAAAATCTCCATCAGAACTTACAATTCAAAGATTTCCAAGTCGCAAGTTAATATAAATAAACTAATTTACCTGCAACGAGAAGCCAGCATGGCTGATCGCCCAGCTGAGGAACCAAGATACCTTTGAATTCTATCCCATTTCTCTTTCGAGTACTGGTTAGCATTGCCAGCTATAAGGTTTACACACTTCCATAGTCCCTCATTCTTACCAACATACAGCTGCAATGCACCTAAGTTTTGCTTTATGACCATATTTTGCTGAATCGCAGTATCTAACGCCTTACGTGCATCAGTATTCCGGTGTCTCGGATCTCCAAAGCGAATGCAATCAGTTATGTTTGCCTCTGTGGGCATAATCTTTTCATTTTTCAATGTGTTTAACGCAAGTAAGATAACGCCAATAAGGCCTAGCTCATATTTTGAAGGCGGTGGGCATCCTTGAGTTCCCCACATACCACTGTTGGTATTGGCAGCAATTGGACTGGACAAAGGGTGTGGAAATTCAGCTCCACGAGGACGCCACTGGTTTGCTTGACCACTTTGCATGATATGGCCTCTTTGTTGTACAGTATCATGGGAATGAGGTGGATTAGGAACATAACGAGGCAATTCAGACATACTTAGCTGACTAATATCAGGCACATTCATTTGTGGAGCAGAAGAAAATCCAAAGCCGTCAGGTCTGGGATACATCGGACGGTAACCATAATTAGGTTGCTGCATAGGAGCACCATTCGGCCTCCTATTTAGTGTACAATTTCCACCATTACTTCCTGGTATGTCAGAATTACTTGGAAAGAAATTGGGAGTAGACCTACTTGCAGCAACACCAGGATCATTTCCCCCAAAGAATTCATGTGGGGCTTTCTTGATCTGTTTTCCCTGTGCATATTCTTGCGGATACGAATAATCTCTGCTATTACTTTCTTGATATGCAACAGGTGCACTCGATGCCCTTGCTATACTACCTTGATTTACACCACCAAGAACAAATTTACATCTAGATTTCACATCACCATCACCATTATAAGGAAATGAATTCAAATTTCCCAGCCCTGCAACACCACCTTGACTAAATTCAATTCGCTCCGATGTTCTACATTGGGTCATTACATTGTCATTGTTGTTGTTGTTGTTAAATGTGCTAGTAGCATTCGACATTTGGGACATTTCACCACTCCTAATTGGAGGGCCTCCAACTGAAAGACAAGTCCAAAGCCACACACTTTTGGCAGCCGCAATAAGGGGCGCAGACGCTTTAAATGGCTGCGCCAAAAGTATATTATATCTCCTCATACGCAATTGATGTAGTGCATTAGAGAAATCCCTATCCCCAGATATAAGCAAATAATTTGCTGGGGCTGGATTATCGACTGCCCAAAACAACATATCTACTAGAATTTTCTTATCACTCGCATCTCTCACACCTAAATTGCATATCAGTAATTAAATAATTGCCCAACATTTCAAGAAAAAAAAAACCTAAATTAAAGAATGCGAAAAAAAATGGAGTGGAATACGAACCGGTGGGGACGTGGTTGAGAGAGATGCCAGTAGAAGAGAGAGCGTGTTGAACAGACGCTGGGACGCGATTGGTGTCGCCGTAGGCGGAGATGGAGACGGGGCCACAGTAACTGAGATTGGCGAGCGCGGAGCTAATGTTTTGAGCGATTGCATTAGCGTCGCAACCTTTAGGAACTTGGCAATTCTCTATGTCCCACCAGACGGAGGTCTTCGCCGCCACGTACTGAGCTTCCGCCGCCGCCTCACTCGTCATCGCTCCTCCGGTCACATCTCCACCCATGGAACACGACACCGTTTGTCGATTCGCGAACAAGGAAGTAGGAACCTTCTATTCTTTTACTTTTCGGTACTTTTATTGTGAAGAACTTTCCTTTAGGGTTTACACGGGCCGGTTCGGTCCGTTTTTGGGCCTAGAATCACACCAAATGGAAAATTTTCAATTTTGGTTGGGTTAGAATCTAATCGAATAGAAAATTTTCGGTTTGATTTGGTTCGGTTTCAATTTTTTCGGGTCGGTTTCATTTTAGAATTGGTTCTGTTCATTTTCTCAAAACGACATCGTTTTGATGTTAAACACGCAGTTTTGATTTTTTTTAAAATAATGCTTTGATTTATTAATTTATAAATAATAACCTAATATTATAAAGATAGTTTAGTATGATAAATGACTAAATATTAATAAATAATGAGTATTAATATATTTAAATGTAATGAATATATTTAACAAATATCTAGTCAAGAAGTATCGTGCTTCATATCGAGTCTAACATATACACATGAAGAATTTTCAAGTATAATCATGCATATGAAGATAAGATTAAATTACTTCCATTTAAAGTTTCAAAAATATCATTGAACAATATAATAGTTAATTAGTTATACTCATGTATTGCGTAACGCATTAATACAATTTAAATTTAAATCCCAAACCTCTAAACAATTAACTTAAGTAAATAATGACATTGAAATATAGATACCATAAATCTAAATCATAAAAAATGATAAATTTTAATTAAATTTAGAAGAAAAAAGAGAGAGGTGGAGTTAAGTTTAGAAAACATCCGTAGTAAAATTTTATATTTAAAATAACAAATAAAAGAAAAAAGGAGAACTTTTAGACTTTTAGTTAAGTTTAAAAGTTTAAAAGGAAAAATCATTAATTTTTTCTATTTTTTTGTCCTTACTAGTTACTAGGGAGACAATGTTTTTTACTCATAATAATTCTTATATAGCTTCCTTAATAATTTTTTCTATTTAAAATAAAAAAATAAAAGAGAAAAAATGAGGACTTTTAATTAAGTTTAAAAGAGAAAAAATCATGAATTTTAATTAAGTTTAGAAGAAAAAAAGAAAGATGTAGAATTAAGTTTAGAAAACATTCGTAGTAAAATTTTATATTTAAAATAACAAATAAAAGAAAACATGAGGAATTTTAATTAAGTTTAGAAGAAAAAAATAAAGATAAAAAGTTAAGTTTAGAAAGAAAAAAATAAAATGCAAGTTTGGGGATTTTAACCTCTCCCCTTTAAAGTAAAATTTTAACCATTGAACCAAATTTGTACTTTAATATTAATATGCATATATATTTATTTTTATATATAAAAATATATATGAACCAGTTCTCTCAATTTTACGGTCCAATTTTAATTTTTTCAGAATTAGAGAGCTGGACCAAACCGACGGCTTCGATTCGAACCGATTTTTTATACACCCCTACTTTCCTTCTTTTGTAATTTGTAACTCATTATATTTTCCAACATAATCAACACTATTCATTTATTTAAAAAAAAAAAAGAGACGCACCTTCTTTTTGGTTGATTATAGATTTGGTAGTACATAAGTGACCGTTGAATATAATATATATATATATATATAAAAAGGTGTCAAACCAATTAGTATAAGATTTCTTTATATATAGCTTTCAAAATATATATTATTATATTAATATTAATAATAGGAGTAGTGATATTCTTATATTCCGAATTGTTATTCTCATACTTTTATATCTATGAATTTACTACACTATCCTTATTTGAATATTAAAAAATAGGAGAAATAGTACCTAATTCCCTAAACTATATTTGTTCCACACCCTTTGATTAAGGGGGATAATGCATGGTAGACCCAACACCAAAATGGGCCGGCAGATAAATCCATAATTGAATTATTCTTATTTCAATAGTTGTTAGTAGTTAATTTTATTTAATTAGTCAACAAAGTAGACAGAAGAGTAATTCTTCGTTTGTGGTTCAACTGTGGATGATCGTATTTATTTTGAAGCATTTTTTGTCTAGTATAACTGGCGGCTTAAGTGTTCTTAATTAATTAACCTCCAAATTGCTTATTTTCAAAATTAACCCGAAAGCATTAAGAAGCAGCTTCTTCCTTTTATTTTTTCCGTTTCTTTATCAGTTCTCAGATCCTGTACGCGCTGATTACGCCGAGCCTCCATTTCTGTGTACGGATCCATCTCTTACCTCTTTCTTATCTCTGTTTATCTTTCCTGATGGATGCCACAGAGAGTTCTCAGGCTGTTGAAATCCAGCCTATTGAGGTGCCTGAACTATCACTTGATGAACTAAATGCTATCATGGATAACTTTGGGTCAAACTCCTTAATTGGAGAGGGCTCAACTGGTAGAGTATTTTACGGAGAACTCAAAAGCGGGCGGCCTGCAGCAATTACAAAATTAGATGCCAGCAAACAATCTGATGATGAATTCCTAGCCCAGGTAATCATTGAGAATCAAACTATTATGCTTCGCATATACTTCAAATTTTGAATTTGCATCCCTAAATGTTTCTGCAACTTAACAGGTTTCCACGGTGTCAAGACTGAAGCATGAAAATTTCGTACAGTTATTAGGGTATTGTGTATCAGATGGGAGCTCCCGTGTACTGGCATACGAATTTGCATCTACTGGATCTCTTCACGATATTCTTCATGGTATTTTAGAATTGCTCTTTAATCTTGGACTTTATAAGGCAGAGAGAGGTCGCAGTGCTTTCATCAAACTGCAACTACTTGATACATTTAGTTTGCTATTGTCATGAATGAGCGTGATTCCTGTCTTAATTATCATTGTCTTGCTAATAATACAGGGAGGAAAGGTCTAGAAGGATTACAGCCTGGTCCTGTTCTTACATGGTCACAACGTGTAAAAATGAGTTATAGGCAAATAAACCTTACATTGCACCACGGCCCAGAGGGGGTGAATAGGCAAATAAAATTCTAACACAAAATGTAAGGAAATATGAGTGCGGAAATAGAATGTAAAAACACAAAGATATATAGTGGTTCCAATTCCTCAATGAATTGTACTCCACTACCTAAGAGCTTCACCCTTAGGATTTTGAACAACGACCACTTCGTTATTACCTTGAGTTTTTACGGGTTCAACTCAAACCTTACACCTTGGTTTTTTCGGGCTCAACCAATAAACCTTTCACCTTGGTTTTTGCGGGCTCAACCAATAAACCTTACAATGTGATTTTTCCGGGCTCAATCACAACCTAATACAATTTAGATAACTTGACAAGAGAGTGGTTAAATGGCAACACAAATTGGTGTACAAATAAACTATGTATGATTCAATAATCAACACCAATAAATGAACAAGAATACCTCAGTAGAAAGCTTAAAACTTACTTGAAAGATAGACGCAAGAATGAGTAAATTCGGATGAGTAAAGCTTGCGTTATGAAAATTTGAATTTGTAAGCTTTGCAAAAATTCAGATTTTGGCTTTGAAAATAGATGAGAGCTTTCTTGAGTTTATGATTATGTTCTTGTGTTTCTTGTTGTTTACTAACTCATCTAAGATGAGTATTTATAGTGTAGAGTGAGAAAACATTCGGCCATGAATTAAGGAATTCAAAACTAGCCGTTTTTAGTGGAAAAGATAGTTGTTGGAGCCTGTCTCCTGGGCTCTGGCGGCATGCCGCCAGAAGTGAAATAGCTGGGGCGGCATGCCGCCTCGTTCGCTTCGGATTAATTTCTTCTTGCCGAGTCTGGCGGCATGCCGCCAGGAACAAAATGTCCCATATCTCGACTTTTAAAATCGTTTTCGTGTAAAACCTTTTGACACACATTTCTTGAGGTATTTTGAACATAAATCAAGTGCTAATTAGAATCATACTTACATGATAAAAGTCCTAATGTACACTTGATCTTCTAGCTTGCGATATCTTGATTTGTTGCCTCTTATTCGTTCCATCGCAAACTACACACACTTTAACTTCAAATTGCATTAGTAATATTAATTAGTTTGTGTGTCTAAAATCATCAAAACAAGAGTAAGTTGCCCTTGGGCAAACAATCTCCCCCTTTTTGATGATGACAACCACAAACTAATATCAAAACATATATAAGCTAGCAATTGAAATTGAAGTTAAATGGAGTAGACTTACATCTCCCATCTTTGCCAAATAAATGCTCCCCCTACATAAAACATTAGTGCACATAGAGCATAGCAAAGATTTAAAGTTTTGCTCCTCCTTAATCTTACCTTTCTCCCCATTCTATAAGCTTCTCCCCCTTAACTCATTCTCCCCCTTTGTCATTAACAAAAAGGGTAAATTAAGTAAGGAAGGCCAAAGAAACAAACAATGAGTAATACAAGGAGTAAGCAAAGATCAAATCCAAAACATCAAACGATTATCCAATCCAAAGATAAATGTTAAGAAGAAAAAATAAAATAAAGAGAGGATAACCAAAATCTTACTCAAATGGATTGCAAATACCGATTTCATGTCTAAGTTCCACAAAACGTTCCTTGGCAAGAGCTTTGGTGAAAATGTCTGCAAGTTGATTGTTAGTACCAACAAATTCAAGTATAATGTCCCCTTTAGCCAAATGATCACGAATAAAATGATGTTTTATATCAATGTGCTTGGTTCGTGAGTGGCAAATAGGATTCTTGGTCAAATTAATAGTACTTAGATTATCACAAAAGATAGGAATTTTACAAAACTTAAGATCAAAGTCTTCTAAGGTTTGTTTCATCCATAAAATTTGAGAGACACAAGATCCAACAGCAATATATTCAGCTTCCGTAGTAGAAATGACTACCGAATTTTGTTTCTTACTTGACCAAGAAACCATAGCTTGTCCTAAAAATTGACATGTACCACTAGTGCTTTTCCTATCGGTTTTAGAACCGGCAAAATCTGAATCGGTATAGCCAATTAAATCAATGCTAGACCCTTTCGGGTACTAAAGACCTAATTTAGATGTACCTTTCAAATATTTGAAAATTCTTTTCAAAGCAAGCAAGTGAGACTCTTTAGGACACGATTGAAAACGAGCAAATAGACAAACACTAAACATTATATCCGGTCTACTTGCCGTTAAATATAAGAGACTTCTGATCATACCTCGATATAGAGTAATATCTACATCTTTACCATTTTCATCTTTATCGAGGGTGACGTTTGGACTAAGAGGAATAGGACTCTCCTTGACATCTTTGTATCCATATTTGTTTAGGAGATCCTTGATGTATTTTTCTTGATTGAGAAAGATACCCTCTTTAGATTGTCGAATTTGAAGTCCAAGGAAGAATGTCAATTCTCCCATCATGCTCATTTCGAATTCACTATGCATACAATTTTCAAACTCCTTGCACAAAGAAACGTTAGTAGCACCAAATATGATATCATCAACGTAAATTTGCACAATTATCATATGCTTACCATCATGTTTCGTGAAGAGTGTAGAAACAATTTTTCCCATTTTAAAACCATTTTTCAACAAAAATTGACTTAAACAATCATACCAAGCTCTAGGAGCTTGTTTAAGACCATATAAAGCCTTTTCCAATTTAAAAACTGTTGCTACTCGAATTTTGACCACGAGCATTTAAATCGTTTAAATTTACTTTGCTTTATCGGTTCTTTTTATCGTTATTTGTTCGAGTTATTTTACCATCGATTTCATTTTTACCTGATTATTTATTTAATTATCAGTGTTGTTATTTTATTTAGTTCGTACAGATGTGTCATTTCCACCCTCTTTTCTTCATCCCTTACCCGGCACACACCAAACACTCATCCACTCACTTCCTTTTATTTTATTGCTATTTCATCCATCCAAGAATAAACATCTTCCTTCTTTTCCTCCTTAGACATTCTAAATTCCTGTACCCATGCCCAACATCTCATTTTCCCATACCAACTCTTGCTCCTCCTCGAGCCATTCCCCAAAACTCACTCCACATCCATTAAAACCCCATCAAACCTTGCTTGAACGGATCCCTCTCTCTCTCCCAAAAAAAAACCAAAACCAAACACAAAATCAACCCACCACTACTCCGGCCACCACTACTCAATCCACCAAATCCTAAATCAACTCCCTACACCGCTGCACAGCCACCATTACAATCAGCCCCGAAACCACCCGAAACTGTCCCCAAATCAGCCCCAAACCTCCGTCCAAACCGAACCCAAGTCAGCACCAAATACACAACGAAAACCAAACCAAATACACCCAAAAATCAGTACCAAATACACCCAAAAATCAGTACCAAATCAGTACCCAAAACAGACCCGAAACTGTCCCCAAAACCTGCCCCAAAACAGACCCGAAATCAGCCTCAAATCAGCACCAACCAAACCCCCTGCACCGCTGCTCGCCGCTGCTGCTCAACGCCGCCGCTGCACTCCGCCGCCTCTGCTCCTCCGTCCGCCCCCTTTCCCGGACCAGCAACACCTCTGTAAATTTTAGCCTCCTATTTCTCTAATTTGTTGTTTGGTTTTTGTTTGCCTTGCTATTGTGTCTTGTGTTCGTTTTGCAGAGGGAGAAAGGAATGAAATAGCCGCCGGCGGCTGAAGGAAAGAATAGGAATGGATGTTGTAGCCGCCGGCGGTAGAGAAGAAGAAGAAAGATGTGTGGGTTTTAGGTTTTGTGTATGATGGGTTCTTATGCTTTGTTTGTGGGCTTGGGCTGGTTTGAGAAGGAAAGAAGAGTGATGTGCTTAATTATTTAGAGCTTGGGCTAGCCCATTAGGAGTCTTGTAATATTTATTTATTTTACTTGCTTATTTATTACTTGTGCTACTAACTAATCGGTGATGCAGGTAGCTTTCGTTATTTGTTCATTTATTATGCATGATTATTTTAGAACTGCTAGAATTCAAACAAATCTTTTTGCATGATAATTAATTAGATTAATATCTCTTATTAATAATTTCACTTAGCTTGACCCTTGCGTGAACGAATTAGGTAGAAATATTCAACATTTTATTTTCTGTAAATGCATGAAATTTGAATAGGATTAGTAATAAACATCACTCTTTAATTAATTTAATTTAATTGCATGATTATTAATTACTAAATTCTCAAAATCTTTTAATCCCTAAAATTAAAACGAATAAAATCAATCCAAGAAAACTAAACAAAATAGTAATTAAACATAGGATTTAAATCCCTTCCAATAACTTAAGCTCCTTTAAATTTTGTAGGATAGTAAATCACCAAAGAAAACAATCATTTGAAAGTGGAAAGATAGTAAATGGGTCTTAAGCCCAACTCTTAGAAAATACTTCCAGATCCTCTCTTAAAATGTGTTTTAAACTTTAATGTTGAATGATCATTTAAATTATGCTTGCTTCGTGTGCGGCTTCGCCCCTACGTTTGTTTTAATTTATGCTATCTTGACGAATGTGTTTTGTGCGCGGCTTCGACCCCATTCCTCAGTTTTTCTCTTTTCAAACGTGCTGTTTTCGCATTCATGAAAAATGGTACTTTGCTAGTCTAGGCATGATAGAATCACTTAGTAAATAGGGTTAATCACGTGCATCAGCCCGGTGATGATAGTGATCCATCGTTGTTCACTAGGATCGTCGCTTTGGTAAAGATTAATAAAACGGTAGTAATTTCACTAATTTTGCATGTAATCGGACTAATCTTGAACTCGGCTAAATATAACCGGAATAGGAATACAACCAACCTTTTTATCTTTTAGAGAATAAAAGACGTTATTTTCTGTTAAACAACTCGACAATGATTAGGATAAAATCAATCAAACCAACTTTAGAGCTAAAGCGAACTCGACAATGATTAGGATAAAATCAATCAAACCAACTTTAGAGCTAAAGCGACGATCCCCCCTGAGGGCCCAACTACTTGTTTTCAACGTGATTTTTAAACACCTCTTTTTAGAACCGGTAACCTTTTTAGGATGAGACTTGGGTGCCTCGCACCTTCCCAAGTCCATAATACGACCCCGAACCATCGTTCTCGGGTTTAGACCCTTTTTATTTGTGCCTTAGTTTTTATTTTATTTTTATTCTTTTTGGACTTTTAGGTTTCCCTAAACCTTAGAATTAGGGTGGTGACTTCATTGTTATGTGTGAATTTCATTTCGCGTCCCAAATTTCGCTCGCGACGGTGCGACAGTTTGGCGACTTCACTGGGGACTTAGGGTCGAAGCCGGAATTATTTGCTTGAGGTGTTTATTGTTTTTATTTATTTGTTTACTCGCTTTGATATCAATTGTTGTCTTCTCATTCGCATCACGCATAATGCCCTGCCGACGGGCTCTTCCCAAATAGGATTAGGTTGGTATTAGTGAAGCCCTGATGGATTTAGGTCCCAGTAAGCTTTCATGAACCCTAAACTCGGACTAGAACCCCTAAATGGGTGAGCGCCCTGATGGACTTAGGTCCCAGTAAGCAATCACGTATCCATTTACTGAGGGACCACTTCTATGGTATCGTCCGGGAGCCTTTCAGCCAGTTAAAAATAGTTGGAATATCCCCAGCACGTGCATCATGATTGTACGTATATGCTCTAATTTGTTGCACTATTGCCATGATATATATCGCATGTATATCTTCCAATGTTCATTTATTTATTCTTGTCCTTGTTATTTATAAACCTACTTTTGAGCATATTGCATATATTTTATACTGATACATGAATTTTGCTTTACTGATTTCAGACCCATCCCGTTTATTCGCTCAATGGCAACACCGACGATTCTTTCACTTGATACTTTTGGGAAGTTGAGTTACGATGATCAGTCTACATGAGGGGATATGTTGAAATCGAATTTTGTTCCTGACGTTGTGACCAAGACTAGTGTGGAGATGATAGAGTTTGATATTACAGAAATCAAGAAATTGAGGGATGGGTTGTCCACAGAGGAGAAAATGCAATTCCAGAATAATTATGGGAAAATCTCAATGCTAATGGATGTGAAAGTTGATTTAAGTTGCATCCGAGCAGCTTTAAAATTCTGGGACCCTTATTACCGTTGCTTCTCTTTTGACCAAGGGATAGATTTGACTCCTACTCTAGAAGAATACGGTGCTTTGTTATGCCTCAATTCCCCAATATCATGCGTTTATCAGAATATCCTCGTCGAGTCTGCTAGTGTCAAGTTAAGGATGGACATGATGGTAGGAATCCCAGCTCGTTTGAAAAGTGGAAATTACATTTGGTGCTGGTCAGATATTGTAAAGCAATTTCGTTCATTTCAAGGGGAGAAGCGTTTAAAGATTCTAGCTTTTGCCATAATGGGTTTAGTCTTGCTTCCTAAAATGAAAGACTACATTGATTTTGAAGCAGCCAATGTGTTTTATGAAATGGAGAGGAATGGGATCAACCCTACGGCAGCGATTCTAGCAGAAACATTCCGCTCTTTGGACTTTTGCAGACGGACCAAAAGAGGGAAGCTTACTTGTTGCACTCAACTCTTAACTGTATGGTTGATTAGCCATTTCAAACAAAGACCAGATCAATATTTGTTCTCTCCGAGCTATATGGGCATGGATCCCTTGATGAAGGTCATTAGGGGAATGGGCCAAGAAGTAGCCGTAGATAAATGGAAAATGGAAGAGAAAGAGGCCTGGGTCGACAGATTCCTGAATCTTTCTGAAAAAGATATCGACAGACATGCCAAATGGTTGCGGATTGCTAATCCTATTGTAAGTTGCGGGGACTTATTATGGGTCCCATTGATCGGAGCAAGGGGATGCGTACCTTATTGCCCAGCTTTAGTCCTTGGTCAATTTTGCATCATGCAAATTATCCCCGCCACTTTCGGTATGCCAATCTCAAGTCTTCCGCACTCAGGAGAAACTGACACTCTACGCCAGTATGTGAACGAATGGCGCACTCCATTTTGCCTTGTGGGACATATTATTCCTACCCAGCCAACAAAGGAATACTCAGAATGGAGGAGAAACAGGATTAACGGAAATGTTTTGCCCCTCCCAGAAAATAGGAAGCCTATGGAAGAAGAAGGTGGATGCCTTGCCAATACGGAGGTTAGTTATGTGGTTTATGCCCAGTTGATGGGGCAATTGCTAGTAGTGAAAGAAGAACGAGATCTGGTGATGAAAGAGAGGGATAATCTCTTGATTGATAAGATGGATTTGGAGTTTAAGATACGTGGATTAGAGAAGCGTGATAGTGAGAACGTACAAAGGAACCTTAGAAACCAAAGGATAGCCAATGAAAACTTTAGAAGGAGATTGAAAGAAGAAGTCAATAAAAGGGAGATTTCAAGCGCTTTGGTTCGAGAGAAAGATATAATGATTGGGACTTTGACTGATCGCCTCAAAGAGACAACCAATATAGATGGAGAGAATCAAGTCTTGCGAGCCCGAGTAGCGATCTTGGAAGATGAAGTGAAAGTACAGAAGAAGAAGGTTGCCTTGATGGAGCGGATGGGAGAAAATTCCACCAGCACTCAAGCTTCAAGATGTTGATTTATTTTTATGGTTGTATTGTTTTAATGGGAGGAAAGTACTCAATGGCGTTTTACTTTGGATGTACCTTTTTTCAAATGATTTGGTCATAATCGAACGAATGATGGCTATTTCTTCTTCATTGATGGTTACCATTCGCAATTGCTTGACCTTTTCCTTCATTTTTGTCGATGCCTCTCTTTTATTTCCCTTCGCATTTCCAAGAATAAAAAGTTCCCGTTGTGATTTCGAGAATGAATTGAAGCTCTTCAGGAGACAGATAAAGGGGTCTATTCACGATCCTAGGTTGAGTTTGGATTTTGGAAAAGAACGTAAGGGGCGGGGACCCTAGCCTTGTTAAAGGTTAGGAAAGGCTGTCAATTACGAGATCCTCCATCTTCCGTCTTGATCAAAGGAACCGTCAATATATGTTTCCCTCTTCCCTTGTGAATGAATAGAAGTTTCCCTAGTCACCTTCGTCAGTGTGATGATTTGAAGATGGTTTCATGTTCCTTTCCCTCCAGTATCAAGTGAAAGATCGAAGAGGCGCCGGAGATTTGAATAAGCAGAGTGGAGTCCTCGAGATAGCATTTTTGCCTATTATTATCATTATTATTATTCCTAAAACTTACATCTATCTTTTCTCTCCCAAGAAAAGAACTATTCCTCAGAAGCTCCACGCTACCAGACTTCAAACACGGAAAATGGCGGAACATGTTGTGACAGATAAGGCGTTCGAAACAAGGATAGCGGAATTGGAGGAGCAACTTCGAACTACTAGAGAACGGGCCCTCCAAGCCGAAAAAGAGCGGGATGAGATAATGCATGCTAAGACCCGGAAAGATCCTGAAGGGCCAACTCTTGACTATCCTCTTGGTTTTTATCCCTCTTCCAGTCATGCGACGGGACCTATCTCTTCATCTGTTGCTGCGGGTTCGTCCATTTCTCAACCATTTTCCAGTCAAGGGGTCCAGTGGAAATGGCAAAGTCCTTTCCTTAGTTCCAACTCATTCACCACACCGGCCGTCACGAGTACTGTTGTTAGCACATTGGGACCATGGGGTCCACCTCCTAATCCTTCTCTTATTGATCTCACTCTCGGTTCTGGTAAAAATCAGGATCACTCCGAATTCCAGTATGTCCAACCAACTCAGAGCCACCCTACTCAATTTGCAATTCCTGAACTTTCAAGAGTTTTATTCCCTAGTGGGAATCGGACCCAACCCCAGGGTTCTTTTGAGCATCCGCAAACTATTGGTTTTGGCCCCGTTAAAGCAGAAGAGTCCAGTCGTGATAGGTTGAGCCTGCTAGAGGAAAGACTAAGGGCGGTGGAAGGTGCGGATCCCTTTGATCCTATGGGTCCCGCTGATATGTGCATGGTACCAGGGATCACGATGCCCCTGAACTTCAAGATCCCAGAATTTGAGAAGTATACTGGAATTGAATGCCCCAAGACTCATCTCAGGGTCTACTGTAACAAAATGTCTGAAGTGATACATAATGAGCCTCTGTTGATTCACCTATTTAGAGAAAGTTTGGCCAGGCATGCTTTGACTTGGTACATGGGTTTGGATAGAATTAAGATTCGGACTTGGAGAGATTTATCTGATGCTTTCCTAAAGCAATACAAGTTTAATACAGAAGTGGCGCCTGACCGTTCCGACTTGCAAAACATGGAGAAGAAGGATAATGAATTGGTGAAAGCTTATGCTCAAAGATGGAGAGAACTAGCCGCAAGGATTTATCCCCCTTTGAATGACAAGGAGCTTGTGTCCATTTTTGTGAATACTTTCAAGTCCCCCTACTACACGTATCTGATTTCCAACCCATCTAGTAGCTTTTCCGACATGGTCTTAGTTGCTGAAAGGGTTGAACAAGGGATTAAGTCAGGAAGGATCGTTGTTCCCACGCCAGAGGTAACACCTAAGAAAGCGCTCATCTCGAAAAAAGATGTCAGCTTTGTTTCCCCCCAGCCAACTCATCAAAAACCATTTCCGCCACCATACCCTTTCCCATCACCACCACCACCACCATCACTATACCAACCTACCTTCTTCCCATCGATGCCTGTTGCCAACGTGGCTCCTCAATACCCAGCATCATTTCCACCTTTCCCATCACCTCCACCACAAATGCCACAACAACCTACGCAACCAAGACCATATAACCCACCAAAAAACCCAAGCAACCAAAACAATCGCTGGAACCATGAACCATTACCACCTCTTCCTGTTCCTTTGGGGGAAATCTACAAACATCTTTTGGCGGCAGGACAGATTGCACCTACTCCTATCCAACCTATCCAACCTCCTTACCCAAAATGGTATGACCCAAATGCTAGATGCATGTACCATGCTGGCGCCCCAGGACACACGCTAGAGAATTGTCCTGCCTTTAAGGGAAAGGTTCATCATCTGATCAAGTGTGGATGGATCTCTTTCGAAGGATTAGCCAAAGGGCCTAATACGACCACCAATCCTCTTCCAAACCATGGCCCAGGAGGTGGAGGAGTGAACGTTGTTTCCGTGGAGGAAGTTGTTAACCATTCTCTTTCGGTATTGGGTTTGCCTCGAAAGGAGCTTTTTCATGCGTTAGCCAAAGGAGGGCATCTTCAGCAATCCGAAAATAGCAGTTGTTTGTTTTGCCCGAGGGCAAGAAAACATGGAATCCAAGATTGTGCAGTCTTCTTACAGAAGGTGGAACAGTTAATGGATTTTGGGATTATTCAGATTGAGAAGAAGGCCTATGCGACGGAAGAAGTTGATGTTATTGGGGATGGTTTTTCTTCCCCTTACTCCTTTGAATACGTATCCCAAACTGGTGCCTCCACTATGGCTCCTCCCAAGTTGGTCTTCAAGTTTGCTCAGAATACTCCTACCTAGGATTTGCACGCTGTCCCTTTCAATTATGGGTATGAAGTTGTCACTACCCCTCCTTTTGTCGCACCAACAGGGCCAGTTATGGGTGAAACTTCTAATATTGGGGGCATGACTCGGAGCGGGAGGTGTTATGTGTCCGAAGAAGTTGAGCAACAAAGGCAATCCAGAGGAAAAGGTTTGATGTTACCTGAGAAGATAACTGAAAAAGTACAGGAAATGAACAAACCTGTGTCAGAAGATGACGCTACTGAGTTCCTGAAGATCATGAAGCAAAGCGAATTCAGTATCATTGAGCAGCTGAAGAAGACCCCAGCCCGTATCTCTATCATGGAGTTAATCCTTACTTCAGAACCCCATCGCCAAGCCCTTTTGAAGGTGTTGAATGAAGCCTTCGTAACTAAGGATATTACTGTAGAAGGGGTAGGAAACCTAATTGGGAGAATTCAAGCAGTGAGTAGTATTACCTTTTCTGAAGAAGAGATGGACCCAGCTGGGACCGGTTATAACAAAGCCCTCTACATTACGGTGGAATGCAAGGGTCATGTTGTAGCAAAGGCTTTGATCGACAACGGATCTGCACTGAATGTCCTACCCAAGCATGTCCTTGAGCAGTTGCCCGTTGATGTATCTCACATGAAGCCGAGTGGGATGATGGCTAGAGCTTTTGACGGTACTATTCGAGAGATTATCGGAAATATTGATTTGGATGTGGTTATTAGCCCCCACGCTTTCACTTTAACCTTCCAAGTGATGGAAATTCGACCTGCTTATAGTATGCTGCTGGGACGACCATGGATCCACTCAGCCGGAGCTGTTCCTTCTTCCTTACATCAATGCATCAAGTATGTGATGGATGGTGTCCTCATCACGATAAAAGCGGAGGAAGCTTTGATTTTGGCTAAACATTCTTCTGTGCCCTACATTGAGACTACTGAAGCTTTGGAGAGTTCATTCCAAGCTTTCGAGATTGTAAATGCTGATTGGATAAAAGCAGGATCGCCTATTCCTAAGCCTAAGATCTCTAAAACAGCCATAATGACTGCCAAGGTGATGCTGAAGGATGGTTTCCAGTTTGAAAAAGGGCTCGAAGCTAAGTTACAAGGATCGAAGAGCTTTGGAGACCGTTTTGGTTTAGGGTACAAGCCAAGCAAGGCTGATTTTGATAGGGTCTCTAAAGAAAAGAAGGAGAGGCGTCTTGCTAAGTTGTTTGGGCGTGCCATGCCAAACACAAAGATGGTTATCCCCCACATCAGGGTGACTTTCCCCTTTGCATCCGAGGTCATCAACCAAGGTTCTGACAGGATCAGGGCAACTTCGGACTTCCACATTTGTACTCTTGGAGAAGAAGAACCGTTTCACAGTTCATTCATTTCCGTGAAGAAGTCTGGGGAGCTGGTGGGCAACTGGACCGCTACCGTGCTTCCTGATGTCTCTATGTAATTTCTTTTTTTCAAAACGTGCATCCATGGTTTTTCTTAATTTCCCTAAACGGAGAGAACTCTTTTGTAGAGCTTACGCTCCCTTTTATTGTATTAATATAACTATGCGGTTTCCTTTCCAAATATCTTTTTGTTTCTCGTATTTTTATTTCAGGATGAATGTTAATTCGGATTGTCTTGATAAACCTTATGTCTTTACTGGTGAAGAGATTATCGCCGCAACAGAGGATGAGTTTGAGATTCCACATGAGTTAGCCCGTTTAGTAGAGAATTCTGAGAGGAAGATAGTCCCTCACCAGGAGGAATTGGAAGAGATAAACTTGGGGGCAAGCAGTGATGATCGGAAGATTGTCAAGATCGGAACAACCTTGAATTCTGTTCAGAAGGAGAGGTTGATTTCGCTCCTCAAAGAGTACGTGGACGTATTCGCATGGTCATATGAAGATATGCCGGGTCTGGACCCTGATATAGTTGAGCACCGTATTCAGTTGAAGCCCGAGTACAAGCCCGTAAAACAGAAACTCCGGAGGATGCACCCCGATGTTCTTTTGAAGATAAAAGAAGAAGTCACAAAACAATTAGATGCGGGTTTTCTGAGAGTTGCTGAATACCCAGAATGGGTCGCCAATATTGTGCCGGTACCAAAGAAAGATGGGAAAGTTCGCATGTGTGTGGATTTCCGTGATCTTAATCGAGCAAGTCCCAAAGATGACTTCCCACTCCCTCATATCGATATCCTAGTAGACAGTGCCGCCCATAATGACATGTTCTCCTTCATGGATGGTTTTTCAGGGTACAATCAGATTAAGATGGCTCCTGAAGATAGCGAGAAAACAACCTTTATCACACCTTGGGGAACCTTTTGCTACAAAGTGATGCCCTTTGGTTTGAAGAATGCAGGTGCTACTTACCAGCGTGCCGCTGTTACTTTGTTTCATGACATGATGCATAAAGAAGTTGAGATATATGTCGATGACATGATAGCTAAGTCGTGCGAGACACAAGACCATGTTGACGTCCTAAGGAGAGTATTTGAAAGGTTGAGACAATTTCAGTTACGGTTGAATCCGGCCAAGTGTACCTTTGGAGTGACATCAGGGAAGTTATTAGGGTTTATTGTCAGTAATAGAGGTATAGAAGTGGATCCTGACAAGGTGAAGGCAATTCAAGATTTACCTTCTCCCAAAACCGAGAAGGAAGTGCGAAGTTTCCTAGGGCGTATTAACTATATTGCCCGCTTCATTAGTCAGTTGACACTTACCTGCGAGCCGATGTTCAGAATATTGAGGAAGAACGAAGACGCAGAATGGGATGAGAGTTGCCAAAGAGCTTTCGAGAAAATCAAGACGTATTTACAGAGTCCTCCAGTGTTGGTCCCTCCAACTCCGGGACGCCCTTTACTTATGTATTTGACGGTCACCGCTAGTGCCATGGGTTGTGTTTTAGGGCAGCATGATGAATCGGGGAGACGTGAGCAAGCCATCTACTACCTAAGTAAGAAGTTCAATGAATGCGAGATGCGTTATTCCGTGTTAGAGCGGACTTGTTGTGCTTTAGCATGGAGTGCTCGAAGACTCAGGCATTATATGTTATATTACACGACATGGTTGATTTCTCGCATGGATCCTTTGAAGTATATCTTTGAGAAACCATATTTGTCAAGTCGAATTTGTAGATGGCAAGTCTTATTGGCGGAATATGAGATCGTATATGTGACTCGAAAGGCGGTTAAAGCAAGTGCTCTCGCCGACCACTTGGCTGATCATGCTACGGATGAGTACGAGCCACTGAAGTTTGATTTCCCGGATGAAGACATAGTGGTGATTGATGCTGAGCTTAAGAAAAATACAGAAGAGGATGAGTGGTGGACCATGTTCTTCGATGGTGCAGTGAACCTTTCAGGAAAAGGGGTGGGCGCTGTAATCATAGCACCTGACGGACGACAATTCCCCGTGGCTTGCAAATTGAATTTCCCATGTACAAATAACATTGCTGAATATGAGGCATGCATCAGTGGATTAATGGCAGCAATCGATTTGAAGGTGAAGAGATTGGAGATTTTGGAGACTCCGCCCTTGTTATCTATCAAGCACGAGATTTGTGGCAAACTAGAGATTCAAAGCTGATACCTTACCAAAAATTGCTCACCAAGCTTATAGATGCGTTCGAAGAAACTAAGTTCCATCGGATTGATCGAGAGAAGAATCGTTTCGCAGATGCATTAGCCACCCTAGCCTCTATGTTCAAACTGGAATGCGGAATAATGCTCCAACCGTTAAGAATAGAAGTGAGAGAAACTCCGGCATGTTGTGCCGCATTGGAGGATGAGCCGGATGGGAAGCCATGGTTCCATGACCTAGTGCAATTTATCAAATGTCGAGAATACCCACAGGGGGCAAGCCGGAGTGATAAGAAAACTCTTCAGCGTTTGGCTTTAGATTTCTACCTCGATGGTGAAGTCCTGTATAAAAGAAAGGCGGATGGTGCTTTGCTTCGTTGTGTTATCGTTCATGAGGCCAAGAAGATCATGACTGAGACCCATGAGGGGATTTGTGCTACGCATGCTAGTGGACACATGATGGTGAGACAGATAATGAGAAGGGGTTACTTTTGGCTCACCATGGAGAGAGATTGCATTGACTATGTCAGGAAGTGTCACAAATGTCAGATTTATGCGGATCACATCAATGTCCCTCCTACTCCTCTTTTTAATATGACATCCCCATGGCCTTTCGCAATGTGGGGAATTGACATCATCGGCCAGATTCACCCGAAAGCATCCAATGGTCACCGGTTCATCCTTGTTGCAATCGACTATTTCACAAAGTGGGTTGAGGCTGCCTCTTACCCAAACATCACTCAAAAGACAACTATGCGATTCATCGAGAAGAACATTATCTGCCGCTATGGGGTCCCTGAAACTATCATCACAGATAATGGCACCAATTTGAATGGGAAGCTAATCGACAACCTTTGTAAACAATGGAGAATCAAGCATCGAAACTCTTTGCCTTATCGACCAAAGATGAATGGCGCCGTCGAGGCGGCAAACAAAAACTTGAAGAAAATTATTCAGAAGATGGTGGTCACCCACAAGGATTGGCACGACATGCTTCCTTTTGCTTTGCACGCTTATCGAATTGCCATTCGTACTTCTACAGGAGCAACTCCTTATTCCTTAGTCTACGGCATGGAGGCAGTGATTCCACTCGAGGTGGAAATTCCTTCTTTTAGAATCTTGGCAGAATCAAAAGTAGAAGAGTCTGATTGGGCAAGAGTGAGGTATGAGCAATTGAATCTAATATCGAAAAAACGGTTGGCAGCCATGTGTCATGCTCAATTGTACCAAAAGAGGATGGCTAACGCTTATAACAAGAAGGTGCGACCTCGCGAGTTCAAGACTGGAGATTTGGTATTGAAGAAAATTCTTCCTCATCAGGAAGACAGTCGAGGGAAGTGGGCACCTAAGTATGAAGGTCCATATGTGGTTAAGCACGCACTCCCGGGAAATGTTGTAAGACTCACCAACATGGATGGAGACGATTTACCGAGGCCAGTGAATGCTGAATCAGTCAAGATGTATTTCACCTAAAGACAAGGTTTTATCATGACAAGACAATTTAATATTTATGTTGAATTAACAAAATGAGCATTTTTTCAAAAATTTGCATATTTAAAAATTTCTTATCTTGGCCCTTGAGAAGGCAGGAAGGAAGCATGGTACCAACGGTCGTAGGGAATAGTTCGGATTTTAAGGGCGATAATTAGCCTTATTTCATTGATCAAATGCTAGTGTTGCAGGAATTTAACCTTTGTTTTGTAGAGATATCTGTTAAAGCATCAAACTTTGAATTTAAAATTTGCAAGGCGTCCGAGTGGAGCCACCAGCGTCTGAGTAGAGCTGGATTTACATTTACGCATCGCGGTATTCGAGGGGAGACGTCCGAGTGAATCCGCATTTTACTTTCTGTAAGACATCCGAGTGGAGTCATCAGTGTCCGAGTGGAACTGAATCTTTAGGCATCCGAGTGGAGCCATCAGCGTCCGAGCGGAGCTGAATTTTATTTTCAACGTCCGAGTGGAGTTGCCGGCATCTGAGTAGAGCCGTTGTTGCAAGGCATCCGAGTGGAGCCACCAGCGTCTGAGTAGAGCTGGATTTATATTTATGCACTGCGATATTCGAGTGGAGACGTCCGAGTGAATCCGCATTTTACTTTCTGCAAGGTATCCGAGTGGAACCATCAGCATCCGAGTGGAGCTGAATTTAATTTCCGCAAGCCGTCCGAGTGGAGGTGACTTTACGTTCAAGCAAATTTAATTTCTGCAAGCCATCCGAGTGGAGGTAACTTTACATTTAAGCAATTTATATTTCCGCAAGCCATCCGAGTGGAGGTAAGCTCACCTTTTCGCAAATTATAGTTATGCATCATGGTGTCCGAGTGGAACCATCTTCTTTCTTTCGCATATATGATTTATGCCTTGCGATGTCTATGACGTGTTCATTTTGAGTATTCGTGTTACTGGGGCAACCATCTTTAATGTTCATCAAAAATTTAGTTACACTTTCTTTTTGATAAGACATTAAAGAGGGGGCAACTGTTGCTACTCGAATTTTGACCACGAGCATTTAAATCGTTTAAATTTACTTTACTTTATCGGTTCTTTTTATCGTTATTTGTTCGAGTTATTTTACCATCGATTTCATTTTTACCTGATTATTTATTTAATTATCAGTGTTGTTATTTTATTTAGTTCGTACAGATGTGTCATTTCCACCCTCTTTTCTTCATCCCTTACCCGGCACACACCAAACACTCATCCACTCACTTCCTTTTATTTTATTGCTATTTCATCCATCCAAGAATAAACATCTTCCTTCTTTTCCTCCTTAAACATTCTAAATTCCTGTACCCATGCCCAACATCTCATTTTCCCATACCAACTCTTGCTCCTCCTCGAGCCATTCCCCAAAACTCACTCCACATCCATTAAAACCCCATCAAACCTTGCTTGAACGGATCCCTCTCTCTCTCCCAAAAAAAAACCAAAACCAAACACAAAATCAACCCACCACTACTCCGGCCACCACTACTCAATCCACCAAATCCTAAATCAACTCCCTACACCGCTGCACAGCCACCATTACAATCAGCCCCGAAACCACCCGAAACTGTCCCCAAATCAGCCCCAAACCTCCGTCCAAACCGAACCCAAGTCAGCACCAAATACACAACGAAAACCAAACCAAATACACCCAAAAATCAGTACCAAATACACCCAAAAATCAGTACCAAATCAGTACCCAAAACAGACCCGAAACTGTCCCCAAAACCTGCCCCAAAACAGACCCGAAATCAGCCTCAAATCAGCACCAACCAAACCCCCTGCACCGCTGCTCGCCGCCGCCTCTGCTCCTCCGTCCGCCCCCTTTCCCGGACCAGCAACACCTCTGTAAATTTTAGCCTCCTATTTCTCTAATTTGTTGTTTGGTTTTTGTTTGCCTTGCTATTGTGTCTTGTGTTCGTTTTGCAGAGGGAGAAAGGAATGAAATAGCCGCCGGCGGCTGAAGGAAAGAATAGGAATGGATGTTGTAGCCGCCGGCGGTAGAGAAGAAGAAGAAAGATGTGTGGGTTTTAGGTTTTGTGTATGATGGGTTCTTATGCTTTGTTTGTGGGCTTGGGCTGGTTTGAGAAGGAAAGAAGAGTGATGTGCTTAATTATTTAGAGCTTGGGCTAGCCCATTAGGAGTCTTGTAATATTTATTTATTTTACTTGCTTATTTATTACTTGTGCTACTAACTAATCGGTGATGCAGGTACCTAGCAACAACTCCAGACCAACCTTGTGCATTCACAAGCATAGGCACATCACACTTAATGAAATTCTTAAAATTAAATAAGTGTGGCTTTATCAACTGACCCTTCTTAAAGACATTGTGATAATTTTCAAAAGCATCCTCATTAACGAAAAACCTGGAGTCAAATGCCGTAGGAGGCACGTAGAATTGAGGATCCACTGCTGCTAAAGCTGCATAATCTGGTTCCACGGAAGAAGTTGTCGCGGCAGCTCCGGTTACACTCTTGAGTCGTCTTCTCTTTGGTGTAGTAGCTCTAGGACACTTGGAGGAAGATCCTTTAGCCATTACAAACAGAAGAAATCGAAGACAAACAGCAAAAATCCGAATTTAGAGAGTTAGGGTTTCGGATTGGGGAAATATGAGGAAAACTTGATTTTGCGGATTAAATCCAAAATCAACACATGGGTTTTGTTTAGAGATGTGTGGGTAATGTTTTGGCAAAGTTTGATCGAAATCCGAGTAGATTTGAGTGTAAAATCGGCAAAGAAATCGAGTTGAGAAGAGAGGGTTTTCGGGTTTGAAGAGAGAGAGTAAAACTGAGTTTTTGGGAAAAAGAGGGAAAACACGCGTTTTAAATTCCCAGTGCCTAACCGTGATCACGGTTAGGTCTAACCGTGATCACGGTAAGCAAAAATTGCCAACCGTGATTACGTTTAGACTCTAAACGTGAATCACGCTAGGTGCTGAAGTGAAATCCAAAATTTCGAAATTTCAAGTCCAAAAACCGAATTTTCAAACCGAAAACGTTCAAACACATCTCAAACTCATTTAAAACAAAACAAAACAAGATTATCAGTCCTGAAACAATTAACCACATGATCAAATACATTTAGTAAATAATCACATAATGATTGAATCAAAAAATGACATCTCAAAATTACCACGAGGGTGAGCTTCGATTCATCACCCGAAATGTGCCACGAACACCCGATAAATATTATCTTTAACCTACACTGGGTTTTCGGCACAACTACAAAACAACTCAGTTAGCTCTAGGAACCCAATCACGTTTGGGTCCTTCCTCATTTGCATAAGTACCCTTTGGTACCCAAATTTGTTTCCAACCAACAAATCCTCTACGAATGTAGCAAAAATAAGATAGATGACCAAATTTTTTGCAATAGCTACATTTATAAATCAGTTTAGCATGTGAGGACTTGGTTTGAACTCTAGATGAACTAGCATGATTATTAGAAGAGTTTGCTTTGACAAAAGTGGTTTTACCCATGTTCATGCTTGTGGAAGATTTAAAACCAATGCCATGCATATTACCAAGATTCTTTTGATCATTCATGCATTGATAATGGCTATGATTGCTACGCACATATTTAGCTAATGTGTTCTCAAGCGTTTTAACCTTTTCTTCCAAAATAAAGATATCCTTAGAAGAATTCTTACAAAGTTCACATTTGCCATTTTCTTCCTTAAGCTTACCACAAGCTATGTCAAGCAATTTATTCTTATTAGTTAACTCTTTGTTAAGCTCTTCTATTTTACTAATCTCATTCTTAAGGTTTTCTAGTTCCTTAACAAGACTAGCATTCTTTTTATTAGCATGATCATACCGATCAGCTAGTTCATTAAAAACCTCTTGCAACTCATCATAATCACGTTCATCACAAGTAGAGTTGCTAGAACTTACCTCATCATCCGTTAGAGCCATAAGGCACAAGTTTGCCATTTCATCTCCGGATGAGGATTCCAAAGAAATGCTGCTTGAGGTTGCATCATCATCACTCCATGTGGATGTAGCTTTGAATGCTCTTTTGTGATGCTTCTTCCCCTCTTTTTTGTACTTAGAGCTGTGCTTCTCATATCTCTTTTTCTTTTCCAATCTAGGACATTCGCTCTTAATATGTCCTGGTTTGTCACACTCAAAGCACACAACATCAGCATTAGAATTTAACTTTAAATGGTTAGAAGACTCACCTTGATATTTGTTCTTCTTTGATTTCCAATGCTTTTGGAATTTCCTTGTGAAGAAGGCAAGAGTGTCTTCATCCTCTTCAGCCATTTTACTGGCAAGGGCAATGCTCTTCTTTTCCTTGACATTTGCCTCCTCCAAATTGTACAAACCCAACTCATGCTCAAAAGCTGTAAGAGAGCTCACAAGTTGAGTGAATGATGGCTTCACTTCCTTCTGCTTGATAGTGGTCTTGATTGCTACCCACTTGCTTGGAAGAATGCTCAGAAGTTTTCTCACCATTTCCGAATCGCTTTGAGTCAATCCGAGATTATCCATGGCACTGCACAGATTTTGCAATCTTGTGCTGAGATCATAGATAGACTCTCCCTGCATCATCTTGAAAAGCTCATACTCAGTCTTGAGCTGGTCCAATCGAAGATCACGAACTTGGGCAGTACCCTCATGCGCCATCTCCAACGTTTCCCAAATCTGCTTTGCTGTCTTGCAAGAGCTGATGCGATTGAACTCACCAAAGGAAATTGAGACTTGAAGTGCATACATGGCTTTAGCTTCTAAAGTCTTCCTTGTCTTCTGTGCATTAGTCCATCTCTCAAAATCAAGAACTCTTGTAGTTCCATCTGTCCCGGCTGGTTCAGTTGGAGCCACAAAACCTTTCTCGACACAATCCCACAATTCACAGTTGAGAGACGTAAGGAAGGTCTTCATTTTGATTTTCCAATGAAGATAGTTGTTGCCATCTAAGTAAGGTGGTTGATTGAAAGCTCCTCTATCTGAAGTGCTGGAAATACTTCCTCTATCCATTTGAATCTTTCACTTGAGGTTGCTGAACCTTGTTCCAAGTGACCTTGCTCCGCTACCAATTGATGATTAGTCAATGAATGGACTAGAGGGGGGGTGAATAGTCCCTTCTAAAAACTTCAAACTTTCTGCACAAATAGAGAAGAGAAGAATAGCAATACACAAATATGTATAGTGGTTCCAATTCACACGAATTGTACTCCACTACCTAAGAGTCCTCCTCTTAGGATTTTCGAATGCAACACCTTGCTATTCACTAGAGCTTTTCACGGGTTCAGCTCAACAACCTTACAATTGGTTTTCCGGGGCTAACCAACAACCTTACAATAGTTTTCCAAGGCTAAACTATAACCTATTGGTTTTTCAAGGGCTCAACCACAACCTATCAATAGTTTTCCAAGGCTCACTAACAACCTATGGTTTTTCCGGGCTTAACCACAAACCTAAGTTCTCTTTCAAGGGATGAGAACACTACCCTTAACCCAAAAGTGTTAGGTACACTTTTCAAACCTTAACAATGATATTATCTCAAAATGCAACAAACAATTGGTGTACACAAAATGAATAATAGTATGATTAAATTCAACACCAATAAATGAACAAATTACCTCAGAAAGAAAGCTTCAAAAGAACTCCCAAAATGACACAAGACAAGATTGAAATCGTTGAAGACAGCTTGTGTAAAGAGTGTTTAGATTTTTGGAGTTTGTAAAATGGAATTTGTATGAATGAGCTTTCTCAAAAGTTCTCTTGTTGTTTACTTGTTCATTCTTCCTATCTAACTCATCTAAGATGAGTATATATAGTGTTTGGCAGAGGGAAGTTCGGACAAGAGAGGATGGGAACAAAAATGACCGTTTTAAGTGGACAAAGTGACTGTTGGAACTTGTCTGCTTCTAACCGTGATCACGGTTAGGAGTAACCGTGATTACGGTTAGGACGAGCTCCTCAAGCCTTTTAAAAAAACTAGCCGTTAGACTGACGTGATTCACGTTTAGGTCTAACCGTGATCACGGTTGCGTAACCGTGATCACGTTAAACCCCTTAACGTGATTCACGTTACTCTCGGAAGAAAAATTCGTTTTGACACACCTTAACCGTGATTCACGGTAAGGCTTACCGTGATCACGGTTAGCTGAAATTGCAAACCGTGATTCACGTTTAGCCATAACCGTGATCACGTTTAAGGCCTGATAGAAATCCTTAAAACGTTTTTTCAAAACTTGTTTGACACAAAACCTTTTGACCCTTATTCTCTGAGGTATTTGAACATAAACCAAGTGTTAAAATAATACATACTTACATATAAATTCGATCCTAAATAACACTTGATCTTGAGTTTGCGAGTTCTTGAATTCGTTGCTTCCAATTAATGTTCGTTGCAAACTACACACATTCACACTTAAAATCCAATTAGCTATCTAATTAATTTACGAGTCTTGACATCATCAAAATAGGTTTGAGTACCCTTTGGGCTAACAAAACCAACACTTAGTGACGACATGGTTGAGCAGTGTGTTGATGCCAGACTACAAGGAGAGTACCCTGCTAAGGCAGTCGCCAAGGTAGTTTACCCATCGCAATTTGTTAAGTTATTTGTTGACCATCTAAATGAGACACGTGTCCAACACTGTTCTGTAACACAAAACTTCATGTTTGTTTACACGATTGCCAATGGACTATATGTATCATGTTCCCTTCTTGGTTGAGAATTGTATGTGATGGTGATAATACATAAAATTATCAGAAGGGCATAATGGGCTTTGTACCCTCACAAAGTACCGTTGACCAGTCAAAACGGCGAGTGACCGATTTGACTAAGTCAAAGGGAATAAGTGACGAAAGGACAGGTCTAGCCCGTCAACGGCAAACGGCACGAGGCCGATCCATCCGCTGAAGCAGGAGAAAACGGATGGGCACCGTTGTATACATTGACCATCTCAATGTATCACCAAACGGCACCCAGCCGACGCAACCCCAACGGCATCATATCGATTGGGCACAGATATTAAGCTCCACTCACTGGTATAATTTATATAATACTCAGTAGTCAGTACACATTTAGTCAAAGTTGGTATGGGGGATAACCTTCTCTGCTCCCATCAAGTCATCATTTAATAACTAGACAAGGGGAATATTTTATTCCCCCAAAGGCATTCACTCCACGTTACAATTATCAATTCCTACTCTTAGACCACCTTTGAGAAAAAAAGGGGAAAAGATGTCAGAAGATCTAACCACTCTAGCCCTACATAAGGACTAGAGGGAGGTACATGAGAGGGGGTTCTTCTTCGGCTCCAAGACACACACAGAAAAAATATACACTTTCTCTACACTAAATCAAATACTGACTTTGGCATCGGAGCTTTTACGCCGGAAAACACTTCCGGCGCTTTGCAGGTCACTCGTGAGGCTTCAACCACCATACTCCGGCGTGCCATTTGACAGAAAACCCCTCACCCCGTCCCACAGATTATCATTTGGTGCTCTCGTTGAGATCTTTTGGAATTTTAAGTGAGAAAACCTTGAATTTCAAAGCTCTTCTTCTTCTCTATATCTTTGGGGTTTTTCATTCTCAAGAATGGCATCCGATCCAAATTTTCAATCACCTCAACCTATTGGAGCAGCTGCTGGTCAACATGAAACTCCACCTCCTCAAGTTTCATCTTCCCGTGTGGAAATGAACGCCGCAGCCCGCCGGCTTAATTTCCCTGAAGTTCCAGAAGTGTTATTTCCCAGCACTCCATAACCTGGACCGTCTACAGCAGCAGTCATCCCACCAGCAGTCGTGCATGAGTTTGCCGCCTTGCATCGACGGATGGATATGATGATGCAAACGTTTATGGGAAGGATCCCTCCGCCTGTCCACCAACAGGTTATTCCTCAGCAGATCCATGATCAACTAGCGGTGACACCATCTTTAGTGCCTTGGCATTCCAGCCAGTCAGATCTGTGCACCAGCACGTCAGTCAGCCAGCTCAACGGGGAAATCCTTCGAATAAACCCCGACCAGCCCGTCAAAGTGAAAATCCGCTTAGAGGGGAGGGATACTTGGACAACATGGAAGAGGTCAACAGCCGGGCAGTCCAGCAGAGCCCAAGAAGGAGCCAGAGGCAGTCATTAGAAGGAAGATCCGAGAGAAGAAGAGGTCGAGAGAGATCAATGGATCGGCCTCAATCTGAAAGAGATCGCGAGAGGGCTGATCGGAATGCTTCCAGAGGCTCTGTCTCCCTGCCAGCTCTTGAAGAGCAAGATGATGATCCAAAGAATCCTTTAACCTTTCCGGTTAGGAAGCATCGAGTAAGCAGACACGTCAAATTGCCAACCGATTCCTACCTTGGGACGACGGATCCAACAGTTCATGTGAGTTTAGTAAAGAAACATGTTAAGTTTTTTACTAGAAAAGATGAGGCGTTGTGCCAAATATTTGTGATGACTCTGAAAGGAATCGCCAACACCTGGTTTGAGAAATTACCAGCCGGATCTGTCGACTGTTTTGAGCAGTTGGCAAAAGTTTTCACAAGCCGATTTAGTTCTTGTATTCCTGTGGAAAAGTCTCCAGCGATTCTGTTTGATATGGTGCGAAAGTTAGGGGAATCCTTAACGGTGTATATTGCCAGATTTAATGCTGAGTTGGCGACTCTACCCGACGTTGCGCCAAACTTTGCAGCTGAGGCTTTGAGGAGGAACTGCAGGTATCGGGAGTTGGAAAATGCTCTAATCGCGAGCACACCGAAGACCCTGGACCTCTTGCGGATTGAGGTGGATAAATATGCAAAGATGGAAGAAGCAGACTTCCAACGGAAGAAACGGGAGGAGTCCGATCCTCCTAAGAAAGAAACGGTTGTCCGCAAACAGGGAGAAAAGAAGCAAACAGCTGGAGGCCGACAGACGGATCGTCTCGCAGACTTCTCTACGTTGCAGCTAACTAAGCCAGTAGCGGAGATCTTTGCCATCATAGAAGAACGGAGATTGCCGATTCAATATCCTAAACGCAAACCTGGCGTCGTTCTGGGACCGCATAGAGATTCTTACTGCCGTTTCCATAAAGCAAAGGGACATGACATGGAGGATTGTTTCTCTTTGAAAAAGGCCATTGAAAAGTTAATTGAAGAGGGTTATTTGGGTGAATTTGCGGTCAAAGCTCGAAATAAGGCCATGGAGGATCGGGCTAACGGCAACAGGAAAGAAACGGCGTCATCCCAACACTACCGGAACCAGTGTCCAGGGAGACAGAGGAAAGGAGGTGTTGACAACCTCTTTCAATGAGTTCCACATGATCAATTTGATAGCAGGAGGAACCCAGCAGGTGGAATCGGAAGATTTACCGATTGGGGAGAAGAGAAAATGGAATGATCCCGTTGTGGAAAACACAGGTCTATCGGAGCTGGACCGAATGGCCATAACATTTTCAGAAGAGGATGAGATCGGAGTGACATATCCTCAGAACGAAGCATTAGTGGTAACAACCATCATTGCCAATTGCGGAGTCAGGCGAACTCTGGTGGACAACGGAAGTGCGGTGAACCTCATTTCTTCCAACGCTTTTAACCGTTTGCAAGGATCTAAGCCAGACTTGAAGCCTTGTCGACGGCCGATTATTGGGGTAAATGGCGTTCCCATTCCTGTTGTAGGCCTAACCTTTTTGTCAGTCTTTTTTGTGGAAGACAGCTCCCAGAGAAAGGAACAACAGCTATTTATGGTGGTAGATTTAAACCTGCCGTATAATGTGATTTTGGGGCGTCCGTTTTTAAATGTTTTTGGAGTAGTAATATCGCAAAGGCATTTGAAAATGAAATACCCTTCATGGGACGGCGTGGTTACAATCCGAGGAGATCAGAAGGTAGCTGTCGAATGCTACATAACGATGGTCGATGGTTGTTGTAACCGTTATGTTTGCATCGCTGACGATTCGTTAGAAAATGATGAGGAGCAGCGTACTCAGCCATTGGAGAAAATGGTCCAAGTGTCAGTGGCTGATCTTCCCGCTGAGCATTTCTTAATAAGCGAGAAGCTGAGCAAAGGAGAGTGTGACCAGCTTTCGTTTCTACTAAATAAGTGTAAAGGAGAATTCGCCTGGGTCCCGTCGGACATACCGGGCATTTCGAGGGAAACGGCAGAGCACCGATTGAACGTTTATCCGAATGCCAAACCGGTTCAATAGAAACGGCGAGCTTTCTCCAAAGAAAAAGCAGATGCAATTGAGAAAGAAGTAGACAAGCTGTTAAAGGCTAACTTCATTCGAGAGGTTCAGTATCCGCCATGGTTAGCTAATCCAGTTGTGGTGAGAAAGCCAAACGGGGATTGGAGGATGTGCATTGATTTTACCGATTTGAATGAGGCATGCCCCAAGGATTGCTATCCGTTGCCGCGGATAGAGCAATTGGTTGATCAAACGGCTGGATATGAATATCTGAGTTCACTTGATGCCAATTCTAGATATCATCAAATACCGATGGCGATTGAAGACGAGGAGAAAACGGCTTTCATCACGCCAAAGGCCAGCTATTGCTATCGGGCTATGCCGTTTGGTCTGAAGAATGCTGGAGCAACATTTCAAAGAACGGCCAACAAGATTTTTGAGCCATTAATTGGAAAAAATTTGGAGGTATATGTTGATGATATGCTGGTGAAAAGCAGAAATTTTGAGGCGCATCTGCGAGACCTTGAAGAAGTATTTGGGATAATGCGAAAATTTGGAATGAAGTTAAATCCCAAAAAATGCATGTTTGCATTCCAAACTGGAAAATTCCTTGGTTATGTTGTCAGCAAAAAAGGAATTCAGCCTAATCCCGCCAAGCTGAAGGCAATTAGAGACATGGTTTCGCCAAAAAGTGTGAAGGAGGTTCAGCGACTCACAGGAAGAATAATTGCTTTGAGCCGATTCATCTCCAAGCAAGGTGAGAAATGCCTCCCGTTCTTCAAAGTCATTCGGAAGAAGGCACGATTCGGATGGGAGGACGATTGTGAAAAGGCTTTTAACGACTTAAAAGAGTATCTGTCTTCTGAATTGTTGCTAACTCGACCCGAAAATGGGGACACCCTTTTCCTTTATTTGGGGGCAGCCGATGAGGTAGTCAGTGCCGTTTTGGTTCGGGATGAAAACGGCATACATCGGCCGATTCATTTTATCAGCCGGATCTTGAAGGATGCTGAGCTGAGATACTCTCAAATTGAAAAAATTGCATTCGCTCTGTTGCAAGCTGCTAGAAAGATGGCTAGGTATTTCCAAGCTCATCCAGTGGTCGTGCTGACAGACCAGCCTTTAAGAAGGATTTTTAGAAGACCTGAATTGTCTGGCCGAATGGTCATTTGGGCCATCGAGTTGGAGCAATATGGACTGCAGTATCAGTCCAGACCCGCTATCAAAGGCCAGGCGCTGGCCGATTTCATTGCTGAATGCACGTTTGTTCAGAAGCTGATTTCTCCACCAGAAAGCAAAGAAGAAGCTTGCTTACCTCTTCCTGACATGAACGGAGATCAATGGACAATTTTCGTGGATGGCGCCAAGAATCAAAATAAAGCAGGGGCAGGCGTTATTATTTTAGGCCCAGAAGGGATTAAAATGAGGTACGCTTTAAAAATCTCTAGGCCGTTATCGAATAATGCTGCCGAATATGAAGCGCTATTGGCAGGACTACGTATCAGAGGGAATCTGATCGGCAATGCACAAACGGTCAATATCCGTTTGGTCATTTATGGAGATTCAAAATTAATCATTGATCAAGCCAAAGGCGACTCCCAGGCTAGAGAGCCTATCATGATTCAGTACTTGAAGAAAGTACAGAAAGAGCTCACCGAAATCAGAAATATGGGAATTCATGTCGAAATCAACCACATTCCTAGAGAGAAAAATGTTGAGGCTGATGAGATCACCAAACTAGCAGCTAACTCTGAAGCAGTAATGCCGCCCGATGTCATAATAGAAGAAATTTCCATTCCTTCTTTTATGGAAGAACAGCAAGTGTTATGTGTATTAGAAGCGGCGAATGATTGGCGCATTCCAGTAATTGACTATCTCAAGCATGGCAAGTTACCAGAAAATGCGAATGAGAAGTTAAAGGTTCTCAAAAGAGCTGCTAGATGCACTTATCACGACGGGGTACTTCTTCGCCGTTGTCTTACTTATCCAGCGGCAAAATGTATCACGGAAGAAGAAGGTTTATATACTCTCAGGGAGATCCACGAAGGAATATGCGGAATGCATGCCTCAGGAAATACCATGGCTGCTCAAGTTCTTCGAACAGGTTTTTATTGGTCAACGATCAGAAGAGATTCGGATAATTTTGTGAAATCTTGTCACAAATGCCAAGAGTTTGCAAAAGTACCACAACGGCCAGCAGCCGAATTGACAAATATGATGAGTCCGTGCCCGTTTGCAAAATGGGGAATTGACATCTTGGGACCTTTCCCGATTGCCAAAAATCAGCTCCAGTATGTTATTGTAGCTATCGATTATTTCACAAAATGGGCTGAGGCAGAAGCTGTGGCAAAGATAACGGCAGACAACACTTGGAGGTTTTTCATGAACAACGTTATCATGAGATTCGGATTCCCAAGAATTCTTGTAAGCGATAACGGGACTCAATTCACTAGTGCCTACTTCAAAAGGAAATGCGCAGAATATTCAATCGAACAACGGTTCTCTTCCGTCGCGCATCCACAAACGAACGGACAAACAGAAGTCACCAACAGGGCAATCCTTAGTGGAATCAAGAAAAATCTTGAGGGCAAACCGACGAAGTGGCCAGAAGAATTGTCGTTTGTCATGTGGGCCTATCGGATGACAACAAAAACCACCACCGGCATGACGCCGTTTGCCATGACATATGGAGTAGAAGCTGTCTCTCTAGTAGAAATTGGAGCAATCAGCCTTCAAGTAGAATACTTCAACGAAGAGCAAAACGAAGAAAGACTAAGGGAGCAGCTGGATCTCTTACTAGAAATGAGAGAAGAAGCCGTTCTCAAAACATTGCACTACAAACGCAAAATGGCGAAATACCACAACCGGCGCGTCAAAGAACGGCTACTCAAAGCAGGAGATTTAGTCCTGCGCAATGTAACGGCAACCGGCCGAGAGAAGAAAAAACTAACGCCGAATTAGGAAGGACCATATCGTGTAGTCAGAGTCATCGGCAAAGGAGCATATCACCTTGAAACAATGAACGGTACTCCGATACCCAACTCTTGGAATATTTCCAATTTAAAGCTATATCATTCCAGAGTGAATATGTTGCTTTCGCTTGGCACCTAAATAACAAAAATATTGTGGATGCAAAATTATTTGCAAATATATATATTTGCCCGTATTGTGTTTAGCATATGGTTGCAGATTGAAAATAAAAGAGTCGTGGACGTAGGTCAATTTAAACCAAACCGCGCTACAAAAATCAAAGAATTGGTGATATTAACGCTACTAGGCCTACCTAAGGCGTTGCCTGGGAATGCCAACAACCAAATCGGCTCCCGCCCGATTGGCTCAAATCGCTACTAGGGCTACCTAAGGCGTTGCCTAGGGATGCCAACGGCTTGATCAGCGAGAGCCTGATAAGTCCTACAAAGCATTCTTAGGCCTATCTGTGTCTTAGTAAACCAGATAGTAACAAATGCTTAAGAATACTAGAGAAAGATTCAAACCTATCTGTGTCTTAGTAAACCAGATAGAAGTACCTGTGTCTTAGTAAACCAGGTAAAGAAAGATTCAAACCTATCTGTGTCTTAGTAAACCAGATAGTGAAGTATGCAACAGCAATATCTTCAAAACGGCCTAGTACCGAATCATCAAAAAAGCCATCTCAAAATGTTTTTTAACCTCAAAACGGCATCTTCAGAACGACAAGCAGCCGATTCTGCAAAACAAAGATAAGTTTAATTCGCAATTGTTTTATCTTTTTTAAATTTTTCTGGAGTAGTATATATATATAACAGAAATAATTAAGCATCCGCAATAACTAAAAATTGCAAAATTATATTCCGAATAATATTTATTCATTACAAAATGTGCCAATCGGCAAGTGATCATGAAGTATAGCTAAAGTTCATGCCGACGGTCCAGATCCAGAAGCAACGTCAGGTCTAATCGGAATATCGTCATAGTCCTCTGCTTCTGAATCAGAGAAGGGTTCATACTCTTTAGCTTCGGCAATCCTTTCTCCGGCAGCAACATATCGGGAAAGATTGTCGGGGTGGAAAATCTTCTCGCCATAATAGGAAACAAAACTTTCCAGCATGATGTTCTTCATCTTCTCTCGCCACCAACCTACCTTCTGTGGAACCTTCTCCAACTCAGCGTCCTTTGCTGCAATATTGTTCCGAGCCGTTTCTAACTCTGCCATTCTGACTGTCAGATCGGAATGGGTTGTATTTAGCTCTGCCGTTCTAGCTTCTAGATCGGAACGGGCCGCATTTAGCTCTTCAGTAAGCTTGGCCATGGTATTGATTAAGGACGCCTTGTCTTCAGAAAGCTTTGTAACGGAATCGCACAAGGCAGACTTGTCTTTCATCAGTTCCCCGATCTGTCCCTGCTCTTCTCTAATCTTTGCCGAAAGGCCATCTCTTTCATGCAAACTATCAGCCAGCCGCTTGCGCGCCTCAGTTACTGCCTTTTTGTCGTCTCCCGAGAGGCCATTAAAGCCTTCTTTTCTTTCTGAATAGAAGCCTTTTCAGCGGAGGATTGCCCAAGCGCCTCCCTAGCCTTTTCCAGCTTTGAGTCAACGGCTTCAGAGGCATATCGGGCAGCGCACAGGCCGCTGTAAAAAATGCTTTGCATATTAGAAAAGTGGGAACTCAACTCCAAACGGGCGTACCGTTCTCTGTCAGCATTATTTGCTAGCATTTCACCCATCAGTTGACCGGTCCGATAATCTTTGCTGCAAGGAACGTTCAAACCAAGAGAACGGCAGCCGCTGTCTCCAAAGTTACTCATATTGACCGCGTGAGTAATCTCCCCGTCAGGACCATGGCTGGAGAGAGCTTTTGAGATTAGAAGGGGGAGCAACCGCACGATCGTCTGAGACAAACGGTTCAGGCAAAGGCGGACCGGCAATCCAATGAAGATGAATCGGCGATGACGGAGAAGGATCTGGTTGAACCGGCTGAGAAGCACCCTCTGAAGCGCTTGATAAATTGACAACACCGGGAGAAGGAGGCGCTAAAAGTGTCTTCAAAGGAGGAACTGAAGTCCCTGTGCCGTCAGCATAAGCAGATGAAGGGATATCGGGGGCAGGCGTTGAAACGGTTTCTGCCGGTATGATGTTCTCCGGTTCTGAAACGGCTGAATACCGTTCTGCTCTGTCGGCAACCCGTTTTGCTTCAGCTTTCTTTCTTTTTCTAAGAATTCTTTTGGCAGCTTTGATAACCTGAGGATCAGGATCCGGCAGATGGGAATACTCAAATGAGTTACCAGTTCATCGTCGTTTGATGATAAGAGGGGGTTCTTCATCTTCTTCATCGAAGGCAAAATTTGCTTCTGGCCTTGCCGATTGCTCACCACTCTCAACAACAGTCTCTTCGGCCACCGTTTCCTCATCCACCGTTTCATCAACCAAGTGTCCGTCAGACCCCGTTCGGTCTTCAACCGATTCATCAACTGAATGCTCTTCAGTCTGCATTCTGTCTTCAGCAGGAGTATCAGTCGTCGCAGATGTCAACCGGATCGAAGAAACAGAAATAGAAACAGCCTTTTTCTTCTTCTTGACTTTCTCTGCAAAATGAAATTCACATCAGAGTATAACGAGGATAAAATGGAGAATTCATGGCTAGAGTTAGTAAAAGCTCACCAAGAACACAATCAGACAACGGCACTCCGATGGCCAAATGTCGTGTGTGAAACGGCGTGTTCACTGTCAGCAACATGTCAACCTGGGCTTGAAGAGGTTCACTGAGACTCTCTGGCTTGAGCCAGTGTTTTTCATTCATTTCCCGATTAAACCCAGAACGCCATTGAGGCGGAGAAGATGACACCAGAAAGAAGTTTTCTTTCCAATCTTTAACAGAAGAGTCATATCTCTGAAAAATCTCATTAAAATGGGAATCCCGACGGGGGCGAATGATCATCAAGCTTCCACGGTTGGTCAGATTAAAGAAGAATTTAAAAAGGGGGAGAGAGGGCGACTTGATCCCATTCAACTCACAGACCTTGATAAAGGCATAAATTCCAGCCCAGGAATTAGGAGTAATCTGGGCCGGGTTTAAAAGATGTTGGCTCAACAGAGTCTTAATCATGGAATCAAGGGGAAGCCTAAATCCAAATCCAAACATCTTTGAATACAGGACCCTATTATCATCATCCAAATCACTATTTAACCTAACAGAGGGAGGAGCAACATGGGCTGAGAATTCGCGTGACAATTCAATATCTAATGCCTCTATCTCAGCCAGCAGTTTATCTTCACTATCTAACTTAGTGGGGGTTCTATCAATGGCCTCATCAGTGGCAAGTGGGCGTTTGGGTGCCATTCCTAATCTCAAACAGTAAAGTAGAGAGGAAAAGGAGTGGTTAAATACCTAAAAATACAGACGTCTTGAAGAACAGAGCCCCAAAGGTGCAGGAGAAGGTCGAGCAGATGAAGGAGAAAGGGAGAGAAATTTTGAGGAAGAAGATGAGTGAGAGCGGCGCTGAGAAATGAAAGTAAACTAGGGTTTCCAAGAAGAAACCACTTTTAAAAGAAACAATACTTCAACTGTCAGCATGTTCAATCGGACATTGACAAGTGGCAGGTCTGTTCTGAAAAAGCAGCAAGTTGTCAATAAAGCTGAGCCAGGCATTTAAAGAGAGACGGCGCATGTGGTTCTCAAAGGGTTTTTGAATTTCAAAATTCAAAAAACCTTACAAATGAAGAGACGTTTTCTCCTCAAAAGAAACAAGCGGTTATAAAAATTTGGCTATTAAAGTGCCACGTCACAGGTACACTTTTGAGTTAAACTTTATTACTGATTAATATTTACTTGCAGGAAAGAACAAAGTCTTTCAAAATACTTGGAAGTAAATCAAAACGGCAGTATACCGATTGCCAAGCATCAAACGAAGAACGGCAAGCCCTTGGTAAACACTCGGGCTCGTTTGTTGTTGGGCCTCTGATAATACATAAAATTATCAGAAGGGCATAATGGGCTTTGTACCCTCACAAAGTACCGTTGACCAGTCAAAACGGCGAGTGACCGATTTGACTAAGTCAAAGGAAATAAGTGACGAAAGGACAGGTCTAGCCCGTCAACGGCAAACGGCACGAGGCCGATCCATCCGCTGAAGCAGGAGAAAACGGATGGGCACTGTTGTATACATTGACCATCTCAATGTATCACCAAACGGCACCCAGCCGACGCAACCCCAACAGCATCATATCGATTGGGCACAGATATTAAGCTCCACTCACTGGTATAATTTATATAATACTCAGTAGTCAGTACACATTTAGTCAAAGTTGGTATGGGGGACAACCTTCTCTGCTCCCATCAAGTCATCATTTAATAACTAGACAAGGGGAATATTTTATTCCCCCAAAGGCATTCACTCCACGTTACAATTATCAATTCCTACTCTTAGACCACCTTTGAGAAAAAAGGGGAAAAGATGTCAGAAGATCTAACCACTCTAGCTCTACATAAGGACTAGAGGGAGGTACATGAGAGGGGGTTCTTCTTCGGCTCCAAGACACACACAGAAAAAATATACACTTTCTCTACACTAAATCAAATACTGACTTTGGCATCGGAGCTTTTACACCGGAAAACACTTCCGGCGCTTTGCAGGTCACTCGTGAGGCTTCAACCACCATACTCCGGCGTGCCATTTGACAGAAAACCCCTCACCCCGTTCTACGGATTATCAGATGGCATAAAACATTTGTTGATTAGAAGTGGTTTAAACCCTTTGTTATCTGCTTTACTTACAGGTGGCTGCTCTCGCTGGATTGTGTGTGCAAGACGAAGCTGATTTTCGTCCAAATATGAGCATTATGGTGAGAGCACTCCAACCTTTGTTAGATGCTGGACAAAGCAAAGATGGTAGTGAGCTTGATCCAGTGCCAACAGATATCCCAGAGCTTGAAATTATTTCCTCTAAGAACGAACCAGCAGATTATGCTCAGAAATTTATGGACTTGACGAAGCAATATTGGGAGGTTCCTGTAGCTGCCGTAGGTATCTCTGTGGTGGCTGGTTTCTTGTACCTGCGTAAGAAGTGATCCATTGTTATTTACTTTTGGGAAACAAATGCTCGGCCCGCAGCTCCTGCACTCACCCTGTAGAATATAAACAATAATATTGGTTATAAACATTCTCTAAATTCCCATTATTTTTAATGTATTTCGATTTGTCCATAACGTTTGAAGCTGTTCTTCAGCCATATTTGAAAACTCAAACATAGAAAAAGGGGTAAAAGTGCTTATGGAAAAGATTAAAAAAAGACAACCCACGAGAAAATTACCAGATGAATTCTATCTAATTTAATGGCTTGGAATATAAATAAATAAAGAAAAGGTGTGTGACAGACTTGTTTTAATTAACTAGGTTATTTTGGCACGTGGCGTTGCACGTACGAAATTTATTTAGATTTGAAAATGTTAAAATATTATATTTATGTATAAAAAAGTATTTCACACAAAATATTTTTGGTATAATATAAAAGTTTTAATAATGTCTCAAAAAATGGGATTAACATAAATTTTTACTATGGTGTTTAAACTATATTGTAAGCATTATATTAGTATTGTTATTGATGTATTAATGTAGGTGTTGACAAAAAAATATTTTATTAATTCAGAAATAATTTATTTTTTAGTTGTTAAAATTAAAATAATTTTAACTCAATTAAGTAATTTACTTTTATAAATTGAAATTTAAATATTTAAAATAATATTTTATATTATTTTTATTCTAGTTCTCCAAATATTGTAAATAATTATGTAGTTATTTAAAAACAACCACTAATGAATTTTTCTTTAAAAAACCAAACTCAATAAAAAAATAAGTTTAACATTTAATGAAAAGTTATGATTTAATTAAATGTACAAACTATTTTTCTTCATGTTTATGTATGATAAAAAATCACATAATTAGCTAAGGAAAAACAATTTCTTATCATTACAAATTTTACAAAATCAAACTTAAGTAATTTAATATTTGTGTATGTATACTTTTTAAGAATAATACATTATAAAAAGGTTTTCATAGTTATTTTTAATTTTTTATTAAAAAATAGTTTATTGAGCCAAGACAATTTCTTATTTATTTTACATATTTTTTTATAGTTTTTTTAATTTTTAACTAAAAATAATTATCATTTTTCACTTTATTTTTTTATTTTTTCTCTTATATTTTTTTATTTCTAGTTCTTATTTTAATAATGGCAATGCATGAAATAGAAAATAACAACTACAATAATAATTAAAAAAATAGTCTAAAAATAATTGTGATTATAATTTAATAAAAGGGATAACTTTGTTAATATACTTGTCCGTTATTTTTTTCTTCTTTTCATAATAATATCATATTTTCTTATCTTTTGAAAGAAAAAAATATACTTTCTTAAATTTTTGGATTAGAATAATAATAGTAGTAATAGTTAAGTCATGAAACTTTTATTATTATTATAAATAAATAAACTATTCCAATTTTAAAATATTTTTTATTAGATTAAAATGATAATAACGTTAGAATATTTATGTATCTCATGATTCTCATCTAATCCATAACTTTTAGCTTTTTTTCCTATAACTTATGGCTTAGAACATGATTTCTTATTTAATTTTCTTATTTATATCAACTTCATCAACATTTCATCACTCGCATTAAGAATCCATGAGTGAGATCTTCTATGTGCGAATCCATGAGTGAGATCTTCTATGTACTTTTTTATATGTGATTTTTTATCATACATAAACATGAAAAAAAATAGTTTGTATATTTAATTACAAATTTTACGAAATCAAACTTAAGTAATTTAATATTTGTGTATATATACTTTTTAAGAATAATACATTATAAAAAGGTTTTCATAGTTTTTTTATTTTTTATTAAAAATTATTTTATTAAGGTAAGATAATTTCTTATTTATTTTACAAATTTTTTAAATTTTTTTAATTTTTAACTAAAAATAATTATCATTTTTTACTTTATTTTTTTATTTTTTTCTCTCATATCTCTTTCTTTCTAGTTCTTATTTTAATAATGGAAATCCATGAAATAGAAAATAACAACAACAATAATAATTAAAAAAATAGTCTAAAAATAATTGTGATTATAATTTAATAAAAAGGATAACTTTGTTAATATACTTGTCCTTTATTTTTTTCTTTTTTTCGTAATAATATCATATTTTGTTATCTTTTGAAAGAAAAAAAATATATTTTCTTAAATTTTTTATTAGAATAATAATAGTAGTAATAGTTAGGTCATGAAACTTTTATTATTATTATAAATAAATAAACTATTCCAATTTTAAAATATTTTTTATTAGATAAATATGATAATAACGTTAGAATATTTATATATCTCATTTAATCCATAACTTTTAGCTTTTTTTCCCTATAACTTATGGCTTAGAACATGATTTCTTAATTAATTTTCTTATTTATATCAACTTCATCAACATTTCGTCACTCGCATTAAGAATCCATGAGTGAGATCTTCTATGTACTTTTGTAGTAGTCTATTACGTTATACAAATTTACCCTCATCCATTTGTTATTAATTGAAAAAATAATTTAAATTTAAGGTTTTAAGGACTTTAAGTTTACGATAAACATTTATTTAATTATTTTAGGTATAATGATAACTTGTAAATTAGTAACTAACTATTAATCAATTTCTTTATTATTTTTTTAATATATGACTCATGCATATTGAGTTGCACGTTTTTTTCTGGAGAGGCGGGATTCAGAGTTGTGTCATCTAATTTTAATTATCAATTTAAAGATTCAAAAGGTTACTCATTGTAACAATATCTCATTTCAAAGCTAATTTAACTTTAACTTTCTAACAACTTTAAATTTACAACAAATATTTACTTAATATATTTTATGTACCTATCGTATGTTGTTTTGAATTATGTAGATCATGTATTAGACCCATAATATTATAATGATAACTAAAAATATAACCAATTTTTTAAAAAATATATCTTATCACTTTACCTAGCACAGATTTTAAGGTAAACAACATAATTTTTTATAGTTTAAATATTCTTTCACTTCGGACACTATAGTTTTAAGATTTACATTAAAAATCCTTTAATATCCTAAAATATTTTAATATAAACATTATAAGTGGTTAAAAAAATATAAAAAATGGTAAAAAGCTGAAAAATATTTATAAATATTGGAGGAAAATGTATAACCATAAATATTTGATGATTAGATTATAAAATATTAATTTTTAGTATTTTTTTTTACATATCTAACCTCATCCTTTTATATTATTAAAACTCATTAATCAACAGTTGCCACAATTAATTTTAGGAAAACTTATAAATTCTCTTTTTATTTTTAACTTTTATGATTTTCTTAACTTTAAAAGTAATTTTTTCTAAAAAAATAAACCATGTATTGGCTTGAAATTATAGTTAAATAATTAAAATAAAATAAATATTATTAACCCATGTAAAAAATATTTTATGTACAATATAAAATATTTCTTTCATAAAAATAAAATTAATGTAAATCATTTTGATAATATATGGCTAATATTGTCAATACTTATAAATAAACTTCTTCTCAATTATTCTAATAATTTTTTTTCTTTTTACCATATAATTTATGTTAGAAAAAGTATAAATATTACAATTTATTTTTCACTTTTATTTAGTTTGTGTTTCTTCAACTCTCTTAAAATCAATCACTTTACTAAATTTAATAATAAAATAAAACAAAAAATATTAACTTGAATAAAGAATATTATTCTTAAAATAATATAATAATAATTAAAATAATTTACATTTAAAAATATATTAATATACATAAGTTATATTTAACAAATAATTTAAATTTAAAAATAAATTAACTTATATTTTACTCATTGTGACTATTTTTCAATTCCATACTTTTAAAAATATTTCTCACATTGTAGCTCCATGAGTACATTACATAGATTGATTTCTTACAATATCTTTTAATATTAAAAATTTTCTTCCTATGAAATTATTCTTATGAACTTTTACTTTTATATATTTTTAAAATTTATCATTGTTTGTAATATTGACATGGGTGAAAAAACAATAATAAATTTTAAAAATATATAAAAGTTAAAGTTCATAAGAATAATTTCATAGGAAGATAGTTTCGGTATTTAACATATTTTAGTTCTTAAAAATATTATCTTTCTCTTTTGTATTTTAGAATTTAAATTATTAAATAATTTAAATAATTTTTTTGTTAATTATAATTTAATATTATGATGTGAATATTTTATTATAAAAAATCACCTTCTTTTATTTTTCATACTATCAAAAAATTATTTAATATAAATTTAAATTCTAAAGAATATATTTAATATACATTAATTATTCATAATTTTAATATTAATTCACTTTCAAAAATATATATATAGTTTATACAAATATAATTTATTTTTGCTAACTTTCTTAACTCGCAATACTAAGTAAATTTTCTATGATAAATCATTTAATAATTTCAAGCTCTTACTAAAAGTTATGAATATTATAATTGTTTATTAATTAAATAATTTTTATTTAATAATATAAATAAAATTGCATTACTTAATTGAAAAAAAAAATTATAATTTTTTTTACTTTATAATTTACTATTATTAGTGTTATTTAAAATATTATTACAAGCTACTCCCATGTGATTTTTTAAGAGACTAACGAATGTAGGAGATCCGATTTTCTTTCCACTTTTGTCATATAGGATTTTTTATTTTATTTTAAAATTTGTGTTGTTGTTTAACTTGAAATTAAAAATATTATCTAGTTTTTATCTCAAAAAATATACTAAAATTTCAAGAAATATATTTACATAATCATTAAAAATATACTCAAAATATTTATTTTGTAACATTTTATTTTTTATTATATAATAATAAAAAAATTATTAACTTTATTGATTAAAAAATTAAATATATTTTTGGATAAACTATATAAAGAAACCTTAAAGTTTACAAAATCTCCCACTTTGAACCCAATAGTTTTGAAATTTGCAATATAAGCCTGAAATTTGCAACGTAAACCTGCAATAAAATTGCAATTTCGGTCTTTCTAATAATTACAAAATTAAAAGATGGTAAAACATATTATTAAGTTATTTAATTATTTTATCAATCACTAATTATTTTAATTTTTTAATATATACTGGTTAATTTTTTAAGGGTGATGTTAATTCGAACCAATTAAAAATATAAATAATTTAATAGGTAGGTTAATTAATTTAATAGATAGGTTAATTAATTAAATAAATAAATAAATTAAAATGTTTAAAAGTCTATTACAATCAAATAACTTAATAGGTAGGTTAATTAATTTAATAGGTAAGTTAATTAATTAAAATGTTTAAAAGTCTATTACACTCTTAAATTTTTTAATAATTAAAGGGCATAGTAGACTTTTAAAGAATAAGGCCCTTCGTGCTTTTTATATAGTATAGATATAGATCATACTAGAATCTAAGTAGATAAACCTCTATTCTATAAATTAAAATATTCATTAATGCATGTGAAATGTATTCTAGAAATCCATAATTGAATTGTTCTTATTTGGGTTGCTGTTTGTTTGTCCTCAAATTTAAAGAAAACGTCAAAGGGCCAATTTACCAACCACAACCAAAAAGAACAAGAAAAAGAAAAGACCAAGAGAATGCATGGAAAGAACATTAGCTTAACTAGTCAACAAATTAAACCCCTTTTTTAAGTTCGAGTTATCACCGGTAATCATAACCAATGAGCTACACGTTAATTAGTCAACAAAGTAGAGGTGGTAGAAGTAATTAATTAACCTCCAAATTGCTTAATTTCAAAATTAACCTGAAAGCCATGAGAAAGAGAAACAGCTTCTTCCTTTTGTTTTGTATAGTTAAAAAAGAAAAAAGAAAAAAGAAAACTGAAACAGTGAAGTCAAGTTCGGGCAGCTTTGCCTTTTGCCTAGTTAATTGCTTCAATTATCTCTCTTTCATTAAAGGTCAATAGAAGGAAACTCCCTTCTTCTCATCACTTCTCACGCCTTATCCTGCGCACCTCCGCCCCTCCCTCCTCCTCCAGTTTCTCAGATCCTGCACGCCCCTTCTCTACCTGTGCTGATTACGTCGACCATCCATTTCTGGGTACGGATCCATCTCTTACCTGTAATTTCCTTCATCTTTCCTGATGCATGCGATCACCTCGATAACTGCACACTCTTTACTCCTTGAATTTGTACATGTATCTGAATCTGCTGTTTCCTCGTGTGTAATTTTGTTCTTTATGATGTTATGGTTGTGGATGTTTTTGTATCGATTTGCCCCAAAGGAGATCATTGTTTGTTTTTGACCGGTCTGCTTTTACCATTTCCAGGTTGGGTTAGGAGAATGAGTGCCTTTATTCTTTCTTGTGTTGACTGATTTAGAGCAAGTCAACACAGCCATTGCTTTACACATGACTTACGCTAATCAGTATGTGGTATAGGATGTAACATTTTGAGTATGGCTTACTTATTTTTACCCCTTGGGCCGAGTTTGAGCAGTGTGCCTTTTGCTTGTGTTTATTTTTGGGTATCTGAAAAGCATAGTCAGAAACATAAGGAAATTGCACCTGGAATATTTCTTGTTTGCTGAAAAATAGTCCTTGGTGTCTCATTGTGCCTTTTGTTTTGTTTTTGTTGTTCTTTATTTTCAACATCTACAAGAGCTTATTCTAGTCATTACATATCAGCGACCGGCATTCTTAAAGGTTTGAATCATGAGCTGCTTCGGCTGTTGTGAAGATGATGACATGCATAAAGCTGCTGACCATGGTGGCCAATTCCCATTGAAAAGTTCAGCAGGTAATTTGTACTACTTGAGCCAGAACACTTTAATGAGTATCTATGTCATTATGTAATTAAATTTGTTGAGATTTAACCAAGTTTGTTGGAATTAATGGTCTATCTTGCTTAAATGCACCATGATACTTTTTTTGTTCCCTTTTCCTCCCGTTTAACTTCTTAGGCTGAATGAATTCCAGCAATTTTGTGTGTATACAATCCACACAGTCATTAAAATCTGAGTTGAATTTTGACAAGCAGGAGCTTATGGAGGTCATAATGCATCTGAAGCAGCACCAAAGAGTTCTCAGGTTGTTAAAATCCAGCCTATTGAAGTGCCTGAACTATCCCTCGATGAACTAAAGGACATCACGGATAACTTTGGGTCAAATTCCTTAATTGGAGAGGGCTCGTATGGAAGAGTATTTTATGGAGAACTTAAAAGTGGGCAGCCTGCTGCAATTAAAAAGTTAGATGCCAGCAAACAACCTGATGATGAATTCCTAGCCCAGGTTTCATTGAGAATCAAACTATTATGCTTTCCATATACTTGAATTTTGAATGCATCCTAAATGTTTGTGCAACTTAACAGATTTCCATGGTGTCAAGACTGAAGCATGAAAATTTCGTACAATTATTAGGCTATTATGTAGATGGGAGTTCCCGTGTGCTGGCATACGAATTTGCATCTAATGGATCTCTTCACGATATTCTTCATGGTATTTCTAACGCTTCACTTCAACTGGGAGGAACTGCTAGCATTTGCTTGCTTGATACATATAGCTAATTATCTTGAGTCAATATCTTTTTAGTTTATTCCTTAACCCTATGAAATGTCCATGTTCTAAGACAAACCCATTAATTGTTTTGGTTATTATTCTCATTCTATCACATTAAAACAAAGAAAAACTTCTTTATGTGTACAAATGTGTTCTGTTACCCCGTTTCGCATGGTGCTAAAAAACTTTTGATGTTTTTGTTGGTTTTGTATGCTTTATATACTCAATTACTATGGAAGAAATCCATTGGACTGTCTGGGTGCTAGGCACTCTCACCTGAACCAAGAAAGAAGGGTCCACTGGAAATCCAACAACCTATTTGCTTATGTGAGGTTTTGAGATGTGTGATGATCAAAAGTTTAGAAGATTGCTATTTAATTTTGGACTTTATTAGGCAGTGAGAGTTCACAGTGCTTTTATCAAACTGCAACTACTTGATATATTTAGTTTGCTATTGTCATGAATAAGCGTGATTCCTGTCTTATTTATCTGTCTTGTTAATACAGGGAGGAAAGGTGTTAAAGGAGCACAGCCTGGTCCTGTTCTTACTTGGCCACAACGTGTAAAAATTGCTGTTGGAGCTGCAAGAGGGCTTGAATACTTGCATGAAAAAGCCAATCCTCACATCATCCATCGTGACATTAAGTCCAGCAACGTTTTGATTTTTGATGATGATGTTGCAAAGATTGCTGATTTTGATCTGTCAAATCAAGCTCCTGATATGGCTGCACGTCTTCATTCCACCCGTGTTCTGGGAACATTTGGTTATCATGCTCCTGAGTAAGCTGCTTATGGATTCTTGTTCATATCTGCCTGATGTAAATCAAATACTGTTTTGATTTTTGCCCAATGCTCCCCACAAGGGATGAATCCTTGTGGGTTGGTTGACATTTTGCTTCGATGCTTTATGTGGTAGCCTTTGTTAGGAAAAATGTTAGTAAAATGTGGGGTTGGTTGACATTTTGCTTCGATGCTTTATGTGGTAGCCTTTGTTAGTAAAAATGTTAGTAAAATGTAGAAGGATATTTTTCATAAATTGCCAAGTGGAAATGTTAGTAAAACGTAGTTTTTGTTCAGGCATTTAAGTTTGAAGATCTTAATGTAATAACTACTTAATGGTTGCAGGTATGCAATGACTGGACAGTTAAATGCTAAGAGTGATGTGTATAGTTTTGGTGTTGTCCTACTAGAACTTCTTACTGGCCGAAAACCTGTTGATCATACGTTACCACGTGGACAGCAGAGCCTGGTTACATGGGTACTAATTACTACTTCTTTTTCCCTTTTTATGCCGAGTATTTCTGTTTTCTGTATCATTGCTGATGAGTTTATTTTGGAACATGTTAGGCAACACCAAAACTTAGCGAGGACAAGGTTAAGCAGTGTGTCGATGCCAGACTACAAGGAGAGTACCCCGCTAAGGCAGTTGCCAAGGTAATTTACCTTGCTATATGGTTTGGTCAGGCAGTTGGAATTTGTTTAGTTACTTGTCGATCATCTAAAGAACAGTTCAATGAAACAATGTCCACTTACGTCCAACACTCTGTTCTGTAACATGAGAATTCGTGTTTGGTTTTACTTGATTGCAAAGGGACTATATATAGTTTGTTCCCCTCTTGATTGAAAAACTGAACTGTATATGCATGGCATTAAACATTAACCCTTTGTTATTCGCATTATTTACAGATGGCTGCTGTCGCTGCTTTATGTGTGCAATATGAAGCTGATTTTCGTCCAAATATGAGCATTGTGGTGAAAGCACTCCAACCTTTGTTACATGCTCGGCCCGCAGCCACTGGTGAAGCACCAAACATATAATTCTCCTTCCCCTACCTCTCGGGCTGTTCACTCACCGTGTAGAATATAAACAATATTCATTATGACAGAAGGTGGTATAGAATTATTTGGGAAACATTGTCTCTAAATTCCCATTATTTCTCATGTATTTTGATTTGTTCATAACGTTTGAAGCTGTTCTTCAGTTATATTTGTGTTCCCTTTTTGCCCTTTTATGATTTATTTATTTTGTTTTAAAAAAATAAATCAAAAGAAGTAATTTGATTTGACGACAAGAAAATCCGGACACAACTTTTCCTTACCGACATATAAGACAATTATATATGAACACTTAACTCCTATGTATCCAAAGTTTTTTTATCAAACTAATACTTCCTCCTTTTTTTTTAATATGTTTGTTTAGAATTAAACGTTATTTGGTTAAAAAAAAATTCTTACTTTTTTTTAATATGTTTACCTAAATAGTAAATGATTTTTAATAAAAGAATGAGGGAGTATAAAACAAACAGTTTCCAGTTAATTAATTGTCATGTCTGTGACTCTGTCTACATTCCAGAAGAGTTGTTGATGAACATGTGGTTAAGGTTGCCCATCAAATCTGCAGAACGCTTTCAATGTGTTTCAAAATCATGCCGCGCTTCCCTCCCATCCGGATTTCATCTACAATAATATCACCACCTCTTCTGACAATTATGCCGATGATGATGATGATCTCTCCCTGGCTTTCAATTTGCTTGCCCGCTACTCCCTGGTCTCTTCTTGCTGATCAAACCCTTGTGTTGCCCCGAATCCAGAATATGATGGTTTCCAGATTGTGGGTCATTCATCTTGTCATGGTTTAATTTGTTAGCAATTTCTAGAGGGAGAAGAGAGGATTGTTGTATACGACCCTGCAACCGGGGAATCAAAGTTCGCTCCTCCACTCCACGACGACGACAACGTTTTGGGTCCGTTTGCAACATGTTCGGGGCTTGGGTTTGGGTTTGATTCCGGAAATAAGGATTACAAGATTGTCAAGATTATGGAGGATGATAATGTCAATGGTGTGGGACTTGTATTATACGCGTACGTGTATAATCTGAGGAGTGATTGTCGGAGAAAACTGGATCATATCGATGTGCCTTGTATCTCTTTCCAGAATGCAAAAGATGGTGCCAATATTGGTTGGACCTACAGCTACAAATACAATGATGGAACATTTTATTGGCTTGTCAATCAACCAAATTTTATGACTAACGAGGTGTTCAAAGCAATCCCCACCTCGTTGAAGGATAAGTCCATAGCTGGAATCGTTACTAATTATAATCACCAAGTAGAAGGAGAAGGTCGATGGGCCTTAAAAGTGTTTCGAGATATGGGCGCTGCTTGAACCTGGATTGGCGCCCGAATCGTGGACTTTTATTCAACATTCATTAATGGGGATTTTGGAGGAATCAATTCATATTTAGAACTTGCACCGGACAACTCTTCATGTGTGACCCTGCAAACGAGAAACCAAATCGCTGCATACAAATTTTGGATCCAAATGCCATTGAAGAGCATGCAGCTGTGGTTGAAGAACTTACCATACAAGTTTTTCATTACGTGGCTTCCAAAACCCCTTTAAACCATACGTGATTATTGAATTCAATTCAAATTATATAATATGTAAATCCAAATTGTGAGATAACATTGTCTCTTTGAGTTTTAATGACTCAAACATGAACAAGGATACTATCACGCTTACTGTAAAAATGTTAGTTTAGCCTCAAATATATAGATTTTTTTTTTTTTATAAGTAGAGATAAAATTTGAATTTAAATCCGACTTTTCGTTAGGACATTAAAGTTTACTCAACTTATCATGTATATTGTGTGGTAAGCTTTTATTGATCAATCAATTTATACAGACACACTAAAACGTGTTCAACTTTTCAAAATAGACTATTCTCAGCATTTGACGCATGAAATTGAAAGTGATTCAAATTTGAATGCCTGACCGTGGATTGAAAAGCTTCGGCCACTCATTGACTGCCTCCGAGTTCTTCAGCCCTGGATAGAATGAGCCTAGAATGTTGGTTGGGCCCAGCGTATGCCATAAAAGTAGTCAACTGCATCTGACTTGAAAAACAATGTAAACGCACTTGCGGTCTCTAAACTATATTTAAATAATTTATAATTGGAATAATATAATTGTAATTTGTTACTCTAGCCATTAATGGTATGTAACTGTTTGTATAACAAAATAAGAGGTAGAGTCTCGCAGTCCATCGGTTCCTATTATGTTAGAATTTAAATTAGTCGGTATCTAATATAGTGATTAGAAATTGGATAGTTTTAATCGTAGATATGACTTTACTTAAAAGATAGAAATGGCAAACCTTGCACGTCAGATAACTGTTCATTTGAGCATCCCCACTTTGATAACTACTCTGCCTATCACATGCATTGCCCTCAAAAAGAGAAAAGGAGAAAACATGATTGCCTAACTTCCAAATCAAAAAGAAGAACCATTACGTATGTCGTCGGCGAAATGTGGTCCTAGGCTCCTTGCTCTTTCTTCTACTTCCTTAATCACCCAAAGAGAAACTATCACATATATTTGTAATTCGTAATAAAAAAAAATTATATTAGAAAAATTACTTTTTTTAAAATTCGATTGATTCAAAATATGATTATTTTTCTATGCGAAAGATATAAAAACGACACCCGGAGAGATAAGAAAATAAACTAAAAAATAGTGTATCGCTCAATCGGTTAACACGCTGCAATTAATGTTTTGTTTTTTGGTTGCATTAATATGATTATTATTATGTCTTGTAGTACTAACATATAATTGAGTTACACTTTGAATCATTAATGGTGGAGCATGCGTTAAAATGAAAAGAAAATAGATCACGTGAAACAACACAAGAGACGGGGAACTGTAGTGAGAAATCCAACAACATAGAAATACTCAAATGCATATGTGAGACAATAGTATATTTATTATTCGTAAAAACATGAAATTGATTAAATTAAAGAAATACTATTAGCAATGTCGGTGGAATTAACGCCATGACAGATGCTAGCTTGCTTGGACATGAGCTCAACCCAGAGAACCCAATCATTATATTTTCTGCTATGGAAAGCGGGTATATTAAGAGCATACATGACATCTCATTATTCTACAAAACATCTAAATAAATAACTATCCGAGACTGAGCTGAGGTGAGCAAGAAATTCAAGAAGTGGGTCGTGAAGGTCAAGAAAACTAATTAAACCGACAGTTTTTCTTTTTGTTTGTTTGTGTTTCTGCACATTATTGAGTGCAGGTGCAGTGGATCAACATTTTGTATTGTTTTTATGGAGAATCCATACACAAAACTTCGCATCGTGTAATTACTTACATCTCATACTCACATGTATAATTAATTAAACTGACGCTTTTTGCTAATTTTCCACAAATTAAAATTCTATTAATTTACATTTACATACAATTTATAATTTATTTTTATAATGTTCATGTCCTATAATTTATATATATCTTTATATTCCAGTGTCTGTGTCCGTATCAGTATTCATTGTATATCGGTGTTGAAAATGAGTCTAATGTGAGAAATTTTATATATTGTATATACAGGGACGGATCCAGGAATTATTTCCAGGGGGCGGCCCCGAAATTTTTTTTTTTGGAGTATTTTAAAGGGAAGACAAACGAGCTGAATGAAAAATTAGAAAAATGCTTAAAAGTATTTGTATCCGTCACTAAATAACATTTGATGATATTGATGGTGCTTCACTTCGACTTTTTCGACTTTTTCGCAAGTCGTTCTTCACTTTCATTTGAACCAACATTTGATGATATCGATGGTGCATGAGTATATAGTTTAATCAAATATTTGTCCATATAAAAAAAATTAATACAGTTAGCATATTAATTTAATGAATTTAGTTTCCTATAAATCTTTGCTTCCCTCTTGCTACTGTTTTGCATCTACTTCACAAATTCTTTCCAAAAAAAAACTAAAATGATCCAAAATAATCTCTATAAACTAATTATTACCAAATATGTCCAACATTAAATGCAATGAATAAAGATTGCATAATCTCTACGAGTTTAAAGATCATGGCCATGATTCATAAAGAGAGGGATTTGGGCTGGGCTGCATACTAAAAAAAATTGTTCCATTAGCCCAGGGTGGGCATCAGCCTACCCTGGCCCCCCTAGATCCGTGCCTGTGTATATATGATAATTCCTATCGTTTTTCGTTTCGTTTTGTATTTTTTTTAGATAATTTATGATTAATTTATTCAATATGAAGAAAAAAAAAGAGTATTTATCGGTCGTTTATTTAATATAAAAAATATAAATAATTATTTAATATTAAAAATACTTTTATCAATCATATTTAATTCCAAAAAATTATTTATTGAAATTTGGAGGAAATATATTATATATATGTATGGTAATTCCTGTCGTTTTTGTTTCGTTTAGTTTATTGGAGGCAATTCCTATCGTTGGTTGGAAAGGACGTTCGTCGGAAAGGACAGGAGCATAAAAGCAAATCTCTGCTTAGTGAAGATGAAAATAAAAACACGTCGTTTTTCAAAAAGGTTTGGGGATTACTTTGACAACAATTGACATACGTACGAGGTAGAAATAGGAAGAAAGTAGTAATACTTTACACCAGCCCAACCATATTTTCTAGTTAAAGAAACGAAGAGGGTCACTTTTATTTTTCCTTTATCTGCGGTTTCCCAATTGAGATTAATTTTATGTGGACCATTACTGTTATTTTTGTTATATATTGTTTTACTTTTGTTTTACTCTAGTTATGTTACTCCCTCCATGTTTTAAAGAATGACGTTTACTGTTCCGGCGCGCATTTCAATGCTACCGGATAACTCATTATATGACCTCAAAAAATTTCGTGTTTTTTTTCGAACGTACGTTAATCCTTAATGTACTTCTGAGAAAAAATTAGGAGCAAAATTATCTTAAATAGTAAATCATTCGGCCACATTAAAATACCTGTCAGAATAGTAAAAGTCATTTTTTTGTGAATGGAGGGAGTACCATTTTTCATTTTTCCTTATTCATCCGTTATAATAGAAACTGCTACCTTCTTAGTAATGAATAATATTTAATTGGTAATTAGTGTATCGTGTGTAAAACAATCGAAGCACGAAAGACTAATTAAACGAAACCGATTGAGAAACAATCCGAAAAATCGGCAGCAATTAAGAAACCCAATCTCAAATAGAACTGAAACACTTTCTAAGTACTGTGTACTCGATTCGGAAGAAATTGTTCGGTTTTTCGTGTTTGTGATCCAATTGTCATGCCTAGTTGTGATCCAGTTGACCATAGATTTGTCCACCGTTTACTTAATTTTTAATTCAAATATGGAAGAGCAAACGAACTAGAATACCAGCCGGTGGTTGCATGGGCAGAGAGCTAGGCCTAAATTATACCAATAGTGAACAAAACTAAAAAATCATAAAGGATGTAAATAAAAATTTAAAATTTACACTTATAATAAGAAATAAGAAAGATTAATAATTTATGTAAAAAAAACCAATTTTAATATTTAGAGAGTTAAATTAGACGTGTTAATAACGTACTATGAAAAATGTCGTTTTGCTACTGAATGTTACAATACACTTTATTTGATTTTTTGGTGTTTATTTTATTGAATATTACTGGTCTCGGAAAACACGGAGGGAGTATCCCACAAAAGAGAAGCACTTTGTTCACTCGCTGTTGTTCGGACGCGTGGGTAGTTGATTCGGGCCTACTTAGTCTTATCCTACGGCCTACGTCACAAAAAGAACATGATTGTCCAATCACGAGTCACCGTTGCACATTAGCCATTGTAATTATCAAATATTTCTTTTTCAATCAAAGAAAAATGTTAGTATTAATTAGCAGTTGTACGTACGCCTTCATTATCCATGGCATGATGTTTACATTATTACATGATACTACTCTCTTTTGCTTCAACACAACGGTATCCGTATCTGTATACAGTATACGTATATGTATCGCTTTGCTTGTTTCCTAATTATAATTATCTTGATTAATTTTGATTGGCTTTGTTACACTATACTTTAATTAACTTGATACCAGTAATTAACCACACACATAATAAACAAATTACACCATAATTTATGTTTAAATTGTGATAAAGAACCTAAATTTTAAAAGCATAATTACAAATTTGGTACTATTTGTTGTTTCATTTTTTACAAATCGATAAACTGTATTTAAATTTGCGAGCTTAACCATAGTAGTAATAAAACTTCTCTTAGAGCGTAGGCCTTTTTGTATTTTATTTTCTTTCTTTCTACATTAATATCCTAATGAAACCGAACAATTGTGATTGGACTATATATCTCCCTACTAATCAGAATATTCTTTTATTATGTGCATCTTTTTTATTTTCGAAAAAAAGAAAAAACAGAAATAAGTAGTACTATAAGTAGTAGTATTAGAAAGCCGGGTTACAAAACTGGCCTATTCGACCGTTTTTTTCCGATTCACATGTATATCCGATCAAATAATTTAATTAAACAAAAAAAAAATTTAGCTCACAATTTTTCTGATTCGATTACGGGTTGGTTCGATTTTTAACCTTCCATCTAATCTGAAGAGGAGATACATACAGGAAAAGTACACCACACACGTTACACAATACAGAGTCATACACAAAACGAGGGAGAGTAGAAGACGCATAAAATAAAGAAAAATAAAAAGGACAAGTTCTATTTGGTCACTCAAGTTTCTTCTCTTTCTTAAATATGCCACCTACAAATTTATTTTTGCAATCTTACCATTAAAGTTTTTTTCCCCATCAAATGCACCACCAATTTCATTTTCTTTAATCTTTTTTACTTTAATATCAACTACTTTTGTCCTAATTATTTTACACTTATTAAATTACTCTATTTTTGTTACTTTATTTCTTGATAAGTTTTTTTATTTTATTTTTATTAAACTTTAATAGAATATATATATATAAAGGTATTGATAAAAATATTTAACGAAGAATTGAAAGAATTAAAAGAAAGTAATTTGTGTCAATAATAAGTACTAAAATAATTGAGATAAAAATAGTTGATATAAAAACTTAAATATATAAAAGAAAAGAAATAACGACCAAAATGTTAATAAAAAAAAATATAGAAAATGATAGTGGTGATGTAGTTGACGAATCAAGAAAATTTTGGTGGCAAGAATGTATAATTGTTTCTATTGATGACATATTTGAAAGAGAGAAGAAAATTTAGTGGCAATATTGAATTTGTCCTTATCATTAAAAAAGAAAAAGAAAAAGGAGAGAGAGAGAGGAAAAAGGGGGGCATCTTTAAAAAAAAATTCTTATCGGAAGTGCGACGAGATAGGACACGCGGTGTGTGATGGCGGGACCCACCATTTCGATGTTGGGTGTATGGCACTGTTACATGCTCTGCTCTCTCTCTCTATCTATCAGTTTTCTTTCTCTCTCTATCACATTTCTCACATCCATGACTATGTAGGTAAAACTTAAAAGTACTAAAGATTGTTGGTGACTTAAAACATTATTATTGTTAAAAACATTTTTATTCTTCATTTTTTTTGTAACTATATATCACACAATGCCATAGGTCCACAACCTTGCAAAAACATTATTGTTTTCCCCCACTTGTTGTCCTTGCCTCCGTGATTTCCAGGCAAGAAGCCGATCTGGGTCGGCTCGGGCTGATTAATCTAAGCGCTACTTGCTTGCAAGTTGAGTTCTTTTTGTTTCAATCTGCTGTTCTCTTGTTGCAGTGAAGTGTTTTTTTTGGGGGGTTTATGATGTGTGCGCGTGGTTAATTTAGTTGTGATGAGGAGTTTAGTGATTGGAGTGGTGGATTCTGGGGGTTTAGTAGTTGATTAAGCTCTATTTGGTATGTGGGTTGCTCTTCATTGGAATCATGGGTGCGTTGGTGTTTTGTTTCTTGACTTTTGGGGTAGGAGTGAAGCTGATTAGGTGAATTTTGTTTTTAAAGTTGTGATCTTGGAATTTTAAGGTTTGTTTGATTTGGAAAATTTGGATCTTTCTGTGTTTGGTTTTGATCCATGGAGGCTAGATTTGGAGGTGAAGCTCATCATTTCTATGGTATGGATATGCGGGCTGTCGGGAAGAGAAGCTTGGAATGGGATTTGAACGATTGGAAGTGGGATGGTGACCTTTTTATTGCTAGTCCCTTGAATCCAGTGCAATCTGGTAGCTTGAACAGGCAGTTTTTCCCTCTCGGGACTGGGATTTCTACCGCTGGAAATTCTTCAAATAGTTCATCGTCTTTCTCTGATGAAGTGAATCTGGGGGGTGAGAAAGGAAAGAGGGAATTGGAGAAAAAGAGAAGGGTTATAGTCATTGAAGATGACAATTTGAATGAACAAGAAGCCGGCAGCCTTAGCTTAAAGCTTAGTGGAGATGGTTTTCCTGTTAGCCAAAGGGAGGATGGGAATTGGGAGGGGAATAGTGGAAAGAAGACTAAATTGGTTGGGGCTGGCACGAGTCGTGCAGTTTGTCAGGTGGAGGACTGTGGAGCTGATCTGAGCAATGCCAAAGATTACCATAGGAGGCATAAAGTTTGCGAGATGCACTCAAAAGCTACCAAGGCTCTTGTGGGGAATGTTATGCAGCGGTTTTGTCAGCAGTGCAGTAGGTATGCAGTTTTTTGCTGGTTACTTTGTGATGTATGTATTGTTCATTTCTGTATTGGTTACTTGCATGTTATTATGAGTTCTGATCTATTAGTACCACAAAACTTGGATGCCAAGTTGGGTCACAAATTAGTTTTAGCTCTGGGATGCTTGCTGTTCTTTAGGAAGTCCTCAACTTCCCACTCCCCACCCCAAAAGGAAGTGGACATGAGACTTATTTTCCTCCATTGTGCGGAGAAATTTAGTTGCTGAACTGAACTCAATTGTACAAACTACAAACTGCCGAAAATTGTTTCCTCAAGTGATATTTCGTTGAACTTTGACAGGTTTCATATCCTACAAGAGTTTGATGATGGGAAGAGAAGTTGTCGGCGGCGGTTGGCTGGCCATAATAAAAGGAGGCGGAAGACAAACCCTGATCCCGTTGGTAATGGAAATTCATTGAACGATGACCAGACCAATGGTTATCTGTTGATAAGTCTCTTGAGGATACTTTCTAACATGCACTGTAAGCAACTCCACATTTATCCTGTTAATAATTCTGTCTGGTTCTGCAGCCTTTTCTCTTCATTTGTTGCTTCATATTGGGGAGTTTTATTTGCTAGTTGACCTTATAGTTCAGTATTGTCCTTTTGTATGAGTGGCTTATATTTGGTGATTAATGAATTGCAGCCAATAAATCAGACAAGCCAACTGATCAGGATCTGTTATCTCACCTTTTGAGGAGCCTTGCAAGTCAGACAGTTGATGGAGGAAGAAATGTACTGGGGCTGTTGCAAGAACCTCGACATTTGCTGAATAATGGCACCTCGTTCAGAAATTCTGAGGTAGTCTCAACTTTTCTTTCTAATGGTTAAGTCACCTGACTGACCGCCTTTAATACAACATTTGACCATCCCTGTTTCTGAAACACTGTAGCAAGGTGTACGTGCAAATGATGCTAATGGTGCAAATACACAAACTACGTCTTCCATGAAATGCAGTGTTCCAAACAACTATCCTTATTCCGAAGTTCAGGACACTACTGTAGGGCAGGTCAAGATAAACAACTTCGACTTGAATGATGTATACATTGACTCGGATGATGGAATTGAAGATATGCCTGTCCCTACAAATGGGGTTACCAGCTCTCTTGACTGCCCTTTGTGGGTGCAACAAGACTCCCACCAATCAAGTCCACCCCAGACAAGTGGAAATTCAGACTCAGCATCTGCTCAATCACCTTCTAGCTCTAGTGGTGATGCCCAGGTATGATGCACGTTTCTCTATGCATTTATTGATATGGTGTTTGGAATTCTCTCCTGGTAGATTTATTAAGTCCAATCCCTGCCTACATAAAACTTTTGATTATGATGATTGCATAAGTCAGGAGTATTTTGTTCCAAGTCTTTCATTTTAATAACAATATATGTGGGTCCTTTTTGTTGGCAATTTTAACTTGTTTGGGAGAGTTACTAACTGTCTCTACAATAAAGTCCTAAAAGTTTAAGGTTTGACCACTTTGAGTTTCAAGTGGATCTCTCCATATGTAAATATGTTAAGACAAAGTGTCCAGTATCTTTCGGGCTACATGTGTAATATATCTTTTTCATCTCCTGTCATTTCAGAACCGAACAGATCGTATTATTTTTAAACTTTTTGGAAAAGAACCCAATGATTTTCCTCTCGTCCTGCGAGCCCAGGTACTTATAATCTAGATGTATATAATGCCCCCTTTGTCAGATATTTTTTGTTCAGTTTTCATAAAATATCTTTACATTATTTTTGGTGCATTCAGATTCTGGATTGGCTGTCTCACAGTCCCACGGAAATTGAGAGCTATATTCGACCAGGCTGTATTGTTCTGACCATTTATCTTCGTCAGCCTGAGGCTTCATGGGAGGAAGTGAGCTCTATATGCATATTGACCATTTCTGTTATCTTGTGCTTTACCAGGAAACATTTTTGACCTTAGAGTTTATTTGCCTTTTATATAGCTTTGTGGTGATCTTAGCTCCAGTTTGAGAAGGCTTTTGGATGTATCAGATGATACTTTCTGGACAAGTGGATGGGTCTACATTCGATTGCAACATCAAATAGCATTTGTTTACAATGGTCTGTTACCTTTGATTTCATAGTTACTTGGTATTTACTATAAGGGAGGAATACTTGTTTTTGAAAGATCTGGCATTTTTTTTGGCTACAGGTCAGGTTGTTGTGGACACATCATTGCCTCTTCGAAGTAACAATTATGGAAAAATATTAAGTGTTAAACCAATTGCAATATCTGCATCGGAGAGAGCTCAATTCATAGTCAAAGGAATGAACCTGTCTCGGCCTGGTACAAGGTTATTCTCTTTTTTGCATCTGGATATTGAGCTAAAGGAAATTGTGGGTTTTTTCTTTATGTGATCATCCATCATCAATTGGTTTGTCGTACTAAAAAGTCTCTGTTACCTGCTTTGGGTCTCCAGATTACTGTGTGCAGTTGAGGGTAAATATGTTGCTCACGAGAATGATGATGAGTTAGTGGATGATGGTGATTCCTTCAAAGGGCATGATGAGCCCCAATATGTTAACTTTTCTTGCTCTATCCCCACGCTGACTGGAAGAGGGTTCATTGAGGTGCATTTGCCTTCTATTTTTCTGCTCATGGCATGTTCTGTTCTTGTTTCACCCAAAAAAAACTTATAACCTTAGTTTCAATCCTACAAAAATATTATATTTTGTTGTGTATGAGATTGCGTGCATGCTTTCTGTTGTGGAGATATCATGTGCAAATAGGTATATAAGCTTAGGTCCGCATCTTATGATAGTATATGCTTCATGCTATTATTTTGGATAACTCTGGAAGTATTTTTGTCTGAGTTGATCTGCCAAGTTTGTATTTGCAAATGTGGTTTTATGGTTGTTTATGGAGATGTCTTTCTGCGAGCTGAGTTCATTTTTTTGTCCTCCAGATCGAGGATCATGGTTTCAGTAGCAGCTTCTTTCCTTTCTTAGTTGTTGAGAAAGATGTTTGTTCAGAGATCCGTATGCTTGAGGGGGCACTAGAATTTACTGATGCAGATTCTGATACTGAGGAAATTGGAAAAGTGGAAGCAAAAAATCAAGCAATGGACTTCATTCATGAAATGGGTTGGCTTCTCCACAGAAGCCAGTTGAAGTCTAGATTAGGCCACTCAGATCCTAACACAGATCTCTTTCCTTTAAGACGGTTCAGGTGGCTCATTGAGTTCTCCATGGACCGTGAATGGTGTGCTGTAGTGAAGAAACTCTTGAACATACTGTTCCATGGAATTGTTGGTACAGGAGAGCAATCATCTCTGAAACTAGCAGTGTCTGAAATGGGCCTTCTGCACAGGGTTGTGAGGAAAAACTCTAGGTCTCTCGTGGAGCTCCTCTTAAGATATACTCCTGAGAAATTAGCATCTGAAAATAACATCCCTGCAGCTGGAAGCCATGATAACATTTTGTTTAGACCAGATGTCTCCGGCCCTGCAGGTTTGACACCTCTTCATATTGCAGCTGGTAAAGATGGTTCTGAAGATGTCCTCAATGCCTTAACAGATGATCCTGGAATGGTAATGTTTCTCAAATTAGTTTATTCCTGAAATGCTTCGAAGGATTTCTATGAATGTGGCATTTCTGTTTTCTGCCTTGAACAATCACAATGTGGTAGCCTTTTCTTTTTTGCATCTTCAATCTGGTCTGCTTGTGTTGATGCTCACTTATGGTTGGCACTTGTTGTTAGGAATTAGGAATTCATGCAAACCTGGTTTTATTGTGTCATTCAAGAAATTACTTTGATTAGGATCCAAGTGACATGGTCGATCTAACCAAGCGCTGATACTGTTTTGTGTCCTACTGTTTCAACGATCTTTCTTTTTTACATGTAAATTTAGTAATAACTTAAAATAGAATGAATGGATATGGTGTCTTGAAGTCAAATCCTGCCAGATTTTTGTGCTCTTGATCTCTACTTTTAGGCTCTGGTTGGTTATTAGTCTGGTGCTCCTGGTCTCTATTATTAGTCATCTTCATTAGTAGCAAATGGAATGTCCTGCATGTTTTTTATAGCTTCTGCTTTTCTTTTCTTTTTTTCCGTAAATGTTTAGACTTGAAACAAAGAGCCTTGATTGTCTTCTTGTTTCGAACCGAAGCAAACTGCTCTGTTTATCAAGAGTATAATTCTTACAGCTCCATTTTTGAATCTTCACCTATGAATGATACTCTTGTGTCTGATTCAGGTGGGGATTAAAGCATGGAAGAACGCTCGCGACAGCACTGGCTCCACACCTGAAGATTATGCCCGCTTGCGTGGTCATTACTCTTACATCCACCTCATCCAGAGGAAAACTAATAACAAGAAACCTGGTGTAGGACATGTGGCGCTCGACATTCCTGATGCTCTCGTAAGCTGGAACAGCAATCAGAAACAGAACGAAGGGCTGACATCCAGCTTTGAGATTGGACAGGCAGCAATGAGACCCATACAGCGCAACTGCAAGCTTTGCACTCAGAAGCTTGCGTTCGGAGCAGCCAGCCGGTCTCTCGTGTACAGGCCTGCAATGCTGTCAATGGTAGCCATCGCAGCAGTCTGTGTCTGTGTCGCGCTGTTGTTCAAGAGCTGTCCGGAGGTGGTGTACGTGTTCCGACCCTTCAGGTGGGAATTGTTGGACTATGGAACGAGCTAAGGTAAATGATCGTTGACACCTTCCAACTGGAATAACCGTCTGTGATAGGTGCTGTGTGTATTATTATTATTACATATGTATGCGTTTATAGACAATGTAAAGTTGAGATTTCATGTATACTCGGTTGCAGTGCAGTGCAGTGGACAAAACCTCCAGATTCTGGTAATGTATTTGACTTATATATTTATTCATCCATTAGTGTAATAATTGTAATAATAAATCAGCATAAGTAAGAATATTGGAGTCTCCAGTTCGAGTCTCCTTGTTTACAAAGCAGCAAAATCTCTCCATAAAAAAAATGGTTATATTATATGGATCCGGCTCCTCTAGGAAATTAAGAAGTCAATTTGAGCAAATCTTAACCATATTATATATATCCAATGGTTGAGATTATCTAAAAATTTAATTAGTTTTGGAGTAAGGGGTTTTAATAGAATTTGATGCACTCTTGGCTTATCACAAAAAGAATGCAAAATTAAAGAAGAAAATAAAATAGAATTCAAGAAAATTCAAAAAAGAAATCCAAATAAATAATCAAAATTTCTAGAAATATAGAGTAAATAAGACAATAATTTTAAAAAATAAATTTCTTTAATAATTAAATAAATATATAAAATTGTATAAAAAATTAAGGAAAATATGGTAGAAAATATGAAATAGCCTCTGCTTTTATTGAAGGACAAAAGAGAAAATAGAAAGAATAAAAAATAATTAATTTTAAAAAAAAACATAATAATAATAAAATATGGAGCAAATGCAAATTACCATAAAAATGTTTAAATAAATAAAAAAGGATGTCGACTGTGGAAAATTATTTTGGCAAAGTCTATGTACGACAAGTTACGTTGAACGGTACTAGTGAGTAGTGAGTGATCAACCCCACCATTGACGTTGATTTGGGTAGGGGCAGTGCAGGGCCACTCATCACCTATCACCGATACATCAAGATGCTCACCGGAGTGAAATTGAAAACAACCTCCACCACAACTTTTCTGATCATTGATCAAAGATAAAAATTTGATTATTAAAAAACATAAATCAAAATAAAACTGACTTCTTTCAATCAGTTAATTTTTACTGGTTTCACTGCTGACATTTCTCTTAACAACAAACCAAATTAAGCCAAGCCATAACAACCACTCAAACCAATTTCATCATAATTACCAACCATGATATTAGATCAAGAAGAGGAGAAATTAATTAGCAAATTAAACATAAACTTGAAATTTAAAAAAGAAAATTAACAAGAACGGAAACCCTAATTAAAAGAAAAATTAAGAAAGTAAGAAGAAACAACACAAGGACCTTAATTAACTAGCTAGATCCATTGTCAGCAGCAGAAGACACAACTGGTTTCCTCAACACGATGACATACATTGGAGTAAAAATCCCAGTCTCTCCTCCTCTAGTCAAATCATGCGCCACATGATACAGCATCTCGTGCACATCCACCACCCCTTTCGGCGCAATCCTCAGCGCCGCCAGCACAGTAACCGTCAAATGATTCCTCCAGTACGCAATCCTCCCCATCTTCAGCCTCAACCACCACGGTCCCCGCGGCGGCTTCGAGAAATCCTCCTCCTTCACCACCTCAAACCCCACCCTCCTCGCCACCTCAGTCACATCTTTATAACTCCTCAACCCAGGCAGCGCGTTCCCCCTCTCGATCCCTCTGATGACCTCCACGTGCCCCTCATTCTCCGGATCGTACAAATCTGTCGTCACCCACTCTGATGAGAAGTACCTGCCTCCGGGCTTCAAAACCCTAAACACCTCCTTGTACACCTCCTCCAGTTTCGGAGCGTGACACGTGGCCTCGATCGAGTAGGCTCCGTCGAAACTCGAATCATCGAACGGCATATTCAAGAAGTTCCCGCAGACCACCTCGCACTGTTTGTCGAGGCCTGATTTCTTGTTGTGGGACCGGGCGCGCTGCACCTGGTACTCGTTGATGGTGATCCCGACGACGTTGGCTCCGGAATGGGCCGCGATTGCCCTCATGGGCCCGCCCACTCCACAGCCCACGTCGACGATCCTGTCTCCGGGGCCCACGCGGAGGCTGTCGACCGCTTGTGCCTCGAAGACGCGGGTGTCTTCGCGGTGGGATCTGCCGGGGGAGGTGGGGGAGAAGTGGAATGACTGGCCCCAACCCCACTCGTAGATGTCGGTGACGAGGTTGTAGAAAGTGTCGACGAAGAGGGGGACCTGGTCGCCGGCGACGGTTTGGAAATACTGGGTAGGGTTTTTGAAGAAGGAGGCGTATCGACGGTAATTGGATCCGACGTTTTCGGGGGAGATGGAGCCTCCGGAGAGCTGGGAGGCGGTCTTGCCGCGGACTTCTGCGGCGCCGAAGACATAAAAGAACCAGTAAAAGGTGAAGAAAAGGAGGGAGAAGGTGAAGAAGAGAGAGAAGTAAATCATGATTACGATGGGAGAGAGATAAAGGTGTTGCGGTGACAGAAGGAGTGTGTGACTGTGTGTGGTATTGTATTTGTAGGAGTGTGAGAGTACTGCTAATATTTGAAACGAAAAGAGTGAAAGAAGTACGTAACGCTAATGTAGGTGGCGTCACTGTTGGCTGATGTTGACTAAAGATTTTTTATCACTTTTTTTTTTTTTACAAAGTTAGAATTGAAAAAGTAAAATGAGATGTGACATTTGTCTTTTATTTATTTTTTAATTTTAATAAACGAAACGTAGTAAATCTCTTATATTTTTTTATATGTTTATATATTATCATTAATTATAATATCAGAAATAAAATTAATAATTTACGTCATAAAAATGACATGCAGTGATTACTTGAATTACACTTTACGTGCTTTTACGTTTGAAAAACCTTTTTGCTTAATTATTTATTTCATATATGGAATGGATGAGTGACGTGTGGCTTGTGAATCGTGATGCATCACGGGATGAGTTTTCTTTTTTCTCTTTTTTGGGTGTTTTTATGAAAGTGACGGTCCTCACAAAAGAAGAAATGAATTTGGAGTGTAATGGCGCCATTGATAAGTGACCTCACTGCGAAGAGTAATGCCACCGATGCAAGCAAGGGCGGAATTAGGGGCTAGCTAGTGGTCCGGGATTCCCTTAAAAACATCAGTAACTTCTAATAATATACTGTTATTTTTCAAAAGTTTGTTTAATTATAATATGTCCAAGGAAGTAATTAAGATATATATCCTCATAATCTTCACAATTAACCCGCATATTCCACATTAAAATTGCTAATTAAATTCATATTATGAAGTAATTAAGTAAAATTATACAAAGATTTATCTAAAAAAAATAGATGGAAAATGAGTTTCAATATGGAATCTTCTACCACCACTTTATAACTTCTAAATTAATTCAAATTATAAATATGATTTATATTCTTCATTGGTTTTCAAATATTGAAATTTTAAAGTTTTTAAAAGTTCATGTTTTTTATTTCTTTTATGATTCGCGCAACGTGTAAATTTGATACTAGTTCGTTTAAAAGATTAGAAGTATATATATAAGCTCGATTAGAAGTATTCATACCACTACCCTGTTAAAATAAATCGAGCTTATATATATACTAGTTTGTGCACCCTAGCTTCAACTTTGGCTATATGCAAGAACACGGCAAGTCTTAGAAATGAAGATGGCGATCATCATGAAGATTCCATGGCAAAATCGACAATTCATTGTGAGTGCCGAGAGAAAAGTGAAAAGAGAGGTCACGATTTGATATCAAAGATTGTTTTTTTCCTTTAGATACGAGGATTTCATTTTTATTGCTTTGCGCTCGTCGTATGCTGTTAATTCCTGCTCCACATCTCCATAATATTGTGTACGTAAGAACTAAGAAGAGCTTTCAAAGGACCATGCAGTTGGACATAACCAGATTTAAACTCAAATTTTACTATTATTTATTAACTATAAAATTATTAGCATAAAATATATTTTTATGTATATATAATATAATGAGTTGGGATGGACGGGTCAAAGGGTTTTAATATTATAAGGCCCAATGCTATCCTTCAAAATTTAAAGCCCCGGTCCATTAAGCCTTAGGCCCAGGCTGACCCAATGGACAACCCGCTCATTAAGTGAGTTTGTTTTAATCATAAAGACCACATAATTCTGTATTATGCATATATTAATTAATTTGATTGAAGATTTAGCGATGACGCTAAGATGTACATCCATCTTGATTCGTCACCCTGTCGCCAATAACACAAGAAGCTATGAGGCTGGTGTTCATCATACCAGTACTTTGCTGGATCCTTTCTAGAAACTACCTGCAGAAAAGACCCAAGCTGGACAAAATCATTTGATGATGAGAGTTTTCTTGTTAATGTAAACTAAACTAAACAAGCACATAATTCTTGAAACCGCAATGCTCAAAGAACTCTATTACATTCTCTCGAGGCCCGTGGTATACAATCTTTGCCTTCTGCCATCAGAATAATGTCGTCGAAGAGATAGAACGTTTCAGGAGCCGGCTGAAGAAGTGCAACTAAAATGGTGGAAAGCGTTATGTGCGCCAATTGTTGTAGACAGCTAACTATCTGGAAGGTTGTTGAGTTGTCTAAACCATTTGATATTTCGTCCATAAAGAGAGCTCCTGTTGGAGCAACTGTCATCTCCCCTGCCAATGCCAAATGAACAAACTAACAATCAAATTCCTATCTTCTTTGTAATGTTCCTGCAACCTAAAGGCACACAAGTGTCAGCCCAAGTATTGTTTTCAATTTCATACTACCTGTTGTCAACCTTTTCTTTTGACCACCTGAAATTCCTCTCCTCATTGCATCCCCGACAATAGTTTCCGAACAAATAGCCAAACCTAGGATCTGATCAATAACAAAGGTTGGAGCAAACATTGTCAGTCAATAGATTGTGGATATGTAGAATCTTCTTTTCCATTGAACTTTCTGTTGTTATAGTGGTCACCTTCAGAATGTAGTCTGTTTGAAGACTTCTTTTCAATCCTTCTATTGAAATTGCCTGTAGGTACAACTTGTCAGACAATTAATAAGTAAAAGTTGGAACAATTCATTCGGTTAATCTTGCCATTTTGTTTACTTAATCTTGTTTTATATAGGAAAACCTTTTAAGGACCGGTTCAATCTTCCTGAAAGTGCCTGCAAGAAAGTGGTTCAATCTTCCTGAATTTATTACTCCCTCCGTCCATTTTTAATGAACGCTTTGACTTTGGGCACGCATTTTAAGGAGGTCGAATAATTTACTATTTGCTCCTAAAAAATTCCGTACTTTTTTTTGAATATACGTTAATCCTTAACGTACGTCCGAGAAAAAATTCGGGGCAAAATTATCTCAAATAGTGAGTCATCCGACCTCCTTAAAATGCGTACCTAAAGTCAAAACGATAGTTATTTATGGACGGAGGGAGTAAAATATATTGATTCTAGTACTGTTTAGTAGTTGAGAATTTATACTTTTATTTCTATTAAATGTCTACGTTTTTGTTTCTACTAGCTAGTTTGGGCACGTGGAGACAATTTTTTATATGAAATTAAATAGTTTGTTTTAAATCTTGTTTATAAAATAATTTTGGTCATTTGAAATAGATAATTTAACATAATAGAATTTAAATATTATTCTAAGGTAATATATAACCAACCATACTAATAATAATTATTAATAAATAATGTAGCTTAATAGTATTTAAATATTGTTCTAAGGTAATAAATAACCAACCATAATTATTATTATTATTAATAAATAATGTAGCTTAATAGTATTTAAATATTATTCTAAAGTATTATAATCAACCGTATAAATTGTTAAGCATACTAATAATAATTATTAATTATAAAGTGATTTTACTATTTTTCTTGTTTGATCTTTTTGATCAGTGGCTCATACTCATACAATTCATCAAATTTCTTATTTTTGAGTCTTGTTCCTTTCCTTGTCTCTTTTTTGTCTTCAGCTTCGATATGTTCATTAATGAGTTTAAATCTTATATCCCTCATCGTTTGTGTTTTCTGCTCCTCTTCAATATCTTCGTCAATGAGTATCAGTGTGGGCAAAATAATTCTTTCATCATCTTATTTTTTTGTCTCTTTTCTTTTTCATCTTGGTTGATTTTTTAGCTTGCTCTTGATCATTTTCTTCTTTGATTTTCTTGATTCATTCGTCTTTGTTTTTTCATCTTGTTGTTCTTACTTTTATCCTTGTCGTATTGTTCATATTTTTTTTAGTTGCATTATTCATTCGAAGTTTATTCTGTTGGCTCATTTTCAAAACTACCGATAATAACTCCTCGTCTTCATTATTTTGTTCTTCAGATGTTCCTCTTTTTAGTTGCATGAACCTCTTCAGCGATAAATGCATTCCTTTGTCGTTTGCTCTTATTTTTTTCGGTGACCTTGACTAAGAAATCAAATTCCTTGTCCTTGCAAGTTATCATTTTTCTATAGTGTGACGACTTCTCTTTTTCCTGTTACATTGCGAATAATATTAGTATTTTTTCTGTATTAAAATTAATCTAGTACCACTATTGTAAAAAAATTACTTTGTTGTTAACTGATTTTTTGTATTTCTTGATGTCACAACCTATTAGTGTTTCTGACTCATAAAAAAGAACAATTGTTGCTTCATTCCCACCATCATTAACTTGTAACCTCAGCATGCACTTGAAATTGTATGTGGATTTGTCGATAGATATTTTTATGTTTAAAATAAAATAATTAAATTTTTAAGTTGTTAGGAATTACCTTGCAATTGTCTCAACGCAACTTTCATACCTGTCACAAGTTGCTTGTCCTGCTTGAACCTCACCCATGTCAAATACTTATTTCTGCACTTTTTACATGATTCATACCATGTTGTCTTTTATTGATCACTTCTATAATAGTTGTTGTTAGGACATAGAAAGACTGCAAAGTAATAATAAGAGTTAATGTTAGTTTTTTCATTTATGCTCATAACTAATTATTTTGCTTTATGGTTGGAACTTGTTGTTTTGATGATGTAATTTTGTTAGCAATTTGATCTATAGTTGCTTTGTTTGCATTGTCCATTCTCTATGAACGTGATTTGATTATCTTCTGAGTATCTTTTTGTTGAGGCTAGTTATGGAGAAACACCTTCTTTCATTTTTCATACTATCAAAAATATATTTAATATAAATTTAAAGTCTAAAGAATTAATTTAATATACACTCAATATTCATAACTTTAATATTAACTCTTGTACTATTGAGTGACTTAAATGTCACATACAAATTAATTAATTCATATTTCTAATAAAATTTTACCATAAATATATATATTTTAAATAAATTAAAAACCCGATGTCAATATTTTAGTGTGACCACAACACAAAAAATACTTTTTTCTAATTGTGAAAATTTTCATGTTTAATTAAATAAATACTATAAGAATGCAAAATTTAAAATATTAATAGGAAAAATTAACATCAAACGCACAACAAGCCAATTATAAAAAAACAATACATCAATTTTAATTACAGAGTCAACGAATGTTTAAGAAAATGAAAAGTATTTGTATAGACGACTGTTAAAATTGTCATTCGTCTATTTTACTCACAAAGGAAATTGTCAAGAATAATTTCATAGGAAGATAATTTCGGTCTTTAACATATTTTGGTTCTTGAATAAATTATCTTCCTCTTTTGTATTTTAGCATTTCAATTATTAAATTATTTAAATAATGTTTTTGTTAATTATAATTTAATATTATGATGTGAATATTTCATAATAGAAAATCACCTTCTTTCATTTTTCATACTATCAAAAAAATATTTAATATAAATTGAAAGTCTAAAGAATTAATTTTATATACACTCAATATTCATAACTTTAATATTAACTCATTTTGTTTAAAAAATATAGTTTATACAAATATAATATATTTTTGCTAACTTTCTATGTAATCTTTATTAAGATTAAGATACTTAAATAATTATTAGTTCAATTCTTTATGAATTCTTAATTAATTAATATTAATTTAAGAATAACTTATTTAAGAATATTAATTAATATTCTTAAATAAATAAAAAATTAATTAAATAAAAATTAAAGAATTAAATTAAATATATTGTCAAATGCAAATTAATTAATTCATATTGTTGAGTTACTCTCAAGTTTTATATGAACATGAAACAATAAAAACTAATTAAATTTTAGCATTAATATGTTTTTTTCAAAATAAATAAAAAATCCAATATAGTACTAAGATATCAATATTTAGTGTGACCGCAACACAAAAAATATTTTTTTCCAAATAGTGAAAATTTTGCATGTTTAATTAAATAAATACTAAATTCAAAATATTAATAGGAAAAATTAACATCAAACCCACAAAAAGACAATTATAAATAAACAATACATCAATTTTAATTATACAGTCAGCGAATGTTTCAGAAAATAAAAAGTATTTGTATAGACGACTGACAAAATTGTCATTCGTCTATTTTACTCACGAAGAAAATTGTCAAGAATAATTTCATAGGAAGATAATTTCGGTATTTAACATATTTTGGTTCTTCAATAAATTATCTTTCTCTTTTGTATTTTAGCATTTCAATTATTAAATTATTTAAATTATTTTTTTAATTATAATTTAATATTACGATGTGAATATTTCATAATAGAAAATTACCTTCTTTCATTTTTCATACTATCAAAAAAATATTTAATATAAATTTAAAGTCTAAAGAATTAATTTAATATACACTCAATATTTAGAACGTTAATATTAATTTTTTTTTAAATATAGTTTATACAAATGTAATTTATTTTTGCTAACTTTCTATCATAATGTTTATTAAGATTAAGATACTTAAATAATTCTTAGTTCAATTCTTTATCAATTAAAAGAAATATTAATTTAATAATATTAAATAAATTAAAAATTAATTAAATAAAAATTCAAAGAAAATCCAAGAATTAAATTAAATATAAAAATTAAATATATTGTCAAATACAAATTAATTAATTCATATTGTAGAATTACTCCCAAGTTTTATATGAGCATGAAACAATAAAAACTAATTAAATTTTACCATAAATATGTTTTTTTCAAAATAAATAAAAAACCAATATGGTATTAAGTTGTCAATATTTAGTATGACCACAACACAAATTTTTTTTCTCCAAATAGTGAAATTTTTTCATGTTTAATTAAATAAATACTATAAGTGAAAAATTCAAAATATTAATAGGAAAAATTAACATCAAACGCACAAAAAACCAATTATAAAAAAACAATACATCAATTTTAATTACAGAGTCAATGAATGTTTGAGAAAATGAAAACTATTTGTATAGACGACTGTCAAAATTATCATTCGTCTATTTTACTCACGAAAAAAATTGTCAAGAATAATTTCATAGGAAGATGATATCGGTATTTAACATATTTTGCTTCTTCAATAAATTATCTTTCCCTTTTGTATTTTACGATTTCAATTATTAAATTATTTAAATATTTTTTTGTTAATTATAATTTAATATTATGATGTTAATATTTCATAATAGAAAATCACCTTATTTCATTTTTCATACTATTAAAAAAATATTCAATATAAATTTAAAGTCTAAAGAATTAATTTAATATACACTGAATATGCATAATTTTAATATTAAATTATTTTGTTTAAAAAAATATTGTTTATTGAATATAATTTATTTTTGCTAACTTTCTATCGTAATCTTTATTAAGATTTAGATACTTCAATAATTCTTAGTTCAATTATTTATCAATTCTTAATTAATTAATATTAATTTAAGAATATTAAATAATATTCTTAAATAAATTAAAAATTAATTAAATAAAAATTCAAGAATTAAATTAAATATAAAAATTAAATATATTGTCAAATACAAATTAATTAATTCATATTGTTGAGTTACTCTCAAGTTTTATCTGAGCATGAAACAATAAAAACTAATAAAATTTTACCATAAATTCTTTTTTAAAAATAAATAAAAAACCTAGTATGTTATTAAGATGCCAATATTCAGTGTCAGCGCAACAAAAAAAACATAAATTGTGAAAATTTTGCATGTTTAAAAACTAATAAAATTTTACCATAAATTCTTTTTTAAAAATAAATAAAAAACCTAGTATGTTATTAAGATGCCAATATTCAGTGTCACCGCAAAAAAAAAAACATAAATTGTGAAACTTTTGCATGTTTAATTAAATAAATACTATAAGAATGCGAAATTCAAAATATTAATAGGAAAAATTAACATCAAACGCTGATAGCATGTATTTTATGCATGTTTTTCCTTCTAGTTTTGCCTTGATTTAGGCCTTGATACTACTAATCCACTCGTATTTCCATCTTTATCACAGATCAAGGCCAAGAAGGAGAAATGTGCGAAAAGACATACTTTCTGGGTATTTTTGCGGACTCCAAGCTTCAAGGCCATCGTCGAGACCAAGGACCAATTTCTTCATCGAGGCCTATCATCGAGGCCTGTCGTCGAGCCCTCGACGGATCAAGAGCTTTAAATCCACGTGTCCTCGCAGTTGTGCTTCTCCGTGTCCCCTCAGATGTCTTTCAGAATATTCCCAGAATATTCCCTGAGTTGTTGACCCAGTCGTCGAGGCCTCGCCCGAAAGGAATATTCCATAAAGATTCTCACGAGATCCCATGAAGACTCTCTTCCAGAACATTCCAGAACGTTCCAGAATGTGCCCAAAGATGCTGATCTGCCCTCGACATGTCATCGAGACCTCGACAATCTTATCAAGACCTCGACAAGTGCAAAACGCCATATCCATGTGGCTCCACTCCAATCACTCCACGTGTCCTCCCTGGTGCATGTCAGATGTTCTGCGTGGATCCCAAGGAATATTCCCCTTTTCTGCCATCGTGGGTCACCCCTTTTGCAGGAGCGTGGGCTCCTTGTGTTGTACTCCCCTTAGCTGGAATTTTGTCCCTTAGTGGGTGGCTGGTGTATATATACAACCTTATGTGCTAGGGTTTCAGCACCTCATGACACTTTAGATATTTTACTCTTAAACTAATTTCAGTAGCCTTCTTCTAGTTCATTAGTTTTGGGACTTGTTCCTCCCTCTTCTCTCCATAGCTGCTGGCTCCAAGCCTTGTAACAAGCACCATTAATCAAGTTTTATCCTTTACTCTTCCTTTATCTTTTATTATGTTATTTCCATCTTTTATTTGTTTATCTCTTAACATGAGTGGCTAAAACCCACGTTCTTGGTAAAGGTGTATCGAGGGTTGCTTGGGTAAATTCGAGGCCTGATTGCTCTTAACATGTTCTCTTTGTTATATCTAGTTGCTTGTCATTTTAATTCCATTTTTGCTTAGGGTGATTCGAGACCTGATCAACTTTTAATCTTCCCTTTGTGATTATTGTCGTGACTCTGCAGTGATAACTAGCGTGAGACTGTTGGGTAGGTGTAGACAACTAGATTAGTGTTCTCGGGTAGATCTGGGTTCATTCGTCTAGGGCACGCAGCTGGTTAGGGTCCTGTCGTGATCCTGACAAATTGAGGCATCGATCCCTAGATGTGTCTTTCTTGTTCTTTATCGATGCTCTGATATTCTGTCCGCTTTGTGCTAGTGACAAGCTAAAGTGAGAAAGGTTGTCTTTTGATGACAAGATAGGTGGCTGAGAGGATATCAAAGGATCGAGGCCACCTTATTAACAGTGAAAACGGGGGGTGACTCCTTACGAAAGAAAGCAGGGGGTCTACGTGAAAACATGACCCCTATAGCACGTATGTAACGTTAGAACGGAAAATCTTTGCGCTGATGACAATCGAGCCCTCGACGCAACCTAAGAAATCCCTTTACCAACTTCCCTTCTCCTTGACTTATTATCTTTGCTTATTAATCTAATTATTTATTTTGTGTTTTATTTTATCTCTGATCTTTATTATTATTGTTTACTCGTCGTGGCCTCGATTGTCATTTTTAGTAGTTAGAGTTGTTAGCTCTGATCACTCTCTTGGTTAACTTGATTAACCTATAAACCCCCCCTCCCTTTTGTTATCGTGATTCTGTGCATTTTTACTTCTGTCATACAATCGAGGGCTTGATCTCGTTTCTCTCAATCTCTGTGGTTCGACCCTGTTACCGCTTTACACAAATTAGTTTGTGCATCTAGGCCTCAGGAAATATATTATTTTTGACCCGTTTCGACGGCGAGTCAAATTTTGGCGCCGTTACCGGGGATTTTGACGAAACTGATTTTTTCTCTTTTGTTTGCATGACTAGGAGATCTGCACCAGACCTACTACCCCTCGATCACGAGCTTACTCGAACTGAGAAAGGACTTCGAAGACAGGCCAAAGGACCATCTACTAGTCGTGGGGAAGCCTCACGTTCTGCCCTCGACAGTCATCGATCTCACTTGGATAATCACGGTATTCTATTTCATCAAGACCTCGACAACCCAGTTCTACACACTATGGAACAAGATCCACCTCCCCACCCTCCTCTTCCTCCAGGTCCCGATCCTCCACCAAACCTCCCAACCCTTGACGACCTCAATGCTGCCCCTGAAACACCAAGCGCTTGCATTGATTGGCCCACCATTCCCTATGACTGGACGCTCAAGTCAGCAGTCATGCACCATCTCCCTCTTTTTCGTGGCCTAGCCAAAGAAAACTCTCATCGACACCTCCAACAGCTCCACAATATCTGCGAGGCCATGAAGCCCACCAATGTCAGCATAGAGCAAGCCAAGCTCCGTGCCTTCATGTGGTCCCTCAAGGACGATGCCCTCTATTGGTTCTACGACCTCCCTCCTAAATCCATTCGATCATGGCCAGAAATGGCCAAGGTTTTCACGGACAAGTATTATCCGGCGTCCATGGCCATGATCACTCGCAAGCAGTTGGTCTCGATTCTTCAGAAGGATACAGAGAACCTCGATCAGTATTATGAGCGCTTCAAGAAGATACAGGCGTTATGCCCTTCCCACAACCTCACCGAGCATGCCTTGATCCAATATTTTTGTGAAGGTCTGCGAGCCCACGACAAGGCCCTGCTAAATGCCGCCGCAAATGGCTCTCTCACTCGTCTCACTCCATCTGCTGCTAAGGCCACGATCGAGCTCATGGCAAAGAATGCAGTGCCCATGACCAGCAACAACAATCAAGACGCCCGCTCAACAGCCATGGAAAATCAATTGGCCGCCATCACGGGCATGCTTCAAAACATGGCATCGAGACAGCCTATCCAAATGAAAGCTTGCCAAATTTGCCAATTCTCAGATCACGCCACCGATGCGTGCCCATTCATTCCTGAAGAGATCCAAGTAAATGCAGCGGGAGGGTATCATGCCCCATATGGCCAAAATTACAATCAGAATTGGAAACAGGCCAATCCCGGATGGGTGAACAACCATCAATCATCGGGGCCTCGACAATAGCAACAAAACCTCTATGGAAATCGACCTCCTCCTTGCAACATGTTGAACTTCATGCCCATGCCTAGCTACCACAACAATCAGTACCAACATCAACCCCCTCAAGGTCAGACCTTCACCGTACCACCGGTTGATGAAATAGATCATGAAAAGAAAATAGCTCATGAAAAAAAGGTAGCAGACCTCGAGAAGCAAGTGAGCATCATGATGGCTGAAATGAAAGAGTTGAAAAATCAAGGTAGATTTCCTGGGCAGACTAAGGCCAACCCAAAGCACAATGTGTGTGCTATGACTCTTCGCAGCGGTCTCCAATTGCCTTCTCGCGAAAGTCAAGACCTCGATGGCAACCCATCTAGCTCCTCTCTTCCAGGCCTCGACGATGAATCTGTCGAGCCCTCGACCAAGAAGAAGCAAGTTCCTAAGCACAAGGAGGCCAAGATACCAGAATGTATGGAAGATCGCATCCGCTCTCCTAGAGGAATGGCCCCGCGTAATGATAAAAGTCCTCCTGAGTTTACCCAGGAGTATATTCACAAGATCCTTGAACCACCCTTCCCTCAAAGGCCGGTCAAGACCAAGAAGGAAAGTGAGGATCGTGAGATTTTTGACATGTTCAGCAAAGTCCAAGTCAATATTCCTTTGCTGCAGGCTATTAAAAATGTTCCTCGGTATGCTAAATTTTTGAAAACTTGGTGTGCTAACAAATGTAATATGATAGGTGTGAACAAGATTTGTGTAGGTGCGAACGTCTCGGCCTCGATCCAGCGAAAGATACCGCCCAAGTGCAAAGACAAAGGTATGTTCACCCTCCCCTGCAAAATTGGCACTACTGATATTGGTAGAGCTATGTGTGATTCAGGTGCAGGTATCAACGTCATGCCCTTGACGATATACAATAGTCTAGGCCTTGGATCCCTCAAGCCCACCAAGACCTCGATCCAACTAGCTGACAAATCCGTCATCCATCCTAAGGGGGTCGTTGAGGACGTCTTGGTCCAAGTTGGTGATTTCATCTACCCAGCCGATTTCTTTGTGATTGACATAGAGAATGAGAATTCTGTCAAGGCCTCAGACATGCTCCTGGGCAGACCATTCCTTAAGACAGCAAGGGCCAAGATCGATGTCCATGATGCCTCGATTACTCTTGAGTTCGATGGCGAGACCATCAAGTTCAATATGCCTAACACTATGCATAACCCTATTGAGTTCTCTAGTGTTAATTTTGTTGATATCATTGATCCTATTGTTGAGAAAAATTTTACACTTGCTGCTGATGATTCTCTACAACTTGCCCTCGACAGAAGTATTCCGCCCACCATGTTGGACACCTTCGCTTTGACACTTGTGACTTCAGAGCACTCAATTGTTGATGCTATTGACCCCATTGTTACACAAGTCTCCGATCATAACGCTGACAACTCCGCGCATCGTGCCCTCAACGGGAACATCATTACTAATGCACTGGCCCCTAAGTTGGAGTTGAAGAGCTTGCCCTCGCACCTCAAATACGCCTACCTTGGCGAACATGACACACTCCCGGTGATCATCTCTAATAAGCTCGATCCTGCTGTAGAGCGTGAGCTAATTTCCACACTCAAAGGATATCGCGAGGCCCTTGGATGGACGACCGTCGAGGTCACGACACTCTTACCAGCCCTATGTGCTCCTCAACTAGCCCCCGGTAACTTTCGTACCCACTCCTGATGTCCCCAAAGCCATGACACCAACCCTCGCCCCAACTGATACCGACACCATTTTGACGAGCGAGGGCAAGACGCCTAATGCCAATCCAGCTCCACATCCTGCCAGTGACACGATCAAGGGCAAGACGCCCCGTCACGATAAGTTGCTCTCTCCTAAGACCTTTGCTACTGGACAACATGTTTTACTCTACAAATCTCGGCTTAGGCTCTTTTGCAGAAAGTTGAAGCCTCGATGGACTGGTCCTTACCTCATCAAGAAGGTGTATGATCATGGTGTGATCGAGATTCAGAATATGGACACGGGCGTTGTTTCCAAAATTCAAGACCACAGATTTGAGTTGTTCCATGAAGGTTTCCACCCCCTCATGGCGGAGCCACCAGACCTTAAGTAATTTGAGTATCCAACGTCGAGGCCTCAATGTTAACTAAGGCGCTTCGTGGGAGGCAACCCACGTTTCTTTCCTTTTCCTAGTAAACTCTATTCTTTTCCTTTTTGATTTTTATGTTTCCTCTCGTTTGCCCCGGTGTGAGTCCCTTCTTCGCATTGAGGGCAATGCGTTGCCTAAGTGTGGGGAGGGATTTATGTTTGTATTTGCTATTTTATTATTGCTTGACTGCATGTTTTATTTTTCGCTTGTTGCATGTTTGCTTGTTTTGTGAAATATTTGCGGATTTTTACTCTCGATTTTCTCTAAGTTTTTGCATGACCTAGCTGCCCTGTTTTGAAACCCCATTTGCATGAGCATATGACTTGAGCACTGATTTTGCATGATTAGACCAATTTTTATGCTCTCTGCCTGTTGCCCCTTATATCTGCATCGAGGCCTGGACACTAGTAGTCACATTTAGCACCTTGTGAGCACATTGAGCCTCCACGCCATATCTTTTTCATGAGTGAATGCATAGCTAGGCACTTGCTAGGTTTGCATGATATCCCTGGGTATAGGCACCATTAGACTTGGGAAAGCAGCAATATGACGAAAGCCTTTGCATCATTTTATTTTCTCTTTATTTCTCTCTTCTTTCTTTTCTTTTCCTCCATCGCGACCTTGACATCCTCTGTTCTCTTCTAACCATTTGAGCCGTTCTTTTGATCTTTCCTTGGCAGGTGAGTGGCACTTTTCACAAGAACAGTAAGGGCTAGGCGCGGAAAGATCAAGGGCAGATCAGAGCAACCGCAGATAGACCAAGATCGAGGGCAAACCAGTAAATCAAGACTGCTTCCTCTCCACAGCAAAACATAAGTGTGGGGAAGCAGAATCAAAATATCAAGCCCTCGACGCTAATCAAGGTCAAATCATTGAGACCTCGACGCTGATCACTCAAAGCAAGAAAGAGGCAAAGGTCCCCAGCTGCAGCCCCTAAAGTTTAAAAAGGCGAGTTCAAGGTCTGTGTCTGTATAAAATAAAATAAAAAAGAAAAGAAAAGAAAAAGAAAAGAAAAATAAAAAAAGAGGTCAAATAAAAGCAGACCAGACATAGAAGCAGCCAATGCCACAAGTATCGAGCCCTCGACACAGAACGCAGATCGAGACCTCCCCCACTAAAGAATGCAGAAATCATCATCAAGCCCTCGCTGTCGCGCCCTCTCCAGCAAGTGCTTACTCACCGCCTCTCTTTTTTCCGGCCAAGGATTCCCTCAAACCAGTTGGTTATCTTTCTTCTTTCTCTCTTTTATTTCTTCGCATTTTTCCTTTTATTTTCTCTTTCATCATATCTCTTCTCCATTTCTCTAAACCCATCCATCCCCATTTTTCTTTTCCTCTCTTTTTCATGATGCAAAGTTACTTTTCGATTGTTAGATTGCCCAAGCATGTGGATTAATGTACTCGGATTGATATGCAAACTCTGTTTTGTGCTGTGTTATCTGCATTTTGAGTGACTAAACACATGACCTTGTTTGTGAGTGAGAGCGCAAACACATATCTGGTGAGGATTGCTTATGGCCAGGCTTGATGTGGAAAAGTTCTACCTTTGGGATCGTTATCCCTCTGGTTTAATGCAGGCGTGCATCTAGGCAGGAAACATCTTATAGAGACCTCGACAATTGATTGGTTTGATCATTCCAGTGTTTTGGTTGTTTGTGTTTATGTTTTGGGGCTGTTTTAAATTTTGTGAATGCTCGAGGGCGAGCATTGGGCAGTGTGGGGATATTTGATAGCATGTATTTTATGCATATTTTTCCTTCTAGTTTTGCCTTGATTTAGGCCTTGATACTACTAATCCACTCGTATTTCCATCTTTATCACAGATCAAGGCCAAGAAGGAGAAATGTGCGAAAAGACATGCTTTCTGGGTATTTTTGCGGACTCCAAGCTTCAAGGCCATCGTCGAGACCAAGGACCAATTTCTTCATCGAGGCCTATCATCGAGGCCTGTCGTCGAGCCCTCGACGGATCAAGAGCTTTAAATCCATGTGTCCTCGCAGTTGTGCTTCCCCGTGTCCCCTCAGATGTCTTTCAGAATATTCCCAGAATATTCCCTGAGTTGTTGACCCAGTCGTCGAGGCCTCGCCCGAAAGGAATATTCCATAAAGATTCTCACGAGATCCCATGAAGACTCTCTTCCAGAACATTCCAGAACGTTCCAGAATGTGCCCAAAGATGCTGATCTGCCCTCGACATGTCATCGAGACCTCGACAATCTTATCGAGACCTCGACAAGTGCAAAACGCCAAATCCACGTGGCTCCACTCCAATCACTCCACGTGTCCTCCCTGGTGCATGTCAGATGTTCTGCGTGGATCCCAAGGAATATTCCCCTTTTCTGCCATCGTGGGTCACCCCTTTTGCAGGAGCGTGGGCTCCTTGTGTTGTACTCCCCTTAGCTGGAATTTTGTCCCTTAGTGGGTGGCTGGTGTATATATACAACCTTATGTGCTAGGGTTTCAGCACCTCATGACACTTTAGATATTTTACTCTTAAACTAATTTCAGTAGCCTTCTTCTAGTTCATTAGTTTTGGGACTTGTTCCTCCCTCTTCTCTCCATAGCTGCTGGCTCCAAGCTTTGTAACAAGCACCATTAATCAAATTTTATCCTTTACTCTTCCTTTATCTTTTATTATGTTATTTCCATCTTTTATTTGTTTATCTCTTAACATGAGTGGCTAAAACCCACGTTCTTGGTAAAGGTGTATCGAGGGTTGCTTGGGTAGATTCGAGGCCTGATTGCTCTTAACATGTTCTCTTTGTTATTTCTGGTTGCTTGTCATTTTAATTCCATTTTTGCTTAGGGTGATTCGAGGCCTGATCAACTTTTAATCTTCCCTTTGTGATTATTGTCGTGACTCTGCAGTGATAACTAGCGTGAGACTGTTGGGTAGGTGTAGACAACTAGATTAGTGTTCTCGGGTAGGTCTGGGTTCATTCGTCTAGGGCACGCAGCTGGTTAGGGTCCTGTCGTGATCCTGACAAATTGAGGCATCGATCCCTAGATGTGTCTTTCTTGTTCTTTATCGATGCTCTGATATTATGTCCGCTTTGTGCTAGTGACAAGCTAAAGTGAAAAAGGCTGTCTTTTGATGACAAGATAGGTGGCTGAGAGGATATCAAAGGATCGAGGCCACCTTATTAACAGTGAAAACGGGGGGTGGCTCCTTACGAAAGAAAGCAGGGGGTCTACGTGAAAACATGACCCCTATAGCACGTCTGTAACGTTAGAACGGAAAATCTTTGCGCTGATGACAATCGAGCCCTCGACGCAACCTAAGAAAGCCCTTTACCAACTTCCCTTCTCCTTGACTTATTATCTTTGCTTATTAATCTAATTATTTATTTTGTGTTTTATTTTATCTCTGATCTTTATTATTATTGTTTACTCGTCGTGGCCTCGATTGTCATTTTTAGTAGTTAGAATTGTTAGCTCTGATCACTCTCTTGGTTAACTTGATTAACCTATAAACCCCCCCCCCCCCCCCCTCCCTTTTGTTATCGTGATTCTGTGCATTTTTACTTCTGTCATACAATCGAGGGCTTGATCTCGTTTCTCTCAATCTCTGTGGTTCGACCCTGTTACCGTTTTACACAAATTAGTTTGTGCATCTAGGCCTCAAGAAATATATTATTTTTGACCCGTTTCGACGGCGAGTCAAACGCACAAAAAGCCAAAACAATAAAATAAATTGTGAAAAAATTATGTATATTTATTTAGTTCGATCCATATAATATTCAGGTTATTCCTAAAGTAGAAAACGTTCAAGCAGATCCTGAATATTATATGGATTGAACTAAATAAATATACATAAATTTACGTTCGGAGGTAGAGGCATCAGCAGGGTAATCGAATTAAGAGACAGTCCAAGTACTACATCTGGGATAGTGATAGCATGCTTCACGACCTAGATTTTACCCTCTTTTGTAGCCTTTTCGGGGGCTTCATGTTGCCATTTGACCCTTATTATGATCTTATTTGCAGAATGGCATCAAAAGAGGGAAAAGAGCAAAAAGAAGCAATTTCGGAGCAATTCTGAGGAATTCCAGCTTCAAGACCTAGAAGAGAAGATGCTTTCAAGGCCTCGACGCGAACCAGACCAGTGCGCTGTCTCTAGGTCTCGGCAACTCCGCATCTTCCTCTAAAGAAAGCATCTTTAAAGATCCGCACGGAATCCCATGCGCTTCTAGAAGGCAGCAGCGTGGCAGGAATCCCAGAATATTCCTTTTGCAAGGACATGTGCTGTCACCTCCTCATTGCCCTTATCTATTTTGTCTCCTAGCTAGTATTAGGCTATAAAAGCATAGTGCTAGGGTTTTTGTAAGGACGGCTGGTCCTAAGGAAATTTTCTTACATTAATTTCAGCACACATTCTCTTAGGATAATCTCCTCTCTTGAAGAACAGCCTTGATGATTCAGCTCTCCTTTGATTATTAATTAATCCATCGGTTCCTTCTAATCCTTTGCTATTTCCTTTTGTTATTTTATGACTACTTATATCTATTGTTTATATTATAGTATGAGTAGCTAAACACCACCCTTCTTAGTGAAGGGTGTTTAATGGGTTGAAAAGGTTTGGCTAAGAGGTCTAATGCATGCTTAATATATTCTCTTGTTCACATGACTATTTACTGATTTAATTCCATGCTTGCTTATGAAGATTAATGGCTTGATCATCTGTTAGTATGCCTACGTGAGTAACGTCATATTCCAGGGTTATACCTGACGCGAAGCCCTGGAATTGGAGCAGACACCTAGGGGAGGCAGCGCGAGAGGCCTCACCTAGGGGTAAACTGTCATCTAGGGTATGCAATACGAGTCTGACAAACTGAGCTATTGCGCCCTAGATCTGCCTTACCTCTCCTTCATGGGCGTTCAGAGTTTAGCCTCCCTACTTCGAGCCCTAGACAGGCCGGACGGTCAAGGCTGCTTCCTGATGACAAGGGAAGTAGCTGGGAGGATGGCTGAACGTCAAGGTCACCTCATATGTGGAAACGGGGGGTGACTTCTAACAACGAAGGTAAGTAGGGGATGCGGTGTGGAAACGCGGTCCCTATAGTAGGTCTGTACACGAGTCTGGAACATTTTTGCACCAATGACTAGCCAACCTAGAAAACAACCCAAAGGAACACCTTTCGCTAAGATATATTCTCATCTGATTAATATCTCTTTTACTACGTTTCTAGCCCTTGAAGTGTTTACATTTCTTGCCCTGGATTACATTTTGCTTTCATGCCCTAGATAAATACTTTACAATTCTGTTTTGTTAGCTCCCACACTCTGCGTTGGCTAATTTATTAGCCAACATTAAAACCCCCCCCCCAGTGTTATTACAATTCAGTCTGTTGCATATCACCTTGTCATACATCTTCATTAGCAAACCTGTCCTTCTATCTCTGTGGTTCGACCCTGTCTTGCCCCTATACACATTTACTTGTGCATCTAGGCACCAGGAAAATATTAGTATATTTGAGTGACGATCAGATAGCCCGTATTTGTGGAAGCATTGTTCAGACCAAGTCATCTGTCGCTGTGTAACCTTGGATAAAGTGCCCTCGATCTTGAAATTCTGTCATTCATCGACGGAAGGAGGTCATTTCGCTTCTAAGAAGACATCCCTCAAAGTTTTGGAAATGGGTTTATATTGGCCATCTATCTTTAAAGATTGTTACCTCTTTTGTGCTTCGTGCCCTCGATACCAAGTCACGAGCAATATTGGAGCAAGGAACCAGATGCCCCTGACCAGTATCATCTCATGCAAGATTTTTGATATTTGGGGCATTGACTTCATGGGACCCTTCCCGAACTCATTACATCTACATTCTTCTTGTCGTAGACTACGTCTCCAAATGGATCGAAGCTAAGGCTACTCGAACAGATGATTCTAAAGTGGTAGTAAACTTCTTAAGCACTCACGTCTTCAACAAATTCGATACGCCTCGTGCCCTCATAAGTGATCGTGGCATCCACTTTTGTAACCGTGTCGTGACCTCCCTCCTAACCAAATATGGGGTCCATCACAAAGTTTCTACAGCTTATCACCCCAGACAAACGGTCAAGTGGAAGTTTCAAACCGTGAAATCAAGTCTATACTCGAGAAAACAGGCAACCAATCTCGCAAAGATTGGAGTTTGAAGTTGGATGACGCCCTTTGGGCCTATCAAACTGCTTTCAAGACCCCGATAGGGATGACGCCCTACAGACTTGTTTATGGTAAACCATGTCACTTACCTGTTGAGCTAGAGCACAAAGCCTTTTGGGCAATTCGGAAGGTTAACACAGATCTTGGGCATGCCAGTCACCACCGTCGTCTTCCGATCCAGGAGTTGGAAGAATTGAGGGACGATGCCTACGAAAATGCTTTGATCTACAAGGGCAAGACAAAGACCCATCACGATAAGAAATTTTGTCCCAAATCTTTTCTTGTTGGTCAGAAAGTATTATTGTACAACTCTAGTCTTCGCCTTTTTGCAGGGAAACTGAAATCTAAATGGACAGGACCCTACGTAGTCAGGAAAATTTTCGACTGTGAGACCTTTGAAATACAACACCTGGAAACAGGGGATCTTTTTAAAGTGAACGGTCATAGGATGAAACCATTCTACGAAAGATTCCAGCCCTCGACAGTGGAGGAAATGGTGGTGGAACACCCACCCATCATGCCCTAGACAAGCAGTTCACGTCTTGGCCTCGACATTAAAAGAGACCATGGTTGGGAGGCATTCCAAATACCGTTCCATTCCTTCCTCTCTCATTTTTGTCTTTTATTTAATTCCAGAACTTTTTACTTTTTGTCTTTATTTTATTTTATTTCCCCTTTATTAGTTAGGATTTTCTTATTTTTATCCTCTGATCTCTCTCCTTTCCCTTTCCAAAATAATTTTATTCTCTTTAATTAATATCTTTTCCTTTATTCTCTCTTTTTGTCTTTATCCCCCTTTTAAATTCAAAAAGGTAGTCGGTTGAGATACGCAGGACCGTTGCAGTGCACCTGAACCAATACAGTCAGTCCCAACCACACGAAGTACAAGAAGCCAGGTCAGGAATGAAGGCACAAATCCAATGTCAAAGAATCACGTGCATACCAGGAAGTTGATACCTTGATGCAGACATGTTGGACATTTTGTGGATAATTATGATGCTAAATTATAACTTTTGTGTAGTTTGTTGAAACTGATTTTGGTGCATATTGGAACAACAGTTGTAGGGCACTTCTGATGTCAGGACAATTCTAATTGCGTAAGGGCATATTTTTGTGCATCTTGGAAGAGCAGTTGTAGGGCACTACTGATGTAAGGGTAATTTTTTGCATATTTTTTGGTTATCGTAAGGGCAATTGTAGGGGACTTCTAGGTAGTGTTTGGTTCACGGAATGCTACTTTCCCCCTTGGAATCACTCTCCCGGGAGAGTGATACCTGGGAGAGTGATTGAGGGGAATGTCAATTTTTTGTGTTTGGTTGAGCTTTAAGATTCCCGGGAAAGTAACATTATTGTGTTTGTTTTGTACTTGGGAATCCTCAAGGAAAGTAAATAAAATGACTATTTTATCCTTTTTCTATATTTGTGTCTTTGTTATCTTGTTAGGTATTTTTTGTTATCTTGTTAGGTGTCTAATTATTCTTTTCTATATATATTGTGCTACACAGTTTCTTCTAAACATGTTAGACTTTCTCTCTATTTAATTGTCTATCTTTCAATAATTAAAATATCAAATGAGTTTGTTTTATGACTATGGTTTTTGGCAGGTTAAAGAATGTGACAAATGACATAACCTTCGTATTAGAGTCCTTGAAAATTATTGTTCTAGCAATGCAAAAAAATATAATTGCAACAATAGACAAGTGTAGGATATGGATTTCTTGGATGATTTATTCCTGTTTCTAACCGTATTTTCTTCTATATATTATTATTTACATCATTACTATGTATTTTTTATGTGATTATTATAATTTTGACGTAATTATTCTAATTTTTATGTAATTAATATAATTTTTATGTATTTATTATAATTTTTATGTAATTAATATAATTTTTATATATTTATTATAATTTTTATGTAATTAATTATAATTTTTGTGTAATTAATATAATTTTTGTGTAATTAATATAATTTGGCGATGTTTTAGAAAACAGAGAAGGAAGAAGATGCTTTATTAGGTTAATTTTTTATAATTAGTTTTGGACAAATATGTCATTTAAAAAAAAAAATTACTTTCCCTGTATGGGGGAATCACTCTCCCCACCCCCTAGCCAAGGAATCACTTTCCCCATTTTTGGGAAAGTCAAGGCAGTCAAGGAAAGTTGGATTCCGGGGGAGAGTGATTCCTTGTCGCAACCAAACGCAATAAAGCTCTGAATCTCAGATCCCTGAGTTACTTTCCTCCCTGATTCCACCAACCAAACGCTACCCTAATGTAAGGGCAAGTCTGATTGCGTAATGACATTCTATTGTTGCTTATGAATGAAGAAAGACTTTGTGACAATTTTTATGCACTTCTAATTGCTTAATGAACTAAGATAACTTGGAAATGTCGATACAACGTCTGAACTAAAGAAACGATTCAGAATTAAGAGAGAACCAAAATGCGATTAAGAGACAATCAAAATATAATTAAAAGACAACTATAATTTCATTCAAAGTTGTAGATTACATCATTCAAGCCCATCAGGGGCTTCAAAAACCAGCACAAAAGTAACGAAAAATAAGTCATTTTCATCAAACAAGGACTTACAACCATTCACCCCCCACTGCACCACCCCTAAACCTACTCCATATGATCTTGAGCCTGATTTTCAGTTACTAGAGACTTGTCCCTCTTCCTCTTCCTTCCTGGCATCCCACCGAGTTCTCCATGGTATATATCAAGCGCATCCATAGCCTTCTGTGCCACCGACAACTCCATATCGACTAAGCCCAACTCACCAAATTCAAACCCTAAAAATTACAATAGTAATCAAGAACATTTTGAGAAGGATGACAAGACATAGGATGACAGACGAACAATTATTCCCATTAACCGGTGCTTATGGTTTGCGAGATATGACAACAATAATCTCCTTCAACTCCCTGCTCATCACCTCGCATTCTTCCTTCATACCATTCCTAATATCTTCCTTAATCACAACCCAGTCATTAATTTCATCCCGACGAACATTCGGCACATATCCACCTTGCACATTGCACCATGCCCAGAATCTACACTCACCATTCGCACATTTATAATAAAACCTTCCTGGGTTAGGAGTTGATTCTGATATCTTAACCACAGCTCTTACCCCACACTTGCACAGTCTGTTCTTGGATCGTAGGTACGATGCTACACCATTTCCTATGCCAGTTACTGCTGACGACGTGAATGAGTGATTGCTTAATGAAGCCATGACGGTGGAGATGCAATTTTGCCTCTTTTGCTGTCTCGACTTCTTTCTCGGACGACCTCAACTTTAAAACATAGATCTACCCTCAATTTTGAAGAAATAATTTCTAGGGTTCTTATTGTTGAACTCTTTTCTCCCACACCGAAAACTTAAATTTGTACAAATGATTTTTATTACAAAAAAAAAGAGATTTGCTTTCAATTTATACAACTATGCCTTTCTCACTCCCGCCCAATCATTTTCAGCCTAAACAAAAGAAATTAATTTCAATTTTTTCTTTCATTTTCAACTCTAGGTTGTTGAAAGCGGCTGTCAAGAGTCGCAATTAACTGTTTGTTAGTAAAACTAACGGAAAAAGGCAACTTGCTTAAAAAATGTAGTCTAGGGGAAGCATAATAGGCGTTTTGTAGGATAAAAGAGGTTTCTGATTTTCGCGGATAGTACAGGGGTTTTTTAAACTATTACTCCTTAGGAAAAGACTGATGGAAATATTGATTTACTATCTTTCAAGAACATTTGAGTGAACTACGAGGAAACATATCCCTTGGCCAAGGTATCAGCTAGATATGATGAGAATAAAGGATACCTTTCCCTTGCCTAAGGAATAAGAGAGATACGATGAGAGTAAAAGATACCTTTCTCATGCCCAAGTAATGAGACAAAATTGCAGAATAGGAACATGTTCTAAGGCCAAGGCACCAAGATGACTTTTTATTTTTTTTATTTTTTAATAAGCAGAATGATTATTATTGAAGATATGTCATGAAGACCATGACTCAGAAGCTAAAAAACAGCTGCTGATAAAACAGCTAGTCCAAGATCCAATAGAAAATGAAACTAAGAGGAGGTTATTACACTAGAGGACGACCGCTGGACACCTAGCTGCTACCTGCTCACGGTCAAATCCTAGACGTGAGCCACGTCGAGGATTGCATCATATCAGTCTAGCTATAAGCAAAGGTCTGGTCTTTGCTCCTCAGCCACCAGCACCAATTGGAGAATATCATGTTCATGCTACGCGTTGCATTATACTTCGATTGCCGAAAAATCACAGCGTTGCGGGTCTTCCATATAATCCAAATCACTGCATAGAATAAGGCAGTCCATTCCTGTTTGCTTCGCTTGTTTTGACGAGGCAAAATCCTCCTCCACATCTGCCATAAATCCACCAGATTTCTTGGCTGACACCAGCACACTCCCAGCCAGCGCATAACGTAGTCCCATATACCTCTAGCTGTCTCACATCTCATGAGCAAATGAGTGGTATCCTCGGGCCTGCTGCTACACATAGGACAGATGTCCGCAGTATCTTGGAGCATGTTTCGGTGCACAAGGAATGACCGGGTCACTATCCTTCCCCGTAACGCTAGCCACGCAAAGTATTCTACCCGATATGGAACCAACCCCTTCCAACAAGACCTGAGAATCGGAGCAGCTTCGTGTCTATCTTCCTCCCATTTCTTATACCCTGACTAGACTGAGTATTTGCCTGATTGATCAAGATCCCAGCGTAAAGACGCTGGCTGACCATCTCTGCTAGGGGCTGGCAACCTGTCACGCAGACAACCCCACTCATCTTGCTCCCACTCAAACAAGCCACGACGCCAAATGGATTGCCATTCCCAGACCGTGCCATTCCATCTGCCAAAGTCCTTGATCATACCACGCTGCTGGTTCGACAATATATATAACCGAGGGTGTAGAATTGCCAATGGTTTCTTGGCTGCCCAATTGTCCCACCAAAATTCTGTCTCATTACCTCTTCCTATCTTCATCGTGGTGTGTTCCGTCCACATCTCAAAATACCCATTCCCACGGCCACACACTTGCATAACGTCCTTCCATATAGGGGACAAGTTATCATGACTCTCCCTCCACAAATCGCCAACACTCTTGATCTGATATTGTCTCCGTATTATATCAGCCCAACTCTTTTTGCTTCCCTGCATCAACTCCCACACCCATTTGAATAAAATCGATATATTCCTATCTTGCATCCTTCCAATACCCAAGCCCCCAGACGTTGTTGATCTCCCGACCTCCTCCCAAGAAACTTTCGCTAAACCTCTCTGATTCCCATTCCCACTCCAAAGAAATCTCCTCATCACTCCCTCAAACTGCCGAATAACGGACTTTGGCATCCTGTAGAGTGACATATTATAGACTGGGAGGCTCCTAAGGGCTGCTTTAATCAGAGTTAAGTGTCCCCCCACTGAGAGAAGATGACCCTTCCACGTTGCTAATTTCCTTCTCATTTTTTGGACTAAGAACTGCCATCCTGATATTCTTCTCGGATTAAAACCTACGAAGGATCCTAGATACTTAAATGGGAGCGTCTCGTATCTGCATCCCGCCCTCGTAGCTAGAGCCTACCCTAACTGGTCGCATACATTAATCCCTATCAGTGAGCTTTTATGAAAGTTCACCCGGAGACCTGAATAGGCATCAAACTAACGCAGAATTCCCTTCACCCCCTGTATCTCCTCCTCGTTATTGTTTATAAAGACCAACGTGTCATCTGCATACTGGAGATGACTCAGCTGCCACCCTGCTACTGGATTGCCGATGCCCCTGAGTATCCCCACCTCCTCCACTCTAGAAAATAAGCGGTGTAGACCCTCCGCCGCGATGTTAAACAGGAACGGGGACATAGGACATCCCTGTCTAAACCCTCTACCTACCCCAAATTGCCCCGAGGGAGACCCGTTAACTAGCGCAGAGACTTTATTTGTGCTAACACACTGCCTAATCCATCCCCTCCATCTCTCTCCAAATCCCATGTGCCTCATCACGTCCTCCAGGTAATCCCACTCGATGGAATCATATGCCTTCTCAAAATCGAGCTTGAAGAGAAGTCCCTGCTGCTTCGTCACCTTCAGGTAATGAACTACTTCGCTAGTTTTCATGACACAGTCCAACGTATTTCTTCCTTTGATGAACCCGTGTTGGGCTTCACTCACAACCACCGAAATCACCTCGCTAAGCCTACCTGCCATAATCATGGAAATAACTTTATAGAAACTACTCACCAAGCTGATGAGACGATACTCATTGAAACACTTAGCTTCCAAGACCTTTGGGATGAGGGTCAGAAAGGAAGAATTCCCCCCGCCGGGAATTTTCCCGTCCTGAAGAATTCTCGAATCAGGCTGCAATAGTCCTTCCCTATGATGCCCCACGCATTTTGCAGGAACTTGAGCGAAAAACCATCCAGCCCGGGGCTTTTTTGCCCATCACAACCCTTAACCGCCTCCCATATCTCATCAGAAGTGACCTCCTTTTCTAAGCTATCTGCTTCGACTTCCGACAACCTCAAAAACCCCAAGTCTTGTATTCTTGGTCTGTCCCACCGAAGATGACTTGATGTATGCTCTACTCCAAAGACAAGAGGAAACAGTACAACCTCTTACAAAAGCTCCTGGCAGAACAAAAAGTCACCAATGAGATGCACATGAAGCTCTTAGAGAAGTTGGACAAAGCTTTTCCACCACTATCCCCAACCTGCCCCTACTAATTGAGCTCCCAGGTCACCTCTTTCCTTTTCTTATTTTTACTCTCTTTTCTTTCTTGCCCTGATGTACTGTGTCCAATAAGTGTGGGAGTGTTTTTATGTATATATGTATGTTTTTTGGTATGACTTTGATGTATTTAATGTTTTTAATTTTGATTGCAAATTTTGTTATTGCATGTGTGTCTTTGTAAATATATGTGCATGATTGTTATCTTATGCATGATTTGTATTTTAAGTACGCTGCAACACTTGATTGTACATATCAGTCCTGAAATAGCAAACAAATTCTCTATTTTGTACATATTTGTTCCTGATTATAAAATACACATGTCGGATACAAGTGAGAAAGGAGATGAATAACTAAACAAATTAGACTCAATTTGAAAGAGAGGGGTGCCTTCCACAACGCTGACACAGGTGGTGCATGGTTGTTGTCAGCTCGTGCCGTAAGGTGTTGGGTTAAGTCTCGCAACGATCGCAACCCTCGTTTTGGCTCTGGCTTCCTCAATCGCCTCCGCCTACGATCCTCACTCCCTTTAAGACTTCTGTGTTGCCATCAATGATCCTAATCCTTTATTTTCTTCAATGAGTTATTATTTTGATCATTTCTAATTAATATTTATTTTAAATGAGTTATTATTTTGATCATAACTTAAATGAGTGATTATTTTGATCATTTCTAATTAATATTTATTTTAAAACTTGTTAATCTTTTTCTAGGTGCAATTTGTTCTTTTATTCACAAATCTCCACCATGTTTTAATATAGGATGGTCTAGACAATAGAAAAATTAGTTGCTATCAATAGCATTTGATCAATTGTGTCACTTTCATTTAATTGGAATTGCGATTCTTTATACGTCTCATGTTCCATCCGGCGTTCAACAATTTTCTTTGTAATAATAATAATATTAATAGTATTTATTGTACTCAAGCTCCTCCTAAATTAAAAAATAAATTAACATGGATCTAGAAAGTGAAGAAATGTCTGGACTTTGGCTTCTCGGAAAATTCAAAAACATAGCAATGATGTCGTGTGCAACATGTAACTTGGTTAGACTAGTCAATACATTCATACCTATAAATGCACACGCGTCGCAAGCAATTTTCCTCACAAAAATCTCCAGCAATCCTTCTTGTATCACCATGAAAAGTGCCCAAATTCTTGTAGCTCTTGCCGTTTTGGCTCTAGCTTCCTCCATCGCCTCCGCCTATGACCCCCATTCCCTTCAAGACTACTGTGTTGCCGTCAATGATCCTAAACAAGCCGGTACTATAATTTTTACTTTAATTATCCCTTAATCCGTTGAGAATCTAATGCGAACAAAATTAATATTTTTTTCGATAATATATAGATATCTATGCGAATGACACAATTATATAAGTCGTCTTTTTTACATGTTTGTTTATAGGTTTGTCTTTTTAAATGTTTGATAATTAATATTATTTTGACTTGTGCAGTGTTTGTGAACGGAAAAGTATGCAAGGACCCAAAGCTTGCCACAGCAGATGATTTCTTGTTTTCAGGCCTAAATATTCCAACCGACACGAATAATATATATGGATTTAATGGGACCACAGTAGATGTTGAAGTACTTCCAGGCCTCAATACTCTTGGCTCATCTTTCCTCCGCCTTGACTTTGCACCCAATGGCGGCGGCGTCCCACCCCACATCCACCCTCGTGCGACCGAGGTGTTATATATTGCTGAAGGCCTCTTCTATGCTGGTTTCGTTACATCTGGAGATAGTCGTCTCATCACTAAAATATTGCGTCCCGGAGATGTTTTCGTTTTCCCAATCGGACTTGTTCACTTCCAACTCAATATCTCCAAAAAGCGAGGAGTTATCTTTGGTAGTTTCAATAGCCAAAATCCTGGAGTCGTTCCTCTGGGAGAATCAACTTTTGCAACGAATCCACCCATGAACCCGGATGTTCTCACCAAATCTTTCAGATTAGACAAAAAAGCTGTGATTGATCTTCAGAAAAAATTTCTTAATGAGCCGTTTATTGAAACGCCATAATTAAGAAGTGAGCACATGAACTTTAAAAAATCAATAAATTTATAAAGAGTAACTAACTATTATTGTAATAATGTCATGTAATTGGGATTATGTTAATGTAAGATAAAATAAAGATTTATCGAGGATTTACCTTGATATGATTGATTCGCAGATATGTATAATAATATTTCTTATAAAGTGGTAATTTACGAATGGTAACAATATGAACATGATAATTTTTTTTTCATAAACATCGGCTAATAAAAATATTATTATTAAAAAATAAATATATGTCAATCGGCATATAATTTTTTAATCGTCTTATTGATGACAAAGATATTACTAAAAACTCGATCTTATATTCAAATTTATTCTCCTCCTATAAAAAATTAAAATAATACATGTAGTATTTCTTCATGCTTATACTTGATGAAAAAAATAGTTTTTCTCTTTTACATTTAACCAATTTAAACAAGACAAAAAAATTATTCCCGTATTAATAGTTCCTATTTCTTTTCAAACCTAAATATAATTGCTGAGATATGAAACGTCTGAATAGTCTTTCTCACCTGAGTTGGGTATGGTCCTTCATTAATCTAATTCGAGGTCTTATACTTCAAATAGCATGGTTCTAGTTTGAGTATAAAAAGGTTACGCTGATTTTCTTTGATCGTTGATTTGAAACTTGTCTCGAGTAGCCATCTATATTCCAAGCGTAATGCCATGTATGATGAGCATAATTTAACATGACTCTTCTATTCATTCATTTTACATATTGTTTGCATTCGTTCAGCAGTTTTCTTTCTAATACAATAATAATAATAATAATAATTGTGGTATTTGGTAGTTACTTGGTACTCAAGCTCCTCCTAAATTAAAAAATAAATTAGGATGGGTCGAGGAAGGGAAGAAGTGAAGATAAATGTCGGACTTGGCTTCTCGGAAAATTTAAAAACATCAGTAGTAACAATGATGTCGTGTGGCAAGACGTAACTTGATTAGACTAGTAAATACATTCCTACCTATAAATTCATACGCGTCGCAAGCAATATTCCTCAGCAAAATCTCCAGCAATCCTTCTTGTATTTACTACTACAACTACCACTAGTATGGCCATGAAAAGTTTCCAAATTCTTGTAGCTCTTGCCGTTTTGGCTCTAGCTTCCTCCATCGCTTCTGCCTACGATCCCCACTCCCTTCAAGACTTCTGTGTTGCCGTCAATGATCCTAAACAAGCTGGTAATATAATTAATACTTTAATTATCCCTTTGTTTATTGAGAATCTAGTGCGAATAAGATGAGTAATTTTTCGTGACATATACATGAATTTAGAGCTATATATGTATATCTATGCGCACGACACAATGACATAAGTCGTTTAAAAAAGACCAAATACCAATCTTGTTAAGAGGTTAATTTTACAAATCATTTAACCGTTGCTTTTGAAATTGATTGTTCATTGAATTTAGAATCCATTTGGGAGTGCTTTCTAATTTTTCTCACTGCTTATTCAATGACTACAATCTCTTCTCATAAACGCATACTAGATAGTAAAAGTATTGATTGTATAAAAGCTCTAATTTGAAGCTTGTAACATCCTTTAACATATGTAGATTTAAACATTGAATCAAATTATTGATTTTAAAATATTAATTAATCACATACCTTGATATTCATAAAAAAAATGATTGAGCTTTGAGCAACTAATTTTGCTCTTTTCTTTTAACATTTGACACCATCAAATCATTGGTCGCTTTTCTTTTGTTTGTAGACATATCTTCCTATAATTGAAATAAATTTAAAACATGAATTTGCAAAAAAAGTGGTAATTTAAGTCATTTATTGAATAATGTATGAAATTATATAAGTATACATATATGGATCGAACTAAATAAATACAACATGGATCTATTGTGTCAAGATCTAAAATATTATTCAATTTGAAGAGAATAATATTGAGTTAAAAAATTATTTATTTTAAAATATATCTTGATAGATTGTCATTGATTGTAACCATATGCTGCATTTACTGGGATTGGGGCTGGATCACCCGGTTGTTCCACCATGTAACAACTATGGGTTGGATGATCTAGTTGTTGGCAAATCCCGCAAACCGAAGGCATATGATTAGTTGCTGCTACTGTAGTTTGTGCTTGAGGTGTGGTACCTGTTGAAAGATTCATCAAAATGTTATTAATCTTATCAAGCTTATTTTCAACATTTATAGCATTCAAAGAAGGTGTAGAATTTCTCTCGGATGAGGCGTTGTTTTGGCAATTGTCAGCCATTGTTTGGAGAAGTAATTTTGCTCTTGTTGGTGTAAGATCTTGAAGCGCTCCTCCAGCGGCTGCATCTAATCTTTCCTTATCCTTCACACATATTCCATCATAGAAATATTGGATTAGGAGATGGTCAGCCACTCCATGGGTAGGGCAAATGTCTTGAAGGTCTCTAAACCTTTGATGATACTCGCTCAAACTCTCTCCTCCCCTCTGCTGAACGGAAACTAAACTTTTTCTTACTGCCCCTACCTTAGTCACGTTCCAATATTTGTTCAGGAAGGCAGCGGACATGTCTCCCCATGTTGTAATGGTGTTATGGGGCAAGCTATAGAACCAATTCTTAGTTGAGTCTTCGAGAGACCAAGGAAATGACTTCAATTTGGCTCTCTCGATTGTTACTCCCACTGGTTTTAGGGTATCACATTGGAGGTGAAGGTTCCTCAAATGGTTATACGGATTCTCGTTTGAATGGTCATGGAACTTGGTTAAGTTGGCTATGATGTTTGTCTTTATAGACCAATCATTAGCCATCGGGGGTATATTGATACAGGAATAGGTCACTCGTTCTGCCCCCCTGTTTTGTTCCCTCATCGTCTGTTCTTGTTGGTTTTCCTGCATGTTTGGTATTGGGTTTTCAGCTGGGCTTGAATCTTGGCCTAGATTGTTGCTGGGACCAGATTTTGTTTGTGTCCCTGAAAATTCACCGTTAGTCTTTCTCTTGGCTTTCTTTCTGTTTTGTGCTTCAGCTTTTGTAAGTTTCGGATTCAAAGGTAGTAAATCTTCCTTTGAGGACCTAGTTATCAACTACGAAAGACAAAAATAAAAACAAAACTACAAGAAACACCGTCAAAAGATCCCCGGCAACGGCACCAAAAAGTTGATTGCATATCGAGGGCATCAAATTTAGTTGTAAAAAAGATATAGAAATGGGGTAAGAATACAACTTATCACTCGTCCACAAGGGACTCGTAGGTCATGATAAGAGGTTCGTCCACAAAGATCTTGTTGGGGTTTCGTAGTCTTGACTCGACTTCCTCATCACTGGAGTTGAGGGGGTTTTGTTCCTGCAATTAAAGTAAAGAAAGCATAAAAGAGAACAAGCAATAATAACATAAATAGGCAATTTTAAGCAGAAGGTGATCTTAGCTAAGATTGCAGATTGAGGTTGGTTGCGAACTGATGTGAGATAGATTCCTGGTAAGGGCGAATTCGTGAGCACTTTACTTGTTTATTCGATCATTGACCTTAGATTTTCTCCTTCTCTTTCATAACTCTACTATAGATTGGGAGGAACTCCTTTCCAATCCTGCTCTCCTCCTATTGAAACCACCTGGGAGGAACTCCTTTCCAAGTGATCCTAGCCAGTGGACACCTTGCTGGTTAAAGGGTTTATCCAATTGGCTGCTGGTTTGAGGCACATGCGTTTTCTCAATGGCGTAGGGAAAGACAGAGTTTAGGCCAAGCTACTCCCAACTCGGAGCCCTAGGTTGTCAATCTGGTTAGGCCTACATCGATTCAAGTTCACTAACCCCCGCGAGGTTAGCTGCCTACTTCGTCACTCCGGTTTCGCTCGTCCCCTTTGTGACTGGCTACAAATCCGTCGTCTTGCCTAAGATCGATCAAGTCTTAGCCTAGACGGGAACCGGTTTGTTAAAACAGAACTTGAGTCGATTATGAACGAGAGGATAATAAGAACGATCAGTCTCACGAATCACGGGAATGCTCACTCAACCCTTACCAAGAATTAGGTTACATGCGAATTTTTTATATAGCGAACTTTTCGCCGCTCACTGTGTGCTAATAATTTTGTTTCATTTTGTTCTATATTCTAGCAATTTTGGTTGGAGTTTTTTAGCAAGATTTCTCGTACCGTAAGCTCGAACTAAAAATATTATATTCGTATGGCATTAATGTGTATATTAATGCATTTCTGCACACCTTCACTGTTCTCTCCTTGCTGCCCACGAACCTCAAACCGCCTTACTGTTCCTCCCTTACACCTCACCTCCTTTCCTTGCCCATCACTCAAATTTTTCCTATAAATACCCCTCTCTTCCCTTCAAATTGGGACACCAACACACATACTGGACTTATTTTTAAGATTAATACAGCTCCTAATAAAGCAATGTGCAGCCTACAAATAGAATCATCAATTTGACTAATTTTGACAGCTAATTGGTAAAAATAAGTAAAAAATTAGATGGTATAATTGAGAAATTTGAATCATTGTCGATAATCATAAATACATACATATATGGATCGAACTAAATAAATACAAATATATATATAGTACTCAAACTAATTAAATATAGGATTCATATAATAAATATATTTTTGAGATGCTCCAAGAAGGAATGGTGTTGTTCAATAAAGGTAAGGGTCTATATCGGACAATCAATAATGATGATTCTTTAGGCTTTGGAAATCGGCAATCGTCTACAATTCGAAGAAAGAGGAGTTTAATAGGTTACTTTTTAAAACTCAAAACAAAACCACAAAAGTATAAATTTAAAAAAATCAAAAAACCATAAAACACAAATTGAATGTACAAATGGGATGAAATTGATTCGTTAAAGTGTCGCATGATTGACAATAGTAATTTCATGGTCAATAATCAATAAACAAACAAAACAACCTTATTTACTCCAAAAATATGAATACAAACCCAAAGAAAAAACAAAATACAAACCTGCAACATAAGCATCAATCAAGCAAAATCTCTATTCGGTTGTCAATTACTAATCGATTTGGTTCTAATCGTATTTTTACCATGACTTTGAAGAATTACAGTGTAGCAATCTTTGATAATGGTGATTCTTCATGCTTTAAAAATCGACAATCGTCTGCAATTCGAAAACAGATGAGTTTAATAGGTTATTTTTTAAAACTCAAAACAAAACCACAAAAGTATAAATTTTAAAAAAATCAAAAAACCATAAAACACAAATTGAATGTACAAATGAGATGAAATAAGATGAAGAAAACAGACCCTTACTTATAAACATAACAGAGAAGTTTAGAACATTGTATCTAAGTATAAAAAATGAAAGTCAAAGTAACAACAGGAGGACTTGTTAAGTCTGAACCTCGCCGGCAGCAGCAGCTGTGTAAGCAACAGAATGCCTCGCGCGGGCTGACCTGGAGGCGGCCGATTTAGAGATTCTGAATTGTACGATTCCCTCTTTTTCTCTCTAGCAATTCAAGAATTGAACCGTAAGCAAGAAGTGTAGTAATTATATGGGTTAATGATCCTTGGAATTTAAGGTTTTGTGCATAAAAATATTGTCAGAAACAGCAGGATTAATTAGTGATCAAATTAAGAACTTATTAAATTAATTAATTTAACCATGTCGGTTAATTTAATTATTACCAAGGTGGCTAAGAACTGTTGCAAAACTGTTGGAATTGGAGTGTTTGGGCAACTTTGAGTGCCAATACTCCTCACGTGCTAACACTTGTTGCAAAAACAGTCTATAACACAACACAAAAATTGAATATAAATGTATGGATGCAAAATCTGAAATTTATCATTCGTTGAAACTAACCTTTTGAAGGCGACGAAGAAGAGTGATGATGACGATGAAGCAATTACACGCAGGTACGTTAATTAATTGAATAACTTAATTAATTAAAACTAAATTTCACAAACCCAACATCCAGTAAGTTAAATTTGAAAGGATATCTAATTACTTGGTTTGTGATAATGATGATAAAGCAGTTGCACACAGGTTAATTAATTGAATAATTTAATTAATTAAAATATATTTACTAAATTATTATTTAAAAGTCTATTACACTCTTAAAATTTTTAATAATTTAAGAGTATAATAGTAATTTAAAGAAATAAGGCCGTTCGTACTTTTTATATGGTATAGATTAGTAGCCCCCATCAGCGTTGGATGCCTAATTCCGTTGTGGGTGGTGGGGAGTTTGTCCATTGTGTCTCGATGCTGCAAAATCAGTGGAGAATTTCTCCTTTTCTATTTGGAGAAATCATTTTTCGGCGGTGGAGAATAAATCAAATAACTCCATTGTGCTCTTGAGGCATGGCACTCTGTAGGTGCGCATAAAGGAAAATTCCAACCAAAGATATGGAAGATGTTCTTTTATTCCCCATTGCGGTGAATTTGGTTCCAAAAAAACACTGTTATATTTGATAATGTGGTTTTCGATCTAGAGAAAAACCTATGTTCTCAGAACTAGACATCTCTGACCGGTTGAACTTCTAAAATTAGTAACTGGTCGATTTTTTGGTTTTGAAATGGGCGGCTTCTTTGTCCAATAATTTTTAAAATACCAATGAACCGATGTAAGAACCAAGTACTTGTAAGAACCGGTCATGATGTAAGAGGTTCTAGTGGCACCACCAATCACTATAGAAATAAGACCTAAGTTCCTAAAATAATTATTTCAAGTATAAATTTATATATATGCTTAATAATTTAATTAGTTTTAATTTAATTATACATATAAATATTGAATGTGATGGTCAAAAGAATAGAATTTAGATTTTCGTGAAAAAAAATGTAGTACAAACATACTACAAACATGCATTTAATTATACTCTCTCTGTCCGCAAATAACAGACTTTTTAGGATAGTAAAAATCCGTAGAACAATGATCTTTGATCTTATTTTATTTCACATTATTTCATTTTTTTCTCTTAATTTTCACTCAAATTACAACACCGTCATTAAATTGGGTTGATATATAAATTTATTTTTATCATTTGCACAAAATATATACCTCAAAATCGATAAAATGACAAGTATTATGAATAGTAAGAATCCGTAGAAAAACGACAGTTATTAAAAGACAGAGGGAGTATATGTTGAACCCTGTCAAACGTCGGTCAAACCTCTATTTCGATCTAATCCTGAATACATATATTAAATCACTTACTTGTATCTTAACTTTGCTCCCTAAACTTACTGAAAATGATGTTTTTTAATCCCTTAACTTTTTAAACTCAGTATTAATCCCTCAAAGTTAATTAGGCTCTCACTCATGATAAGCCATAAGGCATGCATAATAGGCATGATTAGGCATGCTCAGGTGGTTGTGATAATGTCAGTCAACGACCACGTGGCTTTAGTGACATGGATATAAAAATAAATATAACAAAGATGGTTCATTAAATTTAGAAGAAAAAAAAATTCTTGCTCCTTAAATAATAATAATTTGTTTAATTTTAATTTAATTCAAATATATTTAAATAAATTTTAGTTAATATTGTCTGATATAAGTGTATGATAATTGATAACTTAAAAATATTAGTATAGTTGAAAATGATGAATTGTTTTTTATTAAAAAATATATTTTATTATTTTATCACCCAACAAATTTTAACTAAAAATTTACGAAACTCAATGTCAAATTACTCTTTTAAATAATTACTAATGAAACATATCACATTATTTAACCTATTAATAATTATATTAAATTACATCATAGAGAGAAGTTACAAGTTTTTTTTAAAATATTATAATTCCAAGAAAATGGGAATATATAATATATTTTAATATAAAACCTACTCCAACAAATTACAAATTTCTTCTTTATTGCCAAATTCAGCTCCAAATCAAACTAATTCACGTATGCCATCATGTCTTCCTTTTGGAGAATTTTAATCATCAATACTATGCAAGGAGCAAACAGTATTGATGATTAATTTGCTCTTTCAAGTCCTTTGGAAGTTGAGTTTTGCAATTGCAATTACAAAACAAGTTGCAAAGAGAATTGGAATAGCTAGAAGAACACATGCTGCAGTTCCTAAATCATGGTAGTTGTACCCAAAATAGTCATGTAAAAACGCACTGATTGTTTTGACCTCCCCATATACTGTAATTTCCTTCTCTGCATCTCCATATTGTGAGGTAAGAAGAGCTTTCAAGGACCATGAAGTTGGACATAACCAATATGCCCATACCCACCATTTAGGTATTTTCTGCAGGAAAGAATCACATTCTTGCTCTTGTTAGACTAAAATACATACATTGTATTTTAACTCCGGTGTCAAGTTCGAGTTTAGCAAACGAAGAAAACTATAACAGGAGAGCCACCCTTTCAGGAGAGATCGAAAAACAAAATGCTAGGGAAAAAAATATAAACAACTGAGCTTACCGGTTCGGGTATGAGGTAGCCTGAGAACAAATTCAGAAGGGTGTAGCAGAAAGTTGAAAATATTGAAGCAACTTGATAGGTTGGGGTCAACGAGGCTAGCAACAATCCCAAGTAATTGAAAAACAGTAAGTTGCAGAATGTTGAGTACGAATACCAGAACACTTTGTAAGCTGACCAGTTGAAGTTTATGGTTGGATATGTGATCATCACGAACAGTGCTGTTTGAAGTAGTATGTATGGAATTTCTATCATCACCTGAATTGGAAATATGTTAGTTTTGAGACCACTAGCTTGTTTAGAAAATACCAAAGGATAGTATTTTGGACCTGTGCGAATGAGTATGCCTTAGAGGAGTACATTCCAGCGAACCGTTCACGGTAGAAGATGGTGCGCCCAGTAGCTATCAATGGCTGAACAGGTGAACAGTTTGCTACCCCGGTGAATTGCAGGAAAACAAACATGGAGCGTAATATGTTGAACAAGTCCTGTTCATCATTTCTTCAAAACAGGATAGTGTCAGGATCATCTTGGATCTTTTAAGTAAGTTAAGCATAGGAAACATGTGGTTAGGTGTATATGCTTCTTACATTTGTTGTCCTTTCTGCCACAATATTGCTCCAAATACCAAAGAAGACGCGGTAACGAAGGTCAATCGCCCCAGATTATACTTTGGACTTCTCCAATAAGATATGTTTTGTTTCCATAGACATGCCTTGAATTGTTGCCATCCATTTTGCGCGAATCGTGAAGGAAATTGCAATACCTTCGAACCGGGTGGTGGAACGCTTAGTTTTCTGACAAGCTCTTCATTTTTCCTTCATAGAAAGAGAACCAGTACATTCTTATTGCAGTTTGTTTGATTTTAGTAGAGATGCACATGCATTTGACCTTGTATAATTAAGCTTACTGGTGGAGAAGAGAATCTTTGTAAAGATGGGCAAAATCTAATCCAAGCTGAGTTTCTACAGATGGACTGGTGACCTCTAGCATCCATGTTGCTGGGTTGTGGTTTTCCTTAATTTTCGGGACTCCCGGTATGTCCTGCTAGTTGTTTAAGATCTTTTCTGTCATTAATGAAGTGAATAAAAGAAGACAAATCTGGAGTCTGGAAAGAAACCGGAAATAATATGTACTGCTTTCTGTGTTTTTCTTTGAAGCTCACCTCAAAATACTCAATGAGCTTAATAGAATGTTGTCCTAATTCTCCAGAATATATCATCTGCCCTCCTCTTTTCATCAGAATGAGCTGCAGAAAAGGTTATGCTTCAAAGTTGTCATTGATACCGTCATGAAGTTTGCTTATTATGTTGAACTGATGGTTTGCAGTTAGCCAATTACCTCATCAAATGCCTCAAAGACATCGATACTTGGCTGGTGAATGGTGCATACTATTGTCCTGTTCGTACTAACTATGTTCTTCACTACTCTCATGACAATTGCAGCTGCTCTGGCATCCAGGCCAGAGGTGGGTTCATCCATGAATATAACAGATGGATTTGAAACAAGTTCTACAGCAATAGTTAGGCGTTTTCGCTGCTCTGTTGATATACCACTAACACCAGGTATCCCAACTAATGCATCTTTGATGTTATCCAACTCTATAATTTCAAGAACTTTTGCTACAAATTCCTGAGAACAAACAAGAGAGTTGGATTACACATAGAATACTTATGTTTGAAAACTGTATTATGTAAAGATTAGACGAATCTTACAGATCTTGTCTTCTTGTCTATTTTGGCTGGCAACCGTAACCAAGATGAGAACATCAATGACTCTTCCACTGTAATCTGTGGGGAATGGATGTCATTTTGCTCGCAATAGCCGGATATTCTTGCATAAGCCTCTTGAACTTTCGGATACCCTCCAACTCTTATTTCTCCTTGAATTATGCCGCCAGTTTTCCTTCCGGAGAGAACATCCATAAGTGTTGTTTTTCCAGCTCCACTGACACCCATCAATGCTGTAAGAACTCCAGGCCTAAATGCACCTGTGACATCTTGAAGAAGTTGCAGTTTGTTGTTTGGGAAACCTTGCTTTCTCAACATCTAGGAAACGTGGGAAAAAAAATCATCTAAACATGTAATTTACAACACTATATACATAATGTGTTGTGTGGAATACCTTGGGAGAATCAACAAAGTATTGGATATTCTCAAATGATATCGTTACAGGCTCGAAGGGTAAAACCATTGCTGTAGAAGCATAAGATGAAGTCAACTTTTCTTATTGCAGCAAACAATTGAAAATATTGGTAAATGTAGCATTTTGGGGGCAAGACAAAAGAAAGACGATTTCTTACTTGTGTTGTCTGTTTCAGGAGAAGTTTTTGCTGTATCAGCAACGATTTCTTTCATCTTAATGATGTTGCTCGAAACTTCTTTCCTTTTCACCTTATCGAGTGTTTCCTGGTAAATGATTGTCTTAGATCTTCCTGGAGCTGCAAAAGTTTCAATTTAACGACCAGAGAGAAGGAAATTCGTTGTTGTACACTAATGGTATGGTTAAACTTACTACTCATGTAACCAAGTGCTAAGGTGAAGCCGATGTTGAAAATAATCCAAAATCCAAGCAATGCTATTGCAGATATGAAATAAAAGTAGTTGCTGAAGTACAGTCCATGTCTTTCGAGCACTCGTTGTCCTATGGTAACATTCGAAGAAGAAACCTGCAAGAGATTTAAGGATCGGTGAATATCGATACAAACATATACATCTTTAGCGGTAGAAGATGGTGCCCAGTCCATCTTGATTCATCATTCCTTAACCAACAACACTAGAAGCCAATGGTTTCACCTTTTGCCACCTAGGAGCTAGGAATTCATTTAAGGAAACACCAATTTCAGCATAAGTCAGTGGAGAAAGCCAAAAGCCCCATCTCAACCAATTAGGTAAGGAAGCTGCAGCAGAAAAAAATTCTTACAATATCAATCTCAAAGATCAATGTTTACGGAGTTTGTCTGTCGAAGTCATGAATGACTTACGTTTTCCTATTATGAATCCACCAAATAATAAAGAAAGCAATATGATGAAAAGACCACTTGTCGATGCAATAGATGGATCACGAACTAAGGAAGCAATGAAACGGAAGAGTGATACAGCAACTTGATGAAGAAGGAAAAGAAGAAAGAACTGATAGAAAAACCTGCACATCATACAGAACAGTGTAAAGTACACAGGAATGGGGGCTGTAATGTTGTATAATGGAAATGACTTCTCAAATAGGATACCTGCCAGGCTCGGGAGTGAAGCCAATGACATAATAGGTAAGAGCTGTCCAGAGAAATGCATCTAGCAATGAAAATGGGATCTTTAAAACGACAGATGCAATGGAAAATGCCCATGCGGGGTAGAAGTAGAAATCCCTTTGCTTGTAGAAAACTCCAATTCTCTGTACTGTCAATGACAATTCTGCTATTCCATTGAGCATAAGTCTAATGAGAGCGTAAAACAGCGAACTCATGTATAGATCCGCATAGACTTCATCAAGATTCATTTGAGTACGAATGAACATTGTCATTGTGATTAATGCTACAAAAACCAGCTGCATAGAAGAAAAAAGGCAAAGGAGATGAAATTTTTCTCTGATTTATTAGATAGTCAGATAGTTGCTAGTTGAAAAAAATTCCCGCAGATGGTCATTATGACCTGTAGTGATTTGAAGACATGAATGAACGAATTGCGCTTCATCAGAAGCCATTCTCTATCCATGCATGCTTTGAATAATTCCCATTTTGGCAATGAGTAGGTAGTGAATGACAAGGCATTTTCATGGCATTCAGATTTCTTGAATGGTATGGAAAGTTCCACTTCGAGTTTCAGCCCGACATGAAATTCCTGAAACCTGTTCACAAGCATGTCCACAGGAACATAACTGTGAGGCTGGTGTTCATCGAACCAGTACTTTGCTTGATCCTTTTTAGAAACTACCTGCAGGCCCCAAGTTTCAGAAATCACTCTATGAGAGTTTTCTTGTTAATGTAAGAGTAAACTAAACAAGCTTACATACTTCTTGAAGGAAGTCAGCAATGCCCTTTCGTGGTGGGCACCTAAAACCGCAATGCTCAAAGAACTCTACCACATTCTCTCGAGGCCCGTGGTATACAATCTTGCCTTCTGCCATCAGAATAATGTCGTCGAAGAGATCGAATGTCTCAGGAGCTGGCTGAAGAAGTGCTACTAAAATGGTAGAATGCATTATGTGCGCCAATTGTTGTAGACAGCTAACTATCTGAAAGGTGGTTGAGCTGTCTAAACCATTTGATATTTCATCCATAAAGAGTGCTCTTGTTGGACCAACTATCATTTCCCCTGACATATAAACAAACTAACAATCATATTCCATTTTCCATAAAGGCACACAAGTTTTGCACGAATATTGTTTTCCATTTTCATAGTACCTGTTGTCAACCTTTTCTTTTGGCCACCTGAAATTCCTCTCCTCATTGCATCTCCGACGATTGTTTCAGAACAAATATCCAGACCAAGGATCTGATCAATCATAAAAGTTGTAGAAACATTGTCAATCAGAAGAATTTAATATGCAAAGTTTTCTTTTCCGATGAACTTTCTTTTGTTATTAAAAGGGATCACCTTCAGAATGTAATCTGTTTGAAGACTTCTTTTCAATCCTTCTATTGAAATTGCCTGTAGGAGCAAGTTGTCAGTGTAGAAAACCAGCAATAAACCCTTCTGAAAAGTTATTAGAAAATTGCTTGTGGCTAAATTCTTGATCCGTCAAAAGACAGATTACTAGAATTTGATCGAATGTTACTAAAACTCATAATTTGGTGGCCAAATAGCATGTTCCATAATAGATACCTTCATGTAAGTGTCGATATCCGGTTCCGGGATAATGCCAGCTCGCTTCTCCTTCCGGCTAACTTCTTTCATGATATCTTCAGTTAAATGAAAAAGAAAAAGAACATCCCAGATTTAGTTTCAGTTCATATGCAAGACTACAAGGTTGGATGGAACAGAGCAAGCTGCCTACCTGCTCTGCCTCCAATGCCCTGACAGCGAACGGAAAAGTCGAGAGTTTCTCTGACAGTCATTTCAGAAATGTGTTGGTCGTTCTGGCTTATATAAGCTGATGTCTTCTGAGGAACAAACTCATCCAAATTGTAACCATTATATGTAATCTCTCCTTCCACCTATAATAAGTAAAAGTTCGAAGAATTAATTCGGTTAATCTTGCCATTTTGTTTACTTAATCTTGTATTATATGAAACCTTTAAGGACTGGTTCAATCTTCCTGAAAGTGCCTGCAACAAAGTGCTTTTGCCACAACCAGGTGGACCAAGCAGGAGAGTCATCCTGCACAACAGTAATCATGTCCGGTTCATAAAATGCTTTTTGCAGGTAATAATTTTGTATACGGTAATCGAACTAACAATCTTTCACTTAAAAAGTGAGAGACCCAAATCACTCATACCAATCATGAGTGGCTGTACGGTTGGTGAGTGTTACAAGATTAATTTGTTATTAACGTGGATTCTACATGCTCCTGGAAAAATTATTAATGCTTGGATAATACGGAATATGAAGTATGAACCTTGAAGGCTTGATGATGCCATTGATGTTTTGAAGAATTTGAGTGTTGTTTGATTGATCTGTCTGGCATCCCGTGATACCTGTAACCCCCTGCTGGAAATTAAACATCCAAGGTTAAGCAAATGCCAAATAATAATAATACATATTTAACCTAAAAAATAAAAAGAAAACGAAGAGGAAACAACTAGATTGAACCAATGAACAAAATGACAAAATATTTTTTTTGTTCACTTATGAAATTAAAGGTTGAATCAGTAAATTTTCAAACGATAAAGGATTGAAGAAATAAATCAGTTAAAATCAAAATGGTGATGGTTGACGTAAACCTAATTGGACCATAAAGAAAAAATGCTACCAACAAGTTTTTCCTTTTGACAAAGATCTTCCTTTTGTTTTGAAAAAAATACAACTAAGTTACAAGCTCATAGATCTCGTAATCAGTAAATTACTTTACACACAATGATCAAACTAACGATGAAAACGCGAGACACTTACAAAAAGTATAGTTTTGAGGGAGTTCCAAAGAGTGTGCAGAGGCCTTCCTTGAACTTCTTCATATCCTGCATTAACGGACAAGTTCCGGTATCGCACTTCAATCGTCGGCAGTTTTACATCCACCCTAAATTAATAATAAATAAATAAACATTAAATATAATACTATCAAAAAAAAAAATTTTGGTAATTTTTTTTTTTTTTTACTAACTATTTAATTTATGTAGGTAATGGTAAAATATTTGAATGCGCCTAAATAAAACACTAGACGGTTCATAATATAAGTCATTTATGATTTATGTCACCGACTTTATCATCTTAACTAATGCTACTGGAAGTAGGGAGAATCAAAGTACCTGTCAATTCTTTGTTTCAACTTAGTCAATAGTTTTCGATTGTCTTGCTCGATTTTGCTGAGAAGTCTGTCAATGAAAACATGGCGTTGCAGAGGTTCAAGTGTCGTGACATCAACCACCTTCTTCTTCACTGCACAATCCTCTTGATCGAACAGTGACAACCTTAGCCTTCGATAACTGGGCAGCTTCTCAATTGCAGCCCACTGCAACTCATCATCATTACTTTCCAAATTTGGATCCATAATTTCCATTCTCCTTAATTATTCCAAATTTGGATGACCCAACTGAAGCTTGGTCTGATAACTTTATATCATCAAATCAGCAAAAATAAATGTAAATTGCTTCTGTACTGTACATACTACACACACATACATATATAGGCAGGCACTGCGTAATAAAATATGATTCTTTATTATATATAAAAAAAAAACAGTACATAACACCTTCGTATTAATTAATTAGGGATGTATGAGTGAGTATGAGTCAGGATTAAATGGGTATGGATAGAATGAGTGAGTATGGGTGAATATGAGTAAAGATTAAATGAGGATGGGTGGGTATGATGATAATCTACTCAATCTTGAATCACATCTCCACTTTCTGTTTCCTTTTTCATGTTAACAATTCCACATTTGCTAATATGATCAACACTCCTATTTGTCTTTTGGACACAACAAAATTGAGATTTTATTAATAATGTTAAAATCCAAACAAAGTAAAATTGAACCATTAATGATGGTGGGCCTGAGTGGGTCCATGTAATTAGTGGACTTTTCACTAAGATGCCCACTAATCAAGCATCTTCACATATGGCTATAAGTCAAAAATGGAGCAGATAATTAAGATTTAGGACACTCTACTGCTCTAGTGTTAGCCTGTAGATTACCTCCTTGAAAATTCACTAATTACATGGACCCACTAATTAACGGTGGTGGGCCTTGAAAGTCGCTTGATCGGACGACTGGCCTGTCATCACATTTCCCTTTTCTGTTTTCTTTCCCCAACAATCAGAATATCTTGACAGCCTCACATTTGCCAATCAAGCTCCTCCAACACACACTCCAGCAGATGATTATCAACGACATCAACAAAAGATACAGTTTATGCATCATCATGATTCAATACATCCTTTATTTGAAAGACATGTTGATACGATGTGCCTTCAACTTCGAGCGCATATCTAGAATTGGGTAGTTCACGACATAGCTAGAACTGTTTGATGATTTTATTTATTTTTATAATAGCTCCCTTTAAAGTTGGCTTTGGACTTGATCCCTTCAACTTCTCTTTGGCACAAAAAAAAATTAAAATTAAAATAAAAGGAGAAATGATGAGATCCGGCACCCAATTCATCCCTAACCCCACACTAAACTTACAATTATTACACGCAATGACGGATCCAGGAATTGAATTCAGGGGCGGGTTTAAGGGAAGCGCCCCCAAATTTTATTTTATTTTTAGTATTTTAAAAGGAAAGTAAGCGAGCTGAACGAAAAATTAAAAAAAAATTAAAAAGTATTTATATACGTCACTAAATAACAAATTGTTCGTTGGAAGATAATACACAAAACGGCAAAGTGTAACATTCTGATTTCGAAAATTGATCGTTAGAAGATAATATACAAAACGGCACAGAGTATTTTAGGGTTTTTCGAAAATTCGGACTCGAGGGAGTATAAATAATCGCATTCTCTTCCATTGTCTCTCATTTCTCCGTTTCCTCTCTCTCTTCTCAAAACTCGAACACGTGCTCTCTCTCTCTCTAAAACAATATAATTCACTCAAATCTTCAACAAATCCTTCCAAAACTCAAACAATCAGTGGCGGAGGCAGGATTTGATGATTGGGGGGCGAGATTAGTGATGGATCTAGGATCTGTATTCAGGGGATGCGGGGGTTCAGGGGCAGCGCCCCCGAAATTTTTTTTTGGGAATATTTTAAAGAGAAGGCAAACGAGCTGAACGAAAAATTGAAAAAATGTTTAAGAATATTTGTATCCGTCACTAAATAACAAATATTTAGATAAACTTAACAAAAAGATAAATAAGAAGACAATATAGAGCTTGGACTACATCATTTTTTGTATGATTTTTTTCTATTAACAGCCTAGTCTTACAGTTAGGAATTTGAAGTATAGGAGATGAATAGTGTAACTTTTTATCTGAAATTGATACTCAAATTAATTAGATTTACATTAATCACTTCTATCTATAAAAATACACACTTATTCAAGATACAAGCATAGGATAGGCAATGACTTTTACTATTCTAAACAAATTAAGCAATTCTTTGCTATAATTTTAATCCTTGCACCACAAAATCCCTGTCAAAATTCCTACTTGATAAATTTTTTTTTAAAAGCTAGAGGGGGTTGTAGCCCCCTCCTAGTCTCTTCGTGGCTCCGCCACTGCAAACAATCACTTCTCATACATACCGAAATTGGTTGGAAGCAATTCTTTTTGACAATTGGAATTTTTATTCGAGTATTATTTTTTCATCTATTTCTTCCACAAATACATTTATTAAAATATAAATTATTCATTACCTTATATTTTAGTTTTTTTATTAATAATATCTAAAATGTTATTTAATATATAACTTATCTATTATTATTTTAATATTTTTTAGTAGAAGTATTTTGATATTTCTATTTGCATGAATTATTTATATGTATACTACATCGTATACAAACACACTATTTACTCATGGCTGAAAAAGAAAAGAAGGAAAAGTAATGTCAAAGTGGGATTTGAAACAACACCGTCTTGAGCATACCATGTGCCTTAGACCACTCGCCCATCTTGACATTGATATTTAATATTGCTTAGTAAATTAATATCTTCATTTAATTAAATAATTTTTTTTTATTGAGCCCCTGGGCTGGATCCGTCACTGAATTTTACACGTGATCTTCAATCCCATAGCTGCATTTCTTTGTATGCAGTACGTTAAGGAGTTCTATCAACTATTATGGAGGTGGATGATCTTGTCGTGTGTAGTTACTATCTTAATTATTCTAACGATTTTTATAGACACGCTGATATAAATTTATTTTCTTTATTTTCTTACATTTTATTATATTTTTTTATTTTGGTGATGTGTCAACAAACTATTCCACCTTTTATTGTATAACTTCAATATCTCACGATCTTATAGTCACAACTTTCATATTATTTTATAGATATAGATTAGTTAGAAAGTTAGAACTTAAACCACAAAAACCAAGTTTTATGAAATATATGGGCCTAAAGAAGGTCCAATGGGAAATAGGATCAGCAGTCTATGAGCCTTTACTGGGCCATGAGATACCTGGCCAACCCATCAATGATCAATCACCCCGCAAAAGGCTTTCTTTTGTTGAAAAACTCATTAGATATTCCTTCAGTTAGAGTTTTTCTTCCCATATTCTTTTTAAGATTTATCCTTATTCTTAGTATCTTAATTATAAATTTTCTAAGTGAATATTTTTGTAAAATTACGATAAAACTAATATAAATATAAGACTGTTGATCGTAAGAGTAGCCTCCGTTGATCGTGTACAAATAAAATAAGAATTCAAAGGGAGGGTAAAAAAAAGGTTTAGCTAGTGAAAATACTAACTCCTCGGAAAATTTACTATATTAAATCAAAACCGATTAATATTCGAGTTGAACTAATTTGAATTTCTACTAAAATAGTAATTAAACAAAAATATACCTAGTTTTGTTTTGAATTTCTCCGAATAATTGAGAACGGGCTTTTAATATTGGTTTGTGCATAATTTATTTCTGTTTGATCGACCAAATAAATCCTTAAACAATCTCGATTATTCGGTCGCTTGCTTGCAATCTAATCTTTCGCATTAATTGGCGATGAATAGACTTTCATTCATCTTCCCAGGCAACATTTTTGTATTGATGCCCGGCTTTAGCAGGCATTTTTGGCATTCAATTTCGAAACATTTCATTATCACTTAACAGAGGACCACGTTAGAGATCAGAACCGACAAACATCACACGTTAACTTGCATATGTTAATAAATGCCAAATTCAGTGATCTATCAGATCCAGATCTCCATGCCTGTCAAACACAACAACAGCACCTATAAGCAAACTATCTGTAAGCCAGTTGTTTCCAGAGAGGGAAGACACTTTAACTTTTTAAGATAAATCAATAAGATAATTTGTCTTGACAAAATAACACATTGCTACATTTTGCTGCTGCCCTGTTACCAGGGATTAAAAAAAACTCATTGCTACCACACTGGAATAACTTCTTTTTTTCTGTTTTTTTGTCAAAAATAAAAAAGAAAGACCAAAAAGACAACAAAAAGGAAAAGAGAATTGAATAGGGTATCTTAGGTATGAGACTAGTAGACCAAGCAGATTGCTTCAAATTATTCCATCAGGAATCAAAATACTGCAGGCACCGAATAGCAGAGACTTGGATAAATGGCTCTTAAGCTTGAGGCTTCTCCCACTTGAGGGGCTTGACAACCTCCCAGGTGAAGTCAGGATCTTCCCTTCCAAAGTGTCCATAGGCAGCTGTCTTCAAGAACCTGTTGCCTCCCCTCTTGAGATCAAGGTTGATGGTCATCATTCCTGGCCTGAAGTCAAAGCTCTCCTTCACAATCTTGAGGATTTCCTTGTCGGGGATCTTTCCAGTTCCGTATGAGTCCACGAAAACTGACAAGGGCTCAGGCACACCAATAGCATAGGAGACCTGCACAATGCACCTGCGAGCAAGACCGTTTGCTACAATGCTCTTGGCAGCCTGCCTGACAATGTAAGCACCACTCCTGTCAACCTTGGTTGGGTCCTTTCCAGAGAAAGCACCACCACCATGGGCTCCCCAGCCACCATAGGTGTCGATAATGATCTTGCGTCCGGTAAGACCAGCATCACCATGAGGTCCACCAATGACAAAACGGCCTGATGGGTTAAGGTGGAAGATTGTCTTCTCATCAAGGTACTTCTCAGGAATGACAGGCTTGATGACATGCTCCTTGAGGTCAGCAGCAATCTCATCATTAGTGACAGTCTCATCATGCTGGGTGGAGATGAGGACAGTGTGAACACGTACTGGAACCATGGCACCATTGTCATTGTAGTACTCAACAGTAACCTGAGTCTTCCCATCAGGTCTTAGCCAACCGCAGGTACCGTTCTTCCTAACCTCAGTGAGGCGAGCACCAAGCTTGGTAGCAAGGACGTGGCTCAATGGCATAAATTCAGGGGTCTCATCAGTAGCATAACCAAACATGTGTCCCTGGTCACCAGCACCGACATCTTCTGGGCGCTTGGTGAAGTGGCCATGGACACCCTGGGCAATATCTGGGCTCTGCTCCTCAATGTTCACCAGGACCTTGCACTTGTCAGCATCAAGACCAACATCATCTGAAACAAAGCCAATGTTTCGGCATGTGTCACGAACGATCTTCTCATAATCAACCTTGGCCTTGGTGGTAATCTCACCAAAGACCATAACCATGTTGGTCTTGGTGCAGGTCTCACAAGCAACCTTGCTGTCGGGGTCTTGCTCAAGGCAGGCATCAAGCACTGCATCAGAGATCTGGTCGCAAAGCTTGTCGGGGTGTCCCTCGTTCACTGACTCAGAGGTAAATAGAAAGGTCTCCATTGCTTCACACTGCATATCACATGCAAACAACATAAATACCACTGAAAGTACCAAAGTATCAAAGCTTAGCTAAGCAAGGCAGGCTAATACTCAATAGTTGCATAAGAACAAACAGTATGGAACAAATTCAAGAATAACCACCACCATAATTGGAATCTTCAAGCTCTATGAGAACAGATCACAAATTGGGGGACCTCTAGAACAGGACCATACCTTCATTATTACTCAAAACAGTATATTCCCACCAAAAATACAATTAACGCTAAGGATAAAGAATAACTAGATTCCCTTATCACTACCCTGACAATTAATAAGAACTACATACATACTACTTCGAAAACGTACAAAAAGATAAATCATTACAGATTCCTCAATTTAGATACTTATTTTCATGTCTACTAAAAGATTCATTTCAAGATCTATTCCACATTAACCACCAATCCCCCAGATCTACAAAATTCTAGTGAAATTCCCGCCATTTCTCAAGCCCAAATCCAAAACAACAGAGCAAAATACACGACTAAGCAACTCAGATCTGAGTTTGGAAGAGCATATTCATGCAAGAAACAGCACAAAAATGAACTGAAAGAGCACAAAAATAAACTAAAACAACTCTACAAAGCAAGCAGCACTTAATTTCCTTCACTACATATTCTAGCTCAAAATAGCAAACTGAATAAAAGCTACTGCTAATAAGCAGAGATAGAGAAAAGAGAGGCGGAAGACATGGATTGACAGATAGAGATACCTTGGAGTAGAGAGAGTGACGGTATAGATCTAGAGAGGTTTAGCGCGAGCTTTTGCGTTTGTTTCTAACCAGACCTCAGAGTAAATCGGTACAGAAAAGATTTGACACGAGAAACTAGGGTATGTGAGGTTTGATATTTATAGGAAAATAACTGCGCCTACCAACTGGCTACCGAATGTGACGGTAGAGATTCTCATAAATCTAGCTGTGGGAATCTGCGGTGTGATTGGGGTTAAAAAAGGTTGGGTGAGAAAATAGAGCCGTTGGATTGTCAGGATCTGGGGACACGGAATTAGTTGGGGTTGGTGAGAGAGAGGGACAAGTTGTAAGGTTTGAAAAGTAAATTCGCTTGGATTAATTTTAATTTTAGTAGGTAGATCGCTAATATCTTCTCCTCTTTATATTTATATTTATTTTGTGGTGATATGACTTTTACTGGAATGGCCGGTCACTCACCATCCATGACGATTCGTGCCATTCAGCAGCTTATTCCCTTAGCCATCATCGGCTTTAGTGTCGGCTCAAGGTTTAAATTAATGGTCGATTTATAATATGTGGTGGGTGTAAATAGTTAGACACTCTCATTCGTTAAGCAATAAAAGATATCGTGTTTAATCTTTATATATGGAGAAATAAATAAGCATTTTAACTTTTATTCCCTTGTCGTTTTTAGAAGAAATATAATGGGTGAATTAGTTGTCTATTTTTATTTTTCAAGATAATTAAGAGTAATTGTTTATATAGTTATCTGTAAACACTTTTAATTACCTTATTATTGACAATAAATGTTACAATTTGGTTGGCCAAAAATTTAAAATATATTATTGGCATACTTTTGATAATATATAACTCCATAATTAATAACTAAGGATTGTCTTAGTTCTGAAAAATCTAAAAAAACGACAACTAAAAAAACTTGGAGGAAGTAGTAGATAAATCCTATATGAATAAAATTAGTCATAAATTTAGGACAAATTTATAGTTGCTTGAAAAAAATTAATGCTCAATCCTTCGACGACCTTGAGATTGAACGGATGTTCTTTTCAAACTTCTTCAATTTTCATGCTATATTTTTTTCACATGGAGATCTTCTAGTTCAATTCAATGAAAGTCTAAAATCTAAACATCATCCTCTCTATTCACGACTAATGAATCTATAACTTAATTACCCTTCCTCTTATTAAGAGGAAATAGAGGCTTGAAGTTTGAGTTTTGTAATTCTATTTTTATTTATAAAAAGAAAAAAAATGAAAAAATAGGTAACATTTTTACTATTTTGTATCTATGTCGAACAATTTACTAATGAGTTTATAGCTTAATTACTATTTCCCATTAAAATAAGAAAGTTGATGTTTTAAGTTTAAATTCAATAATTTTATTTATCTTTATAGAAAAAATAAAGATATGTAAACTTTATTTAGTATTATTTCTCTCAGTTTCGTATAAAAAGTCGGGTGTAAATTGTGTCACTTTTTTAATAAAAGATTTGTAATGTTCATTGGCCAAATTTTAGTAGAGTCAATTAAAGTTATTTAATATAGTAATGAGAGATATTCCTTCTGTCACAAAAAAAATGACTCTTTCGAGTTTTTTAGTTGTCACAAATAAAATGTCGTTTGTATTCAAGAGAAATTGCAAGTAATAATATATTCAAATTAGTTGAATATTACGTCTTCTAAGCACAATTCTTAAATTTGAGTAGTTTGAATTTTGTTTCATAATGATGGATGTCAATTACGAAAAACGAGACTGAGTGATTATTGACTAATTTTAAAGGCTAATAAATAGAAATATGGATGTTATTTACTCTAAAAAATAGTAATTTAATATTATCTTAAACTGTGTGAAAACTTCTTAAGCGTCATTGTTTAGTGACGGAGAGAATAATTACTTAATGTAAAAAATACACTTAAAAATCGTGAGTAGTCACATCTTATTTGGTATGAAAAATACTAAAAATATAATTTTTGCGGAAGGAGAGTGATAAGTTTAATCAATTAATTGGATTATAGATGTAAGGTTTTTGCAAGTTCTCGACAACTTCCGTTGCTGAATGATCTTGGTTCCAAGTCAAAATTGTCAATCGTCAAGTGCTCCACTTCCTTCTTCCACGTTTTATTTTCTTACATAAGAAGAGACGGCGGTAAGGCCACGTTGAAAGTCTACATGTACTGGAAAGTTTGGTCATCGACCAAATAAAATAAGTTAAAAACCAAATTAAATCATTTTCTTAACTAAGCCGATCTTCAGTTGAGCTTCCCTTGAGCCAAGAAGGGCTATAGGCTTATAGATGCAAATGACGCGGCAACAGCTAATCAGAGTGGTGGTGCGGACTCAGGGGCGGATGCAGAAATTTTTTTCAGGGGGCGTGGGTTCGGGGCAGCCCCTTCGAAAAATTTTTTTTTTAGTATTTTAAAGGGAAGGTAAGCGAGCTGAACGAAAAAACTTTTACAAAGATTTTCCTCCTCATTCCTCAACTAGAACCTAGACTTTGTCATGACAAATAGCAGCAGTCATGCTCTGAATTTTTCCAAGAAAACAGCCTGAAGTCAAAAGTTATAGTGGTCGAAATTACTTATATACCATTTCTCTAATAATTTATCAACCATCTTAGATCACAAAGAAGGAATGCATAGATATGGAAAGTGGCAAAAGCTAATATCCCATGAACGCAAATAATGTATCATTCAAAATTTTTTTATTCTCATTTCTAGTGGTAGAATACTAAACACATTAAGACATACTCCATAATTCTCACTCTCTACCTCCATTGAATCCATTCACATTTTTTGTGGTTCGTTACGGGCAACCAAACAAGTCGTAAAAGTATCAAATGAAACATGTGTTTTGTATAATTGGATTTTTAAAAAAACAATAAGATATTTAATTAAGAGAAAAAAAACTCTCAATGAGTCGTGGTTTTATATATTAGACTATAGATCAATTGAAAATAGTTAATTGAAAGATGATATTAATTTTGACACATCGTACAAAAAATTAAAAACTAACTTTGGTTTGCACAAATTATTTATTCTTGATAAATAACGTTATGAATAAATCGAGAAATGTAACTTATATTCTTATAATATTTAATGACAATTAATGATATGTAGCGTGATTTTTTAAAATATTAATTTATTATATTTTTTAATAAATTAAATATGGTTCAAATTCAAATCTTGTCAATAGAAAAAAATATATTATAAGAGTTTCATTTATAAATTCATGACTCATATTCGAAATATATATGTATATATATATATATATATGTAATACTTATCAAAAATTTCCTTTGCTTCAGTGGTAAAATACCTTGTTTTTAAAGGGAGGGGGTTCGAATCCCCTCTCATGCATTCCTTTACAACAGGTTTTGGAGAGCTGCTCAAAAAATTTGCGAACACGGAACCTTTTGACTTTTGATCTTAAGTCAGACTTGCTACCATTACACTAAGGATACTATTTGATGATAAATGGATAAAATTTGATTAAACCTTTAAGGTAAATTATTTTTTTTGATTGGGCCAGGGTGGGCGCCAGCCTACCTTAGCCCTGGGCTGGATCCGCCCTTGGACACAGTGGTGCAGTTGGGATCTGTTAGAGGCTAAGCTAGGTGCGGTTCCCACCTAGAAAAAAAGAGAGCAAGTGCGTATGAGTTACATTACATGGACTTCCCAAAAGCTTGGGCTAACCGGCACGTGGCAGTCTGCCCCGCGGTTGGTGGGATGACGTGTCAGTGACCTCAAATTCATACCCGGTTGTAAAAATGTAGTTGTTGTGCTTCTTTTTCTCTCTTCAAAAGGTTGGTGAGGTGTTAGGAAAAAGAGAAAAAACAGAGGTTGGTGAGGAAATTGAAAGAATTAATTATAAGAATGAGAACTCATACATCAATGTGAAAAATGCCGCTAATGATCTACCGACCCCATAAGACCATCCACAGCTGGAGAGCAAATTTTAGGGTGTTATTCAATTTCTCTCACTGCCACATCAATTTAACACCCAACCAAAAAATATTTAACACCCACGCGCTCACAGTAGGGGATTATTCAGGGTGTTAAAAACTTTCTCTCCCTTCCACATCATTTATCATATACCCCACCATATTTTTCATTTCTTTTTCTTATTAAATTTATAATTACTATAATAATTACTTTTTATAATATAATAAATAATATTTTTTAATATAAATTAATTAAATTTCATAATTTCTTTTCAGATTTCAAAAAATCTATACTTTTTTAATAAAATAAATAAAATAATATTTTTTAAGAGTAACACACGATATTATTTATCACTCAGTAAATCAAACATCGACTTAGATTATTGCAAACGAACAAGAAAATACACACAAAATAAACTCGTATTGTGTGTTTTATTTTCGAATTGTGAGTTTTATTTTCAAATTGTGTGTTTTTATTTTCAAATATGTTTTACTTTTAAAATATTTTGAGTTATTATTATGAAAAAAATCATTTAAAAAAGAAGAAAATGAAAAAAAAGTATAAAAAACTCTGATTTTTTTAGTGTCCAAATTTATAGATCTCAAAAATTAAAAATAAGTGTAAAAATAATGGTATAAAATTATTTTGAGTAATTATTATGAAAAGAAGCATTTAAAAAGAAAAAAAATGTAAAAAATTCAAATTTTTTTTAGTGTCCATATAATACAAACCTAGTCTCAATTTATAGATCTCAAAAAATTAAAAATAATGATATGTTTTTTATAAAATTATTTTCAGTATTTATTAAAAAAAAATCGATTTAAAAAATGAGTAGGAAAAAAAAACAAAAAGAGTCAGCCAATGACGCGCGCTGCAGGGTTGTCAATTTTTTTTTTTAATAAAACAATTGACAATGGGACCCCCACTGTCAGTTTAGTCCGGGGACCAAAGCGGAGCTGGCATTTGCTCCCACTTGCTCCCCTGCTGCACTTATTAATCCTCATTTGCTCTCCAATTTGCTCCCCTGCTGTGGATAGCCTAAGTGACCTAATTGCTCGACAGGGTGTATACTGTATAGTATTATATGGGTCATGCCATTTTATGCCTGTTTTTCTTACAATTAGGGGAGAGAATTTTTTGCAAATTCGTCCTAGGCTCGAATTGTACCACACCTTAGAAAAATTATAGAGTAATTTATTTAAATGTTCTATCCAGATTAATAGAGTAATTACACATATCCTAATCCTAGATGGATCGAACTACAAAATAAAACTCCTATAAATTAAATTAACTCACGAACCAGATTGACTCGAGTAATCAATTTGTCTGTTAGGTGGGTATTCATATATAGTTTCATATCCGTGGACCTCCTCCATCAGAAATTATGTAAGAATCATTCAAGACATGAATCGAAGGGCCCTTGATGTACTAAATCTCAGAAACAATCCCAAGAAACTTTCCGGACACAACAAGACTTAAAAGAATTGAAAACCAGCATCCAAACAAGTCCTTCTTGCAGACTCTAATGTGCTATTCGTAGGTGCTTGCCCACTTTTGTCTTTTACGGTACTCGATCTACCCTGTTTACTACAGGTAATACACCTTCTTCGTCTACCTGCAGACTGCAGACAGCAGATCGCGACTTTGTTTTTCCTTCTCTTTACAGGCAACCATGTGAAGGAAAACTTAAATATACAGTTGTCACCCTCGTGACACGGGAGAAAGCTGTTAAGCAACATTAATCAGCTCAGATTAACATCTTAATACTATTTAAGTTTTTGAAAGTTTAGAACAATCCACAATGCAACAAGGGAGTCGACTCCAAACTATAGCCTACATGGTATCTTCATCCTATGACCAGTAGATAACTATGTTCATTGTTTGAATTTCGCTCGTTTCTCGATTATTAAATCAAACTACAGGGCACTTGGTTGCTAAAAAAATTGAGCAACCAAGAGCTGGAAAGAAAAATGGTTCTGAAAAAAGAGGAGCACCCTTTTAAACTAGTGTAGGAGGTGTTCTGAAAGACCTGTTGGTACAGAGATACTAGCTTCCCCATCATCAAAACTCTTGATGCAGATCGGTACATTTGCCAAATCCAACTGTGTTGCTCATCCCTTGACCTAAGTAGCAGAGAAATCAACCATTTGCATTCCTCTTCCAGCCACTGCGATTTCGTAATGGTTCCTGGGCAAAGACAAAGAATCCGTTATGAAATACATGCAAACTGTTACAGATTCAGTAAAAAGTGCATCTGATGCTATTCTCACCTTCCATAAGATCTGGCATGCAATGTTTCTGGCTCCGGAACACTGATAATCAGATGAGCTTGGGCAGTCAATTTAGAGTCCTCCGTAATCAGCCAGCATCTGATACGTTGATCAAGCCCAGTAGAAAACACCCAGTTACCATCTGTCCAAACCCCTTCAAAAAGTAGAAACAAATTTCATTATTGAATAACCAGAAAAAGAAAAAAAAAGGTTTCTTGAGACAAAAAATCCTTGCTCACGGCATTAAAAAAGATCTACATTTGACTGGAAATGTCATGAAAAGGTTTCACAGCTGGGATTCTAAATAATGAAAAAGAGCCCCATAAAAGAAAGATTATAAAAGAGAACAGCAAAGGACTCTATTGTTAGGGGTATAAGAGATCAAACAGATGGAAGAAACTTCGAGATATGTTCTTAGCTAGGAGGAGTAATTACTGTCGCTTTACCTTTTATGGCAGAGCTATGAGCTGAGGTAACTCTGTCATGATTTAAGAATCTGATCCTATACTTTACAATCTGGCTTTGACTCGGATGAAGAGAGCACTTCATGTTTTCAGACTCCGTGCATAAATTAATAGAGTTAGATATCACAATATTAGAATCCATGACAGGTGACAGGAGTGGGAAATCAAACTTAAGGCAGTGAAGTGCTTGATCATCACCTCCGCTGATAAGACTGAACAGAAAACCATCATCAGAATTCTGACAATCCAGCGTGTCTGAAACATGAAGACAGTTGATGCCAGATTGGTGAACATCTTTGAACACATGTAAAGGCAAAACTTCACATATCCCTGTCAGGGAATTGACATTATTCACTATGGGTCCAAGAGATGTATTATCTTCCAGAGAACTAGCAGCAGTCCAGCTTTCAGTGTCACACGGTTTTCCTGTTGAAACAATTTCACCATCACTTACAGTTCCTGTTGTGAAGCTTTCAGCATCACTACTCATCCCCGTTGCCAAGCTTTCGGCTTGACCATTTGCTTCTGATGCAGCATGACTAGCAGGATTGACCAAATTAGAGTTGGCCCTCTGTCCAGCTTTCAGTGTGTCAGAACCATTGCCTGAACCTTTCACAGACATTTTACTGCCTAGTGTTTTCCACCATCGGCCACCCTGACTTCCTCTCCCAGTGCGTGGCCGTGTGTGGCAATTTAGCGACTTCTCAAGATCAATAGCAGACAGCCGATCCATAAAAGTTTCAATACCATCAGTCAGATCCCAAAAGGCAATGCTTCCATCAGTTGCTCCACTGATCACAATATACACGTTTCTAATTGGAAATTCCTCTGTGAATAGTGTATAAATGTAAGAAAACAATTGAGGTACAAGGGAATCTGGCTGCATTATTTAATTTAATTTTTTTGCATTTTCTAATGGTTATGAAAAATGCCAATTTCTTTTGAAGGTCCAAAAGTAAGCATGTTGTCAAACAGCTAACTAACCTCCAGGAGGACGAACAGGGATTATGACATGCTGCAATGCCAAAACTGGAGATGACAGGGGAACCAATAGAGCAACATCAAACCTAAAACAATATTATCCACCATGAGAAAATTAACTATAACATAAACTTATATAAAGTGTACTAAACTAGAAGTTATTTCATGAATACCATAATCGATGTGGTAAGACGAGAGCCCGTAAAGCAAGTGTAGCATCAGAACATGCAACAACTACGAAGCAGACAATTAACCTGGAAGGGGGAAAGAGTCTGTTAGTTCATCTGGACAAAATATGCAAATGTCAACATAGATATGTCAAGAAAAAATTTGAAAGCTCTTTTATCAGACCTGGAACCAGTGCATTTCACGAGGAAGGCAGTAACAGCAAGATATCTCCAATCATCTTCATATTTATCATCAGAGGAATGATTTGATTGTGCCATGCTTTCAGTTGAAAAAGATTTAGGTTCACTATTAATGCCCACATCAGCAAGATTTTGTGCTATTACACCAACTTTCTGACTAGTTTTTGTTTTCCCATGATTACTGCAGTTCTTGGCAGGCATGTCAGTAGAGAGCCACTTAAACGACATTGAGTCATGTTGGTGCGCAAATGACTTTTCCTTTCCACCTAGCCTCCTATTCCTCATTAGCCAAGAAGTTAGGACACGCTTTGCACCAACAGAGATCAATAAAAAGGGACTCTCCGAGTCATTTGCAGAAGCATGGGCCTTCTTTCTCCAATCTGACAATTTATCTGAAGCAATTTCATGCATCTTAGACACTGAGCAAATTGATCTCACAGCTGATCCACCAACATGTTCCCCGAGTAATTTAGAAGTAAACCAATGCTCGACCCCAGAAGCGTGCCTATCCCATAAAAGAGAATGAATGGTCCATATAAATAAATTTGTGGATTTTTTTTAGTAGATTTCCAGTTTGCATTTAAAAGGCTACTAGTTCAGCATACCTTGTCAATCTTACAGTTCCATCTTCACACCCAGTAGCAATCCAACTAGATTTACCAAAGCAATGAGATGCCACACTAGCCTCAGCTAGTCTATTTTCAGAAATAAAGCATAAGGAATGCATCTCTCTCCCATGAAACTGTATATGCAGATTTTGGGGAAACATCTTCCTCTCACTTTCCATTACCCATTGTCTATGAATATAGATTATTTCATCCTGAGTTTCCAAAACAGAAACAAGTAATTGATAACAATATAAGGATCCAAAGCACAATAGATGGAAATGTAATGTCTATAATGAAACAAAATAATATAGTTTCTCAAAATCAGAATATGGTTGCCCACATGACTAGAGTACTCAAAGCATATAACAAATGAATAGACAATTCTCATTGGAACCAAAACTCCCTCTGTGCTTCAAGTAATGGCCTGCTGAAGCACACAAATGACATGAACGTCCTAAACATTCACTTTCAGGAAGAAAACAAGACACATAACAGTCCAGCACATATTTATCATAAAATATCAATTATTGGTCAATTTATTTGCAAAGGACACCTAACTATGCAATAATTATGAACTCATAAATGTATAGCTAAGATAATTTATACTTTTTAAAACTCAAAATGCATGAATAAGGCATAGTGTGTTCATCTTCCAAAGAAAGAGGTACCTTCACATACGCCAAACAGTTTTGCATCTCAGGTAAATCACCAAGATGATAAGCAAATGGACGTCTCCAACCACCACATGGAATTTGCAGAACCTGCTCAAAGCACCTTAACAATCAAATAAATATCCAATGCACCATTTACATTCCCCAGTGTGGGGAGAGTGATGAAAGAGTTAGTACCTTCGCTTCAGTTGCTAAGTTCCATATGATGAAATCTGTTGATGCAAAACCAACTGCATAGCCACAGTCTGCCAAATCATTGGGGAAGTTTTCATCAGCAGAGACAGATTGAATTAAACTCAATTCTTTCACTTGCTTCATCCCTATAAATTCCAAACTTTGTCGATCTCGACCATATTCCAAATGGCAGATGCAACCATCTCCTCCCGTCTGGACATGTCAAAGCAACAGAAACAGAAGTTAATTACATAGAAGTTTTGCATATGCTAGTGCACCCAAAAATGCCATTGCTAATGTTCTCATAATATGCTTTATGTTCATCAACTTGGCTTACAAAAGAGAAAGCATAGATGTCATAAAAACGTTTCATTGCCAGAAAATGCTCAAGAGTTTGTATTAATATTCCAGCAATTTCTGATCATACCGAATGAATTTCAAGATCATTGGAATTTAGTTTGGCAACAGAGATGCTGGACACTGTTGATATCCCATGGGCTCCTTTGAAATAAGTCAGTGGAGATATATTTATTCCACCTTCAGCAGGTGTGTCCAGCAATAAGACGTTTGGCAAAGGAAATAACACCAGATTACCACGTAAATCCCCACATACCAGTATCTGCAAAAGTTCTATCAATGAGAAAAAAGAAATTAAAAGGGAAAGTTTCAACAATAATATTTAGGTTATTATCAGCTCCAGAAGCAGATGTTTGCGCAAGAGAGACGTAAAGGGAAATTAGAGATTATTGAAAAAGATACCTCATCCTTAACTGATGCATCCAAACACATTATCCGAACTCCAAAACATGATGCGAATTCAGCAATAAAAGACACATCGAAGGTTCTTTCCAAAGAATCAGTCGCGGACAATATTGACTCATGTAACTTCCACAGTTTAACAATCCCTCTAGGATCAGCAGTAAAGATGAACCTGTAGTCCAAAAATTTGTCATTATTTAGTCCTCCATGTAAGACCAACGAAGCAAGAATACAGACATCTCTCAGCTAACAATTCCAAAGGCATTGAGGTAAGTTGCAGAATACAAGGGAAAAAAAAGTTCATATAGATTTGAGGTCATAGCAAAAAGACAATAAAAGTAGTTCTGTCTGGTTGGTGGTTTGACTAACATAGAAATGAATCTATATTCCATACCCTTTGACTGGTACGTACAGCCAGATAAACTATTCATGCAAGATATTATTACCTATTATTGAAGTAGCGTAAACAATAGCCTTTACCTGTATCCCAATGATTTGCACCAATATGTTCCTAATAGCTGTCTCTCTTTGCCTGTTGACCATTTAAAAGTGAAGTCCACTTTAGGAGTACAAACATCACCAACAACTCTAGCAATTGTCATATTTCCTCTACCATCCCCTAAAGCAATCCAATCATCTACACTACAGGATTGTTGGGGCGAGTTTCTAGACAACAAATCCATACAAACAACTGGCACCTCTTCACTTAGCTGGGAAAGTTTAGTCCATCTTAAATCACGCATTTGGAAAAGTTTAGCTTGGTACAGATAACCACGGTTTGTGGCAACATAGAGAGTATCTTCCTTAGCGAAGCGCAAGCAACGTACATATTCACTTTTGCTGCAAAAAGAGGAGAAACTTTCCGGTAAATATAAACATTATAAGGATGATGACAACAACACATGAAGAAGATGCCAGCAAACCGAAGTGAAAGCTAAATATGGAGCAAGGGTGAGCTGACTGTGAGTATGTGCAGCACAATTGATCCATGAAAGGGAATTAAATAAAAAGAAAGAAAGAAAGAAGAAACATGCAATCACATGCCATAAGCAAAGAGAGGGAACAAGTATGTACAAATCCGTGGCCCTGGTGATCCAATATTTTTGGTTTGACATAAGAGCCATAACACAATTCCCCCATCATACCATCTAATTGTGACAATGCCGGTTTGACCTACCTTTCAGGCCTCTTGAAAGACCCAACACTTTCACATCTGTATAGAGGTGCTTATATGATATGATGAAAAAGTAATCAGGTAACGCCTGTTACTACTCAACCAGGTTCTCACATGAAGTGCCCATCATAAAATATATCTGCGATTCATTTAATTAGGGAAATTATTTAAAATTCAGGCAGTACAGCTCATGTTATCAAGAGGAACTCATGTCCTGTTCAGATAGAGCACTGAAAGCATAAAAACTACGACGTCAGAAGTTATGAAACTCATAAAGCATCTAGAGTTCCAATATTATAATAAGAAATACCTGTTCATGAGACCATTATGCTCGGTTAGATTGGGGATTTGACCAGTGACAATCACTGTTTTTTCAGTGAACGGTTTCTTCCCCACCCAGCTCTGGGGCAAAGAAGCTTGCAGATGATGCACTTTTATTGCAGAGTCAAACCCAGCAGTCACGAGAATTGAAGAGTCTGGATCATATAAGCATCGCCACACACCTCTTCCTCTGCATATTATCAACCAACAATTGACCTTTTAGATATGATTAACAGTAGTAGCATCCATCTTGTATGCTAACAGAATTTTTCTTTTCCTTTTTTTTTTTTTTTTTGAAAAAAACAACCATCAAGCAAATGTTTTCAACAGATGAAACATGATATGCTAGAGGTGACATGGTGATAATTCTCGTGATCAGAATACCATTAAGCCAAAAATAGCTGTTGTCATAATGTTATGCAGTAGTCACACTCTATATGATCTCATCAAATTTTTAAAACACAAACAAGGGACAAGATCCAACTGCCAACTTACATATGCTCCTTAATCATCTTGATTTGTTTTCCATCTATACCCCACACACGACACGTACAATCCTCACCAGCAGTGATTATTAACTAAGAGAAGACATGATGACTGTCAATACAAAATCAACAATTCACTTCAGAAAAATCAAAAGAACAGAAAACTAAGGAACAGATAAGGGAGAAAGATTGTTACAGGGTACGACTTACAGAACTACTAATGCAGCAGTCCCAGACCCTGGCAGTATGACCAAAGAGAACAGGACCATCAGCCTCCTTGTTAAAGTTATCATTACCGCTCTGCGCAGACCCAACCGCCCAGATACGAGCACTGTACCAATGGAGAAACCACATTATTGCACCCCAAAAACATAAGACGGATGAATAGATAAAATAAATTCTTTACCTGCGATCATCAGAGACAGAAACCAGTTTGGATCCATCAGAGGACCATGCAATACGAAATATTGAACCTTCATGTCCAACAAGTCTACATATATGAGCAGCTTGATGCTGCTGACCATGGAGCTGGAAAGAGCTGGAGAATGGATTGCTTAAGCAAACACCATCTTCTGAGGGACTCAGTGGAGGTGCATAATCATGTGCATGTCCTTGAGGAATCACCTTCCAAACAATGATCTATCCTAACCCATTTAAGGACATCAACTTTGTGATCAGTACGGAGTAACCATCATAATTTCTATAAACAAATAAAGAGTGCCATAAGTCATTCAAGAGAGAAACATTAGAAACTGCATAACATGGGAATGCCAGTGCCAAGACCATCTAGGATTGCAAGTCTACAAGAATAACAGTGATGACGACAAAAGAAAAAGGCCTCCATGGAAATCATGGGGTTAATGGGTACATTCTAACATGTTGAAGCATGAGAAAAAGGCATGATATAAAATGTATGGAATAACTACCTCATTATAAATGGTTCCAGATGCAATTCGTAATGCTTCCAAATTGTCACCCAACAACCGCATTGAATACAATAGGCACCTCTCTGCAATTTCACAACACACAACACACCACATATATAAAATAGAATAACAAAACACACCAAATAAGAGACAATGTAGCTATATGTAGACGTCAAGAAATAATCATTGAATGCTGAAACTAACCTGGAGATTGTACTTGAAGAACTACACTGCACCTTGATATATCCCAAAGGTGGACAGAGTTATCACTACATCCAACAACGAGGCAATGACTCCCATCTTTGTCATTGCTCTGTTAGAACAAAGAGTAAAATTTAGAGGCAACCTAATTAGGAACGAAGGGATACAAGCAACAGAGCCTTCGTTTACCAATTACCTTAAAGAATGACACGTCAAGGACCCAATGACTGAACTTGGGCAGGGAATGAAGCAAAGCTAAATTAGCAGACACTTGTGTTGCTTTACTTCCGGACTCTAATACCGTCCGAATGCTTAACTTGAAAAGCTTCGCTCGTTTTTCACCAAACACAGCAATCTCGAAAACAATCCCTGCACATGAGATTGGCGACGGGGACTTCGATTCTTCAACGAAATTAGTAATTCCATGGACGCGTATCCCTTCAAACACTTCAAACGACTCTATTAACTTTCCAGAATCCAAAGAATAAAGCAGAAGTTGTGATCCTGTGCCTGTTAGGGAGCAAGAAAATCGATGTTTAAACATTTGGAGCTAAGAAAGAGTTTGGGAGTTGAAGGCGGGAAAAAACCGTACCAGCGAGGAGGAAAGGGTGACGAGAAGGGTGAGCAGGAAGGCGCAGGAAACAGAGGGCTGAGATTTCTCCGAGGTATTGCCCGCGGCGTAGCCGCCACTTGCTGTGTTGCTGCTCCGCCATGGCTGCTGTTGCAGTAGAGTTCAAAGTGCAGGGCGGTGTATTTTATTTTTTCCAGAACACGATGCACAAAATTATAAGGTGGGCTGTACTATAATGGGCTCCGTAGGACCTTAAAATTAATCAATAGGCCCAGACTGGTCACCGAAATTTTCAAAATTTCCTGGAATGGCAGTGACCACCGTTACAGAATTTTCCTTAACGATTATTCATATTTCCAGCAATATATTTTCGGTTTTTAACTAATTTTCAGTTCTTTAATTAATTTTCATTTGTTTTTATTTTCAAAAAAAAAAAAAAATGACATGTTTAGCATATGTAGCAAAAATATTATTTTTTCATCGTTATATAAATATCTATTGAGCATCAATTTAACCGAGGACACTAACTGTCTATATATTTTTGGTAAGTTAAAGGGCACTCGTTGTAACGAAATTGAGCAGAAGACACTAGGGTGTCATTTTCGAAAAAATAGAGGGGCACAGCAACGCATTCAGCCGAAATCTTGTTCAAAAACAAAAGAAGGAAAGTCTAAGAAATCAATAAAACTGTAAACTTCTGTTCAGTTGCTTGCTTTGATATGTTCAGACAGGAGAAGATGGTTTGCACATGCCATTTGGTTTTTTAGCGATGAATGATGCAAGTGAAAGAACTGATAGTTTGATTCAATTCTGTCTTTTGTCAATTTTTTTACATAACATATAACATTTATAAATTCAAACCTAAATCTAAATCGTATTTTATCACCAACATCAGACAACCAATAAGCTACGTGTAACATGCCCATTAACTTACGATGTACCTACTTGCTCACTTATTATCAAAGTAACCAACTAATGTAAATAATTTTTTTCTAATAAGTTTTTTTACTGAAACAAATTATTTCCCTAAGACAAACGAGACCCATATATTACAGCAGTAAGCTACACAAACACTTCAAAATGGCAAGTATTTATATATATATTATATAAAAGACACTTAATAAAGCCCACACAAGCCCAATTGGAAGAGAAAGAAAACGAGGCAAAACCCAATTTGACGCTTCTTCTCTTTTAATTTATTATTCTCCATCTCTCTGCATCATTTCATCCTCATCTTTTTCCCTCTCTCTCTACTCTCTTCTCCGCACCAATCAACTAAACTAACGAACTCTCTGATCAAACCTCATGGGGAAAACTTTCAAGGACAACTTCTCTTTTGGTATGCCTTCTCTCCCTTTCCACTTCAATTTCTTGAACAAAGGCTGCATCTCTTGTTTTGCTTCTTCATTTGATGGCAATTAACTAATTATTGCAGAGGAAAGACTCGAAGAATCTCGCGATATCATCGCCAAATATCCCCTCCGTGTCCCTGTAAGCAAGCTCAACCTTGGTTTCCTTAATTGATTATCACCAGTATACACTAAGTTTTCCTAGCAATTGATCAATCCTGATTACAAGTTAGTAGTTAGTCTTGTTATTTGCTTGTTGGGTTCTTGTGAAATTGGAGTGATTGTTTTTTACTTTACAGGTAATAGTTGAAAGATACAGCAAAACTGAGCTTCCTGAGTTGGAAAAGAAGAAGTAATTTTTTTTTCCTGCCTTGGCTTCAAACATTTTTGTTTTCTAATTTTGCCGAATTATTGGGTATCAGTGTCTATTTTTACTGGTTTTAATATTTTTAATTAATCACCAATGCTTTTGTCATATTGGGTGTCCTCTGCTTGAACTGTTATTGAAGGCATGGTGTTTTCCTTGGCATGTCCATCCATTTGGTAACTGTTGGAAAAAACCCAGTGTCGATTTTTTCGTGTGAGCTTGCATACCTAGAATTCAGTTTTGCAGTAACTAAATTTCTCTAATTTCAACTTTGTGAACTCTTCTGTTTTAGGTGCAGAAGATGTATGGTTAGATTACAATTTGGGTGATAAGATCAGTGTGCAGAATAGATGTACTTTGTAGGTACAGGTGGAGGTTGATGAGTAGGTTTTTTGGAGTTCGCATGCTGCTGAACATAATGGTCCAGTACCAAACAAGTAAAAAATCTAAACTGATTTTCTTGTCTCATCATTAAGCTTTATATGGAAGCTGGTGACTGCTTTACTGTCAATCTAAGAAGCTAATAGAGCTTGACCTTACCTGAAGAAATATATCTTTGGGATTAAATAGAGGGCATTTGGTAGAGAATGGAAAAAGAGGAAGTGCCCGCCCTTGTTATAGTGGTCCAGTGGACATGACTGCAGTGTTTATTGGTAATGAAGTCTTGGTACATTGGTAATCAAGAGTCCATTATGGCCAAATTCTACTATATGTTTTGGTAGAATTGTGGCAATTATGTCGTACACTGTCATTTCCTATTTGATTCACTGGTGGTTTTAACATCTGTCTCGTCTACTCATCTGATATTGTACATGAGCTTCTTGTTGTTACCTTTTATGATAGATGTTCTATGCAAAATTCTCTCTATTCCTCTCCTAGGTGAAGCAACATATAGTACGTCTTTCTTATTTTCTTTGCCTTTTTCCTTTCTGAATTATATAGGTATCTGGTTCCTCGAGACATGTCTGTTGGCCAGTTTGTTCATATTTTAAGCGGCAGGCTACATTTGACACCGCAGAAAGCCCTCTTTGTGTTTGTCCAGAATACCTTACCACAAACCAGTGAGTTGCTGAAAACTCTTAGACATCATTTATTTGTTCCTTAGGTTTGTTGCTACTAGTTCTCATTATAACCAGCAAACATGCATAACTCCACAGCTGCTTTAATGGATACCGTCTATGAATCCCTCAAGGATGAAGATGGATATCTATACATGTGCTACAGCAGCGAGAAGACCTTTGGTTCTTCTATAGCAGTTGTGTAACCTGCATAGTGTGGATGCGATGTAGCATTGGTGCCACTCATGCTGTAAAATTGCGCTATGATTAGATATCCTTGTAATTGTTTAACTCTCACATTTGTATAGGTAATAATTGTTTGTACTTCGTAATTGTTCCAATAATTATACAACTAATCAATTTATGTGTGGTATAAAACAAGAGAATCACTTATGGTTATGAAATTATCAAGTAGTTTCCTCATTCTTTTGCCGTATGCACCACATTGTACTTGGCCCAAAACATATACAAACACCTGCAGTTGTCTACATTGTAATCTCATTCTCGAATCAACTTGACGTTTACAGAGAATATATTTAGTGCATAATCGCTTTAAATGAGTAGAAAATTAAGCAGTACTGTATTTATAAGCTCACGCCTCACACTATCGCCCCCAGCTTATGCTTTATTTTCATGTTCTGAAAGCACAAAATCAAATCAGTCATCACTGATAACTTATTCCTTGATTTCTCACGCCACGGAAGACGAGTACCGAACGTTGTACAACCATAAGCAATTTGCTTTGTATTCATTTCCAATTGTAATGACAACCAGTAAAAGACTGGACAGGCCACTTCAACCAAAACTCAAGTCACGGTTTACAAGATGCACAAAATTCATCACTTCAATGATAACCAGACAAAACCAAGGCAAAAAAGGATATCATGCCAAAGGCCATGCAACCAAAAGACAGCAGGCCTCTCCCCTATACATAGCAGGTCAAATTCCACTGGGTCTCCCGAAATCATTGCCCAGGAAAGAGTTTATGCCCCCCTTTACGCCAAGCACCACGAACCACCGGCAAGCCTTCTGTCGGCCCATTGTCACCATCTAGCCTTTTATCCACGGGATAAGAAGCTCGATCCGGATCAGGATCAGCATTTTTTAGGTCCAAAAGGGCAGCCATCGAGCCATCACCCAGCCTAACTCTTTGAAATTTTGAGGTTTTCTTCCGCTGCTTACTTGCACTACTTCCACCAGTTGAATTTTGATTCGATCCATTCCCAGAACCATTTCCAACCTCCTGCTGCTCATCTGTCATCACTACAGTTGACTTGCCTCTAGCAGGACGATATCCATCCTTTGACAGCACCTCTACATCCTGCTCCACAGGTTTGTAATTTGACTGCAAAGTCCGAACAGTGTCCATGATGCTATCAGCCAATCTGTCGCTTGAACTATTGGCTTCAACAACCTTCTTGTCCTTACCTTTTCTGAAGTCCTTACTATCTTTCACATTGACACTACCGTTATCCCAACCATTCTCTTGTCTTTTGCTTCTCAAACTGGCATTGTATGTCTCGACCATCTCTTTCTGCTTCTGAGCATCAGGACAGAGTCTAGCCAACTCAAGAATAAGATGTGACAAACCATATTGCTTCACATAATCCAGGTATTTTCCCGTGTCAATTGCACCCTGACGATACTGTCCAGACACATCTTTAAAAAGTGAATACTTGTCCTCGTCATATTCAAGAGCAGCACGAATCTTTTCCACAAGCGATCTGTTTGCAGTCTGAACATCTTCCACATTGGGTAAAACCTGGCTCCCAGTGGCCCCACTGCGTACTTGTATTGCAGAAACTGGTGGAAAATCTGAATTTGAAGATTTCAGTTGTCCAACCTCAAGATTTGGGGCTGATGAAGAGTGGCTAATCCTGCTGGTATTAACCAAGTTCCCTGAGGATCCAGTTGGAAAACGTCCATGAACTGCAGCTGATTGAACTTGGACTTGAGAAGAATTAGCAAAACCAGGCGGGGTAGGCCTAGCAGAACTTGAGAGTGCCGGTGGAGCACTTATCACAGGCCTGTGTAGCATTGAACCACTTGGTCCACGTGCATGGCCAGCTGCAGGCCACCCCTCAGCTGAACTGGTAACAGTAGCAGGCCATCCCTGAGCTGAACTGGTAACAGTAGGACTTCTCTTGTTCTGACGACGGAGATGTGCTGCCATACTGTTATTAGGCAAACTCTCTGATTCAGGTTTGCTTCTAGGTTGACTGCTGCTGGGAGCCACAAAGAGTGGAGGAAAAGAAGATTCCTGCAAGGATGCATTCCTAGAACCTTGCCCCAACGCTTGAAGATATCTTGAAGATGCTTCAGAATCTGTCGCAGTTAATGCTTCAGAATCTGTCGCAGTTAATGCTTCGAAAGAAGGAATTACTGGATCAATATCATCTACATCAGCAGGGGCAGAACTTGCTGGAGCACCAATCGATGGTGATGGATCATGCGATGAGCTCTCAGAGATGGCTGTCTCCAAACTTGCTTGAATGGCTATAGAGAGCTGATTATCAGACCGATCACGGTGGAATGTCTGTCCCCTCCCACGACGATCTTGTTCATTATGACGGTATCGGAAGCTTGTAGGTATCTACGCGTGGAAATAAATTATAATTATGCACATATAACAAATAACCAGGGAAACAAACAGAAGAACCCAGTATAGAAGCATTTGAACAAATATTGACAGGAAAGGACCACATTGTACACTGAAATACTAGAACTAAAAAAATACACATACTTGGAGGGCAGCGTTGCGCTGGGCGCGAGACATGCGACCACCATGTTCCATGGTATTATGCCTCTGGTAGATAAACAAGAGCAGAGTTAAGAGATTTGAACTTCCCCAGAAAGCAGGGAAAATATATAAAATACAGCTTTGGCAACAATTACACAATATTCAAAATATTCAGATGCTAATAAATCACCTTCATTTCAGATTCACTCTGAAAGACAACGAACTTCTTGGCAAGACAGCTTTCATCCTCACACAGAAAATGGTCCCGGCGAAAGTGCATCTGTGAAAAACAGGTTTTAGTTAGTTAGGACTAGGAAAGCATTATTACTTCAACAATACTTCTAAAGTAAGCAGCGAGAAGATATTACAATTGCAAGGTATGTAGAGAAAACTAAGTACAAGAGAAAGGATCTTGCCTCTAGGTCATCATAATTCTTGAAATACTCGTATTGCCCTTGATGTTGCCTGCACCATATACAATAGTTCATTAACCTTTATGCCCAGTAACCGTGTATATATGCACCAAAAACCAAAGGCACACTGCAGTGGGTATTACCTTTGGCATATATGACATGTATAGTGTTCCGTGGTCATATGTGAGTACGATTCATTATCCCCATAAAAAGGGGTCTTACAAAATTCACACATTGGATGCCCCGTGAAACCACCCCTTTCGCTTTCATTCCCATCAACCTCAGAATCACCTGTACTTGTATGCTGTTTCAATTGTGCCCTCGTATATAATTTTTGCTCACAAATAAACACCTACAACACCCAGAGCACACCAAACACAGTCAAACAACAGAACAACAATGCACATGACTGATTCATAACACAGCACTTTCAATATGCAAATGTACCTTCCGCCCTTCCAAGCACAGGCTACACATAAACAACTTGTGCCGATGAAACAAATGACCCTTCAGCTGCTCAATATTTCTAAACTTTTGGGGACGGCGTTTGGACCCATCATTAGATTCTTCCTCCAGCTTATCACACTCACTACAGGTCAATCTGCACATAGCTTTAATCATCCTATACTGGTCCACATCATCGAAGAATGCTTGCGTGTCCTCATGGTACCAGTAAGACCCAACACGACCCTCCCTGGGCTCCGGTGGCAATACCTTAAAATCGCTTATCATCCTCGTAAAATCTCCTAAAGCCTATAGATCAAAACATTAAACAATCCATCAATTAACTAGTTCTTGCGGAGGATTTGATCAAACAAATTGAGCTTTCTCCCAAAAAGAGATGCTAACCTTGGTGACGAAAAGGACATTGGATTCGGCCTTGCAGATGCAGCAGCGGTGATCCTCGCAGATGAAGCGGAGCCGGACCACACAGGTTGAGCAAACTTCGCGGTGACCACATGCTCCGTAGGCTACCCATTCCAGAACGTCAGCGCAGACCGCGCATGTATCGTCCATGCCTATTCCTCCCTCGAACGATTGAAATTGGATAAGAGGAAGACTGATCGGAGGCGAGAAATTGGACGGCGATTTGGCGGTGAGAGGTCTAGGGTTTGTAGAGGAATCGAATTCGAAACAATAATTATAAATTTATATTTTTAATAAATTGCTTTCGGGGTTCTTTTTTTAATATGTTTTTGACGATTCTTTTTATTTTTTTCTCTCCCTTGTGTCGAATACTCCATCTCCACTCAACTCATATTCTTAGCAACTTTTCTTAATTAGAAAAGTTGTAAATGAATAATTTTGTTTTATTAATTAGAAAAAATTCACCGAAAAGTCTGCTCTAATTTGAACAATACAAAATCACCAGAGGAGACATCTGAGCCTCGTTTATGGTACAGCAATCGATCCCTACTGCACCTATTATTTTGATTAAGATTCGATTCACCACGGATTGCGCCTCAAGGAAAAAACTACAATGTTCCACTCCCTTTTGTAGTGGTTTAGTCCATCCCAGCATTCCCATATTTTGTGCATGTCAACCACCATAGCTCTTTGAAGTTTGAACACCCCACCAACGCAGCAGTCATCCCCACACTTTCAGAGCATGACCACACGAGCCTAAGATGTCTCCTCGTCCCTGTTACAACAAGCACAATAAGTCTTCTAGGCCTGAATAATACCTCTAGCAAATAGAAAGTCTTTAGTTGCCACTCGTTGATACAAGAATAAACAACAAAAGACTTCAATCTTGAATGGACCCGAGCAGCCCCAATCCAAAAAATTTGAAGACTGTCATTTAACAACTCTGCATCCCCCACTCGTTTATCCTCAAGAACCTTGCAAAATGATGCAATAGTATACCACCTATGATAGATCTAACCCTATAAATCCTATCTTGCGTCCCTGGTTGCGTACATTGCCCAACGATGGAAAAAATACTACATGCCCGCACCAGAGAAGAGTACAAAAGCTATCGGTTGCCACCCATCAAGAGAGGGATATTGGGAAGGCCAAGGTGGGGGAGCTATCGGCACTGAATGAGAGACTACAATTGAAGCTAGCGGCCGAAAAAGAGAAGTCTTCAGCATTACACCAGGAGTTGCTTGAAAGGAAAGCGGAGCTCGAGAGTTTATTAGGCTCTCGTTGATAAAACCGTTAGCGTACCCAGGTAGCACCTGAGTAGCCCAATAGGTTTATCGGGTTGTCGCCGATAAAGTTGTTCACCCCTAAGTCATACCACCTTCTGATTACCATCGGAATGGGCTTAGGCAGCTTACATGGGTTTATCAAGCTCTCGGTGATAAAGTCGTTAGCGTACCCAAGCAGCACCTGAGTAGCCAATAGGTTTATCGGGTTGTCACCGATAAAGTTGTTCACTCTTAAGTCGTACCACCGTCTGATTACCATAGGAATGGGTTTAGGCGAATTTCATGGGCTTAGGCGAATTTCATGGGTTTATCCGGCTCTCGTTGATAAAATCGTTAGCATACCCAAACAGCACCCAGTAGCCCAATAGGTTTATCGGATTGTCGTCGATAAAGCTATCAGTATCCACTACCATTCATCCGCTTGTTGAAAAGACAGAGATGGGTTATGGCAAATACTCTCTTCAAGTGTATCGGGATCCGCTACCATTCACATGTCTGCTAAAAAGACACAGATGGATTATGACAGGTTATTGCCAATAAGACTGATCGTATCCACTACCATTCACCCGTCTGCTAGAAAGATGATGATGCATTATGGTGGATTATGGCCGATAAGGCTAATTGGATCCACTACCATTCACCCGTCTGTTGGAAAGACGACGATAGATTATAGCGGGTACCCTGTTGATGAAAAGCAACATTTGCTTTCTCTTTTTTATTTTTTTAAAATCTAAATTTCTGGGAATAATCACAAAAAAACACAAGTAAAGCCAGCTATGCAATTTATGCTGTTAGAGTATATATCATATCATATATTTAGTAGGCAGAAAATCTTTCCATGTTGATAGTGACAAGTGCAACTATCAAGCAATTATATGATGTATTGTAGACAGAAAATTTTACCTCATCTGATATGTGATTTGTGTGTAAACATATGCATGTTTACTGAAGGCGATGTCACCAAAGACGGTATGTGTACCGAGGACGATATATTATTACATATATTTACGAAGACGATGTCACCAAAGATAATATATGTATCGAGGACGATATATTACTGAAGACGGTATATGTGACCACTAGGTCATTGCATACTTTCTATCTGTCAACGACACTGTTCATCTGGGTTACTCTTCACCTGATAAATGGGTTATGTCGACGGTGGAGAAGATGATGGTGCCGGTGGGTTGTTCCATAGGAAAGTAGTTTGAGTGAGTAGTGAGTTACAGTAGAGGAGAAGAGGAGGGAGGTTTTAAAGGAGTTGCGGTGGTCAGACTTTCATATGCGATGATTTTTCAAAAAGTTTGGTCATTTGATCTTCTTTTTTCCAAAGATGTTATCGTTTTGGACTTGTGCTGGTTGGTAAGTTGGAAATTGGAATTATCTTCAAAGAGTTGAGTGAGTGGATATATTAAATTATGAATAGGATCAGTGGATTTCATATAAAAAATAGCTGGATTGAGTACAAAATTAAAAAGTAAATATCATGTATAATAAATAAATAAAAATTAAATTTAAAAGATAATTGAATTAAATTTATATATAAAGTTTTATATATATATGAATTTATTATTCCCCCACTATTTTTCAATATATGTAATGAAAAAAAAGTATATAATCAAACAATTATTTAACAAGTGATTTATTTGATTTTATAATTGAGTCTTTATAATATATATTCAATGTAGAAAATACACTTTTTACACTTTTTTAGAAACAAAGAAAAATTAATTCTAATTTTATAAGAAGGTATTTTTATTTGATAGAAGTTTACTAAAATTTGGATATTTGCTCATTTCTTTTTAAATAAATTAAAAAAAAATTATATGGCATTGTAACTTAACTGGTTAATACATACAGTTTTTATGACGTAAATTATGAATTCAATATCTGATATTGTAATAATGATTAATAATAGACCATTTTAAAATAAAATAAAATCAGTGAGTTCATATAAATTTACAATATCCAAATTTAAATTGGATAAAAAATACATAATAAATTTTAAAGTGCACAATATTAAAATGATTTTGAATTTTTTAATAACATACTTGTATTTTATTAAAATAATGCAAAAAATACGTAGTAGTACAATGGACGCGCGGGATTTATGCCATCTCTACAGACTACATTAAACCCGTTCTTTGTTGCGTACTAATTCCTCTTATACTTTTTAGTAACTAAGTTTAAGTAGAAATACGACATGGGCATGTAGCTCAAATCGTAGAGCGCTCGCTTTGCATGCGAGAGGCACGGGGTTCGATCCCCCGCATCTCCATTTCAAATTGTTTTACATAGTAGAAGAATACAACAATAACTGCTTTGTCCATTAACTTTGATTTGGTCCCATGCGTTATTGCCGTTATCTGCGTTATTGCAAATTGTGATTTGGTCCCATGCGTTATTGCCGTTATCTGCGTTATTGCAAATTGACAAGGCAAATTGACAAACAAACGCTTTTTACAGTTAACTACCATTTTTTTATTATTATTTCTGACATCGTGTCAGTTTTATTATTTAATTAATTAAAAAATTCAGAAAAAATATAATTAATTTTTTTAAAAAACAATGTAATTAATTTTAAAATTCAGAAAAATAATATTTTTTCTTTTTTCTTTTTCTTTTTATTATATAATTAATTTTTAAAAAATCAATTTTATTATCTAATTAATTTTAAAAATTCAGAAAATAATATAATTATTTTAAAAAATTCAGAAAATAATGTAAATAATTTATAAAAAATAATGTAATTAATTTAAAAATTAGAAAAAATATAATTAATTAAAAAATATAGAAAAAAAATATAATTAATTTATAAAAAGCAATGTAATTAATTTAAAATTTCATAAAAAAATATAATTATTTAAAAATTTCAGAAAAACAATGTAATTAATTTAAAATTTCAGAAAAATAATATAATTATTTTTTTCTTTTTTTCTTTTATTATCTCTTATTTTATTTATTTTCACTTCTCCTCCTTTTTTTTTTTCCTTCTTTCTATTTCTTTCTTTCTTTTATTTCTTCTTTTTTTCTTTCTTTCTTTCCCTAGTCAAATGTAAATAATGTAAACAGTGTAATTAATTTTATTTCATGTTTATGCACAAAAAAATGAGCCACCTTTACATGGCCACTCATCTCGCCTGCCACGCTCCACTGCCCAGATTGCCAACCAAACCCAACATCGTCGCCTTCTCTTCATCATCTCTCCTATGCTGAAAAAAGAAATCTTAATTTATGTTATTTTTTGAAATAATTAATAAAACTGTTTTTGAGATATTTTTGAAAAGAGGAGGAGAAGTGAAAATAAAGGAAATAAGAGATAATAAAATTAAAAATTTTAATTTTAATTATATTATTTTTCTGAATTTTTAAATTAATTACATTATTTTTTATAAATTAATTACATTATTTTTCTGATTTTATTTAATTAATTATATTTGTTTTCTAAAATTTTAAATTAATTACATTTTTTAATAAAAAATTTAAATTATTTTCTAGATTTTTTAATTAATTATATTTTTTTCTGAATTTTATAATTAATTAAATAATAAAACTGATACGATGTCAGAAATAATAATAAAATAATGGTACTTAACGGTAAAAAGTGTCCGTTATCGTCAATTTAGGCGATAGGGATTCCGGAAGGACAATGACAATAACGCATGAGACCAAATTAAACAGAAATCGAAAAGTAGGATCAACTAAAATAAAAATAATAACCATAGGGACCCAGGGTGCCTTTTTTCAGCAAACAATAATCTGGAAGGAGAAAGTGATAATTCAAATATTCTATGCTCAATTATTCAACTGTCTAAGATCAAGGTTTACTTTTAAATGTGTATTTTTAACCAAAAATAAAAATAAAAATGTGTATATTGTTACAATCCGAGAAAAATGCCATAGCATTTTACAAGAACTTGACCTTTCTACCAATCAATAAGTGGTTTTCTGGAGAGATGTTTGATGGTACATACTTAACAAAATGACTATCTAAGCCACTCTCTTTTATCCACATCATCCTTCCGACGTCAATGATCTGCTTACACTTGAAGCCCAGTGCAGCCCTCTCGACTGCTTTCATACTCCTCACAACAGCTTCTACGTCGTTCGCATCCCCACCGCACTGCTCCTCTTCGCTGTCACAGTATAAAAATGAGATACATTAGTGATGGGTTTACACCGCTAACAATGGAAACAAGGAGAATGCAAATAATGGAAGGAAAGAGGAATTGGGTTCAAGGATATGATACTTTTTCTTTGAAATTGGAGGAGATGATCTCTTAAGAAAGCTTACATAGATTGTGTATGCAAACTGCTGTTGGTAATATCAGGAAGATCTGAACTATGGTCAGCATCAACTGCCCAGCTAGTAAACCATGTAATTGCATGGAACTGTTCCTTGGTGATCCCCAGACCACACATGAATGGTTTATCTACAAGGAGGGCACGTTAAAAAAGAGCAACTTTGAATTAGATGCAGGCAAACAGACACTTTTGCGATACATTCACGTGAGTGCATATATAACAATGTTCAAAGAGGAGTGTATTGATTACTTATGTAATGTTTCCACTGGCAAAGATGGTGGCAACATGTTGCTATAGCAAGGCCCTCCAGGTAATCATTCCCCTTGCACCCATCAGCAGTATCTTGGTCACATTGTTTTGACAGGCAACACCTTAGTGTTAAATCTGCAACAGCATTTATTTTAAATATCCCATTGTGAGTGACAAGATGATGTATCATGTTTGAAAAGCTAAATTCAACAATATTTTGAGGAAATTAACTTGCTCACCAGTTGCAGGCCCACAGAGATGTTTACCAATAGCCAGATAAGGAACTCCCCTTAAAGACTCAACTGCATTCAAGTCTAAATCCTCAACTGCAAAAGTAAAACTTTGATTTATGAAAAGTAGCAAAAGACGGATTATTCCTAAGCAATAATTACACATGGTAGCAGCAAGAACTACTATTTCATATGAACTTTATACAATTGTGCAGATACATTACATGACGCACATATTGTCCTGCATTTACAATTAATACCACCTCCAGATTATGTTGAACTGAAAAGAAAACTTTATCAAGCTCGTCCCAAAATCATTTGAAGTTACAGCATACCATTACGCCATGAAGCAATTAGGTTACTGTGCACAATGGTTTAAAGTACTGAGTTAATATGTGGAGAAAATGCCTAAACTCTAATGCGTTGGTTAATGAATTCTTAATGAGCTTTGCTAGTCATGCAACGTGCAAGGAAGGTTTGTTTGGTAATGCCACTTGAAGGCTTAAAGCTACTTTTTGGGACTTAGGTGCCTCCTGCCAAGGACAGAGATCATTTCTAGCTTGGCAGAGATGCTCTAACAAGACAGTAGAAATATGGTGAACCAGCTAAGTTATTACATGGAGGAAGTTGTCAGAAGATTGCCTATAAGTAATTGCACTACCTAAAAGCATCCAGCACTGTTGTGAAAATGTTTAACATATATTAGTTGAAGGAAGACTTGCTGACCTACCACCAAATCAGGTTTTGAGGAACAAATGAGTCCTTGAGACTAAGAGTTTAGTCAAACACCAAATGCCAATAATAAAACCTCTAAAGTTAGCTTAAATCTTCTATAAATCCAAGAGACATAAGAGTCATATGTGCATACTTATTCCAAACTTAAATGAGAAAGAGCGCGACAAAGAACCAGAGAGAAAACACCAATTCTCAAAAATGGGCATGAGCAGGAACTTAAATGAAAAAAAAACCTTACTATCAATTCTCAAACGCTCTAATTTCAAGCTCTCCTTCTGTCGCAAAGACCGATCAGCCTAAAAGTAGCAAATAATGTAACATGAACAACACATAAATTACTAATCAATCTTGCTCCACAGAGCTCAACCACAACACAAACTTCCATTCAGTGAAACTACAAGCAATCCAACCTCCATACAAACAATGCAACACTTAGTTTAACAGAACTAACCTTAAGTTTGTATGCCTTTCGCTCAACCAGATATACCCTCTCAATCCCATAACAATCAGCCAGCATCTGCGTCAGGTAGCCTCTCCCTGCTCCAAATTCAATCACAGCAGGAACACAATAACAATCATTATCCCTGCATACTCTCTCACCATCACGCTCTTCTCTTCCAGCGGAACTCTTCAACACCCCAAAGACTTCCAAGTTTCCAACAATTGATGCTTGCTGCATCGCATGTTTCTCTTGAAATGGCAATTTCCTGGCAACAACCAGCTTTTAGTAAATATGCCTAATGCCAATTAATTCCCCCCGAATAAACTCAACCCATATAATAATGTACCTGTCCTCAGCTCTCTTAATCCACATTTTACAATCTTCAGGCATCCTGCAAGAATCTGAAATATCCTTGCATATCAAATCATGAACAGAATTAATCTTTCTGATTAATTCACGGAATTCCATTACGCTCATCCGATGAACAGCATTCCTCTTCATCTCAGAAGTAACAGGAGCTTCTCCTTCTTCTCCTTTCTCTTGTTCTTTGCCAGCATTAATACCTTTTTGGTAAAATGGCTGGCCAGACAAAGTTTGAACTCGTTTTAGCAGTGGGCATTTTCTAACATGTCCTTCAAGATTCTCTTTCAAAACAGAACTACCAAAACATAAAAGCAACTAGTTGAAATCATACACAATCCTAAAGATACAGAAACTCAAAAATAGTTGATAGTTAATACAGAAAATAATGCATAAATGCATAGATTAAGAAACTCACTGTGAAGGATCAACTGGGCATGGAATCCACTGTCCTTCTGATCGTGGCTTGTGGTTGCCACAAAACCTTACAACAGGCAATTGAATCACATGAACTACAGATTGGTGAGAGATGAATAGAAAGTGACGGATGGTAAGTGAGCTTACGGGGAACCGTTGAGGAGGGTATTGCCGCAGAAGCGATTCTTCTTCGAGAGCCAGAAGTGGCAGTGCTTCTCCTCCATTGCTGCTTACTTGCTTTGCTTAAAATGTCGCCCAGCCCTAGGAGTTACGAATTTGGGAATTTAGGATGTTTTCAAACTGATTTTTGCTGCGAAGTCAGATTGTTTTCTGTTTCTTACTCGCGGCTCATGTATATCCGTGGGCCTTTGGTAACTACTTCTCTTCAATATACTGGCCCATCAATGCACCAATTTCAATCACAACAATTAATAAAATTAAACTTCAAAATTTTCCGAAACTCTCATAAACCCAAACCTTGCAATCCACTACCATTGGTTTCTCGCTCTTTAGTCTATTCATCCCTCACCTGGAAAAAAAGAAACAAAAGATATGGCCTGCTCAATTAGACAGTTCTTGTATGAAATCCATCTCGATCTCGTTTTCTTTTCCCTTTCAAAACCCATCCACTATTTCTTGGTCGTTCTTATTTGCAAGGTTTTTGAGATTTTTTTTTTTTTTTCGACGTGGCACATTTTATTCCAATAGAAACAACACCATTTTTACCCACTGTACGTCACATCAATACCTTTAACGGAGTATAATCTTTATGATTGAAATCATCCGCATCCCTTCTTCTACCAACTAGTATCCAATTATGTTTCTTAGAATCTGTTTTCATCACACTACGGGTCTGTTTGGCAGTCCAGTTTAGTGGGAAAATGGTCAGTGGGGAAATGTTCAATGGGAAAACAACATCTGGGAAACAGAGGGTGCTGTTTGGTAAAATAATTGTAAAAATTCAGTGGGAAAATGATATCTGGGAAACGGAGGGTGCTGTTTGGTAGTCCAGTTTTCCAAAACTATGATTTGGATGTAAAATGACCATAAAGGGCATAATTCATTTTAAGTGTTTAATTTTTTTTTTATCTTTATATATATTTTTAATCAATTTATTTATAATCTAACATCTAATAAAATTGATCTATATACCATAAATAAGACATTGTGCCTTGCATTGCTTAAAAACTAAATTAAAATAAAATAAAATAACATATTAAGCATTAAGCTGTTAACAATTGAGTTATGAACATCACTCATCGACATACTTAGTATATATATAGATTATTTAAATGAATCTATTTCTTTAAACAAATAATTAACATTTTATTAAATAAAGTTAAATATTGAGCACTATTTTAAAATTTTACATATATAAAATCACAATTATCTATTTATCATTAATCTATTACCTTTTTTTATGCTGATACATCAATCATATTTTTTAAAGGCATCAATCATTTTTAATGTTATTTATTTACATTATTTAAATCAATCTTTTTTCTAAACAAATAATTAACATTTTATTTATAACAATATTAAAAAGTTTATTAGTAGAAGGAAAAAAGTGTTAAATATGGAACATTATATTACACTTACTATATTTATAAACCGAATTAATTACACTTACTATATTTATATATATATATATATATATATATATATATATATATATATATAATTTTAATAGAAATTTAGATCAATATGATACATCATGACATAGAAAGTATAAATTTTTATATTTTTAAAAATATTTTATTTTAAAGTTGGAAATTCCGTGAGAAATTTATGTTTTTTAAATGTAATTTTTATTTTGAATAACAATGTGATATAAATTTGTTAATTTTTATTTAAAATGTCATTGAAATTAATCTTTCCAATAAAATTATTTTGTAAGCTAGCTAATAAATTATTTACTTAATTACATATTAATTAATTAGTAAGTTTATGTAATTAATTAGCTAATATATATATATATATATATAGCATTTCTACGATGTATACTCATATTAATGAAAGTGTGTATATATAGTCATATTAATTATCACAATAAATATATAAAATGTTATATAATTAATATGACTATATATACACACTTTCATTTAACAATGTTATATAAAACAACATCAAAAATTTGTTCAAAAATGGTAACCATCGTAAAAATGCCCCCTAACTTAATTGGATTTATTTTTTTTAAATATATATAATTGTTTATTTTGAATAACAATGTTATATAAATTTGTTGATTTCTATTTAAAATATAATTGAAACTAAATATTCAAATAAAAATATTTTGTGAGCTATATAGAAATAATTTACTTAATTATATATTAATTAAGATTATAAATGTACTTTGTAATTAATATATATACATTTTTCTTTTACGGTAATTAATATTACTATATATATACGTTTTGATTTAGCAACTGGAGGTTTATACAATTGCCGCAAGTTTTATTCTGATATTCACATAGATATTGAAATTGAAACTTAGCAAAATAGGTACATCAACTGAGGCAGCAAATAAAAAACATTACAAAATGAAATTTATCATTTATTTGGGACATAATGATGCGAAGTGACAAAAGAACCATTAATTTCACAATTTGGCAGAATGAAGAAACATATCGACCAATATTTTGATATCACAATTCTGAAGTTAAGCTCATATTCAGCACATCTAACTCACTGTATTCCTGAAAGGTCTGTTTCTATTCTCCAAATTCAAGCAAGTATACAGCTCATTGGTCATATTGCACCAATTCTAATACATACCAAGACGGTAAGACCTACTGACCGAAACAAGAATATGGTCAATTGAGGCATCTCAAAATTTTGTTTCTTGCCATCATTAGCGCTCATACGATCATCCATGTCAAATGCCGGTATCCAGCCCAATTAGCAGCCAGACGGACAATGGCCTAGGCTACACACACTATTGTACAGCAGCAGCAGGCAAAGCAGATGTTACATCATCTCTTTTTTTAACCAGTCGAGAGAAACCATACAAACCCAGAAGAAGTGTCCAGAAGAATGGTTCAGAGATGTAGTTCTTTATTGCAGCATAGCCAATAAGGCCGGATATTGTGAGAAGATAAGGCTGCTTGCTTATGGAGTTCGGAACAGCTGCTTCACCGACAGCAAGAACTACTGATGCAAGCATAACAATCATGGTGAGTTCTGAAAGGGGAGCATGAGCTATTATTCCAGGGTAGAAAGCCCGAGCACTATAGATGGAAGTCTCTAAACATCTGATCAGAGAAGTGATTGGATCTCCAATGAAATGAAATATAAGGGCCAACAAAAGCTTCAGGAGGTATCCCACAAAACGAACAATAGCAAATGCACCATTTTTCCAGTTCGTTAGTTCAAAGAAGACTGCCCTCCATGCATAGACAAGGAAACCAAGAGCTGCATAAATCGGAAGTGCAAAAAGATTTAGATGGTAAAATCCCAATCTTCTCATTATGATTGTCACACTAAGGAATATGAGCAAAGAAAAAGTAGCAGCAGTCGAGTAGCTGAAATCATACACGTATCATACAATTAATGCACGTTTTTTACCAGGAATATAAGAAATGAATATTATACGAAAGCCTTCATGGGAAGAACATATAACTAATAAATGGGATGCAGAAAATGGCAGGAGATGAGCAAATTATAGTAACAAGAATCTGATCACAAAGACTATCACACTAGTCTTATTTGTTAATCTTCCAAAAACCAATCACTGCTGAAGAGGCCTGCAAATCCTAGGATTCCAAAAAGCAAACAGTAACATAAACACCTAACTGCGATCAACATTTTCCTCCGTCTCTCTATCATAAGAAACTACTATTACAATGTGGATCTGCAAGGTATCACCAAAACACTAAGAATATGAGCTTCTAGAAGTCATATGGCTAAGTTATCCAAGTTAGCTTCATCCCCCAACAAACCAAAAGCTCCAAACTTCCAACAAAATCACCAGTCAACAATCTCATGGTGCCTTTCACATAACAAGGAATCCATATCAAAAAGGTCAAGCAACCCAATTGCCCCCTAACTCCTCCTTTCCTGGAACCAGAAATAGTTCCCCTTCCATGTTTTATATTCTCTCAAGAAAGTACTATAAATTTCCAAATTTTCAATAGTACTTGATCATTACCAATCAAAGCAGCTCAATTTTTACCAAACGATAGAAGAAAAAATGCATTAAATACCAATAGCATGCAAGTAGCAACATCCAATCTATCAAAATACATCTGCAAAGACTGAAACCTTATAAGCTACCAACATACCGATAAACCAAGGCCATCTAACAGGAGGATCAGGTGCTTCTTTACTCAAGTACTTAAACCTCTCAGGCATGGTACTTTGTCCACGAGCCAAGCTTTCATCCTCAGCAACATCACCACTGTCACCACCGTCTGCGCGATGGAGAAGAAGAAGACTTGAAGAAACGGAGTGACTGGAGATGAGGAAGCCCGCCGTGAAGGAAGAAGAAGAGAGGAGGAAGGGAGTTGCGGCTGCAACCCTAGAATTTGAGAGAGAGGGGAGAATGAGGGAAATCAGAAATATTTTCAACATTAAATATGTGGTATGGATCGTAATTATCAAAAGACACTGAAGTTATTTTTGTCCAAATAAATGAGCCCTCCATCTCGCAAATGGCTCTTTTCCTCATCTTGCCAATGGCCAAAAATGGCCCATTCCCTTACCTTGTATTTTCCTGGGTTGGCCACCCAAATTTTGGGATTTTCATTGGTTGAATGGTGTTTACCAAACACCATTCAACCCATTTCAGTTTGGGAATGCTGGGTTGGGTGGGTTGGATACCCAACCCAGACTCCCAAACAGGCACTACCTCTCATCATTACACTCATTAATGGTCCAACTTTTTGAAAGAGTTATCTGAAAACAGGATGGTGTAGCGCATGTATATATAGAATATAATATTTTATGGCTGCTTGTTGACCAAATTTTACATAAATTATGTTTGTTTAACATGCCAAGCAAGCACGATGAGAGGTCTAAAAAAGAATTTCATTTTAGGGGAAAAAAATACATAAAAGAATATGACTTCGATTAATTGACAACACTGCATTGCTTCCTGATTTCTCCTTGTGTCCCGGTAAGAACCTCAATGGAACCCATATGCACCATAGCCTCAGCAAACTTGTTAGCCCACGCTGCATTATTGTTTGCATTATCTTGCACAAACTTTTGTGTGGAGCGGCTATTCATCAATGTTTGATCAGAAAACAACAATCCACGCTTCTTTTTCAACTCGCTATAGTATTTGTTGTCTAGCTGATTAGGCGTTGGATCCAGCTGGACGATTGGGTCCCTAGCCTGGTTACTTGGGGCCGGACACACTGTTCTAAGAAAAGATGCGTATCTAGAGTCCAATGAGGGATCTGCTGCACCGGTTTGGTTGAAGTTGTAGAGGCGGTCAGAGAATGAGGAGCAATGCGATACCCCGATAGAATGTGCACCTGATAGGGTCACCATTTCGTCCGCTGACAATCCTTTATTAGCAAAAGAATCGATGATTTGTTCTGAATTGAAGGAAGGAAGAGGTAGGTTGCCGATGATTTCATCAAATTTAGAGACACGACCATCGCGGCGTCCAGCTGGGACAACGTAATTCTTGCCTCCAACTTTGTAAGCACCGTCACGGGCAGCAAAAGCAAGAATGTCAGCACATGAGACTGTTCGTGGGCATGCTTTTTCAATTTCTGCCTTGGCTTCGTCAATCACTTCGAAACCTCGTAGGCTAGGATTATTAGCCGGATGGTCTCTCTCAGCCTGGTTTCCTGGTGTGGACTTTAGCAGCACGGAACCATCACAACCCTGCGCGCATTAATGAAAAGCACATGATTAATTAAAGAACATGCAATTTATTAATAAATGAGACAATTCAATAAACGCCGGCCATTAATTAAAAAGTGATTAATGAATGTAGTACTAATTACTAAAAGAAAAAGAAATTTGCATACCCTGATGAAGCAATCATGGAAATGCATCCTGATCAGACCAGCAGCGATGCCAGGATTGGCTGAGACAGCTTTGTTCACTGCTCTCCTCACAATCCCTTCAGCTGATGGGCATGAAGTTTTGTAGAAACCCACTCGTAGGGATGCCGACGACAACGATAAGTTGGCCAGTGAGAAAATCACTAAAAGGAGCATCATGAAAGATCCGTACGACATATTGATCAATGTTGTATTGGAGAAAATTGCTTAGAAAGAGTATCTCTAATTAGGAAGATGAGCTGGAAATGTTGAAGTAGGTTGATGAGGGGAATAGGCTACTCTTGTGCTAGTATTTATACCAGCTGGTGAGGGAAAAGCTTAATGAATTGAACAAATTAAGTTGGCATTTGACATTAAACTATTACTATTGAATTTTTCAAAACGAGTACTCCCTCTTGATTCTTTCAAATGAAGTTCTAGACTAAAAAAATTGATTTCAAATAAATAATGTTTTATAAATTTTTTAGGACTTTATGATTAATTTATTCAATATTAAGGAAAGAGAAATGTGTTTATTGGTCAGTTTATTTAATATAAAAAAATAATAATTGTTTAATATTAAAAATACTCTCACCAATTATTACTTTAATTCTCGTGTCCGATTTCAAAAGTTCATTTATTAGAATTCAGAGAAAATAATTTTTAACAATTATTCTTTCATGTTCCTTATAAAACTGTTCACATTCAAAATATATATGAAATAATCACTCGAGGAGTGTAGATGAACGTGGTCCTTAGCATTTGTCATGAATGATGATAAAGACGACGGCCTATTACCGGCCCACCATTTTATATTTTTCACGGGGTTCGGTGCTGAATCTGCTGATCCCTTTTTATCTTTTCCTTTTATTTTTCTTAAAAACTCTTTATATTTTTATGTGTGCATCTCTCTCTCATTTATTTTGTTCTTTTTTAATATCCGACGTGATATAACAAATACCCAAAGTATTATTAGTATTTCTGAAAGAGGCTCAATAGATCATTAGAATAAAAATTAGTTCAACAAACTTTTCATAAATTCTATTGTTTCTATAATTTTTCTTCTTAACTTATACTAGGGTTACAGTGTTACTGAATTAAAGTTAATCTTATCCGTGCCTAATTAGATTAATGTTGGGAAAACAGAAATTGATTTGAAATATTTAATCTCTTTTGTTTTTATTATCCTCTCTCAGTCTCCCTTCGTTATTTAAAATAGAAATAAATTTTACTTACGAACAGTGACGGAGCCTGCCATCGATACTTGGGGGAGAGATTACATAAAAGTTACTTATAAAATATAAACATTCTCGTCAATAATTATTATACTAATAAATTTAATATGTATTATGTATAATTAATTAAATTACCTGAATTGTACCCGACGCTCTTTCAAATCAACAAATTTATCTAATATCGAGTCTAAACTGAAAGTCTCGACAATTTTTTTCCCAATATAAACCACTAAGTTATCTGCGAGAAATTCGTCTTCTATTTTATTCCGAAGTCTAGTTTTAACAATTTTTATTGCAAAAAATCCACGTTCACCTGTTACGGTAGATGCTAAAAGAGTTAAAATAAGACGAATCATTCTATCAATAAGATAGAACGTCTTTGACATTTTTGTTTCTGCAAACACTTGACATAATTCTGAAAGAGATGACAAATGATGGAGCTTAGGATGATTCCGTGTCTCAAACTCAAAATGATGTAATTGATATTTCTGATGAATTCGCTGGGTTGGTGATCAATCGACGGGTAGTAGAACAGAGAGCAGCAGATTATTCGCAAAACATAACAGTCTGAGCAGCAGTGAACATATAAAATAAAGAAAAACAAAGAAAAAAGAATTAGTGGACAGACTGGAGTGGAAGACAATATATTCGAGACATCGTAGATTTTTAGAAAGAATAGTAGCTTCTTTTTCTTATACTAGACAATAAAATATTATATAAATTTATTAATAATATATATTAAAAAAAAATCAAAATGTTTCTGGGCTCTCTTAGCATCAGCCGTTGCTTGTTAAAGTTTCAAAGAGATTGAAATATTCTAAATTGAGTGAAAAGTTCTGGAGGGATATAGTATTGCATGCATGTACTGGTCCACCTTGGTTGTCCGAGTCATCTTGCAGGCTTGCATGAAGCTACTCGGTCAGCATCAATATCCATAAAATAATTGAGGTTAATAATTAGTTAAATTATAAAACAGGCACAAAACTTAATTAAGCCGCCATATGTCACAATTCTGAAGGACATTTGCATGGAACTGTTCAACTTTAGAAAGTGAGGTACAAGATTCCTCTAACGTTCCTTGGGGTCTTGGTTTCATTCTCTAAAGAACACAATTAATTACCTTAAATATTTTTTGGGATAACTTTGCCTCCTACTAAGTACGGATTAGTCAGGTGCGTAAAAGAAAGTTGCACGCTGGATGGTTAAGTTGATTTTTCCTAATATTCACAATGTTATACTCCCTCCCATTTGTTTTTTTTTAATCAGCAGAAAAATATATTGAATTAAATTGTCATGAAAAATATGACTGAAGTTTACAAGACACCGCTTCAGAAACAATGCAACAAACGCTCTAAAAAACAAACGAAGCCCCAAAGAAAGAGCAAAGGACTGACTCCCTAGCCCACTATTGGACCTGACTCCTCAACAACCTACATCTGAGAAACACCGAGCTTGGATTCACCGATTGAGTAACCATGCCGGGGATTGAAGAACATCGAACATACTGTAGGCGAACCCGTTGTCCTTACTTTTCAACCACCAATGCCACAACGAATAAATCATATTAATACATCTCGAATCATTGTATTCCGTTTGTCTGAACACCACTTCGTTGCGAGTCTTCCATATGGTCCAAATAACCGCATAAAATAGGATTTTCCAAGCCCTACCGGTCTGCTTGTCTGTACATGGTAAATAATTTCCCCACGTTCGCCACATGTCCGAAAGATTTTGAGGCTGGCACCAAACCACCTGTAGCCAACGCATGATAACCTCCCAAATACCCGAAGCTACCTCACAACGCAAGAAAAGGTGAGTAACATTCTCCGGTTCCCTGTTGCACATTGGGCAGACATTCAAGTACTCAGGAATCATGTTTCGCCTCATGAGGAAAGTCCTTGTTACAATTCTTTCCCGCAGTGCTAACCAAAGGAAAAATTCCACTCGGTATGGAGTCAGACCAGTCCAACAAGACCGAAGTAGAGGAGCTGGCTCAAACCTTGATTCTTCCCATTTCTTGTACCCTGAATTCACTGTGTATGTCCCCGATTGATCTAATTCCCAACGAAGAACCGGTTGTTGTTCTCCCCTACAGGGAAGTGGTAACTGAGCTCTCAAACAAACCCACTCGTCTCTCTCCCACTCAAACAAACCTCGCCTCCACACAGTTTCCCATTCCCACACAGAATCGATCCATGTACCAAATTCCTTGACGGTCCCATACTGATTGCTCGATATATGGTATAGCCGAGGATGCTCCAAGGCCAATGGCTTCTTACCTGCCCAAGTATCCCACCAAAAGACTGTGTTTTTCCCGTCCCCAATTTTTATCAAAGTGTTGTCGGTCCACAGATCGAAGAAGGCACTTCCTCGACCACAAACTCCCAAAATATCACGCCATATTGGGGACATCCTCCCCTCTCTATCCTTCCACAAATCTCCAATGGAAAGGAGGTTGTATTGCCTACGAACGATATCCGCCCACAACTTCCTGCTACCCCTCAGCATCTCCCACACCCATTTGAAAAGCAGCGAAATATTCCGGTCTTGTATCCTCCCAATTCCCAATCCCCCAAGAGTTGTCGACCGCGTCACTTCCTTCCAATTCACCTTAGCCAATCCCTTGTTAATATCGCTGCCACTCCAAAGAAAGCGCCGCATAACTCCTTCACACTGACTAGCGACGGACTTAGGTATCCTGTAAATAGACATGTTATAAATAGGTAGACTCGTTAGCGCTGACTTGATCAACGTCACACGCCCCCCCATCGAGAGAAGATGCCCCTTCCATGTTGAAAGTTTTTTCCTCATTTTCTAGATTAGAAACTCCCACCCTGATTTTCGTCTCGGATTAAAGCCCACCAGAGATCCCAAGTACTTACAAGGGAGCACCTCATACTTACAACCAGATCGAGTAGCTAAGATACCCCCGATCTGCTCACTCAGATTCACCCCTACCAAGGTGCTTTTGTGGAAGTTAACTCGAAGTCCTGAATAGGCGTAGTATACTCAAAATACCCTTCACTCCCCGGATCTCCTCCTCATTGTTATTCACAAAAACCAATGTATCGTCCGCAAACTGAAGATGGCTCAGATTCCACCCTGCTGACGGGTTACCTATACCTCTTTGGATCCCCACCTCCTCTGCTCTAACAAATAGACGATGCAACCCCTCCCTCCCATTTGTTATAATTGTCGTTCTAGTAATTGCAGCAATACTGACAAATAAATGTCGTTGTCCACTTTTTCTTACTTTTGAGGGGTGAGTTTACTACCCTGCCCTTTTCCACAACCACGCCCACCACTGTCTTCTCCTTTCATTCGCTCCTCTACTCCTCGCTATAGGCATCAATTATGGGTGGGAAATTGAAAATCGAAAAGGGGGACAAGTAGCAACGGAGCGAGTGGAGTAGCAGCGGCGACAAGATATCAGCGACGACAAAGCAACAGCAGTGGTTGGAGGCAGTGTGTGTGGCACGACTAGGTTTGGTGGAGGTGCGGCGATTGGTGAGGTGCGTGTGGTGGTGTTGTGTGGATTTGGATGGAATTAATTAATTGAGTGGTTGGTGCGGCTGTGTGACGGTGGTTGATTTGGTGATGGGTGAAGAGGATGGTTTTTGCAGGAATTGGAATTAGATTCGGTTGATTTTTGCAGGGATTTAATTGGGGAGGAATGAATTGAAATTGAGGATGGCCGTGAGTGAGAGATTGGGAGGGTGTGAATTGGTGAAGAACATGACACAATTGAAAATTCAAAAAACTGAAGACAATGGCACGCTCGTAAATAGGAGAAAGGGCGAGTGGCAAAATCATCAAAGCCACAACTTTTCTTAATTACCGTGCATAAACCTAGAACGACACGTAAAAAAAGAGAGGGAGTATTTACTCCATATCTGTGACCCATATTAAAACCTTACATATCATTAAAAAAAACTTGTTAATGATATATCTTTTTTAATCAAAGACAAAATGACATAATTTTTTTTTTAATCGATTTGAACTAACTCATTATTGGGGTCGTTACTGAACATTAGTGGCTTAAAGTTATTTCACGTATATAACTAAACTCCAATATTTAGAATTTAAAATTTCTTATGTTAACTTTTTTTCCACCTATGCGTATGAAAAACTTAAACTCCCTCAAACATAACACTCAACCCACTTGGGCCCATCATGTACCAAACCTGGCTTTAAAAATTTCGGATTAAAACTTGATTAAACTGATTCATGAACAGTTACAATGGTTCAAAAAGTTATTAATTTTAAACTAATAACCTTTAGAATCATGTTAAATCCTAACAGGTATGTCTGTTAAATTTAAAACGGCTTAATGACATAAAACAACCCTGAATTTTAAAAAATTAATTAATCGCAACCATGAACTTATTTTTTGTTTAATCACAACCCTGAACTTTCGACTTAATGATAAATTCCACCCCTGCCGTGACGGAACAATGACGTGGTCCGTTATGTACCAAGTACCGCCACGTGGCCGCCACGTCGGCTATCCACATATGCAGATGTCCAATCCACCATGCCACGTGGTCGTGGGACCCACATCCACGTGGGTTAGGAAGTTATTGTGGAGTGGGCCCCACATCCACGCTGCATGGTGACGTGGACATCTGCATATGTGGATAGCCGACGTGGCAACCACGTGGCGGTACATTTGGCACATAACGGACCTCGCCGCTGCCACGTCAGTGTTCCGTCACGGCAGGGGTGGAATTTATCATTAAGTCGAAAGTTCAGGGTTGTGATTAAACAAAAAATAAGTTCAGGGTTGCGATTAATTAATTTTTTAAAATTCAGGGTTGTTTTATGTCATTAAACCAATTTAAAACTGATATGAACGAGAGTATATTAAGAACTCTCCAATAGATATGCCTGTTAATTAAAACTCTTCATTTAATTCAATACATTCAGATTAGCAAAAAATTAATTAATTTGAATCCGAAAATACTAAACCAAAAACTCAAGCTAATTATGGGTCAAAATTATGAAATTGAAAAGTTAGGGATTTTTTTATAGTTGACCAATAATCCAGGGCAAAGTATCTATTACCCTCTCTCTCTTTTTTCATAAGAAAAATTACAATTGAAGCAAAACAATGAGACTAGAATGCAAAAAATAAGAATGAAAATTTGCTTAGTTACAATTGTAGTGTCTGTGCCTTATGGCGTACAGAACGAAACAGAACAAGTCACAAATCAACTTTTTTGTTGTTGTAAGAAGTAGAAATAAACAATTTGAAAGTGATGAACAAAAGCAATAGTATAGTAGAACCAATGAAAGAATCTTTTATGTACGCAATTGTCGTCGAAGTTGGTGTCAGATGTTGGAATATGTCTTTGATTAATTGACAACACTGCATTGCTTCCTGATTTCTCCTTGTGTCCCAGTAAGAACCTCAATGGAACCCATATGCACCATAGCCTTAGCAAACTTGTTCGCCCACGCTGCATTATTGTTTGCATTATCTTGCACAAACTTTTGTGTGGAGCTGCTATTCATCAATGTTTGATCAGAAAACAACAATCCACGCTTCTTTTTCAACTCGCTATAGTATTTATTGTCTAGCCGATTAGGCGTTGGATCCAGCTGGACGATTGGGTCCCTAGCCTGGTTACTTGGGGCCGGACACACTGTTCTAAGAAAAGATGCGTATCTAGAGTCCAATGAGGGATCTGCTGCACCGGTTTGTTTGAAGTTGTAGAGGCGGTCAGAGAATGAGGAGCAATGCGATACCCCGATAGAATGTGCACCTGATAGGGTCACCATTTCGTCCGCTGACAATCCTTTTTTATCGAAAAGTTTGATGATTTCTTCCGAATTGAAGAAAGGGGGAGGTAGGTTGCCGATGATTTCATCAAATTTAGAGACACGACCATCGCGACGTCCAGCTGGGACAACGTAATTCTTGCCTCCAACTTTGTAAGCACCGTCACGGGCAGCAAAAGCAAGAATGTCAGCACATGAGACTGTTCGTGGGCATGCTTTTTCAATTTCTGCCTTGGCTTCGTCAATCACTTCGAAACCTCTTAGGCTAGGATTATTAGCCGGATGGTCTCTCTCAGCCTGGTTTCCTGGTGTGGACTTTAGTAGCACGGAACCATCACAACCCTGCGCGCATCAATGAAAAGCACATAATTAATTTACGAATGATTTAATGAAGAACCCATTCATTAAAAGTAATCAATGTACTAATAATTAAGTTTTTCTTTTGGCTTTCAGAAAATAAAATTAAATAATGCTTACCCTGATGAAGCAATCATGGAAATGCATCCTGATGAGACCAGCAGCGATGCCAGGGTTGGCTGACACAGCTTTGTTCACTGCCCTCCTCACAATGCCTTCAGCGGATGGGCATGAAGTTTTGTAGAAACCCACTCGTAGAGATGCAGACGACAACGATAAGTTGGCCAGTGAGAAAATCACTAAGAGGAGCATCATGGAAGATCCGGACGACATTGCTGAATACCTCAACAACTTTTGATCAATATTGTATGAGGAGAACAGGTTAATGAATTAATTATATTATGAAAAAATTGTCTAGATGAGCTTTTTTTTTTGTATCAGAAAGAAGATGAGCTTGAAACGTTGAAGTGACGGTTGATGAGGAGAACAGGCTACTGCTGTGCTAGTAATTATAGCAGAGAGATGATGAGGAAATTGATCAAAGAGTTGGTGTTTGACATACTATGTAATATTATATTGGAATGAATTTTTCTTGAATTTTTCAAAACGTGTCTATATTATTGCTGTGAAGCAGTAATATTGCTCGAATGGAAGCTGCAGCTGGTTGGCAGTTTTGACTTCGAATATTATTGTACACTGCCGGGCTTCCCGTCTCTTTCGTCAGCTGGGTCTGGAATCGATTAGGACGTATTTGTTTAGCTAATTTGGTGGTTTGATTCCAGTTAGTACGTATGCATCAAAGCTGTTAACAGAGAAAAAGTCCAGATTGAACCTAAAAAGAAAAAGTCCAGCTACCATAAATAAAATTAAACACGTCCTCATTAATTTGTCTTGTAATAAAACTGTCTACTTCAAACTAATGATTAATGAAGAGAAAAGTTATGAAGTATATATTCTTCTAATTTACAATTTTCATTTAAAAAAAAAATACATGGAATAAATTTGATCAAGTCGCAGCATGAAGCACATACATATGACGATCCTTATAGGCTAAGATAAATTCGTACGGGTTATATTGATCTTGCAATTGAACTTGTAAGACTTATTTCGTAACATATAATTCATTTTCTTGTAACGTATTCGAGTTCGAATCTTCATTTATTAACAACAATAACACATTTGTGCTATAGTGCCACGTCGTGACTGACAATTCAGCAAACGTCCAATATATTGGATATATAATACTCCATCCGGATGGTATTAAGTGGCGAAAACCTACGGAAAGTTACTGTACACTTTACTTGACTTTTTAGTGTAAAACCTACTGAAAGTTACTGTGCTAAAAAGACAGTTAATACCGTCCAGAAGGAGTACTACAAAAGAAGCCTGCAAAATTTAAATACTGTATAAGACGATTTTTTACTTTTTTATTTTTTTATTTTTCACGCGGTTTCTCACACAATTATCTTTTCCACCCTCCTTTCCTTTAAACTCTTACTGGATCCAACTTTTTGGAGGAACTTGCTTGTGTTCATCTCTACAATTGATATGGACCATGTACAAATTTACACCACCCACTTTTCCTTTCTTTGAATAAGCGGATCTGAAATTCAAATCTGAGTTCGAATCCTTCTACTAATAATTTTATCACCAATAAAACAACGTACATTGATTATTTTTCTTTTAATACTATGTTTAATAATAATCGATTTATTGTATTCTTTTTATATAGTTTTCCTTTAAACTTTAATACATTGTTTGATTCCAGAAATTTTAAATCATAAAGTAAAGTTTTATTTTCTCATATGAATAAGTGTTAGGATAGGAGTCGTACATTCAAATATTAACCTTTTATTGTATTCTTTTTATATACTTTTCCTTTACATTTTAATACATTGTTTGATTTAACAATTCATGAGAAATTTTAAATCACGAAGCAATTAGGTTAGTTTTATTTTTCTCGTATGAATAAGTATTGGATATGAATCGTTTTATTTTGACTGAGATAGTTTGAAAAAAAATCCAAGAAAAACTAATTGATTAGGGTTTTCAATTAAGGTTTTTTTCCATGTTTGACAACCTAACTAACAAATGAAACACGTGAAGCTAGCTAGTCTTTCACCGTATATAGCTAGAATGGTTCAAAGTTGGCCAATGATATATGGTCTGCAAATCTTTCCTTTAAAGCCACTCATACTCTCATGCAAAGGTTGACACTCAAACCTGTAATTTCCATACAAAAGGCGGCCAACAGCACGTTATCAATTGTACAGCTAGCTAGCTAGCTACCATTTCTTGAACTAGAATCCATTCATTTTCTGATTTTTCATTGATCCACTACGGGCTACTTCTATTTCTCGCCGGCATATATTATACTCACTTGCTCAATGCTTATTACATCCATTTTATTTTCTTCGATATCCTCTCAATTAAAAATTAATATCGTTCAAATTTTATTCGATGTTTAATACAACCTTAAGAAATGTTAATCTTATATACTCCCTCCCAATTTTATTAATTGTCGCTGCCAGTATAGTAGTAAAATTTAAAACAATGATATTTGATCTTATTTTATTCCACGTTGTTTCATTTTCATCCAAATTTTCACTCAAATTACTACACCATTATAAAATTGGCTTGACGCAAAAGGGTTAATTTGTCATTTCCACAGAATATATACTTCGGAAAAGATAAAATAACAAGAGGAGATGTACCACAAAATTCGTAGAAAAGTGACAATTAATAAAACTGGGAGGGAATATATATATATATTACTCTTCTTTTCTTTTTTGGTCAGTCCTTGATATTTTCGTTCCCATTGCACTTTAGTTTTCTAAATTAACTTAGGGCCTGTTTGGCGTTCCGGTTCTAGTTGGAAAAGTGATTCTGGAAAAGTGCTGTGTGGAAAGTACTTCTAGAAAAGTGCTGTGTGGAAAGTACTTCTAGAAAAGTGCGGTGGGAAACGAGAAGTTGTTTTATGGTGTTTGGTAAAAATTGCGGTTAAAACTATGGTTGGAATGTAAAATGACCATAAAGGGCATAAAATCCATTTTTAAAAAATTAATAAAAATAGAAAAAGTGGATCTAGAATTACTTATCTTGAGATGGGATTTTATTATGGTAGTTTTTAATTTATTTTATTCTATTATATAAAGTAAAAAAATAAAATAAAAATGAAAAAGAAAAAAAAAAGGAAAGAAAGCCCAAACGCAGCTACTGTGCAGCCACTGGAGCAATTTGCTCCAGCGCGAGGCAAGGCAATTTATGCCTAAGGTTGGGTTTGGGCTTCTTGAGAAGCAACGCAACGCTACCATTACCAAACACTTTAAAACGTAAAAGTGATTTTTGAAAAGTGTTTTGGGAGTAGAACCTCACTCTCAAAGGGGCACTTATTACAGTATTGATGAAGTTGCTCGGCCAGAATGGCGGAATTTGAGTGAAAATTTTTATGAGGAAGACAATTTGATAGTTTGTTAGGAGAAAATTATGAAGAATTACTTAATGAAAAAATAATATAATTTTTAGGGTCCAAAAAATAATATAATAACAACTTATATATGCATGGAACTATTCAAGATTAGAAATTTTCAACTGTCCATTTGCTTGCTCATAGTCACAGCTATCTATACACGTTTTTGGTTAAATACGTACGACTCCCGAGCAAATTCAAACTGATTAAAAAATGTTACCATGTACTATTGCTCAGTGAATAATTGATAGAAAAAAAAGAGAGGATTTTGATGGGCTTCAAATATCTTACAACGTTTTCATTTATAAGGACCTCTTTGAAGATTCGAAAGCCCAGATTCGTCATCCAGCCCAATTAGTTGAATAGCAATTGACAATATTGGGTTCAGACTTCTCGTGCATTCAAAGATAGAAATCCCACGTAACTTTAACACCAAACCAGGGCTAGACTAGTAATTAACCAACAGAGACTCGTCCACAAAACCCTAAAATCCTTTCCTTACTCTGTCACTCCCACCCACACATCAAACCCTAGTAGAAACTACACAGAGCGCAGCAATCTCCCTCCCCCCATCTCCTCTGCATCTTTCAGGGAAGAGATGCAGATCTTCGTGAAAACCCTAACAGGGAAGACCATAACCCTCGAGGTTGAGTCTTCCGACACAATCGACAATGTGAAAGCCAAGATCCAGGACAAGGAAGGCATCCCGCCGGACCAGCAGCGTCTTATCTTTGCCGGAAAGCAGCTCGAAGACGGAAGGACTCTCGCTGACTACAACATCCAGAAGGAATCGACTCTTCACCTGGTGCTGAGGTTGCGTGGTGGTGCCAAGAAGAGGAAGAAGAAGACCTATACCAAGCCCAAGAAGATCAAGCACAAGCATAAGAAGGTGAAGCTTGCGGTGCTGCAGTTTTACAAGGTGGATGACAGTGGCAAGGTGCAGAGGCTGAGGAAAGAGTGCCCGAATGCAGAGTGTGGAGCTGGAACTTTCATGGCGAATCATTTTGACAGGCATTACTGCGGGAAATGCGGTCTCACCTATGTTTACAAGGCTGGTGGTGATTGATTTTATTTAGAGTTTCTGTTTTAGTGTTTCATTTTGGTAGAATTGCTAAGGTGAATGGTTTTTATGGTTTTGAACTTATTGGTTATGTCTGTTTCATTTTGAATGGATGGTAATTTTTCCAGGATAATGTTCAGTTAGTGTCTTGAGTTATTATTATTGTTGCTTGTTTTCTTTGTTCGTTTAATATGTGGCTTGCAATTTAGTTAGTTATAACTTAGCTGTTTGCTGTGTGAAATGAGACTATCTTGACAATGGAAGGTATGTAGTTTGCATGATTTTTGTTGTTGTGGATTTGTCAGATGTAATTGTTTTCTTAAGTGTAGTTTATCACTTGTTAGGAAGTAAATTGGTGTTGTTTCTGAATCTATAATCTTCATCTTTATGATGCTAGAAATGATTGTGGTGGTAGGATTTTGCCAACAATTCCACCTGATGTTGTTAACGAGTGATTCCATCACGGAAATCACAGTCGGGTCCTTTGTTGATATTGGAGCATTGATTTTATTGATCTGTTAAATTGTAATCTCTAATCCGCAATTGCTAATGACTAGTATGATTAAGTGGCCCTGGTTGTTGAGTTAAGTTGCTACCTATACAATGAGTTTGTGTGAAAGATGTTCTCTTTTAGGCTCAAGCCTCAGTTTAGTTTGTGTGAACGTTCTCTCTTTGTTTTGAGCTGAGAGGTAAGAGCGCGTTCATATTTAGAAAATGCAGTCGCCTAGCCATCCAAGAATTGTGATTTGGGAAATAGCTAGCATAGGTGGCCATTTCATCTCATTCGTGAGTAGACAGTAGGTTTAAATCCCGGTCAGTCAAATGCCTAAGCATGTTGGATAATGCTATATTTTGCGAACCAGTTCCCAGAATGAGATTGCCGTTCACTTAAGTTGGTTGTATGCTTTTCTTTCTGTTTTTTACTTGGAAAATTGGATCGATGCGAACAAGCAATAGGCGTTGCGCGTTTATTTTGCTTTTCAATTTCTTTAAAAAAGTAAAAAATAATGAAGGCAAACTTGAGTGATCATGTCAGATTCGACATTGAAATACTCCTTCGTTCGAATATAATTGTGGTAAAAAACTTTTCAAGTTAGATATACTACACAATTGCAGTATTAGTTATTAGGTTAGAAACAAAATTCTATTATCAATCAATGCACCTCTTTTTGTAACAAATGAATTTAATACAGATAATAAACAATAGTTCCGGAGGTTGGGTGACTTCAAAATGCAGTATAGTAGTACTACTTTTTTTACATTGATGTGTTTGGGAGTCTGGGTTGGGTACAGTACCCAACCCAACATTCCTAGACTGAAATGAGTTGAATGGTGTTTGGTAAACACCATTCAATAAATGAAAATGTTAATTTTTGGGTGGCTAACCCAGATTCTGGAGATGAGCATCTTGGCCATTTTGCGGGATGGAGGTGAGAAATTATTTGGACAAAAATAACTTCAGTGTTCTTTGATAATTACATCCATACCACATATATTAATGTTGAAAAATTCCCGTGTTTCCCTCATTCTCTCCCTCTCTCTCAAATTCTAGGGTTTCTCTCAACGCAAGCCGCTCACCATTCCTCCTCTCTTCTTCTTCCTCACGGCGGGCTTCCTCATCTCCTGACGGTCCGTTTCTTCAAGTCTTCTTCTTCTCCATCGCGCACGCTGTCCTTCTCCATCGCGCAGACGGTGGTGACAGTGGTGATGTTGCTGAGGATGAAAGCTTGGCTCGTGGACAAAGTACCATGCCTGAGAGGTTTAAGTACTTGAGTAAAGAAGCACCTGATCCTTCTGTTAGATGGCCTTGGTTTATCGGTATGTTGGTAGCTTATAAGGTTTCAGTCTTTGCAGATGTATTTTGATAGATTGGATGTTGCTACTTGCATGCTGTTCGTATTTAATGCATTTTTTCTTGGGGAAATAGTTTTTACCACCCCTGAACTATCGGCCAAAACCACAAACTTCCCCTGAACTTCATTTTTTAAAGTACGACTCCCCTGAACTATTGTTTTCGAGCAAAAAGACCCCCTCCGTCCATTTTCACTAACTGTGCCGTTAAAGTCACTCCCTATTGCCGGTTTGGGGTGTTTTTTTTACCTGTTGCACCCATTAATTAATTAAACTTGTTGTTTTGATTTGTTTTGAAACAAATAATTAATTTTGTTTTGATTTGGTTTTGGAATAATTATTTTTTCTCAAAACCAAAGAAGCCCCGTCCCTTCTTTGTCAAAACAGAAGAGAAACAAATAGAAAAAAAGAAGAACAATCGCGAGCGAGGAAGAGAAGAGAGACGATTCTGGGTGTTAAAGTAGAACATTTGCGAGTGGAGAGAAGAGAGGAGATTCTGGTTCGAAGCCTTGGTAGAAGACGAACCACGGTAGACGAAAAGAGGAAGGTCAGCAGAAAGTTAGGGTTTTGGGAAAGTGTCGTTTTCCCTGTTTTCGCGAAAGAAGCAAACAAAGGACAGTGATAAGGACAAGTCAGAACTGTTGCGCTGCAGATGCGAGGTTAGTGATAAGGATATGTCTTTCCCTTGTAATGTGTGTCTTTGCCTCGATTAGGATTTTGAATTAATCTTTCTGCATTGGGTTTGCTTTATTCTATTCTATTGACAATTACTTTTTGGCTGTCTTGCACATTGTCTTCTTATAGTGTTGTGTTCAGATCTATAGTGTGGTGTTTTGTACTTTGTGGTGTCATAAAGGAGATTCCTTTTTGGTTGTTGTCTAGTTGACCGAATGTTAAGTGTTTGACAATGATTCTGTTTTGTGGTCCTGTTTCATATTTTGTACATTTGTATTAATTTACTATAAATGCATAGCTACTGGTTTGACCATTACTAAGCATGATGATTAAATATTGCTAAACAGTATGTTTGATATTCTGGATATTGTAAACATGATGCTTAAATATTGGTTTAATATTGCAAAAGTAAACACCTATTGAGTAAAACTGAAGAAGAATTTGGTTGTTGCTGTAATTGCTTAAATATTGTAGTGCAAACCCTTGACAGGATGCTTATTACTGTGAAAATCTTCGTTGGTGGAACATGGATCCTAGTTCCAAATGTGAAGTATGTTGATGCAATGGAAGTAAGTTTCTCCATTGAACATGATGAGCTTAAAATAGAACACATACATGAAAGAGTTATAAGGTCAGGACACCTTAATGCTATACACTATCATGCGAAATATCCATGGGAACAAATGGAGGAAGGGATCAAGGGTTTGAGGAAGGAGAAACATGTGAAGAGAATAATTGCAGAGATGCTAAGAAATGGTGAGGATACACTTGAAGTGTATGTGGAGCATGACATCAACACCCCCACAATGGTTGTGAACCTTGACAGTAGTGATGATGAGATGGCAGATGTAGTTTCTGGTGCTGAAGATGAAGGGGTTGATGATATGTGTGCAGGTTCTGGTGCTTTATTGCTAACCTATGGAGATGAAGTTGTGGTGGAAAATTGTGGTGATGGAGATAAAGATTGTGATAACAATGAATATGTGGATGAAGATAAAGGTGGAGATAATGAAAGGGGGCCTGTAGCTAGTCCCAATTCATATGAAGATGGGCCTGTTTTTGAAGATGAAGGGCCTGAAATGGATGGAGATGGGCCTGAAAATGAAGGTTATGGAGATAATGGAGATAACAATGAGCCTGTTACTGAAGGTGGGCCTGTTAATGATGGTGATGGGCCTGAAAATGTTGGGGATGTTCCTGTTAATGATGGTGATGAGCCTGAAAATGTTGGGGATGTTCCTGTTAATGATGGTGATGAGCCTGAAAATGTTGGGGATGAGCCTGTTAATGAAGGTGGGCCTGTTAATGATGGTGATGGGCCTGAAAATGTAGGGGATGGAGATGATGAGCACAGTTATGACAGCCACGCTAATAGAACCTACAGTTGGGAAGTACATGATTGTAGTAGTGAAGATCTTAGTGATTTCGTAGATTCTGAAAATGAAGGTGAGGAAGATATATTTGATACAGCAGGTGTGGGGGATGATATGGAATTCGAGGACGTGGCTGAGGGAGTTGAGCAATCAGGTGTGGGAGTTGATGAAGGTAGAAGTGACAGAGTTAGGAGGCCACCAGTAAGATATTTTGGTCCAGGTGTGCCTGATGTTGAGACTGATGAAGATGATAGTGATAAGTTAGTCAGCCCCCCCTGTTCTGACAGTGAGGATGAAAGGGAAAGGATGAAGAATAGATTCCCCATATTCAACGAGAGTACAGATATGATGGGCAAAATTAAATTGGTGGTTGGAATGAAGTTTGCCACTCCTGATGTGTTCAGGAAAGCTTTGAAGATACATGCGGTGCAGACTGGACATGACTTTAGGTTTGACAAGAATGAGAAGAGTCGGATCACTGCCCATTGCAAGAACCTTTGTGGGTGGAGAATACATGCTTCACCATCGGCAGACAAGACCTCCTTCCAGATAAAGTCCTTCATCAGTACTCACTACTGTGGAAAGGATCTAGTCAACCGGCAGGCAACTGCCAGATGGATTGCTCAAACATATTTAGCTGATTTCAAGGATAATCTTGATACGAATTTGGATATCCTAGCAAATAGGGTGAGTAGGGAGCATTTTGTTACAGTTTCAAAATATAAGATGGTGAGGGCAAAGAAAATAGCACAAACTCTCATCGAGGGAGAGCATAGTGAGCAATATAAGCATTTATGGAGTTATGCTGAGGCAATAAGAACGTCTAATCCTGGTAGCACCGTCAAAATAACAGCCCCGCGTGGTATTTTCAAGAGGTTGTACATTTGTCTATCAACTTGTAAGCGTGGATTTTTGAGTGGATGTAGGCCATTTATCGGTATTGATGGCTGCCACTTGAAAGGGAGATATAAGGGTCACTTATTGTCAGCAATAGGAAAAGATGCAAATGGGAACATCTTTCCTATTGCATGGTCAGTGGTGGATTCTGAATGCAAGGAGAATTGGTTGTGGTTTCTGCAAAGATTAGAAGATGACCTTGGGTCACTAAATCACTGGTGCTTCATGTCTGACAGGCAGAAGGTTAGTTTCACACTTCCTTTTGTGATTTTTCCAATTTTCCATCTTGGTCTTGTGGTTTTCTACAAAGCTGTCTAATATATTCTTATTTTTTGCAGGGGTTGCAAAATATTTTTGATACCGTATTAAAGGAGGTGGACCATAGGTATTGTGTGCGACATATTTGGAACAATTTCAAGGGTGAGTTTGGGGGTAGCCAGTACATGAAGGACCAACTATGGGATGCGGCTAGATCATACACAGCCACAAAGTTCAACATCCACATGGAGAAAATCAAGTGTGAAAAACCAGCAGCATATGCTTGGTTGAAGAAGATACCTCCTTAGAGGTGGTCAAGGCATGCTTTCAACCCATGGGTGATGTGTGACCTTCTCCTGAATAATCTTTCAGAGAGCTTCAATTCATACATCAGGTAATGTGTTACTTTCTATTGTATAAATTCTATTGTATATCTTCTTTAGCGTACTTTCTATAAGGTAGGTGATTTTCTTCATGTTTGCGTGTCAGGCTTGCAAGGAAAAAGCCAATATTGACATGTCTTGAGACAATAAGAAGATTGCTCATGAGGAGGTTTTACATGAAATATCAAGGGATGATGTTGTATGATGGGAGTATATGTCCAAGGTGGTTCAACAGACTAGAGAAATGCATTCAAGAGTGTCAGTCGTATATCGTGTATCCTCATTCCCAAATGCAGAAGTTTGAGGTGGAGCACATTAGTGGTGACAAATGCACTCTTGACTTGCAGTTGAGGACTTGCTCATGTAAAAAATGGAATTTAACTGGAGTGCCATGTAGACATGCAGCTGCTGCCATCTTGTTCTTGAGGAAAAGTCCTCATGACTTTGTACATGTGGCTTATCGTAAGAGCACATTCATGGACTCATACAAGGATGGTATTCTCCCTGTTCCAGATCAAAGTGAATGGCCAGTGGTTCATGGTCATCATGATGTGAGGCCTCCAGAACATACACTACAGAGTGGTAGACCAAGAAATAAGAGAAGGAGGGAAGCTGGAGGGACTGGTCCATCCAATCCAAACAGAGTGAGGGTTGGGACGGTGATGACTTGCAGGAATTGTAAAGGAAAAAATCACAATACTAGGACTTGTCCACTCCCTATGAGATCAGACCTTCCACCATTGAGGAGGAAAAAGAAAAGAACAACTGCTGGTTCTACAAGTACACCTAATGGTGAAACTGAAACTGAAGTGCAGGTAAATTTATTTAGTCTTCTCATATTTTAAATTTTCCATTCATAAATTTACTTGTACTTACTATTTTAAGTGTATGTGGTTTTAGGGAAATGATGGGAATGCAAATGCTGGTGCTACAAGTACACCTAATGGTGAAACTGAAACTGAAGTGCAGGTAAATTTATTTAGTCTTCTCATATTTTAAATTTCCCATTCATAAATTTACTTGTATTTACTATTTTAAGTGTTTGTGGTTTTAGGGAAATGATGGGGATGCAAATGCTGGTTCAAGGTTTTCAAGGAGCTCAATGCCATCTCCAACCCCTCCAACAATGCAATCTCCAACCCCTCCAACCATGCAATCTCCAACCCCTCCAACAATGCCATCTCCAACCCTGATTGATGGTTTATTATGGATGTTTTATCTTCTCTTTTATTATTAATTGAGATGGTAATTATGCTACTTTAAGTCCTTTTGCTTCCTTTCTTAATAAACAGCCTTTGGAGCATCAATCTGAAGGAAAGGAGCAGAAAGCTTGAAGATTAGAGCTTAAATCAATCATTTGGTGATGGAGTCCCGTTTTCAGCTTTGCTGCCTTGAATTTGGTCCATTCGTCTCTAGGCCTCGACAAGAAGCAACCTTTCGGAATTCCAGCTGGACTTGCACTCGCCATAAATTCGCGTGCCGCGTTTGTTTATTCCCTAGTGCATTTCTTGTCTTCTTGGGACTCATTCTTATCAGACACAAGACTTCTTGGGCCACTCCTTGTTATTCTCTTGAGCTTACAACTCCTTTGGAAGAATGAATCAACATTCTTCTTGTTTTTGGGAGAATATTCTCACTAGTGTACAAGCACTTTGAAGACAAGATTTTGGGAGCTTGTGAGCTAGTGTTGACTGACCTTGGAGAGGAGCATGCAGGTAGAGGGAGGACCATTTAAGATAGCATTTTCGGACTGAAGAGGGCAGACGGGAAGAGAGAGGACAGTAGAGAGTTGAGGAGGAGAAAATCAACATTTCTCCCATTTTCTAGATTTTTCAGCTTTTCTTTGTATTTTCGGATTTGAATTCCTTTTGCTGTTTTGATTGGTTGTAATTAATTCCTCCAATTCCTGGTAGGGATTGAGAGGTTAACAATTCCCGTTTGTTTTGAGACTATGTTGATCTTAATAAAAACGTTTTTTTCATATTTCTCTCCTTCTTGTTTTAACTCCAATTTATTCATGTTTAAGTTTGAGTTTGGCCAACTTGGATTTTGATTTGAATGATTACAGTCAGTTCTCTTGTGATTAAATCACTCTTAGAGAACAGTAGTAGACGAATCAGCAGGGCATGAGGTGTATTTGCTTGGTCTAAGCTGATAGAAGGAACTGAACTAGACTACCCTCCCATCCCGAGGCCTTGAGAAGGGCCGACCTAGGTGACAGCTGGGTCAAGTGCCAGACTAGACCAGACTTGTGGATGACGAACAGCTACCATGTCTAGAAGAGGGACCTCACTGTTTTTAATCAGTCTCTCAAGTTCTTCCATAAGTATTCTGATTCCTTTGTAGAAGGCTCTGCATAGCCAAGGCAAAGTGGCGGATTAGAATCTTAGGATGAACTTGGGAAGATTAGGGTGTTTAAAATGAAGTGATTCTTTTAAATACTTTTGTAGCAGGTTGGGAATCTAGTGTGAGCTGGTTCCACAACTTCTTCTATGAAACCGTTTTGAAAATACTTTTGTCAATGATCAACAACGTGGAATTGTTACCTCAAGAGATCTCTACTGGGAACAACATTTCCCTCATCCTTTCACTCTCTTTGTCTTTACTATTTTCGTATTTTATTTTCTGTTCGTATTTTGTGCATGGTCGACTCGTCTCAAGGCCTTGGGATGAAGCGACCATGTCTCGTGTTTTATTTATTTTCTTGTTCTTTATTTTCTTGTACTGTTTTCACCTCCCCCCTTCGTTTCCTTCAGTTTGGTTTGGTTGTGTGCAGGAGAATAAGCATTAGGCCGATAGTCCCTGTGTTCGATCCTCTTACCGCTATGCACAATCCTTTTTGTTGCTAAGTGATAAGTTGTAATTTATTTATGATTGGATTCGACACCCCATCATATTTTGGCGCCGTTGCCGAGGATTATTGGTTGAACTAATGTTTGTTTTTCTATGTTTATGACCAGATCTACTGAAGAATAACTGAGTCTAGCCCAAGACTATAAAGATGGACGCTTCATGGGAGGCAACCCATGTTTCTTTCGGATTTGTTTTCCTTTTGTTCTTTTTTGTTGTCGTTATTTTTGTTTTTTCCCCTTCTTGATCTCTCTCTCTATTTTTCTCTTTGATTGCAGATTTCTTGGCACTTTTTAGTGCAGCTCCAGAAACACTTTGGCTGACTCTTCTCAAGACCTAGGGAAGAGGCAGATGTGTTGCACCAGCTACCCCTTCACCTACTCCACCTACTTCGCCCCCAGGTTTTATCTTTCTTTGTTACTGTCTTTTTGCCCTTGTTTGTGCTCGTTCATATTGAGGACATTGTGTCCAATAAGTGTGGGGGAGTCACTTTCGTGTTTTTATTGTGTTTTTTTGGGCATATTTTTGTTGTTTTTGTGTTTTTCTTTTTCTGTTTTTCGCACCCTTGTATTAAATGACATCCCAAAAACTTGACTTATGTGAATACTTGATCTATCAACTCTGTCTTACAATGCTAAACACTTCTGACATTACAATTTGTACATTTATTCTCATGGTTGTATGATGAGTATTGCTGTCCTAGGAAATATTTTGCTAGGATTGTACTGTTTTCTCATCTCAAGACCTTGGGATGAAGATCCTGTCCATAATGTTGCTGCAAGTTTTTTTTTATTTATACTTTGCGTTAGTGTCTTTTTATTCTTTGCTTGACTGTGTGTGTTTGTATGTTTTGGGATCATGGCAGAAAGGAGGTATAAGAGGCCGAAGGCCTATTTTAAAAAAAAGAAAAAAAAAAGAAAAAAAAAGGAAGAAGAAGAAGAAGAAAAAAAAATAAAAAAAAATAAAATATAGGAGGTATAAGAGGCCGAAGGCCTGAAACAAAAAGGGGGTATAAGAGGCCGAAGGCCTAAATAAAAGAAAGAAAATGTGCAAAAGGGAAAGAGGAAAGATTGGTGGTGTTCTTTAATTTTGTTGCTTGTATTTTTATTTTTGTTGCATGACTGCTTGTGTATTTTTATGTGTGTGGCAGCTGCGTTTGGATTGTGTCTTAGGAAGAGAAGACAGTAGTTCTAGGGCTTTATTTCCTGGTTGAACAACATGCTATCATACCACTATTTGAATATTTGCACATTTGTGATGTTTGGTGTGTTTGAGCATTGCTTGAAAGAGTTGGTTTTTGAAGTGTTCTTATGAGTTTAGTCCAGGGGTTGATTCTCTGTACAGAGGGTGTATTTTGTTTTTAGTTCATGCTTGAGGGCAAGCATGGTTTAAGTGTGGGGGAATATGATTGATGGTTTATTATGGATGTTTTATCTTCTCTTTTATTATTAATTGAGATGGTAATTATGCTACTTTAAGTCCTTTTGCTTCCTTTCTTAATAAACAGCCTTTGGAGCATCAATCTGAAGGAAAGGAGCAGAAAGCTTGAAGATTAGAGCTTAAATCAATCATTTGGTGATGGAGTCCCGTTTTCAGCTTTGCTGCCTTGAATTTGGTCCATTCGTCTCTAGGCCTCGACAAGAAGCAACCTTTCGGAATTCCAGCTGGACTTGCACTCGCCATAAATTCGCGTGCCGCGTTTGTTTATTCCCTAGTGCATTTCTTGTCTTCTTGGGACTCATTCTTATCAGACACAAGACTTCTTGGGCCACTCCTTGTTATTCTCTTGAGCTTACAACTCCTTTGGAAGAATGAATCAACATTCTTCTTGTTTTTGGGAGAATATTCTCACTAGTGTACAAGCACTTTGAAGACAAGATTTTGGGAGCTTGTGAGCTAGTGTTGACTGACCTTGGAGAGGAGCATGCAGGTAGAGGGAGGACCATTTAAGATAGCATTTTCGGACTGAAGAGGGCAGACGGGAAGAGAGAGGACAGTAGAGAGTTGAGGAGGAGAAAATCAACATTTCTCCCATTTTCTAGATTTTTCAGCTTTTCTTTGTATTTTCGGATTTGAATTCCTTTTGCTGTTTTGATTGGTTGTAATTAATTCCTCCAATTCCTGGTAGGGATTGAGAGGTTAACAATTCCCGTTTGTTTTGAGACTATGTTGATCTTAATAAAAACGTTTTTTTCATATTTCTCTCCTTCTTGTTTTAACTCCAATTTATTCATGTTTAAGTTTGAGTTTGGCCAACTTGGATTTTGATTTGAATGATTACAGTCAGTTCTCTTGTGATTAAATCACTCTTAGAGAACAGTAGTAGACGAATCAGCAGGGCATGAGGTGTATTTGCTTGGTCTAAGCTGATAGAAGGAACTGAACTAGACTACCCTCCCATCCCGAGGCCTTGAGAAGGGCCGACCTAGGTGACAGCTGGGTCAAGTGCCAGACTAGACCAGACTTGTGGATGACGAACAGCTACCATGTCTAGAAGAGGGACCTCACTGTTTTTAATCAGTCTCTCAAGTTCTTCCATAAGTATTCTGATTCCTTTGTAGAAGGCTCTGCATAGCCAAGGCAAAGTGGCGGATTAGAATCTTAGGATGAACTTGGGAAGATTAGGGTGTTTAAAATGAAGTGATTCTTTTAAATACTTTTGTAGCAGGTTGGGAATCTAGTGTGAGCTGGTTCCACAACTTCTTCTATGAAACCGTTTTGAAAATACTTTTGTCAATGATCAACAACGTGGAATTGTTACCTCAAGAGATCTCTACTGGGAACAACATTTCCCTCATCCTTTCACTCTCTTTGTCTTTACTATTTTCGTATTTTATTTTCTGTTCGTATTTTGTGCATGGTCGACTCGTCTCAAGGCCTTGGGATGAAGCGACCATGTCTCGTGTTTTATTTATTTTCTTGTTCTTTATTTTCTTGTACTGTTTTCACCTCCCCCCTTCGTTTCCTTCAGTTTGGTTTGGTTGTGTGCAGGAGAATAAGCATTAGGCCGATAGTCCCTGTGTTCGATCCTCTTACCGCTATGCACAATCCTTTTTGTTGCTAAGTGATAAGTTGTAATTTATTTATGATTGGATTCGACACCCCATCAAACCCCTCCAACAATGCAATCTCCAACCCCTCCAACAATCCCTCCAACAATGCAATCTCCAACCCCTCCAACAATCCCTCCAACAATGCCATCTCCAACCCCTCCAACAATGCCATCTCCAACCCCTTTGAACACTGGTGCAAATACAAGGCAAAGACCTAAGAAGAAGAGGATATGGAGACCCGCTGGAGTTAGTGGCAGCTTCCGCCCCCCAAGGCCACAAACCAGGTCCAGTGCACCTGAGCCAGTACAGCCAAGCAAAACCAGCCGAATTACAAGAAGCCAAGTCGGGAATAGCAGGAAATGGATACCTTGATTTTGTGTGGTTTCCTGCAACAGTGAATGTGTTTGTGTAGTTAGTGTTGGAATGAGTTTGTATAGTTTGTTGCAGCAATGTGGGTCTGACTTTTGTGTATCTTGTTGCTCCCCTTTGGGACTGATTTTGTGGAGTTCTAGGTCCAGGAATGTAGGACTGATTTTGGGATGATTGTGTGTAGTTTGTGCAGCAATTTGGGACTGATTTTGTGGAGTTTGAGGTGCTGCGATCATTCTGTGAAGTTTGTGCAGCAAGGTGGGACTGATTTTGTGGAGTTTGAGGTGCTGGGATGATTCTGTGAAGTTTGTGCAGCAATATGGGACTGATTTTGTAGAGTTTGAGGTGTAGGAATATAGGACTAATTTAGGGATGATTTCTTGTACTTTGTTGCAGCAATGTGGGTCTCATCTTGATGAAGCAGGTGTGTAGTTTGGTGCAGCAATGTGGAACTGATATTGTGTAAAAAAAATTCATCTTTTGTGGTTATGGAAAGGGCAATTGTAGGGGACTTATAATGTAAGATATGTACTTATGACTTACTGCTTATCAATGAAAGGGATATTTAACACAATTTGGTTGTGCACTTATGATTGCTTTCAACTTGTAGTTCTCTTCCATTTGAATTCAAGACTACATTTGAATTAGTTGTTCTCTTCCATTTAAAAATGTAAATGAAATGGAAATTTCAATATTACATAACTCATGCAAGTACAATTCAGCATCAAGAGAGAAGAGAACCAGAATCTAAAAACAAATACAAGTTGCATTCAAAGTTGCTTTGCATTCAAAGTTGTAGATTACATAACTCACGCACACAAGACAGTCCTAAAAGATTACCAGATACACCATTAAACCTATAATCCCAACAAATTACCATGCCATTTCCAAAAAATGCCATCTCCAAAAAATTACCATTTCAGCACATACAAACCGTAAAAACTACAAATTCACCAAATTTAACCTTTAAACATTACAAGAGCAGTAATCAAGAAAAATTGGAGAAGGATCAAAAGACATAGTATGACAAATGAACAATTATTAACATTTCCCACTGCTTCGACTTTGCCAAAGGTTGCAGCAACAATCTCCTTCAACTCCCTGCGAATCAACTCACATTCTTCCTGCAGACCCTCCCTAATATCTTCCTTAATCGCTACCCAATCATTATTTTCAACCCGACGAACATTGGGCACACATCCACCTTGCACATTGCACCATGCCCACAATCCACACTGACCATTTGCACATTTATAGTACAACCTTCCTGGGTTAGTTGTCGATTCTGATATCTTAACCGAAGCTCTTACCCCACACTTGCACAGTATGTTCTTGAATCGTAAATAGGATGCTGCACTATTTCCTTCGCCACTTCCTGCAGATGCCGTGAATGAGTGACTGCTTGATGCCGCCATGGCGGTGGAGATGCAATTTCGCCGTGAATCAGTAATTGCTTGCTGCCGCGACCTCTTCTCAAACGAACCCCTCTTCTCTTCGTCTTCTACCTATCGTCTTCTCAGGAACCCTAACTTTCCGCTGCCCTTCCACCTATCGTCTTCTCTGCTTCGTCGTCTTCTACCAGGGGTTCAACACCCAGATCTGAATCGGCTCTCTTCACTTTAACACCCAGAATCGTCTCTCTTCTCTTCCTCGCTCGCGATTGTTCTTCTTTTTTTCTATTTGTTTCTCTTCTGTTTTGACAAAGAAGGGACGGGGCTTCTTTGGTTTTGAGAAAAAATAATTATTCCAAAACCAAATCAAAACAAAATTAATTATTTGTTTCAAAACAAATCAAAACAACAAGTTTAATTAATTAATGGGTGCAACAGGTAAAAAAAACACCCCAAACCGGCAATAGGGAGTGACTTTAACGGCACAGTTAGTGAAAATGGACGGAGGGGGTCTTTTTGCTCGAAAACAATAGTTCAGGGGAGTCGTACTTTAAAAAATGAAGTTCATGGGAAGTTTGTGGTTTTGGTCGATAGTTCAGGGGTGGTAAAAACTATTTCCCTTTTTTTCTTCTATCGTTTGGTTAAAATTGAGCTGCTTTGATTGGTAATGATCAAGTACTATTGAAAATTTGGAAATTTATAGTACTTTCTTGAGAAAATATAAAACATGGAAGATGAACTATTTCTGGTTCCAGGAAAGGAGGAGTTAGGGGGCAATTGGGTTGCTTGACCTTTTTGATATGGATTCCTTGTTATGTGAAAGGCACCATGAGATTGTTGACTGGTGATTTTCGTTCGAAGTTTGGAGCTTTTGGTTTGTTGGGGGGATGAAGCTAACTTGGATAACTTTTAGCCATGTGACTTCTAGAAGCTCATATTCTTAGTGTTTTGGTGATACCTTGCAGATCCACATTGTAATAGTAGTTTCTTATGATAGAGAGACGGAGGAAAATGTTGATCGCAGTTAGGTGTTTATGTTACTGTTTGCTTTTTGGAATCCTAGGATTTGCAGGCCTTTTCAGCAGTGATTGGTTTTTGGAAGATTAACAAATAAGACTAGTGTGATAGTCTTTGTGATCAGATTCTTGTTACTATAATTTGCTCATCTCCTACCATTTTCTGCATCCCATTTATTAGTTATATGTTCTTCCCATGAAGGCTTTCGTATAATATTCATTTCTTATATTCCTGGTAAAAAACGTGCATTAATTGTATGATACGTGTATGATTTCAGCTACTCGCCTGCTGCTACTTTTTCTTTGCTCATATTCCTTAGTGTGACAATCATAATGAGAAGATTGGGATTTTACCATCTAAATCTTTTTGCACTTCCGATTTATGCAACTCTTGGTTTCCTTGTCTATGCATGGAGGGCAGTCTTCTTTGAACTAACGAACTGGAAAAATGGTGCATTTGCTATTGTTCGTTTTGTGGGATACCTCCTGAAGCTTTTGTTGGCCCTTATATTTCATTTCATTGGAGATCCAATCACTTCTCTGATCAGATGTTTAGAGACTTCCATCTATAGTGCTCGGGCTTTCTACTCTGGAATAATAGCTCATGCTCCCCTTTCAGAACTCACCATGATTATTATGCTTGCATCAGTAGTTCTTGCTGTCGGTGAAGCAGCTGTTCCGAACTCCATAAGCAAGCAGCCTTATCTTCTCACAATATCCGGCCTTATTGGAGAGGGGAAAATCATGTATTTGTTTCCATATTTAGGTTGAATTATGTAGCAATTTTATAACTTAAATTCTTAATTAATTTAGCTTGAGCTTGAGAATTTAGTTTGTATGATTTGGTTCTTTGTTTAAAGCTAATGTTAGAACTGTTTCGTAGCTAATTTGTGGCCAATTTTGGTGTTCAATTAGGGTTGTTTTGGTTGATGAATGCTAGCTTGCCTTTTGTTGCCGAAATAATGCCCATTTAAGTGTTGAATTCAGCTCATTCTAGCTGTCAAAATGTGTGTTTATGTGCTGCCAATTTGGTGTTTATAATGCTGTCAATTCGTTGACGAATCGTTGCTCATTTAGTGTCCGTTTTTGTTGCCGAAAGGCTGTCGATTTTGTTGTCGAAATGGGTGCTTGTGCTGCTGCCAAAACCACGCCACTTTGCTGTCAATCTTTGCTCTTTTTGCTGTCAATTTTGCACTCATAATTGCTGCCGTTTTCATGCTATTTTTGTTGTCAATTGGGAGTTCGTTTTGATGACGAAATAGTGTCCGTTTTGCTGCCAAATTGGTCAATGAGGCAAACTTGCCTTATCATCTATGCTTTTAAAGCCATGATATGGAGTTTATCTACAAATGAAAATGCTAAAGATCATATATTTCTTGATAGAATCACCCTATCAAGTATCAACTCCAAGCAGGTTTTGCATACATTTTAGATGCATTATCATATTAATTTGGTAGTGTATACCAGGCTCTTTAATTTTCCTTTTAGAATGGAATTTAATAAATCAAAAAATTCAGATAAAAAAAAAGATCAAGTGATATAGTAACTCTTTTGGGCTTTTTTATTTGATTGTAAAAAACCCTCTCCTAAAACTTTCACTGAGTGCTCAATATTTAACTTTTTTTTTCTTTTAATGAAGTTTTAATTTTTGATATAAATAAAATATTAATTATTTGTTTAAAGAAATAAATTGATTTGGTAAATAATCTATATATATGACTAAAAAATATTAATTATAATACTTGAAATGAATTGATTAAAAACATATATAAAGATACTAGATAAATATTACGTGGTATATGTTAAATTTATTTATGATATTAATAAATTTTAATTTATTTATGATATTAGATAAATATTACATAATATATATTAGATTATAAATAAATTGATTAAAAATATATATAAAGATACTTTCCAAAATTAATTATAACACTTGAAATGAATTATGCGTTTTATGGTCATTTTACATCCAAATCATAGTTTTGGAAAACTGGACTACCAAACAGCACCTTCCGTTTCCCAGATATCGTTTTTCCACTGAATTTTTAACAGTACCCTCCGTTTCCCAGATGTTGTTTTCCCACTAAATATTTCCCCACTGACCATTTCCCCACTAAATTGGACTGCCAAACAGACCCTGAATCTAAAATAGGTATTAAAACAGAGTCCTGGAGTCCGGACTCAGACTTCCTATGCACGACCAAATCTAAGACTTCGTGTAATGAGATGAACTACTATGACATCACAAAAGCATGAGGAAACAACTTGGGAAAAATCAAAATTTTCGCATTAAAAATCAACATGTATATTCCATAGCAGGGGACGTGAACCACAGCCAGCGCAAAATACCTGCAGGATGGCGATAGTTTTATCAGATTCCTTACCATTTGCACCAACATTCAACTCACGAAAAGAATTTGTTTTGATGATTTACCATAAAGGAGCCCACGGCGTATTAAGCTCGAGGAATGGATACGGCCACCTGAAGGATGTTCAGATATGTTACTACAAACTACCTTGAAGCAACGTTTTAGATATAGACTTGAAAAAGGGGTACATGTATGTTCTGCAAATAAAGAAGTCATTGGAAATCCATGCTTACCATGTAAAGCCACATGCATGAATAACCCACTGGAAAACAATATAGAGGCAGCTCCATTGCACAAAATATGCAAACCGGAACCATGGAAATGGCTGCAAAAAAAACAAAAGGGGAAGACAAATTGCAGTATGGCATAGGAAACCAACGAAGAAGCTTTTGTGCTATTGATGTTAACACACTTACAAGGCTATTGAGAGTGGTATCCAGCACAAGGAAAATAGCATTCAGACTGTGCAGGCAACCCATCAACTGCAAAGAGTAAGATCTATGAATAAACCTTTCAATTGGAAAATTGAGGTGTAGACAACCAAGTTTTTATAGCATTTCAATTGGAAAATAGAGGTGTAGACAGTTTTCGAAGAGTAAGATTCTCACCACATTCAGGCTAAAACGTTCATCTGATAAAAACGGGACTATAACACACCAAAATACAATGTCTGTAAGGATGGCAGCGCCTCCACAAATCTGATAAATGAGGGAAATCCATTAGCTTCAACCAGACAACAGTAAAGCATTTATCAGATCCCAGGCCTCAAGCCAAAATCTTTTAACAGTTTGGCTACATTACTCTGGACAAGATCACGTGTATGTGGGTTTAAAGTTTGTGAATTATTTTGATTTTTACATCTCTTCTTTTCAGAACAAAACGGACAAGCATGAACAATGTCATGATGGACTAACCTGATATATAATTTGCAGTAGATATCCCCAAAATCCAGCTCTCTGCTGTATTGCTTCCTCAGAATGGCAACCCTGCAACTTGATGGTGCCCTTAATCTCTTTTCCTCTGGGATCTAGTGAAGTTGACTTGCCATCTTCTTCTTCTTCTTCTTCTTCTTCATCTCTTTTGAATAGGGCAACAGCTTCCCCAATTCCGAAAGGATGTCGATTTGAGGACATCCAGCATCCGTTAGCAGATATGATAGTGCCCAGCTACAGAGAAATTATATTCATGAATCACCAAAACATGGCTTTTGTGCAAGACCATACATTCACGTTTACTACTTAACAATACATAGCATTTGCAGGCAGCTAAGGCAAGCTATTAACTCTTCAAACAGTTCCTTAAACAGGCTAAGGCAACTTGGGAATTTACAATCCAACTCAGATTTCTGAAGTTGGAGATTTACGATTCAAATATTGGGATAATTAAAAATGATTGGTGAGGCTTCGCCAATGCGGTAATGCGGATTACGATAACAAAAGCTTCTAATTGACAGTGACATACCGCAAAATATGCCATAACCAGTGTAAACGTCCATCTGCAGATAAATCAGAAGAAAAATATTTAGACCCAATCTAACTTTAACCCAATTAAAAATCCAGCAACAGGCCTATGAGAACCACTTTCAGATATAGCAAGAGTATAAAATAGTTCAATCCCAAACAATTTTTAACTTAAAGTCCAAAACTTTGAATTACCCATCAACTCAGCAAGTCCTAAAATGACAATAACAACTGCAATCGAATTTTGGTACAATAATATAATCTTACTGAGTGTAGAAGTAGAAGGCAAAAGCACCATCCAAGGCAACAATCTGATAAAGTATAGAAGCCAAGCAAGTGAAAGCCAAAAGTCTATAGAGAAGAAGCCATAGAGGGTTGACATTTCTCCAGCACGGCTTCCATAGCTCATCAGAGTACAAGGGCTCTGCTTTCACTTTCTTGATCACATAAATTGCAACCAAAGATGGGCCGATGATTGCCAACGCACAAACTGGTACTTGCCATCGAACCCAATATCCCAAACCCTCCTCCTCTTCACCACTCATCCTCTAAATTTTGAATTTTCACATCCGGGATCGAAGATTTTGTGGCTCAAAGTTGACCCTTTAGAGCAAGATTAAAAAAAAAAAAAAAAAACCCTCGAAATTGATTGATTTAAATCCAAAAAAGGCACCTGTACATGAATTGATTGACTCATTTGGCACCTCTACTCAAAAAACGGTTTAAAAGGCACCTATACTTCTTACGTATGATACATTGGCACCTCCCACAAACGGCGTCACCGTTCCTCCGTTATTCGTCCACGTGGCATGCCTCGTCATCACTGTTTATGACATGGCATGCCACGTGGGCGGATAACGGAGGAACGGTAACGCCGTTTGTGGGAGGTGCCAAATGTGTCATACGTAAGAAGTATAGGTGCCAAATGAGTCAATCAATTCATGTACAGGTGCCTTTTTTGGATTTAAACCAAAAATTATCAATACCATTCGTATCAATGTAAAAAAGTTAGGTTTCACCTAAATTTTACACTAAATTTGTACTCCCTCTGTCCATAAATAACTTGGGTAATAGTATAAAGACCCCCTATACTATTTTTTAAAACAGAAATCTCCCCTGTCCTTAAAAAATTCAAATTGACCTCCCCTGTACTTATGGTCAGAGGCACCGTTAGTGTTGACCGTTGACTTTGATTAAAAAATGTAAAAATTCTAAAAATAAATTTTAAAAATTCCCAAAAAAAAGTAATAAATCCAAAAAAATGTAAAAATTCCAATTTTATATTTTTTCTGAATTTTTAGATTAATTATTTTTTTTTGATTTTTTTTTTAATTTTACATTTTTTTCTGGATTTTTAGGTTACATAATTTTTTTATAGAATTTATATATTTTTTTTGGGATTTTTTACATTTTTTTTTGGATTTTTTACATTTGTTTTGGATTTTTTACAATTTTTCTGAATATTTTATTCAAAGTCAACGGTCAACACTAACGGTCTGTTAGTTTGACTGACGGAGCCCAAGCAAATGCCTCTGACCATAAGTACAGGGGAGGTCAATTTGAATTTTTTAAGGACAGGGGAGGTTTCTGTTTTAAAAAATAGTACAGGGGGTCTTTATGCTATTACTTCTAAATAACTGACGCTTTTACTATTGGCACGCATATTGAGGAGGTTGAATGACTCACTATTTGAGACAATTTTGTCCCGATTTTTTTCTCGGACGTACGTTAAGGATTAACCGGTCCAACCAGTCAACCTAGTTCAAATTTAACCAATTTTACCTTACTCAAACAATTAATTTAGAAATGCTAAATATGAGATGGTTTAAATCCAAAAAAGGCACCTGTACATGAATTGATTGACTCATTTGGCACCAGTACTTCTTACGTATGACACATTTGACACCTCCCACGAACGGCGTCACTATTCCTCCGTTATCCGCCCACGTGGCATGCCACGTCATAAACAGTGATGACGTGGCATGCCACGTGGGCGGATAACGAAGGAACGGTGACGCCGTTCGTGGGAGGTGTCAAATGTGTCATACGTAAGAAGTATAGGTGCCTTTTAAACCGTTTTTTGAGTAGAGATGCCAAATGAGTCAATCAATTCATGTACAGGTGCCTTTTTTGGATTTAAACCTTGTTTGACCATGAAAAATCATCTATAAATATAAACCCTTTGCTATCAAAAGTAGCATGAAAGTGACCACTAACCAGTATTGGTAAGTGGGATAATGCAAAAATTGGTACCTGTACAATGATTGTTTGATTGATTTCATACCTAAGGTCTTTTTTGCTTTTAAAAGATACTTGTACATTAACAAAACGTCACATTTGGTACCTCGACCTAATGCCGTCCAACTTTAGCCGTTAAGTGTCCTACGTGGCATGCCACGTCGGATGCCACGTCAGACACTGCTGACGTGGCATGCCACGTAGGACAGATCCGACCCGTTTCTTTGCCCGCGGGTCGGATAATTGAGTTTTTCAACCGGACTTAAAACGACGCCGTTTTTAGCATTTTATTTAGGTTGAACGACACGTCGTTCAGGATTAAAACGAACGACATGTAGTTCATATTAGAATTTATCATCCTTCCATCAAGGGGATTCCGAGAATCGAACTTGGGACCTCTCGCACCCTTAGGGAGGATCATACCACTAGGCCAAGAGCACACCTTCTGTATTCAACTAATGATAAAACTCTAACCCCTTCTCTTCCATTTATTTTGTCAAATAAATATAAGTAGAGAAAATGCACCCTAACTTTAATTTTTTTTCTTTTTTTCATTTTCTTCAAATAATAGAATTAAAAGTACTAAAAAATAAAAGTTAATTGTTTTCCTTCCCAAAATTTCTTTTCCCCTTCCTCCTCGTTTTATCTTTTAATCTTTCCCTTGGATTCCATTAATAAAAAGACCATGGCCCTCAGCTCGTACCAGATCTGCCCCTTGCTCAGTTTGAATTCCATTGATAAAATTCCTGGTTTTGCCTAGGTTTGTAAAAAATGTATCAGATTCAATACATTTTTTGTGTTCATTTGTAAAAAATAATTTAAAATTATAAAACTAACAAAAAATTAATATAATCCAAAAATAAAACTCACCATTAAAAAAAAAATCATAGATCCAAACCATATTCATCACAAAATTCTAATATACCTCTCCTGCAATTAGAAAGAACGGACATTCATAAAACCATCCTCCGTCAAAATTAAATCAAAACCCTCGCCGCCGAATCCCGACCACATCCAAACCATCATCAAAACCATCGCAAACCACAAATCCACCTCACCCGAACCACCCAACTACCACTGCCAAACACCCGAACCACCCAAACCACCAACCACCACCAAAACAGCCACCACAATCAACCAAAAATATCCAGCCACCACAAAAAAATCAAACACCAAGAAACCCCAAATCCAAACACCAAACCCCTACTGCTTGGCCCCGTCGAGAAATAAGAAAGAAAAGAGAGGAAGAGAGAGGCCTGCAACAAGGAGGGAAGAAAAGGAAGAAAAGGAAAAGAGGGTTGCAGTAGCCAAAGAGAGAGAGAAAAGGAAAAATAGAAAAAGAGAGAGTGGGTTCGTGGAAGAAAAGAAAGAAAAAGAAAGAAAAGTAAAGTAAATCTCCAAATGAACGGTGCGTCCCTCGTTTTAATAAACTGAGATGCCCGCCACGCGTCATTCGTCGTGAACGACGCGTCGTTTTATATTTTAAAAACGACGTCGTTTTAAGTCCGGATGAAAACCCAATTATCCGACCCGCGGGCAAAGAAACGGGTCGGATCTGTCCTACGTGGCATGCCACATCAGCAGTATCTGACTGGCATCCGACGTGGCATGCCACGTAGGACACTTAACGGCTAAAGTTGGATGGCGTTAGGTCGAGGTACCAAATATGACGTTTTGTTAATGTACAAGTATCTTTTAAAAGTAAAAAAGACCTTAGGTATGAAATTAATCAAACAATCATTGTACAGGTACCAATTTTTGCATTATCCCATTGGTAAGTTTGCAAAAGAGGGTCCGTTTCACGGGCCCGTCTAGTATATGGTCCGCATACACCGACGGGCTTGCTGGCCATTTCTGTGGTAGATTGGTAACCATTCCACTTCACGGAGTTAGCTTGATCAACAACGAAAAATTTCACGGGGCAGAGTTAGAGAAATAAAGACTTTGATTTTTTATCTATTAACTTTATTTTTGTAATTTATCTTAACATTTCCATTTCATAAATATCTTTACTGATCCCTGACGCGTCGTTTCATAAATCTCCAAATGAACGGTGCGTCCCTCGTTTTAATAAACTGAGATGCCCGCCACGCGTCATTCGTCGTGAACGACGCGTCGTTTTATATTTTAAAAACGACGTCGTTTTAAGTCCGGATGAAAACCCAATTATCCGACCCGCGGGCAAAGAAACGGGTCGGATCTGTCCTACGTGGCATGCCACATCAGCAGTATCTGACTGGCATCCGACGTGGCATGCCACGTAGGACACTTAACGGCTAAAGTTGGATGGCGTTAGGTCGAGGTACCAAATATGACGTTTTGTTAATGTACAAGTATCTTTTAAAAGTAAAAAAGACCTTAGGTATGAAATTAATCAAACAATCATTGTACAGGTACCAATTTTTGCATTATCCCATTGGTAAGTTTGCAAAAGAGGGTCCGTTTCACGGGCCCGTCTAGTATATGGTCCGCATACACCGACGGGCTTGCTGGCCATTTCTGTGGTAGATTGGTAACCATTCCACTTCACGGAGTTAGCTTGATCAACAACGAAAAATTTCACGGGGCAGAGTTAGAGAAATAAAGACTTTGATTTTTTATCTATTAACTTTATTTTTGTAATTTATCTTAACATTTCCATTTCATAAATATCTTTACTGATCCCTGACTTTATGATTAATGATTTATTTTTATTGTATTAATTAAAAATATTTATGTTGAAAAAGTTGTAAATATTAACCAAAATAAAACACATTTTGACTAAATAGAATGATGAATGTTAAAAAAGAAATGGTTACCCTATTCAGTTTATTAAAATGGGCCTTTTTGAAGTTTTGTGTAATAATTTTACATATTTATTAAATTCCTTGGAATAAAACGACATAGTTCTGGTGTCTGGACAACGAGCACTGCTTTCATGTACACGCAAACAAAACTAAAACCTCCTCACGATCTTACAAAAGCATGAGGAAACAACTTGGGTAAAATCCAATTTTTGGCTTTAAAAATCAATGCGTATATTCCGTAGCAGGGGACGTGAACCACAGCCAGCGCAAAATACCTGCAGGATGGCCATACTTTTATCAGATTCATTATCACTTGCACTAACATTGTGCTCATGGAACGAAATTGTTTCCATGATTTACCATAAAGGAGCCCACGGCGTACTAAGCTCGAGGAATGGATACGGCCACCTGAAAGATGTTCAGATATGTTACTACTAACAACCTTGAAGCAACAGTTTCGATATAGACTTGAAAGAGTACAGATAGTCAAAGTCATTCAAAAGATTACCATGAAAAGCCACAGGCATGAATAACCCACTGGAAAACAATGTAGAGGCAGCTCCATTGCACGAAATATGCAAACCGGAACCACGGAAATGGCTGCGACAAACAAACAAAAGAGGTGAAAACTAAATTTGGAGTAGCGATATAGGAAAGCAAAGATCTTATACTACTATAGAGTTGGAATGAGAAACTTTTGCAGTATTGATGGTAACACACTTACAAGGCTATTGAGAGTGGTATCCAGTACAAGAAAAATAACATTCAGACTGTGCATGCAACCCATCAACTGCACAGAGTAAGATTAATGAATAAACATTTGAAAGAATTTCACTCAACCCTAAGTAGCTTCTTCAGGAACTGTTTAAAATGTATAAGGAAAAGATGTGGTGGCAGGGTTTTAACAAGAAGCATCATCTATCAATAGGCTTTTGATGAAATATGATTGAACTTCCAATTGATCTTCTTTTTGTCCAGACATCTAATCTAATTGCATGAACTGAATACGAAATTATTATCTGGCAAAAAGATTCTCACCACATTCAGGCTAAAACGTTCATCTTGTAGAAATGGGACTATGACACACCAAAATACAATGTCTGTAAGGATGACGGCGCCTCCACAAGTCTGATAAAAATTGAATGAAATCCATTAGCTTCAACCATACAACAGGAGAGCATTTTATCAGATCCCTGGCCTCAACTCAAGGCAGTTTTGTCAAAAGTTTGGTTTCACTATTCTGGATAAAGTCATGTGGATGTGTGTTGATGGGTTTTTGAATTAATTTGTTTTCTGAAGAAAACGGACAAAGCACGACTGATGTCATGATGGACTCACCTGATACATAGTTTGCAGTAGATATCCCCAAAATCCAACTCTCTTCCCTAATGCTTCCTCAGTATGATAACTCTGCAATTCTATGGCGCCCTTGATCTCTCTACCTCTGAGATTTCTAGAAGTTGAAATTCCTTTTTCTTCATCTCTTTTGAATAGGGCTACAGATTCCCCACTTCCAACAGGAAGTTGGTTTGAGGATATCCAGCATCCATATGCAGATATGACAGTGCCCAACTACAGAGAAAAATTATTCATGAATCACTAAAACATGGCTTTTTGTGAGACTAAGGCAACTCTTCAGTTCACGTTTTCTACTTACCTAAGACAAGTTTTAAATTCTTCGAGAGTTTCTAAAACTGGCTAAGGCAACTTCAGAACTTGAACCCAACTACGCAAGAGAGTACTCATAACAATACTATTATTTGTCTATTCACAAGGCAATTGAAGTCAGGCTAAGGCAAGTCCAAAAACAGACAATTCGCCAGTTAGTTAGTTCATCTTTAGATTTCTGAAGTTGAAGATTTCAGATTCAAATATTGGCCTAATCAAAATGATGGGTGAGGCGTAGCCAATGCAGTAGTGCAGTTTAAGATAACAAGACTCCTCGCTGACAAACTCAAGAAAAAAAGGGAAGAAAGAAAAGGGATTCAAGTAACATACCGCAAAATATATCATAACCAGTGTAAATGTCCATCTGCAGATAAATTACCAGAAACTATTTAGAGTCTTGAGACCCAATGTAACATTAACTCAACATTAAAATTCCACCAACAGGAGCAGACATAGTTAGAAATCTGTTACCACAAACACGATTAACCACTTTCAGATATAGCAGGAGTATAACATTGTGCATTTCTTAAAAGACTAAAACTTTAAATTACCCAGCAACTCAAATCCTAAATGAATAAAAGCTATCTAATTCTATGAATCTTACAACCCAAATAAGGCTAGGAGCTAGTTTCTGGTATGAAATGATCTTACTGAGTCTAGAAGTAGAAGGCAAAAGAACCATCCAAGGCCAGAACCTGATATAGTACAGAACCCAAGCAAGTGAAAGCCAAAACTCTGTAGACAAGAAGCCAAAGAGGGTTGACATTTCTCCAGCATGGCCTCCACAACTCATCGGAGTACAAGGGCTCTGCTTTCACTTTCTTGATCTCATAAATTGCAACCAAAGATGGACCGATGATTGCCAAACCACAAACTGGTACTTGCCATCGAAGCCAATACCCTATACCCTCCTCTCCACTCATCCTCTAAATGTCACGTCCAAGATCGAAGTTTTGAGGTTCGTAGTTGACACTTTTTATGAGGAAGACAAAGGAGCCCGGAATTTGACCTTGTCAATCCTCTTTCCTCCATCGGACGGAAAATGTAAGTCATCAACCATTGGAAGGTGATAAAAGTTGTAAAGAAGGATCCTCTTTCACTTTATTATAATGGGACCTTTTGAAATTAATTTTTTTTTGACAACCTAAGAAAGTCAATAAGCTTCCTTAAAAAAAAATTAAAAGAAGTCAATAAGCTCTCTATGATTTATGGGTATCATTTTTTTTCACTTCATTATTTATGATTAAAATTTGTATACTATTATTAACTAAGTTTTAATTAAGACAATTTACGAGCAAGCCGAGTTTTAATTGAGAAGTATGAAGCAACGGATGCTACACGAGCGTGGACATTAAAATATTACAAAAATTGAAAATTATAGGAGGTATATATATGTATGTAAAGTAATATATATTATATAAAAATATCATTTGTAATAATAAAAAAATGAGTTTCAATTATATTTTTAAGGATCATATAGTTAAAATACTTTTAGCAACTATAATTTACGTTAAATATCTTTTTACCATCAATAATTGCTAGAATTATGACAAAAAAGACAAGACATAGAAGGTAGTGAGTCGGACACAAGTCATGCGGGTGTTCGTCGAATGTTAATTTCAAAAACGAATCTGACACGAATACGGCATAAAAATGAAACGTCTGATGCTTCATTTTGAGAACCAATAAGGTGATAGCTCTCAAGTTTTATTAAGGAGTCAAGTCAACTCATGAGTTCCAAATTAGTCAAGCTTAAAAGTCAATCTATCCTTATAAAATTGGCGGGGTGATTTGAAAAGAGACCGCATAGGATATGTGAATCCCTCGAGTGATGTTACTATGTTAGTGATGTAGTTAGGACCCGAGCTCGAAGGCAATTAATAACTTTATTAAAATAATCATTTAAAAATTAAAACTTTTATTATAATTAAAAATTAAAATTTACAATTGTGGGATTTCATATTTTGAAATCATTGAATGATCAATCCATTATCAATGGTATCGAATACATTTTTTTCTAAATAACCCAACAATCAATTGATAATAAAATAGATTAAATTATTTCAAAAATAAATTAATAAAAAAAGATAATCAATTTAATTTATTCTTGTATTCATTAACAATACACTTAGTACTCTTATTCTTTTCAATTTAATTTATCTTTTGAATTAAAATTTTATTATTTTTAGGTTTGAATTAAAAGGAGGAAATAAAAAGAAAAGTGGGAGTAAGGGGAGATAAGGAAAATGAATAGAGATGAAGTACGTAATAGAGCGAGTGGGTCACTTTCTACTCATTCCAAATTTATTTTATTAGTTTGAGTATTGAAAATTTATTTATTTTATCATTTAACTTATATATATAGAATATAATTAAGTCTAAAAAGACCTAATTTATTGAAATACATAATATTTTCCTTTTTTAAATTTAATAAATTGAAAAGTTAGAGTTTTAGGGTGCACCATAAAATTTGAGGGGTTCCTTATGTGTTAATATAATGCCTATATATATACTAAAAAATATGACATGTAAAATAAAAAAAACAAAAATCCGCCTATGTGATGCTATGTGTTAAGGATTGACACCTGTCATATAATGTGTCTTAATTTTACACATTTTTTATAACATTATCTTCCCTCTATTGCACTATAAATGTTCATGAATGTTTAGCAACTATGGTATTCATTAGGGGTGTCTACCAAATTACCGTATCGTAATTATATAAATTCAGTTGGTATTTTTTCTGAATTTTTACTGTATGGTATATCAAAATGTTATTCGAAATAATCTCGGTACGGTACAATATTAGTTTTGCCAGGTTCGTCATTATCGTACCGTATATCTCCTCTCTTCTTCTTCGAAATTCTGTTCTTTTCTTCTCTCTAAAACACACCGCAACAAACTCAATCAGCAACCAACTCCATCCAGATCTGACTATTTTTCTATACCACTCCTTCCTTTCTTTTCAGATCAACATCTTCTCCAATTTTTTTTTTGAAGAAAACCTCAGATCCGATAATTTTTTTTACCATTTATTTCTCTCTCGACATATCTACTCTTCTCTATATTTCTATTAGGTAAAAACTTTGATTTAATGAGTACGTGCGAGACTATAGTCTTGATAAAAATGATTTACAGCAAAGGATGTGATAGAGTAGGTAATTTGGGGTTGAACGGTGTTGGTGGTGGGTTTCGTGGTGGAGCAGGAGGAGGAGGTGGTCCTGTCGGAGGCACTAGTGAAGACAGTGGGTTTAGTGGTGGTGGGTTTGTAGGTGATGCTGGTGGTGGAACAGGTGGGGGAGGAGGACTTGGAGGTGGCAGTGGATCTGGAAGGTATGTTGGTGTTGGAGGAATCGGTGGAGGCGGTGGTGAGGAGCTGGATCTAGAGTTGGTAGAGGAGTTGGAGGCGCTGGTGGAGAAGCTGGAGGTGGAGGAGTTGTAGCTGGTGAAGGAGTTGAACGGTATTCAATATATCGTAATACTGTACTGAACTAATTTCGGTACATGCGGTATGATATTAAATTTAATTCGGTATGATACGGTATTAAATTTTGAGCATTCGGTATATCGAATACCGAACTATTTCGAACAATATACTGAAATACTGTCCATTGGATAACCCTAATATTCATAGATAGTAAATGGTAATAGAAGTTAAAGTTAGTGTCAGTTTTAATTTGATTAAATGTTATAGTTATTTATTTTTTTACCTTACGTGTTTACCTAATGAATAGTATAATATCTTTTGTACTATATAAAAAGGATGCACATTTTTTTAATATTTATTTTATTAATGATCTAATACAACCGCGTTGCACGGTCGGATCATGAAACTAGTTATAAAAGTTGTGAAGAAAAAAATAAAATGAGTTTTCTCCCAATTCAATAAACTAGAAGCTACAAATTGGATTTTTTTTGGGTAAAAAGGAATGACAAAGCCGTATGAAACACTAAACCCTTCAACAATAGACTATTAGAAGTAAACCACATGAGATAGATTAGAGTTTTTGTTCATACAAAATGTACTCAATCACATCATGGAGTCAGCAAAATTAATTAAGATATGTAGCAACTTTAATTAGTGGGGAAGAAAGGAAACTTACTCGGTGTAGTAAACAAAAATGGTGGCATTCCATTCCACTATATCCCACAACAGAAATCCAGCCATGACAAGGAGAGAGAGGAGTCGAGTGAGCAGAAGTATAGCAGGGTGCAGCCCTTTCCAACATGTGGTCCATAATCGAGACGAGCCGGCATGGTTCGTAGGAAGATGATTAGGTTGCAGGAACCCAAAAGAGCCATGATGATCAGGTGGATGATCAGCTGACATGGTGATCAGGCTCTCATAAATGGTATTGCCATCATGTTTTTGGGCAAGTTCCTTCCTCCATAGAACCCAAAAGGAACCAACAAAGGCCGCACCAACAATGCCAAAGCATACAAAATCGTACCAACATAGAACCAGGGTCATGACTTTAATTATCAGCTAGAGATGCTTGAACTGAAAAGAACTGATTGAAAAAGTTTTTAAATTGGAGAAGTTTTGTTGTTGGGAATTTGAGATGGGAGTGGTAGATTTGACTGTTTGGTTTGGGGCATTTGAATAAAATATGCATGCTCTACTTTGTCACTACTTAAAAAGGAAGGGAATAGTAATCACTTTTTTTTTTCCTTTTTTTCTTTTTTTTTGATACGGATATAATTATTACAGTGTTAGTTATAAGAACTCGAATTTGAACTCAAATTTAAGAATAAAGGCTTGAAATTCACTGCTTTCGCAGAAACTACTCATTGAGCTCGTTTGGTGATAAATTTGGTATAAAATGATTTTTAAGTATATCCATCTACATCTAATTAATACTATAATTTATCAACAACGTAAACCAAATTGAAGACACAATTAAGAATAATATTATTCCAATAAAAATAAAAAATAAATTGTCGATCCATCAATAACAGAATTTACTTTACGATAAATATGGCTGAAATAAACCAAACAATGATTCTCCTTCATAAGAGAATTGATGCGACGAATGAGATCTATGTTAGCCACAGACCATGTACGATCCCTAGAGAAAGCACAATCTCTTGGTCAAAAAGTCTTCTATTTTATTTTTTTATGAGCCGGAGTGAGATTGAAACTCTTTCTTTTCGTTTCTTTTCGTCCGTTTTTCGTGGTTTTGATGCGAGGCCTGTGGGCTTGAATGATGTAGCCCAAGAGGCTTCAGCCCTGAAAAGTTAAGTGAACAGGCATGTTTCAGCTGTATGTGGAATCCATCTTATGAAGAGTCGTTTATTTTCGCGATATGGTCTAAAAAAAAAGTCTTTTCTTTCCAGTATTCGTGGATCAGCAAGATCAAGAATTGCGTAAGAGAGATTGAAGACAGGAAAATGTGCTCACGACACTGCCATTAATATTATCACAGGTTTTGTTTATTCAGTGAATTGTGTTAGCAACCAGACATTGTATTTGGACGCTTTGTTTAATAATCAGGCTTTAATTTGAGGGAAAACGTACTGCATGCTGCAAATTGCATTTTTTCAAAACAAAAAACGTTGTCATATTGGTATCTTAAAATGAAAATAATGAAGGAGGTTTGGTAGCCCGGATGTATCTAGTTTTTCCATTAAGTAAATCAGCATGGTTCAAGATGGCTTTGAGACAAGGAGAGCAGACAAACTGAAGGAAATATGGAAAAGCAACATAGAACTAAATACTATATAAGCATCATCGGCAGATTACAAGGAAATGCACATGGAAAATGCTGTAACAAGCTTTGACTTAAACAGAAGATGTAATTTCATTTCATTTTACAAACAACCCACCTTTTTTTCAACAAAGAACAAATGATCAAAGCTTTGACAAATTGAATCAATCCAATCTACATTGCTGAAAAACAGCTACGAACAACACTGAATCCGCCATCAACAGCCAAGTTCTGTCCACTAATGTATGCCGATTCTTCCGATGCAAGAAACAGAGCCGCCTCTGCTACATGCTTAGCTTTCAGCACAAAACCTTTCAAATTCGCCACAGCACAACTATTCGCTTCAACCTCACTTGGCTTCAAATTATAGGCCCCACAAACAAGTGGAGTCCCCAAACCAAATGGCGAAATGCAATTCACTCGAATCCCATACCCGCCCAATTCTCTACAAGCAGTCCTAGCTAATCCGACAAGAGCGTGCTTCGACGTCGTATAAGCATGTGGCCCGGTCCCAGCAACCAAAGAGGCAACACTAGTTGTGCATCTTATAGACCCCTTAACATTCGTACCCACCATTGCTCTAGCTGCGTGCTTGATCGTGGCAGCGACACCGCGAACATTTGTCGCCATTGTGTTGTCGAACGCATCGAGCTCTAGGTCCAAGATTCCTGTTAGCGGGCCCATGATTCCTGCGTTGCTGAACAGGACATCTAACTTCCCGTATTTTTCTAATGTGTAGTTCACCGTTTCTTCAACTTGCTTCTCGTCTCGTACATCGCAGTGCCGGTAACTAGCTCTGTCAGAACCCACGGATTCCACCACTTGATGGCCTAGTTCATCTTGGACATCGCCCATGACAATGAACGCACCGTTTTTGGCGAATAGTTTCACCGATTCCTCGCCGATCCCACTAGCTGCACCTGTTATCAGCACAACCTTGCCCTCCAACCTTATAAAAATAAATAGTGCATACCAAAATTAATAGAGATGAATTAATAAAAGGAATATTCAAGATCATGCAAGAGAGGGTCTCGAAAGAGAAAAAATAAATGAAATTATAATTAGGGGTTTAATTACCTTGGCTTGGACGACATTTTCCGGTGGAAGTCTTTGGTGTTTGCTCAAACTTCTATATGGAATGGCCCTTGGATCTGCTGTTTATATGAGCATTGGCGCCTCATAAAATAGTACTAAAGCTTAATTAGGATCACAACACTAACTAAGAGTCTAAGACTGCATAGCCCGTGAGATGTTGGGTCGTATAATGGTATTTTATAGAGTAAGTATTGTTTGCTTCTAATTTCTTTGGTCAATTAGAATTGAATTTTATGATATATATATTTTTTATTTATTTCGGACTGTAAGTATAATTTATTCAGGGTTAACACCCAATTGAAGTCAACTGCTCCCTGAAGTGTAAAAACTTATTTCTGACTTGATTGACAAGTACTTTACAAGTCGGTACTAAAATATATAACACCATATTTATCTGAGTTACTTACCTTAGGGTTTCCTTGTTTTGATCCAAAATCTTGTCGGCTGAAAAGAAACAAAAAAAGAGGTATCTTGTTGTTTAAATGGGATCCAAGCCTTAGGCAATTGATAGGCTGTGGTGCTCAAGTTAGTGACATTATGTAGAGTGCACCACTCAATCATTGCCTCTACAATGAATTTTAGAGGCCAGCGTATTCCCTTTTGAGTTTCTAAGGCTAAACCACCAAATAATTCCTTTGTATTTTTCTAAAATACAATTTAGAAAGTTCATTACGTATTTAATTTATTTATTAGTTACTTTGGGTTTTTTCAATCGACTGATAAAAAGTAATTGAGGTGAATTAAAAAGAAAAACGGAAAGAGTTGAAATCTCTTATCCGCGTATTGAATCTTGTTAGTGATAAAAGTACTTGTAGAGTTTCCAGTTGGGTCTCACAGTCAGTGGGTTGGGCTCCTCTGTTGTTTCGTTTTTGGGTTTATAAGGCCCACTGGCCCTCACAACTTGGGCTTAAATTCGCAGCAGGTCAGCCAATAAATAAATTATTTATTTGCTTACCATTATTTACAAGGATTTATTCATTTTATCTGTTTATTATTATCATATCTGTCCTTTTTATTTTATTTTATTTTCATATTTCGGTTTCGGAGGCGGAGAAACAAGCATCATACACACTGGCTGGCCTTTTGTGGATCTGGTGCTTCTTCTTCAAATTTCTACTACTAACAACAGTATCCGTCTTTCCTTTCCTCTACGACCAATAACAGAAAAACCGTTGACCATGTCGTTAGCCGCCATTGCTTTTACTCCAACTCCCCGCCCTTTTCCCACTGCAAATTACAAAACTGCTTTCCTCTTCAGCCAAGGACCCACTTGCCAAATCGCTTCTTCTGCCAATGAAATCTTGTTTAAACTCCAATTTAATAAACCCAACAAGCTAAGAAGACCATATTATCGCTCTCGGCCAAAACCCATCTCTCCAATTGTCATGGAGTGGCAGGATTGCATGTAAAATTGTTGTTGGTTGCTTCCTTTCTTGAACTTTTGTTGAAAAGGATCTTCCTTTAATCCTAAGGGGTTGTGACCAAAATTGGAGTGTTAATGCAGGGTTAAGATGGAGATTGATGTGCCTGTGCCTGTTGCTTACAAGGTTTATTCCGATCGTGAAACAATTCCTCGTTGGATGCCATTCATTTCTTCTGTAAAGGTATGCAAGAATCAATCTTTATTGAATTTCAATGCAACACTTAATTATGGGTTTGTTTTCTTGAATCCATTTTTGTGTATGGCAGCTTGAAATGTGGTTATTCATGAATGTGTGTTCTGCTATTTAATAGATAGTGGAAGGGAAGCCTGACTTGTCAAGATGGTCTCTGAAATATAGTGCATTTGGTCAAGACATTGAATACTCTTGGCTTGCTAGAAATATGCAGGTAGATGATCATCAGTTTTTATATAACTTCTTATCTTCTGTTACATAATCACATAATTTGTTTCCTGCAAATGCATTCTTGCAGCCAATTCCTAATCAGAAAATTCATTGGAGATCTCTGGAAGGTCTTGCCAACAGGTAATGAGAAAAATCAGGTATCGGCTTTGATATGACGAGTGAGTTTAACCATAAAAAGCACACTCTGGGGATTTTGTGATGGCCAACAATAAAGTTGTATAACAGAAAATACCAGTAGAGTATGTTGACAATGTCATTTAGCTTTCTTAGTATCGCGTCATTTTATCAAATTGGCTTCTCTTTTACATGTTAAAGTACATGTCTTCATTCCAATTTACCTGGTGAGAATTCCTGTCACAACCAGCATATCAGGTAATAGCTAGAAAGAATGAAATTCTCCAGTTAGCATTGATGTGTTTGACTAGTCCATAGTTAATATGAGGCTGATTATGTACATGCATGAGTCTTTCCTTCAATGTAAGGTGTAGAGCATCTTCACTTGTATAGCCAAAATTTTCATATTGGCGGCACATACTCTTACAGGTTTCAGCATTGTCATATTCTCCATGTCTGAATCTTCTGGATTCATATCGTGGGAATGTAGTGTTATCACAGTATTGCACACGCCTTTAACCATTGATACATATGTTTTTGATTTTGCATGCATTTACTACCGAATATTTTGATCAAACAAGTTCTTTTGTGGCAGAGGTGCTGTACGGTTCTTCCCTAAAGGGCCTGAATCATGTGTAGTAGAAGTAAGGCTCCTAGACGTGTTTGCACTTTATGTTTTCCTTGTATTGTTTTGTAGAAATCATGCTCATTCATTATTGAAGCTGTTAAGTACTTTTTGTAGAAGTAGATGTGTCTATCTACTTTATACTGCAATTAGGCTGAGAGGGTGGCCATCCCTCTGTTGCTTCAGTAAAAGGGAATCTATTTGTTCTTCCATTTGTTCTGGCTTGTGAGAAGAATAAGTGGAACAACATAATGGAAAGAAACCACTTTTTTCCTTTTCCCATCCAAAATTTATTCTCTATCACAATGATTTATGCCTCACTTTGTTTCTTACGTTTATATTTTTCCTTTTCAGCTTACCGTCTCATATGAAGTTCCTCAACTCCTGACCCCAGTGGCATCAGTAAGCACATTTAGGTTGAATTTGTTATTGGATGCTTGGAATGGAATTCGTCACTGCTGACAATGTGGTGTGAAAATGCAGTAAGTTTTACTTCAATTCCCCTTTCTCATTTCAGGCGCTGAAACCTTTTCTTGAGAGCTTACTTAGAAGAGGCCTAGAAAGATTCGCAGAAGTTGCAAAAAATTACTAGGTACTTCCATTGTTCTCAAACTGCACGCTCAGTGACTCTACACAATGTCGTCTTCAATTTTTGGGAGTTCGATCCTCAAAACTTGCCGTGTCTACCATGCAGGATCCTGAAACTTCCTACACTCTCAAATTGGCAAAGAGAACTCGTGCCGTGGCCTGTGGTTGTACACAACGTTTTCAATGTGCTGAACGACTGCATTCTTTGACTGTTGGTCCGGAATACAGGAACACCTTTTCCTACTGATTTATTACCAACTGTATTCGACACAATTTCCTTTTAAGCTTCTTTCCACATAAACAGATGGTCCTACAACCGCCATGGTAGATCGTTTCCCGAAAAAGCTAGCAAAGAAGGACTTAAACGATAGCTCAAGAAAGAGCAATGCCATGGAAATGAGTGAAGCATGATTAATGGCATGCCTAAGAGTTATGCATGCAGTTGCAATAGACAAGCTATTGGAATCAGGAAAGTTGTCAAAACGTTCAAAAGAGTTGAAGACAGGGTAGTTTAAAGTTTAAACAAAACTCATGCCTGAGTTAATCCGGGGCTGGAAAAGAGGACACCCGATAAGACAAAGAAAAGAAGTAGTAACAGGCAGCACATTTTAGGGCAGCAGCAAGCTAACTACCCAACAAATAAGGTACTAACAAACTAAGTTACTAAATCTGAACGCCAATAAATTTTTTCATACTTTTAACTAAGGCGGAGAAACAAACATGACACACAGTGGCTGGCCTTTTGTGGATCTGGTGCTTCTTCTTCCAACTACTAACAGTATCCATCTTTCCTTCCCTCTACGAACCAATAACAGAAAACCGTTGACCATGTCGTTAGCCACCATTGCTTTTACTCCAACTCCGCGCCATTTTCCCACTGCAAATTTCAGAACTGCTAATGCAATCTTGTTTAAACTCCAATATAATAAACCCAACAAGCTAAGAAGACAATATTATTGCTCTCGGCCGAAACCATTTTCTCCAATTGTCATGGAATGGCAGGATTGCATGTAAATTTGTCAGTGGTTGCTTCATTTTCTGAACTTTTATTGAAAAGGGTCTCCCTTTAATCAAAGGGGTTGTGACCAAAATGAAGTGTTAATGCAGGGTTAAGATGGAGATTGATGTGCCTGTTGCTGTTGCTTACAAGGTTTATTCCGATCGTGAAACAATTCCTCATTGGATGCCATTAATTTCTTCCGTAAAGGTATGCAAGAATCGATCTTTATTGAATTTGACTGCACACCTTGTATTCTTGAATCTTCGTGTGTGGCAGCTTTAAATGTTGTTATTTGTTTATAGATAGTGGAAGGGAAGCCTGATTTATCGAGATGGTCTCTGAAATACAATGCATTTGGTCATGAGATTGAATACTCTTGGCTTACTCGAAATATGCAGGTAGGTGATCATCAGTTTTTAGAAAACTTCTTGTTGACTGTCACATAATTTTTTGATTTGTTTGCTCTGAATACCGTCTTGCAGCCAATTCCGAATCAGAAAATTCATTGGAGATCACTGGAAGGTCTTCCCAACAGGTAATGGGAATCTATTTTGATATGACGAGCAAGTTGCATTAGTTGCATTCTCTGAGGTTTTTGTGATGGCCAACAAAAAAAGTTGTGTAACAGAAAATACCCTGGAAGAGTATATTGACAAATGTGATTTAGTTTGCTTTCTGAATAGCTAGAAAGAATGAAATTATCCAATTAGTATTGATGTTTTTTATTAGTCCATAGTGACTTTAGGAGGCTGAATATGTGCACGCATTAGTCTTTCCTTCGATGTAAGATGAAAACATCTTCATATTGGCCGCGCACACTTTTACAGTTTTCAGCATTGTTGTATTATCCATGTCCGAGTTGTTCTGGATTTATATATATGCCTTTGGTTTTGCGTTGATTAAACCAGTTCTTTCGTGGCAGAGGTGCTGTTCGATTCTTCCCTAAAGGCCCTGCATCATGTGTAGTAGAAGTAAGGCTCCTACTCCAGCTTGCACCTTAAAGTTTTACCTGTACTCTTTGTTGTAGCAGTCATGTTCGTTTCTTCTGTATTGAAGGATTTATGCTTCGTTTTGTTTCTTATCATTGTGTTTTCCCTTCCCAGCTTACCATTTCATTTGAAGTACCTCAACTCTTGACTCCGTTTGCATCAGTAAGCATACCTAGATTGACTTTGTTGTTATTTGATACCCTGGAACGGAACCGTCATTACTTACAATGTGATGCGGAAAATCATCAAGTTTTACTTCGATTTCCCTTCCTCATTTCAGACGCTGAAACCTTCTCTCGAGAGCTTACTCAAAGGTGGCTTGGAAAGATTTACAGAAGTTGCAAAAAACTAGGTACTTCCGCTGTTCTCAACTGCATGCTCAGTAGGATTCTCAAGCTTGCTGCATCTACCTTGCAGAAGCTATTAGTTACTTCACAGACTTTTTTGATGTTATGAGCGACGACTGCATTGTCCGACTAATAGTGCCGGAGTACAAAAACATATTTTTCCTACTGATTTATAACACATTTTGTTTTAAGCTTATTTCCACAAATTGCCAACAGACGGTTCTACAACCGACATGGTAGATTGTTTGCTCTTACCAAAAAAGAGTTAAATGAGAGCTCGAGAAAGAGCAATTCTGTGGACATGAGTGAAGCAGCGTAAGAGTTAAGCATTAGTTCTCGGCACAACGCGAACGGTTGCTAACAGATAGTTCATGTAGTTGCAACACAGCCTAGGGTTTTCCTTTTGGAATCAGGATAGTTTTGTTTGCATAGAAGATTCAAAAGAGTGGAGGAAGGAGTTACTCTGGTAATAACAGAATGACTGCCGGTTATGGTCGAATAACCGCCCGATGATCCTCAAGCGTTAATATACACCGGAGGAGAACGAGAAAAAAAAGAGTGCAACACGCAGCACATTATAAGAATTAAGCTACTAAATCGGAAACCAAGAAACCACTTGCTTAGCTGAAGAATCAGGCACATTGGCCTCAAGATTTGATTAAAGCTTAGGAGATCTTTAGCCCTAGGGTAAAGTAACTAGTTAGTTGCAAGAAAGAAAGATGACATAATAAATGAAGTTACTTTATTCCATTATACACATCTGTTACCAATTGAAAGAAATACATCAATAGTGCAACAATAAACAGATATGATCCTTATTAATCGAATCGAATCATGGTACAACATGAATCATCCTCTACAACACCTGCATCCAACAATACTATGTACACCCAAACCCCTGGCGTCCTGTCTGAAAAATCAACACCAGCAAAACTGCTAGCTGCTTTTTAGTCATCGAACTGAAGCAGCCACAAACAGTTTAGTCCTATTGGCAAAGATAATCCACATTAAATGTTATAATGATTATCTTACATTCAACTGTTGGCATCCAACAAGCTCCTCAAACTGCACAACGCCTCTGCAGAGAGGCTACAACATCTTTGCTTGCGTTGCCTGGCCGGTGATGCTTCTCTGTAGTCAAGGGGAGAGAAGCAGACGATAATAACCGTGAGATTGTCGAAGGTGTTGCGGCGTAAGGCCTCCATCACAAGGTCTCTAGCACACTGATCTGGGTCATCATGCCGCCGCAACAAACGGCGTACAAGGCTAACAGCATGCTGACTGGACATAACATCCCAGATTCCATCACAACCAATTATGAGGAACTCATCATCCTCAGTTAGGACTACTTGCCTGAACTCTGGCTCTGCAGTAAGAGGCGAAGTTGAGCCGCGGGGGAGTTTCATGTCCCAATCCCCAAGAGCCCGCGAGACTGATAAAACACCATTGAGATAACCATCGTCGATGTAACCACCAAGCTCTTCAACCCGCCTCCTCTCGGGTGGATAGACAGGCCTATGGTCTTGAGACATGTCTACTGCCTCTCCTTTACGGCATAGAACTGCCCGGCAATCACCAGCATTGGCTACCATTAACAATCTGAAAAAACATCGCATCAATCATAAGATTTTGTATAATGACTCTTGAAGTTTTGATCTTTTTAAAGCTGCTCTATCATATTTGGACAAGTCAACTAATTAATTCATCGATCCATAAACAGTTGCTGATCCTGTTTGAAAGTAATACTAAGGTGTACAAGTACAAAACAAGAACACCTTCTCCAGCATACCAGAAATTACCACAATTATGAAACTCCCTCTCCAAATTATCAGATAAATGAAATTAACCATTTTACAGAACATCAAAGCCATATTACTCTAACTTTAACAAAATCACATGTCTGCAGCAAAATTAACAAAATTTCCAACAAACATAATCAGGGTGCTTGTTAATTAAGGGCTAGGAACAAGAAGATACCTTCCAAAAACCAGAGCAGTAAGCGCAGTAGTCCCAGAAGAACTGCTGACAGTACCATCATCCGCCAAGGCCAAGTCAGCCATCAGAAATGCTTTCCGCAAAGAGCTCTCGACCTCTTCCAAGAAAAGATTATCAACCTCCGACGTCTGCGGAAATTTCACGTCTTCAAAAAACAACCTCATCACGTTTTTCCTTAAAAACGCCGCAGCTTCAGGCCCTCCATGCCCATCAAAAACCTATCAACAACAAAAAACCACATCTTAAATTCAATCCAAAAACCCACAACCCGAACACAAAATTCAATTACAAAATAATAAACTAATCCTCACCCCATAAAAAGCACTCGGCGCAGGCAAATTGCACAGCGAACCCAACTGGGCTGCTAAATCGTCAACCTTGATGTGCTCATCTTCCATATACCTCCTCGGCCCTATATCCGCAAAGCTCCCGGACCGAATAATGGGAACAAACTGCTTGACACTAGACATACTCGCATCCACAACTATCTTCTCCACCGTCGATTTGATATCCAACACGCTCACGCTCTGCTCGCACACAATCTCTGTTTCCGCAACCATTTTTCATTTACCACAAACAGAATCGAGTAACAACAACAACAACAGGAATCTTCTTTAAATATTTAAAATTTTGAAAATTCTCTTGGAATTAACTTTTTTCTCTTCGTTCTCTGGTTTGGCTGAAGTGATCAAAGTTTGAAGCAGTTGGGGTTTGAAGTCCTTCTAAAGGAGACCGGTAACCGGTGGCCGCAGGTAAAAGTGGGTCGGTTGGTGGACACGTGTGAGTTAATAAACCATATGATTTGAGTTATGGTGACCGTTGGATTACACACGCCACTGATGAGAAAGGAAACACGCTTAGCTTGCCTGACACGTGACCGATTTTTGGCTGACGCGTGACTCTTGGTTTGTTCGTGAAGGTGTAACAGGTGTTGGTATTTAAGTGTGGAATGACCAAACCCTCCTTACTGTACCTTCCATGCATTTATTTAGCTGTCGCGTTGACCCTTATGGATGGAGAAAAAAAGGAAGGTACAAATTGGGGATTTGTGGCGTTTGGTGGGGGTATTTTAGGAAAGAGGAAACTGGTGAGCCAACGAGATTCGTCGGCGGCGGGTTTTGGGTTTGTGTTCACACTTGCTTACGCCGATATTTAAAATATTTATCCATTCTTAATTTAAGTTTAGAATATAAAAAAAAAATTATGTTGAAAAGTATCATTGTTTTCTAAAATCCGAAAATCTTTTAAAGAGATCGAAAAAAACAATATATATATATATATATATTCATTTCTTAACGGACGAAAGTAGCCCCTTCCCTTGAGAAATAGTGGCCTATCATTCTTGCACGTGGGATTGGGTCGAAGCAGTATTATGGCCCATGAAAGTGGGCCTACAGAATTTGGGCGGATAAGATTTATGTGGAGCCTTCTAGTCGAAAGCCCAGTTACTATTATTATTATTTAAACTTCTAGTCACAAGTTATTAATTGATCTTCACAAAAGATTGGATTACTATCTGCCACTGGAAACGCATTGTGGGATATGCCAAACTTATAAAAAGATACGAAATTGAAATCGTCGATTGGATCTATTATATTATTATTATTATTATTATAAAAAGTCTATACATGCTTCACGCACTCAATTGATTGGATTGGAACCATTACATTTCACACTAATTGTGATTAAGCAAGGAGGGACATGTTTCATTTTTTATTTTGGTTTTGAGTTTGAATGCCAAAAGACAAATAAACTATAGTGAGATAGTCACTTCTTTTTCTTCTTCTTTTCCGCTAAATTAGACCTAATCACTTAGTCACTTTTCTTCAAAAACAGAAACTATGATTTTGGCTGCTTCTTAATAATGGTGTGATGACAAATTTTGAGCGGGCAAGGAGAACTTTCTCTGATCATGATCGATGCCCGGTTTCTGATAATTATTCGGAGGATGCTCTCCATTTGTTGCTTGATTGCGCTGCTGCTACACAACTATGAGACTTATTAGTGCCGACTGGTCGTATCAATCGGTTCTTTGATAGTGGGATTTCAGTTCAGTCCTGAGTTCACTTATTATTGCTTGGGTTAGCTAGGATAAAGTTGATGGTGGGTTGGGCTTTAAGGATTTAGTGCTCTTCAATAAAGCCTTACTAGCAAAAACAGCCTGGAGGATCATGATGGAACCTGAAGCACTTTGGGCCCACATTCTAGAGGGATATATTTCCCTAGGTCTTCTTTGATGGATGCTGCAAAAGGCTACAAACCCTCTTGGGGTTGGAGTAGCATTCTTGAAGGCGGGGACGCTTCGCGGCTGGGTTTGCGTTGGAATATCGACAATGAGGAGATGTAAACTTCTTTAAAGATTCGTGGATTCCTTCTCTCCCGATGCTGTCTTGGCTGATCACACAAAACAGAACATGGGACCGTGGTACTTCACCCAGTTTGGTCAGTGAAGATTGCAAATGGTTAATCTCCATTATCCCCATCAGCCTTAGCTCATGTAAGGGACAAACTCGTGTGGCATCATAAAACTAATGGAGTTTTTGATGTTAAATCTTGTTATAGGATGTTAAAGAAGGATCAAGAGTCTACGCCCAAGCTCTTCTAACTAGGGGATAAGTTCTCCGCACTGTTACAAATAGGGGAGATTAGTTTGGAACCTTGATATCAGCCCTAAGCTTAAACAATTTTATCTTTTTTTGTGGAAATTGATTAACGGAGTCCTGCCGGTTCACTCGCAACTTGCGAAGAGAGGTATGGATGTTCCCTTAGAATGCTCCTTGTGTAACTCGCGTGTTAAATCAATTGAGCCTATCTTTTTTCAATGTGATTATGCTAGGACTGTTTGGTTTGGGAGTTGCTTTGGTGGCCTTGATAGAGTACAGGGGGGGTATGTTGAGCCTTGGTGGAATAGGACTACATTACTGACTTTTTTAATATGGGTAATCAAAACTCTTTGAGGGTATTTGGAAAGCACGAATGCAGCGGCTTTTGAGGGACCTAATTGGCATCTTGTGGAGGGTATTTGGACTGCATTGCTGCTTCTTGGAAAGATAGTTAACAGATATATATTAAAAAAATTGTGAAGAGACATTAAGAGGTTAAAATCATCGGAGAGACACTATTGCTGTAAGAATGTCTTTTTTTCAACAACAAAAAATGGAGTTAGTCTTTTTTTAATCATTTTTACATTTTTAGTAATTGTGTGTGAGCTATATAATTTATTTATTTATTGTTGATAAAATTGACTTATATCCTTAAACAAAGTATTGCCATTGGCTGATTGGCATCTGTCTATCCGCCCCCACCCCCAGCCGACTTATCCTCTCTTTTAAAATATATATTAAATTTTTATTTATTATCAACAACCAATCATAATTTTGTTGTCGAGTTTGGACCACATCAAACCTCAACAGCGGGCTCCTACCACTGAATGTTTCCATTTTATCATTAATACGGAATATATCGATTCCGGTTAAAATATCGGTTTCGTTTTATCTCAAAATTTTATTTTTATATAATTATGTATACAATTACATACACATTTATAACCATTCAATACGTTTACGATATATTTTTTAATATTGGATTGGGATGGGGCGTACCCGTCCAAATCAACCGGTATGACTAGTATGGATCGAGATTAAAACCTAGATAGTACAATATGTTTGCTATCTCATTTTTTTTGGGATGAAATGTCCCAATCATACCGGTATACGGGATTAATAATGCATGACTCCTTTTCACCACTAATAATTTCACCATCCATTAAAGAAATCCTTCAATACTGAATATTGTTGGTTCTCATTCGTACCTCCATTTAAATTTCTCAGGAGATGTTTCCGTTGTTTCATTTTTTATAGTCGTTGTCTTCGGGAGCTCATTGCTTGTGGATTCCCTTTATTTTATGTATGTATTTATAAGAAAAAGAATGGTACATATATATGTGTGACTGCAACAGTAATTGACATGTACCAGTCGGCAGGAATGGTTTTGGTGGTCCAACTGGGATTGCACTATACTGTCACTTGGAAAAGGACCTTCACCAAGTTGAGGCATGTATGGTCGATCATCCATTTATCTATTTCCCAATAAGAATCGTTGGATAATTAACAACTTTTTTCTACTTCTCCAGCACTCAGAGTTTGAATTTTCCAGCTTATAATTTATATATATGTTGAAATAAAATAAATAAATATTACCATCCATCAGTTCAGCAGATGAATGTGTCTCAAAATTAACATAAATTGTAACTTAATTAAGCTAATTCCAGCCATATTAAAGGAAAAACATATCAATTTTTTTCATGGGCACGTTCATGGTCATTTTGCTTTCTACACATTCAAATGAAATTATATTAGATCAAGTAATTAAGGCAGATAAAGGTTAATTAAATAGGAAGCATATAGCTCGAGCGCAGTAAAATCGCTTTTCATTAGGTTGAATTTGAATTTTTCCATGTGATTAATCTTGTCTTTGCGCGTCTTGTGATTTGGGTCCTCGTTATTAACCCTCGGTTCCCATATTCCATAACCGATATGGTTGCTTCCATTGATTATATCGAAACCTGGACTAATTAAGTTTTTAGTTAGGGGCTGGATTGTAGTCTCTTAAGAATTGTCTCTTTTAGATCGTTATTAGTCTTATTTCGTTCTCGGCAACACACTTCGTTGTGTAGTTGTTTTATAATATCTTCTCGAATTATGGAGGAAACAAATTAAAAGCTGAGATTAATTGAAATTATTAGGCAGATACATTCTTCTCGTTAGGCAAGAAAGAAACATGCTAACTCTGGTCTGGGGAAGCATATGCTTATATTAATTTAATGTCTTTTCTTTTTAAAAAGAAAAGAATAAGCATGACATTGAGGAACGTGTTGCGTGCAGTGACATTTTAGTTGTCTATGAACTATATATATTAAATTTTAGGTGTATTAAAAGTCTATTATTATTAAGAGGTGACAAATACATATTACTTTTGTCTACACAATACTCGAGTTTTGTCTCCCATAAGCATGGGCCTCAAAGCTCCACCAAGTAAAAGCCCAGCCCAAAAGCATGGGCCTTTCCTTATAGCGTTAGTGTTCTTTGCTTCCACCACACCTATTATTGTTGTTGTTGTTTGTTTCCAAGTATTGAAATTAATCCTAACCTCTTAACAGAGTTGCTGTTCCTAGGAGTTTTTGTGCATCAAATTACTTGCTCTGACGGTCTGCATAAGTAACATATTTCGGTCATACCTCTTGAAATCCCAAAATAGAATTTCATTTTCTTTCTTTCTTTTTCGACAAGTTGAAATTTTGCTGTGGAAGCTACACAAAACGCTTATTTTATCATCCTTTACTCTTCTACTCATTTCTCCACAACTTATTAACGCTACGTCTCTAAATTCAAACCCTAACCTTGATCAATACGCCAAGGAGATATGCGACTGGGATGGTGATTGTGTATCTAATTTAGTGATGGTAAAGGTGCTAACACAATCTCTATGCTTGAAATGGCAATGGCGATCGCGACCAGACGAGCAAATTCAGCCCTTGAAAAAACCATGAAGCTTAAAGCTAAATGTGAAGATCAGGAGCTTGTCACTAGCCTCGACAAATATGAGGCTATTTACAACCAGGTCATCTCTTACCTCCAGCGTGCCATCACGAACCTAAAAGCCAATGAAATTGGTAGCGTAAATAATGTGCTTTGTGCTGCAATGTCTGGTATTTCTTCATGTAATGATTGTAAAAACCGGAGGAGATTACTGTTATTCTAAACCGTATGAACAACAATCTAGGACCGGAATCAATTCAGATTTGCATGAATTAAACGGAATGCGGAAGGACTTCTCTCTTCAACCGAATAGTTTTTTTTTTCTTCAGAAAACTCTGCTCTCCACTAATCTTATAATCATCAAGATTATTATCCTCCTTTCCTAGAAAAAATTAGAAGCTCCAAGAATATCTCTTCTCCCCCCCTCCGGCCAGCCACTGCTGCCGGAGATCCCTAAAATACCAGCACCCACTATGTTGGCGTAACAATCACCCTTCCATCATGCCACAAACCCAGCCCTCCATGAAAGAAATAACAAACCCGATCACAACCTTTTACCTTGAAAACCTTCCCGAGTCTGTCGACCACAAAACCCTAGAAAACCTATTGGTCAAAAGATGGCGTCTCCCCTACTTTCGTTGGGTCCGAGACGTGTTTATCCCGAGGCGACGCAATAAAGCAGGTCGTAGGTTTGGGTTCATCCGCCTAGAAGGGGTAGACAATCCAAAAGAGATGGTGGCAGCGTTAGGGAGACAAAGCATTGGGGCTTCGACATTACGTTGTAGCCTTGAGAAATTTGGAAGGAAACCCCAAGCAAACCCATGAGGTCCAGAAAAACTGAAGGATGAGGTAGGTTGGCCTCGAATTGGTTGGACAAGGAAGACAGACGCTATTGTGACAGAAACCCAAGCATCGAGGACCCATTCCCCAGCGTTAAATCAATCCCTAGACTCTCCTATAGACAACCGGTCTGCTCCAGCAGGTAATGTGATTGGCATATCTATTCCTGAGGAAAACTTAGCTTGGCTGAACATGAGTGCGATAGGGGTCTTGCGTAGGATAGAACAGGCTCCTGAAATTCAAGAGCTTTTAACTGAAGCGGACCTGATTTGTGACACTAGATTGATGAGTAGAGGACTGGTTTTGCTTGAATTCCCAGAATACATTAGGGTTATGGCTGTTAAGAACCAGGCAGTAGAAGAGATCCTTAGCAAGCTTATGCCATGGAAAGATGCCACCTCGGAGGGTGGACGCCTCTGTTGGATTCAGTGTACAGGACTCTCTTTTCAAGCTTGGGGCTTTGACGCCTTTAAGGCAATTGTCGATTCATTTGGGCAACTACTAGTGGTTGATGAGAACACGTCGCAACGGAAAAGGTTGGACGTGGCTAGACTGCTCATCTCAATTTCTACAGTCGCGGTTGATCGAGAGATACAGCGGTTGATCGAGAGATACATGTCCGTCTAGAAAACAAATTACATACGGTTTTGATCCATGAGGAGCCCATGCAATGGGCCATCTCGAACCTAGACTGGATGGCGGGAATTGATAATGAAGATGAGTATGAAGACGAGGATGCTGATGAGGAACAGGTTGGTGAGGAGAGCTACCATAAACAGGCACCTAATGATCATGAGCGGAATGAAGTAGAGGTAGTTCGGGATACAAATTCGGGGAACAAGAGTGCATCATGGAGGCCTTTTGTAACAGTAAAGCGACCCTCGTATAAAGTCAAATGAATTGTAGGAGGGAATGGTAGCCTAGAAACGGCCCAGTCAGATGGAGGTTCGACCTCGGTGGGAGGAAAAGTAGAAGCAGCGGATATTATCAACATGAACAGGGTGAATGAGATGACTATCAAGGAGGGGTCAGCGTGGGAACTAGGGATCGCGATGTCAATTACAGACAACATCATAGAGGAATCATTCTGGGAATTTGATAGGGACCGATGGAACCAGGAGGTTAGTATGTTTGGAAAGTAAAGGGTGAGTTGGTTGCGAGAGCTGACAGGACAATGGTTAGGTTGTTGTCTTGGAATAGTAGAGGCTTGAACGGGTTACCTAAGCAGCGATTCTTAAAATAGATTATTAGACGTGAGAAACTTGAGGTATTTTTCCTTCAGGAAACCAAAAAGGAGCAGATAACAGACTTTGACGTGCACAGGATGTAAAACGGAGTGGGGGTCAAATGGGCAGCACTGCCGGCCAGAGGGAGATCAGGGGGCCTTCTTGCGATGTGGAATGAGGAAGTTCTAGAGGTGTCGAGTATTCTAACGGGAGATAGATTCATTTGGTTGGAGGGGTGTGTAAAGGAGCTGGACTTTCGTTGTATCTTGATTAATGTCTATGCCAATAATGACACTATGTCTAGAGGTATCATGTGGAGCCATTTGGGCAACTTGATTGGAACTGCACTCTTCCGATCCTTGTAGCAAGGGACTTTAATGAGATCCTCACCTCTTCCGATAGGTCTCGAGAGGCTCCTGAGTCAAGGGGTATACGGGAGTTCCTGTGCTGGGTTAATATGTGTCATCTCAGGGACATCCCTCTGCTAGGTAGGCGGTATACGTGGGCAAACGCGGTGAGCAGGAGTAGAATCGATCGGATTCTTGTTCAAACTGGATGGGATATCAGGTGGCCGGAGTTGAGATTGACGGCACTGGGGCGAAATGGCTCAGATCATGTTCCATTATTGTTGAATACGGTGGTCCCTGACTGGGGTCCTAAACCGTTCCGGGACCTGGCTGCGTGGTGGGATGTCCACGGGTTCAAAGATGTCCTTATTTCCTATTGGAATGAGGCTGGTCGGTTGTACCCAGGACCCCACAAGGTGATAATTAAATTGAAATTCCTTAAGTCCAAGTTGCGGCAGTGGAATAAGGAAGTGTTTGGGGTTATTGGTACCAAGCTGCAAGTGCTCGCAAAGGAGCAAGAGCAGCTAGACAAGGTAGCGAATGAGAGAGTCCTCACGGCTAGCGAGAAACTCAGGTTGCAGGATAATCAGAATTGTGGGATACTCAGGGGCGTGCTAACAGCCTTTGGCGGCAGAAATCTAGACTGAAGTGGGACTCCCAGGGAGACCGAAATACTAAATTCTTTCACTTGTCAGCTAAGCTAGAAAGGATGCGCTGCAATGTGACTGAGATTATTCGAGATGGTAGTCACCTTTCTACCCCGGGGGAGATAAAAAAGGCAGCGGTTGACTACTTTGCAGAATTCTTCAAGGAAGTTAGATGGGACAAACCGCGTATGACAGATCTGGTGTTCAAGAAGCTAAGTGACTTGGATGTTCAGGATTTAGAGCGAGAGGTCTCCAATGTCAAAATCTGGGAGACGGTCTAGAGTTGTGGGGGGGATAAAACCCCGGGTCTTGACAAGTGGTCTATGAGATTCCTACAGAATGCTTGGAAGATTTTAGGCCCTGAATTCAGCGCTATGGTGTCGGATTTCTTCCGTACGGGACAGATGTCGAGAGGATCCAACACCTCCTTCATCACTTTGATCCCAAAAGTCAAGGCAGCAAAGAGGTTTTTTGAGTTCAGGCCTATCAGCTTGGTAAGTAGTTTTTACAAAGTGGTTTCAAAAATTCTAGCGAACCGTCTAGCTAGAGTCATATCCTCGGTTGTCAGCGAATCTCAGTATGGCTTTATGAAGGGTAGGGGGACACTGGATTGTGTTATGGCTGCTAACGAGGTCGTTCATTCCCTGAAAAGGCTCAGACAGTTGGGTTTCCTCTTCAAACTTGACTTTGAGAAGGCATACGACTCAGTTGAGTAGACCTACTTATTTGATGTCCTGAACCTTATTGGTTTGAGCCAGAGGTGGATTGGTGGATCCGTCAATGCCTCTACTCGGCGACAGTGTCGGTTCTGATCAATGGTTCTCCGTCTGCTGAATTTAGATTGGGTAGAGGGCTTCGCCAAGGCTGCTCCATGTCTCCTTTGTTAGCCCAAGGGCAACTTACTCTTATTTTGATGATTTAAGACACACAAACTAATTACTATACTAATGCAATTTTAAGTTAAATGTGTGTAGTTTGCGACGAACAAACAAAAGAGGCAACAAATCTATTATTCGCAAGCTCAAGATCAAGTGTACATTAGGGCTATAAACATGTAAGTATGATTCTAGTTAACACTTGATTTATGTTCAATTATACCTCAAGAAAAGTGTCAAAAGATTTTTTACACGGAAAATAATTTTTGGAAAAAGAGTTTTTGATTTCACTGTAGCAACGGAGAGTTTCACTGTAGCAACGGATAAACTCACTGTAGCAACGGGAAGTCTTACTGTAGCAACGGGAACGAATAGTTTCACCGTAGCAACGGATAGACTTACTGTAGCAACGGATAGTTTCACTGTAGCAACGGATAGACTCACTGTAGCAACGGATAGTTTTTCACTGTAGCAACGGTTATATTTTTCACTGTAGCAAACGGCTAATTTTTGGCTCCTTCATTCATGGATGAGCCTCTACTCATTTGACACTATAAATACTCATCTAAGATGAATTACAAAATAACAAGAAACATTAAGAAACCTTCATACACAAAATCACATTTTACAAGCTTACAAAAATCAGTTTTTACAACGCAAGTATTTTCACAACGATTTCAATCCTTCTTGCGTCACTTTGTCCAACTTGTTTTGGGTTTCTTCTTGAGGTAACTTTGAGGTATTCTTGTTCATTTATTGGTGTTGATTATTGAATCATACATAGTTTATTTGTACACCAATTTGTGTTGCCATTTAACAATTCTCTTGTCAAGTAATCTTGATTGTAATAGGTTGTGATTGAGCCCGGAAAAATCACATTGTAAGGTTTATTGGTTGAGCCCGCAAAAACCAAGGTGAAAGGTTTATTGGTTGAGCCCGGAAAAACCAAGGTGTAAGGTTTGAGTTGAACCCGTAAAAACTCAAGGTAATAACGAAGTGGTCGTTGTTCAAAATCCTAAGGGTGAAGCTCTTAGGTAGTGGAGTACAATTCATTGAGGAATTGGAACCACTATATATCCTTGTGTTTTTACATTCTATTTCCGCACTCATAATTCCTTACTATTTGTGTTAGAATTTTATTTGCCTATTCACCCCCCCTCTAGGCCTTTTATCAATTGGTAGCGGAGCAAGGTACTTATTTTGTAGGTTTAATCACCTCAAGTGAAAGATCAAATGGCTCAAGAGGGACTATATACTCACAAAGAAAGTGCTGCACTCAACCGTCCACCATTTCTTGACGGAAACAACTACTTGCAATGGAAGACAAAGATGTTAGCCTTTCTAGGTGGACAAGATCAAATCATGCTAGATTGTGTCCTCAATGGATTTGCCACTCCTATGGAACCAGCTGCTGAAGATGGATCAACAAAACCTCTTTCTTTTGATAAGTGGCCAGCTGGATCAATTGCAAGAAAACAAAGTGAAGATAAGGCCAGGTTTGCTTTATTTTGTGCAATTTCTCAAAATGAATTTAATCGTGTTAGTGCTTGCAAATTGTCCAAAGATGTTTGGGAAACCTTGGAGACGGCACATGAAGGTACTCCTCAAGTGAGAACCATTAGACTCAACACACTCAAGCGTGAATATGAATTACTAGGTATGAAGAGTGGTGAGTCTATCTATGATTTAAGCACTAGAATTCAAAATATTTGCAATACTATGGGAACTCTTGGTTGGACTCCTAATGATGAGGAGATGGTAAGAAAACTTCTTAGTATTTTACCTAACTCTTGGAATGCCAAGACTTCTATTTTTGATGAGCTTGAAAAGAAACCTACCTTCTCTCAACTTGTTGGATCTCTTACGGCATTTGAGTACAAACTCAAAACGGGAGAACCGGAAGTGCAAAATGTCAAGAGCAACAATATTGCTTTCAAAAGCACCATTCCGGAAGGAGATGAAGAATCACTTGTTCTCTTCAACAAGCATTATAAGAATTTCTTGAAAAATTCAAGAAACTACCAAGGTAAGTATTCTAACTCCTCTAAATCTAAATTTAAGAATGACCCTATTGTTTGTTTTGAATGTGAAAAACCAGGACATGTAAAGAGTGAGTGTCCTAGACTTGAAAGAACAAAGAGACGATCAAGAGATAAAAATGATAGAGGAAAGCATCATAGAAGAGCTTTGAAAGCCACTACTTGGGATGACGAAGATGAGTCTTGCAGCGGTCAAAATTCAAGTTCTTCATCCGAAGGCGAAGTCTCAAACTTGTGTTATTTTGCAAACACGGACAACGATGATCCTTTTATGATTGATGAGGATTATCAAAGCTCTTCACCAACCTTAAATGGCGGCTTGAATTCTTGTTTTATGGCCCAAAGCGATGATGAGGTTAGTTCATGCAATTCCGATAGTGAATGCAATATTGATGAATTGAAACTTGCTTTTAGCAATTTATACAAAGACTTTGAGCAATCTAGTAAGAAAAATGTGAAACTTGCTAAAGAGTTAGACAATGTTAAAAATGAAATTAGCAAGTTAGAGTCATTGAATAAATCTTTAACTAATGAGCTTAATGATGTGAAATGTTTGATAGAAGATACTAAAAATGAAAATATTTTTTTAACAAATTTGCTCTCTAGTAAAGAAGCTAAAAACAAAGGCACTATTTGTGAAACTTGTGCAAATTCTAGTAAAGAAGTAGCTATTTTAAATGAAAAGATTAAAGTCCTTGAAGCTACTTTAGCTAAATATATCCAAAGTGCACAAAGTTACCAAAAGTGTTTAAATGATCAAAAGCCTAGTGGTGATAGAAGAGGAATTGGATTTGATCACTCTACTAGCATGAGTAATTCTAAAACATCTTTTGTTAAGGCAAGAAATTGTAACCATGCTAGTTCTTCAAATCACTCACATGCTAGACCTTTGTATAAATGTGATTTTTGTCATAAGAATGGTCATTTGGCATATTTTTGCTTTATCCGTAAAGGACTTATTTATGCAAAACAAATGTGGGCACAAAAGAGTGCATTTGCTAAGGAAGGACCTAAACGTGTTTGGGTTCCTAAAACTAACTAGTTTGTTTTGTAGTAGTGCCGGAAACCCAATACAGATAAATGAAATATATTGAGGGTATTCGTGGCACAAGTCGGGTGATGAATCGAAGCTCACCCTTTTGGTAATTTTGGCAATAAATATGATATATATATATGATTGATTTTATTGCTAACTTTGATCATTTGTTCAAGTATATAAACTCATAAATTTGGTAAGAAAGGATTGTTCTTGTAGGAACTTAGCTTGAATGGTGGCCCAAGGGAATTACCACTTAAAGCCGCATTGATTTTGATGGGCTTGGCTCGATTGCAAACATTGAAGCTATTCGGTTGAAATAGCAAGGTCTAGACATGTTGAAAAATCACAATCGGTATTCCTTGAACTCTTATTTTTATGTCTATATTTATTTGATGAATATACGTGTTTTAAATGATTATGTTAGTCATTAAAATCTATAATCTTATATGCTATAAATTGCCATAAATTGTTTTTGTTTGTTTGTGCATATACGTGTTTAGTTAAAACTATTTGTTTGCATGTATGCTTTTGTTCATGTGATTGATCATTGAGAAAATCTAGTTGATGTGATATTTTTGGATATACGAACATGAGTCAAATGATTAGAGTATTCTTTGGAAGATTTTATCTTCGATATCTATACAAATCTTGATCAAATCCTACTAAATTTTATTTGATTTCTTCGTTCGCATGCAATGGGCACAAAAGTCAGCGACATTACATCTCCTCGAGTTGTAATTCTTAGACCTTAAGCTGTCATTTTTTGGTGTTTAAATAGCCTAAGATTACACCTCTCTAGATATCCAAAACGGAAAGCTTTACATTCAATTCCTTCGAATCATCAAAATGCTTTCGTTTGAGATGAGGATGATATTGGCCATTTTGGCATTGATGATTTCTTTCATTGCTTTTCCCCTTCTCATGCTCAAAAATTGTCCAAGAAATGTTGACTTGTTCATGTGTCCCAAGTGTCATTGCCCTCCATGTGATTGTCCTTCACCTCAATGCCATCTTTGATCACATCTTTGTATCGTGTATTTTATATTTCAAATGTATTTGTTCTTATACTTTGTAATGGTCGTTTAAGTTGAATAAGAGTTGTAATATTCCATTATGAAGGAATTTTAATTAGGTTTGTTTCTTGAGTATTTTCAATGTTCTAAATGTTCTCTACGTTTCGTATAACGTGACACGTTTGTTGAATAAAAATTCTGTTTTAATTATGCATTTTTAGATTATCCATCTTTATAATCTTATTATTCATATTTGTATTTTGACTCTTGGATTGGATAAATATTTGAACTTAATACTTGTTAAAGTATTTTTTGATCTTTGCTTGCTCCTTATTACTCTGCGCTTGATCTTAATAGAATATCCCTTATTTTCTTTTTACCCTTTTTGTTGTTGACAAAGGGGGAGAAAGTCTTACAATTTGGAGAATGTTAAGGGGGAGAAAGTTATAAGATTGAGGAGAAATGTAAGGTTTAAGAGATTAAGGGGGAGCAAAACTTTAGATCTTTGCTATGCTCTATGTGCAACTAATATTTTATGTAGGGGGAGCATTTCTTTGGCAAAGATAGGAGATGTAAGTTTACTCCATTTAGCTTTAATTTCAAATTGCAAGTTTAATTTGATTTCAAATTGGTTTGTGGTTGTCATCATCAAAAAGGGGGAGATTGTTAGCCCAAGGGCAACTTACTCTTATTTTGATGATTTAAGACACACAAACTAATTACTATACTAATGCAATTTTAAGTTAAATGTGTGTAGTTTGCGACGAACAAACAAAAGAGGCAACAAATCTATTATTCGCAAGCTCAAGATCAAGTGTACATTAGGGCTATAAACATGTAAGTATGATTCTAGTTAACACTTGATTTATGTTCAATTATACCTCAAGAAAAGTGTCAAAAGATTTTTTACACGGAAAATAATTTTTGGAAAAAGAGTTTTTGATTTCACTGTAGCAACGGAGAGTTTCACTGTAGCAACGGATAAACTCACTGTAGCAACGGGAAGTCTTACTGTAGCAACGGGAACGAATAGTTTCACCGTAGCAACGGATAGACTTACTGTAGCAACGGATAGTTTCACTGTAGCAACGGATAGACTCACTGTAGCAACGGATAGTTTTTCACTGTAGCAACGGTTATATTTTTCACTGTAGCAAACGGCTAATTTTTGGCTCCTTCATTCATGGATGAGCCTCTACTCATTTGACACTATAAATACTCATCTAAGATGAATTACAAAATAACAAGAAACATTAAGAAACCTTCATACACAAAATCACATTTTACAAGCTTACAAAAATCAGTTTTTACAACGCAAGTATTTTCACAACGATTTCAATCCTTCTTGCGTCACTTTGTCCAACTTGTTTTGGGTTTCTTCTTGAGGTAACTTTGAGGTATTCTTGTTCATTTATTGGTGTTGATTATTGAATCATACATAGTTTATTTGTACACCAATTTGTGTTGCCATTTAACAATTCTCTTGTCAAGTAATCTTGATTGTAATAGGTTGTGATTGAGCCCGGAAAAATCACATTGTAAGGTTTATTGGTTGAGCCCGCAAAAACCAAGGTGAAAGGTTTATTGGTTGAGCCCGGAAAAACCAAGGTGTAAGGTTTGAGTTGAACCCGTAAAAACTCAAGGTAATAACGAAGTGGTCGTTGTTCAAAATCCTAAGGGTGAAGCTCTTAGGTAGTGGAGTACAATTCATTGAGGAATTGGAACCACTATATATCCTTGTGTTTTTACATTCTATTTCCGCACTCATAATTCCTTACTATTTGTGTTAGAATTTTATTTGCCTATTCACCCCCCCTCTAGGCCTTTTATCATCCTTTTCTGTTTATTATTGTGGTAGAGGGTCTCCATCTCCTTTTTAACAAGGCTAAGGACCGTGGTCTGCTGCGTGGTATTGGAAATGAAGTGGCTGGTTGGAATGTCACCCACTTGCAATTCGCAGATGACACGTTGGTCTTCGTTAACAATGAAGAGGAGGAAATCCAGAATGTGAAAGGAATCCTTAGATGGTTTGATGCCTACTCAGGTTGCGCGTAAATTATCATAAAAGTACGTTGGTTGGGGTTAATATTTTCAGGCCGCTTGGAGAATTGACGGCTCGCCAAGCTGGCAGTAAGTATGAAACTCTGCTGTTTAATTACTTGGGAATGCCGATTGGTTCAAACCCGCGGAGGAGGGCAAGTTGGTCGGGTTTAATTCGGAAGATGAAAGATAAGCTAGCGACATGGAAGGGGACTCTTCTGTCCTTAGGAGGACGCATTACCCTTATTAAAGCAACATTAGCAAGCCTTCCGATCTACCATATGTCTTTATTCAGGATGCCAAAAGAGGTTATACAGGAGTGCGAGAAAATTATGCGGAACTTCCTTTGGAATGGAGGGGAAAGAAGAAGTGGCATAGCCAAGGTTAAATGAAGCTTAGTCACCCGCCCGAAGGAGATGAGAGGGTTGGGGTTGGGAGACCTGCGCACTAGAAACGAGGCTCTTCTCTGTAAATGGATTTGGGGAGCGTTGCGTGGGGATAATAAATTGTGGGTGGAAATCATCAGAGGGCAATATAAATGCACTAGTTTAGGTAGTCTGTGGCTGCAGGACCATGGGGACCTCTCTCCTATCTGGAAGGATATTCTAGCGATCTGGGGAAGAGGGGGAAACAGGTTCCATCTGTGGGCTGATCAGATTCGGCTTACGGTGGGGAACGGGACTACTTTCATGTTCCGGTGGGATACTTGGGTGCTCCAGGTTCCTCTTGCTCTTAGATTCCCTCGGTTGTATTATCTCTCGGGAGACAATGAGGGAAAGGTTAGTGACTTTGGATCTTGCCAGAACGGAGTTTGGATTTGGAGATGGTACTGGCGTCGTCAGCTTTTTGAATGGGAAGAGGAAGAACTACGTGATATGTTAACGCTGATCTATGCTCCAGTCGACAGTAGGAGAAGTGACGATATGTCGTGGACTCTCGAGCCTTCGAGGCAATTTACAGTAAAGTCTCTCGTATCCTCTATTGACAAGTTGATTCCTAGGGATCAAATTCATGCTATCCTCAGCTCTTGTTGGCAGCGTTTGGTCCCCCACCGTGTGGAAATATTCTTGTGGCTAGCTCTCCAAGGCCGAATCACGACCAGGAAATTCCTTTTGCTCTGTCACATGATCACGTAGGAAGACAACTTTTGCCCTTATTGCAACGGTACTATTGAGTGTGCAAGTCATCTATTCCTCCACTGCCCTCTTGCGGACCAAATCTGGGACTTCATCTTACAGTGGGCTGGTGTGGCCTGGTGTAAACCAAGGTCATTAGAAGACCTTTGGACTGGCTGGTGCGGGCTGGTCGCTGGACAGAATAAACAAGCTCGTTTGATGTGGCAGACTCTCCTCTATGCGGCTGTGTGGCAGCTGTGGATCCAGCGGAATGACAAGGTTTTTAACAACGTTTCAGCTTGTTCTTTTCGCTTGTGTCGCGGCACCTTCGAGTCCTGGTGTAGATGGATCAAGAGTTGGGATCCTAAGTTCCCATATTCAGCCACGCAGATGATCATCTCCTCTACATGGCTGGAGGGGTGGAGTTGTACTGGTAGATAGGAGTGTCTATTTTCTTGGTTTGGACGTGTACTGTGGCTTTCTGCCTTGTTTTTGCCTTGAATTCTTGCTTGTGTTGCTGATGCTTCTGCATCAGTGGCTGTGATGTCCCCCATGACCTTTTCCTTAATATAATATCAGCTTATTGAAGAAAAAAAAATAGAATGCGGAAGCGTACCTAATGATGATGCCATGTTCTTGACAAAATTCGGGAACGAAGGTCTTCTGGTGAATCGTTGCTTAATGGCCGGATGAGGAACCGCTCGTTCTTTTATTTTCAACGTTATGCATGTTTTTCTTTGGTAAAGTTGAAACAAAAGAACTGTAACTTAAATAGGCAACTTCCACTAGGGACCATATCCCAAATATTTAATTTATATTAATTACTAATTGACCCATCAGTAATTAGTAATTAACCCGGGATTCTGCACAATTACAGATTGTGCCCCCATAATGTATTAATTAGACAATTGGACCCCTTAACTTTATTAGATCATTAAATTGGTCCAATAAACCTTATATTAACATTATATTATATGATTAAATATACTCAACATATGCGTCCATATGTTATAACGTATATATTACGGTACTAATGCACTAGTCCCGTTGTCCAAAATCCAACAATGATATGTTCGTTGGTTAGAATCCATTTGCTCACGACGATAAAAAGGTCACCATCCTAATTGGTAAGTGCTTTGAAATTGCTGCAATGATCCCATCGGATGAAAAATCACCTAGCCATAACTCATCCGCAAGGTCATGCTCGAACCAAAGGCTTAATCTTGACAAGTATGTCAAGGAGATATGCGACTTTGATGGTTGCATATCTCAATTTAGTGGTGGTGGTAAAATTGACCCAAATTCCATACTTGAAATGGCAAGAAATGTTTGCTGTAAGACGAGCAAATTCGAGTCTTGATAAGATCATGAAGCTGAAGGCTAAAACTAAAGATCACGAGCTTGTCATTGCGCTTCTGAAGTATGAGACTATTTACATTTTACAGTCAAACTGAGTCTTACCTCCAAAGCGCCATCACCAATCTAAAAACCCATAACATCGCCAGCATAAAGAATGTGCTTCATGCTGCAATATCCGGTATCTCTACATGTAAGGATATGTTCGTCGGCAGAGTCGGAGCCTCATAAGGGCCGGGGCGTTGCCCACCCCTCCCCCCCCCCCAAACTTTTCAAAAAAATAAAATATATATATATATATATATATATATATATATATATATACACATTGCTGGTTTCGGTTCGAACAGATGATACGAGCAATTTCACCTAAAAATGAATAAAAACTCGAACCAAAATTGTTAAAGTGTGGAATAAAATAAAGCAAAATAATTAGTACACAGTAAGCGACGAAAAGTCCGCTCTATAGTTCGATAAAAATTCGCTCGTAAACGATAAAAGTTCGAACATAAGAGATAAAAGTTTAAAAAAATTTAAACCCAACCCACACCCAAATCCTTTCAATTAAATCCCAAATCCTCATTTCCCAAATCATCACTACCAAGAAACCCATGCGAAACCCAATTCAATCTCTGCCGAAATCCAATCCCTCCATTTAATTCAATTTTTACACCAAATCATCACATATCGATCACCCTCTCAATTTCTCATTCAATTGCAATCCTAAAGTAGAGAACAATTGTAAAAAGTACATATATTGTATGAATTCTAATGTATAATTAATTTTTTTTCTATATTGTCTTTTTATTTATCTTTTTGTTAAGTTTATTTAAATATTTGTTATTTAGTGACGGATACAAATACTCTTAAGCATTTTTCCAATTTTTCGTTCAGCTCACTTGCCTTCCCTTTAAAATACTCCAAAAACAAAAATTCAAGGGCAAGATCCGCCACTATTCGTCGGTAAAACCCCATTCATCAATGATGATAAAAAGGTCATTGGCATAGTTGGCAAGTGCCTTGAAATTTATGCCGTGATCAGATAACTGTCGTAAAAGTCACTCATAGATGTCATTTTAGGCGGTGACGGGTTAGGAAAACCATAAGTTTAAATCCCTGTAAATGATTTTTTTAAAAATCCATCCCTGGTGCAATGAAATTGTTGCATTGATCAAATTATCTGTTTGGTCCTTCAAGTCTTGTTTAAGCTCTTCCCTAACCGAAAGAGTTTTGTACTATGGGATATTGCATGAGTTCTACGGTGCCCCATGTTTGTAATTATCAATGGATAAACATAATTATTGGTTTTGATATATAAAAGTCATTTTTGTAATGAGCAAAGACTATTTTTGTGTGTGCTTAGACTCTCTCTCTGTATATATGATCTCTGGTTCATTCTTTATGCTCATGAATTCTCTCTTTTATTTTTGAATTTCCTTGTTTATTTGGTTGTTTATGTCAGATACAATGAAAAACAACCAGGTGTATAGGAAAGAAATTGATCGTCAGTCAAAAATCAAATGATAATTTATAGTGCCTGAAAATATGTGTGCACAATGGATAATGTGTACAGTGGTAGTCAGGGTCGAACACGGGGATTGTGAGAGACTGATTCAAGGTCTTGAGTGAAGTCACAGAACAAAGGCATGAAAAGTAACAATCTGGGGGTTTTATGCTTGACTGAAACTAATCAGTCAAGAGAGATTCGGGAGCTAACAATTTTATCTAAGTAAGCAATGCTCGGGGTCCCGAATGTCACTTTCGGGGTCCCGAATGGTAAAATAAAGCAAAACAGTAAATAATTCAAGAGTAATAGAACAGAAGGTGGTAATTGATTAATAGCCAAATTAGTAAATCAGTAAAGGAGACAAGATAATAAAACAGAGGAATAATAAACACAAATAATCAATCAGAGAAGATTCTTAGCAATAGGTGTTCTTGGGTTGCATTCGGGGGTCCCGATTATCATCAGCACAAAATTATTCTATTCGAGACGTCATAGAAGTGACATAGAGACCAGATTTCTCGGATATCTCCTACTTTTCTCTTAAGAGAAACTACCCCCCGTTCTCACATATGAGGTAGTCTTGACAGTTCGCCATCCCTCCAGGCACGAATGCGGGAGGGCAATACTCAACCTGCCCATGAAGATAAGAAAAGACACAACTGATCCTAAGGGTCCCTCAGTTTGTCAGGCTCGTGACCCCGAATCAATCAACTACTCACCCTATCAATTCAAGACCACTCCTAAGCAGTCGAGACTAAATAGACGCCTACTCTATCATGCAATTTTCCTCTCGTATTCATCACACAAATGGCAGCATTCACACAAGGTATAAATCGGGTGATCAAGCCTTTAAACACTCCATGTGAAGTTTTAATAAAAACGATAAGCAATTGAATATAACATCAAGAATATATTAAACACACTTAGGCTTCAAATCTGACCTTGCAACCCTTGAATCACCCTTGCTAAGAATTAAAGATTTAGCTACTCATGCTTGGATAAAAATAAATAATAATCAAAGAAAGCATAATAATTAAATTAAAAGATTAAAGGAGGAACACTTGTTTACAAACACCAAATCTGGTTTTAGGCCCAGCAGCCAAGAGTGAAGGAGCTAACAAGAACTAGAAGGAGAAACTAGAGAGAGAAATCAGAAACTATCTAAAAATCCTATGTAAAAATCAATGGTAAAAATTACACACTTCAAATTATGCTCTTCCTTGCTTCTATAGTCTCCAATCCGACCAGCCTCTTCATCTTTCCACTCAAGAGAGATTCTCCAGCTAATGAGAGTTGTCTTCCACTTCTAGGGGACAAGAAAAGCACTAAGGATTAAAATAATCCTTTACTTGATTAATACTTTAAGTAGCCCATGATATTCTTGAACCAAAGAAGGTGGGAAACATGAAGTTGAGGGAGAAGGGAATATTAGGAGCTGGTCAGGCACGCCTAGGGACCAGAAGAATAATGAGAATTAAATAATCCTTGGCGCGCGGATTCATGGCAGACTGCCCAGAAATATCTTCGGGGTCCCGAATCCGATTCGGGACCCAGGCCGTTTTGTGGACAAGTGACTAGTCTTTCGTGCTACTTCTTCCCGTTGGTCTGGTTGGAAGGTTGTAGCCGTTTCGGATTGTTAGTCGGCCTTGGGCCGTTTTGGCTGAATCGGACAAGAGCTGATAGTGTCAAATCGGTCAAGAGCCGTTTTAATCAAATCGGACAGAGCCGTTTTAATCAAATCGGACAGAGCCGTTTTAATCAAATCGGACAGAGCCGTTTTAATCAAATCGGACTCGGGACCTCTACTCGGGACCTTGAACACGAAAACTGCACAAAATGCACCAAAAATGAATCTTTTTGCATAAACTCCCTTTTCAAGCCTAAATCTGCAATAGTAATGAAAACAAGGGTAAATTAGCAGAATCATACTCTAAATCAAAGGAATAATGGAGGGAAAATCATGCAAAAATACACGCTATCAAATATCCCCACACTGCCCAATGCTCGCCCTCGAGCATTCACAAAATTTGAAACAGTCCCAAAACAGAACAAACACGCCAAACCATAGCACAGAGAATAAACATGCTTTTCCACATTCGGGACCTCGAATGAAAACAGATTCTGCCTAGATAAACCTGCATCAGATCAGAAGGGTAACGACCCTTAAGACAAGACTTTTCCACATCAGCCTATTAACCAGTAGTCCTCACATGAATAAGTGTTTGCACTCACACTCGTGGGCTAGGTGTTTAAACACTCAAAATGCAGAAAACGCAGCACAAAACTAAGTTTGCACATTAATCCGAGTACATTAGACACATGCATAGGCAATCTAGCAATCAAAAGACTTCGCATCGAGGGTAAGAAGGGGAGACAAGGAAAGGAAATGATAAGATGGAACACAATGAGAAGAAAAAGTGGATAAGAGGGAGAGAAAGGAGTTGAAATGAGAAGGTAGTTAAACCAACTCAAACCTGGAATGCTCCCTTGGCAGGAAAGAAACGAAATGGTGAGACAATGTTGTTGAGGGTGAAAGCTAGACTAGATTCTTCCTCTTCGAGGGGGATCTTTTCGGGGTCCCGAATAGAGAATCTAATTCGGGACTGCTGCTTTCTTCATTCGGGACCTTGAATGGGTGCTGGTTGCTGATTTTCCTCTTCTCTATGAAATTTGGTCTCTTCTTTCTCTCTTTTATTTATATTTCTATTTTTCTATTTTTTTTTCATTTTTTTTTATTTTTTACAAGAGAGAGAGAGATCTTCTATGAGGATTGAGACCTTGTTCTTCGGGGCTGGATATTTTGATTTCACTTCCCCACACTAGTGTTTTGCTGTGGATGGGAAGTGAAATTCTTTTCATTCTGGTCTGCCCTTGAATTAGTTATTTTGACTTCGAGGTCTTGAATATGTACCAACATTCGGGGCCTTAAATCTGCGGGATCCCCTCACTTCGCTTTTGCTGCTTCATTTGTCTAGTCTAGCCCTCGATGGTGCTCCCAACAACACTGCTCACCTGCCAAGAGAAAAATCAAAGAAAATTCAAATGGTTAGATTGGAGGGGAAAAGAGGGGATTCGGGGGCTCGAATGAAACAGAACAGAAAAAATAGAGAGAACAATTTGATGCGAAGACTAAATCTTTTTGCTGCTTTCCTATGTCTAATCATGTCTATACCCATGGATATCATGCAAGCTCAGCCAGCACCTAGTCATGCATTCACTCCAGCAATAAATATAGTCATGAAGGCTCAAAATGCTCACAAGGTGTAATTTAGTGACTACTGGTTTCAAGGCCTTGAAGCAGATATAAGGCATAATAGGCATACAAGGAATCATTCGGGACCTTGAATACAGACAGCATTTTCATTCTATGTGCACAAGTCATGTGTGTGTGTTCATCATTGGGATTAAAACTGGGCAGCATGAAAAGATAAAAATCCGAGAATAAAAATAAAAGCAAAGCATGAAAATAAAATAAATAAAGCCGAACACAAAATAAAAATAAAAAACTGAATAATAAAACAAAGCAACTAAAAACCTCCCCACACTTAGGCTACACATTGCCCTCAATGTGAGAAGGAAGCAGAGGTAGGTGGAGAAGGTGGTGGCTGGGCAGAGTAGATGAATGAGAAGTGGTAGGTTGGTTTAGTTCTAGGATGTTGCGTGCCATGAGGAAGAAAGAGAGATGGAATTAATTAATTTTGGGGAAAGGAATTAATTAATTTGATGAAGATGGAAGTTGAAAGGAGAGAGGTTGAGTGGGATGGCAGTAGGTGGTGTGCGTGACTCGTGAGTGGGAGTAATGGTGGATAATGGAAACATGGAATGATGGAGAGAAAAGGGGGATTTATTTTATTATTTTTGAATTTTGAATTTTTCTATTTTTTTTTTATTCTCTCCGCCACGTGGCACGCTGTGAGTAGTTGGAAGAACCCATGCTAGCACATGCCTGCACACCTGCGGAAAAAGAAAGGAAAGAGGCAATTAATTCTAGAAATTAAAAAGATTAAAAAGGAATAAAACCAAAAGGAATTAATTGGGAGAATAAAAAGGAGGGGACAAGAAATTTAAATAAGAGGGAAAGAGAAAAAAAACAATTTAAAAATGCACCTAGGTAATGTAAAAAGCTGGAAATGCAATTTAAAAAGAGTGAGTGGACTAGGAATTTGAAATCGGAAAGGAATTAAATAAAGCAAAGGAGAGAGAAAAGGGTGCTGGATAACCGTGGGTTTCCCCACACTTGGCCTTGAATTAATGTCTAGGCCTAGACAACACTTCTGGATTCTAGGTCCCGAGTGCAGGGTCTTCAACCCTCATCTCTTCGTGGGTCGAGGGCTTGAATCCTTCATAGAAAGGTTTCAGCCTATGACCATTGACCTTGAATGGCGCATCATTTTGTATATTCTGAATTTCGATTGCTCCATGGTTGAAAACGGCGGTGATCTTGTACGGTCCCGTCCATTTGGACTTTAATTTTCCTGAAAAAATTCGCAAACGGGAGTTATACAATAAGACTTTCTGCCCCACAGTAAAGGTCTTGATGATGAGATGCTTGTCGTGTTGGGCTTTGGTTTTGTCTTTATAAATCATGGAATTTTCATAAGCATCCCCCCGAATTTCTTCAAGCTCTTGAATCTGTAGGGAGCGGTCCTTGCCTGCCAAGTTAAGGTCCAAATTAACTTTCTTGATGGCCCAAAACGCCTGGTGTTCGATCTCAACCGGGAGGTGACATGGCTTGCCATAGACTAACCGATATGGTGTCATACCAATCGGGGTCTTGAATGCAGTTCGGTAGGCCCATAATGCATCTCCTAACTTGAGACTCCAATCCTTTCGGGACTGATTAACAGTCTTTTCCAAGATGGCTTTGATTTCTCGATTCGAGACCTCTGCTTGGCCATTAGTTTGGGGGTGATAAGCTGTAGATACTCGATGGGTCACTCCATATTTGTTAAGTAAAGAGGAGACCATTCGGTTGCAGAAATGTGTCCCTCGATCACTGATGAGGGCTCTCGGGGTCCCGAATCGGTTGAAGATATTGGTCCTGAGGAAGTTTGCTACCACTCTTGAATCATCTGTCTTGGTGGCGATGGCTTCAATCCACTTGGAAACATAATCTACTGCAAGTAAGATATATGTGTTCCCGAATGAATTTGGGAAGGGACCCATGAAGTCGATGCCCCAAATATCAAAAATTTCGCAAGCTAGGATGTTGTTCAAGGGCATTTGATTCCTGGCCCCTATGTTTCCCATTGCTTGACATCTAGGGCAAGAGGCACAAAATAGATAGCTGTCCTTGAAGATTGATGGCCAATAGAGACCGGCATTCAAGACCTTGAGTGCGGTTTTCTTGGCAGCAAAATGCCCTCCTTCCGTGGTGGAATGACAGAACTTGAGGATTGACGGGACTTCATCCATCGAAACACAGCGTCTAAGGATCTGATCGGAGCAATATTTCCATAAGTAGGGGCTGTCCCAAACATAGAACCTTGCTTGTCTCCGGATTCTGTTTTGTTGAGCACTCGAGGCCTCGAATGGAAAGGCACCGGTGGCACAAAAATTAGCAATGTCTGTGAACCATGGAAAACTTGCTGCTTCAGCTAGGCATAAATATTCATCTGGAAAATTATCTCGGATGGCCACTCGGGAGTCATCTTCTTGGTTCGGGAGTCTGCTCAAGTGGTCCGCAACAGAATTTTCCGTTCCCTTCTTATCTTTGATGACTAAATTGAATTCTTGGAGCAAGAGGATCCATCGGATAAGTCGAGGCTTGGCGTCTGCCTTCTTGAGTAGGCATCGAAGAGCTGAGTGGTCGGAATAAACTATCACTTGGGTACCCAAAAGGTACTGCCGAAACTTATCAAGGGCATAGACAATGGCCAAAAGCTCTTTCTCCGTCGTGGTGTAGTTTTGTTGTGCGGGATCCAGCAACTTGGATGCATAATAAATAACGTAGGTCTCCTTATCTTTCTTCTGCCCTAGAACAGCTCCTAATGCTTGGTTGCTAGCATCACACATGATTTCGAAAGGGAGTGTCCAGTCGGGGGCTCGAATGATAGGAGCAGAAATAAGCTTGGCCTTCAAGGTCTCGAATGCTGTTTTGCACTCTTCGTCAAATATAAATTCCACATCCTTGTGCAGTAGCCGACACATAGGTTGAGATATCTTGGAGAAATCCTTGATAAACCTCCTATAAAAACCTGCATGGCCAAGAAAAGAGCGCACATCTCGAATATTCGAGGGGTAAGGCAAGGTCTCGATAACTTGAATTTTAGCTTTGTCAACTTCAATGCCTTTACTGGACACAATGTGGCCTAAGATAAGACCTTGATCAACCATAAAATGACATTTTTCAAAATTAAGCACAAGGTTAGTGTCCACACATCTTTGTAAAATTTTTTTCAAATTCGAGAGGCATTCGGAAAAGGAGTTACCATAGACGGTGAAGTCATCCATGAATACCTCGATGCATTCCTCTACAAATTCTGAAAAGATGCTGACCATACATCTCTGAAATGTGGCAGGAGCATTGCATAATCCAAAAGGCATGCGTCTATAGGCAAAGGTCCCGAATGGGCATGTGAAAGTAGTCTTTTCCTGGTCTTCAAGGGCTACTGGAATTTGGTGGAAGCCCGAATACCCATCCAAACAACAATAATGCGTCTTGCCTGCGAGACGCTCTAACATTTGATCTATGAAGGGCAGTGGGAAATGGTCTTTCCGGGTGGCCTCGTTCAAGCGCCTATAATCAATGCATACACGCCAACCATTCTGGATTCGGGAGGGGATTGGCAGACCTTCGGGACCTGGAATGATTGTGATGCCTGTCTTCTTCGGGACCACTTGAACGGGACTGACCCACTTGGAATCAGAAATAGGGTAGATAACTCCTGCATCGAGCAATTTCAGGATCTCTTTCTTGACTACTTCCATCATAGGAGGGTTCAAACGCCTTTGAGGCTGCCGGATAGTCTTGCTATCCTCTTCTAGATGGATTCGATGGGTGCATAGAGATGGGGACAGACCCTTGATGTCTGCAATAGTCCATCCAATGGCTCCTTTAAAATTCTTTAGAAGCTCCACTAATTCAAGCTCTTGAACCGCCTCCAATTTGTTGGAAATGATGACCGGGAGGGATTCCTTCTCCCCAAGATAGGCATATTTTAAATGTGAGGGTAGCTCTTTAAGTTCAAGGTCTGGAGCTTTTATCAGAGAAGGGGTGAGTCGCACATAATCTTCACATTCGGGGGCTTCATTCGGGAGCTCGAATGATAGAAAAGGATTTTCTTCCAAGGCTGCTACTACTGAACTTAATTCAGTGGGGATGTCAAGGGATGATGCCATCTCTTTCAAGGCTTCAGTGGTCAGACTTCGGTTAAGAGCCAGCTTCAAGGGCTCGACAGAATTTAGCTCATCAATTTGCTCAATAAAAGGATCGACGACATCAACAAAATTCACACTTGAAAAGTCGGATGGGTACTTCATTGAGTCCAGCATGTTGAAGCGGATAATTTCTCCATCAAACTCAAGGGATATGGAAGCTTCATAGACATCAATCTTGGCGCGAGCAGTGGCCAAGAATGGGCGTCCCAAGAGTAGATCCGAAGATTTAGTGGTTGCTGGATTTTCCATCGAAAGTACATAGAAGTCTGCTGGAAATAGGAATTCTCCTATTTGGACCAGAACGTCAGTGACTATTCCTTCGGGATGGACAACAGAGCGGTCAGCAAGTTGAATAACCAAGTTGGTCTCCTTCAAGGGCCCGAGTCCAAGGCTGTTATAAATAGTCAAGGGCATAACATTGATTCCGGCCCCCAAATCACACATAGCCTTCCCAATATCGATGGTTCCAATTCTGCAAGGAACCGTAAACATCCCTTGATCCTTGCACTTGGGCGGGATCTTGTGTTGGATGTGGGCGGTCAAGTTAGCCCCCACACTTATCCTATTCACTTCGGTGAATTTGTTTTTGTTGGTGCAAAGTTGCTTGAGGAACTTTGCATATCGAGGTATGTTTTTGATGGCCTTGAGGAGAGGAATATTGATAATGACCTTGCTGAAAGTCTCAAAGATGTCCCGATCTTCTTCTTCTCTCTTCTTTTTGAGCAAACGTTGAGGAAACGGGGGCTCGAGTACCTTGGTAATGAATTCTCGAGAGAACTCTTCTTCCAAGGGCTGTTTTTGGTGCTGTTGTTTTTTCTTACATCGATCCTTCGTGCTAGTGAAGAAGTGGTCAAGAACAGGGTCATTGAAGCGAGACTTATTTGGTTGTTCAGTGGGCTGATCTAGAGGTGGTTGTGCACTGCTGCTACACTCGGGACCTTGAACATCATTATCAGATTCGGGACCTTGAAAGGTCCGGGTGGAATTGGGATCTGGATTAACTCGAGAGGGTAACTCAAGACCACTTCTAAGGTTCATAGCACATGCTTCATGCTTCGGGTTGGGTTCTGTCTGCCCTGGGAATCTTCCACCATTTTTTATCTCCTTCATTTCAGTCATGAGGGTCCGAAGCATTTTGTTCATTTCTGCTATCTGTTTCATTTCGGGAGAGGGTTCCTCCTTCGGGGGCATTGTGAAATTCTGGTCTTGAGGTGGTTGCCTCTGATATTGATAATTCTGAAAATTCGGCCTAGGTTTGAAGTTTTGCATGTTGAAAGGAGGAGGATTGTTTCCATAAGGATTTTGTCCGTATTGATGGCTAGGTCCAGCCTGCTGGTTGTTATTCCATCCATAGTTGGGCTGTTTCCAGCCTTGATTTTGGTTCTGACCATACGGGGCCTGGAATCCTCCAGCGGCATTCACGGGCATTTCTTCAGGAATAAATGGGCAAGCATCGGTAGGGTGGTCTGAAAGCTGACAGATTTGGCAGGCCTTGAGCTGGACTGGATGTCCCGAAGCCATGTTCTGCAGCATACCAGTGATGGTTGCTAGTTGGTTCTCCATAGCAGCTGTTCGGGCGTCTTGAACGCTGTCAGAGTTGTTGAGCTGGAGGTTGTTCTTAGCCATGAGCTCGATGGTGTCCTTGGCGGCAGCTGGTGTTAGTCTAGTAATGGATCCACCGGCAGCAGCGTTTAGCAAGGCCTTGTCTCGGCCCTTGAGTCCTTCACAAAAATATTGCATGAGGGCATGCTCGGACAGATTATGCGAGGGGCATAAGGTTTGCATCTTCTTGAAGCGTTCATAGTATTGCTCTAGATTTTCCGTGTCTTTTTGAAAGATAGACACTAGCTGCTTTCGGGTTACCATGGCAATAGAAACTGGATAGTACTTGTCCGTAAAGGCTTTGGACATTTCAGCCCATGAGCTAATGGATTGTGGTTGCAAGTCATAGAACCAGTCGAGAGCATCGTCCTTGAGGGACCACATAAAGGCACGGAGTTTGGCATGCTCGACAGTGACGTTGTGGGGCTTCATGGCATCACAAATGGAATGTAATTGCTGGAGATGACGGTGGGGATTCTCCTTGGCCAGCCCTCGAAAAAGGGGCAGGTGATGCATGGTGGCAGATTTGAGTTCCCAGTCATTCGGGACCACTGGCCAGACAATACAACTGGTCGGGGCCTCGGGGGCAGCATTGAACTCATCGATGGTTTGGATTACTGGTGGGATTGGTGGAATATCATTCCCTTCAAGACCGTGATGGTCCATGTTGGGTACTTCTGGAGGAACAGGTGGTGGGTCTTCGGGGTCTCGAGTGTCTTCAAGGGTAAAAAGACGTTCGAGGTCCCGAATACAAGGATTTGAATTTGATCTTTGGGCTTGTTGTCGAAGTCCTCTTTCTGTTCTAGTGAGCTCAAGATCAAGGGGGAGTAGCACTGGTGCCGATCTCCTGGTCATACAAACAAGAAAAATAAATCAGTCTAGAAACAATCCCCGGCAACGGCGCCAATTTGATCGTCAGTCAAAAATCAAATGATAATTTATAGTGCCTGAAAATATGTGTGCACAATGGATAATGTGTACAGTGGTAGTCAGGGTCGAACACGGGGATTGTGAGAGACTGATTCAAGGTCTTGAGTGAAGTCACAGAACAAAGGCATGAAAAGTAACAATCTGGGGGTTTTATGCTTGACTGAAACTAATCAGTCAAGAGAGATTCGGGAGCTAACAATTTTATCTAAGTAAGCAATGCTCGGGGTCCCGAATGTCACTTTCGGGGTCCCGAATGGTAAAATAAAGCAAAACAGTAAATAATTCAAGAGTAATAGAACAGAAGGTGGTAATTGATTAATAGCCAAATTAGTAAATCAGTAAAGGAGACAAGATAATAAAACAGAGGAATAATAAACACAAATAATCAATCAGAGAAGATTCTTAGCAATAGGTGTTCTTGGGTTGCATTCGGGGGTCCCGATTATCATCAGCACAAAATTATTCTATTCGAGACGTCATAGAAGTGACATAGAGACCAGATTTCTCGGATATCTCCTACTTTTCTCTTAAGAGAAACTACCCCCCGTTCTCACATATGAGGTAGTCTTGACAGTTCGCCATCCCTCCAGGCACGAATGCGGGAGGGCAATACTCAACCTGCCCATGAAGATAAGAAAAGACACAACTGATCCTAAGGGTCCCTCAGTTTGTCAGGCTCGTGACCCCGAATCAATCAACTACTCACCCTATCAATTCAAGACCACTCCTAAGCAGTCGAGACTAAATAGACGCCTACTCTATCATGCAATTTTCCTCTCGTATTCATCACACAAATGGCAGCATTCACACAAGGTATAAATCGGGTGATCAAGCCTTTAAACACTCCATGTGAAGTTTTAATAAAAACGATAAGCAATTGAATATAACATCAAGAATATATTAAACACACTTAGGCTTCAAATCTGACCTTGCAACCCTTGAATCACCCTTGCTAAGAATTAAAGATTTAGCTACTCATGCTTGGATAAAAATAAATAATAATCAAAGAAAGCATAATAATTAAATTAAAAGATTAAAGGAGGAACACTTGTTTACAAACACCAAATCTGGTTTTAGGCCCAGCAGCCAAGAGTGAAGGAGCTAACAAGAACTAGAAGGAGAAACTAGAGAGAGAAATCAGAAACTATCTAAAAATCCTATGTAAAAATCAATGGTAAAAATTACACACTTCAAATTATGCTCTTCCTTGCTTCTATAGTCTCCAATCCGACCAGCCTCTTCATCTTTCCACTCAAGAGAGATTCTCCAGCTAATGAGAGTTGTCTTCCACTTCTAGGGGACAAGAAAAGCACTAAGGATTAAAATAATCCTTTACTTGATTAATACTTTAAGTAGCCCATGATATTCTTGAACCAAAGAAGGTGGGAAACATGAAGTTGAGGGAGAAGGGAATATTAGGAGCTGGTCAGGCACGCCTAGGGACCAGAAGAATAATGAGAATTAAATAATCCTTGGCGCGCGGATTCATGGCAGACTGCCCAGAAATATCTTCGGGGTCCCGAATCCGATTCGGGACCCAGGCCGTTTTGTGGACAAGTGACTAGTCTTTCGTGCTACTTCTTCCCGTTGGTCTGGTTGGAAGGTTGTAGCCGTTTCGGATTGTTAGTCGGCCTTGGGCCGTTTTGGCTGAATCGGACAAGAGCTGATAGTGTCAAATCGGTCAAGAGCCGTTTTAATCAAATCGGACAGAGCCGTTTTAATCAAATCGGACAGAGCCGTTTTAATCAAATCGGACTCGGGACCTCTACTCGGGACCTTGAACACGAAAACTGCACAAAATGCACCAAAAATGAATCTTTTTGCATAAACTCCCTTTTCAAGCCTAAATCTGCAATAGTAATGAAAACAAGGGTAAATTAGCAGAATCATACTCTAAATCAAAGGAATAATGGAGGGAAAATCATGCAAAAATACACGCTATCAGAAATCTACCAGGACTAAAGACCAGTTACCATGACTGCTTTGATTTTATTATTCAACTCGTCCACCGTATAGAAAATTGATTCGATGTGAATGTCACGTGGTAGCGGTATGAGATTCGAATCTAAATCCTAAACTCGTGAAAACATTTTTCAATTTGATTTTGATTAAATGATTTGTTTGGAAAACATTAATTAGTTATTGTCAAGGAGAGGGGTAAAATCAACATATTTGAATTTGAGAGAGTCGTATTGTGTGGGTTGTTTGACTTTATTTCATGCTTAATATAATTCAAAATGTATTTGGTCCACTAAAAATGACCTACCAAAATTCAACGTGATAATCATGCATTTATACTATAGTTTTCTTCAAAGTTTTGGGTACAATTCTTCATTTTTTTTAACATACTATCGTAAGTTTCATTTTCATGGTTTCACCTTACTTCACGATACGCTATTTAATTTATTTCGACTTCACATAATTTTAGTTTTAAAAAAGAATAATACTCGGGATATGATTAAGTTTATCTTTTCTTAATTATGTTATATTATTATTTTTATTTAAATAAATAATAATTAAGTGAATGTGAAGATGATGTACATTATTACTCGTTGATAATTGGTAATTACTAACTAGGAACATACTAATGTATGTCTTCCTCTCTTTTTTTACTCTCTTTTTTTTCTTTTTTAAAACTCATTACGTGATTTAAAACGCCGAAATGAATTTTCTCTTCCTTTTTTTGCAATTTATATGTTTTTTCACTGTTTTATGTTTTTCCTTTTCTATTTTCACCCACAAAAATTACCGGTGCTACTTTTATTCAAAGAGGAGACAGGAAAAACTTTGAAAGTGGAAGGGTGGGGCCCAAATGGGTTGAATGGTCAAAAAGAAAGAAAAGGCAAAAGAGATAAAATAATAAAAAAAAGAAGGAAAAAAAAAAAATACATCACCCAATAACACAGATAACACATAAATGTTTGGGCTAATGTGTTGACTGTCTTCAAAACTACACTACCAAACAAACTGTAAAGGAAGCTCCATCAAACCACTTTGTCCTAATTCCACCTCTCTCCTCTCGTCTTCTGTTCTCTCCTGTCCACCAAAAATCCAAAAATATAACAATTCATGCCCTTCTCCACAAAAATCATGAACCCTCCTCCTCCTTTACTCTTGCCTCCATTTACTGCATCTGTAAGTTCCTCTTCCTTTTGATTTTTCATTTACAGTACTATCTTTCTTATTTTGTTGGGTGGTTTTTATGTGTTCTCTGTCATAAAGTATGTCTTTTTTATGTGTTTTAGTTTCTTGGTTTTTACTCTGCTGTTTTGTATGCATTTGGATCTTGCTCTTTTAGGGTTTTTGCTTTTTGTTCTAATGGATCTTAATTGTCTTTCTTGTTGTTGGGTTTGCTTGATTCCTTTATCATCTCTTTTGCTTTCTTAGGAAATGAGTGTGTGATGAATGTTTCAAAAAAAAAGGTTGGATCTTTGACTTGGTCTGAAGGTGTGTTCTCTCTGTGTTTTGTGACTGTCTAAAATTTGCATTAATTGAAGTGTTGGCTTAGGCCCTACTTGGAACCCAGTTTGCATATGTAAGCTTTTTGCTATTTAATTACCATATCAAGCTCCCTCATGACTTAACATTTAACTGTGTATGCACCATGGTAGTTTTAGATTCATTAAATGAGATGGCTTCATTATGCTAAGCTTAGTTTCTCTTTAAAGATGCATCTAATTTTGGTACTTTAGATCATCTGATTATGGTGTACGTTATGAGTCAGGAGGACACTCTAGTTTTTAACATTTAACAAGTAATATCGGTATGAATGTTCATATCTATTGAAATATTCATTTTGGTAATGATACAATTTGGTGCTATGCAGTTTAATTGCATGTTTCTTGTAAGTTGCATGGATTTTGTTTTAATTTTTTGAAGATTGACATTTGAATTAAACATTATAATGTATTGGTTTGCTGAAAAGATTTACTTTGCAAGTAAACTTCATTTTGCTTATGCTTATGTGTATGCATGTTGATCGTCATATATTCATAAGTTTGCACATGCTTTTTTTTGTCTCGTATAATGGTTAAACTTGATTTTTTGTGTGCAGTTGAGCTACTGAATTTATATTGACTTAGGAACGTGAAGTTGCGAGGGCCTCATAAAGATATTCTCTTTTGAGCAAATGGCTTCTGTTAGTGTTGCACCTACTTCTGGTTTGCGAGATCCAAATGGAAACCTTACTAGTGTTGATAGGCTGCCTGATGAGATGAATGACATGAAAATCAGGGATGACAGGGTAAATCATCCTCCTTCTCTTCATTGCACCACTATCTTCATGGTTATCATTCATTTCTTGTCCTTGTTTCTTGGTTTGAATTTTATTTACATGGATATGTCAAATATTTTATAGGAAATGGAAGCAACTGTGGTTGTTGATGGAACTGGAACTGAGACAGGACATATAATTGTGACAACTATTGGTGGCAAAAATGGCCAGCCAAAGCAGGTAATCTTCAAAAACATTATCCTTATTGTCCTACAGGTTTTTTTTGCGTACTTTTATTTTGCAATGTCATAATTCACCTTAACTTGTTGCAGACAATAAGCTTTATGGCTGAGCGTGTTGTTGGACATGGATCTTTCGGGGTGGTGTTTCAGGTATCTTGTGTTACATCACATTGATGTTCTGTATGCTCCTTATGTAGCGTTTTGGAGAGTTAAACATTGTAGTAGGCGCTAAAATTCCTATTCTCCTTTTTGTGGGTACGTAGGCCAAATGCTTAGAGACTGGTGAAACTGTTGCCATTAAAAAGGTTCTGCAAGATAAGAGATACAAAAATCGGGAGCTGCAGACCATGCGCCTCCTAGACCACCCTAATGTAGTAGCTCTAAAACATTGTTTCTTCTCTACAACTGAAAAAGATGAGCTCTATCTTAACCTGGTACTCGAGTATGTCCCTGAGACTGTCCACCGGGTGATCAAACATTACAACAAAATGACTCAAAGAATGCCATTGATATATGTGAAACTCTATTCTTATCAGGTATGCAATGTAGATGCCTATGTTTTCTTATCTGTTATATACTTTTAGTGGTTACTGAGATGGCCGCTACTTGTCATAAATTTTTCCTTGATTCTAAGCTAATAATCGTTGGCCTACTTGTGACATTGTATTTACAGATTTGTAGAGCTCTTGCATACATCCATAATAGCATTGGAGTGTGCCACAGGGACATAAAGCCTCAAAATTTATTGGTATGTTTCTTTTATTTTCCTTTTCTTTTCGGCCGTGGAATAGGATGTGAAGTTAGCACTTGAACCCAAGGTCTAGTGCCTCGGCTTTGTGGTGGAAAATCAATGAGCTACAGTTTTATTCTTTCGTCTAGGCAACAATTTTTTTGTACTTGTTTTAATTGGACCCTGTATTGAAAACCTATCATATCAGTGCCACATGGCAGAGAGCAGCTAATGACTTCTTCTGTGCTCTTTATTATTTTATGTGGAGTGTACTTTATGTTGCATTTGTACTAATAAGTTTAACTTTCAATTGTAATAGGTCAACCCACATACACATCAGCTGAAACTATGTGACTTTGGAAGCGCGAAAGTTCTGGTATATTCTTGAATTATAACCATTTTTATATTTATTTTTTTGATTTTGTATTGTGGATATCTAATACTTATTGTAACTTTTGTTGATATGGCCAGGTAAAAGGGGAGCCAAACATATCATATATATGTTCTAGATACTATCGAGCACCTGAACTTATATTTGGTGCAACTGAGTACACCACAGCGATTGATATCTGGTCTGCTGGGTGTGTTCTGGCTGAATTACTGCTTGGACAGGTTGGTAACCTCTTGTGCTAGAGTGGTTATCTGCAGTTTAGTTCTTTTAGTTTCAAATTTACCAACTGTATAATGCTCACGACTATTTCCATTGCTCTCAGCCACTCTTTCCTGGTGAAAGCGGAGTAGATCAGCTTGTTGAAATCATAAAGGTAAATTATTCCTTGAAAATAAATTCTTTTTTTAATAATTCATTATGCGATAGAACATCCAAGTTTTACTTCAATTTACTTACAGTTTTCTATGTTTGAATTCAAAAAGGCTTTTTGTCTACATCTAAGATTGGAAACTTTCAGATCTTTTGTTCTCTACTCTTATTCTTCCTTCGTCTGATTTATTGTGATCTATTTGCAGGTTTTGGGTACTCCAACAAGGGAGGAAATTAAGTGCATGAATCCTAACTATACAGAGTTCAAGTTTCCACAAATCAAAGCTCACCCATGGCACAAGGTACTAACATTGTTGCTTCATTGCTGGACCTTCTGTATTTTAGGGATATTACAAAATATTTATTTACTTTTACCTTGTTATAACTGCTAGATTTTCCACAAGCGCATGCCCCCAGAAGCTGTGGACCTCGTCTCAAGACTCTTACAGTATTCTCCAAATCTTCGGAGCACCGCTGTGAGTACCAGTCTTCTAGCTAGCTATTCAAGCAAAAACAACGTCGAATTTTCCTTAACTTTTATGTTGTTTTTCATAACATGCAAGATCTTAGAGATGCTCATGTGAGTATCTAAGCCAATGGCGTATGGTGGAGCCCTTTGCATTCTTAATTGATTGCTCTTTTTGATCAAATATGCCATTTAAGGCATGCCAGTCTCCCTGACCTTATGTCTTCCACAGAGGGTCCCATGTTAGATGCTTTTTTTTAAAAAAAATCTGAATGTTTTACATGAGGCAATTAGGTTTTGTTCTGTATGTTTCACTTTTTGATTATTCTTTCGTTTTTCTAATGCAGCTGGAGGCCTTGATCCATCCTTTCTTTGATGAGCTACGTGATCCAGTGACCCGTTTGCCGAACGGTCGTTTCCTTCCCCCACTATTCAACTTCAAGCCTCATGGTAGATAGTACTAATGGCCCATTATTGATAATTTGTTTTGCAGTCTAATTTTCCTACTGAACTCCCAACTGATGGTTCTGGTTTTGCATCTTTACTTTCTGTGGTCAGAGCTCAAAGGAGTGCCCGCTGAGATGCTCGTGAAGCTGATCCCTGAGCATGCAAGGAAACAGTGCGCGTTCCTTGGGTTGTGATGTTCTTTGTAGCTAGTGTCTCTGCTCCTTGCAGGAATTTTGGGCACATCTGTAGAAAAGTAGCTAGTGTCCATTTGAAGTCGTCAAGTTGAAGCTGTGTCGAAATGTCGAATGATCTATTAGCCCTGTTCATTTATTCCTTTTCTATATATATATTTTTTTTGAAGTTTATGATCACGATCTACTACTACCTCTTTGTAGAGAAGATAAGGAATGCGGATTTAGACTTTGAGGGTATGCTGACCCTTAGTTTTCAGTTAAGACCCGATTGTAACTGTTTATTCAAACAACATCTATTTTATCAAACTAATATATCTTGCTTCATCATTGCTGTGATTTAACGAGAGTCGAGCTCATTCGTGGTTTTCGCTCAGCAGATCCACACGATGCAGCCAGCAGATCAACTGCTTCTGCTCTCAAATGCTCTGTGCAGCTTTTCTTGACCAAGGGTTTTGATAATGTCCATTTAATGATGGAGAGTAGAGTGGTGGACGTTAGAGTCGTTAAAGTAGTGAAAATTAGATGCCTTTCTGGCTAGTAGGTGTGTCACTAAAAGTTGGAAAAAGTTTTTGGCGTTTGTGCGCGGGGAACTTGTAGGGTCATATTGAATCTTCTCTCAAGGGTTAGAAACTGTTGAGCGTGCATCTCAACTATCTTACGATTTCCATTTTAGTGCGTCCAGATGAATCGTCCAAATGTAACGTCACATTCGCAAACTAATATGACATTTGACATAATTGTATGCAAAATCTTTGGATAGACTGTTTTTAGAGATTTTTGATCGTGAAGTCTTCCAATTTTGCTGCGTAATGGAGACATCACAAACCAGTCATGCGCATACTGTAGCTTATGATGCAATGCAGCCGACTTAGCGGCAACATTTTTGCTAAAGGAATGATGGGAGTAGTGGCTCGAGTCGGAAAAGGAAACTATTTACTAATATAATTGAACCGGTTCTTGAGTTCTTTCAGATCAGGTTATAGGTAGTTTTGAATTAGGACATCATTAAATAACACTAAAAAGTTGGTGTAGTTAATGATTATTTTTTATAGTTCGTTTTAATGCCTCTTTTTGTGTCATACTATAGCTAGTCAATCCTTGATCTCTCCATGTATAGATTCTTTTACGCTCTTTCTACTTTCTAGGAATAGATGAAGAGATTAGCGAAATGTTCTAGTGAACCAAGTTTTTGAGAGTTTTCTGGGAAATAAAAGAACAGTCTTTAAACCCACGTTTTGTCAGATTCAGAACCCATCTTTGCCTGATACGCTCATCATTTATCACCGAAAGAAAATCATGGACAAAGTTCAATCAATTAGGTCGGCTACAGGATATGGCTTCCGGTTCACATGAAGTGGTCTGAACGAAAACTTTCCTTCTCCTTCTAGGAAAGAAAAAACAAGATTTTGGCCAGGCATTCACCCTCACATCTCCTCATCATCCTTCACTTTTCTAAGAATGTTCTTCTTCTTCTTTTTCCTTCTTTTTCTTTCTGATCATTTACTCCACGATAGAATTTCCGAAACCAGACCGGACCACTCTCGAAAGTAAGGCTGGTCCTTGGTTGCAACCAACACCCACTTCTAGTTCCTCTATATTTGTCAAATCAAACCTACACAATTTAAGGGATTGAATTTCTTAGAACCGTACATAGATCAAAATGCATCTTAAATGGCCTCCCATTTCTGCAAATGGAGTTACAATTTATTTCTTGTGTTGTAAACTAGTGACCAATTTATGTGCATTCTCACAATTTTAATGTTTAGACGACTCTTTCTACTTATTTTACCCCTCAACTAACATTCGTACTCTAAAAATATCAATTTATAGAAATAATTGATTGGTGTGAGTGGTTTACAACATCACCCTATAAATAAGAGCTCGTTAGTTTAATGAATCAATCATTATATATCACGAAATTACGTGCTAAGAATATTTTACATTTTAATATGTTAACCGAGCGTGAATAAGATTCGTCATATCTCGATTAATAAATTTTATTAACGAGAACTTATTAGTACATCACCATTAGTCTATGTCCTTGATTAATATTAGGACAATTCAAGAACATGCCATGGATCAGGGATGGATACAAGAACCACTTATGCACATGTTTAAATTACGCTGTCTTGAAAGCTTGAAAAGAAACTGCATGTCCCACAAAAACTCAAAATAACCCCCCACTCGTGGTAAAACTCCAAACTGATAATTTTTTTATTTTTTTTATCGATAAGCATCCAAACTGCTAGTTAATTTCAAGTCCATAAGCTTTCCTAGTACTAGAGCTCCATTTCCATGGCGTGATTAATTTAAAACAGATTAGATTATTTCGCTGATTGCAAAACCACTCACCAGCACCAGTATCAACTTTGGAATTCTGCATCAAAACAGGTATGCTTGTCAAAAATTTATGCATTTATATATTATAATATATAAGAATTGCATGACAAAATATGTTTCAAAAATAACTGAATTGGGGAATTTGGGACCAGAGAAAGTGAATGTTATGGGAAGAACATGGGAAGTCGGCTTGTTATTCCTTTTACCTTTTTTCCAGAACAGTCATATGCAGCCTCCACCATTCTCTCTCAAAAAATGAAAAAAAAAAAAAAATCCAACTCCTACATGGAATTGGTCGGTTCCCGCCACCATAACCATTAAAAAAAAAAAAAAAAGCTGTCTTGTAAGGTAAAACTGTTATCTTCCACTATCAATCTCTCTTATTATAAATATGGCAATCCACCCTTTCTGATTCCTGCATGCTTTCCATACCCAAACTTAGTTAAATCCTTGAACAACTTGCTCAGGTGGTCAGTTCTTCAGTTTTTTTCTAACACCCAACTCGTTCAACTTCCTACAACCTGGCTGCTTTGTTCTTTTTGTTTTTGTTGTCAGATAGTCTTTTATTTCATTTGATAACTGCTAAAAGATTGGTAACTGCGAGTTGTTTGTGTCAAAATAATTTTTAAAGTTAGGAGCTTTAATCTATTAGTGACAGTTTCCTCTTTTACTTGCTCTGTTTTCAGACTTGAACTTATTTGAGCTCATCAGGAATGGAATATTCTTCTTCTTCGTCTTCTTCTCCTGTGTCATCACTTTTGTTCTGCTTTTGTTTCATTTGCTTCTTCCTTTGCATCCAAGCTAGATCGCATTATCCCAAGGAACACAAACACAAACGCTCTCACAACAAAAGCTCCACAATTTCATCTCCTCCCCCGCCCGTGCCTGCCCCTGCCAATCCACCTGATCAGGGTACGGTTTTTGATGTGAGAAAATTTGGAGCTGTTGGTGATGGAGTAGCGGACGATACCGAAGCGTTCAAGATGGCATGGGATGCTGCCTGTAATGTTGATTCTGCAACCATTATTGTTCCTAATGGTTTCGAATTCATGATCCAATCCACCATTTTCACAGGTCCTTGTCATGGTGGTTTAGTTTTTCAGGTATTCTTGTACTTATCTCACTCCTGTCAGTTTTTTTCCCCCTTTTTTTGGTGGGTTTTTGACAATTTGTTGAAATACTGTGCTCAATGAAAAGATTGATGGGACTCTTATGACACCTGATGGACCTGAGTCTTGGCCACAGAAGAACAGCAGGAGACAATGGCTTGTTTTCTACAGAATACATGAAATGTCACTGCAAGGAGGTGGGGTAATAGATGGCAGAGGAGAGAAATGGTGGGATCTTCCTTGCAAGCCCCACAAGGTAATCTTGCCCGTTCATAATGTTAAATCATGATTAAATTCTCACCGTAAAAAAAGAAAGTAAATAAAATCCTTAGCGAGGTGTATCGAATCGGTAGTACAGGAGTGTAGGCGGGGCCAAATATCATGTTCCATAGCTATATGCCTGAAATTTATTTATTGTTTGTGCCATTCTGTTATGTTGTTAAATTCCATGGTTAATACTGACTATTTCCTAATGGAACAGGGAATGAATGGAAACACTTCACCTGGACCATGTGACAGTCCAGTAGTAAGTCCTTCTGCACTAACTCTTGTGTTTTAAAATTATTCCACCTTTTTAAGTTAATACATAACTTTTTTGTTTTTCTGATGCAGGCCATAAGATTCTTTATGAGCTCAAACCTGAGTGTTTATGGAATCAAGGTCAAGAATAGCCCTCAATTCAACATCAGATTCGACAGCTGCAGTAATGTTCGCGTCGAATCGATTCATATCATTGCGCCTGCCTCAAGCCCCAACACTGATGGAATCCACATTGAGAATACCAACAATGTTGAAATACATAACTCAGTAATATCCAATGGTATAAAATCAAACAAAAACTCCATAATTGGATAGCATACTGAAGAAATAAAACAATGTTTTGATCATCAATTAAATGACTGTTAACAGGTGACGATTGTGTATCGATCGGGTCAGGATGTTACGATGTAGACGTAAAGAACGTAACTTGTGGACCTAGTCACGGTATCAGGTACCTCAGCTACAAATTTCCTGAACATTTCTTTCTAGTATTATGTCCATGACTCTATAGTTCTGTTAAAATGTACTTTTTTCTTTCTGCTCAGCATCGGAAGTCTAGGCAATCATAATTCTCGAGCCTGCGTATCGAACATCACAGTTAGAGATTCAGTGATAAGAGCATCAGACAATGGGGTTCGGATCAAGACATGGCAGGGAGGATTCGGAGTAGTGATGGGAATCAAATTCAGCAACATTCACATGGACAATGTTCGGAACCCGATCATAATCGATCAGTTCTATTGCCTAAGCAAGCGCTGCTCCAACCAAACCTCAGCTGTTTCTGTCCATGACATTATATACCAAAACATAAAAGGAACATACAATATTCGAAGCCCGCCGATGCATTTCGCCTGCAGCGATTCAGTTCCTTGCACCAACTTAACATTATCGAATATCGAGCTTGTTCCTGCTCAAGGAAGCTTTGTGCGGAACCCATTTTGTTGGAATGCGTACGGAGAGTTGGAAAGCATGGCCGTTCCTCAGGTTTCTTGCTTGAATGGAGGCATTCCTAGACCAATTCTGAATAATGACATGGAGTACTGTTGACCAACTGATCATTAATTTGTGTTAGAAGCAATTGATTTTAAGCTCAGTTCGTGTGTGTGTGTGGTGTATAGATAGATAATTGAGAAGAGAAACCATGGATGTTTTTATCATGGTAACTCTAATTATGTAACGACTGTTGTGGAGTGTAGTATTTTAATCTCCTCCCTATAATATGTATACCGATCTTCTAGTTGAATTGTGTTCACTTTGCAACAAGCGAACAGGTAATTAATACACATACAAGAATTTAAACCAATGGCTTCTTAATTAAGTATCGACATCGTCGAACTACTCGTACCAAGAGGCAGTTGTTATGTGGTAGCCGTCGAAAGAAGCACTTGGACAATAGGTGGTGGTGGTGGTGGTGGTGTATTCTGCGGGACAACTTTTCAGTATCGGTTCTGCACGCGCAGGAGAAAGGGATCCTCCTTTCTTTCTGTGCGCAAGCTAAGCTAAACTCCAAATTCCAATTCCCACTCAACAAATTCAACTTTTCGATCACTTTCAATTTCATGGTAGTGCATAAAATGCACGAAAAGGGGACAGGAAAATTGATTTCTCTGTAATTTTGGACTCATTATTTTTGGATCAAACATTTTATAAAGTGATAAGATTAAACAATTTACCACAAAAAAAAAATTTAACCGAAGGATTGTTTTGATAACCATAAATCATAGTTTCTATGTAAAGGCAATGAAATGAAGGTGCTTATTGTCTGTGTGTTACATAGGTGGGGAAAAGTATATAGGATAGGAGGAGGATTGCAATAACAAAAAGTAGTTTTCTCTCTCTCTCTCTTTCATTCTGTTATGTGTTGCGCCAAACATACTTATTGTAAAATTTTATGATACCAACCACATATTAAAAATGAATAAATCAATAACTACTTTTTTTGATTAAATCAAACTATATAATATAATCATCGGTCAACATTCACTTTACATCGTTACATAACTCACTCTCTTTCAAATTCTATAGGTTATAAAATATAAATGGTTATTAAAAGATCTAAATTAAAATAATGATGAAATAATGATGTAAAATATTAAAATTAATGGGCAAGAAACTCTTGAAATTTCATGATATGAGTTATAAATATAATTGCAATAATATTTGATTTGATATTTGCCACTTGTATGAAGGATGACACTAATTTGTGAGGGTTTTAAAATTTTAGATGATTTCTTCTCTAACTTTCACACAAACTAATGTAGGTGTTTTATATGTTCCTTCGAGCCGAAAATTATTCTCATCTAAATATCCTCGAATCACTCAATTACATATAAAAGACTAGTGGATGTTAATTACCTGGAAAAAACGAAAATAGTTAACATAAAGGGAAGGAACCTAACGCACTATCATGCTATCTCGGATCTCAACAGTACAGCTACTGGGGAAGCTGTGGATTGATTAAAGGTCACTCACTAATATAGATTGCTTGGACTTATGTCGGTAGAGAGAGTTAATACGATGGAGAGGTTGGGACCTATGATAAACGGAGGGTTTCGGGCGGCCATGTCGGCCTTTTTCTAACAGTCGCTCCGCAATTATTCGTTTTTTTTTTTCTTGAGAAAAATAAAAAGTAGTGGATCAAAATCAAAACGGGTGCAAGAGATCCAAAAACGAATGGTCCAAGTCCAAGTCCAACAGTTGCGAGGAAGACACACCCATGCCAGGCTGCCACTGCCATAAGACTGGGCCTCAAGTTAATACGTTTGGGCCCAACACCTTCGACGGGCATTCTCACGCCCAAAGGCCCAAGTCCTTAATTTTTATTTTATCTTATCAGTTACCACCAATGAGCATTTGACTCGTCATCAACATGGGCAGATCCGAATTCATAATTATGGGTTGGGCTACCAAATCCAATTACTAGCGATGACAATAAAGTTATAAACTAAATAAATGCGAGAGTGCTCGTACAGTTTGGATCCGGAAATTACTCCATATTTAACTACAAAAAAGAAAGGAACTTACTCAAGTTTTTATCATAGGTCCTTACTTGCACCCGATATTTAAACTTTCCGATATTTAAACTTTAGAAAGCAAGGTAAAAGTACAAAGCATACGAGATGAGAATATGGGTAATGAACACTTTTTTATTATTAATTATCAATTTTTGTTTCTCGGAATGTTTTTTCAACTGAGACTAATCTTGTTAGAATTTTATCGAACTTTCAAAAAATGGTGAGTGGTGACTCTCTAAGCATGATTTTCTTCCTTCCCGGAATTTAAACTCAAAATTTTGATTAAAAATGAACAAATTTATTAGAACTTAACTACTACCGATGATGATTTTTATTATTCTTTTTTTAATACACTTCTTTTTTTCATCTCTTTCAGAAATTAATAAATTAATAATGCGTCATTCGATAATGCGTCACATTTTTTGTCATGACGTAGATGAAGATTTCCTAATACACATCATTCGTCTGCCCTGCGAATTTCCTGAATTGCCACTGCCTTTTAGTCTTTGGATTTTGAGCTTAGTGGACTTCGAGGCTGTTTGGGAGTATGAGTTGGATACCCAACCCAGCATTTCCAGACTAAAATGACAAGAATTGTGTAAAAGATCCAAAAAATTGGCATTTTTGGGTGACCAACCCAGCAAAACAGGGGTTTAGCCTTCTCTCTTCTTTTTTTTTTTTTTTTTTCATTTCATTTTAATTTTTTTATTTTATATAACCAACAAAATAAATTAAAAACTACCACAATAAAATCTTTATTTCAAGATAAGTAATTCTAAATCCATTTTTCCTATTTTTATTAATTTTTTAAAAATTAGTTTTATGTCCTTTATGGTCATTTTACCAAACACTTCAGGTATTTTACAGCTATTTTAATTTTTTTTACCAAACAGCACACTCCGTTTCCCAAAAGTCATTTTCCTACTCAGCTTTTACTCACAGAATTTTTTCCCACCGAACCGGAACGCCAAACAGACCCTTAATCGGAAGTTTCGTTTTGGTCAAACAACTTATAATTATTTTCCCCCCAATTTGCTTGAAAAAGAAGAAGAATAGCAATGGCTTCCATATGATTCACGATGAACAAAACAGGTTGGTAAGGTCATAATTATATTCATTTTTTTAATTTTAATTTTTAATGTGGTGAAATATGTGTTTAAAACAAGTTTATGAAAATTTTAGTTGATTCTTAATTTTCTCTAATTAAAAGCAACTACTCTCGTATTTTATTTTATTTAAAAAAAGAGCAATTAGAAATATTAAAAATTATATATATAACTTGTCAATTCATATATTATTAATTTATATTACATACTCTTTCAAAAAAATGTATATGTCGTACTTTAAAAAAATTATATTTGGGAGAGTTATAATTTTTAGAGGTTCAGCGTAACTCGAACTATATATAATATCAATTGAGAAAAAAATTGAGAAAAAAATTAACGTAATTTTTAAATAAAAAAATAGAGAATGAAAATGGAAGTACTTAAGTGTGAGTGAAAAATAATTAAAAATGGTTGACGAAGACATTAAAAAAACATATTTCCTGAGAAGCTAAGGTCAGCACTCAGCAGACGAATGCTTTCCAGTTTCCAGAGAATAACTGCGGAAATTGATATACTGGCTGTCCTTTTCTATATACTCCCTCTATTCATAATTAATAGACGCGTGTACTGTAGACACGTATTTTGAGAAAGTCGAACGATTCACTATTTGACCCCAAAAAATTCGTACTTTTTTTCTAACGTACGTTAATCCTTGACGTATGTCCGAAAAAAAATTCAGAATTTTTTGGGGTAAAATAGTGAATTGTTCGATTTACTCGAGACGCGTGTCTACAGTACACGCGTCTATTAATTATGGACAGAGAGGGAGTATAAACAAACACCTATGTGGTCTCATAGAGAATAGGTACACTGCATTAAAAAAAATTATATAGATTGTAAAATTCTACTTTAACTCTTATCGTTTAAAATTATATAATATAAACTTTATCAATTTTTTAAAATTACAATTTTAACTTCTTAAATAGTTAAATAATTTAAAAATATATATAAATTATAGAAAAAGTGTAACGTTCACTTCACTATAAAGAAATGGAGAAAAGTAATAAGATTTTTTTAACATTTTTTTAAAAGGAAACAATTCAAAACAAATTGTCAAAATTTCAATATTTTTTTTCCATTTTCAACTTTTTTATTTGAATTATTTAAAATATTATAAAAGTTAAAATTGCAACTTTTAAAAAATTATAAAATTTATATTGTACATTTTTAAACTATGAGTAAAATTGGAACATTTGTAAATTATAGGGTTTTGTATGTAGTTTTTCCTAGATTATGGACAGTAAGGCCCCGTTTACCTCACAGTTTTTTGAAAACTGAACTTTTTTTTCAAAAATGCGTTTACTTCGCGCTATTTTCGTTTCTGTTTTTGAAATAAAAAATTTCAGAATAAAAACTCGTGTAAATATTCGATTTGAAAATTTCTAAATCAATTCTCAAATATCATGTTAAATTTTACAACTTTGACTCAAATAAGTGGCGACACTCATCATTATTATAACAATAACTATAGTGATGGATCCCACCACGAAATAGAAGGGCGTTAAAAAAACTACTAATGGTAGTTCCTACTCCCTCTGTCCTTCAATGTTTGTCTTCCTCGCATCCCAATATTCAGTAGGAAATGCATATCGAGGAGGCCGGATGGGGCACTATTTGACCCCAAAAAAATTCGAATTTTTTTGTGAACGTACGTTAATCCTTAACGTACTTCCCAGAAAAAATTAGGGATAAAATTGTCTCAAATAGTGAGTCTACCGACCGTTTTAAGATACGTGTCGAAACAGTAAAAGTAAAAGCTAAAACGACCAACATTGAAGGACGGAGGGAGTATTATTTATCTTGAGTGTAAAATAATCTTAAAATGTGATATGATATACTTTAATGTATACAGTCTACATGAATGAAAATAATAGTTAATTGAAACGTCACGTATCCGTCAAAATTGAAGCTATGAAAAAACCACTCAATTAGTATGTAGATTTACCAACTTTTTTATTTTTTTAAAATAAATAAATAATGTGGACTAGAGACGACTGAGACTAATACAATTATAGAATGATTGAAATTGAAATCAATGGAGAATATGTAAAAAGAGTAAGAGGGTACATTTGTCAACCAAACCATTGACGTTGCTTCTTCTCCTTTTTTGTGAAATTTAATAATCCCTCTGCTACAAATTAAATGACTTCATCGCATTCTAATATTCAATAGGTTTAACACTAAAAATACAAATAAAATGAACAGTAAAAACAAATTCCCCGGAGGGAGGATTGTATACTTAATTTAAGGAGAATAAAACCGGAAAAAAAATCATAAAATGGTGTGGACCGTTAAGAGCTTAAAAACAAGGGAGAAAGAGGGAGGAAACATCATAGAAATTGCCGGGGCGGCGGGGCCGTCCAGTGTCATCATATAATTGTTCTTCTGTTTCTTTTTTTCTTCCTCCTTTCTTTTTTTTTCTCTCTGCAAATTTACTAGAGCATACCGACACCAGAAAGGGAGACAGATATGGAGCAGCAGCAGCAGAAGGGAAAGAAGAGGAAATTAGCGTGGGAAGAAGATGATGATGAGATGAAGGAGGAGGAAAAAATGGAGAAGTTCTTTGCCATCATACGCAGCATTCAAGAGACGCGTGACCAACTCCTCATGATGAACGGTTCACATCATCATCATCGTGCAATGAAGGAGACCAAGGTTAGTATTAATGGAGATGATCAAGAAAAGATGCAGATACAGCAGGTGAGTAGGACTACTGCTTGGAAACCTTCATTTCAACCGGAAGATTTCATGAAAGAGAGTGGTATTGGTGGTACTAAAAATGCTACCTTCCTTGTCACACTAGCAGACCCTTCCGATCAAGGAAAAAACGGTGGTGGTGGTGGTACTGCCGATGCAAAAGAAAAGAATCAAGAAAGCTTAGACCTCAACCTTTCGCTTTAACTGATTATTTGTTTAATTAGCTGCCTGTCCATATATTTATATATTTAATAATTACTAAAGAAGGCAGGTATTCAATAAGTATGCACCTTCTTCATTTTTATTTATTTATTTATTAGTAGGCATCTTAATTTTTTTGTTTTACTTCAGTTCAGAATGTTAAATATGCATGTGTACCCATTTATCCATCAGAAGCAATATTGAAGAAAAAAAAAAGTTATTATTAAACTTCTTTTTAATTCTTTTTTTTTGTCTGGGTGATTTTTAGTTCCATTAATCGCATCTGGCTCTTCTAATTTTTCCTTGAACATGACCAGTCGTGTTCAAAAAATCTGAACCGTTCAATAAAATTGGACGGATGAGATTAAAGATTCAACTAATTAATAAGTTGACTATTTGTTGAATTTTATTGACTCGTCAATTCATTAATGACTTGAATTTTTAATCTCATCCGTCCAATTTTATTGAACGATTCAAATTCTTTTAACATAACTGATCATATTTAAGAGAAAATTAGAGAAGCTCAATCCTTTTTAATTAGTCATTCGTTCGCACATAGATCTCCATATTCCGAAACAAGAGAAAAAAAATGAAAGCAACAATTATTGGTCTAATTTAATGTCCATATTCCGAAACAAGAGAAAAAAAAATGAAAGCAACAATTATTGGTCTAATTTAGTATAGTGATTTTAATAGTACGATTTACTAGTCTTGGTCATACCTTATATTGTGACGACTGACGAGTGCTATCCAACAATGAAGCTCGAGTTTCAAGGACTAACAACTTCATGATAGAGAGATGATGACATAGACTCATAGTAGTACTCCGTATTAGGTAAGATTACTCAATATCTTTTGATAGAAACTTACTGCAGTAATGGGCCAAGCATCTATTTAATAATTTAATAATTTATTTATTTTTGAAGAGGCCCAACCCAAGCCTTAGGCTTGGCAGGAGATGGGCCTTGGTGATCGGCGAACAAAAGGGTTTGAACTTAAACCAGAGTTTCTAATGGGTCCACGTCCACCCAGTGATAAATAATAAAGTGCACAAAAGAGTTAACCAGTATATATGAGTTGGGAGTACCCGATTCGGTGGGTTGAGTACAAATGGAAATTGGAATAGTCCCTCTGACAAGAAAGAAGAAGAAAAAAACCTTTTTTCAAAATCTTAATTCAAAGTTCTTGCGTCAAAGAAAAGGAAAAGAAAAACCATTGAGCTGACCAAAAATAGCACTTGCTAACCATAAGGCAGCAATGGACCAAGCTCCACTTTTTTTTCCAAGAACTTTTTTCAGTTTTAAGCCAAAATCGGTTGGTTCATGAAGGAGTGTGAACTTATTATCCATAATCCAATATAAAATGGGTTGGATGAGACGGGTTTAAAATTAGTACCCCTAGCCGTTATCGTCGTTTAAAACCATGGATAGACTTCACACTTCACAGGCTGTGAAACCAAGGTCAAAAGGGATATGGTCAACAATAAAATAAATGATTAATGACACAAGGAGAGAAACGCAAGGCGGCCCCCTCGATACGACGTCATTCCATCGACGTCATCGTTAGACTTAGATCTGATGGCAATTGACAAGTTCCTCCTCTCCTCACCTCACCTCTGTACGTTTTTATTCTTTTCTATACTTTACAGCTTTACATTCGTTTCGCTCGCATGACGTCATACACCCTGACGACAGCCACGAGTTGCCTGGTGCATTTGACGTCTATTATACCCATCACTAGAAACTTCCACCTAATACGTCCGAAGGGCATTTTCGTCCTTCCGCGTACAAACCCGTTTTAGTCCACCCACCTACAAATTGCCAAACTTGGAAGAAAGAAAAATATCGGAACAACGAGAGAGAACGAGAAAGTTGTGTTTGTGTTGAATACACTCTCATGTTTAGTATAAATATAAAAAATATACTGTCCTTGTTTCTTATCATTCCTTGTGATGAATTAAATAAATATTAAAGATGGAAAATGGGAGATCGGCTGGTACTGATCATCATGATCAGGATCAAGAAGAAGAGCAGAAGATGGAGCAGTTCTTTGCCTTGATTAGGAAGTTTCAAGAGGCGCGTAATAGAAGAAGAATAGAATTATTGGAAGAGAAAGAGCAGCAGCAGCAGCAGAAGAAGAAAAAGATGAAGAGGTCGACGATTAAGGAAGATGATCATGATCAGAAATCGAGGAGTTGGGTTCCTTGCTTCGAATTGGAAGATTTCTCGCAAGAAATTCAGTTCAAAAATCCACCTCCTCTTTTCTTCCCTACTAGTAATGGCAGCTCTTGTGCCCAGAAAAATGATCTCCACAAGAAACAAGATCAAGATCAGGAAGATGATGGTTTAACCCTCAAGCTCGCGCTTTAGTTAATTAGTGTCCTCTACTTTTTTCTAACTCTTTTAATTACTTATCTGAGTAATGGGTTCTTTTCTTTTATGGGTTTTATAAGTTAATGCAGTGGAATTAATATGAATGATATATGCTGATTGCAACCTAAATTGATAGTAATAGTGTTATGCTGTGTTATTTCTTGTTTTTGGTCTTGAATTACAGTTCTGACGATATGAAAAAAATAATTTAATTATTCAAAGTTTGAACTTTGAATCCTCGGCTGCAGCTTACCAAAAAGTTCTTGGTCTGCCATTCTCAAAGCAATTCTGAGCGTTGCACAGTTAAAAGGACTAGAGAGCGTGTTAAACACAAAACAAAACAAAACAAAACGATGGCTTTGTCTACCAGTCTAACGACAAGGACCGGCGGTTCGGCAATTTCGTGTAATGATCTCTTCTTCCTTTGCTGGCATGCGTATGTTCATATTCTTCTCCAATACTCCCTCCCATTTTTTATAATTATTTTTTTAACTGTAATTATATATATCAACATAATCATTAATTTTGATTACAAGTGTACTCCTTTTAATATATTAATTATTTTATTTTAAATTTACCAATTCAAAATTAATTTACTTTAAATTAATTGGTTTGGATTTTATAAATCATAAAAAAGATAAAAATTATAATTAAAAATATCAATTAATTTTTTAGAAAATATAAATACGACAACTAATTATAATTATATTTTTTTAAACTAAAATGTACAACTATAAATATATAATGATTTTCTTGGTTAAAGAAACAAAACACAAATGTTCTGTCAACAAATTCATGGAGTAATTTGATGCCAAATATGTTCAACTGGGCCATCAATCCAACCATGGTTTGTCTTTGGTTGAATTGAGTCCAAGCCAACCGAGGTAATAATGGCGTTCCGGCGAAAAAGAGTAAGAAGAAAAAATAATGGCGTTAGGTTCAACTATTAAAACTTTTGAATGTTGACTATTTTGGATTCGAGTCGGATAAGATCCTGAAAGAGTGGTGAAATTATTTTTTTTAAATTTTAATACAATTATATACCCAGTGCTTGAAGTTGAGATATTTAGTTAAACTAAAACAACTCTATATCGGTTGTTGTTGGTAAAATAAGGAAGAAGTATATGAGACGATGGATTAGTTGCAACTATATTGGTTGTGTGATTAATGAGGTGCAACTCATGTTTTCATTACCATATATATAGTTGGCAATTGAAAAGGAAAAAGAAAAAGATACTCGTCAGATCTGGGTTATCTAATTTTTCTTTGAATATGACCAGTCATGTTAGAAAAATTTAAACCGTTCAATAAAATTGGAGCATAAGATTAAAAATTTAAATAATTAATGAGTTGAGAAAGTGTATATATTAGAGGCTACCGCTCTCACATCACATCACATGTCGCTAATGATGCAACTAAGCTGATAGCTTTGGCAGGTGAAGCTGGAAGGGGGGAGGTGGGCCGGTTACATTTGAGGTAAGCTAGCAGTCCACGTTGTGAAGATTTGGAAGTGACAATTTCTTCAAAACAGTAATGGGCTGAAATCAATGGCCCAGTAAATTTATCCTGCAGGCCCATTGGATTTGCTTTCTAACCAAAATAAAAATATAAAAATGGTGAACTGGCCTTTTGCCCCGTAAGATTTTCTTCAGGATAGTTTTACCTTCTTCTTATTCTTTTCTCAAAAAGATAAACTGTTAATTAGCGATGCTATAAAACTAGTACTATATGAAGAGTAAGTTAAAAATTGAGACTATTTAGCGGTTCCTCAAATTTGTGAACACTCAAGCTGTATAAGTAAACATGGTGAGACATAAAATCAGCAGTAAAGTTAAATTTTCGTTGGACCAACTCATGCCGGATAGAATTAATGAGCCCCTCACTGTTTTTGGTTTCTCACTCTATCACGTATACCGATTACCGAGACATGAAAATATGAATTGAGACAGCATTCCATTTAATTGTTTTGTAGATGGTGCATTTGCCCATTGTTTTTGGCCTTAGGTAGGCTCGCACATGATGGATAAAACCATGACCAAGAAGCCGAACGATGAAGTAAGAGACGAAGAGCATCTAACAGCTGTGTCATTTCCTTTCTTTCAACGAATTTGCAATGGAGTGAAAATCTTTAGTAACTTCCATAAAATATATATAGGGTAATATAATTTTAAAACTTGCAACATTAATTTTAAATATAATTTTCTAAAAATTATAATTTTAGCTCATCTTAACCCTCTTTCTTCCTCTTTCTTCGGGATACTTTCTTCATTTCCAATTAAGGGTCTAATCTAACCCTATCTCTTTCAAATGACAAAACCATCACCATCACCATCAAAAACCAATCACCAAAACCAATCAATCACACAACGGGAAAGATCTTTACCATACCGTCCATATTCTCACGCCCCGCATAAGTGGAGCCCGCTAATGTACCGAGGGTGTACGCATATGGTTTGGTGAAATGGGCCAAGGAATTCACGGAAAGCACGCGGCGTAAAATGTGAACGCCGAGAGAGGTTTATCAAACAAGTTTGAAAAGGCTTGAAGAATCCGGAAGCTTCCAGAAGAACCTAACACATTGTGGAGATATGTGTTAAATCTTCCAGGAAGATTGTAAAAAGGTTCTAGAAGGGGAGATATGTGTGGAGCCTTCTAGAAGTTTTATAGAATGTGGTAGATGTGTAGAGAATTTTAGAATAGTTCTAAATACTTAATCTCCACCACTGAATCAAAATGATTCTAGCTGTCCATTAAGGAGGTGATTGTGTATAAATAGGGGTGAAATCTCACTTGTACATTCAGCCAAGTTCTTAATAAGCAAAATGTAGAGCAAATTAAGTCTTTTGTGCAACATAGCATTCTTCTCCAAACTATCTTGTGTGTTTTCCTTTCTAAGTTCTTCTTGTGCTAACATTGTTTTAAACTTTGTAGCTTTGGTGGTTAGGCTAACTTAGCAAGCTAAAGAGCGAGTTAGCTAGTTAGGTGTCGCACGGATTAATCGCTGCCCAAAATACTCATCCCGTGACAACATGATCTGACCACGTTACGATATCGACTTCATTGACCTCACCCTCCAAAACTACGTCAAGCACTGTAACACAGCAACTGCAACGTACATACATTTGTCAGATTTTTTTTCTTTAAAAAAAGAGAAAAGTAAAATTGAACTAATTGACGTATATAATAGAAATATACGAGTTTGATTGCAGTAAAAAATATTCATAGTGGAGGGTATAAAAATTATTAAAATGAATAATTATATATCCTTTACTTGAACTAATTTAGAATACATGAAAAAAATATAAAATTCTATAAATGTATCCGATTGAATTTTTTTTACAAAAATAAAGACTAAATTAATTATCTACAAATTTAATTATAAATTTGTTACGAATATGAGACTTGAATTAATCAATTAGGGTTTGATTAGAAAAAATTTATGCCCAAGGACTAAACTAATCATCAAATATATGATTAAAAAAAAACTAAAAACTATCATCAAATAAAAGCTCAAAAGGAACATGGGCACTATTGATTACTTATTTTTATTATAGAATTTTAATTCATGGCGTTTAAACATACAAATTACTGTAACAAATAGTATTGGTGGCGGTGGCGCCGGCCATGTTTCTGCTGATAATCTCCCCCGACGTATAGCATGATGCAATAAGCAAGCGGCGATTTTTTTTATGAAAAATACCCATGTAAGTCCAATACCTTGGTTGTTGTGGGGAAGTTTTCATAAGGTTAAATTGGTCATCAAAATGTCTCTTGTTTCTTGTTATATCTTCTTGGTAATTGGGCATTCAAATCAAACACCACACTCTGCTATTATTGATGAAGAGAAAGAACATGGAAGCGGAAAGAAAGGAGGGGGAGAAACCCATTGATGGTGATGAGAATGAAGGAGAAGAAGAGAGGATGAATGCTTTCTATAGTTTGGTGAGAAATTTCAGAGATGCCCATGATCAGTTCTTTATCACTGGATCAAGCATATCAAGAGAGAAGAGAAAAGAACAAGAGATGCAACAACCAACTTCATCAACTTGGATCCCATCTTTCACATTGGAAGATTTTGCACATGATGAGCAACTGATCAAATCCTTCATCCCTCTTTCTACTTCATCTAACAAACAAGAACAAGGACAACCACAACTCAAAACAGACCAAAGACCAGAAGATTTAGATCTCAACCTTTCACTTTGATTGGTAATTATTTTACATTTCTTTTTAATGTTCCAAATTTAATGAAATAATAATCCACATTGAAACTTTTCTAAGTTATGGTACATTGTCATTTTGTACACTTCCCTTGTTGCTGTTCAAATCCACATGTAATTGGTTGAGTGCTTATCATGATTTTGTCTCATGACCCAATTAGAATTTTGTCACAACCAGATCAAATATGAACCGTTCAATTAGGGTGAGTGGGTGCGCTAACTTTATGGTGGCGATGCAAAGCTAAAACAACATAGTTTCCGCCAGTACGACATTTTGTTTTCAACAATCTTCAATGTCTCCTGAATGTTGCGGGACTTCTCTAACTTTAACTTACATCTCGTATTCGATCATCGGAATGGAATTACATTGTGATAACTATCTACTTTCAGGTACCTACAAACAATGCTCGGAAGATAATAGTCTCTCGGTTCTAGTCACGGGAGGATAAACCGGACTAAATACCAGGTTAAAGATATACCCAGGAACAGTGAAAAAAAGAAGAAAAAAAAACTGTTTTAGTTTCAGCCAAAATGATGCATTAGCACACACGTGGTTAATTATGGCCAACTCCTTTATCCAATCGTTGGCTCATAGGATCCCAGTTCTTTTGTTCTTAAGTTGCTTTCACAACAGGAAATGATGTCAAGCAACCTATCCTTTTTGTTTTTGGACTAAATTATAAGTTAAACCTCAAGCATCCTGTTTTCTTTTGGAATGTATCATCTAGCTTTAACATACAGGGACAGAGATATTAAGAATGATTAGAAAGGGACCTAAGATTACACGATGAGAGATGTGGAAGACATCATCTTTGCTCTTGCCCACTTAACATTCATCTTTGTGATTGATAGTGTAGAGTAGGAACCCAGGTGGTGGTGGTAGGTCTTCTCCTATTCGATGAAGGATTTTGACCACTTCTTTTGTTTCATTGTACTATTGTAAAGTCTATCTTTTTTTAAAATGGATTTTGTACTCCAAACTTCATTCTTGCATGCTTTTTCCTATTGAGGAGTTGACCCTTCTGATGTTTTCTTGTGAATCGAGAATCCTGAAAAACATATACTACACTCCTGAACAAGGTGTTAGGTCCCAGCTTTTGATAGTGATGATTCCGTCCAGGTCCCTCAAAGTTTTCCTATAACCCTTGTTTCATTTATAGTTTCATGTGATGTCGTGTACGCAATAAAGTGGAAAATACGTATTTCATCATCATAGCCGATACTAGAACTCCCATTTTGTTGATGTTATACACAATTTGATAAAATCTACGTTCTTCTTTGATACTCAAGATGGTCTTGTTCTGTAGTTTACCTATATAGGCTTGTTTTAAGTTTAACCTCATCTATATCTTCGCGACGATTGTGCTATTAGTTGAACAATTCCCAGTTGGTTTTAAACTCAGGATTGTTCTGTTTCTACTGTAATATGTGTAGCTAACAATGTGTTTTGTAACAGATTTCGATCCCAAGAAGAGCAACCTCCTTCTTGGAATCAAATCGAATCGAAACAAAAAATATCGCTCTGACAAGAACTGCAATGTACAATAGTATTCTTGTTACACCAGCGTCAGCTAATCCATTGTCATGTTACAATCTGCTCTGAGGGAGAAGAGCATAAAATGGATATTTTACAATAATTCCTACCAAAATAGCACACTGAAACGAAACATTAGGGAGGCACAGGCCATCCTATAGCTCCTTAAACAAAAGTTACACAATCCTTTTGGCTATGAAGTTGAACTGGATGGACTCTTCCCCAGATTGGATAGTTTCACTTCTCCTATCAATGGACTTTTCCCACCCAACTTGGGACTTCTCTCCCCTCGTAGCTCACTCAGTCGAGGACTAGGTGTGTACAAGACCCTCGGGCTCTGAAGGCCTTTAGGATCATGTACAGGTGTTGTAGTGGAACTGCTGATTTTAGGACTGCTTGTGTGCCTAAATTCTCCTCGGCTTCGGGTGATAACCTCATCCAAAATCTCTGCATCCCCTGCAGCAGCAGCCCCTGCACCGAGCTCTGTCTCCTAGAAACATGATGATGGAAGGAAATTATGGAAAAAATCTTCAGTTTGAGTAGTTAGGGTAGATTTTAGTTTGTGCTGGGTAGGAATATCTTACTGTTGCAAGATCATATGGCAAAGCTGGTGCCTCTTCATACTCTGCCGCATCCAAGTCCGAAAGGTGTACACCTTTGAAAAACTTAGGAAGCACATATTGTCTTACCGGAACCAAAAGCATGATCATCAACGGGAACATAACGCCAGCGATTGGAACCCAGGTAAGACCAAAACATATGAGCAAGTAAGTTGTTTGGAAAATGGTGAAAACTGCAATTGATTTGAAAGGCACTGTTTCGACGAAAGTTGCATGATACTCTTCAAGGACCCTGCAAGAAAGAGTGAATTTTTTTAGACATGAGAACAAAAAACCTATGTACGTGACAGATAGATCAGTTTGGATTAATGGCTTTGAGTTAGTACTTGTATCTTCTGCTTGGAGCAGTGAAAAGCAAGAGTATTCTTTCCCAGAATTGGTTTCCAGGTAAACTTTCGATAGCCATGAAGGCAAAGTAACCCCAAAGAACTGAGGTAGGGATCATTTTGAGGAATGGCATGGCTGCAACACATCCTCCAACCATTGTGGCTTGGAGTAAGTTACTGACACGCTGTTCTTTAACCTCAACTGGCAACATATCATCAATCTCCTTCTCGATGTCAAATGTTGTCTCATCGATTGGGGCGTCGATATGACCTGTACATGTAGCTGCTTGGATCGTTGATTCCTTGAACTCCTTTAGACCCTGCTCAAGACATTTAAGTTTGTTCACATTTCAAAATCATGAAATTCATGCGATACATTAGTATTAATTGCTTGATACTTGGTAAGAAATATGTGTACTTCGGATTGCTGTTGGTAGATCAAAGGTGTCTGCATTTGTCTATAGGCTTCTTGCATGTTTCCATACAATTTTCCCAGGCTGGCATTCTTTTTGATACTGTCGTGGGTGATAAACGGCCTAGAGGGGGGGTGAATAGGCAAATAAAATCTTAACACAAAGAGTAAGGAATTAAGAGTGCGGAAATAGAAAGTAAAAACACAAGGAGTTATAGTGGTTCCAATTCCTCAATGAATTGTACTCCACTACCTAAGAGCTTCACCCTTAGGATTTTGAATAACGAACACTTCGTTATTTACCTTGAGTTTTTACGGGTTCAACTCAAACCTTACACCTTGGTTTTTGCGGGCTCAACCAATAAACCTTACACCTTGGTTTTTGCGGGCTCAACCAATAAACCTTACAAGTGATTTTTCCGGGCTCAATCACAACCTATCACAATCAATAAACTTGACAAGAGAATTGGGAAATGGCAACACAAATTGGTGTACAAATAAACTATGTATGATTTAATAATCAACACCAATAAATGAACAATATTACCTCAAGAAGAAAGCGATCCAAACTCGAATTGAAAGACGCAAGAATGGTTGAAAACCGATATGTGAAGCTTGCGTTGTAAAACTTTGATTAAGAGAGTTTGTAAATGTAATTTGTATATGTGGAACTTGTAAATGCTTTCTTGTTTGTAAAAATTGTTGTTCTTACAAACTCATATTAGATGAGTATTTATAAGAGCCAAAAACTAGCCGTTATGAATTTGAAAAAACTAGCCGTTATGTATTTAATACCAAATACTAGCCGTTATGTATTTAATACAAAAATACTAGCCGTTATGTATTAAATACAAAAATACTTATTTTTAAATCTTTTGACACTTTCTCTTGAGGTATTATCGAACATAAATCAAGTGCTAATTAGAAACATACTTACACGTTTAATTTGCTCTAATATACACTTGATTCTTCGAGCTTGCGATAATTGATTCGTTGCTTCTTTTTGTTGTCTCGTCGCAAACTACAAATACTTTAACTTAAAATTGCGTTAGTATATTAATTAATTTGTGTGTCCTTAATTCATCAAAACAAGATTTAATGAGCCCTTGGGCCAACAATCTCCCCCTTTTTGATGATGACAACAACAAATTAATTTTAGACAATATGAATGTGCAATTTTGAATTAAATCTCAAAGTAGAAGAATTACTCCCCCTATATCTTTGCTGAAATGCTCCCCCTATCGATTTGCTACCAAATTGATCATATCAATTTGATTATGGAGCCTCAATGCTCCCCCTACATAAAAGCGTTAGTGCACATGGAGCATAGCAAAGAATCAAAATTGCTCCCACATATTTTCTCCCCCTTTGTCATTAACAAAAAGGGAAAACAACATCAAAATATTTCTACCAATTAATTAAGGTAAGGAAAATATTTAAGGAGCAAGCATAATGTAAATAGTACTTCATAAATTTTTACAACAATTATCCAATTCAAAAATTATTACACACCATAAATGCAAAGAAGTTAAAGAGTATTAAACATGAAATGGATTTCTGACAACGTAATCTCTCGTTTAGAATTTTTTTTTTAATTTTTTTTTTAATTTTTTTTTTTATGGCTAACACACTTTGAAAGAGAAAAAAATTGAAAATCTGAATTTTTTTAGTGTTTTTGCCGAAGGTTTCATGGTTACCCTCATGGGTGAGTTCATGCCCATGACCCTGAAATTTTATAGGAGAACGAAGAGTTTATGGTCACGCTCATGGGTGAGCTCATGCCCATATGACGTTCTTTTCCATCAATTTTGAAGTACGAAATAGTTCATGGGTAGCATCATGGTTTAATACAGCAAACCATCTGCTCAACTATGAGACCAGTTTTTCAGCAATTTGAATTTCAAAATGCATTTTTCTTTAATCAAAACTTCCACAAAATACCTTTATACAATTAATCAAAGCCTCATAATCTAATGTAAAATTAATTTCAACCCATTTCTTAATAATCAATCATAAATAAATCATATATATCATATCATATTGCCAAATATTAGAAAGGAAGTGTCCGATTTTACCAATATCAAAGCTAGATATCAAGAGAAAGATAGAGAGAGGATAATTAAATTCTTACTCAAATGGATAGCAAATACCAATTTCATGTCTTAGTTCCACAAAACGTTCTTTGGCAAGAGCTTTGGTAAAAATGTCTGCAAGCTGATTGTTAGTACCAACAAATTCAAGCATAATGTCCCCTTTAGCCAAATGATCACGAATAAAATGATGTTTTATATCAATGTGCTTGGTTCGTGAGTGGCAAATAGGATTCTTGGTCAAATTAATAGCACTTAGATTATCACAAAAGATAGGAATTTTACAAAACTTAAGATCAAAATCTTCTAAGGTTTGTTTCATCCATAAAATTTGAGAAACACAAGATCCGGCAGCAATATATTCAGCTTCCGTAGTAGAAATAGCTACCGAATTTTGTTTCTTACTTGACCAAGAAACCATAGCTTGTCCTAAAAATTGACATGTACCACTAGTGCTTTTCCTATCGGTTTTAGAACCGGCAAAATCTGAATCGGTATAGCCAATTAAATCAATGCTAGACCCTTTAGGGTACCAAAGACCTAATTTAGAAGTACCTTTCAAATATTTGAAAATTCTTTTCAAAGCAAGCAAGTGAGACTCTTTAGGACAAGATTGAAAACGAGCAAATAGACAAACACTAAACATTATATCCGGTCTACTTGCCGTTAAATATAAGAGACTTCCGATCATACCTCGATATAGAGTCATATCTACATCTTTACCATTTTCATCTTTGTCGAGGTTGACGGATGGACTAATGGGAATAGGACTCTCCTTGACATCTTTGTATCCATATTTGTTTAGGAGATCCTTGATGTATTTTGCTTGATTGAGAAAGATACCTTCTTTAGATTGTCGAATTTGGAGTCCAAGAAAGAATGTCAATTCTCCCATCATGCTCATTTCGAACTCACTATGCATACATTTCTCAAACTCCTTGCACAAAGAATCATTAGTAGAACCAAATATGATATCATCAACGTAAATTTGCACAATTAACATATTATTACCATCATGTTTAGTGAAGAGTGTAGAATCAATTTTTCCCATTTTAAAACCATTTTTCAATAAAAATTGACTCAAACGATCATACCAAGCTCTAGGAGCTTGTTTAAGACCATATAAAGCCTTTTCCAATTTAAAAACATGGTTAGGAAATTTAGGATCTTCAAAACCGGGAGGTTGTTTTACATACACTTCTTCCATGATGTAACCATTCAAAAATGCACTTTTAACATCCATTTGAAATAAGCTTATGTTTTTAAAACATGCAAATGCTAATAACATGCGAATTGATTCAAGTCTAGCAACCGGGGCAAATGTTTCATCAAAATCAATACCTTCTTGTTGATTGTACCCTTGGGCCACCAATCTAGCTTTATTTCTAATAACATTTCCCGATTCATCAAGTTTGTTTCGAAAAACCCACTTGGTGCCAATGATAGTATGGTTGCTGGGCCTAGGAACTAATTTCCAAACACAATTACGCTCAAATTGATTTAGTTCCTCTTGCATGGCAATCATCCAATATTCATCATGTGAGGCATCATCAAATTTCTTAGGTTCAAATTGACAAACAAATGCATGATGATCATTCAAATTTCTAAGAGAAGAGCGAGTAGCAATACCTTTGCTATGGATATTACCTATGATTTGCTCTTGTGGATGTGCTTCCATGATTTTCCAAGGTTTGGAGCTTGAGGGGCCTTGATCATTTTGATTTACTACATCATTTGTATTCTCAAGCACCTCTTCCTCCAGCTCTTTCTCCTCTTGAATTTCTAGAGTATCTAGTGAAGGAGGATTGACTTGAGGGCTTCCAAAATCTTCTTCTACATCACTATCTATCTCTTTCACACTTTCAAAAGGATTAGATTCATCAAAAGCAATATGCATGGATTCTTCTACAACTAGAGTTCTTTTATTATAAACTCTATATGCTTTGCTAGTAGTAGAATAACCAAGAAAAATACCTTCATCCGACTTTGCATCAAATTTGCCCAAATTATCTTTGATGTTAAGAATAAAACATTTACATCCAAAGACTCTAAAGTATGCAATGGTGGGTTTCTTATCATGCCATAATTCGAAAGGAGTTTTATTAAGCAAAGGTCGAATTAGAACACGATTTAAAACATGACATGCGGTTGCAACGGCTTCGGCCCAAAAACGTTTTGGTGTATTATGCTCATTTAAAAGAGTTCTAGCCGTTTCTTGCAATGTTCTATTTTTCCTCTCAACTACCCCATTTTGTTGAGGAGTGCGAGGACATGAAAAATTATGAAAAATACCATTTTCATTGCAAAAATCTTGAAACATGCCATTTTCAAATTCACCACCATGATCACTTCTAATTCTCAAAATTTTGGAACCTTGTTCATTTTGAATACGTTTGCAAAGTTGTTTGAATGTTTCACATGCATCATTCTTATGAGCCAAGAAGATAACCCAAGTAAATCTAGAAAAATCATCCACAATGACAAAAACATAACTCTTACCTCCAACACTTACCGTCCTCATAGGGCCAAATAGGTCAAGATGTAGGAGTTGTAGTGGCCTTGAAGTTGAAACGGATTTGATCGGTTTGAAGGAGCTCTTAATTTGCTTCCCATATTGACATGCATTGCACAAACCATCCTTCTCAAACTTCATCTTAGGTAAGCCTCTCACAAGCTCTTTCCTAGAAAGCTTTGCAATATTTTCCATACCTACATGCACAAGTCTTCTATGCCAAATAGATGAATTATCAACAAAAGCACTTAAGCATGTATGATCATCATTAGGAATATCATTTAAATCAATCATATATATATTCCCAACTCGATTACCCATGAAAATTAAATCACGTGAGAAAATATTTCTTACCTCACAATGAGTGGAAGTAAAAATCACAATTAAATCTTTATCACACAATTGACTAATGCTCAATAAATTAAATTTCAAACCATGCACAAATAAAACATGTTCAATAGAAGGAGAATGACCAACTTTACCGATGCCCGAAATTTTACGTTTAAGGTTGTCTCCGAATCGGACATTCCCTTTATCTTCTTCCTTCAAATGGGTGAATTTCTTCATATCACCCGTCATGTGCCTCGAACACCCGCTATCCAAGTACCATTTATTTGCATGGGGTTTTCGGCACATCTACAAAACCAATTAGTTAGTTCTAGGAACCCAAACTTGTTTGGGTCCTTTCTTAGCAAATGCACTTCTTTGTGCCCACATTTGTTTTGCATAAACATCATCTCTACGAATATAGCAAAAGTAAGACAAATGACCATTTCTCTTGCAATAGCTACATTTGTATAAAGGTCTATCATGTGAGTGATTAGAGGAGCTAGCATTGTTATAATTTTTAGCCTTAACAAAAGTAGTTTTAGCCTTGCTTATGCTAGTAGAATTATTAAAACCAATACCACTTCTATCACTTCTAATCTTTTGATCCTTTAAACAATCTTGTTGAGTTTTAGCACTTTGAATGAATTTAGCTAAAGTAGCTTCAAGAACATTAATCTTTTCATTCAAAAGAGCTATTTCTTTACTAGAGTTTGCACACATTTTACAAATAGCATTTTCATTTTTGAGTTTAGTGCATGCATCTTCAAGTAATTTGTTTTCACTAGTTAACCCTTTGTTTAGCTCTTCTAGCCCACTAATGTCATTTTTGAGGTTATCTAGTTCCTTAGCCATTTTAGCATTTTTTCTACACATATCTTGAAATTGTGTACCAAGATCATTAAAAGCATTTTGCAATTCATCAAAAGAATAATCATTTTCACTTACCGAATCATTGTCGCTATCTTCCTTAGCCATGAGGGAGAATTCGGTTTCTTCATCGGAAGAGTCATCTTCATTTGCAAGGAAGCATATGTTGGATATCTCTTCTTCTTCTTCCGATTGGGATTGAGTGCTTTCTTCTTCACTCTCATCATCATCCCAAGTTGTGGCTTTTAGAGCTTTCTTCAGATATCTACGGGAATTTTTCCCATCCTTAGAACCTCTTTTCTCAAACTTTTTCTTCTTTTCAAGGTTGGGACATTCACTCTTGACATGCCCTGGCTTTTCACATCCAAAACAAACAACACTATCATTTTTAAACTTAGATTTAGAAGTGTTAGAATGCTCACCTTGATACCTTTGCTTCTTCTCATTGTTGTGCCAAAATTTCTTGAAGTTTCTAGCAAAAAGGGCCAAGGACTCAATGTCTTCTTCATTCCCTTGAGCCTTGCTAACAAATGCTACATTGTTGCTCTTTACTTTTTGCACTTCCGGTTCACCCATATTGAGTTTGTACTCAAATGCCGTAAGAGAGCCAACAAGTTGAGAGAAGGTAGGTTTCTTTTCTAGCTCATCAAAAATAGAAGTCTTGGCATTCCAAGAGTTAGGTAAAATGCTAAGGAGTTTTCTTACCATCTCCTCATCACTAGGAGTCCAACCAAGAGTTCCCATAGTATTACAAATGTTTTGAATCCTAGTGCTTAAATCATAAATGGTCTCACCACTTTTCATACCTAGTAGTTCATATTCACGTTTGAGTGTGTTGAGCCTAATTGTTCTCACTTGAGGAGTACCTTCATGAGCTGTCTCCAAAGTCTCCCAAACATCTTTGGACAATTTGCAAGCACTAACACGATTAAATTCGTTTTGAGAAATTGAACAAAATAAAGCATACCTTGCCTTGTCTTCACTTTGTTTTCTTGCAATTGATCCGGCTGACCACTTATCAAAAGGAAGAGGTTTTGTTGATCCATCTTCAGCCGGTGGTTCCATGGGAGTTGCAAATCCATGTAACACACAATCTAGCATGATTTGATCTTGTCCTCCTAGGAAGGCTATCATCTTTGTCTTCCATTGTAAGTAGTTGTTTCCATCAAGAAATGGTGCACGGTTGAGAGCACAATATAATCCCTCTTGAGCCATTTGATCTTTTACTTGAGGTGATTAAACCTACAAAACAAGTACCTTGCTCCGCTACCAATTGATAAACGGCCTAGAGGGGGGGTGAATAGGCAAATAAAATCTTAACACAAAGAGTAAGGAATTAAGAGTGCGGAAATAGAAAGTAAAAACACAAGGAGTTATAGTGGTTCCAATTCCTCAATGAATTGTACTCCACTACCTAAGAGCTTCACCCTTAGGATTTTGAATAACGAACACTTCGTTATTTACCTTGAGTTTTTACGGGTTCAACTCAAACCTTACACCTTGGTTTTTGCGGGCTCAACCAATAAACCTTACACCTTGGTTTTTGCGGGCTCAACCAATAAACCTTACAAGTGATTTTTCCGGGCTCAATCACAACCTATCACAATCAATAAACTTGACAAGAGAATTGGGAAATGGCAACACAAATTGGTGTACAAATAAACTATGTATGATTTAATAATCAACACCAATAAATGAACAATATTACCTCAAGAAGAAAGCGATCCAAACTCGAATTGAAAGACGCAAGAATGGTTGAAAACCGATATGTGAAGCTTGCGTTGTAAAACTTTGATTAAGAGAGTTTGTAAATGTAATTTGTATATGTGGAACTTGTAAATGCTTTCTTGTTTGTAAAAATTGTTGTTCTTACAAACTCATATTAGATGAGTATTTATAAGAGCCAAAAACTAGCCGTTATGAATTTGAAAAAACTAGCCGTTATGTATTTAATACCAAATACTAGCCGTTATGTATTTAATACAAAAATACTAGCCGTTATGTATTAAATACAAAAATACTTATTTTTAAATCTTTTGACACTTTCTCTTGAGGTATTATCGAACATAAATCAAGTGCTAATTAGAAACATACTTACACGTTTAATTTGCTCTAATATACACTTGATTCTTCGAGCTTGCGATAATTGATTCGTTGCTTCTTTTTGTTGTCTCGTCGCAAACTACAAATACTTTAACTTAAAATTGCGTTAGTATATTAATTAATTTGTGTGTCCTTAATTCATCAAAACAAGATTTAATGAGCCCTTGGGCCAACAGTGGGCAGTTGCAACGAGTCGATTGCGAAGCAACTGCATAAACCAATAGAAATGCTGAATTATATCCATAGACTTGGTACTATTCTACACCATAAACCAGCTTAGTGGTCTAAAACATATTGTTACCTGGTGTTTAAGTGTAGCCAAGCTCTTCGTATGCATTGGGGATTGCGGGATGACTCCATTTGAAGGAGGAATTCCAAGAAGACCACACATTAAGGTCTAACATGGAGAAGAACGAATGTCAAGACCTTAAATTGGAAAATGTCACTAGAATGGGACTAGATAGATGTGAACATATTACCAAGAACCCTACAAGAAGCAAGTCATAGTGGTAAGAAGATGGTTTTCTGAGATTGAACTCTTTCTGCTGAGCAAGTTGCGACGCGACACTATGGTCGAAATAGTAAAGAACTGCAATCATTGTGGCAGGAACGAAAGCTCCAATTATGTAGAAGATGGGAACATTGAGCATGTCCTGTCACATAATTAAGTTAATTAATTACTAACAGTCATCATTATGGCACTAATAATTAGAAGTGTTAATTAAAAAATAAGAACATACTTTAATGACAGTCCAGTTCTCATAAGCACCAGGTGACCATGGATTTGGGCTGAAAAGACGGCGAGGGATCCCTTTAGGAACATCTCCGGCTGGGATGTAGGAAACGGCTGTCCAAACAAGGACCATGAGGGGGACACCATAGTCTGCTATCAAACTCCTTAGCCAACCTGTCAAAGATACTTTAAGTTTCGTTTAAGGGATCCTAATCAAAGCAGATGAAGGTTCTTGAGATTTTCTTGTTTTAAAAAAGAATGAATTTTTTCTTAAATTACATACCGGACCCGTATCGCCAATATCTCGCCTTTCGGCTTTTCAATGCAGTGAAAAGAAGGCCAAATGACAGAACCAATGCAAACATCCCATTTGCAAACCTCCATGAAGGGATGAACTCTGTCAGTTTCGGATCTCCTCGCTCCGGAATGCGAAATTCTTCCACAATTCCCTGAAATTTAACATCAACCATGATCAGAATTTGTTGAAGTATGCACAGTTGCTTTATACTCTAAAATACTGTAAAATGTATAAAGTTAAATGTACAGATATTTTGTATTTTGTATTCTGTATATATGTGGTGTTAGGTGGTTGCTGGTATAGAAAAGTATGGGCTGCATTGAATAAGTGCAGCAGTAGTTGCTGCATAATTGCTCTATATACAGAGCTCCTGTAATGTTTTTATTAAGAGTAGAAATATAAAAAACAAGTCCAGATTTTGCAGAATAACACGCCACTCAAAACCAACCGAATTGTATACTAGATAGATAATTAAACATATTTTTAGAAAGAACTTTACTTTGACAGCTTGTTGCATGAAGAGCATTGCTATGAGCAGACCAAATAGCTCCCCTGCCACTCGGGTAAACCTGTTAATAATGGAGCAAGCTCCTAGGATGGTGAGCAGGAACAACAAGAGCGCCGTCCAAACACATACCCTGCAGCAAAATTGGGTATAAAGATTATGTAAAAATGTTTGCTTAATTATATATACTTGTTGGCCAATCTTGAGAAATTGAGAAAGAATTCAATACCATCCAGACCAAGCTAGGAATAATTCTCTGCCCAAATCTGTTCTTTCCTTGGCAAAATTGAACATAAATGTGTACATTATAACAGTAGGCTCTGCAACTCCTAATATCAACAGTGGTTGACCTCCAATTATGGAATGTATGATACCACAAACAGCAGTGGATGCTAATGTTTGAACTGCTGTCAGGACTCCATCTACAAATTACATATTGCACACAATTTTCAATTTCTATGCAAAATTCCATGCCCTTTTTTAATTTCCTTTTAAAAATACAGAAAGAAATGAAAAGTAAAGAGAAGTGTATTGCTGTGGGGTGGAAAAAGTGCATTATTTGGACAAGCACATTCAAATTAAATAAATGTTGTTGATCAATTTGAATTATACCAGTGCTTCTCTCTAGTTGTTCACCGAATGAGATGACAGGAATTGCAGATGCAAAGAAAATGTAAGTGGTGGGAGCCAAAATCCTGAAAAGAACATAAACAGAGTCTCCAAATTATAAAAGCACACATTTTTTACCAAGAAATGGAACGACCCAAGAATTGAAAAATGAAGAATCGTGAATTAAATTATAAACTTACCTGAAGCCAGCTCTAAATCCTCCAGTCCAATCCTGCTTGTAGCATGCCAATCTTCCATTAAGGTCATTCTTAATTCCCCGAAATGGGACGAAAGTCTCCTCCATGTTAATTAAGCAATATATATAGTTGAAGAAAATCAATCCAAGAAAAGAAAGAAGTCTGCTTTTTTTTCTTGTTTGTTAAAGAGGACAGTGATCAGTGATTGTCTTAGCGACAACTGTTTGGTTGAGGAATGAGGGATGTGTTTCCCATGGAGGAAAACTGGTAAAAGATATATAAACTTTACATAGCTTTGGAAATGATTGCAATGGCTTCAGAAGGAATTGAGTAAAAATGACGAGGAGTAATATAGATTTTTTAAAAGAAAGAATGAAAGAAACTTTTGTTAGGTGCAAAGGTAAAGTGTTTGGATTCTGGAATTTGAGGGAGGAGGAAAGGAAAGCTCCACATTTATAGTAATTTGATTGATGATGAAGAGTTGGAGGGAGGGAGGGAGGGAGTGAGGTAGATTTTCTGTGCTGAGAGTGAAAAAAGTGTTTGGGCATGGGGGTTCAATCTCCGGCAACCAATCTTTATTTGCATGCTTTGCATCCTATATATGATTTAGCCACGTAAGCTTCAGATTGTAGAAGGGCCCATTTGGAGGATTGGAAGGTGACAATAGTTGATTTCTATTATTCACTCTACAGATTACGTCCAGTTAAGTTAAAATCCATAATCTTGTTGGTCGATCCATCCTAAAATTCTCGATGATACTGCAAGTGCAAGTAGTTGACCTTTTTGTTCCGTCCGACAAAGTTTGCTAATTCGACGGCTTCCATTTAATTATTTGAGACATTGTCAAATTCAGCTCTACTTGCGCGTGGAGTAGAGTAGTTGATTGATGTCATTATTTACGCTCTTTGCCTTTGGGATTGCAATTCATGCTTCTGTTTTCGTCATTAGATTATTATTGATCATAAATTTGCCGCGTTAATGCTTCGTTGTATATACAATTTGTTGTGGTGATCGATCAAGAGGCAGTAGGAAGCTTTGCTAGCCCACTATCTATTCATTCATTAACAGCAAGATTATTGATTTCCCTTCCAAATATTGTCGTCGTCATTTTTTCAAGAGGCAGTGGGAAGCTTTACCAACCCTTTTATGTTTTCCTTCCTTCGTACCATCATTCAGTCTAGAGACACTTTTGCTTGTATTTAGAAACTCAGAGAATGTTTCGCCACCTTGTGTCGTGTTATGGATGCAAAGGCTTATCAAGGATTCGGCATTCAAAGTTGTGAGATCTAAATATTTTAATTCTCTTTTGTTTATTCTTGCATTCATTTATTTTTAATAGTTTAATCTAGATCGTTATAGGATTGTTATGATTGATCGCCATACCATGATTTAAACGATGGTTTACTAATTAACCATGATTGATCGCCATAAGAATTTGGCAGGCGTCCAGATCTAGAAGAGAGCACCGTACTTTCATGTAACATATATTAGTATATATACTATAATTAATTAATACAAGTACCGAGTACGTAGTTGTAGCATATATAATACTCTCACCTTTTTTTTATTAAAGGTCGTTTACTGTTTGGGCATGCATATTAAGGAAGTCAGATGACTCATTATTTCAGACAATTTTACCCCTTATTTTTTTTCGTAAGAATTTTTTTGGAAGCAAATAGTGAATCATTCGGTTTTTTTAATATGCGTGCCCAAACAGTATACGACGGAAGGAGTACAGAATTACAGATACATGACATTCACATTTATCCTCTATTATTTTAATTATTTGTAACATTTTCTTGATTTAGCCGCACCTCCTGAACCCGCAACAGCGGCCTCTATATGTGTATCCTATTATGCATGTTCTTTCTCCAATTACTGATATGGAGTTAGAATTCTTTACATTTTCTTTATTTTTGTTGTTGTTTACAAAGACTCGATCTCGTAATCTATTAATTAACTCTTCAAATTAGCCCACGTTACTGTCTTTTTTCAGAAGTAACCTAGATTCACTTTCTACCTTTTTCCATTGAATATTACTAATTGATAACAATGACAAGTGCCATTGCTGTTTTTTTTAATATTTCCTGGCCCTGAGTTTGTTAGATTCAACGTTGAAAAACTGTTCATGACAGATGGATACATTTTGTCTAGCGTTGAAAAATGCATAGAACAATCGTTGCATACGAATCGTTTTGTCTAGCGCAAGACCTTTTTTTTTAACGTTTTTTTTCCTTCTTTGTATTGCTAATAATTAAAATTAATTTGTGCACGCATTTTATCGTAATAATAATTAATAACATAACTAATAAATGAAATTTGTGAGGTAATGTACTACCATCGGTCCAAAAAAGCATGTCCATCATTTTCAATCTCAGCCATTGACTTAATGGTGGGTTCCATATTCAATCATGTACTTAACTTTTTTTTTTTTACAAATATGCAATTTGTTTCGAGTATAGTCCCATCTAACTTGCAATTATTGCATTGCACCATCATACCCCCTTCTTTTTTTCTTTTGGATTTATTGCTAGAAAGATTGTTACAAGCCTAGACTAGCATTCCTTTCTTGCAAGTCCCATCGATTCCATTATGCTCTGTAGATTGTAGGAATGACAAGGAGCAACGACACAAGACATGGTCCATAACAAGATAGGACCAGGATAATTAAGTAGTTGTTAACGTTGTCTTTAAAGCCCAATTTGACATATAATCAGGTTCTAACAACACATAACACCTAAAAGTGTTAGTGACTAAGCACTTGTTAAGGTATTGTGGTTTAATTAGAGATAATTGACTTCTAATAATCTCTTAAAGTTTGTCCCTTTGGACCGATTTTCAGCTTATGAAAAAAAATTATTTACATTAAAAAATTATAACCTAAAGGTCAAAAAGTGTATCCTGTTTACTTGTCATGAGGGTAGTTGGGTGGAATTGAGAAATGGAAGCATTATTTTACAGATTAGATTCTAGGATTAATTTGTTTTTGCCTTTAACAGATGGTATAGAAAAAAAATTGCTTCTTCCACTCACGAATCCTTAAAAAAATTAATAATGTAATCAGTACTCCAAAGCTGCTTTTGTGGAGTAAAGAGACCATATTGAAATGCCACCAAAATTAACAAAATTGTCACACAGACCACACGAGTTTATATTTCGGTAGTACTTTTTTATAATATAAGAATTATTAGATTTTGAGTTCGACTCTTTAAACTTACCAGAACTTCTCGATGTGCATTCTAGGTGTCGAATATCGAGCCGATAAGATACTCGTTGCAACCGCACGATTAGCTGCTTCAGTGTAGTGAACTCCGTCCCAAACTATAGACTTCGAAACATTGTTACAAATGCTGTAACCAGGCTGGCCGCACGTAGCTTTTACATTGTAATTATTTGGGGGGCCGCCATACCCACAACAAGCCATGAAAGGAGCTTCGAAATCTTAAAGAAACAATAGGAATTAAATTGGTTACATGAATCATTGAACGGAGGACAAAACTAAAGCAGAGTGTTTTCAAATTAATAATGTATGTACCATGTTTTTTATATTTGGAGAAGAGATTGTATTTGATGGTGTATATGTCAACATATACGATAGTTGCGTCTTTCAAGGGTGTTCCTATTTCTTTAGATATGTTGCGTAGCCCTGTATTGAAGGCTTTCGCAACATCATTGTGCACGCGCAGACACCCAATTTTGTCGAGATCACTTTCTGTATGAGGGTGTAACGCAAGCTCTTTGGGCGCACAACCTAACGGACCAGTGTTGTGTATCCAAAATTTTCTGCCACCATATTGATATATGTTCTGCATTTGGCGAAATAGCCAGAACTGATGTTTTAAGCTTCGATTACGGGTAACGAGACAGAACTGTGAACAAAAAGAAAGAAAGGAAGCTTACTTGGATGGCTAATTTGATTTCTGCAAGAATAGAGGGGATTTTTTCAAGAACCGGTCCAAATGTTAAGTTTGATGCGTATAGGGCAACTAGCAGATCGTTCTGTCCAATGTCAATCATGTAAAGCGCACTTCGGAATCCATCTTCATCAATGTAATTTCCTGATCCTATGTAGAGTTTTTGATTTGACCCGTTATTTTTTTTCCTTTACATAAATAGGAATGTGAATAAGAAGATTCAAATTTTTGACTTTTTATTTCCATAAATATAATTTTTACAGTAGTAGCTGCGCATACCGATTGATAGGAGTTCGAGCGAGCGGTTCTTGAAACGGATGAACTGTCGGACTTGAACATCTAGTGCAAAAGGGACAAACTGTGGTAGAGTGGTAGCCCCAGATACAGCAAAGTTTACTCCGCTTGTGAAATTTGGCGATAGAGAGTCCAAGTAGGGACTCAAATAACCCAATTTCAAGTGCTCGCCTAATTACATATATAATTGCGATGCTAATTAGAAGCAAGAAAATAAAGTTTAAGATGAATAAACAAGAAAATAAATCCAAGAAAAACCATTTTTTAAATTTAATTATTTCACAAGTTTGTATGCACAAAATTATAGTACCAAAATAGTCACACCAATCACCTGCTGATATCTTAGCAAAAACGAGCATGAAACTTAGCAAGAATGTAAATGGCAAGAAAAATGGAGCACAAGATAAGTGATTACTAACAGAGAAAATCGAGCACGAGACGTCCGTTGCCCAGGCGGCCGGTGCCTCTATGAAAGAAGGTTATGCCATGAGGGAGGCCGATGGGAAGTCCTGCCCCTGCAAGGATTCCGCCCGTATCAGAATTCGAATCTCCGAAGTTTATGAGGAGAGGCCTAACCTCTCCACCTCTGCATTCATAAACGGCAGAGATAGCAAAGAACAATATCCATATGATCATGCATACATGGAATCTGAAGTGATCACTACTAGATCCTCTATCACCCATTTCCTTGATTTTTCCGTCCCTTTGGATAATACAAACATTTAAGCAGTAACCTGACCTGACAATAACTACGTGATAAAAATACTTTTAAAATAAGACAATTAATTTGACCAAATAAAATAAATATTCTATCAGATTAATCTGCTAGCATTGACTTTCTGTCTGTTTGTATTGATCAATCCAGTTTAGAAGTCAAACTAATGAGATGACTATACTATAGTATACTCCAATTGCGCCTGTCAATGCTATTTCTTCACATGGCATGGCATTACGAACTGAATCAGAAATACAGATATGTACTGTATTAACAATATAGTACTATGTACTTATACTGAAAAACCAAGTCCGAACCCTGCAAGCCCATGGTACTGTTTCAACCGCTTCTCTCGCTTCCTCTTTTGAGGCCCAAGCCCATGAAACTTGCGTGAGAAATCTTTGCACGCTTCTTCTGGTGTCATCTTCCTTCCATGCTCGTCTACCTATCAATCCTGATCTCCTTTCCTTCGTACAACAACTCCTTTGTGGTATCTTCAAATCCAGACCCGTCCCTGTTCTTTTTCTTTGTGCCATTGTCTCATCGGCGTTCCACATTGTCGTTGCTCGGTTTTAGCGTCCCACGATCTCGTAGCAGATTCTGTTGGGAAAAAATCACCTTTCCCGCCCAGGATCGAACAAACAAAAATACAGAACAGCAAAAATAAACAACACACAGAATTTACGTGGAAAACCTCCAACGAGGAAAAACCACGGGCCAACTCCGAACAATCTTTCACTAATAATAAATTATTAGGTTTACAATCAAGAAAAATAAATACCCTCACTGATTTATTTTTCTCTCAATCACACAAGAAAAATACTCTCTATTTTTCTCTCACGGGATACTCAACCGTGATCCCTCTCTCAATTCTCTCAATTGCTCTCTCTGCTGCAATTACTCTCAATTGATACTCTTGATCTCATTCCTACGCATGCCTAAATATAGGCAATGTCAACAAATGAAAAAGGAAAAACAACATGATCACACACCATGTGATCATTTGACCATGTGAAATCCAACTTGGATTTCCTTTCAATCAACGTGGCTTCTTCCTTCCACTTTTTCCTTTCCATTATTCACATCACATGCACCAACCAACCTTTCCATCTTTTTCTTTCTTTATTGCCACTTTCCAGCACAACCTTTCCTTACAAATAATGCATGTTTCACCCTTTATGCATTTTCAACATTTTCTTTTTCTTTTTTCCACGTTGCCTTCTCATTGTTTTTGCAAGACAACCTTTCCACCATTGAGCTGGACACCAACAGATTCAGGGCACCCGATACTCCCTTGCCGACCTCAATTTCACTGAGTAAAATTACATCTGCAAACGGCTTAACCATTTTGATCCGTTCGAATTCTTTAATATTCGGACCACGATTGGCGGATTGATCACCTTGTTCCGTTCCTTATTTTGGGTAAGGAGGAAGGATTAATTGGATAATTTGTTACATACGAGTAGTAAAGTATATAGAAAGAAGGAAGGAAAAATAAAAAATTCAGGACCAAATAGAGAATATAATTTGAAATCATTGTCACTAAAAAATTGTTTAGGGACAAAACTAAAAATGAGGAAAGAAACTACTTGAAGACAACGAAGATAATTAAATTAATTTAGGAACTAATTTGAAAAAAAGGTCGTTATCTCAAAACTTTCAGTTGCCGTTTGGCGTTTGGCATTCAAGTCCTACTTGGAAAATAACTTCCCCCAAAGTCAAAATCCATGCTTGGGTATTTGGTAAACACCAAAACTCATTTCCATAAAATGACTTTTAACGAAAGTCATTTCAAGGCAAGGCCAATTGGCCTTGCTTCCCACTGGAGCAAAATGCCCCAGTGGCCAACGTAAAGGCCTTCTCTCTCCTTTTATTTTTTTTTTCAATTTCATTTTAATTTTTTTACCTACCTCAAGATAAATAATTCTAAATACATTTTTCCTATTTTTATTAATTTTTTAAAAATGAATTTTATACCCTTTATGGTCATTTTACATCCAAATCATAAACAAACCCTCAGTGGTGGACCAGAAAGAGAATGAAAATTGTTTAGGAACTAGTTTGAAAATGGACTGATGTTAAAAATAGAATTTAATGCGGTGAGCGTGGATCGAACACGCGACCTTCAGATCTTCAGTCTGACGCTCTCCCAACTGAGCTATCCCCGCTGACTGCTGATGTATCTCTGTTACATATTACATACAGTTTATACAGTTTCAGCATCTTGTGGATGTGACACCGTGGCATGTATAAGTATAAAAAAACGAGATCCAGACTGTTAGATCAACACGTCGAGAGATCATGTACATTAAAAAAAGTCGAGAGAAGCAATCATCATTTCAGATAAACGGAATAAGTTCTCCATTCTTGATAAAATGTTCAAAGACTGAAGAAAAAAAAGGTTTAAACTTTAAAGGGTTTTGTTGGTGCTTTTGAGGTAAAAGATTGTAAGATGCTTTATTTATAGAATATGGCAAAAAGTTACACAAGACATGAAATCCCATCCATTGTAGCTCCCTGCCACGCTGAACACATCTGCCACACTATTTGCTTCCCTAACACAAATAGCTCGTGTCTCGCAATTAGAGCTCCATCTGCGAATCCATTCTGAGCTTGCAAGAAGATACAGTCTCCGAATATGGAAAGTCATTCACTATTGCCTTCGTTCATAACGAAACTTGCTGCAGGATTACCAAAAAGATTCCAGACCATTCTATGTTTCTGTTATTACAAACAACTCTGTTCCTCTCTAACCACATGCTCTACAAAGCTGCAAAACACATTAAAGCCCAGAAATAATTTCTTGTCTCTCTCATTTGCACTGTTGCCAATAGAAAACACAGGGTTTTATCTCATAGTATTCTGCAAAATTGGAATCATTATGCCAGTACTCAGTACAAGATTCTTGGTTTCAAGTTCATGTTCCAATTTGGAGTTAAAGTCACATAACAGAGGAATTTAATTTAGCAGACTACAAGTGAATTTGCCGTCAGTTAAAGCTAGCTTCCCAGCTTTGATGACGGCATCTAAGGGTAGAGGCACATAACTCCGAGAAGGGCCATAGAAATGAGGGAAGCTGTTGATACCATGCACAACTTCATATATCAATCCATCCCCAAGCTGCAACCAAAGCACAGAAGAAAAACTCTTACGTCAGTAAAGATGACAATGAATAAGAAGAAAACAAAGTTTTGGCAATATTTATCTGTGAAGCCACCTTTAGTTCCATTAAGTGCTAAAATATGCAGTAACCAACTTTACCTAGCAGTATGAAATTCCATCTAAACATCCAACCAACAAACTAGGCTCATTTGCTAACATCTTTCACACTAAAGGGGATGGTGCCACATTTAAATCCCTGCTGGCACCCCACAAAACATCTTACTCGCTCACAAAATAGCACAACCATGTGAATTTGGGGGTAAAAGTACACTTCCATAACCACTAACTTTCGTCCTAGCACTGAACTGTGATTTTCATTCTAAATATCCCCTATTCTCACGTTGATAGTTTTGTTTTTCAAGTCATTGCAGTACTGCACACCCTTGTGAGATTTCACCGGCATATTTGGTATTATTATCTATCAAGAAGTAGTAGCTTACATGACCTAAAATGGAAATTTCATGTGGAAAAATGCAGAAGTATAATGTAATTTTTGGTGAACCTATCTCGCATTCCGTAGTATTTTCACGCATAACCATCTGGAACATTTTTGCATCCATAATTAAAAGTTAAAACCCAACCAACATGACAGGGACACCAGAACTGCGTACCAATAAATTCAAAGAAAGGTTGTTGGCAAAATACAAGACACAAGAACAGAGTGTCTTCAAAAAAGGGTTAACACTTTTGCATCATATCTCATCTAATCATCTATGATCCATCAATACTTAATTGTAAGAACTTTTGCACATCAAACAGTGTAGCTATAGGCTACAACAAATATGCATCACTCAAATGATTCATACAAGGATTTCTTCACTAAGTTTCAATTCAAAGTTATCATGAATATTAAAAATGATACTCCCGAGGGATTGCATATAATGTTGTTTTAAGGTAATGCACGAAAATTAAGAAATGTAATGATGATAATTTTTTTTACTAAATTGTCCCTGCCCAATATTCTCTCTCTTCCTTTTCCACTCCATCTTCTCCTTCACGTTTCTCTCTGCAATTTATGCAACAATTTCTTCTCCATTTTTTATGCAACAATCTCTTCTCCATTTTCTCTTTCTTTTAAAAATTAAGTTTTATAATTATAACCCAATAAAAAATCCAATAAATAAACTCAGAAAAAATAATCCTAATGATTCTTTTCCATTGAATTATTGAATCATTACTGATAAGAGATGAGTTTCATGAAATGAAATGGATTTCATGAAAAAAGATAGAACCGGTAACTTCTTCTGGCACTCTTCCCACCACCTTTTACTTTTGTTTCATTCGATCTTACTTTCGCTTTTTATTAGTTTTTTCAACCATTTTTGTTCTTATCAGATTCATGTAGGTAAAAAAAGAATGCGATGAGTTGTGTTCATGAATTCATGAATGAGGTTGCAAATTGCAATTTTGGAGAGAGGAAGGTGAGATCTATGGAGAAAGTATGGTAGGTGTTTTCTTTTGATAAAAAATTGTAACACAACTCGAGTAAGAAGATGAACTGAAAAGGGGAATTTATGCCAAAAGGTAGTGGTAAAATGTAATAAAAAACTAAAACAAGCATTGTTTTTTATTTCTTCTGTGAACTACATTTGAGGTCTGTTTGGCGTTCCGGTTCTAATTCGAAAAATTTTGTGAGAAAATGACTTCTGATAAATGGAAAAGTTAGATCCTTGAGTGTTTGGTAAAACAGTTTTTCAAAACTATAGTTTAGATGTAAAATGACATAAAGGGTATAAAACCCATTTTTTAAAAATTAATAAAAATAGAAAAAGTGGATCTAGAATTATTTATCTTGAGGTAGAAATTTTATTGTGGTAGTTTTTAATTTATTTTGTTGGTTATATAAAGTAAAAAATTAAAATGAAATGAAAAAAAAATAGGAGAGAGAAGTTCAATAGGACTTCTAGTTGCCAATTGACCTTGCCTTGAACTGGGCTTCTCAAGCCCAGTTCGAACTCCTCCGATTTTCTACTCGGGAAAGTCATTTCCCGAGTAGGACCGGAACGTCAAACGGCTACCTAATTTGCACCCAAAATGAATTCCCGACATTTATTGCAATCCGGAGGAAGTAACATACAGTACCTTTTTGGCATCAATTTGAAGAAGGTACAACTCCAGCTTAGTATTTAGGAAAAAATTCTGCAGCGTTGACTGCACCTGCAAAAGTTATTGAAAGAGAAGAAAAACCCAATAATTTCATTCACGCCATTGATCTTCCAAACGTTGGAAATTAATCTAAAACTCAAGAACCCTAATTCTAAAAGAGTGAAGATTAGTGAGGAAGAACCTGATCAAGGTTGCTGAGGTGGATGTAACCAGACGACCTGTCAAGCTCTCCACCAAAGGTTTCTCCACTCTTTTGCAACTCTTCCCATTCCTTATCCGTACTTATCCTATACACATACTCTTCACCTTCGCCGCATCCATCTTTCCCAGTCATTCCACTTCCGCTGTCCGATGATTAATTACTAATTTCAAACAAGAATCAACCGATTTTAATCTCAGACGTTCCAGTTTTGTGTGGATTTTAGAGTGGGAGGAAACGGGCTTTTATTTTGAGTCCATTAAAGGCCCATATTCTTACACTAACTTTGGTCTTCGGTCTACGTGTCGTTTGAAATTATTTTCCTAATAATGTGAGAAAAAAAGGCCCATCGTTATTGACGATGCGCAAATAGCACTTTGATTCTTTGACTACTCCACTGTACCCAAATTCAGAGCATCCTTCTCTGAATTCAACGGCAATGGCGACGGCGACGGCGGCGAAACCAGGCGCACTGGCTCCTCTCCATTCTTGTTTCAAGAAAGAACTTTCTCTCTTCGATTCCGCTTCACTTCGTTTCAAGTTCAGAGATCATCGCTTCTCTCAGTTTAACACCACACTGAAAAAGCAGGAAAGAAATGCAGCCGTTATTCCTACAATCCGGTCTCAAAACTCTCCTGGTATGTCACGGGCTTCCCATTTCAATTTCCTTTCTTGTCTTTGTGTTTTGGAGTGTTGAGGATTTAGACATCAACTCTTTTACTGTTTTGGTTGTGCTTGTAGACTATTTCCCGGATGCCAAATTCTACAAAGTAGAAGCAATTCTGAGGTGCCTTGTCTTTTTTCTCTGTTTCCTTTTTTGTGCCATTTATTTTGGTCTTTCTTCTTTTGCTGTTTCTTATACTGTAACAAATCTGCCAATTGATTGTCTTCTTGTTTGCATTTCCATAAATAGGCCTTGGCGAGTCTCAAAAGTTTCCTCGGTAAGAGCTAGCTGAGGTTGACAATCGTGCGTAAGCCCTTTCTTTTCGTCCACTGTAGAGACTTTTTGGAGTTTGCTAGCGAAACAAATAGCCTGACTGCGAAAAGAAAACTCTAATTTGAAGTATTTTTATTAAGAAGAAAATAGAGATAAGTATAATGATTTTTGCATGGACTGTACATTTCAGTTGTACTAGGAGAAGTAGAGCTTCATTCTTTTCATACCTTGCATACCTTGCAATGCAAGGATGGCTGTAATTCATCAGCGGTTGCCAATGGTTATGCATTATCTTCATTTCAGTTTACCAATATCTTAAGATATCATATTTACCGAGTGTGCATCTGCTGCTTACTATTAATACTAATCTATAATTATGTGTTGAGGCATGAAGGCTTTGCTCAAAATTGGCATTCGTGGTGTTACTGTTTCTAATGTTAAAGGCTTTGGTGCTCAAGGTGGTTCTAAAGAAAGACAGGGTGGTAAGCTCTTCAGTTTTGAACTTATGAATGTTTTCTTCTGCCCTTTTCTCTTTTGTTTATAAATAATATTTTATCCTAAATGTTCCTTTAAAATAGAATGATGTATTTATCTGTGGGTATAATGTACTCTGCTGCTTTCTCCTTCCATTTTGGGAGCACCCACATGCCCTTCACACCCATCTTATGCACATTCTATTAACCATGCGTAAATGAATCACTGCATGTTTTACTGATGCACTGTGAATTTTTCTTATGGGCTGCAGGCTCAGAGTTTTATGAAGACAATTTTGTTGCTAAAGTCAAAATGGAGATTGTGGTGTCGAAAGATCAGGTAAAGATGCGTAATGAACCTGAGGTGGTGATTCTATATTAACCTTTGTTTCTAATATTAGACGATGGTTCATGTTTCTTCATGTAGAGAAAAGCTATGCAGCATTCAATTGCCTTACTGTTCAACCAAATGTTTACTTTGTCCTTCTTAGGTTGAAGATGTGATAGATAAGATTATTGAGGAGGCTAGGACTGGAGAGATTGGAGATGGAAAGATTTTCTGTGAGATTTCGAACTCCATTTCCTTGTTCAATACTTAATTTTTCCTTCCCTTCTTAAAGCTCTGATGATATGTGTGTGGCATACATGTGAACCTATTAATTCTGATTTGAAGTTTCTTTATCGTGGCATTTTTTATTTCTGAATATCTAATTGATGTGCTGTCTTGCTGGAGATTCGCCTGCTAATTCCCTCACCCCCACCCTCACTGGACTTATATTGCTGTTTATGTATTTTGCCACCTGCCCTGTTTATCACCTGGGGAGACCCTGATTTAGTACTCTTAATAAATAAAAGTTAGTATGTTACAGCTTTAGGTTGTTGGCTAATCGGATCTTTCTAAGATAGTATTTCCCAATAGCAATTTCTGTCATTCTATTTTGCCACCTGCAAACCAGAAGTCTTTTTGTGTCAAGGATGTAGGAATGCCTAACTATCCTTTAACAAATGAGCCTGTAAGAAGAGTGTAATTACACTTGGACAGATAGGGGAGTGTACAAATGCATGAGCAGGTAAGCTGCCTTTCTGGCATTACTGGCCTTGATAGTTGGCAGAGGCATTTGGTATTTGGCATTTCCTAGGTGGATATGGCTGTGTCGAGTCGACTAGGTATTCATGCTAGGTTTATGTATTTGATTATGCTAGCTAGTGCGTACATGTAGCAAACTTCTATTAGGACGTACTTCTATAAGTGTTATTGAAATGTGAGGCAGTGGTTAATTGTTTACTCACTTCACCACATATCATTTGCCAATCACCGATGATAGACTTATACTGATTTTGGCATGCCTTGTTCTTATAACTAGTGAATTTAATAATTCTCATTTGATAAGACATGATACAAGCGATTACGTAGACATCTGCCTCATTCAGAGTCACCATGCAGTTTAATTTTAATGAGATTTACGTGCCTCAGTCTAGGTTCTTTTCTGGATCCATCTGTCTAGGATATTAGGTTAGCAATTTGAACCTGGCTAACCGTTTCTTAAGACTGAATATTCACCATCATTCCTTTTACATCGGAATAATGCTAGTAATACATGACCAGCAATGAAATATTAGATGATTTAGATGTTTTTGAAACTTCTAATTTGGTTATATTGATAATGCAGTGATACCTATTTCGGATGTAATCAGAGTCCGTACTGGTAATAACTGCCTCTCTATCGTCTCTAATTTAAGATAGATCTCTCTCATGATTTGCATATTCAAAAGTATTCACCCAACCTGCCTTGTGCAATTTCCAGGTGAGCGTGGAGAGTTGGCTGAGAGGATGACAGGAGGGCGACACGACATGGGAACCTCTACTGCTTAAGTGGTTTGATTCATGGGATTGTGGAGCAGTGTGACATTCGGCATCTTCTTCAGCGATGACCCATCCTCCGCATTCTTTCCCGAGGACCCCAAAGCATATGTACCAGTTCTTTTTCTTTCTTTTTATCAATTTAGTCACCGTGAATGAACAAAAAATAAAGGGACTAAATGCCCCAACTTGTAAAATCAAAACAATAAGGAACTTGGCTTGGTAGCTTCATTCTGTCCCACTACGGTTAAGAATCGTGTTTCGTTATCAGATGAATGAAGGTTTAGGTTTTGATGAAGTTTGCATGTGCAATGACTATATTCCATGTTACTCACCGGTAGACACTTTTAGTTGGTGTCTCACCGTATCACAACATAACAAATAACATGTTCTCTTTTGCATTATTGAGCGGTGTGGAACCGGAGATTCTGTTGCAAGGAAAAAAAATACAGATCTGAGTTCTTGAGGTTGCAAATTTCGAACATCTATATTCACATCATGCGACGTGCCCATGCATTAGTGCTGCTTTTTCCACTTCTTTTGTGTTCGATCACTATCGATTTTACAAAATGGTGACTTCCTTTTGTAAAAGGATATAAAAGAAAGACAGCAATAGACTTGGGGACACTAAGTCATTAACTAAAAAATCTAAAGTGTTAGTTACACTTTCAAACCTTCAAAATAATAAATAGATTGAAACAATAAAGATATAATTGGTGTACAAATAAACTTAAGAATGATTCAACAACACCGACTAATACACAATTTAACCTCAAGAAAAAAGCAATAAAAAACTCACTTTAAAAAATATTAATACACAATTTAACCTAAAAAAGAAAGCAATAGAAAACTCACTTTAAAAAATACAAGAGGTAGAAAACCACATATAAGAGCACAAGCCTTGAATCTTTGAAAATGAGAGAATTTCTATTTGCAATTGTTCTTAAATTTTTTTTTAGAACCTCATAAATGATAAGAGAAGTGTTCTTAAAATTTTTGAGGTAAAATTTATGTTTAAAAAACTATCATAAATGCTTTCAACCGTCATTTCTGCAGATACTAACGATATACTGCTAGTTTTTAACGAAATACAATCGTATTCTAGTGATCTGACGGTATATTACTAGTGTGACTAGCGGTATATCGCTAGAACTGCTGCTGGCAGCACAACTAGCGGTTTACTACTAGTCGTAGGCATAAAATGCCCAGAAAATTGTTAATACCAATTTGCATAAAAATGATTTTGGTAAAAAAAAATTAAAAATCTTATAGAAATTATTAAAGAGTCTAAATGAATAATGAATATTAATCAAGTGTTTACTATAATTAAACTTACATGCTAATTATTACAAATAAAAAATCATATAATATTTTGTAAATACATGTGTGATGAAGCTTAAAATTAGGTGAATTTAGAGTTGGAAATTCTGAAATTTTAGAGATTTGAAAAACATAAATATTAATTAAAAATATATAGATCTAATTGAGAGGGAAAAAGATACAGAAAAGAATAGTTAAGGTTTAATTTTAAAATTTGTTTTATGCCTTAGTTTTTGTTTTTTTGTTTGTTTTATCAGCAATTATTGTTTGCTGTGAACGGCAAAAAAAAGAACAGACGTCCTCTCCTATAAATACACAAGTCTCTTAAAATTAAAAACCGTGTAAAAAATCTAAAAATTGGCGTGAAGGACACATTTCAATTTCACCTCCTTCTTTATAGCGGAGACGCGGTAGATCTCCCTCCCTCCATCTCTGCTCGCTCTTTTCTTCCTATCGTTCTCCTCAGGCAAGTTCTCTCTCTCTCCCTCCAATCCCAATTTCCATTTCTCCTTTTTACCTGATCCGTGAATCAAACTAAGAATTCTTTTCATGTCTACCTTTGATCTGTGATTTGGATGCTTGATTTGTTAGATCCGATCCAATAAATTAATTGATTCTGGCATTTGAAATTGATGATATGATATTATGGGATATCTGTCAGGCTTGAAAAAGATGGGGTTGTCTTTCACGAAATTGTTTAGTCGACTCTTCGCCAAGAAAGAGATGCGTATTCTGATGGTAGGTCTCGATGCGGCTGGTAAGACTACCATTCTCTACAAGCTCAAGCTCGGAGAAATCGTCACCACCATTCCTACCATTGGTAAGTCTCTGTTGTAGCTTCGTGGATCTGAGATTAATTGTTGATTTTGTTTCGTTATTGGTTTGATAGTTGATATTATTGCATGATCTAAGCATCAGCTTTGTTTCCTTAGCTCAATTTCCATTCTCTTTGAAAATGTTGTGATGGCTTTAAATTTTTTATTATATTTGTTTTGACCAGGGTTTAATGTGGAGACTGTGGAATACAAGAACATTAGCTTCACTGTCTGGGATGTTGGTGGTCAGGACAAGGTATTACATGGCCCTGTCGTCTTTTTAATTGGATGTGCCGTTAGATGCCTCGTGTGTTAAACACGAGTGAGGAAGGTCATTAACTATATTTGTTCCTGATATCTTAGTTTTTCAATTCTCTGTGGAATGGGATCTACTTGCTATAGGAACATAGTGTGCTTATGGACGGTCTAGTGCTGGTTTGATTTCCCTCCACCAGCACTTAACATATTCATAAGCTACATACATCTAAGCCATTCTCTCTGTTTTGTTGTCTCCTTTGATTTCTTAAAGGAAACACTTCCTATGGTGGCTTACATTGTCTTATGAGATCTTAGTTTTTTGGTTCTGTGTGTAACGGGACCTACTTTCTTTCAGAACAAAGTGCTTATGGACGGTCTAGTGCTGTTTTGATTTTTCTCCACCAGCACTTAACATATTCATAAGCTACATACATCTAAGTCACTGTGTCTGTTTCACTGCTTCGTTTGATTTTTCAATGGAAACACTTCCTATGGTGGCTTACATTTTGTTGCATTTGCTAATACAAAACCTCCTAAGTTAACAATATCACTAAGTGAACCAACATGAATCTTTTTTAGCAACTGTTTTCCATCTATTCTGCTGTTTGTGTTCTTTCTCATGTTTCAACTTGGCACTTTTGATTATAAGTTTTCAGATCCATCTTGCTTCTGTGTTGACTGACAATCAAAATTCTCGATTATTGCATTTCATTTATCAGCTAATCAAATATTTTTCTGGGTTTCAGATCCGTCCTTTGTGGAGACATTATTTCCAAAACACACAGGGACTCATCTTTGTGGTTGACAGCAATGATAGAGACCGTGTGGTTGAAGCTAGGGATGAACTACACAGGATGTTGAATGAGGTGCCTGAATGCTTCCGAATTTCTTAGTAGTAATGAAAATTAAGTGAATTTCTGTCCATTACAGAACTGTGAAAAGCTGCACATTCAACTAGACTAATAAAATATACATAGATTTATTCAGATTGTATATGGTTCCTAAACGATTTGTTGTGCTGCCAGGATGAGCTGAGGGATGCTGTTCTCCTAGTATTCGCCAACAAGCAAGATCTTCCAAATGCAATGAATGCTGCAGAGATAACTGATAAGCTTGGCCTTCACTCTCTCCGTCAGCGCCATTGGTAAGGATAAGAATGGTACCACTTGCTCTCTTTTTGAACCGCCCACCATTCACTTATTCACGCCCCCTTGTATGTTGTGAATCCAGGTATATCCAGAGCACTTGTGCTACTTCTGGTGAAGGGCTGTATGAGGGACTGGACTGGCTCTCTAACAATATTGCAAACAAGGTAGGGAGAGCATGTGCATAATGAATTAACATCAACTATCTACACCTTAAAATCTTACATATTGTTATCATATAATGGTTAATGATTTTTGGATGTCAACCTTTGTCTTATGGCAGGCATAACTGGCACGGTCCAAGTTTCAAGTGCAACTAGTGCTGGAATATACGGTTGGCATGCTCGTTGATGTTTTGGGTTTATACGTGTTACCTTAACTTGTTTAGTTTCAGAATAATTTACTTCTCTTTTTCTTCTTTCTCAATTGTTAGACGGGAAACAGTCCAAGTATTTGCCGTTGAACCAGCATTCAGTGCTAAACGTTGCATAACAAAATTTAATTAATTTTTCTCCTTAATTTTAAAAAATACAATTTCACTTGCCAATCATCCTTACGCTGTATGTAATTGCTATATTTATAAAAAGATGCAGAAACAGGCGCAGGGAGTATAAGCATGGAAATTGTTATTATCCAGACGACAAGAAATCCTCATCGCTTTACTAATTCTGGAAAGAAAAAAAATATTACAGTACTGAGGTTGGAGTTGATAATCATAGTGTGGTTCGCATGTTTACTTGTTTCATTAGACCAGACCTGCTCAAAGGTTTAAGGTATATATAGTTGATGCCATTCGAGTTTTGCTGGCTAAGCAATGAGAAGTGTGGACTGTGCATGTTGGTAGGGAGGCAAACATGGTCTTGGATAATCCTCCTTTTATTGATTTGTTTTGGTCTTGCTCCTCTTTTCTAGAAAAGAACTAGCGACTACAACTTGTAATCAACAAAAGTTAATGTAAAAATTAATAATAAAAAATTGAATTGAATAACAAGTACTAAATGTCTTTAACCCATAACAATGTTTTGTGCGGTAGCTATTTAAAAACTAATAAATTGTTTGTGAGACTAAATTTTTAAATTAGTCACGTAAAAATGATTTTAGATTGTTATAAATTTAATGGTTGGTAAAAACAAATATAGAGTATCACAGTAAATAATGAAAGACTTGTGTGAGACATTGGTGAAAATTAAATAATCCAATGACAAAATGAAATAAAAATTACGAAAAAGAAACTACAAATATATATTTTTTTTAACAAAATTATAGGACCATTATTAAAATTAGGAGGAAATTTTCTAGAGTTCCTGCAGTGAGTTACAGTTAAACCTCGATAAATGAATGTCCGATAAACGAATAACCTCGCCAAATGAATAATTTTCTCCGGTCCCGACTTGGGCAAATGGGCTAAATGAATAACCTCACTAAATGCATTAACGAATAATTTTTTTTGAATCCTTAAAGACCCCATGTAAATATAAATGAATAATCATTAAAATTCATAAGATATATATATATATATATATATATTTATTTATTTATCCTAAAAACAAAAATATTTCTTCCAATCAACAATGTTCATACAAGAAGTCATTTCTTCACAAAAAAAGCGTCTAAAGTTGTTTGTTTTTTCCTTCCACCAAAATACATCACATCTGCGACTTTTTCTAGTGCAAACACAACTTCTGGAATATTCTGCTCCTGCTGTAGCAAATAGTTTTGTAGGGTTAGGTACATTGTCTTAGTTTCTAAGTATTCCATACATAGAATATTATTATTAGTACATGTTGCATGTATTTAGACTCTAAGTATTCCATACATAGAATCTTATAAGTACATGATGCATGTACATAGTCTATATACGTATTTGTTCATTAAATGTAAAATAAATAATCATACGAAAAAATAAAAATGTAAAAATACTATCTAAATGAATAAAAATTCATTTATCGATAAATGAATAATATATTCATTTATCGATAAGTAAATAAACTCACTAAACGAATATTTTTTGCTGGTCCCAAGAGCATTCATTTATCGAGGTTTAACTGTACTATGTTTTCATCCCTTGAAGTTTTTTTACCTACAACTTTAGTCTTTGATATTTTTGGACTAATTTTTCGAACATTAATCAAATGATAAAACTATTCATTTTAATTAATAATTCATTACAAATAAAATAAAAAAACCTAAAAGACTAAAATCAGGGTAAAAAATATAAAAAATAAAAGTGTATAACTAACTAAATTCGTGAATTTGGCTCATATACTTAACTACTTATATTTAATTACAAGTGAATAAAAGTGATCTTTTGAACCCCACCTCCCCCCCCCCCCCCCCCATATTATCAAATAGAAGTCCAAAATCAAATTAATATATTTACGGGTACATATACTACTAAAAAAATAGAAAAATTGATCGCTTGTCGAGGGCATCAAATTTAGTTGTAAAAAAGATATAGAAATGGGATAGGAATACAACTTATCACTAGTCCACAAAGGACTCGTAGGTCATGATAAAAGGTTTGTCCATAGAGATCTTGTTGGAGTTTCGTAGTCTTGACTCGACTTCCTCATCACTGGAGTTAAGGGGGTTTTGTTCCTGCAATTTAAAGTAAACAAAGCAAGCAATAATAAAACAAATAAAAGCAATCTTAAGTAGAAGGTGATCTTAGCTAAGATTGCAGATGGATGTTGGTTGCGAATTGATGTGAGGTAGATTCCTGGTAAGGGTGAATACGTGAGCACTTTACTTGTCTATTCGATCATTGACCTTAGATTTTCTCCTTCTCTTTCATAACTCTGCTATAGATTGGGAGGAACTCTTTTCCAATCCTGCTTTCTTCTTATTGAAACCACTTGGGAGGAACTCCTTTTCCAAGTGATCCTAGCCAGTGGACACCTTATTGGTTAAAGGGGTTATCCAATTGGTTGCTGGCTTGAGGCACATGCGTTTTCTCAATGGCGTACGGAAAGACAGAGTCTAGGTCAATCTACTCCCAACTCGGAGCCCTAGGTTGTCAATCTGGTTAGGCCTATATTGCTTCAAGTCCACTAACCTCCGCGAAGCTAGCTGCCTACTTAAGTCACTCCAGTTTCACTCGTCCCTTTCGTGACTGGCTGCAAATTCGTCGTCTTACCTAAGATTGATCAGATCTTAGTTAAGATTGGAACCGGTTTGTTAAAACAGGCCTTGAATCAATTACGATGAGAGGATATTAAGAATAGATCGGTCTCATGAATCAAACAAGTGTACTCACTCAACCCTTACCAAGAACTTGGTATTTAGCTACTAGACATATTAATCAATGAAAGGAAGAAATAATTGATGAACATAAAAGATGGAATTAAATGCAATATTCCCAAAGGAATTATCACAACAAGTTTTTACAATAACTAAAAGAAAAGAAGATGGAAGAATGCCGTGATTGATAGCCTTCACTAACCTTTAACAAGGTTAGAGTCCCCACTAATTACGTTTCTTTCCAAATCCTCAACTTCAAAATATCTAAAAGATAGGGATAAGAATCTCAATTGTTTTAATTCGAAACGGGAAATAAAATAAAACAATTATCTAGACAGATTTGTTTCTTGTTCAAAAAGATTACATCCGGGAATCATTCAAATGGACGCAATCGCCAGCTGGTTGCTCTATCCAAGTGCATCCTTCGTGAATCCATGATCAGCACGCCTCTATCTCTGCAATCTTGGCCAAGCCTACGGCCAAGATTGCCGCATTATCGCTCAAGGCATCCGTTTCCTCCAAATCTTATCTAGCCCAAGACTTCTTTCAAAAGACAGCAAATTGACGTGAAAGATATTGTTTTTACCATAAACAGAGTAGTTTAAAGCGGTAGAAACACATGGAATTTAGGGTCAATCAAAAATAAAAAGGTATTAAAAAAACAGGCCCAAGCCCATATGAAAAATATTCACTTTTCTTTTTCGCCCGACCCAATAGGGTTCTAGACTCTAGTATATCAAGGCTTTGATCCCATTAACTCATTCTTTCCGCCCGCCCTCCGCTGTATCTGCGCAGAGCTTCCTGTAAGCTACAAGAGCTTGGATTCGCAGTTTTGAGGTATCAATGTCACTTCTCACAATCAAATCCCTCACCGCTTTATCCAAGGTATGCTCTTCAACTAGCTCTACCAAAACCCTTTTTTTCTTGAAAAATCTTAGCACTGCTTCTCAAAGGTTAGAAATTCAAGACCCTAACTTTAATGGATACCCTGTAGAGAACTCTGTTCAGCCTTACCAAAACACTTCACATTTCCAGCAACACCCAAATGCGCAGCCGGGTTCATATCCTAACGAGGGTTTAAGGTCGGACCTTAGAAATGATGTAGGAAATGACTCATTTGGGGAAAATTGGAGTTTTAGGTATGATGTGAATGGTAGCCATCAAAGTTCCGGTGGGGCTTATAGGGAAAGGAATTGGAGTGAAAGTCAGAATGACCCAGTAGAGAAAAATGGAAACTTTGGTGGTGATTTTGGGAATAGTGATCAACAATCTGGGCATCAATATGGTGAGGTTCATGCTCAGAATTCATGGGGTGCGCAGGCTAGTTCTAATTGGGTTGGTGGAGGAAATGGAAATGGTGAGCAATTTCAGCATAACCATAACCCATATGCTGGGCAGTATCAGCAACTGTACCAGCAAAATGCGAATGATGGACAACATTGGCCTAACTCAAATCATCTTCAGAACGAGGTGGAGGGATCTCAAGTATCAAATAATCCTACTAGTACCCTGGAGGAGCTGGATGGTTTTTGCAAGGAAGGGAAGGTGAAAGAAGCTATGGAGGTTTTGAAGTTGTTGGAGGAGGCGTCTGTTCCTGTGGATTTGCCCCGTTTCGTGCAGTTGATGCGTGTGTGTGGAAATGCTCAAGCTTTGGAGGAAGCAAAAGTTGTACATCAGCACATTTTGAGGTCACTATCTCCACTAAAGGTCAGCACGTGTAACAAGATCTTGGAGATGTACTGGAAATGTGGTTCTACTGACGATGCATTTGATGTGTTTGATAAAATGGAAATTCGTAATTTGACTTCATGGGATACTATGATAAAGTGGCTTTCCAAGAGTGGACTCGGGGAGGATGCTATTGATATATTTACTCAGTTTAAGCAATCAGGATTGAGACCTGATGCACAAATGTTTATCAGGGTCTTTTCTGCATGCAATGTCGTGGGGGATATCAATGAGGGAATGCTGCACTTTGAATCCATGAGGAAGGATTACGGCATTGTCCCTTCAATGGAGCATTATGTGAGCATTGTGGATATGATGGGAAGTAATGGGTATTTAGATGAAGCCTTAGAATTCATACAAAAGATGTCAATGGAGCCAAGTGTGCTTGTTTGGGAAACCTTAATGAATCTATGCAGAGTGCAAGGGCACTTGGAACTTGGGGATCGCTGTGCTGAACTTATTGAGCAGTTAGATCCTTCCTACTTGAGTGAACAGGCTAAGTCAGGTCTTGTTCCAGTGAAAGCCGTAGATCCTTCAAAAGAGAGAGAAAGGAACTCGTCAAGTCAAAATATCTTAGATATTAAGAGTAAGGTCCACGAATTTAAAGCAGGGGATAGATCTCAGCCTGAACTCTATATCTTGCTCAGGAGCTTGAAGGAACAGATGAAAGAGGCTGGCTATGTTGCGGAGACAAGAGTCGTGCTGCATGACATAGACCAGGAGAGCAAAGAGGAAGCAATCCTTGCTCATAGCGAGAGACTTGCTAGTGCTCAGGCCTTTCTTACCAGTCCTGCTCGTTCACCCATTAGAGTAATCAAGAATCTCCGTGTCTGTGTTGATTGCCATAACGCAATAAAGATCATGTCTAAGATCGTTGGAAGGCAAATGATCATGCGTGACGCCAAGAGGTTCCACCATTTTGAGAACGGAGTATGCTCTTGCCGTGATTATTGGTGAACAGGACAAACTTTGAGGTAAACCCCAATTCAGTAAACATGTTGCCTTTTCTCTTGGAGTTTGGAAATTTTAAAGGTTACCTAATCCTGCAAGCTCCAGTTAGGGACATGAGTGATTTTACGCAAATACTAAAAAGCCTGATCTTTACTTATATGTATTTATTTTTTTCTGGTTGGCTTGAAATTTTGTCTGAGCAGAATATGAAATGGCCTTGCATTTTTATATGGCTGCTCGTAAGCCTGTTATCTAGCAATGGGATTTGTTTCAATGTCATATTTTACACTTGTCAGTTTCTGTGTATCAAGATTTTAATGGCATGTTAGTTGACTCGTAGAATGGCATGGTTCTTCTTTGTTCCTTCTGGATCTCCAAAATTTAAGTTTTATTCGTAGATATTTCCTGTGGCTGGTTTTGTAACATTGCCTGCCTCTTTTCCCTATAAGTGAAGTACTGAAAAATTCATCACAATAGTTCCAGAACTCTTTCTTTAATCAGTACTGAATTATTCATCACAATAATTCCTGATGCGTCATTATTATATTAATGGCAACTCTGGGCTTGAAAGTGCTTATTCAATATATTGTCAAAATCCTTTTCTAGGGTCTAATTTTGGATGTACAGTTTTTTTCTCCTTGATGGGTGAGTCAAATCTTTTTCTTCAAGCTGCTGGGTGAGTTAATCTTGCGTTGAACTGAACGGGCAAATTGCACTGACATTTTGCTTTATATAAAAGGTGATTTCTGGACTCAGAAAATAGTAAACTTGCCATGATTCCCGAAAGTTTCAATTCTTCATTTGCAGGTTAGGCATATCGAGATGATCAACGTAAGGAGAAATGAGTAATGATGCCCAGGAGAAGCTGTTTGTGTGATGGTCGCAGATATACTTCATCTGGGTCTGAGTATTCGGGTGATTGCAACTGAAGATAATTGAGAATTTTCACTAGACCCAGAGTAGCTACCTTTTGATACGAGGATGGACCATATTTATTCATGGATAACATTTTTTTTTAGGATAGTGGTTGTTTTTCTGTCAATGTATTTTTTCAACTTCGTGCATCTTAGATGTGCTTCTTGTTTAGGACCCAGGAATGTATCAAACCACAGTACTAATAAAACATCCTTGTATATCAACTCCTTTCTTTATGAGAAAAACATGTTCTTTGGAGGATTAAATTTAGGTTTTCTTGTTCATCATTGTATTGTTGCGTTCATGTTTACAGAAGATTGGGAACTTAAAATTTGCAATCGTTTGGTGTCAATATGATTAACGTATTGGTTAAGTTTAGTTTGTAAATAACATAGCTGTTTCCTAACAGTTTTTATCAGTTTGTAGCTCGATGATATTTTTGACAAAATAGACAGTCAAATACACTAGGGTTATAATTAGCATTGCTGGCGTAGCCAGACTCCTATTTGTTAATCCAAACAGAACAAAAGCAAACTTTTATCAGTACAGTACCCACTAAAAGCAAAACCCAAACGTGAAATTTGATTAAAGCAATTTTAACCATAAACCAAAACACCTAAATTCACTAATTATTATTCTGGACAAGAGGAGCAAGAATAATCAGAATAATTTCCCATAACTTATAAACCATAAGATTATCACCCACCAAAGGCGACGCACCCATCGGCTCACCCTCCTTCGAATAAACAAGTTCACAATCAATAACCTTATTAGACCCTTTAGCGACGAAGTCCGCCACGTCGTTATAAGCCCTGTCACCCAAACTCGAATTATAAGCCCGTCGGAATTCCACCACCGCACCCTTATAATCAGAATGGCAAATGGCAAGTCGTTTCCGGCCAAGCGGGTCGCTAGTGTTCCTAAGAATGGCCGGAATTTTGAGCACAGTGGTCCGCGCCTGATGGACTGTAGACCCAATCGCTAATTTTAGTAGTGATTTTTTGCCCATTTCAGGACGCGCGCGGGGGTTCTTGGCCAAAACGGCCATGCAAAAGTTGTAATCTTGGCTTTCATTGCAAATGGACTTGATTAGTGCTAAATTGGGTTTAGGAGCTAATGATCTGGTTGCATCAACTTGAAGATTGAAGAGGGAGACGAAGATGAAAGAGAGGAGGAGAAGACCCATTCTTCAGTTTTTTTGTTTGTTTGCAGACTATATAGTTAATTAGTGTTGTTCTTGTGTGATGTATATATAGGGAGATGGAGATTAGAGGGTAATTAATTTAAGCTAAGAAATTGATTAGCACGGGTGATGATGGAAAATTCAAAATTGGATTGATTAGTAAAGATTAAGATCTGGGAAATCGAATGAGTCCATGATAATGCTATGCGTCCGTTACAGCAGAATCATCGAAGCAACAAAATATTTTTGCCGTTACTGATTTTGCTTAACCATTTCTATCTGATCCGTCTCCATTTAAACTTTAAGCGCTAAATTATTTGGCTTTATATGAACCTAACAATCTTTTTATTTGGTAACTAAATAAAAAATTATAGGAATACCAAAAACAAAACAAAAAAACCATATTTTACTCTTTATTTCATTCTCCTAATTTATCTTTTGTTACCTAATATATCGTAATTAAATGGAATATTTCTCTTTGTGACATTCAATCTTTAAATAGTTATAAACACATTCTCTTTTAGAACACTATTTTTATACTTTTAAAACATATATTTTGTTACCTAAATAAATAGTTTTTTCTTTCTTTCTTTTCTGAGCAAGTCTAAATAGCGTTTGGTCTGACGTAGTTTAAGATTCCTCTACAGATAATTCTAAATTTCTAGAAATCTCTCGTTTGGTATATATACATAAAATTAAAGAATCCTAAAAATTTAGAATTGTCTTAACTAGGTAAAAGGCGAGAAAATGATAACCTCTAAATAGGTAGTAGTATTTTAGGATTTTCTTGAGAATAGAAAATGAACTATATTACTATGACAAAATTATCCGTTACGAGTAGAGTAGGTATTATATTTTAATAAGAGTATACGTGATATTAATGTATGTGATATTAGAAAGATTGGGAACTTCAAATTTGTGATAGAAGAATATGAGTACTTGATTCAAAACTAAAAAAATTAAAACAGCAACACATCTAGAGTTTTTCCTATTCATGAGTGGTGACTCTCGTGAGGTATATATAGGGCCGGGCTAAGTCTTCCTTGGACCGGAGTAAGCCCAACTAGAACATTCCACCTCTTTTGTCTTTTTGGGTTTCGGGGATGAGAAAGGCCCAACCCAAACAACTGAAGGACGGGCACGACAATCGCCACAGACAGAATCAATCAATTGACGAGAAATAGCAGTAGCAGCAGGAGTTTTCTTTTTCAATTATGAGGGAAACTAAGCCCAATTTAACTTATAACTCAACTGTATTTTCAAGTCTCCACTTAAAACTTTCATCATGCATTCAAAAGAAGTGGAAATCGATCTCACCCTGCCTATTAAAAGAAAAGGTTATCTTTAATGCGGAACAATTTTATCAACAATTATCAAAATAATCTCTGATAACTTGTACACATTATGGTTATCAACCGTGATCGGCGACGTAGCAATCGGTCCATTCCGCCGGTAATTATCCTCACAATCAATGACTTTGTTGGTTCCATCTCTAACCCAATTTGTCACATCACCAAATTTACCCCCATTGGCAGAGGTATACGCTCCATTAAATTGGGTCAAGGCATCCTTATAATCGGATTGGCAAACGATGAGTCGTTGCTGAGCAGTGAAGTCATGGACGTTTTTAAGGAGACCAGGGATCCGATCAGAAGTGGACTGGACTTGATCGATGGTTACCGAGATTGCTATTTTGGCTAGCCCATTGATGTCGGCGGTTGGGGTCCGTGTGTCGCCGCCTATCAGGTTCAAACAAAAGTTATAGTCTTGGCTCTGATGGCAAATCGATTCAACTAATTGTAGATCCGATTTTGTTTCTTGGATGAGAAGCAAGAAAGTTAAGAAAGGGAGGATTAGGGTAAAAACGCTAAGAAGGGGAGCCATAGTCGCTAGAGTTATAAGAAATATACGTGTGATGGATTGATTAAATAGATGGATTTTGTAGCTATGTTAGGGAGTAAATCTTTTATTTCCATATTAGAGTAGAGATTTGAAGAATATTTAAATGTATATAATTAGTTTATTTCCTTTTAGTATTGATATACTGTATCATTGGAAGTAAGTGTATATCTCAATGTGCACGATGTGCACGTAGTTTATTGTAAAAACTCGAACTCAGATTCAAATCTCATCTCCACCTAAAAATACACGTACCAAAGCTAAAGGAAATTTCAGCTAATTGTTAACCTATTCGCAGGAATACTAAATAATATTATTTTATGTTAATATTTTTATTACTTACAATAAACATATTTTTATTTTTTAATATAAATAAGTAACGTTTCATTCCAAAAAGCTGGAGAGAAAAAAGCAGCTTGTTTGTTAAAAAGACCTAAAAACGGAAGGATTATTAGGTACATTTATTACAAAAGATTACGTAGCTTAATAATAGGAAGTAATTGTTAATTAATTGTTTATATATTTGGAAGGTTTGATTTTATAATCAATTTAAGGTCAATTAGTTTTTGGAAGGTTTGCAAAATTTAGTAATTATGTTCCAGTTTGAATTCAATTTTGATATAATTAATGAGAATCTACTAAAATAAGGAATAATGTAAATGTAAATTACTGCAAATACTAAAATAAGGAATAATATAAAAAAGTTTGTACATTTCATTGAAGTTGGCTCTGCTAATTTTTCCTCTAACATAACTTGCCATGTTAAAAGAATCTGAGTTATCCAATAAAATTGAACGGATGGGATTAAGAGTCCAAATAATTAATAAGATTTTGTTGATCTAACTAATGGTAGGCTTACAAACCACCGTTAATTTCTATTTTTGTTAATTATTTTTTTGCTTTTTTTGCAGAGCGAGGAAACGATTTGCAGAGAACAAAAGAAGAACGAAGAACGAAGCCATGCTTTTTTTAGGTTAAATCTATCTCCATGTTTTGTGGGAGCATTGAGGACGCATCCAATGTGTGGAGAATTTCAGTTGCCTTTCAATCCCTGGGAGAAAAACCAAAACAGAGCATTATGAAACTAATTTTAATTAATTTGATTGAACAATTTGAGTTAATATGTTTAGATATGGAAAAAAAATTGATGGTTCTGTGCATTCATTACCAAGAGAAAAAGCAACCAAAATACCTTGAACAATCATGTCCCAATTTGCTCTCTTTTGCCGTCTGCATCCTTTTTCACGAACTAATAATTAATTCCTTAACAGAAAAATCATCTTAGCATCTCAACTTCCTCCTTTTTCTTTTAATCGATTCCCCAATCTCCTTAAACAACTTCCCCTACTTCAAGTATAAAACTTTGATGTACAGAGGTGCGGCGAAATTGACGGCAATGGAGAAGAGGGCCGGGCGGTGGCGTTTGTGGATGTGTGAACTCCTTGAACGACGACCAGATTTGGTTATGGCAAGGGAAAATAGGGATATGACGGTGGTGTTTGTGGCTGTGAACTTCTTGAATGACGACCAGCTTCAGTGACGGCAAAGGAGAAGAGGAGAGCTCCATAAAATTAGGGTTCTTTTTCTATTCTCTACAAATTATATAAATCCACGTTAGTCACGTCAATAAAATTATTAATAACTGGTGGTCAACACCGGGGTGATCGAAGGGGTTGCATCGATCACCGGCAAATTTAGTGCATTGATTAAGACAGCATGAAAATTTCGAGGAAAATCAAAACGAAAAACAACTTTTTCCTGTTTTCAAAATTCCGTTTGTTTAATTTCAGTAGAAAAGGAAACAAAAACTTGTAAGCGTTTTAAAAATGGTTCAACGAAATCGATTGGGTACTAGTAGATTTCACTAGCCAAAAGAAAAGGTTAAGACAAATGGAAGACTAGACACTTGGTACAAAGCACGAAACAGGAAATGAACAAGAATGGTACAAAATACAAATTACAAATTACAAAGTAGTATATATTTCCATTCAACCATTGATTGCTTGGAAACTTGTTTCCAAATATTACAAGGAACCACCGTGCTCACACCCAAAACATCACAGACGCATTACATCAAACACCATTGGCGCATCCCATCCCCTACCGGCCACCTAGCTAGGATGTTACAATCAACAATCAACAATCAACAATCTTATAGAAAACAGAGACAGGATACAAAAATCCAAAAACCTTATTTATCAAATTACACTCAATTTTGTTTCTTCCTCTACATTTCTCATACTTATATCCTTGGCTCTGCCTTTTCCTGCAGCCAATTCCTAAGCAGCAGATGGCGCCGTCACATACTGAACAGCCCCTACCTCCGCCAGAGCATCGATAAATGACTGCATATTCACTCCCCCCGTCGCAAGATGGTCCGTATCCACCGCCGCCAGTAGTTTCTTGTAACCAAGGGCCTCGTCGTTGTAAATGTCCCACCATTTCTTCACCAACATCTTAATGTCCTCCCTTTGCATGTTCTCTTCCTTCCCTGTGTATCTCCACGGCTTAGACCCCTGTTTTTTTTGGTAACATCAGGATTAATGCAAAAGACTGGGAAAATGTAACAAATTGAACAAGAATTTTGTAAACAAGTGAAATGATAAGATTGTGATTTCGAGTCCAAAATACTCACCGCTGCACAGTAGTGCACAACTTTGACCTTGTCAAGTTCTACATTTTCTGGGTGGCGCCACAACATGGCCAGGACAAGATTGTAAGCCAAAGGAAGTGGCTTGTAAACATCCCTAAAGAACATGTTCAAGTAATCCTGCCAAATCCAAATGAAATACCCAATTTTGTCATCAAATCCAATCATATAATGATCAAATTGTGGAAAGAAATTAAAGAAAAAATAGCACTAGTACACATTATACCTGCTCTGCAAATGAGGTAGGAGTTGTGACTTGAAGAGTTTCCAAAAGTTTGTGATAAGTCTCTAGACTTGGCTCAAACACAAACATTCCGGCGTTGAAGTAAAGTGATGGTGGTGGACCCATCTCGGCCGGCCACTTGACCCGATCAGGGCATTGTTGGCAGTACCCGACCTTGAATTGTGGGGTATGGCTCCAAGTTTTCTCACAGAAACAATCCATCACCGCATAGAAATACCCATCTTCCAAATCGAACAGGTGATCTATATTTTCAAATACCTGAATATCTCCATCAAGATAAATCATCTTGCTGTACTCCACAAACTGCAAAAAAACCAATAAAAATCAAATCTTTAGTCCCAAGATTGCAACTTTATTGTCTCTTCAATAAATGGGTCGTGAAATTCAACAAAGTTAGAATATTTTTTATGTTTGCGCACCTCCCAAATACGAAGTTTGGAGTAATTAATCACATAATACGCCATGGCGAACTGGGTTTGATTCTCTGGCGGGTAAACGGGTTCAATTTCTCGGACTATGCAACCTTGGGATTCTAGGATCCGCCTGTGCTCGTCTGGGACGTCGGGTAAAACCGCGACCACTAATGGGTAAGCAGATTTGACCTTCCTTAGCCCTTTGGCTAACCCAACAACACCCTTCACGTAATCTCCATTACCAGCCAAGAAAGTAACATAGGCCCGGCTGGGCAGAGTGATCACGGGTTTGGTGAATCCGGTGGGTATAGATGCAGCATGGACAAGTTCAGGGGCCATTTAGAGCGATTTGAGATATTGGGCGGGCTAAAAATCTTGTCTTTAAGCGAAAGATTGAGAGAAGAAGAGGTCGAGTGGAGGGAGGCGGGTGTAAAGTACAGATTGCTCTGCGCTATTGGATTTTTCTCTGTTGGGAAATTGTGATGGTCATTGGGGTTTAAATAAAGAGTGGATGAGACTAGATGAGTGGGAAATTACATGGGATTTCCTACAATTTCTTAATGTGGTATTGGGGTATGTGCCGTATACGTGTCCTTTTGATGGGATCCGACGGTGGATATTTAAATCCAAGAAGATTCCGGAGAAGGGACTAGAGTGATTGTTCATAGATAGGAGAGTAAAATATGATGTAGGATGATGATAAGTGTCCAAAAGTGTAAAGAATAATGGTATTCTAATACTATTTAGAGCACGTGTCGTCATCTTATATCATAATATAGATAGATCATAATCTACTCAAATTTTTTCCTAGATAGAAGGCACCAGAACAGAGCTGTAATTTATTAATTACCTCTAGTGAGCATAGAAATTAGAAATTTGGTGTGACTTAATCATTTTCTACTTTACAAAAACTACTAATAACGCGTAAAAACTTACCATATTAGTTATTAATTTCTCAAAATTTTATTAGTATTAATTACTATGTTTTACCAAACAATAAGATGCCACGTGACTATGATGTCTTATTTATTTATTTAGTTGCTAACATTTACAGTCTTGTGATTCTAAATGTTGCAGTTGATAACTTGATATTCCCACGGATCTTGCCATGTCACTTTGTTTGCATCTGTTCGTGGGTCGACGACAAGCCACCTGTAAGGCCAAGTAGGGCCTAATATTCTCCTGGGCTGAAGTGGGCCCAACTAGATCATTCCACATCCACCTCTCCTTCTTGTTTTGTGGGGTTGTTGTACCTGTGGTTTTTAGTTTCGAGTTTCGACTTGGAGTGGCTTTTTAGTCCTATACATTCACCAAAACACTTAAAACTTGTTTAGGTTAGTGTTTGATACTTTTATTTTTTGAAGTTGTTGGATTGATTTCTGTGTATAAATAAATTACCTACTATAAGTACATTTAATTTTTCGATGGATCAACTCAATGCGAATAAAATTAATCGTAATTCATTATGTTCAGAGATATCTATAGTTTTTCTTTTATAGGCGAAGGTGGGATTAGAACTTAAATTTGAGTCTCTAATAATACCGGCAACAAAACAATCAATAAAATATCAAAGATTTGAGTTCACACAAAGAGTTTTTAAATTGAGGTCTCATCCTAAATTCTTGATTTTCTTCTCTACTAATCAATAGTGTAGTACTAGTACATGTTCCATTCAGCACTAGTAGGTGAAACGTTTACGTACATAATGATAAAATAAATATCTCTTACTAAAAAAATAGAACGGTGAAAATGACAAACAATTCACGATAATTATTAGCTAATTAATATAAATTTTGAGAATTTTGATGAGAGAATTGGTAAAAACACCTTAAAAAAAGGGGAGGGGCCAACCAAGTAGGAGTAGGTTACCCAGTGATTAGTCTTGAAAGTGCGAGAAATGCATAATTTTCAGACACAAAAGCCCTACCAAGCAAACGAATGGTTGGGGTCCGTAGCAATATTAGCCATCAATTACATGCGTGACTTCTCTTGATTCCTAAGCTTGCACTCTTGTCTTCCTAGATAACAACGTGATTAATTAGCATTATTAATTTATATTGTCAGATCCTTCTAGGATTGGCCTCAGCGTAAGCAATTGGACTAATGATGTGATGTTTCAACTTCAACTTTTCTTCTCATGATAAAAAATAGATGCCTCAACTTTTCCTTCTTTTACCAACAACAAGTATTTTAATTTCTTGGAATACATTGTTAGATTCTTCTAGGATTTGCCTCAACGTAAGCAATTGGACTAATTATACGATGATTCAACTAAAAAAATACATAATTACTCATTTTAATTAACTTTATACAATTTTAAGCAAACTCACAATTTGCTAGTAATATTTCTAATGTGTTAGAAATTTTGTTTCGCATAAACGTTTTTGAAAAGTTGAAAAGTCTAACCTTGGGCTTTAGGCCCAAACATAGAAAGAGCCCAGTGGACTAAGAAAATGTAAGAAACCAATGACCCATGGCCCATTTGTCTTTTCGTTCGTCTCCTCATTTTCTTCTTCCCTTTTGATTTGCAAAAACAAAAACAAAAGTTCCGTTAAAGCGATTGCAGGATCCGACTGTCGAGCGGTGAGCATCTGGAATCTACAATGAAGCGTTTATCAGCACTACAATTCGAAAATTCCGTGGTTGAATCTAGGGATGACAATGGGTACCCATACCCGCTCATAACCATACCCGCAAGCGGGTAATTGCGGGTATGGATAATATCCGCATTTATAATTGCGGGTATAATTGGGTATGGTACACGCAAAATACTCGTATTTTTTTCAACTTCCTTGAAAAAAAACTTCTTGGTTTTGTCTCTCTCCTCTTTCCTTTCTATCATCTTTTTAATTTTTTTTTCGTAATAAAAACTCAATATTTTTACTTAATACTTTGAACAAAATAAATTAAAAATTATAAAAACATAATCTTTATCTCAAGATGAGTAATTAGACATCCATTTTTTATATTTTTCTTAAATTTTTTATAAGTGGGTTTTACGAAATATGATGCTATAAAAAAATAATATAAATAAAATAAAATTATACTAGTAAATTTTTACTTAATTATAAAAAAATAAAAATTTGGTGAAATAATTTTATTAAGTTAAATAATAAATAAGTAAGTGTAATTGGATATCCATTACATACCCAATTGGGTATTGGGCTTATTGGGTATAGATAATAATGTATATTTAGTTGCGGGTATGAGTTGGATATTTACCCATACCCGCCCATACCCGCTTTAACATACTCATACTCGCCCATACCCGCCCAATTGCCATCTCTAGTTGAATCAGTGAATAAATTCCGTTTATCAGCACATTCTTTCTTTAAGATCTTAATTACATATATGTCTACACTAATTGAATGAAGACTAATCTTATTCGTACTAGATTAATTCACTAAGATGTAAAATACTCACAGTCCCAACATGTTATTTCTCACGAGCATATGCATTATTTTCGCATTTAACATTGACCAAAGTTTTTTACATTTTTTTCCCCTCAAATTTTGAAGATTGAACTTGGTAGTCTGGTGGTCATCCCATCGTTTTTTCAAGGTTTGATTTTTAACAGAGTTTCATTTCATGGGCATGGAGTCATGGACTCTGAAATGCAGACATACCAAATTCTTTGACTTTAGAAAAGGTCAACCCTGACACCCATAACTCAAACTTCAATCATAGATCGCCATCAAACAAGATTGACGCCATCATAGATCCCAGTTACAATCAACAATTAAGACCAAAAAAAAGTACAAAAAAAGACAAGACACAGATTCAAAACCTTATTTAACATCTTCTTAGAGTTCGACCAATGAAGTTTCTTCTATGACTCGAAAGGATAGAGATGATATCCGATGGAATAAATTGCTGACAACTTTTTTCTATACCATCTTATTTATCTACCTGGCACTCCTTTCCTGCAGCCAATCTTAGGCACTCTCGTAAATGACGACCGCAAATCGACTGCCCCCGCCGCAAGCTGGTCTCCATTCACCGGCGCCGGTAATTTCTTGTAATCAAGGGACTCATCATTGTAAATGTCCCACCATTTCTTCATCAGCATCTTTATGTCCTCCCTCCCCATGTACTCTTCCTTCCCTGTGCAACTCCACGGTTTAGCCCCCTGTTTTTTTGGTAAAATCTTCAGAATTAGTAGAAGGAAAAAAACCGGTACTAAACTAAATAATATTTGCAATAAAATTAGCAAATAACAGTGAAATAAATACTTACCGCTGTACAGTAGTGCATAACTTTCACTTTCAAGCTCTACATTTTCTGGGTGGTGCCACAACATGCCCATAACAAGATTGTAAGTCGAAGGAATTGGCTTGTAAATATCCTTAAAGAACAAGTTCAAATAATCCTGCCAAACAAAGAGAGGATTCACAATTTTGTAATCAAATCGAATCGAATTGGGCATGATGAATGTTTTAAGAACCAGTGTTTGACGACATTTCTCAATTGAAGACAAGAAAATCTCAAAATGCACTCTCGTACTTTGACAGATGTACATGTGTTTCAACTAATTGAGAATTCTACCCAAACATATCATCAGATATTATGATATTGTACATATGATTGAATATTGTCTAGGGGTTGAGAATTGTTAAAAAATTGATATTCAACTACTTGAGAATGCTCGCCAAGCATACTCATGTACCTGCTCTGCAAATGAGGCAGGAGCTGAGAATTGAAGATTGCCTAAGAGTTCGTGATAAGTCTCAAGACTGGGCTGAAACACAAACATTCCGGCGTTGAAGTAAAGGGGTGGCGGGGAACCCATCTTGGTAGGCCATTTTGGGGTCTGTTTGGCGTTCTAATTTGGTGGAAAAAAATTATGTGAGTAAAAATTGGGTGGGAAAATGACTTTTGGGAAACGGAGTGTACTGTTTGGTAAAAAAAATTAAAAGTGAGATATCTGAGGTGTTTGGTAAAATGACCATAAAGGACATAAAACTCATTTTTAAAAAATTAATAAAATTAGAAAAAATAGATCTAGAATTACTTATTTTAAAATAAAGATTTTATTGTGGTAGTTTTTAATTTATTTTGTTGGTTATATAAAGTAAAAAAATTAAAATGAAATAAAAAAGTAAAAAAAAAAAAGAGAGAGAAGGCCAAACCTGACTCCCATTTGCGGAATGGAGCAAAATGATCCATTCCGCAAACCCCTGTTTTTTTCGGTTGGTCACCGAAAAATGCACTTTTTCATACCAAACACCATTTTTGTCATTTCATTCCGGAAATGCTGGGTTGGGTACCCAATCCAGACTCCCAAACACACACTTAATCCGGTCAGGGCACTGTTGGCAGAAATAAAAATATTTACAATAAAAGATAAAACTATATATTTTTTCATAAATTTAAATTTATTTAATTAAATAAAAATATTAACATAATTTTTGGTAGAAAGCTAAAATACTCCCTAGACTTTATATAATTAATGTTTTAATTAATCAACCATGAATTATTTGTTAATTTGTTCAATGACACCTTAAATTTGTATATTTTTATTTAATTACCCCACCATTAAAGATAGCTTACGTATGATGTACTCTGTAGTGTTCAATATTAGTAGTAAAGCTCGTAAAGTTTTTATAAAATTAAGAATAATGATTGGGATAATAACTATTTTACTAACAAAATTGTAATAACTGATATATCAAAATATAATTGAAGTTTATCCCTTCCTAATTAGATTATATTATTATTTTTATTTAAATAATAATTATTAAATAAATATGAAGATAACGTGTATACTTTTAATATAAAAATTAATATAAATGTTAGTATTTGTGACACACCCAAAACTAAAACTCATCAATGAATCAACAAAGAGCTAGCCCAATGGGCTAACAAAATGTTGAAATCACTAGCCCAGGGCCCATCTGGCTTTTCGTTCGTCTCCTTTTTTCCTTTCGTTTTTCTTCCCCTTCAATTTCGAAGAAAAGAGATTGCAGTCTTCGACTGTCAAGCCGTTAGCATTACCGAATCTACACTGAACCGTAATCAGTACCAAGATTGGTAAATTCCCGGCTGGGCTAGGTCTCGTTGAATGTTGGGCGGGTAAGTTTCTTGTTCCTCTAATCAGTAGTCTGCTCCGTTTCTAGTTTCTACTACAATTTTAGAACTTTTTCGTTCATCCGACATACTTTCATCTTTGTTTTTTTTCACAATGTTTTTTCTCGACGGTTCTTGTTGTTGGGTTTGATATTTTGGGGTAGTTAAGAATGTCAGTGTTGGGATTCAAGTTGGGGCTTTGGTGGTTGAATTAAGTGAATGACAATGTGAGTGTTTGTGGAAGTATTTGACTGCCTTGAACAACATTGCCGTCTTCCGTTTTTGCTTCATTTGAATTGCAATACTGTTATGTGCTTACTTCCCCTTTTCTTCTGGCTTGTATGAATAAGAAAGGTTCGTGGCTAATTTTGTAGATGCTGTGCCTTAGTGTGTGAGTAATTTTAGTGTTGTTTTTGGTTGATTATTATGTAGGACTGGTCCTTGCATCTTTTGCGTGAATGAACACTAACTAAAATGATGGAAAGAGAGAATTAGTGTGCTAGTGAAACAGTCTCGAGCATTTTTCACATTTTCAGTTCCAATTAGTTGCCTTCCCTCACTGAATTTGTGGAAGTATTAGAATGGCTGTTTTATGTATAAGAATATAATCAAATAAGATAGAGATGCTTTAAGTTTATGCATGCCAACTTCATCATTCTCATTGAAGAATAAAACTCATGATTTATTTGATTTCTCGGGTTGTAAGAAGGCGCTTGTGAGGTCATAGATATCGCAGAGTTTGAGAACTAGCAAGACAAATGTAGAATGCATAAGGTGAAGGAAATATGAAGTCATTGTGGGGTTGGATGGTAAAGAATTTTAAGTACATCAGTGTAGTGTCCAGTGCAGTACGATGACAGAAGTTGCAGGTATATAAAACTTTGGGTTTCTGTGGTGGGAAAATAATTTGCACCAACCTATCTCTACCCTTGAGCTTAGCCCTAAATGACAAGGATTTGATCAAGACTTGGTTGGTCCTTTATTGGATAACTTCATTGGAAGATCAAATAAACCAAAATGGTATCTGTCTTAAATGTTATGGAAGGTTAATGATAGTGCCTTGGCGCTTGTATGGCATAAGATTGATTCAAAACTGTCCTAAGAGTGTGCTTTCTATACAACAAATGGTGTTAGAACTCAGTGAACTAAGAAACAAGTGTGCGTGCAGGATAAGTTCTGTAGCGTTTAATAGGAAGGAATCTTTTTGATGACTTAAATTCTGGAGTTTTTTTTAGGAGTAGTGGGCCATTTATATTTATATTTATATTGTTTCTAAAGCAAAGAGTTGTTTGACCATGTTCAGATGCCAAGAAGCAGATTCAGAATATTGTGTCTAATATCTCATCTTATGATGTGGTAATGCAGTTAAGGTGTCTGAAGTCTAAACACAAAGCATATCAACATGTACTGATAAATTTGGATTACGAAAGATGGGATCCGTCGAGCAAGTGGTATGACATTTTACTAGACCGTTAGCTTATTCTATAGAAACGTGAAACATCTGTATGTTTTTATGCCTGAACAACATGAATGCATATGAGCTAGGATTAATGGTATGTTCGTACTAGGTTAGTGCACTACGTGGTAAAAGTTCTTCTAGCGTGTAATTCTTCCGGAGCATATGCATTCTTTTCTCATTTAACATCGACCAAAGTTCTTACATTTTAATTTCTCCCAAATTGACGTGGACTCTGAAATGCAGACACAATAAATTCTTTGACATTAGAGAAGGTCAGCTCTGACGCATGAAATATTAAAAATTCTGTAGATTGTTAGCGAGTGCGGTTTTGATGGCATTTTATTTCTAGGTCCATGTTGACCAGAAAACTCATCAACAACAACAGTCAGCGTGTAAGAAGTCTGACCTAGCGGGCGCCACTTCAAAGTCTTCAACTGTCAAGTTGTAGTGTAGCCTGTCCTACGCCATCTCCCAAAAGGTAATAAAATAAAATCAAAATTATATGCTTTATAATTAGCCTAAAGTAGCAGGCTAGCGTTCATATGTGACGTGTCTGGAAATCAAACTTAAAAATGATATTTTGACCATTGTGATATTGCTAATATGTCAAGTTGAGCTTAAATAAATCTGGAAATGAGTAAGATGTATTGAAAATGTATGTAATGTTTGATGTATAGATTGTTGCCAATATAACGAACAAAAGTTTATCCTCAATTTTTCTTCATTGTAATTGTCAATGTTTTCTTTAAAAGCTATGACTTATTTGATGTCATTAAGTATTATTATAATTTAAATGTCATTATTTTATTTTCAATCTCTCTCGATATCATATCCGTTCTTTCGTAGTAAGATTAATCTTGTTTGAACATGATCGAGTACTGAAAGATCATTAAGGGTGATTTTTCAGCATCATATTATCCATGCCTTTCTCAAAACTTGTTACTTGAGTTAAAACATAGACAACTTTTTCAAGCATATAGTTTATAAAATACTCTACTTAACTCCCTATAATTTAAAAACGCGCAATATCAACCTTATAATTTTCTGAAAATTACAATCTTAACTTTTTAAATATTTAAAATATCCCAAAAAAATAGTAAAAAATTGAAAAGATTTTAGCACATTTACTAACTTTTATACTAAAAGTACACATGTCATCTTCACATTCGCTTGGTAGTTATTTATTTAAATGAGAATAATATCTAACCTGATTAAGAAAGGATAAACCCAATATTTGATAATATTGAACCAAAAAGAAACTGGACTCGAGAATTGTAGACGACTCCTTGGGCCTGGTTAGGAGAGAACCCAACTTGGTTGGAGTCCGTTTTAATACGGACAAAAACAAGCCTTATCCAAATGGTTTCAATTCTTCTTTGTGTTTTTCTTTTCTTTTCTTTTTCCTTAGAGATAGAAAATGCAAATTAAGAAACTTCAACATATTTTGTTTTTCTGGTTTTTTGTTCGTTTTTTTAGTTTTTAAAACGTAAAGCAAAAAATAATAAACCAATTTTCATAAATTGTTTAGATAACAAAATAACAAAAAGCAGTTTTACCAAACATGGATGTGAAAAGTTTCTTTCATTAAGCTACAACATTTTAGTTTGGTAAGTGTTAATAACATATCCGAGCATGAGAATAAATACTTATTTAATAGAAGGAATATTATTGTCTAACTTGTTGGCAGTTAAGCAATGCAGCCACAATCTAGAAGAATAAAACTATGTAAACTAACGCGTTCGTTGACTGGTAATATTCGATTCAACGGTAAACTAAGGGCGAGAAAACATGAAATTAACTGTAGAACTAGTATAAGTATTACTATGAATTATGAAATGGATCCTGTTAGACTAGACACTGGCCCGTTTCGTCCACGTCAACTGTAGCCGCAGGACCCGGACACACATCTGGACTCATTATTAAGCAGCCGCCGTCATCATCACCACCATCATTAACGTTGACATCACTCACGCCGCGTCACCACCAGCACCAAACTCAAAAAAATTTAACCAATCAGGAACACACAGCTTGTGCTATTTGGGAACTCACTATAGTATTTTTTTTCTTCGGAAAATAAAACTTAAATTTAAATCTCTATTAGTACTTTATACAGTACTAAATAAAGAATGAGAGTCTCTTCAAGGTATTCATGATGACTGGTAGGTGATGTAATGCCTAAACGATTCTTTTAAGATGTAAATTATGTAAGCTAACTTATTTATGTTAATAATGTTACAATCCTCAAATAATTTTTTTATATATCAGCTATGGTCTAAGCCTATTGTTGATCAATAAAACGTCAACTAGATAAAATGTAAAGTATAAATTTATACGGAGTTGGAAACATAAGATTGATTGAAGATTACAACTAAACGTTGATTCACCATAGAGTGTAAATTGACGTGGTCGAATGGTAAGAGATATACCTAAACTTCGAGTTTGAATTAGGAAATTAAGAAAACCATACGAAGAGAAATATCTTTTTTTAGAGAAAAAGACATTTTGATACCTAAACTATTCCCTTAAGGATATTTTTGTCATCCAACTATATATATTACCATATTTGCCACCCAATTATTGTAGTCTTACACAAATTTGTCCCCATCGTTAAAGATTTTGGGTAGATCTATCACTAGATTCTTTGTTAGTTGTTAAACAGTATTAGTTTGGTCTATCACACGCTAGTCGACTCAATTGGTTAAAGAAATTGGCGAGTATTTGATATAAAATGAATTAATTGGTAAAAGACATTGGTTCAATAGGTGATCATTTCGCGTAAAAAATTTAGTTGAATGCGAGCATTAGACCAAACTAACACCGTTTGACAACTAACCAAGAATTTAGTGGCAGATTTGTCCAAAATTCTTAATAGTGGTGGCAAATTTGGTAATACATATAGTTGGGTGAGAAAAATGTCCTTGAGGGGATAGTTTGGGTGCTGAAATGTCTTTTCTCATATTTTTAACATACGATGATGCTCAAATGAGATTAATCTACTAACATGATGGTCGGGTCCAAAAGAGTTCCTGAAGTTGCTTGATCTGAAAGCAAGATTAGAGAGGCGCAACAAGTGTCCAAGCTTTTGGGAAGTAAACATAATTTTGGATGGTTAATAAAGCTTTCCACTGCTATAACTCTCGTTTTCATAAGCTTTTCTCCTGTACCCATTTACCACTCCACAGTAATTATAAATTTATAATCGATGGACTAATTTCTTTTACGGCTCTAATAATCCAACCAATCAAGCCCACAATCGTGTACAACTAAGACAATTGTATAATCCTGTACTTTTGAAGCTCCACTGAAGTAATTATTGGAGCCTATTTATAATGCTTTGATCGCTATTTGATCTGCTGTATCAACCGATTAATGAGGACACTTATGCATGGACAACATTGGCATGCGCCTGATGCATCCAATCCATCATTATCGTAATAGATTTTGATGTCATGGATCATTTATGGCATCTTTGTAATTTGACCATTGATCAAAAGAAAGTGAAATCAATCAAGAAAGGCACTCTTGAGTCTTGATGTAGAACTAAAGCTCACTTCTTAACCATACAAGTTCCATTGCTTATTGGATCTGTCAAAATAGATTATAATGCATTTCTCTATCATCCCTACCTTTTCTTGTAATCCTCTACTTGAAATGGCAGCGTATGGTAATTAATGGTATCCTAAAAGAGGAGACTATCAAGATTATTTGAATACACCCAAAACGGGAAATTCAGAAATTTACCTCTTTTTCCGAAAGAGTATTTTCCATAGAAATTGATTTGAGGTCAAATCTGAAATTAGTGCTCTAGTTGGTACTATGATATGATGGGTTTTTGTAACGAAGCTCATGCGTGTTTCGGCTTAATTTTCAAGTTGATTGCGTACTAGTGAGAGTCTATTTAGAAGTGAATTGTTTTTTTCTCACCGTAGTTCAATAGTCAAAAATTACTTGGGAAAAAAAGCATATATTTTGCTGTAAGTAATTTCGGCCATCAAATTTAGTAATTAAAATTAGCGAAAAAACACAGCTATTGCTAACTTTTGACAGTATCATCGATCAAGATTATCCACTTTAACTTTTATAAATTATTTTGGTGCTTTCTATATAAACGTAATGTCATTTTAAATTAAATATCGTATCACTAATTAGTCATTACATTTATTTAATAGTTTAAATCTTATAATTGTAAGATCATTAATTAACCATTAAATTTATACAATTTTCTAAGTTTCACAATCATGGATGGTGAAGATTATCCAGAAGATGACTTTTTACATTGCAATAAAACAAACGTTTAAACCAGAAAAAATGTACAATTAGCAAATGACAACAAATTAGCCATATGTAGCCACTTGGTAATTATTGGGATTTATAATAGGACCGTCCATTTTGAGTAGTATGGATATTATAAACGTAGATTATAGATTTAATTTATGATATTTTAATAATAATTAATAATAAAATTTACATGTAAAGAACAAAAGTGAAAACTCTTAACCCAATCTTGTTAATTACTATTGGTTAAGAGAAAAGCCTAATTAATCTCACTTTTGACCCCGAGGGGATATATACTACCATTGCCCAAGACTTGGAGTAAGTTTCTTTCATGGATTTTATTCGAATCGATCTTTGACTAATCTTTCTTCTATGGAATTTCTTCATCCTAGTCATCCACTATATTATATTGGCCTTCAATGTTCAATATATTCATATGCTTTTTGGACCGTCTTTTAACTTTCTACATAGTTCTACATTCTAGAACATGGATCAGATGGAATTTAGTTTACCCTGCCCTTAAATTTCATTGGTGTGAAGGAAACCTTATACAATTCTAGCATCGAATCAATGCCAAACTAAACCAATATATATGTGGGAAACCTCACTTTAATTAGGGATGGCAATGGGTACCCATATCCGCATATCCGCCCATAACTATACCCGCAATTGCGGGTATGGATAATACCTACATTTATAATTGCGGGTATGGACTCATACCCGCAACATACCCGCAAAATGCCTCTTTCCTTTCTCCTCTCTCTCCGCCGCTCTCTTTCTTTCTCATCTTTTTTTATTTTTCTCCCGTAATAAAAACTCAATCTCTTCCTTAATGCTTGAACAAAATAAATTAAAAATTACAAAAACATAATCTTCATCTTAAGATGAGTAATTACATATCCACTTTTCATATTTTTCTTAATCTTTTATAAACGGTTTTTTTCTTAATCAAATTGTTTAAATATATTTTTAATTAATTTAGAAGTTTATTAAGTGAAATAATTAATAAGTATAAATGAGTTTTTTTTTAATCAAATTATTTAAATATATTTTGAATTAATTTAGAAGTTTATTAAGTGAAATAATTAATAAGTAAATGTAATTGGATATCTATTACATATCCAATTGGATAATGGGTATAGTGGGTATGGATAATAATGAATATTTAATTGCGGGTATGAGTGGATATTTATCTATACCCGCCCATACCCGCGTAATTGTCATCCCTACGTTTAATTATGCATGTAAAGTAGGAGATTTAAAAATAGAAGGATTTGATATGTCAAAAACGTAAATGAAATGTAAAATTTATCCAAATGAGACTCCCCTCCTTCCTTATGTCTTACATCAATAAACAAGAGACGTAAAAGTTAAAATTATATTAAAATATGTTGATCTTTTAATAGAAGGAGACATTATGAAATTAATCAATTGTTATAATTATGATAAATAGTAACACAATTGATGGTTCGGTGAACTTGAATAATGGGGACTTGACGTGGGTGACCCAATGTGAACCCTTGCTCAATTTGAAATCGTTAGGCCTTAGTGTGGTGAATTCTTTAATACCTATTTTTGTATTTTTGTTAACAACTCCAAGTGGTAACAACTTACAGACCAATGACATTACTGGATTGTGACTACTGTTACCCACCCAAAGAACAAGCCGCTTTGTGTTCTGGTCGGTAACAGATTATTTAATGCTTGTAGAAACCGTGGTCCATATCTTCACAATCACGTGTTGCAAAATATGGATTAATGAAATTTTTAGTACTTGGTACTTTTTTAAATGTACTGATTTCATTTTTTATCACATTTAATACATTCACTTAAATAATTAATCACATTTGGTTCTTTATACTGATGTCATCCAACACATTCTGTTAAATAACATACGTGGTAAGACACGTCAGATGTCACTTATCATTTTGCTGACGTGTCATGTCACATCAATAAAATTGACCCGAAATTTAAAACGGGATTGGATAAACGGGCTTGATTTGGTCCCTCATCCATGAAGCCACGTCGTTTTGGCCGATTGGAGCAAAGTTTTTTTCTCTACCTCATCTCTTTCCTACCCTCTGCAGCCACTCCCTCACTTTGGTCACTTCGCTCACATCCTCCACACACGGTACTGCCATTTTCTTGCATGTTTCTTTTTTCTTTCTTTTTCTTCTTAAAATGCAGACTCTACACTCTAATGCTTCCCCCCCCCCCCCCCCCCCACACACATCATCTGAGCCTATTTATTTTTTTCTTTTTCTCAGATCTGGTGTGTATGGCTAGTGTGGTGGGATTCAATAATAATAAAATAAAAGTTTTTCTTTCTTTCTTGAAATTATCTATTTATTCTTATTAATTGCGGCTAGAAGTGTGGTTGTGGTTGTGGTGGTTGTCGTGGTGGTCGGTAGTCCGACTGGTGGTGCTGCGGTGGTTGTGTTATGAAATTGGGTTAAATGACCAAGCCCGTCTGTAGGTTAACTTACTGGACTGAGCCCATCAGAATTAGGACTAAATATTGTAATCGGACATAAAAAATACAGTCAAACGAACTGTTTGCTTATTCTCTGCATTTCTACTCCTCCTTCCTACTCAATTCTTATCCCAAAACATCCAAATACATAACATTGTGAAAAATGGATGAGTTGGGGTTGGGGATGAGATGGGGATGGTGGTGGTGAGTCAAATTTGATGGGGATGAGGATGGTGGTGGTGAGCCAAGACGACGTCGCTTCATGGATGAGGACCAAATAAAGCCCGTTCTTAACTTCGGTAACCACGTCAGCAAAATAAATGACACATGACATCTGACGTGTCATGTCACATTGGATATTTAACGGAATGCGTTGGACGATATTAACATGAGGGATCAAATGTGGTCGATCATTCGAATAAAGATATCAAATATGATAAAAAATGATTACAAATTCTAAATCGGTACATTTAAGCGAGTTCATGTGATAAAAATTTCATTATCCCTGCAAAACATTGTATGTATCACCTCCAAAAACACACCCAAGATCAAGCTTTTTAAAAAATACACGTGTACATAAACACCAGTATTATATTTATAATTCTAGAACCACCCATTAATTCGAAATCTCGTCTATATATATTAATATTTTAAAATTATATTCGATGTAAATTTAAAATAATCAATATTTAATATAATAATTAAATTATCGGATGATTTTCATCAGAAACAATATATTACTCCATCTGGTCTCCAATAAATGTCTTCCTCGCATCCCAATATTCAATAGGGAACGCATATCGAGGAGGCCGGATGAGGCACTTTTGACCCAAAAAATTCCGTACTTTTTTTCGAACGTACGTTAATTTTTAACGTACTTCCGAGAAAATTCAGGACAAAATTGTCTCAAATAGTGATTATTTCGGCCGTCTTAAAATACGTTCCGAAATAGTAAAAGCAAATGATAAAACGACATATTTTGAAGACCGGAAGGAGTATTACATTACAGAGTATCCTGGTCTTCTCACGACTCGTGGGCAGTTTGCCGTAAAAAAAAGAATAGGTTTTAAGAAGAAGTGAGACTTTTGAGCAGAGTGTGGGTGTGCAAGGAAGATTGAAAAGTCAAAGGGTCAAACTCCAAAATATAAAAATTCTAGTAGCGGGTTAAATTAAGTTAATAGCTACACATTTTGCTATTGCTCGCCACCTAATTAAATTAAATTAATTAAAACTGCATACTTTTTTTATAGAGAGAGAGAAACTTTGTACTTAGCCGAGTAATAACCAGTGGGTCTCTGCCTGTTTACCTCCCTATATATATCCCTTCCTTGTCTCTCCTTTCTCCTCCAAAACTAATCCGACAACCAACTCACCATCTCTTACCACCGAAACACCCAAAATAGGAAAATCCAATCTCCTCACACCTTAATCTCTGCTAATCAATGGATGCTCAAGCAAGTAATTATTATGATCAGAGCGAGGAGGATGTAATTGGGTCGGAAATGAGGAAAGGCCCATGGACCGTCGAGGAAGACTCACTCCTCACTCAATACGTATCCGTCCACGGCGAAGGTCGCTGGAACTCCGCTGCTCGCTGCGCAGGTCGGTCCCCTCCTACCAAATTCATTATTATCCAGATAATAATCCAATAATCTGGGTTCAATTTTCCTGTTGACTAATTTGGGTTGGTGATCGAAATTGCAGGATTGAAACGGACGGGTAAAAGCTGCAGGTTGAGATGGTTGAACTATCTCCGTCCAGAAGTTCGTCGCGGAAATATAACACTTCAAGAACAGCTCTTGATTCTTGAACTCCATTCTCGTTGGGGCAACAGGTACTACTGCTACTATTCCAATTAATTACCGCTAATTATATTGATTAATGGCCTTAATTTCTATTTTTCTCACACTTGATTTGCTCATTTAGGTGGTCTAAGATAGCCCAACGTCTTCCGGGTCGAACCGACAATGAGATCAAGAATTACTGGAGAACCCGAGTCCAGAAACAGGCGAAGCAGCTCAAATGTGACGTCAACAGCAAACAATTTCGAGATGCCATGCGTCATGTTTGGATACCCCGCTTAATTGAGCGGATCCAGGCCTCTTCTCCCGAATCTTCTTCCTCCATGGGTCAACCCGCTACCACTATCCCTACTACTACAACTACTACCACCACCGCTTATCAATCCAGTTGCTACATGGGCACTAACCAAATGGACGTGCTCACAAGTCAACCCGGTCACTCAAATGAATACGGTTCACAATGGTCTGACCCAAATTTCCTGCCGGAGCTATCGGATTCTTTGGATACCCAGGTCTCTCCAGCGTCTGACCTGACAACTACTGCTACTGCTGACGGTCCAAACCCTTATCCTTCGGGTTACTATCCGGATTGTGGACAAAATGGGTCGTCCGGTGTGTACTCCGGGAGTGATTCGGGTTCATGGGGTTGGTACAACCCGGGACAAGAATGGAATGAGTCATTAGGAATGGATTCGTTGGAGCAAATGTGGAATGACGAGAGTCTGCTGTTTCTAAGACAACAGCTGCTGTGACGTGATGGATCTTATCTTAGTAGTTAATTGGAATTAGAAGTAAGCTTAGGATTGGGGTTGCGACTTTGTTTCCGTGACGCAAAGGGTCGTTGAAATATTTTTGCAATCAATAATGTTAAACCAACGGAATTTTTTGTCTGGCAGTGTCCGACAGAGAGTTTCGCTGGTTTAACATTACTCTTTTGCAATAACTTTTCTTTATTTTTGTTTTTTTTATTCTTATTTTTGCTTTTGTGTTAAAAAGAAGAAAGCACTATTACAGCTACTTTGACTTGAAAAAGGAGAATTTTTGAAGGTGTGTATCACATAGTTATCAGAATTGAACTGGATAGCTAACTGAAAATAAAAATTTTATGGTTCGATCGGGTTCAATCGAGTTTGATCGGATTGTAGATGTTGAACTATTTTGAATTGTTCACACATTGAACCGTTCAATCTTAGATGATTGAACCGGATTGAACCGGCTGGGTCAATATCTGTAATGGGTCAGCCCATCAAAATTTCAAAAAAAAAAAAAAAAACAAAACGACCTCATTTTAGAGAAGAAGCATTGAACCAGCCGGTTCACCAGTTGTATAAAAACCAATCGATTCGACTGGCCGAACCCGCTTTGCATACATATCCGGTCAAATAACTTAATCGAACAAAAAATTTTAAAAATCCGATTAAACCGGTTGGTTTGGTCCGGTTCGATTCTGATAACAGTGGTGTATGGGTGTGGAAAGGGACAAATTAACTTAAGAAAGCTAATAAAATAGCATTACACGCTATTTTGCCTCCTTTGTTTTGGGAAAATAATATATTTTTAAAAAATATTTTTTTGAAATCTATTTTCTTAAAAAATAAGTTATTTCTGTTGTTTAATTGTTTAGTTAGAACTTATTTTCTGGTATTTGGATCCCATGGAAAAGTAATTTCCCAGATATTATACTGTTTTTTTTCCATACTCTATAAGTTTAATGTGTGCTTGAGCCTTGAATGATTAAGCAAGCAAACATGTCTTGTCCCTTTCACTTTTGTACTCCTAATTAAATCAGCACTACCTACACCAGTGCTCTTCGCTACTTAATCCTCATGATCATGGGATCCATACAATAATCAAATTAGTAACCACAAAATCATGAGCTGAAAGATGTTCTTTTAGCCGTATCCAAATTGATGAAGATTAGGAGCAACGTGAGTTAGAAGAGGAGAGGCCAATGATCAATACGAGTGCACATAAAATTTTGACACGTTGGATTCTTGAATCACTAATATTAATCACTCCTCCGTTATTGATTTTTGTCAACGTACACAATTATCGTAGTGTAGATTTGAACAATGTGAAAGTGATTCCAGTTTCTATGTATGTACATATGTATACTATGGATATTAATCAACATGATGGGTTTTAAATTTCAATGATGGGTACTGGTAACACGTTAAATACTTTTTCTATATTTTATTAAATATTATTTTGGGGGTTAAAAAATGGTTCAAATTATATGTTGTTTTTTATCTTCCAATACAAACTTAGAAAAAAAATTACCGTTCTATTTTTAATGCAAATTCTATGAATGTAGTGGCTTCTCCTAAATATGGACCGTACAAAAAAATACTAGAAACTTCAAAAATAATTTTAGATTTTCTGAATCAATTATTGTCTTAAAAAATGTATGAACACCCAAAACAACATTTAATAACATACGAAGAAAGCATATCTTATGATACACATAAAACGACATTTAATAAAATACAGTATGTGTTATCGTTGGTGTGGGCTTCCTCGACTGAAGCACTAATTGCCGCAACCCTTGAAACACGTTTTCCTCCCCCAAAAGATAATGAACTCAAAAAGTCTTCCCCATTCTTCAACAAACGAGAAGAAATGAACAACTAGTTTCTTTGACTCGCACCCAAAAATTACAAGTCTACAAATCATAGTTACTTACTCTACAAGAATAGTAAAATTTACTAGATTTGGGTTTGTTTTTCCACTTTTCATGTCTACGAGGTTAAACATTTTGGGATATTTTTACAAGGTTGTAAAATGGGACACTATTCAGCCGGTTCGATTGTAAAATCGAGGGACTGATCATCAAATTGGATTGTGCAGTCTTTAAAGTTCTCCTTTTTTTAGGTTTTTTTTTTTAAATTGTCAAAATGGTTAATTAGATTAATCGACCCAATTTAAATGAAACTTAACTAGACACAAAGAAAATAAATTTAGAAAAAAACTAAATATAGGATTCCCGCCCATATTCAGCATGTTAAGTAACAAAACCTTAATCACTAAACAATATCATATTTGTGTTATTAAAAGAGAATATAAAATATAAATATAAGATAATTTATTTTTAAATTTTTTTATATTTTACACAAATATTAAACTTTATTTATTGATTTATTAAAAGTCTAGATAGATTCAGTTGGACTCCGATTAAACATTCGACTCTTAACCTTTTAATGGTTAGCGGGAGAAAAATATCGTTGTTTTAAGAAAATCAATGTAAAGCTTTGCTTTACGTTTTATTTTTACCCTTTTATAAATCTTCGTAATGACTTTTACTTTAACTAGGTAGTTGGGCACGTGCGTTGCACGTGCGGCAATTTTTTATATAAAATTAAATTATTTAATATATATTATTTATAAATTAATTTTGGTCATTTGAAATATATAAAGCCACTATTTAAATATTGTTCTAAAGTTATATAATCGAACATATAAATTATTAAGCATATTAATAATAAGTATTAATAGAAGATATAGCTTAATAGTATTTAAATATTATTCTAAGGTCATATGATCGAACATATAAATTATTAAACATACTAATAATAAGTATTAATAGAAGATATAGCCTAATAGTATTTAAAATTGTTCTAAAGTATTATAACCAACCATATAAATTGTTAATTTATAGTTTTTTAATATATAATTTGTATAATAGACTTTTATATAATAGTATTTAAAACCTATCTATTAAGTTATTTGATTAATTTGGAATTCAATTTCTATATATAATAGTATTTATTAGTTTGATTGGACTTGTTAATTATAATTTAATATTATGATTTGAAAACCTTCTTTCCTCGTCCACGTATACATTGGTAAAAATCTTATTTTTTACATTCTCCAAATAAAAATGCCGTAATCTCTCAATACCAAATTTGTTGGGTTGTAGCGCTGTACATTTTTGAATGCATAAAGGAAGATTATGGGAATGGAGAAGATGAGAATACTGTTTCTAACTTGATTTAAATTTTTAGGCACGTGGCGTTGTACGTGCGAAATTTATTTGATAATATTAAAATATAATATTTATGTACAAAAAGTATTTTACACAAATATATTTTTGGTATAATATAATTTTTTTAATAATATCTCCAAAAATAAGATTAACATAAATTTTTACTATGGTGCTTAATCTATATTGTAGGCAGTATATTTGTATTTTTATTGATGTTCTAATGTCGACAAAAAAATCTTGTATTAATTCTGAAATAATTAATTTTAAGCACTTAGAATTAAAATAATTTTAACTCAATTAAGTAAATTACTTTTATAAATTAAAATTTAAATATTTAAAATGATGTTCCATATTATTTTTATCTAAGTTTTCCAAATATTGTAAATAAGTATGTAATTATTTAAAAACAATCACTAATATTTAAGTTCAATAAAAAATTAAGTATAATATTTAATTAAAAATTATGATTTAAGTAAATGTACAAACTATTTTTCTCCATGTTTATGTATGAAAAAAAATCACATAATTAGCTAAGGAAAAATAATTCCTTATCATTACAAATTTTACGAAATCAAACTTCAGTAATTTAATATTTGTGTATATATATATTTTTAAGAATAATACATTATAAAAATAATTTCATAGTTTTTTTTATATTTTATTGAGGCAAGATAATTTCTTGTTTATTTTATAAATTTTTTTATAATTTTTTTATTTTTACCATTTATTTGTCACTTTTATCTAGTTTATGTTTCATTAACACTTTTAAAATCAATCCTTTTACTAAATTAAATTAAAAAAATATTAACTCGAATAAATAATATCATTTTAAAAATAATATAGTAATACTTAAAATAATTTACATTTAAAAATAGATTAAGATATGCTTTTTTATATTTAACAAATAATTTACATTTAAAAGTAGATTAACTTATATTTTACTCATTGTGACTATTTTCCAATTCCATACTTTTAAGGATATTTCTCACATTGTACCTCCACCAGTACATTGCATAGATTGATCTACCACAACTTTTTTGAATGTAGTGAGGAACTTGTTGGTAATCAACCAAGGAAATATTTTTATCACCCATGCCAATTTCACAAACAACGATAAATTTAAATTATTCATAAATATAATATTAAGTCATTTAAATATATATAGTTTATACAAATTTAATTTATTTTTGCTTACTTTTTTAACTCACAATACTAAGTATATTTTTCTATGGTAAGTTTTTTACTAATTTCAAATTCTTACTAAAAGTTACATATATAATAATTTGTTATTAATTAAATAAATGGTCATTTAATAATAGAAATAAAATTGCATTACTTAATTGAAAAATTAATTTATAAGTTTGTTAACTTATTATTAGTGTTATTTTAAAATATTATTATAAGCTACTCCCGTGTAATTTTCTAAAAGACTAACGAATGTAGCATACTCGATTTTCTTTCCACTTTTGCCATATAGAAAAGATATAATTTTTTTATTTTAAAGTCTGTGTTGTTATTGTTTAGCTTGAAATTGAAAACATTATCTAGTTTTTATCTAAAAAACTATATAAAAATATCAATAAAATACATTTACGTAATCATTAAGCATATACTCAAAATATTTATTTTGTACCATTTTATTTATTTATTATATAATAATAAAAAAATTATTAACTTTATTGATTAAAAAATTAAATATATTTTTAGGTAAATTACATAAAGAAACCCTAAAGTATACAAAATCTCCCACTTTAAACCCAATAGTCTTGAAATTTACAATATAAGCCTGCAATAAAGTTACAATTTTGGTCTTTCTAATAGTTAGAAAATTAAAAAATGATAAAAATATTATTAAGTTATTTAATTATTTTATCAATCATTAATTATTTTAATTTGTTAAAATATACTGATTAATTTGTTAAGGGTGATGTTGATTCAAACCAATTAAAAATATAGGGAATTTACTATGACATTTATGATACAAATTTAGAACATTTAATTACAAATTAGATTAATTCCTCTCTATTCTTCCTCCAATTTTTCGCATAAATATGATCTCATTTTTTCTTAGAATTTTAGTCTCTTATTCTAACAAAATCATTCATATTATATTTTTTCCTATCGTTAAACATCCATATGCGGATCAAACTAATTAAATATATGTGATTAAATATGTGATTCAACACAATCCATAAGATTAAAATCCAGGATGTCATTTTGATTGTATTAAAGAAATCAGACGTGGCAAGCTGATGTGGCATTGTTCCAGGAGCTGATGTTGTTTGGAGAATGAAATTTAGGAGAATTAAGAACATTAATCAAAAGGATAAATAGACATGAAGTTTAATTATTAGAAAGGACTGGAAACAACTTTAGAAACAACTTAGCTTGTTAGCACTTCTTTATACACCACATTTTTAACATAAGCTCGTCTTTTTTTTTTAAGGTTGTCTGTCTTGACTAAAAGCTTAGTAGTTGACATTGAAACTCCTCTTGATAGTGCCACCTATAACTGTCCATGCGAGAAGACATCTTCAGGCAAGTAAACTCCTACATTTGGTATTGTCTGCCCTTGAGCTTTATTTATCGTCATGGAGAAACAAAGTCGCACTGGAAATTACTTTCGAACAAATTTAAATGGATATGTTCCAGCTTCTGCCGGTGACAAAGGTATTCTTGGCAAAAAAACACGTTTACCTGCATGTTGGCCAACTGTTATTTCTGCATGTATGACATTGCGTTCAAATCCTCGACAAACCATTCTAGTCCCATTGCATAATCCATTTGGTGGATCTAGATTCCGCTTTCTCAAATTCAATTTCATCTTTTTGAGTTCTAGTATATGTGGCGGCAATCCATTTAGCATCAATGTATTTAGGAATTCTTCTTGGTAACAATTGTTTTCATCATCAGATGCGATATCAAAGCTCTTAAATATTGTGCCATTTCCGGGGAACAATGATATCATTCTAATATTCAACTCATCAACATATTCATTCTTGGTAGCCAGTATAGCACGATTTGTTATGTACTCAGGTAATGTTGTATTTTCTCGAAGTGAGGGGTAGACATTGTCAATCAAACGGTTAATGGAAGATTCACAGTTGTCATATTTAATTATCATCTCTTCTGGTGAAGGTATCATGTCATCATCTATTGTTGGCTCTTCTCCATTTCCTATTCTGAGTAAAAATTTGCTGAATTCTAAATCTGAGCTAGCCCTCATATTTCTAGATAATTTCAGTCTTCTCATATGGTGCCATAAGTATGATCTTACCAAACTTACTCCCACAGTTTCTGATCTTGTCCCTCGTGGTACTACAGGTAGTACTTGTCTGAAATCACCTCCAAAAACCACAACTTTACCACCAAATAGTTCATTGTTGTTCATTATATCCCTTAAGAATCGATCAACCATCTCTATTGCGCAACGTTTTACCATTGGAGCTTCATCCCACAGAATAAGTCTTACCCTTTTTATTAATTGAGCCTTGGGTTCTTGTTTTGAATAGTTGCTTTCACTTGATTCATGAACATCTATAGGGATACCAAATCGTGAATGAGCAGTACAACCTCCTGACATGATTGCAGCAGCAACCCCACATGTCGCAGTTGCAAGTCCAATCATCCCACGTGATCGAACATTAGCAAGCAATGCTTTGTATAAATATGTTTTTCCTGTTCCTCCTGGTCCATCAACAAAAAATACCCCACTGGAATTTGAATCAACTTTTTCTATAATTGCCTTATAAGCCTCTTCTTGTTCTGGATTTAACTTTGATTGTGTCTCTATATCATCCAATGTGACTTTAATGGACAATTCATCTGCAATCTCCTTTGTTGAATCATGTTCCAAACTTATCTCTTTTAATGTAGGTAAATCATAGTCCTTAACACTTTTCCCCGTACTTTCTAAATAAAAATTAATACTCTTGAGTGTTAATGCAAATACCTCATCTACGCTTGAATTTCGATGAGTTCTTTTATAGTCTTCGGATAATGCATCATAATAGAGATCCCATAACTTCCTTACGTCTTCAGGTTGATAATAAATTAAATAAAAAAAATGTAAACGTTAATAAAAAATGGCTTAAATTAATATAAACATAAATAAAAATATTCGGGGAACAACACAGTTGGTTTAGAACTCTTGCTGAATCTTAATCTTAATAGGGGAACATTGTAAAAAATTCCAAGAATTCACAAAAAAATTGATTTAATTATGGACAGAAGGGGTTTTTTGCCCGAAAACAATAGTCTAGGGGGGCGAATTTCAAAAAATGAAGTTCAGGGGAGGTTTTTGATTTTCGACGATAGTTCAGGGGTGGTAAAAACTATTTCCCCATCTTAATATTTATAAATTAAAAAGGCATTTGACAAAATATAAGCTATACGGAAAAAATAGATTTAAAAGATGTAAAAGTGAGGATAGTAAATTCTACTAAATTTAGTTTTTTAGTGACTTAATTTGAAAATTACCTGACAATACACCAAAATAGTAGCGAATAGTCTGCGTAACTCCAATGGCATTTTAAACATAACTGCTTCACTTAGACACGCTGATATACTCTCTTCAGATTCAAGAAGTCCTCTCTTTTGTGCTGATTGTTTGAATGTTTTGCATATAATTTCATTTACTGTCAATAAATCTTCAAAAGATTTTGGCCCTCTAACATGATTCAATAATAACCTTAGAAAATACCTTTCTCCTTCTTTTGGATTTGCAGTATTTACACGGCCAATCACACCCCTTGTTGATTCTCTTATTTTCCATGTTTTTTCTTTAGATTGCCAGACAAAATGCACAGGAAATTCCCTGTAGTAAAAATATAAGAAATAATTATGTGAAAGATATCATTTTGAAACTTTAATTAATGTATTATATCTACACATATAAATAAATAATATAATATATATATATTAATAGTGACATTGGAAAATAAATAAGCAAAGAAATAAAATTTTAAGAATAAAGTTTTTTTCTTGCCTGTATAAATATTGTCTTGCATTTGGATTCTCAGAACATGTTGTAAATTTTTTTGAAGCAATCCCTAAATTTTGACAATAAAAATGAATCCAAACGATGCAATCATTACCCATAACATGCGCATTTGATACACAAAAAAGAAGAAGGTTGAGTGTTGACAGCAAAATAAGTTACTAACCTTGAAATCGAACAAAACCTTGGGCTGAATAGATGACTCAACCTTTACATAGCTGCATAGTTGTCGACCATTGACAAAGATGAGAATGTATCAAGTTCATTCTTTGTGACTTTAATAAGTGCTCAAATTAATTAAATATATGATTTATATAATAAATATATAATTCATACCACAACTCGATTGGTAAGCAACCAATTTCGTTCTCTTCTTTTAGCATGTGGTACCATCAAACCATTGGTCGCTTTTCTTTTGTTTGTAGACATTTTCCTACAATTGAAATAAATTTAAAACATGAATTTGCAAGTAAGTGGTAATTTAAGTAATTTATTAAATAGTGTATGAAATTGTATAAATATACATATATGGATCGAATTAAATAAATACAATATGGATCTATTGTGCTTAAAGGAAAAAGTTAAAATAACACGAAAATATAAAATCTGGTGGAATGATGTTATCATTTAACGAAAGATGTTCAAAGCATGAAAATTGCAAATAACTAATTTAAGTTAGATGGCAGGTTCCACCTTTATTATAAGATAAATCAGAAAAAATAATGATGATGGTTCAAACAATTTCGACAATCATAAATACATACACATATGGACCGAGCTAAATAAATACATATATATAAGACTCAAATTAATTAAATATAAGATTTATATAATAAATATATAATTCATACCATAGGATCTATTGTGCTTAAAGGAAAAAAGTTGAAAGCAATCCCTAAATTTTGACAATAAAAATGAATCCAAACGATGCAATCATTACCCATAACATGCGCATTTGATATACAAAAAAGAAGAAGGTTGAGTGTTGACAGCAAAATAAGTTACTAACCTTGAAATCGAACAAAACCTTGGGCTGAATAGATGACTCAACCTTTACATAGCTGCATAGTTGTCGACCATTGACAAAGATGAGAATGTATCAAGCTCATTCTTTGTGACTTTAATAAGTACTCAAATTAATTAAATATATGATTTATATAATAAATATATAATTCATACCACAAGTCGATTGGTAATTGGAGGAATTGCCAAGCGAGCTGCTACCAAAAACACGACGGATCTGTGAAGACGAAAACACAATTCGCATGTTAAATATACTACTAAAAAGCTATTCGTGACATATAAATCTATTTCAATAATAATAATAAAAAAAAACAACTCTTTTTTGTTCAGTGATGCCATGTTAAACAACATTCAGGCTCAGGATTTAGTATCTTATAATGGCATTGCCCTCAAAATTCTATTTTCGTTCGTATTTGCAGCTCTCTTGAAAATTGATTTTTGGATGGTCTAAGGCATCAACTATGAATTATATGTTGTGTGTGATAAATGGTAATGTGAGGGAAATCAATGTTCTAATACATTCATCAATTGTGGCTGTAACCATGGTTGCATATGCTTTTCGCTTTTGGTGAATGTCAAAGTGCGGCAGCCTTTTTTAATCTAACAATCCATTCAAGGCAACTGACAGCCAGCATATATAGATGCAAATTAATTGAGATGGCAATAAGTTTCTGCACAAATTTGCTTACAATTTCTGTTCTTTTTAATTATGCTTATAAATTTGATGTCTTGAATTCCATAAATCAATAAAAACGTGTATTATAAATTAGAAATAAACTACAAGTTCGATTCATTGATCTTAATGAAAAAATAAAGATGAAATCAATTATCAGAAAGTATTAAAGTTCGTACCTTATGAACTTGTAAAATCGATGCTGTATTTCTACCCGTTTTTCATATCTATTATACACTTATATTTGACGCGCTCGACACGCGATCAAACATGGATCTATTGTGTCAAGATCTAAAATATTATTCAATTTGAAGAAAATAATATTGAGTTAAAAATTTATTTACTGGACTTATTTTTAAGATTAGTACAATTCCTGTACAACATTATCATGATCTGCTCAAAAACCCCGGAAAAAAAAGCATTGTAAATTATCATTTATACTATGTAAAGTAAACAACATCTTAGAAGTTGGAAATTGGAATTTCAGCTCATGGAAATTGTGTACCCCTGTAATGCTCAATCCTCAAGCAAGGAATTAAAAAACATAAACAATGAAATGAGTTTACCTTCCTAAGAGGTACCAATGCAAGCAGTCCAACAAAACTGGTTACAAAAAGGAAAGAAGACATCCAACCAATCCCAGGTTCCTTGGTGCTCCCAACAATATTCCCCTCTGTATCAATCTCGGCTTGGTAATATGTCTTGCTGCTCAAACCGAGTAAGTATATTTCTTGATTTCCATCCAAGCTGGTAGAAGTTATTATAGAATTTCATCAAATGCTTGGAAACCTCCTCTCCATTGCTTTTCTAAGAGACGGAACTGTATGTGCTATTCTTGTGGTGTTTGTATACGATTGGAAGGTGGAAGAAGCATATACGAACTTTAATATTTTAATAGGTAAGTTAATTAATTAAATAAGTAGTTGAATAATAGATTTATTCAATTTTAATAGGTAGGTAATTTTAAAAATTAAAAGACTATTACACCCTTAAATTTTTTAATAATTAAAGGCTATCATAGTAATTTAAGGAAATAAGCCCCTTCGTGCTTTTTATATAGTATAGATAAGTGGGAAGAGAATTAATGGAGTGATTTGATAAAATAGTACTCTAGATAAATTATGTAAAAATATGATTAATTAATTAAATAGCTTGCTTAATTAATCCGTATTCAATAACATTAAACCACACCTATTTTGAAAGAGAAGGAGTCTTTTCATCTAATTAATACAGTAAACTTTAGTAAAAAACGATTAATGGGATTTTTGGATAAAACACTGTCGTTTCCTTTTTCCCCCCAAAAGTGAGAAATGATGTTGTCACTGCTTACGTTGGCTAGACAGGTCCAGTTTAAGGAGGCCGCATATCATACCAACACTATACCAAACAAACACTGCTTCAATCGACTGTCAGTTTGACAAAAATGTCAAATGAAATTGGGAGTTTGATCTTATAATAGCTCATTTGTACAGTCCAAGTCCAACCCAGCCTGTGCTTCTTCTATCTTACTCCCTCCGACTGAAATTAATTAACGTTTTACTGTTCATGCACGCGTTTTGAGGAACCCGAATGACTCACTATTTGACCCCAAAAAAATCCGTACTTTTTTGTGAACGTACGTTAGAAAAAAAGTACGAAATTTTTTGGGGTCAAATAGTGAGTCATCCGAGCCTCTTAGGGAGGCGTGAATGAACAGTAAACGTCAATTAATTTCAGCCGGAGGGAGTAATAACTTCCAGTTAGATGGGCCCTTAACGTGGGCTTATGCAATTGGACTTCCTACCACTACTTAAATAGCCCAAAGTAATCTCTTTTTCCTTGATCGGTTTGAAACGGATAGATGGGCCAACCCTTCAAAGGGGAAAAATAACTTAATCAAACCATAGAGTGGGTTGTCATAGGGGCTATATGGGCCAACAATTTTCTTTTCTTTTTTAATCCGAAACTTTTTGGTTCTTTCCTATTAGTTCTTTATTTTCCTCCCCTTAAGTTTTTAGTTCTACTATAATAGTCCTTAAAATTTTACTTTTTTAATTTATTCTTCATATTCATTATCCCAAAATTTTAAATTCTTTCATGTGGTTTAATTTTTTTCTAATTTATCCTTTATTTTCAACTTCCTAAAAAAAACTCAATTTATTTCGCTCCAAATATTTTATTTAGGCTCCGGCACCGTTGAGGTAGGGAAAGCAATAGCGTGACACTGTTCTGTCCCCACACAGCTCGTGTTTATAGATCTGTAGAATGACAAGAATTAGTGGCTGTGGCATTTATAGATATCGTACATTCGGAGAAAAAAGATGAAAAAAAAATTGAAATGGAAATTGGAAGACAGCTATGTTCGCATTCTCCGGTCCACAATCGTGGAAGGGACACGGGACAGGATTAGGTTTAGCCCTACACTACACTGAATCACTAATACGCATACTAATTAAATTGAAGTTTGAGGAGGACACCAACCCAATTTTGTTTCAATCTATATTTAGTCCCCAATTACCATAAAATTCCCGTCTGCTCACGGGTTCATGCATATATGCTTTTGCACATGGCCAATTGAAAAACACCCTGCACTGTTTTCAAAAATCTCAATCTACAGAAAGAATAATAGTAATGTCTGATCCTAATATAACAAAAAGAACAAGGTTTCAAACTATCCCGGGCCAATTTGGTCAATCCAATCGTCTATTTCAAACCTTAAGTGCTTAAGGCTTTTGCAACATGTTATTTATATACATGTGTGTGTTTACAGGATTAAAAGTTCAATACTGTAGTTCATTTTGAAAGGTAAACATTTGCTCAGTATATTCTTTCTTGCTCTACAAAACTTGATACGTCATGTAAATTAAAATTCGCTTCTTCCTATTTTTCTATGACACGTATCATTTTGAATGTTGTGCCTGCCATCCAGCCTCTAGCACTATAAGTTGTGGACACCACTAATATAAGGGCAATGTAGTCTCAAAACTATTCTTTGTTTAAAAATTAAAAAGTTAATGTAGAAAATATAATTGTAGAGAATGTAAATGGTTGCACATGATATATGGCTAAAATCTCTTCTTGTTTAATTAAAATTTCAAATTCAAGTCTTAGGAATGCAATAGCTGAGAAATGAACTTTAGAGAGAAGCAGGTTGCCCATAAAAGTCTTACAAATTTAAAAATACGAGATATAGAATGGTTTAAAAAGAAAGAAAGAAAAAAAGAATGGCAATTCTATTTCCCTTTTTTAAGGACTCTCCCCAATTGCATTGACATTTCATATTTCCCACGCCAAGATGCACTCCTCCAACACAATATTCAATATGGCATCAAACCACACTTTCCATCTATTTCTTTTCTTTCTTTTGTTATCCAGTTATGGCCTAATTTCATATTCTCTGAGCCTGGACAGGGAAGCAGACTACAACAGTTGGATTTCATGGAACGTCAACAAATACAGGAAGCAGCAGATAAGAGCTATGGTGGAAGCAGATCAATCTACTACCAATATTCAATCACCAATCATCGGCCGTAAAGTTCTTGATGACAAATTAAGAAAAGCTGAGATGAATAGTTTGAGAATAAATGTTAGCCAAGATGGGATTGCAGGAAATTTCATGACCATAAAGGAAGCTCTAAATAGCATCCCACCATACAACACTAGAAGAGTTATAATAGCCATCAAATTAGGGGTTTATAGGTAAATATATACCAAATTAACTTTGCTAAGAAATTGTTATATTTTATTGTGCTCTGCTAAAAATTTTTTAACATTCGGATGTAAGACTTTTTTTTTTTTAAGGGTTTGGATGTGTGACTTTAGTCAGAACTTTAAATGATATTTTGCTACGAGCAGACAATCATTAATTTTTTGTTTTGTTTTGTTTTGTTTTTCATTTTAGTATTGAGTGACCCCTTCTGATATAAACCTTCAAAGCTAATTAACTCGTGATTTAATTTGTATAGGGAAAAGATTGCGATTCCAAGGACAAAGCCGTTTGTAACATTTTTAGGGGATTCAAGCGATCCGCCGATTATTACTGGCAACGACACTGCGTCTGCTTCAGGAAGGACATTTGAAAGTGCAACTGTTGCTGTGGAGGCGAGTTATTTTGTGGCCATCAACATCAACTTTGAGGTATGCATTCAATCAAATATCGTAAACCTAAATTGATTAGCATAACGTGGCTGAATCCCGATAATTCATATCGTTTTTTATAATTTGTAAATTCTTTTCTTTTCTCTTTTGAAAAGCCTGATTTAGTTTTCTTATAATATGTTTCATTCTTATGTATGAATCAATTTTATTATTTATATAGAACACTGCCCCACATGAGATTGGATCAAAAGGAGGACAAGGAGTGGCGCTACGCATGTCCGGGACCAAGGCCGCATTTTACAACTGCAGCTTTTTGGGTAGCCAAGACACTCTCTATGATCATAGAGGTCTTCACTATTTCAACAATTGCTTCATCCAAGGCTCTGTCGATTTCATTTTTGGTTCTGGCACGTCGCTCTATGAGGTAGTTTGCGCTCATTAATCATAATCAAACTAACTATGTACATACGTTATCTATATCAATGTTCGCTATTATATTGAATTGAATTTAAATAAGTTGAGGTTGGATTAGTCTAAACTAAAAGACTAAAGTTGTATGCGCAATTGATCGTGACATTTCAGTTGGTTGTATTTTGTCGTCGTATGGACAGAATTGCCAGTTGATCTCAGTGAGCAGGAAAGTGGCGTCGATCACGGCCCAAAAGCGAAGCGACGGGTCGTTGGAAAATGGGTTTTCCTTCAAGGACTGTGTGATAAGTGGGAGTGGGTTGGTATATCTGGGTAGAGCTTGGGGTGACTATTCCAGGGTTGTTTTCTCCTACACATACATGGACAAGATCGTTCTTCCCCAAGGCTGGAACGATTGGGGCAGACATGAACGCGACACGTAAGTTCACTTACAATTTTTCTTAATTTTGTTCAAGGATTGACGAACTCTTAAAAAACTCCTAATCATTCATCACTAGATCAACTCTACTTTATGTGTTGTAGTAGAGTGTTTTATGGAGAATACAAATGCAGTGGGCCGGGAGCCAACTCGACAGGGAGGGTGCCATGGGCTCGAATTCTGACAGATGAAGAGGCCCAGCCTTTTATTGGAAGTTATTATGTGGATGGCGACACTTGGCTCATTCCCCCTTCCACAAATTGATCTCTTCATCAATTAGAAAAAAGATCCATGAGGTCTTCCAATTGAATCCTTTTCTTCTCTCTATGGCCTATTTTCTCTTCAATGAGTTTCACTAATACCTATTTATGAAGCAAACTTGGTAGCGGATTTACTATCCCACTATTTCTTCCCATATTCTATGAGCAAATTTTGTAGCGAATTTTCTATCTTATAAATTTATCAACTCTTTCGTTACCCATATGTAAACTTGATGCGATTATTTATTGGGCAAACTAACATTTTAATTATTTATTTACTGATTTGTTTTAGCTGTTTTCCTAAGAATAACCCCAGGAGCGCGCCTTCGCCACGTGTGAAATTTCCAAATTCATTATTAATAAACATTTGGTTTATTAAAAAAAGAAGATTACATCTCAAAGTAATTCCCGTCCGAATTTTCGATGTTTTGATAATATTTTATTTAATTATCTCCTATACTAATTATTTATTTAATTACTCTTTATAATTGTAGCTTTTTATTTAACTACTCTTTGTTCGGACGACTATATGACATGCTATATTATTGGTTGTTGTTATGTGGCGACATACCACACCAACACACGTAATGATGTAACACATGTCACGCCATCATTTTACTTTCAAATTGTGATGTAAAATGATGACTTATCACATGTCACATCATCACACTATGTCATAGCCCTATAGTATGATGATGTGTGGTACTTATCAAGTATTCCCTCCAGCTCCTTTTAATTGACGCGTACTCTTCATGCACGCGTCTCAATGAGGCCGGATGACTCACTATTTGATCCCAAAAAATTCCGTACTTTTTTTCTAACGTACAACGTACGTCCAAGAAAAAATTCGCGTCAAAATTGTCTCAAATAGTGAATCATTCGGTCTCCTTAATATACGTGTAAATAGTAAAGAGTCAAGTAATTGGAGCTGGAGGAAGTAACATTTTAGTACTGATGTGACATTTTTTTTGAAATAAATACAAAGGGGTAATTAACCAACAAAACATAAATATACGGGAGGTAATCAAACAAACTATTAATATAAAAGTAATTAAATAAATATTAAAATTCGTGGGGTAAAATATTATTTAACCAATTTTCAAATATATTAAAAGGAAAAACTGTCATTTTTTTCTGACAAAAGTTACCATCGGTGATGACCATAAACTTCATATAGAGCACGGGATTACAAGAAAATGAAAGGAGATGACTGGGACATAACATGACATGACATGACTATAGCCTGTACTCTATAGCCAAATGCAAGAATAGGCTATCTTCCACATTTTGAGGTCTTGATGATCTTCTTCCCTGCCAAAAGTATTGATGTGGTCTTGCTGCTGGTGCCCAAAAGCGGCAAATGCAAACCGGCCATGTAAATGTTTCTTCACGCTATGACCACTCCCGTAATTTGATTCCTTAAACCCTAATTTCTTGCTCATCAAAAGACCACAATCCTGCTTATTACATCGGATTAGTGCTTCCACTAGCAACACTAATGAAGCCATGTCTCTCTTCTAATCTCTCCTCTCTTCTTTCCTTATATGTAGAGGATTAGCACAAAGAAGAAAGAACCGCTCTACAATTATCAATCTTTTAATTTAATTAATTTACAAGCTAACCCCCATTTCAACTACCCTTTTGAACTTGAGATTAATTCTCTAACAAGAATTGCTATTCTTAATTAATAGATGCTCCAATGATATTACTTTACGCATGAGACGAACTTAAAAATAATATTATTTTTTGTCTCAATGAATATTTTTTATCGCTTCTAAAATAATAAAATTAATTTTTTTTGAACGTTATCGAGCTCATATGTATAATGATCTTTCCTAAATAGTTTGTAACATTTTCCATATTCAAACTTGTATGTAGAGTGGAGGAGTCTCTTTGTACTAAAAGTATAACCAACTTTAGCAAAGCTAGCAAGTTATACATGCGTTGTCGGCTATGAAATCGTGGAGTCAATAGGCGTTGAACAACCTAGTTACGTCTTAGAAATTAGAATTTAGAAAAAGAAAGAAGGGTGATGGGCTTGTTTCTCCGTGATATTTTGTTAAGAAAAGCCTGAAAAGTGAAGAAGTCCGAAATGTGTAGTCCAGCCCAATGCTGTTAAGAGCAAGCCCAGCAAAAAAAAAATTCCACTGCGAACATTACTGCCATAAATAATTAATTCAATATTTAAATAATTGATGTAGTCAAATAATTATTATATATTGGTGAATCATTAAAAACTTAGAGTTAATAATAAAATATTTACCCGGGGAATAAACAAAATTTTATTAAGAAAGTTGTTTTTTTAGAATCCGAATATACTTAAATTACTCTATTTAGTCGGAGAGATAAAGAAGATATAAAAAAAATCGAAATAAAATAATAAAAAATTAAAACGAGACACTTTTACTTGCCTAATATGCAAAATATAGTGCAAAGATTAACCACAGCTACATTCCGGAAGTCAACTGGTTTTATGGGCGTCCCCAATACCCATCACTCAAATTGGCCATAATTGTAAATATATATTTTCTCGTTTTTTTTAGTTATCGTTTTTTATTTTTTATTATAACAAAATAATCATTAGATTATAATTATTATATAATTTTTAATTAAATTATCCTTATTAATTATTAATCATTTCTCTTTAATTTTCCTCTAAAAAATGGTTAATTGAAAATTATTTAGGGTTAATTTTGTTATCAACTACAAAACGTGATTTTGAAAATTGAAATACAACAATTAAATAGACAAAATTATTTATTAAAAAAACGGATCATGATTGGCAACCTATAGTATTAGCTAGTACATTTTTTTTTCTTTTTATGTGCTTTTGCCCATTTCGAAAAATGTAGAGGTTATTGTCGTTACAATAATGTCCCCATTTGGCAACGGTATTTTAGAATAATAGACATAAATTAAATGTAAAAATGTCTTTGTATCATGGTAAGGTAATGGTCGCTGCCGATTCTTGCAAAGTTACACATCTATTTATTTTTTGATGAAAAAGTTGCATATATTCATTAGGCGAGCTAATGCATTTGACCAATTTTTTAAAAAGAAAAAATCACATAACAATTAACAAGCATGGCGCAATAAGCTTGTTTAAAGACATACCTACTCTTGTTTGAATGGTTGATCCAACCGACCTACCACGACTTGTTTCTTTTTCATAATTATTGATGTTAATTTTTTTTTAGACGGAGTGGAATTCGAACGTGAGTTCGAGTCTCTTATGATATTTTTTTCACCAACAAAACAACCAATAAACTAATGACTATTGACGATAATGGATATCGATTGGATATATATAAATCATAATTAACGCTCTGATTATCACTAATGAAGGGAAACAATGTCATATCTAGGGTTGTCAAAATGAGTCGACCCGATTCGTTTACAGTGACCCTTTAAATAAACGGGTTAAATTTGACCCGGCCTGTTACGGTACCCGACTCGTTTGACCTGTTTAACCAAAACGGCGTCGTTTTGGTTTAACAAAACAATGTCGTTTGATTTTGAATAAAAATAATAATAATAATGCCGAAAAAATTATAAATTTATAAAAAAATAAGAAAAAAATATAAAAATGTTGAATTTTCTCTAATTTTTTATGAGTTTAAATTTTTTTTTTTTAATATTATAGGGACTGAACCTTATACATCTATGACAGTTTGGTATAATTCGATCCGGTTTTGATAACACTAGGTCATATTATTAATTATTATTACAGACATAACTCATGACCTACTTCATAAACGGATCAAAAATACCAATAGAGTATCGAACTCAGATTTCTCATCCTTATCCTTATCCTTTAAAAAAACCCGTCCATACTCATACCCGTTTGACCGGGAATTGCTCGATTTTTTAGAGCGAGTTTGCAACCCAAAAAAAAGGGTCAACTCGAACCCGATTAATTGGATGCAGATCAAGTACGAGTCTAACTCATTTTAAATGGATATGTATGAGTTGATTCGGTAGATCAAACTCGTTTTAACACTTCTAGTCATATCTGTAATCATATTTAGTATATAATCCTTTCATGCCTAACCTTGCACCAAACAATTCTAAAATAATCTAAAATCATTTCATGATATTTATCGTTTAATGTCTACGCGCACAGATAAAAGAAATTATTAAATAACCTAAAATATGGTGAAAAAATGATGAACTGACTAAATTCTTTAATCGAAAAGTGTATAATAAAATAAAATGAACTCCCTGCAGTAATGATAACTTACAGTACTGCCACCCTGCTTGACGGGATTGGCCTTCAACTTTAATTAATTCATACAGCCCACTAATTTAGTTACACCCACAAAATATTTTTTTATTTATTTTTCTCAACTGAATTTCTCTTATGTATTATTCTACAATAAGAATGCACGTTATGTGGCCTTGGACTATACCTACATGGGACAGTGCAAATTAATTAATTAAGTAGATAGGTTTTAATTAATTTTTATTACGATTGAACCATCGATTGTTGGGATATAGGATTAATTTTGAAGAGGTCTAGACGAGTATCTCCTAAACGAAGAGAGTAGGCAGCTTTCTTGAATTCACCCCAAGTGAAGGGCTTATATAGACTTGGGTTTTGTGGTGAGATCATCTCGGCGAGTGGAGAAATCCATGCGTTCAGGGGCGGTGCCCCAAAATACATCATCGACATTCTTGTCTTCATTGAATTTGCTAGTGCTCGATGCCTCACGCTCGTAAACCTCCCGTTAGTTAAAACCTGAAATAAACTCACACGAAACAAATATTAGTATTAATTAACTTTGTTTATTATAGGACCCGGATGGTTTTCATAAAAAGAAAAAAAAAACATCTCTATCAATTATACTGACCTGCAAAGCGTCACCGACAAGGATATAGAATCCAGTGGGGTCAGGAGGGACCGGGACCCACAAGCCATTTTGTAAGCAAATTTGAAGGCCCGGAACGTCGTTGGATCGCAAAATGGTCAAGATTTGAGGATCCGAATGCTCTCCGAATCCAATTCGTTTCGGTGATGGATCCCAACCCATCACCTCTTTAACCGCGGGATAATGGTTGAGTCTAAGGACTGAATCGCTATGGACGTCTCTGATTAATCTACTGAATACGTGCTTATCTGGGACCCACAACCCCTCTGCCGCTAGATCAAGAATCTCACACCCTAGTTCTCTTACTGCTTGTATGTAATCAATAGTTGCAGAACTGCAGAAATAATCAAATAGTATTTGTTTTTGGTCCATACATTATAAAGTAAATAACAGGTATCCAAGAAATGATTTGGCGACTGCCAGAAAATTGCATAAATACTACTGTTTGTCTCTGAAGGGACATAAATAAATAGGTAAAATTACCCAGATATGCAGATCTTATAACTATTTGTGCAATTCAATAAAAGAATGTAAACAAGTAAAAACATGGAGAATAATAAATTGGGCCACCTGAATCTTACTCGCTCTTCCTTTTTTAGAAAACGAAACAAAAACAAAAAAAGCCAAGAGAAAAGAAGAGGAGAAAAGACCTGCCTGACCTGCCAGACCTGCCATGTTGAAAAAATACTGCTAGTTGCTAAACTGGCTATATAGCCTATATAGTATACATGGAAGAAAGAGCAGGTCCGGCCCCTCTCTTATTGCCACAACAGGAACATGTTATGACGTTCTTCAAATCTCCTCCGTAAATGGATGCTTCAGATTTCAATTGCTGTTATCCAATTAATACTACTCTCGTCTCTAATTAAATAATATTTTGACGCTTTCGTTTATTAGTTTTAAATTAAATGACATAAATTTCAGACTAATTTTATCATAATACCTATAATTATTACTTTATAATTTTTTCTGAAAATACCCTTATAGTTTCTTTGGTATCCGATAGAAAAGAATAAATAAATGAGTTGTTTTTATGATTTGATTTGACATTACAATAGTTGTTTATTATGTGTTCGAAAATCGTACACCAAAACAAAATTATTTACACGGTCACCATAATCTATCAAATTAAATGAAAAAAGGTATTATACATTTCAATAAAAATATTTTTCTAATGCTAATAATTTTTTTAGTAAGTTTTTCTATTACTAATTTACACGTAGTTCATTGGTTGTTTTATTAGCGACAAACCTATTAGTAAATACTCGGATTTAGGTTCGAATCTCACCTCACGTATAAAAAAAATACATTTTTTTATAGTCAGAGATGAAACTCAAATTTTAGATCTTCCGAACACTTTGCATATACATTTTTTATTGGAATTTTGTTCTTTATAAATAACAATTCATATGTTTTGTTTTATTCCTCAGAAAATAAACTTTAGATATTTTGTATGTTTTTCCATTGTATATATTAAGAGAAAATAATTAGATTTTTGGGGTGACAAGTATGGATTCCTAATGTCAAATCATCCAATCCGTAACAGGGACTGATTTAAAGCCTCAAAAACCGAATGGATCCTATTCCTATCCATGAGATTATGAGAGAGTGGTGAACCAAAATTATGGTCCACATTTCTTTATCATAGGAAAGATTATATTCCACAAACATGTTTGCTGTTGACTGATTCTGCCATTATAAAAATAATCACCAGCCAGCTGAGCTGATTACGGTTTAACCGAATAAATTATTGGTCTATAATAATTGTTAGTATTAGGTAGATCAATAAAATAATCAATATTTTACTATTAATGACATATTTATTGACTCTCTTTATTTATTTAATCTCTTTCATTTTCATAATTAAATTCTCTTATCCACCGTCCTAAGTACCATTCCGCCTTCCCTATAAAAACATTGCCTACATATATATATATAATAAAGTCTAAACATTAAAAAGAAAAACAAAACATTGAGAACGAACCAAACACGCCACAAACCCCGCGAAATGTACGACATTGTAGCAACAAAAACCAAATGAGGTTGTTCTCCTTCCTTTTACATATAAAGAAAGACGAGATTTAAATTTCAGACTGCGTTATACTTTATCATCAATGGATAACAACTAAACTTTAATTAGTATAATTTTTAAAAAATATATATATAATTTAAAAGTAAGTTAAAGAAATAAGTTATGTTTGGCATGATCTAAATTGAGTAGTTGATGATGATTAGCAGAAGAAGGGAAAGAAACCTGAATTTTGGTGGGTCGGTGGAGATGGTTTTGGCTCTTTCGGAAATGGAGAGAGGATTTGATTGAAGAAGCAGGTATTCAAGCTCACCCATGTCGCCATTGCAGCCTATGTTTCTACAACCATAGCCAAAAGGGTTCGGCGGTCCGGCTAGCTGCTTCTCCATGGCCGGCTTGGCGAAAAAATCGACACCTTCGTCCTCCAATCTTTCCACAATCTCCATGTCAATCCCATGATTTATAACCTTGAAGAAACCATAATCTTCACACGCTTTTACAATCAATTGGGACAAATTTGACCGATTTCGTTGGGAAAGATCGATGGTAGGGATTCCAATTGCCTTTGCTTTTTTGTTTCTCATAGGATTTGGAGAAGGCACTACTACTACCATTCTTGTTTATGGTGGAAAGAGAGGAAGAGAGAAAGAAAAGAATCGGTGAGATATATAATTGGGAAGAAGTTCTGAAGTAATTGTGTTTGAAGTTTGGAGGTAAGGTCATGGTTGGGGTGGTGCCTGCTATATAAATACATAAAGTGGCATATGGATTATTTTTAATTCAAGGTAGGGCACTTTTCATTATTTTTTCTAAATTTCAATTTCTGTACCGTGAATATGGGAGACGTGGACTTAAATGTATGCAAGTCCAAAAGGGAATATTTTGGAAAAAAATATTTCTTTAAAAGTAGCTCATAATTAAATCTTTATGTGACATGGAATCGATAGCTTAAAGTTTCTACTGCGATTAAATAAATAAAAACTTCAAAATTTTGATAAGTAGGTTTAATGCATGATTTGGGACAGATTTAGGGATTGACCTATTGGCTTCGGTACCTATAGGCTATGGTCATACGAGCAAGATTTGCAAAAGAGGCTTCAGTTGATCAAATTCGGCAGCGAAATTAAGGTCCGAAAACTATTTTTTGTGGTTTTTTGTTACTTTTTTTCCTTTGCAATCTTACGTTTTAACTAATTTTGAGGGTATTTAAATCTCGTATTATATTGTAATAAAGTCAGAAATTCTAATTATTATTGATTATTCAATCAGATTTTTCTATTTTTACTAGATTCAGTAATTTTTTCATAATTTCTCCGCGTGCTCAGAATAAAGAGAGAAAAAAACTCCACCATGCACAACACTTTGAGTTGTGGGCCGTGCAAGTGTGAAATTTATTACGTTTTTCTATTATAACTCGTATGTGCGACGATCTCTTCTCTTAAATATCTTTTAGGTAGCGTTTGGTTGATAGAATGTCATTTTCTCCTTTGAAATTACTCTCTAGAAAGAGTGATACCTGAGAATGTGATTGAAAAGAATGTTACTTTTTTTTCCTTTGGTTAACATTTAAGATTTACATAAAAGTATTATTATTATGTTTGTTTTATACTAATCGAGAATCCTAAAGGAAAGTAAACAAAATTATTACTTTATCTTTAAACAATAATAATAATTTAATTATTTTAGATACATACAAAATGAATATTTTTAACTTATTCTAAAATATATTACAGTTAAAAATAATATTGTGCAAATAAAATATTTGATAAAAAATAAATTAACAAATAAAATAAAAATAATAATGAGAAAAGACTCATATTTAAAAAAATATATAGATTATTGTAATAAATAATTTTAATAAACACAATTTTTCCTGGAGAAAGGAAAGTGAGATTCCCACCCAGAAAATTACTAACCCCCATTTTGAGGGAAAATGAAGGGAAAGTGGAGGTATAAAAAAAATTGGATACCCGGAAGTCTAACTTTTTATATGTCAACCAAACATAATAAAATTTGAAATTTCAGATTCTCATATTATTTTTTTTTTTAATTCCGTCAACCAAACATTACCTTAACTTTTATCATTGAGCAGTGTAGCGTCTTCATTACATTCAATCTACTAACGTATGTTTAGAGGGGAGGAAATCCTTGATTGTGTGCAATTTTCAATATTATTATTACTATTATTGTTATTAAATATACACTAGAAGAGAAAGGGGAGTTAAACTTAGGATTTGTTTTTGATTATTTTGTTGATAATAAAGATACTAGTAAGAATTTGAACTAAAATTTGAATCTTACTTTTCTTGAAAAAAAAATCACACAATTTACCTCTTGTATTTGTATAATTGAATCCGTTTAACCCACGTTGAGCTTTTAATTAATTTCATAATTATGAAATCTAGAAAATTGACAATTTCAAAGTGGCAAGCTGGAACGTGACTTTTACTAAAATAATATGTCAAGTTCTTGTATGAACTTGACTAATTTTTGCAATTCGAATTAGGTTACTTCCATCAGAGAAGTGCAAAACAATCAATTGTAAACTTATACAAAGTAGATGAACTTGTAGTTTTAATCGTTAGTTAGATCTCGTAAAGAAAAATGTAAAATTGTCCATATAGGATGATGACACGTGTCCAAAAGTGTCAAGAATAGTGGTATTCTAGCACTATTTGGAGCACGTGTCATCATCCTAGATCATGATGTAGGTAGATCATGATCTACCCAAGTTTTTTCCTTTCTCTTTCCATTATTTTTTTTAATGTATCACAACTCAAATAATGACATTGTAATCTACATTATAAAAATATAATGTATTAATTAGTTTTTAATCCGTTTTGAACTGACAATTTTTCCAAAAAATCTCATTCTAGTAGCAAATCAATTCCTCTTATATGTATTTTTTATTTCTCCGCGTTATTTTGCTTGGTTCGCACATCTCAACATGAATTTTAGCCTCCAATTAAATTTGGGAATGGAACATTCCGTTCCCAATTTTTTTAAAAATGGAACAGTATTGACCAGGGATAGTTCAGTATTAGCGATCCAACTGAAATTTCTTGCTTATAAAATGCGCATCTATACGCACGCCAAAACCCATGGCATCCCTAACCTTTCGTTACCAAAACTCACCAATTTCTAATTTTATTACCCAGACCAAAGAAACAATGCTTTTCTTCCTTTATTCTTTTCACCGGTGACCAGTGGATTCAGAATTATGAATTCCTAAATTCTGTTCCAAACTTGAATCGGATGGGATGGAATGGAATGGAATTGTTTTTTTTCTTTCCCGATTATATATTAAGGAGTTGATTTGAAGGATTTGACGGACACTCCTAGGCCTAGCGCCAATAATTTATTATCCTCACTGGGGGTAGAAGTAGAAATGCGATAAAGTTCCACATTCCACTTGATTGGTTTCTTTTCCTCCTTTGTAGGATTAAGGATGGGCTCGTTCCCAAACCCCATGCACGAGCTTTCCAAAACACAAAATGGGCCATTTTGGACCACAATTGTAATTGAAAAATATAATCTCTTTTTAATGAAAAGCATCATCTTAGATAAAGTAGGTTCAAAAAGCATCATCGATCATCCATGAAGGAATCTATAATGTGTGTTGAGTTTGGTGGCCTAAGATAGACCAAAATAATTGAGATTGGTAAATTAAATAAATTGTAAGAAACATACTATATAATTATTGAGGGATCCTATATTATTTTCTATTTTTTATGGCAGACACATAAGTACTCCACGGTAATTTAATATTGGATCATACATTGTATAATTTATTTATTTTCGATTATCTATTTATTAAAAGAATGAGAGTCGGATTCCTTAAAGGAGTTCTTCTACGGTAGCTCAGTGGTAAAACAGTCGGTTGTTAATTGACTGATCGTAGGTTCAAATCCTACTTCGAGCTAAAAGACCCATTAAATCAAAATTAATTAGTATTTTCTTTTCCTTTCGAAGACAACTTAATAGTTGTAAAAATATTAGAATGCAAGTTGGTCACCCAATCTAAAGACAACGATTTGGCGGTAGGCGGCTGACTACTTAAATTCAACGCAGTGTGAATAGTGCGCATGCACACAGATTATGATTATAAAAATTGACTTGTCGCTCTTAAAAAATGAAATGAAATAGAGTCGTCAGGCCAAAAAAAATTAATTAAAATCTGAAGAAATGTCTGAACGAGAACTTGCCTGGATAAAAGAAGTCGACTGCAGTCTTTGCCTTTGGGTCGCTAAATTAAAAGGATAATTAAAGAATATGTATTCCAATTGTCCTCACAATGTTTCTTTTTTCTTAAAAGTAAATTATTAGCTAGTGTGGATAACAATTCTGTTTTGTTTCTCAACAAAAAAATAAAAATAAAAATTTCTGTCGTGCCCATTTTCCTGCCGATTATTCTCAAATTATAATCACACTTCTTTTTTACATTGGTATCGATAATTAAGTTTCAAAGGCAGCTCTATATCTAAGGTTCGAATCTAAAACTTCTAGTTAAATTAGAATAACTCTATATTAGTTGATCTACGTGTTTGTGAGTGTAATCACGTACTGATACAACTTATCTATTACTCAAATGGTGAGTTGTTCGGTTTTCTTAATATGCGTGCTCAAATAGTAAAAACCGTTTAATAAAAAACGGAGGGAGTATTTCTTTGGTTCTAAATTACTCTTCTTTTAAGGTAGTAGGTATATATATATACTCCTTAAGGAAATGATTGGTTATGTTTTCTAGTCCATATAGTACGTTGACCTACACCCGATAGGCTAGATGTAGGGGTTCTATGGTACATAGTTCGAGAGGAGAATTATTTAGTCATAATAATGAGCTTAGTGGTACTCAGCTCGAAGAGAGTTTGATGAGCCTTTTTCGTAGACTTGCCCTCGCTGTGAGTTTTGTGTTACTTCATTCAAAAAGAGATTAGTTGATCCAAATTGTGGAATTTGTGGTACTTAATTTGAGTGTTTTGAGTTTATATATATATAAAATACTAGCAGCTTATTTAATTTAAATACAAATATAGTGTTGTATTCAAATATTATAGATCAAATCATTCGAATTTAAATTCATAAGAAATTGCACCGAGTTGCAAATTCATTAACATTGCATAACATTAGACAAGGCAACCTGGCCAAGATGTCACATTCAGCACATGATCATGCACAATTAAGATGTAATTAGTTGTTAAATCTCTTCCCTAAACACGCCCCTTAATTTCATGGTGCAGGCCGGCAGCTGCTAAACATGTAGACCAGGAATGGCGCAATCAAACAAAAAATTCCCTGTCAAATTATCCGTGACAAATTAATCAAATTATTATTGTTATGTGGGTTCTAAAGCCTTGCTCTAATGCCACGTGGCGCCCTTATGGCCGCCCGACGGTCGGTTTCCAAAGATGGGCACGTTGTAAAGATACGGCAACGTAGAGTGACGGACAGTTAGATGTTAAAATGAAGCATATAGTATGCGCAAGTGATACAGTGACTCATGTAAATTTGTTTGTTTCTTTAATTATTAATTAGGAGTACTTCTTTATGTTATTTTGATTTTTGAGTTTGATGTTTTTTTTTTTAAAAGGAGTTTGGTATTAGGAATAAATAATAATGCACGGTTATGATTTGTTTTTCTTTTTTCCATAGAGCAGAAGCAGCTACTGCTTCTTTTTCCGGATGATATTGGGTCTGGTAATTAGTACTCCCTCCTTCCTTCCGTCGTAAAAAAAGAGCAACTCTCTAATATGTTTTAAAAATCAAACGAAAAAAGATCGAGACTTGGAAAAATAAAATAAAAACCAAATTTTCATATATTTAATATTTATTGTATTTTTTCTTCAACTTTATTTATTATTTTTTTGGTGTAAAAATCAATACTTTATTAATGGAAGACATAAGTTTGGGGAAGCAGTCAGGAGGAACAGAGCGACGTAATGAGGAGTGAACGCGTTCAAACATTAGCTACTAGACAAGGACAGAAAGATCCTCTGCCAAATTAAATTTGTATACTTTTGCATGTTTATTGATGTAAACTTGACAAGAGAATTCGCAAACGTGACATGAAAAGAAAACCAACTAATGAAGGAAAGCTTATATTAGTACTTATATTTTAACTAGTAAATATAACCCGAAATAGGAAAGTTACAATTCGGGTAACTTTTAAGTTTTGTGTAAGTTAATTTTAACATTTTTTATTGTTTTTTTATGGATGCCAATTAAAAAAGGTACATTAATTATATTAGGGGGAAAAATTCAAATACATTGAATTGCATTATGCTAATTTTTTTTAATACAAGTTGTAAGTCTTTCCTATTACAAGCTAAGATTTAATTATTAAGACATAATTCCAAATTTTATAAATAAAAAATCACTGTAGTCATAACACACATGTATATTGTTTTTTCATTCAAGAAAAATGTGTATTTGTCAAATATATGTTGTCGACAGACGACTCTTTATTGGAGCATTGTGGACAAACAAAAAATTTATCCTACTTTTACTCAGAGATAAAATTACAACGTAACTTAACGGGATAAAATCCGTCCTAAAATTCAGACAAATCCAACTCTAAAATTCTTTTCGCGAGGTCAAATGTTTTACTATTTGATCGTAAAATTTTTGATAACATGTTTTATAAAACACTATTTATATAAATAATTTAAAATGTCTCAATCATTGACATACTCCGATCTTAAATACCAAATTCAAATATCCCCTCTATCTAAATAAGAAAAACATACAAAGTTAGTTGTATGTTACCATTGAGTGTATCTCTGGTTTGGAGGCAGTTCTTGTTCCACCATGGCATAGAAACATCTTTGTTTAATACTACACACGAAGATGTAAAGGGAAAACGAATAAAAATTCTATTATGTAAAAAAAAAAAAAAACTATGATTCGGAATCCGGCCCATTAGTTAAGGCCCAATGGAGGGTTCAAAGTTTGATCTGGAAGCCCATTATGTCTGGGGCTAAGCCCAATATTTCTTTAACGGGCAACGGCTCGCGTGGATTTATGAGATTTTGGTTTTGTTTTTTTAAGGGTCTATAGACAATGAACCATGCGAATTTTAGAGTACAGGAGTTGACTAATTATATTTCTAGCACTCGGTTTTAAAGATGAAAACTATTCTCATTAAATGATTACACATACGAAGTTCGAATTAACTACTCGTATTTAAAGTTCGATTTAACGATTCATATAAGAGGTCGAACTACTTGTACTAATCACTTTCTTTTTAACATGATTTTGGTTATTTAATATATATCGTTACCATTACTCCTCTCTAGCTCTCTCACTACACCTTACCATTACCATTATTCACGTTTTCGATTTAGCATAATCATGATATAAACCAAAATATTTCGGTGCCAAAATCGTAAAGAAGAATTTATTAGTGGTATATTTATGAGAAAGAATATACCTTAGTGGCAAAATTGAACTGAGAAGAAAGTGGTAGGGACTCGATTCAAAAATCTATTATATTTTGGACTGAGAAACCGTTGTCCGTTAATACGTCAACCGCTCGTAACTAAAACAAAACAATGAGCTGATTGTAATCGCTCAAATCTTTCGCGCTCGAATCGGGAACTCTACTGAATTTCACACTCCAAACCTCCCTATTCGATCGATAACAAACCCTAGTTTCGTCTCTAAACACTTTCAAATCAAAATTTAATCTTTGAAACAACCAATTCCGCTCCCTAATTATTGACGAATCCCAAACCCTAAATTTTGGGAGTTTGGAGGCATGGATGCGAAGGACATCTTGGGCTTGCCGAAAACGCCGTTGTCAATACCACAGGAGAAGAAATCTCAACCAAAGAAAGAGCCTCAAAGAAAACCTGATGGAATTTCCCGCGAGGTAGCTCTTCTTTCTTGTTTTTCTTTTGGCTTTAGAGTGTGCATGTGTTTTTACTTTTCACTTACTTTACATCTCGTTTTGTAGGTTTATGCTCTTACGGGTGGGTTGGCACCACTTATGCCATCCATTGACGTGTCTCAACTGAAAAAACGTCCACCATTGGATGAAAAGGTTTCTGAAACGGGAATGCTACTGATTGTATTGTGTTTTATTTGCCAGGAATGATGAATTAGGATGTCATTGCTTAAGTTCTATCCTTTTATTTGCTGTGTTTCTATAGATCACATGGCAGTGGCTTCCATTTACGAGCTCCGCGCGAAAAGATAACCTGCAGCTTTACCATTGGGTATGGTTTGGAAATTGTTTGTAGTGACTAAATGTTACTACTTTCCGATTTCTCATGTAGAAGTGCTTGGTAAGCTACATGTTATCTTTTGTGGTTTTGCAGGTTAGGATTGTAAATGGTGCTCCACCAACAGGTGACTATTCATTTGCCAAGTACAACAAAGTAAGCCATGCAATTGATTAGTTTCATTTTAGTTTATAGTGTTAACCACTTTATCACTGTGTCTGGAGTTCATTTTGTTGTTTTAATTGATGTGATGCAGTGTGTGGATGTTGTTAAATACACAGACGAGGAGTATGAGAAGTATTTGATTGATCCTGTAGGTACACTTATGTCTTATTCAGTTTGCATACCATTATATTGTATTTGTGGGGGGGGGGGGGGGGGGGACATGAGTTTGACTATGCATTTCTCAATCTTATAAGTATTCCCTTTTCGCTATGTTTCGTGTTCATTAGATGTGGACTAAGGAAGAGACGGATCAACTGTTTGACTTGTGTGAACGATTTGATCTACGCTTCATTGTGATAGCAGACAGGTTCTCGCCATCGCGAGCTGTGGAGGAATTGAAGAATCGTTATTATAGTGGTATCTGTTGATTTGTTTAACTGTGTTTTGTTATTTAACGATTCAGGGATGCCAGTGGATTTCATTTTCGAAAATTATGTGATATCATGTTTAATTATTGTGAAACTTTCTTTTGGTCTAGTTTCTCGAGCTATAGTGATTGCTAGAGCTCCATCTCCGGTGGATGTTGCAGGGCACCCTCTTGTCAAGGTGTGGTAGCTCTAAGACTTAACATGATCGTTATCTGTATCTCTTTTTAAGATATCAAAATAAAGCTTATAGGTGATTTCAACCAGTAGATTATCTAAGTTATGCTACTTGCTTCTGTAAGTTACCCTTGATTTGTAACTTTGTTCTTTCAGGACCGGTACAACATTTCACAAGAGAAGGAGCGCAAGCGTGCATTGTCCTTGGTTCTTTCCCAGACAAAGCATCAAGAGCGGAAAGACACAGAGGTATATACGCTTTACTTTGGCTCTTCCACCGAGTAACATTTTGTTTCTAGAAAGTAAATGACTGACTGGCTTTATTGGATATATAATTAATTTTCTTAGGTACTTGCTGAAGCAAAAAGAATTGCCGAGTCACGCATTGCTGCACGGGTAAACATAGAATTAGATATCATGTCCTTATAACAGTGTACTATAGTTTGATAGAGGTCAAACATTTTGAACTAGTTTCGAAAATGGCCTGAGAATAATTACCTGTCTCTGTTAGGGTCCTGAGGAATCCGCGTTGCCCTCGGCATCAAATGTTGCTCCAGAAGTTGCTGAAGCTGGTGTTCATGCTGATGATTCAGTATCACCTTCATCCAATGCTCAGCCTGGCACTGCAGCAGTTGCGCCTTCAACTTCAGTAGTTGTGGATAATGCCTCTACTATAGCTTCTTTAAAAATGGTATGTCATTGTAGAATTGTTTCCACTTCCTTTTCCCTATACTTTCCTTTCCTTTATCGATCATTTCCCTGAAAGAGGGCAGTAGAAGGATAGAGGTTTTTATTTGTCTGGCTGGATGTAGAGCTCAAATCTTGCAGCCCTTGTGCCATATACTTTGAACTTACCAAATTGGAGGATTCTCTTTTCCTTTTGCCCACATTGATTTCAAACATGTTTTGTCCTTGAAAGAACATATAGTCTTACAGATTAAAGAACATTTTCAGCTTCGTGTCTACTTGAGAACCTATGCACTTGAACAAATGGTGCAAGCTGCAAGTTCGTCTGCAGGACTTCGGACTATCAAGCGTGTTGAGCAAACATTGCAAGATCTTGGGGTTTGTTTCCTGAATCCTTAGTGCTGTTTTTCCTTGTTATCCTGTTCAAAATTGTTTTAATCATGCCATTAATGGTTAATGATATAGCCTTTGACACTTTAACAATATATATTTTTCTTTATCATTTTCCTTGTAAAAATAACCCACGCCTAGGTGATATTGCCTTTTGCTTTTATTATCTTCGGATTTTGTTGGTGAGGGGATATAGTGGTTTAGTTTTATCGTGCACTTGGTGCAAGATGATTCAGTGGAGATGAATTGTTACTTAATTACTGCAAGAGCACTATCAAAGATGGAAAACTTGGAACTTGGTGATCATCCCCACCCTCCATGGTTAAGTTTTTGCCATCATGGCCAAAACTAAGTAGTCAATCTGAATTTTGTTTATTACCCTCTTGACTATTATCGTTTCCCATAAATAACCAGTCTACCTTAAATATTGACACCCTATTCACGCTGCATTCCTAATATAAGCTTAGTTTTATTTGTGACTTTGCTTTTGCTTAAATATCTATAAGTTACAACCCTTATATAAACTACTTATCACTTATCAGATTGGTAGTCATACTGCTTCAGGGAAGTCTTTCATTGTCAGTTAGATATTTCTCTCTTGAAAATCATTTCCTTATTGAGGTACTAATTCTAGAGGCTTAGTTGGGTAGACATGTACTTTGGTTTCGCCATACTTTCATTCGGTATTGACTTATTGTGGATCATCTCTCCTCCTCCTTTCCTAGTTTCCTACAAGCATCTCTGATGTAAGCTTAAAGAGGGTTTTTGGTTGTTTCATGTGCAAGAATTGTTCTTCATGAAATCATTTTTAATTTACAGCTCCTTTTTTGATTCTTTTTGAGAAATCAAATATAATACCATGAATTTTCCTTTAACAGGTTAGTTTAAAACCAAGAGTGCCAACAAAAGCTGTTTGTGCAGAGCATCTTGAATTAAGAAAAGAAATATTGACACTACTTAATCTCCAAAAACAGGTAAGATTCACATTTTATCCTATTTTACTGTTGAAGACAGCAAATGTACCTTTTGTTGTCCATTTCCATGTACTGTTTTATAGTTTTTACCAAATTGATCAAAGCAGTGTTTTTTTTTTCTTTTAAAAATTTTATAGTATGAGGGGAACCTTTAGGATGCCCATGCCCAATTAACTATTTCATGGACAAACTTCAGTAACTGCTGTGTGTTGTTGGCACTCCATCTTTGTCCATTTTTCTTTTATTAGTTATACTCCAGTTGTTTTGTAACTCAAGTTAATGTCCAGTTGCTCGGTGAATAGTTTAGCAAGAGTTTGAGGTGCTTGCAAGTAGTTAAACTGCCTGCTTTCTAGTGGAACCAAGATATTTCTTTATTTGGATATACCTCCAAGCAATTAGCTGATTTCTTCAGAGGTTAAAGGAATTAACCAATTTCTAAACACTGGAGTAGACCATAAAGAGATCTCACTTCCTCATGAATTATCTTGAATCTGGATCTTTTAGCTCAACTTTATCCCAGTTTTACTGAGGGAGCGACCCATTTTTCACTTCAAAATATTGGTCAAAATATTCTGATCATGAAAAGTGAGCGTGAGACCTGAAATTTGTTTGTAATGCTAGTGTAGGGTGCCTTATCCTAGACCAACAGGAACAGTGTATTACACTGCTAGGTTTATGTTATTTAATAAAGAACGTTTGAGGCTGTAATAATAACCAATTGAAAATCCTTTTATTGTTTATACCAGTTGCAATATAAGGAAGCCGAGGGTTCTTCCTTGCGTGATAGTTCATATACTGAAACGCCTAGTACACCAAAGGTGAGCCTCCCTTTCTCTCTAATTCATCTGTAGTGATTTGTCTGGTCATCAAGGCTTGCTGCTTTTATTATCATATTATTGACTACCTGCTTCTCATAACCATTAACAGCGTACACATCGTGATCAAGATCGAACATTTGTTCCAGATTCAATGAGTTTCGGTGGTAATTTTTTTTACTTCGTGGGATCTGGGTCTTGTGTTGTATAAGATGAGCAAGTTTTGTGATTTTTTTCTGATGTCTTACTTTGATTGGAATAGCAGGGGAAAGGGGTGGCCGGAGGGACCAAAAACGAAAGGTATATGCAGATTTAATTTGTTTCCTTTGTCTTACAATATTCTGCATTCTCTCACCTTCTCTGGTTTCTGTGCTAATCCCGCAACTTGTGCAATCTCTAGGGACCTGGAAGGGGATCTGATGGTCCAGCTTCGCCAGCAGCTCATAAAAGACCCAGAAAATTGAAGGCTTCTGATCTATGATTTCTGAAGGTGAGGGGAGCTTAAAAGGATCATCCTCATGGTTTAGTTCCTTTTTCAATCCCACAATCTTCTCACGTTTTGCAGGTTTAATCACTTGTACTACTAGTACTAGCTTGATCATTTGAAGTGCGGAATATCCAGTAATTTGCCCGTGAAGAATGTACGAGGAAACTCCATCGGCTGACCACTAATTTATAAGCGCGGAAGTATTTCCATCGAATGTCGGGGAATGGGAAGAAAAAACCCTAATCTGTCCTATTTTAGTTTAGGCATGTTGAACAGAACCCTTAGCTGAGATGTAGTTTTCTGCCATAAAAGTGTAGCTGCAAAGATTTGTGACAGCAAATCATCATATAATCAGACTGGTTTTCTATCTATATTTCTGTCTGGATGGAGACAGCAAACTAAGCACTTTCTTGTTTCATGAGCTACAACTAGTGGATCAAAATGGGAGAAAACTAGAATGAAATAAGCAAAACCCTAGAATTTGGTAGGCAAAGTCTATTTAAGAAAAACTCCCATAAGCGATGCAATGCAGTGCTACTTGACAAGTAATGTTACATTTTAACTACTTTTTGAATAAATTACATTTTAATATAAATAAGTGTTAAACTGTATTTTTCATTTGCCTTATTGATCTTGAATTAGAACATTACCTAAACTTAATCCTCACAAATTTTTGAAAGAACAAAAAAAATCCAGTCCAGTAGGACAGTCTCATGCAAAACCAATCCTACTCCAAAATCCCAATGGCTAAAGTATTCCTGTTTCACATTGACTTGTCTTCAGCGGCATGCATGTGGAACGAACCACATCCTCCTATTCTCCAACGCACTTCTGTGGTTCAGGATTATTGGATTTCTAAATATAACAACAGTATTACCATTTTCCTATTCTTTTTTTCTACTCCCTGATGTGCAGCCAGAGAGCAAAATGCAAGCTCTCCTTTCTTCTGCCTCTGGGTTCTCCCCATGCTACTTCCGAGGCAACCGCCAGTATGATTCCCAACCAAAATGCGATGTCTAAACTCCAGTGCAGTTTGGGGAAGCAAAGGAGCACAGGTCTAAGAAGCTCTTGGCCGCCTATTGGTGTTTTGCTCTTTGGTTCAGGCTTCTTCTTGGGTCCTCTCATCGATGGACTTCACTCACGGGTGGAACTTGTGGTATACCAGAATGGGTCCATCAACATCGGTGCGTTACACACGAACATCTGAGTAAAAACAAAATCAGTTATTTTGCTGCTTCTTCAAGGGTTTATGCAATATTTAATCACTGTATGATATTTTTGAAGCAACTTGTTGCTGTAAGAAATTCACAGCCAAGGTTTTTGAAATTTACCTTGAATTTCCATACTTGGTATGCAGGTTCCTCCCTTGCTTGGATTGTTTTACTGCACTGTTGGGTTACTGCAACTCTTCTTGGATGAGAAGGCATCTTCAGAGGTTCCAGAGGGACGCCCAGAGAAAGTAGTTGTTACCCTAGTGTGAGTATCAACAGCATGGTTAGGACTTTTCTCGAGAGAGGAAGTGTCCTAACACTTGTCTAGCAATAACCATTATTCAGCTATGTAAGAACAAAATATGCATTAGCAAACAAACTGTCATAGTAGAAGAAGAAAAAAAGAAGAAAAAGCCTAATAACATTGAGAGAATCTAAAAGCTTCAATTAAGAATGAGTGTGCATACCCTGCTGTCATATTGTGTTTAGCGTGACTGTGATCATCCATGCAGGGCCCTTGTGCTATTCATTGCGTTGATACAAAGCTGGAATTGCAGACAATGTCGAGGCATACATACTATTTGCGGTAGCAGAATTCATCTGGTTCTCCCTAGACAGGACATGGGTCGGATTCGCCCTAGCATCCATCATCTGCATTGGCTGCCCATTAGCCGAAGTCCCAATAATGAAAGTGAGATTGCCTGCACCCTTATACACACAACACAACATAACACAACACACATGGGCTTATGATCTGCATGATTCCTTTTTCAGGCTCTTCAACCTTTGGTACTACCCACAAGCAGACATTGAAATTTTCGGCCAGGTAATGGAATATGATGACAAACAAAACATAAATAACTAAAACGAACTATCATTCTGAAACAATAACAACGTTTCTCCTTTTCTCAGGGACTAGTTACTCGGACGCTTACTTGCTACTTCGTTTACACACCATTTGTGAAGAGCTTATCACGCTGGCTGAGATCAGTTATAACTGCCACTGACAAATCTGCTTAGGGTCAGGAACGAGATGGGATCCATCAACAACAGGAACTAGAATTGAGTACAGCAAGCCACTATAAAACAAATGGAGTCTGTAATGTACTGAAAGTGAATTTACTTTTTCATTTTTAATTTTTCATTGCAAGCCATGCTGGTCCTAGAGGTCAAGTCTCCTAGATGGGCAGAATGTGAGCCGAACACATGGTGGAGTACACCATAACTAAACACACCCAGTGGTGCGATGAGAGTGAATACACAGCTAACAAGAAAATCCAAACAACATAGAATCTACAGGTAAACATGATGGTAAACAGAATAAAATTAGTGAAAGAGCAACATACGATGGTTGGAGGGCAGTATTTCAATCATTTACCACTCAAAAACAACTTAAAGTATGATAACTTGTGCAGGTCTCAAAAGGACCGGTCCACCAAGAATGCAAGCGGCAAAGAGGATAGCTCTTTCGTAGACGTGTTTATATCTAAAGGACAATAATGATACACAGATATGCTTCGTGTGAGCTAAAAGTATGCATCAAAAAACAGTCTTCCCATGTTTGTCTATAAGCATAATTACCAAGATTTGATTTTTCAGATATCAAGCCTTAACTAGACAGTAAACACAACATTTGCAATATCTGGGAACTTCTCCTTGATTGCTGCTTTGATTCCTGACCCAATAGACTCTGGCCCCGTATATCTTACAAGGCATTCCCTACCCTCAACTGATAGTACTTCCACACTCCCACCAAAGTTTTTAATGGCAGGCCTCAGTATGTCCAGATGACCATTCACCGCCTACAGTTCAACAATATCTCATTATCAAGATCATTAACCTAAAGTTAACTCTTGCAGCTATGGATTGTTTAAATTAGTAGAAGACAACTTACCTCCACAGTAGTCTCTTTTACTTCCTCATCGTATACTTGGCGAATATCACTGATCGCATCCCCAAACTTTTCCTTCAGAACTCTTTCAATCCCCATTTTCATTGTTGTAGTTGAGCTAGGACAACTCTCGCACGCTCCTGTTCATCCATTCAACGCATTAAATATTAAGTCCCTCCTTAGAATTCATCTTAGAAAAATAAAACTCAATCCTGCCTCAGCTCAAAGACAAACATTCAATGCTCATAGTACCAAATTATCAGGAATAACTTCTAGATTTGCAGTTTGGCTGTGGAATTCAATCCCTATGTGAGAAGAAACATAAACACTTGCACGCCGAGTATACCAATGTTAAGATTTTTATCCATTTTTGTTAGATAAGGTGCTAAATGAGCATTAGTCCGCAAGATGTTAAGTTAACAAACAACAAAGAGAAATCTCAAAAAACTATACAACCCATAACTACATAACTAAGAGTAATCAAAGGAACTGACAATTTTCAACAATCTTTTCACACAAAAATAGGAGTGAACTTACCTTGGAGTTTAAGAGAGACGACGCCATCTTCGACCGACACGACGTCGACGTTTCCACCGTCAGAAATCAAGTAAGGGCGGACATCTTCAAGAACCAGGTCAACGTTTTGAGCGGTGAGCTCGAATTTCTGGGCGGAGTAAAGTCCTGGAGATGGTGAACCAGTGGATGCGCTTGGGCTGGTGGCTTTTATGGCCGCTCTGTATGACAAAACACTTCTCCTTACAGAGAGTGGGCTGCTTGGTGGCTTTAAGGTTATGGATTGTGAGAATTGATAGCAATCGAAAGAGACACGAGGACAAGAAAGTGGGACTCTAAATGCTGCCGTGGAATTGATGGACGCCATTGTTGTGTCGTGCGAGCGGCAATGGCTGTCTCGGACGGAGGAAAACATAACTATTGAAAGGAAGGGAGTGTGTATGGTGTTTTTGAGAATATTAGGGGTGAATATGAAACAAAACTAACAATTTTTTTGTGGACCTGAAATTTCAAGCGTTTTTTCCATTATTTTATTTTTAATTTAATCATGTTTATTTAAGTTTAATGAACAGTAAGTATATCTTAGGTTTTGCCTGCCTGCTAATCAATTCTTAAACACACACGTCAGCAGCATCCCTAAACACGATTAAGGTGGTGTTTGGGGTTAAGGGTTGAGTAGAGATTTTTGGAAAGCTGTGTTGTGGAAAGCTAAAGCACCAAATGGGTGTTTGGGGTTAAGGGTTGAGAGGAGCTTTTTAGGAAGCTGGCTTCCTAATCCCTTGAAAAATCAAGGGAGGCAGCCAACGCTGCGTCCATCAACGTGCGGGAAGCTGCACAAATAATTGAAGTGGACAAAAATGTTGGAGTCATGTTCACTTATTTACAAGAAAACCACATATAAAAACAAAACATTTCTCTTTCATTCCTTTCATTCACACGATTTCTCATCTCTCATTTGTTTCGTCTTTCTCTTTCTTTCTAACACAGAAACCCTAAAGAAGAGCTACCGCATCCGCCTCTCCCCCTCGCTCTTTCTCATTTTGCTCTCGCTACCCTATCTGCTTGTCATCCGTTCCCCCGATCTCTGCTCTGGCGACTGGCCGCTTCCCAATCTGTCACTCTCTCGCTCTGGTACCCAATCTCAAATGTATTGCTTCTTTCTTCTCTTCGTATTTTGGGGTGAATTCCTTGGGTGTTGTTCGATTCGTTTTCCTTATTTAATTTTGCTCTTTATTTTCTTCTCTTCTTTGGTATAGAGTTGTTGTTATGCTTGTAGAAAAGGGGCGTGTCTTAATAAATCTGTTCAGGTCAAATTGAAGAGTTGGATGAGTCCATGTTTTACTGTCCATTGTCTTGTTGGATGAGTTAAATTGAAAATATTAGTGCATGCTGAAAGTTTGATGTTGGGTTGTTTTCTGTTTCAGTGGACATTCCATCCTTTCGTCTTATAGAGCTTGCTTTGCTTTTGTGATTATGGAGACGTCATCTTCTACCCAAATGTGCAAATAATTTATGTCAGTTATTATTCATGAATTGTTATTTGATTGTTTGTGATTACAATTACTGGTTTATATTTGCAATTTATCATCTGGTTGCTTAGTTAGGATGTTGGGTGAATCAATATATGTTGCAATAATTACATATTTCATTATCTGTAGAGGCCCAGACTTGAGGTTATATTTTGCGATGCTTTTGGCCTTTTACAGATGACATTGTGGTTTCATATTTATAATTGGCCTTTTGCAACTTCGCACCTTGGCAGGCTAATCATGTGCTTTTGGAAGAGATAAGGGATATTAATCAGTGACTTATAGATACTGTGGTTGATATTAGCGATGAGGATGTTGATATAACTGCTGCTGCAACAACTGCTGAAGGGGGTGAAGGAACTGTTTAGTCACTTAGTTTTTAATAATTATCTTACAGATCTTTGAGAAGAGCCCAACAAAGATCAAGAATTATGGTATTTGGCTGAGGTATCAGAGTCGAACTGGTTACCACAACATGTACAAGGAGTACCGTGATACTACTCTCAATTGGGCAGTGGAGCAGATGTATACTGAGATGACTTCTCGACACAGAGTCAGGTTCCCTTGCATTCAGACCATCAAGACCGCAACTGTCCCTGCCAAGCTCTGCAAGAGGGAGAGCACCAAGCAGTTCCACAACTCCAAGATCAAGTTCCCGTTGGTGCTCAGGAAGGTCAGGGCACCACATCATTAACCTGTCATGCTGGAAAATATTACTTCTAAATACGTCTATCTGTGGGGTGGATGTACTTGCATATCTACATCGTTCTCATGCCGTATCATGAACACATCTTATGCCAACACAATGCTTTAACTGATATAAGAATTCTTGTCTTTGCTAGGCATGCCCTTTCTGATCTCACATTTCAAAACAAATGAAGAATGATTGTTATTTATATCATGTTCATAGTCCTCTTATAAGGTAGTATTGAATTTCTATTTTCAGGTCCTCCAACTGGAATTCTGGAGTCAAGCATGAAGCTGGGTATGATGCTTTTATGACAGGTTGTCTCTTTGACCAATCATGCAGTCATCTAGGCATAGATTTCAAACTCCATTCACCCTCTGACAATTTGGGCGACAATGAAATGCTCCAGAAGCATGTAAACCATCTGTATCTCAGTTGGAATAATGGGGATGATAATACATAAAATTATCAGAAAGGCACAATGGACTTTGCACCTTCACAAAGTACTGTTGACCAGCCAAAACGGCATCGCGACCGTTTGACCACGTCAGCAGGAATAAGTGACCAAAGGACGAGTCTAGCCCGATTGTCTCAAATCAGGACAAGGCCGATCCATCCGCCCAAGCATGAATAAACGGATCGGCACCGTTATATACCCTGGCCTGGTCAATGTGTCACCAAACGGCACCCAGCCGATTCTACACAACGGCTGTCTGCTGATTCCACCCTAACGGCATCGTACTGATGGGGCCCAGATATTAATCTCCCCTCACAGATATTATTTGTATAATACTCCATAGTCAGTATACATTTAGTCAAGGTTGGCAGGGAGGATAACCTGCTCCCATCACATCATCACCTGACAACCGGACAAGGGGACGACTCTATTCCCCTAAAATAAGGTCTGCACCCCACGTTATAATGATGAATCCCTGCTCCTAGACCACCTGCTGAGGAAAAAGGGGAGGGGATGTCAGAGATCTAACCACTCCAGTCCAGCCTAAGGACTAGAGGGAGGTATATAAGGGAAGTTTCTCCTTTACTCAAGGACACTGAAAAATACACACACTTTCTCCACACTTAACGAAAATTACTGACTTTGGCATTGGAGCTCTTACGCCGGAAAACACTTCCGGCATTGTGCAGGCCCTTCGCGGCGATCTGATCAGCATCTTCCAGCGAGCCACTTTACCAAGAAACCCCTCACTCCGGTCCACGGATTATTAGGGGACATTATCGATCTGAGCTCTGGTAAAAGGACTGTAGAATATATGGGATCTAATAGGCTCAAGAACTTGCACTCGAAGATTGTGCATGAGAACACTATCTTAATCTGGCGATCTCCATCTATACCTAAGGCAGGGGAGATAAAAGATTGCATCTCTAAAGTCTTTGGCTTTGGCTCTGTTACGACCGTGTATCGTGTGGATGAAACTGCAGCATTTGTTCAGTTCAGCAAGGCAGAATTGGTCTCTGACTTTCTAGCACTGAAGGAATCTTTAGAGAAGAGTAACGATGCCATCGCAGTTTTACATCCCCTGTCGAAAATTTTGCAAGGTGGAAATACTTGTGCTGCTAGTTACGAAACTTATAAAGAAATCTGTAGTTCACCAATATCGAAGACTCTCCTTGCAGATCAGGCAGAGGCAATGGGTATCAGATGGAAGACCAAAATGATAACTCGACGGCACATTTTTGAAGCCTATTCCCGGTCAATTTATAGCATTTCTTCGACTCAAAATTAGCATGGAAGAAATCTGTGATTTGAGATTCTTGTATATGAAATGTTAGGATCATAGAAGAAATTAAGTTGGAAGCCAATTGGCATTTTTTTGTACTTGTACAAGTTGTCCTTGGTATGAAATATTCATTTCTCTTTGACCTTTGATCAAAATGCTTTAACCAACGTAACAACACGAAAATTATGGAGTATTTCTATTTTTCTCGACCAAATGAAATTATTTCCATTTAATTTGGCATTTTACTTAAACCAAACTAATTCGCATTCACTAGTTTGGAATTAATTACATTCATTAATCACAGGTAATTAAAAGTATGTAAATTACTGAATCCTAAACATAATTTCTATTTTTCCAATCCTAAACTCCTCCAGTATTAAATATAATCTGTAAGATTATAAACTAAAAAAAATCCAAAATCAGAGCGCCACTAATTCCTTTTTTTTTAAGGATGCTAATTATAGAAACAAATCAATATAAAAATTAAGTTTAATTATGAATATGTAATTGTGATTTATATATGTAAAACTTGTTGACCGAAGGGGTATTTTAATCCTATTTTGATGTTCATATTACCCCAAGATGGTAAATATTGTAATGTTATTTACCAACTTTTATGTTTATTTGAATAATATGATAGAGTCAAAGTAGAAATTCATGTTACATTAATTTCTTAAAAAATTTAAAAAATATTATTGATGTATTCACATAAAAAAAAGTAACTCAATTTTAAAATTTTAATGATGAATAGATAATTGTGATTTTATATATGTAAAAAATTTTAAAATAGTGCTCAATATTTAACTTTATTTAATAAAATGTTAATTATTTGTTTAAAGAAATAGATTGATTTAAATAATCTATATATATACTAAAAAACATTAATTTTAATGCTTGAAATAAATTGTGTCCTTTATAATTAAAAGGTTAAAATTGCATATTTTAGAAAATTATAGTTAAATTATTTGTTTAGAAAAAAAGATTGAATTAAATAATGTAAATAAAAAACACTAAAAATGACTGATGCCCTTTATAGTCATTTTACACTCAAAACATAGTTCTAAAAGCAGTGTTTACCAAACACCAAAAACAACTTCTCGTTTCGCACAACACTTTTAAAAAATGTTTACCAAACAGCATACTAGTTTTTCCAAAAGTACTTTTACCACAACACTTTTGCTACAGCATTTTTCCCACCATAACCGGAACGCCAAACAGACCCATCCATTTGCCAGCACTCCACTGCCGCAACACCACCCCTTGCACTTCCCCAAAATGGCAGTCGCACACACCACTCTTATTTTACCAACCGTTCTGCCAAAATTGCCATTCATAGCCACAACAAGGCTTTTCTAGGGTTTTCATGGCGTGCTTAGATTCTTCTGACCCTCATACCCAACTCCTCCAACCCGGTCAAGCAGTTGAAGTAAGCAGCGACGAAGAAGGGTTTCGAGGCGCCTGGTATTCCGCTTCCATTTTGGAGTACCCGTCAATATCTTCTTCCAAGAAGAGGAAAAAGGCCCTTGTTGAGTACAAGACCCTGCTAGCTGATAATGGTTTCTCGCTTTTGACTGAATACGTCTATCCTACTTTCATACGGCCTCTGCCTCCTACTGCTCACCACTCAGCTAATGGGGTTTTCAAAGAGAACGATCTTGTTGATGCTAGGTATAAAGATGGGTGGTGGTCTGGTGTAGTGATGAAGGTTCTTCTTCCAGGCCGTAGATACAGAATCTATTTTGAAACCCCATCTGATGTTCTTGATTTTGATGCCCAAGAGTTGCGCGTGCACTGGGATTGGGTTAATGGGGTTTGGCTCCGACCAAGCTTGCAGGTATGCCCATCTAACTTTCATTTCTAGTGTCTTAATGGATGATTTTGAGTTTGTCTAGCTTTGCATGTCTAAATTGGTGGATGCCATTCTGAATTTTGAGGGGGCCAACTTGTTTGCATGTCAATTTAGTGTTGTGTCTGCACCCCATTTTGTTGCTGTATTCTCCGCCTTTCTTATTTTGAGTTGTTTTACACCGTCTCTCTGTCTCTGTCATTTACTATTATTATTTTCTTTTCTTTTTAAAAAAGATATTGGATTCTTGAAATTGAGCCCTGTCCCTGTTCTGTGCTTTATTCAGTTTGAATTTTGTTTTACCATCTATTCTGAGCTTTTAGAACCATGAAATTGAGGCTTTTCCAAAGGCTTGGTGGTTATGGGGTTCAATGTGAACCCTTATTACCTTTGGTCTTCGCTCTCCTAGCGTTTTCCACATCTCAGGGAGTGGCAGAAAGTCGTTTGGACATTGTTCCTACACGGAAAAGTAAATGAGTTAATATTGAAATTGAATTATTCTGCTCAGTTGCAGTTAGAGCTAGCAAATGTTGTGTATAAAATTCAGATGTTGAGGATAATATGATTCTGCAAAAAATTATGCCGAGTCTCCTGCACTTGTCCAGGTCTGTAATGACTGCTCTGGCCCTTTTTTCCCCAGCTATGTCATATCTTTGTGTGCTTACTACGGCAAATATGTTTTAAGTCATTGGATTTATGTACTCCTGTTTTCCATAACCGGCATGGTTATATGCAGATCTCTATGTGTTTATTTATATATTGACTTTCACCGTACCCCTGATAAGTCTATTTCATTTTGCTCCTAGTGTCAATGCCATATTCTAGCTCATTAACTTATGTGCCATTAAGTGATTTGGTTATTTTACTTCATTTCTAAAGCAAATGACAGGGTCAGCTTTTAGCTCAGGAACAGTTGTTGAAGTTAATCTTGACAGAGAAAATGTGCATGATGCTTGGTTCCCTGCAGTTGTCATTAGAGAAAATGCAGATCAAACTTATTTTGTGAAGCGTTTAGGCCCAAATAACGATGACCGTGGGGCACTGAGAGTGACAGTAGATTCTCTCCACATTCGACCCACTCCTCCCCATTACGCAGACAGGGATTACGAGTTGCTTGATAAGGTGGATGCACCATATGATTTTGGCTGGCGAGCTGGAGTAATTACAAAACTTCTAGCTGGCAGGAGGTACAATGTCTTTTTTAAGGAGGAAAATGAGGACAAGGAACTTGGTCACTCAGAAATAAGGCCCCATGCTGATTGGCTTGATGGAAAATGGGTCACTACATCCCAGGTATGACATATTCTTCCTTTTTGGTGGTTGCCATATAGAAATCACCTGTTGCTATGAAATGGATAGAAAAAAAAGAAACTAGAAAATGGTATCATCCTCATGTGCATCGTGAATCCAATGATAACAGAAGTTAGGACTATGGCTGTTTGGTATCGCTTTTAGGTATCACTTTGGTTTGTTTGGCAGTTGCAGTTTTGCATCTAGGAAGCAAAGTTTCTTTTGGATAATTGCTTTTGGAGTTGGGAAGCCAAAAAAGCATGATAGAAACTTCCCATTCTCCTTTTGGTAGCTTACTAGCTGATTTTTTGTTTCAGGGGGCAGTGGTTGTTAATCAAGAACAGTTAAATGTTGCTCAAAGTGGCAATGAAAACCCTGAAGTGAATTTGCAACATGAGAATCCATGCGCTGCCAAAGACAATACTGTAGAGGAAAGTCCCTGTTCCCAAAAGAGAATCAATCTGATGGAGCACCCAACTGCTCCTAGTGGTAATGACCTGCACCCTTACCCTTCCAAAAGATCAACTGAAAGAGATGCTTCCAGGGCACCATTATCTGTTACTCCTTTGCAATCTAAGAAGATGCCTGCTGAAATGTCAAGTAGACTGAAGTTTTGTAGTTTTACTCAACAAACAGCAGCTAGGAAATCCATATTCTCGCCAAAACTTGATCAGCCTACTACACAAACGCAAAGCCCATCTACACGGAGGATGACTGTAAGTTGAATACTTTCCCTTAAATCCCTCTTTTAGTTCTCCATGTACGATTATTGAGAATGCACTGTATGGAGTTTGATTGGTCTGCTGCCCTCTGCATCTCAATTTTTAAGCTAGAGAATTGTTAAACATTACTGCCAACCAAATTTACAATTTTATGAACTATGCTGGGTCCATTAAATTTATAAATCTAGCTTCAAAAATTTCACGGCCATAGCAATGAGCTTTTAGTTTATGTATGTACATGAGTGTTTTCTTACCCAAAGCTGTATTAGGCTTCTGGGATCATAATAGACTGCTGATTTACACACCTCTTCTGTTAATTTAATGATATAGATGCCGATAGTAAGTGTTCCTTTATATGTTGTCAGTATTATTTATCTTATGACATATTTTAAGTTTTTAACCGATATCTTGTATACTTCTACAGAATAACAAGAGAAAATTTTTTGTTGAGCTTGACAGTCATCCAGATGATGAAACCATGAGAACGAGACCCATCAAATCACTTATTGAATTTTCTTTGCATTCAGCACCAGGTAAAGGTTCTTTACTCATCTGCATTCAATTGTCTATCCTTTGTTTTCTTTCAGGAGACATTTATGTGGAGTCATTTCCAGTGGATGCTGCTGGTTCTGATAAAGACATCAAACAGAGTGAAGATATTAAAAGAGCAGTTGAAGTCCCTGTTATCGTAAGTGTACAAGCTACAAAAAGTGAGAGTAAAACTAGAGTTGAAGTTCCCATCATCATAGGTTTAGAAGCTATGGGAAAGGGTTGCTTACATCCTGGTAAACGTCAACAGAAGAAGAATTTAAATGATTTGATAGGAGAAAAGAATGTGGTAAGTGAGTTGCATTTGATTACCTATTCGAGAATGCAGGGAGGATTCTCTCTTTCTTGGTAAAACTTAGTATGAACTTACTCTATTCAGAATGGGACAACTTAGTGATGAGGGCAATACTGAATGGCTTCAACAATTGATATACTTTACTTCACGTGACATAACACATCCCTTTTTGGTCATTGGCATTTCTTCTCTGACCCTATAGTACTGTCAGTCATTAACACTTGCTAGTATTATTGTACGATTGTTATATAGTCCCGTAGTTATGTTCGTGAAGTGTTTCTAGATGGAGGAGAAATCCTGTTCTCTTTTTTATCATGGAGTAAAGCTTAAAAGAAATCAAATCTATTGCAAATTCATTGGCAATCTTTATAAGCAAGGTAGATTGCTGTCACTGCCCATTGGATGTATTAAAGGGAGGAACTGAAGTGTAAGGAATCTAAGTATTTTTGAATTGCAGTTTTGGTGGGCTTCATCATAGTGACCTTAATACATTGAATAACAAGTACCTAACCTTGTTCCACTCACCTTTGACTAATCATGCTAGGTTTTGGTTGCCCGTGATTTTAATATTGGAATTCTACTTAGATTTATTTTCATTCCAAATATGAGACAAAGGACCCTATACTGGCTTGTCATTCCTATTGTTCTTTGACTGTACTAACTTCAGTATAGTTGCCTCTTGTGCAGGAACATAATATGCTGAAAAGTGGAGGAGGAGGCAGTCAAAGAAGAAAACGTGGAAGACCACGTAAAATTGTAGGAATAGCCCCAGAGGTTTCAGAGGATGGTATATGAAACCTTTAAATCTCAACCCATGGCTGTGCAATGTCCTTTTATTGGTTTGGGATACACTATAAATACTATTGCACTGCAGGTATGGAAGTTCATGTTGCTGGAGATATTGCTTATGAAATGGCTGTGGAAGATCATACAAGTAATGGAAGTGAATTGCCAGTGCAGGTAGTTATGGAATCTAAAGGTATGAGAGGCTCAACTCCTTAAAGTTATTTCAGCTGCCCATACCATTTGATTCTTGCCAAAAGTAAAGGGATCTCTGATTTATTATGTAATTAATTGAACCCCAGCAAAGAAATAGTTGTTGCCAAATGAAACTATTGTGAAAATTGTTAGGCAAACAACTGAATCTGTCTCAAAAGGACTGCCTCCTCCAAGACCGTCCGCACCCCTCCCGATTTCTTTTGTGATCCCTGTTGAGATAACTAATAACATTGGGCCTCACTCATCAGTCATGGATTTTGAGTGCAGTGGTCCTTTGACATGGTAGCGGAGCATTCCTGACCAAACTGTCAGGAGTTCGAATCCTATCACCCTCCATATTAATTAAAAAATTAAATCAGCACAAGGTAGGCCCACCGGTGGGTCTCCCAAAAAGGGCTTTCACTTGAGGGGGTGTTGAGATAACTAATAACATTGGGCCTCACTCATTGACCAAATTGTTAGGAGTTCGAATCCTATCACCCTCCATATTAATTAAAAAATTTAAATCAGCACAAGGTAGGCCCACCGTTGGGTCTGTGCAAGTTTAAAGCCCAAAAAGGGCTTTCACTTGAGGGGGTGTTGAGATAACTAATAACATTGGGCCTCACTTTTGAGTGCAGTGGTCCTTTGACAATCCCTATTGTTGTGCGCTAGTTGCAGAAATTAGACTTCCAGTAGGATAGTACCCCTTCTGATGGCAACTATTACTTCAGTAGGTGGTTGCCAGCGGAGCTCACCCTGGACTGTGGGCTCGTCCCTTGTGGTATCAAATTGTTTTCATATGACTTCTCTAGAGTCACTAGTTGGCAGTTCTTTCTTAGGTTCAGAGTTGCCATTCCATTGCTATGTTTGTTCTGTGTAGGCATTTGTTTGTTCTGTGGTCTGTGTTGAATCATTTAGTTGGGGAGACAATGCAATAGTTGTTTCTTGTAGCTGACTTAAACCTATTTTGTGTAGTCATGTGTAGCCATTGATGCTCACTCTGGACTGACAGGGTGGGCCTAGCCTGCGTGGAAGGCAATCGCTTTCATATGACATCTCTAGGGTGACTAGGTGGGATTCTTTCCCAAGTTCTGAGCTGCCATTTCACTTCACATGACATGTTTGTTCCATTTCCTGTCTTAGCAAGGCAGATGCTGCAATAGTTACTTTCTGGTACCCAGTTAAATGGTACCTGTCTTTTTTCTACCAAAGGTGCCTATTGCCAATATACACATAACTCTCCTCTTTGCTTCCCGTGCTGTTCCTTTTTAACCACAGGAGAGATGGAAGCAAGGGAAGTCATAGCACACTTTTGTTCACACTCACAGACATGGATGTAGGCACATGTACATGCACATGCTTATATAAATTGACCCGTCTCTGTTTTATCCTGAACTTAACCCAATTTGGAATGTGTAGTTGTTGAAAACGAACCCAGAGAGAACACTGGACTTTCTGACACAGACAGCATGACAAAGGATGCTGATGAGGCTTCTGCTGGAGTACCTAAGGACTTGGCTGATGATGATAAACCTCTATCAACATGGTGTGGGGGAATACACTCTTCAACAAGTGTTGAAGACTCACGTAAGTTACTATAAAACATTCAAATTCACTCCCATATTATAGCCACTAGTTTGATTGTAATTATTTTTTGTTAAGGATTATCTTCTGGTGAGGCTGTGACTGGATTGGATGAGACAAGGGAGAGGCAAGTTGTACCGCAGGAATCTTGTACAGTTAATGCCAAAGACAATGGCTCGTTAACCGGAAATCAAATTCAGATTACACCTTTCATAAAGAAGTCACCAGTTTGGAAAACAATTGAAACTCTCGAAGTGTTCCAAACTGTGCCACAGAATCCACATTTCCATCCTTTGTCTGAGTGTAAAGAGGAGTTTCGTGAAGGATCAGCCATTGGTATTATGGTAACATTTGCAAGTCTGGTTGAGAAGATATGCTCTCTGCAATTTGAGGATCCCAGAAGCATATTTGATAGTACTTTGGAGAGTCTTGTGGATTTGGAGAAGCATGGATTTGATGTCGTTGGGCTACGAGATCGCGTGAATGAATTGCTATCAATGAAAGATATGGAAGGAGAGCTGCTGAATGAATCAAAAGATGCTGAAACTCAAGTAAGAGAGCATACTGTTGTAAGGAGAGTACTGGATGGGGTCGTGAATGATATTGAAAAGAAGATAATGGAGTTACAGAAAGAACTCGCAGCAGCCAAATCAAAAGTGGAGGCTAAGGATCATGAGATTTCTGAGTTTCAGACACGTGCAGATGCTGCGAATAGGCGCATTAACAACGCCAGACATGATTTTGAAAAATTAGCCACAGCCCCTTGGAAAATGCCCTGATGGATATGTGATTATGTTAGTTCTTAGTGGTAGGTAATGGTAGATCAATGAAGGATAATTCAATGTATCATAAGGTTGCAAGGAGAGGTGATTCTCATAACATGGTTTTCTCAATTTCTCGAGACTTGAGTCTCTAAACTTTGGGTTAAACATGAACAAGTGTTTTTTTACGATTCCATCACGAGCAATGTCGGTTTTGGTTATGTTTATTTAAAAGAGAGTATTTTTAGTTGGAGGAAAAACTTTGTACAATCGAGACTATAATCACGGTTCATGGTAGAGTTGCCCATCTGGCATCTTAATTTGATTATGTTAAGCACCCAACCAAACAAGTGTATTTTCACAAGTTCGCTACTACTTTGAAATCAAGTTGCATTGATGAATCTGACTAGTCAACGTCATCACAACATCAAAAGACAATTCCATGACCAGACCAAACCAAACCAATCAAAACGTACGAAAAAAAAATTCGGGCTTAATCGGATTTAATTGTTGATAATAAAACGAACCATTCACCTGCTTCAACCACCTCATTTATTGAATTAAAATTTTCTCCATTAATTGAGCATGCATTGCATTATATACCTATCCTACGTCGGTTTTTGGATTTTTGTTTTTGGTTTCTGGTAAATAGTAAAAAATATTGCACTATATTTATTCATTGTCACGTCCAAATCCAAGCCCACTCATCCAATTCCATAATCATCATCATCCTCTACTACTGTACTCATAGGATGCTAGATAGAAATCCAATCATTCCATTTTCTATCTTTATCACTCCGTCCATACTCCATCCATAGTCAATTCCACTGTTACAATGCTCTTGCATTCATTCTTAAAAAAAAAAATGCTCTAACGAAATTAATATAAAAAAAGAGAAATTTAAGTAATACTAGCACTCAAACGGCACTTGAGAATTAAATGGGTTTGGTTCCGCGTTTTATGTCTTTTTCAAAATTGGCGCCAAAAGGTGGTGACGGTTTCTTGGTTTACAATAATATTCTCTCCGGTTTTTAATAAATGACGTTTTCCTACGGAATGTTACGGTACATTTTACTTGATTTTTTGGTGTTTGTTTTACTGAATGTTACTGTTTCAGAAAATCATTTATTAAAAATCGGAGAGAGTAGTAATTAAGATATGCGCCTTTATATATAAATACAGTTGGTATGATACATAAAACCCAAATTAAATCATTCATTTTTTTAGTTAATAGTTAGAATAATGGAAAAAAAAAACCTTTAATTAGTAGTAATTATATTACTTTTTCCATTTTTTGATGCATGAGAGTGTTTCAACTGTTTTTAATTAATTAAGTAATTAATGTGGGGGTTGGTATGGTATATGGTTTTCAGTTTGTGATTTTTCTGGCCATCTTCTTCTTCTCTTCTTCTCTTCTTCTCTTCTTCTCTATATTTTTATCTGCTAAACTCTCATTTCCTGCTGCTCTAACTGTGTCATCAGCTGCTCTTCCTCTCACTCTTCTCCTCTCTTATTATACTGGTACTTTCTTTCACTACACTTTCCTCTTTTATTTCTTTTATCTTCTTTCCTATAATTGAAGGGCATACCCCCAAATAAATCATTTCATTAATTATATTTGTTGCCTCCCAATTTGCCACTCAAATTGATAATACATCAAATTACATTGAGAGCATTCCTGATATTTTATGGAATCGGTAACTTAGATTTCGGTAAATGACAAAGTGTATGCCACGTGGATTAGCTCAACCAGGTCTTGATAATTTTATAATACACACATCGTCTCCTACCAAGAGCGACCGTAGCGGTCCGAGAGGGTTACCGGGCACGCTCTTTCCTAGCACGCGCGCACGCGTACTAAAACTCTGCCCAACTATCTACTTCCACCCGATAATACTCTCTCACTATCTATTTTCATCATGCTTCCTAACTTGATCGTGAGAGCTTTTACGTCGGAAATTCCTCCAGCATTTTATAGATGGTGTACGATCAGTGAGACAATCCATATCAGCACGTGTAGTCCTCACCAGATACTATCACAAATATTCCATCTAGTGAATGTTTACCCAAAATTTTATTTGAAATTCCTCCAATTATTTCTTTTTTTTCTTTGTTGTTCAGTACGTAAATATGGTTGGTATTCAGCATTTATATTCTCATAGTACACCCTTAATTGCTCAGCGCAGAAATTTATTGATGTTCAGTTAAATGGTCAGCCACTATGACTTTTGTTTTTTCCTTCTTTTCATTTAGATGAACCTAGATGCATGTTTTTAATTCTTGAAACAGTTCTCTAACAAAGGAATGAGCAAAGCATTTTTCAGTTTCCAGTTCCACCACGTTATATAACTAGTCAGTCCTTTTGGTAGGAAAAAGCAAGTGCGGGTCTGTAAAAAGAAGCAAAAATGAAGGTTTTTGCAGCAATGGTGAAGGAAGGGAAGGAAGGAAAAGATGGGAAACCATCTGTTGGTCCTGTTTATCGCAATCTCATCTCCAAAACCGATTATCCCCCTCTTGATGCTGATGTAACTACAGCTTGGGATCTTTTCAGGTACTTAAACTTGATTTTTTTGGAGTTTTTTAGAGTTGTAATTTGGTAGATTGTTGAAAGATTGCATACTTTTGTAATTTGCAGTGTATCAGTAAAGAAGTATCCTGGAAATAAAATGCTTGGCTCACGCAAATTTGTTGATGGAAAGGTAAAAATTTACAGCATTGGATTATTGGGAGCAATTGTTGCTGGTTTTTAACTTGTGTGTGGTGATCATTGTCTCTAGGTGGGTCCTTATGTTTGGAAAACTTACAAGGAAGTCTATGAAGAAGTTCTGCTAATTGGTTCGGCATTGCGAGCTGCTGGTGCTGAACCTGTAAGTATATATTTGCCCATTTTCCATTTGATTGAAGCTGGACATGGATATTGATGGATATTTGAACATTGCGAGCGACTTTTGCTCTACCTATTTACTGGTCACAGGGTTGCCGGGTTGGGATTTACGGAGCGAATTGTCCTCAATGGATTGTTGCCATGGAGGTATGTTTTTGAAAGTTATTACTTGATTTAACCCTTGCCTACTGCAAGGAATTCGTCCTCTGATGTTGTAAATGTGCTGGTGGTGATCTTATTTTTATGGTTGTTTAGGCATGCGGCGCTCACAGTTTCGTTTGTGTGCCTCTCTATGATACCCTTGGTAAATTTCTTTAGAGTACATCTCCATGATTAAAAAAAAGTTTCATTTTGTGCAGTTTTGGATGAAAAAAGATTGTTTTCTCTGTCGCAGGTTCGGGTGCTGTAAATTTTATCATAGATCATGCAGAGATAGATTTTGTTTTTGTTCAAGAGAAAAAAGTGAAAGCAGTAAGTTTAATGAAAACTTTCCTTTTGATATAAGCCCAGGTTGTTTCATGAACTTGCATGTAAAAATGGCTTTGGCTTGTACTGCAGGTACTGAATCCTGATTGCATATCTGCTCAGCGGCTTAAAGGTAAGAGATATAGAAATTTCCTGTAACTCACATACATTCTTGCTTGCTACTGAGTGTTATGTGTCGGCGCAGCAATTGTTTGCTTCACTGCATTAACCGATGGCGAGAAGGATAAGGCGACTCAAATGGGAATAAAACCATACTCATGGGAAGAGTTTCAGCATGTGGTTAGTTCTGCAAAAAAATTCAGCATTCTGAAATCTCTATTATGGTCAGTTCTTACGAGTATTGTTTATCAATTATCAGGGAAAGGAGAATCCATCAGAGGTTTTTCCTCCGCAGCCCTTCGACATTTGCACAATTATGTATACTAGTGGCACCAGTGGAGCTCCCAAAGGTGTCGTCCTATCACATGAAACAGTTGCAACATTTGTTCGAGGCGTTGATCTTTTCCTGGAACAGTTTGAAGACAAGGTAGTACGAAGCTCAATGACTTGTTCAGCACTTAAGATATTATATCAAGAAAATATATTACATGTTACATGCATAAGTAACATGTTGTTGACAGAGTACAAGAATTTATTTTGCTAGTTGCTGTTTCATTTGGTATGTTATCTTTGACGAACAAACATTTCCCACTAACGAGGGATGCTGTGTTTTCCTTTTTGTTCAAGTTATGATTTAATGATCTGCATAACAATCACATCGGATCATATTTCCATGTGTTCAAACTTATTTGGCATGCCCGTTTCATTTTTCTCTGATCTATATTCAAGTCTAACACTATCCTATCTGTTCTTGGTTCAAATAGATGTCAGTCGATGATGTATACCTATCATTCCTGCCACTTGCTCATATCCTTGACCGCGTTATTGAGGAATACTTTATCCGGAATGGTGCTTCTATTGGCTACTATCATGGGGTATGTTGCTTACACACTGCTGTCTGAAACCTTGATGACCTGAGACACAGTAAGGAAAAACTGTCAAACCAACTTGTTGTTTCTGGGTTTAAGGAGTAAAACCCAGACCATTCTAAACATTTGACTGCCATTTAATATTTAGTATAATGTTTAGTAAAATCTATTAATAGCACAATGTTACAAGAAAGATTACTGATGCCGTCGAAGGGGAACTAAATTCTGCAAGACTAAACTATCTTGCTTCTCATATTGTAAACCATTCTACTGCTGTATTAGATTCACCTCTTTATGTAAAGTAGATGCTAATGAGGAGCTCTAGAAAATATAACTTCAGTTTTTTACATGGTATATCTGATTTGTCAAATTATTGAATCTTTATTCGATTATTCGAAGGACTTGGATGCTCTGAGGGACGATTTGATGGAGTTGAAGCCAACAGTTTTGGCTGGTGTACCTAGAGTCTTTGAGAAAATACATGAAGGCATGTACACTTAGATATACACCGGTAATTATACTTGCAGTTTTTATTTTAAAAAGGACCTGATTATTCAGATTGGTTACTTCTGCATGTCAGGTATAAAGAAGGCACTAGAAGAGCTTAATCCTAGACGAAGATGGATTTTTGATGCTCTGTACAATTAGTAAGTCGGTGATATTCTCATGATTTCCTTATTTCGTCAAATGTTAAGTATTTTATTCTCAATGCTTGCAAAGTAAACAGAAATGGATGATGAATCTTCATGCAAAGTGATGCTCTTCTGCATGTGTTCTGTTTACAGCAAGCTCTCTTGGATGAATGCTGGCTATAAACAGAAATACGCATCACCATTAGCGGATCTGTTAGCCTTCAGGAAGGTTGTATTTCATCTTCTTTAATGCATCCTCTTGCTTGTTTCTTTTCCAACGTTTGTTTTTTCCCCTTCTATAATGAATATAATAGGTCAAAGCTAAGCTAGGTGGTCGCCTTCGACTGATAATATCCGGTGGAGCACCCTTGGGCAATGAGGTTGAGGAATTCTTGCGAGTTACTTGCTGTTCCTTTCTAGTTCAAGGATACGGTAAGAAACCTGTCTATTGCAGTTCTTGAAAAAACTTGAAATGGCAATGTTGATTATGTTAAAAAAGGGGATGGAATTTGTGCATTTCTCTAGACAGCAATCTGTTTCCATTCAACAAATCTGATGCACCCTTTTTCATACATTGCACTACTCGCTCAGGGCTGACAGAAACGTGCGGACCAGCAACTTGTGCCTTTCCAGATGAGATGTGCATGATGGGCACTGTTGGGGTTCCAGCTGTATATAATGAGTTGCGCCTTAAAGAAGTTCCGGAGATGGGTTACAATCCGCTCGGGAATCCTCCTCGTGGTGAGATATGCGTGAGAGGGAAGACTCTTTTCTCTGAGTACTACAAGAACCCTGAACTCACAAGAGAATCCATGGAAGATGGGTGGTTCCATACAGGTTCGGAAACATACTTCCCATCAAGCATTCCACTTCATTTCTGTTTGAAATCCTTAAATGTTGTGTCTTCAGGGGACGTAGGAGAGATCCTTCCAAACGGAGTGGTCAAGGTCATAGACAGGAAGAAAAATCTTGTAAAACTCTCCCAAGGAGAGTATGTTGCACTTGAGTACTTAGAGAATGTCTATGCTGCAAGTTCAATTGTTGAAGATGTAAGCATCTTTTTCACTTACTTGACTATTTATCAGAGTCGTCGAGCATGTCATCGCTTGCATTGTCATTTCAATACTAATCTTTAAATTTTTTCTTCTTTTGTTATCAAGATTTGGGTGTATGGAGACAGTTTCAAGTCAAAGCTGGTTGCTGTGATTGTACTGCATGAAGACACTTCAAACAAGTGGGCAGGCACGAATGGAATAATGGTTTCATTTCCTAAGCTATGTTCTCTCGATCAGCTACGAGAACACGTACTGGCAGAGCTGAAGTCCATCGCTGTGACAAAGCAGGTAGAAGTAGAACCTGTTGAGTTTTATGGAGTATTTTTTTTTTGGACACGTACTTGAGTTTTGTCTGGTTTGATGAAAAAAACAGCTAAAGGGGTTTGAGTATATCAAAGGAGTGGTACTGGAATCGCACCCATTCGACCTCGAAAGAGACTTGATTACAGCTACAATGAAGAAGAAAAGAAACAAACTGCTGAGCCATTATAAGGTGAATCAAAACACTCCATTACTGTCCTTTTTTTCAGGTTTTTTTTTTTTTGCTGTTTCACAACTTTGGAAATAGAGCATTCGAGATGAATAAATGCTGCTATACAGGTGGAGATTGACCAACTCTATAAGAGCTTGGCATGAACGAAACAGACAGGCCTGACGCGAGCGATGTCTGCACGGAGTTGATTGATTTTGCTTCAGGCAACATATCTATCTATGATCAGGGATTGAGGGAATGAAGCAGCTTGTATCAATTACACCGTTTTTCTTTATAATATCCAGGAATGATAATAAATAAGCAGGATTTGAACAAAACCATGTGACAAAAAATCTGTAAACTAGGATCTATTGCATCGGATACAGTTTTATTTATCTATTTGTATTCGTGCATTAACTATATGATCGGAAGACAAGTGGCTATGACGTTAATACCAAGTTACCATCTATTATAAAAGGTCACAATTTTGATCATTGCCTGTGAACAAATTAAATGTTAGAGGTGTAAACAAATTAAATGTTAGAGCTCCTTACGATGAGTTTAAAAATACCGTTCAAACCTTTAAAAATAAAAAAAGAAGCATCAGTTCAGTTGAAACAAACGAGTCATCAACCACCAATCCAGGTTCATTCCAGTACTTGGATTCATTCAAAACGATTGTACTATATGGATTCATTCAAAATCAAAAGCTGATTTGCTGCCCAAATTAATTCTTCAATTATTCATACAACTAATCCATAAATTGCAGTGATGCAGCATCCACAAATAAAAATAAAAATATGGGATGCTAAAATTGATGGTACATGAAATTGCATCACCCTATTTATACCTACCACACCACATCAAGGAATGATACAATCAAGCCTGGCTAAGTAGTTGGACGTGAAATATTTGTTGAAATGTGATAGCATACAGAAGCACAACCCACTCGTTCCAGTAAAAAACGCAAAAGATTCGGTTGTTGTTGACTCAATTCACTTTTTGTTCCTGCTCTCCTCCTTCTCCCTCTCTCGCTTCTTGTAAAGCTTCTCAAGTACACGCTTGGCCTCACATTGTGGGAAGTTCTGCAAATCATAGTAGTGCGGTGCTATGTCTACAAGCCTGGACAAGTAATATTGAACAATTTTAGCACCCCACATTAACTCTTTACTCTTAACAGACCTACCAAGCACCTCAATCCTCAAAGCAGGAGAGTTTTTAATAGCTTCGCAAGATAGCATTGCATGGCAACATTCCTATTTGGGGTACGAAATTCCAAAGCTATCACACTGGTCTTAACTAGAAAACGAACACAATACCCTATATACCAAAGCATAATCAGGGAGATGTACTAACCATTCGCCACGAATATCTACCACAGTCCGAATAAAATTCCGGCTAGTCAGTACATACTCATTGTAAATTACCCACTCGGGTTTGTGATCCAGACAATTTGATGGATGCAAGTGCACTACCTGCAAAATAATTTTACAAAGAGGTCACATATCGACCAGTCTACATTAATCAAGCAAGAACCAAAAAAAAAGACCATAAAGCGACAAGAACGTGTTTACAAAAACTATCACAAAAAAAGAAGACAATAGCTAACATACTTGGTTATCTTTCACTGTCAAGTAGTGTCCAGTACGTTCTAAATGAGCAACCTGCATGAAATATCCAGCCAATATCGCCTTCCTTATGTTGATGTAGTAATCACGACTGTTGAAGTCAGTACTGCATAACTTTAGGTTGAACCTCGCCATGATGCGCACAAGCTGTTGTCTAACATTATCAGCAGACTTCATTGCCCTGTTATTGACAAAATTTTCATAGCACCATGTTGGGTCCTCATCTGCAACCCATTGGAAAAGTAAATCAGACACAAATAACATATAATTTAATGGCAACATCAGATCTAGTGAATAACCAAAAAAATACAAATCACTTACTGTTTTGTTTATATGCATGATACACGTTCAGCAGCGTAAGGTGATCCCCATCGATGTGCCCAAACCTAGCTTTCGCTTCATCAGCAGCCTTTTGTGCCTCCCTAGGGCGGATAAAGCAATTGGGTACTAAAGAAAGAATTTGGTTACCACAGAAGAGGCCCATGGTAGGTCAGCAGATGCATACAGGCGAGACGACACCATTTGCTTCATGAGATAATACTGAGAAAACTGCAACTATCTGCATCAGCTCTTACTTAGAATCCTATGGTGCATGCCAACCAGGGGCATGGTACCCATACAAGACAGTTGCTGATGACAACCTAATTGGACACTCTTCAACTGCATGCATTTCTGCAAGCAGTTGGGGAAGAACATAAATGCACAGACTTCAGACTGCACACATGCCACATGAGAATGGATTCCACCAATGAAACCCTGTGGCATTACTTCCCTAACTTTTAATGACCTGACTCCACTGACAGAAAATTAAATGAAGAGATAGAAAGTGAATATACCTGAAAGCATTGCCGAGATTGACAAAATCTCATTAGAACAGTTGAATTCAGGACTAACAACAAGCATCTTTGACATCTGAGGATCCAAGGGGAACTCGCTCATGATTTCACCAAGCTTCGTCAAGGTCCCTTCATCATCCAATGCTCCCAAGTAGTTCAAAACTTCTAACGCCCGCATCAATGTCTCAGGCGCAGGAGGGTCCATGAAATCAAAATGGACAAGATCATCAATCCCCAGTTTCTTCAATGTTAAAACTGTATTTGCAAGGTTAGATCGCAATATTTCTGGATATGTTTGTGGCTGGAGATCCTGATTGAAACTTCTCTCAGTGTATAATCTGAAACATTTCCCGGGTTGAGTACGTCCAGCACGACCTGACCTTTGGTGTGCGCTGGCCTTTGAAATAGGAGAAACCAACAGAGACTCAACACGCACACGTGGGTTGTAAACCTTTTGTTTGGAGAAACCGGGATCAATAACATAGACTATACCATCTATGGTCAATGAAGTTTCAGCAATGTTTGTCGACACCACAATCTTCCTTCCAGCGGGGCCACCCTCTTTCGCTGGAGGTGGGGCAGGTTCGAAGATTTTTTGCTGCATAGCAGGAGGAAGGGTCGAATATAAAGGCACCACTTTCACTGGCCCCACCTGGTCGCCCAAATTTCCAACTTCTTTATTTATTTTTCGGCATGCATCTTCTATCTCCTCTTCACCAGTTAAGAAAACAAGTATGTCACCAGGAGGTTCACACAAGTGTATTTGGACAACAGTTCTAATAGCTGCCTCTAAGTAATCCCTCTCAGGTTCCTGGGTGTAGAATATCTCTACCGGATGAAGCCTACCGGGAACCCTCATAAGGGGAGCACCATTAAAATAACCCTGGAACTTCTCAGCCTCAAGAGTTGCACTCATAACAACCACCTTCATGTCAGGTCTATTTCTCAGCACTTCTTTAAGTAGCCCAAATAACACATCAGTAGCTAAAGTCCTTTCGTGAGCCTCATCCAAAATAATCACCTTATAGCGATCCAAAAGAGGGTCGGTCATGGCTTCTCTTAATAACATACCATCAGTCAAATACCTACCATCAACGAACATAAAGAACGCCAAAAATTAGCACATCACCAAAAGGCGAGCAAATGTAAACTACATGCTAGTTAAAAGATAAACTTACTTCAACACAGTTTTAGTACTGCTGCAATCTTCAAAACGGATACTATACCCAACCTCTTCGCCAATAGTCACATCCATCTCCTCAGCAACACGACGCGACACAGACATTGCTGCCACTCTACGCGGCTGAGTACAAGCAATCATCATCTTCTTTCTCTTATCTGGAGTCTCAAGATCCACAGCTTCCAGGACAAATTGCGGAATCTAAAAAATATCAAAAATAACAATCACAAACCCGAAACCAACAACAATAACGGAGCCAATAATTGCACACAAACAAGAAACTACCAGCTAACTAACCTGAGTGGTTTTACCACTACCAGTTTCACCAACGAGTACGAGCACTTGGCTTTGCTTCAAGGCGAGTAGGAATTCTTCTTTCTGTTGCCAAACAGGCAAAGACTTTCGTTTCTCCAGGATATCATAGTACCTCTGCGAGTACGGCCTTCCATTCCACCCATTAATTGAACTACTGATGCTGTTGTTTCCATTCATTCCAAAATCTGGACCGTTGGATTTGATGATCTTGGATACCGACGTTTCGTCCACCACGTCAAACAAGCTCACCTTCCTCTTCCTTTCCGTACCCATCCAACACGCTGGATCCGGATACAGAGAATTGGAGCTGTGTACAGAAAACTGATAGAAAACCCTAAAATGAAAGGGCGGAGGAGGACGAGGGATTTGTAAAGGAGCTAGGGCACGCGTGTCGTCTTGTCAAATATATATGAGTTACGCTTTTGGATGAGCTGACGGGAGGAAGTTTTCAGATTTACAGATTGGTCCTTATTAATCTGATTTTTTGAGAAACCGACACGATTAGTCGGTGATTGGTTGTTTATTTGGGCTTTCCGGCCTGTATTGGAAAGAATTTACGGCCTTTCCAACGTGCTCACATCTTAATTATTAATCATAGTCCAAGCCCATAGGAACCTGAGTTTAACAAACAAACGAAAAAATCCATATTGATAAAAATGCATTGTTTTATTATTTTTTGGATTTTTTAGACTTTAATTATTTTCTATTAAAAAAATAAATAGTCAGACACGAGGTTGTAGTTCAACTGGTTAGTGCATGTCGTCTTTATGACGTAAAACCATGGGTTCGATCCCTACTATTATAATGACGATTAATAATATAACGATTTTTATATATATAAAAAAAGAAATAGTCTTTTTAAAGGATATTTCTCTTTTCTTTATTCTTGCAGTTTAATTCATTCTAAACTTAGACCCTGCTCGGTCCCGTTGTTACTGTACTATTGTGCGTGGTACTGTTGTGTGGTTGGAAAAAAAGGTTGTTTGTAAAAATTATTAAAATGTTCATTAAAATATTTATAAAAGTGTTGTTAAATTTTAAAATACTAATTGAGAAGGGTATAAAAGACCATTTTTACTTTTATGAAGAATTTATTACTGATTTTTCATACAAAAATATTAATTAAAACTAGAAATATAAAGTAAATAAAATAATTAATATATTTTGAAAAAAATAATAAAAGATAATATTTATGTAAAAATATGATTTTTAAATATTTTGTTAAAGAAATTGGGAATAGAAAAAATTATTAGTGGCATCGAGCAGCATTGTGGAGAATCACATTTTATCATTTTTCACCATGGTGAAATCGTGCCATCTTTGCTTGGGGCAAATTCAACATTTTTGTTTGAGTTTTAAATTTTTTTCAATCTTCATGATTGAACATTTTCAAACCTTTATAATATAGTTTCGTTTAAATAAAATCGAATCTTAAAAAAATAAATTAAACTTGTCATAGCTAAAGAACAACAAGTTGCACCATGAAAGGCTCAGCGTCTCATAGTACGGTCCATTAACGCCCGTTTGACTTCAAAGGGCATGAAAATTGAAAGCTGAAGCTCTTAGCTCTTATCATCCATAACGCATTTGATCATGGCGAATTGTTGGCGATACATCAATTCTTAGCTGTTTCGCAACTTCTAAGAACCACTGATTAGAAGTCCATCAAGTCACCACCTAAATAAGATTTTTCAAAAAATGGAACACTTTTCAGTATTACTCCAAAAAAAAATTGGAAGCTCTGATTTTTATTAAAATACTTTTACAAGAAGATTTTATTGAAAATGTGAGGAAACACCGAGAATGCATCCAAACTTTTTTTGTTTTAACCGTACGACATAGAAGAAATAGAAAAGTATTATATAAAACAAACCTAAATTTAAAACGAACCAACCGACTTGAATTACGAATTTATTCTAACTATCAAAAAATTCCTAGAATTTTAGTGAGGATGGGGATTGTAATTCTTTCTACTTCTCGAGATATAATGACAGATCGGGAGGTTCCTGGGATACGATATCCTTTCATTATCGGGACAAGGAATGAAATTGAAAACCATGAAATATATATAGTTTCATACTTCATGTTAATTTACTCGCGATTAGCAAACATATTAGGGAAAAAAGAGCGGTATCATTTATATCTTAACGAATAAATAAAATAAAAAATTGGTGAAAGTAAAAATTAAGTATATAATACACACTACATTCTTATATTCTACATATATTTTCCTCTTAGCCTAAGCTACAAATTAATTTCAGCCCGCAATTTTCCGGTTGTTGTTGTTGGCGGTGGGACACGATATCCCTTCATTACCGGCCAAGATCAAGTACTTGTCTCTTCTGGTGAGCTTGGTGCACTCGAAATTCAACGCCTTACCAATCACACCCTGGACGTGATTCGCCACATCAAATCTTGAACTCTCACCATCTTGTCGATACGTGGAGGGTCCCGATACACCGTCAAGGAACTGGATCATGTAAATGGGCCGCGGGTTCATGAGAAAGAAGAATGGGTCAAAGCACTTGAGCCCACCAGCGGTTGTCCCATAAAACATCGTCACCTGACTATCCAGTGCAACGGGGACCATATCAGCGCCCATCTCCGCAAATAGTGGACTGAACCTTAAGAGGTATGGTTCTCTACATGTGGTTCCTTCTGGACAAACCACAAGATCACCATGACTCAACAACTTCCCCATCCTCTTCGAGTCCTGATCACGATCTCGGGTTAATCGGACGGTCCTGATCGGGGATAATATCTCGGACAGCCTACTAAGGCTGTACGTGACAGCAGGTAAGTTTTTCTTCAGTGCAAAGGAGAGGAGAAGTGGGTCTAGTAATGTTCTATGGTTACAAACGTAAAGCAGGCCTTTACGTTTTGGGCCTTGAGATGAATTATTGGGCCCATTTGAAACTCTTGCTTGGACGCCAGAAAAGCCTAATATGGGGATGGATATTGTGTAGGGTAGGGTAATGGAAACAAGGACCCTGATGAGAGCAAGGAGTACCCCAAGTGGGATCCACATGAGCAATGCCAGGGTGGCTAGTGGGGTCGGCCTTAAAGCCAATCGACCGTCATGGAAGATGAGTGGTTTGGGGTATTTCTCTCTGGGTAGGTTTTGCCAGCTGCGTTTGTCTGCCCTTCTGACCAAGTAAATCTCCTGCAACAAAAATTGAATAGGACAAAGTGTGTTAGCTAGCTGTAGTGAATTCTCATAAAAGACTCTAATTTATTGTCTGAAAGATGAACGATTATATCCGTAAAAAAAAAAAAAAAAAAAACTTTTCAGAATTATAATATGGTTAAATTATGATATCGTTAGATTCTTTGAGTCTTTTTCTATATATATAATTAACTATTTTTTATACCGTACAAAATTATAAATTAAAAAACTCAAATTTAAGAATTAATTTACGGGGACCGCCGTAATGACCCTACAACATTCTTACAGGTTACACAACTCACCACGCATCGAGCAAATTTGTTGTTAAAGTTGACAACATTTAATTGCTAGTGGTGACTTGTTGCACTCTTCTATATTATTTCCCATTTCCTTTCTTTCTTATGGGCCAATATGGCGATGGGATGTGTTTCAACAACTTTTGTATGCTAGTAATAACATTAGTATATAATACACAAACAATCTCTTTCAAAAATGTTCCAACAGAGATTTTTTTCCTGTAATTGCAAAAGTTGAACAAATGGACAGTGCAACATACCGATATATTAATTATTTGGGTTTAATACGAGCTACATGTTCATTAACATTGGATAGAATTTTTAAGTAATCATTAATTAAAATTTATAATATCATTAAAATTTTATCGGATCATACTTAGGAATTAAAATACCATTCCACTAAGCTTTGCTTGCTAGTAGTAAGGACTTTTGAAAGGTGATGAATGAAATCGTTTTTAAATCAAAATTAAATACACTATTTTTATTTTTTAATACAATCTCGTTCGTTTTCTATATCAACTCTGTTTATTTCGAAAAAATAAAAATGAAATCAAAAAGTGCAAAAAGAAAAAAGAAACATTAATAATGAAAAGAATAGAAAACAAACCTTGCAAATTGAGAACAAGTCTTGATGAAGAGATCTGTTGAAGCTACAAATGCCAATGGCATCAATATTTGTATCAGTGTCCTCATCATCATCTTCTCCAACCATTTCTTGCAAAACACCATTAATATGTTTCCTTTTTTCTTCCATAATTCCCATAAAATACCCACCAACCACCTTCATCTCCCTCCCAACAACACAATCAAACTCCAAATAATCTATCAAAAAACTCTCAACCATCACTTGAGGCATATCACTCACACCAACCTTCCTCTTAAATCTTTTCAATACCTCAAAAACCTCCAACCCAACATCCTCCAAGAAAAACTTTGGCAAAACGGCCCTCCCAACTCTAAACTTATCCTTTTTTATCCCAAAAAAGCACACCATGACCATAACCTTCAGCCCCATTTCCTCACCCACCAAACAAATAAAAGGGTACAAAAGGAAAAGAACAAGTGCCCTTAAAATGCTTCCAGCTTCAAAAGCCACGAGCATGAAGTAAGGGAACAAGGAAGGAGACTTGAGCAGAGTTCCTTCGACGTTAAAAATTGCGGTTTTGTTTGACAAGTCGTTTCTTTGATGAGCAAGAGAAGAGTACTTCTGGAACTTGCTTTGAGAACTATTAGAGTAAACATTGCTGAAACTCCTTTGGAGACCTTTAGGGTGACCAAAGATCAAGCGAGAGAAGAAGAAGAAGAGGGTTTTGAAGAAAGATGCCCTAATTGTTAACATTTTTCTTTTATTTGCTAGTCAGAGAGAATGATATGAGCAAATAAATATATAAAGCTAAGTATATATAAAGGTCCGACATCAACAATTCCCTTGAAGTTGGTGATTATTACATGAATGCCATTTTCAGAACAATACTACTGTTATTAAGTGTTTGAGTCAATGTTGGATGGATTATAAAATTGAAGTCTCTCCTCCACGTTTTGGTGGGAAAAGGGAAAGAAAGTGCTTACTTGCAAATCATTAGAGACTATACTTTATGTTTCAGTATATGTAATTTTATGTTTCTCCACTAAAAAAATAAATATGAAACTATACTATTTTTAAAAAAAATTAAAAAAAAATTCATGCATATTTATTATTTTACACTAATAAATATGAATAAGTAAATTTAGAACTATATACACGAAATGTAATAATTCCTCGTAAGGTAGCCCTCCAAGACTGTTATTAGTTCCACCTCATTACATTTCATGGAGCTAGACAAACAGTTTGACCGCCCGGGGAGCTGACTTTTCCAAACAAATGCAGCATTAAAAGCCCTCCGCGTTTGTTACTTAAGCAAAGTGATCACACGCAAAAAACAAGCATGTACTATGAAGCAAGAAAAGAATATCTTTGGATGAAAAACGTTTGTTTCCAAAACTTCCAAATACTCGTCTAATTCATTAATTCTTGAACACGTCAACCGCGTACTGTCGATTTCCGATGCTAGGGTGTTCACATGACTTATGTGTTGCTTTTGTTACTATCAGATTTTTGAGATCACAAGCATTTACCATCCCTTCATGGTTTAAGAAGCACTTTATTAGACTAGTCTTATTTAAATACTGTCGAATCTTTAAAATGGGTGGCTTTCCCAACATGGTTTTTTATGTTCTCAAAATTTGAGCTCGGAATTTTTATCAAAATGGATAACTCTCTTACCATTTGATTATAACCCATAATGTTGGTTTGTGAGGAAAAGATGCTGCAAAAGCGTTATTAAGGTGGAGTGTTTTCTTTTGCACCGGCACTGTCAATGGCGCGACCACCACTAATTGTTTCTAATTTTTCTATAACTAAAACTAGAGTTAGGGTATGTTTAGAAGTTGAGATTAAGTTTTAGATTTAATTAGCTGAATAAAAAAAGAGTGATGGTAGAGCAAAAAAAATGTAGTTTTTTTATGTAGAAAAACTAGTGTTTGGTAACATTTGGTGTGGTTGTACTAATGAAAAATAAACATTTAAAAAAAATCTTGCGAAAAAATCATATATGTTTTATATATAGATATATTTTAATTGAAAATATAAAAATGACACATATGTAAAATATAACAAATTAAGACGCATCCCAAATTAACTACAAGTAGTAGAATAATTTAATGTACATATACTGAATTAACATAAAATTAGAAAGTGAATACATACACCAAAATTTGATGGAAAAAATAAATCTAAAATACCACACTACACAGAAAAAAGTTAGACATCTAAAAAAGATTTAATTAATTACGCTGCCATATCGGGCATGGTCATCTACATACAGTTTCCCTGTTCGATGGAATTTTTCCATTTTCATATAAAGTTAAACTTGTAGACTTGATCATGGACCTGGTGAGATGTGGTCCGACGCTTTATGAGGAAACTTAATTTGAAAACTAGCTAACCACTAGCAAATATAGATCAATACATAAAGAGATGTTCATGTCCTAGCCGGCTCAAAATATACATGTAGTTAAGTTAAAACTTATAAGAAAGAGTCAATGTACAGTGACTGACCATTAGGGACTATGAAATGTATATGTACCGTAAAACATGGTCGCAGTTAGGGTTAGGGGTGTTCAACGGTTTTATAAAATCTAACTTTTAATTTTTCGAAATCGATTTTACCCTTGTTCGGTTAGTAATTAACTGAACTTTTAAAGTTCGGTTTCAGAAAATAATTATCCAAAATTTTAATCGGAACGGAACAGAAGTGATAATGAAAATTTCGGTTAACCATTCTAACCAAAATTTTGTGACCTAATATATAAGCGTTTTTTTCAGTCATTTTTTTTTTTTAATAAGCAGATGATTTATTAATCAAATTGTCATGAAGAACATGACACACCAGTACAAGAGCAGCTGTCAGAAGAGAGAAACAAACGAACACCAAGCTAACTCACGCCTGCAACAAGGAAAAAACACCATCATCTTCACGTAGCATTCCCTTGCCGACTTAGGAGCCAAACTGGAGACAGGACTTCTTTCTTCTCCTCTCTCTCCCTCTTGCTCCACCACCGCTTCCTCCAAATCCAATCCTCTCCGACCTCTCTCCTCTGGCCGAAACCCTTTGGCCAACTTCTCTCCCCTCCGGACTCTCCTCTCCTCAGGCAAAGTTCCTCTCCTGTCAGCGCTCCCTCGATTGTGTTTGTCCTACTCATGGTGGTGACTTTTTCATCGGGGTCAGTCATACTCGTGCAAGTTTTTCTTTCCTTATTTGGTACAAGCTTTTAGTCCCATCATTGTGGGTATTGTTAGGATTTATTAATATCATAATCTATTTTTGGTTCAAGGTTTTAGGGTGAAATAAGGGAATTTCGTGGCGTTTTGTGGTTAAATTAGTTTTGATTTGCGTTCGGGTAGTTTAATTTGGCCGAGATTTGGTGGTAATTGGAATCTGGTGGATGGCGGCTGGCAGCGGTGCTGGATGTTTAGAGGAAGAAGATGAGTTTGAGTGTTTTAGGGTTTGTTGGTTAATTTGACGGTTGAGTGTGTTTTTTTTTAGGTTGTGCCGTTTGGGTTGCTTAGGCCCATCAAAAGCTGGGTTTTGTTCTTGGCTTGGTGAGGTTAGTAAGGGTTGTGGGTCGAATTGGGTTGACCCATTTGGTTGTTGGATTTGAATGTTGTTTCATAATGAGTTTTAAAGGTTCGTAAGTTCAGAAGAATGAACTTCTATTCTGAATGAATTTTCGTTCCGAAATAATTTCGAAAAGAAAATTACGGATAATGATTTAATTAATTACGAAACGGAAGAGATTTAAAAAAATTCGAAATGAATAAAACTGAATTTCATAATTTTAATTTTTTACCGAAATAATCATTCATCACCCAGGGTGTGTGGTGCTAGTGGACACCATTTCAGGACCCAAAATAAATAAGTGTGGTCGATTTCTCTGCAACATTCAATTAATGCTAGCTATATATGAGTCATCAAACACCTTTTCCAAAATCTATCAGTTTGGTCATGTGGGGGAAAACGAGAAAGGAAAACAATTAATCGAAGAGTAACTTTTTGCAAAATGATATTTCTGCATGGAAATCCTTATTAAATAAGGAAAAGATAAATCATGGTTTCGTTTCTTACGTACAAATTCAGATAGCTAATTAGCTGAAAGAGATGTTCATGATGGGGTTCAAAAGTAACCCTTCGAGTCAACACAAACCTCACATGAAGGACTTGCAATATTTTGATGAAACAATATTTATTACTAAATGATGAACTCTCATTTTTCGTATTAAATGTTTCCACCAAACTTAAAAGTACGCACAGCAAAATACTCACATACAGCTATATCCTAATAATTCACGACACCAGTACCCAGCTTATCCTAATAATAGATTTTTGAAACATGCATGGTTGATGACGATCAACCATTGTCAGTTCAAACTCAGCGGAACATTTTGAAAACTAATTTATCTAAAATAATCGGCTTAATTATATGTATGAATTGGTTCTCATTTGGAGGATGGGGAGATTTTGCAGCCTTGCAGGAGTTGGTGGTGGTGGTGGTGCCGGAAGCTGTGACGGCGGTGCTGTTTGCTACTGTGTTTTTCCGGTTCTAGAATTAATTCTACTGTTGGGTTGATCTAGGCTAGCTATATGTACGTATTAGCTTTTTACTTTCTTCCTTTAGGACCACAACCTGAATTTTGTCATTGGCTGAAAAACTGCTGGCATGCAGTGCAGCTGGACTATTATAGCATTTTATACAGTAACTTGAGATTTATAAATGCAAGGTTTCTCCCTTCTTTTCTCTTTACTTTTTTATCAACCGTACTTCTTTAGAAATCTAATAACGAAAATTAAGATAATGATTGGTAAAAATATTTTTAATATTAAATAATTATTATTTTTTTATATTAAATTTACCTATAAATACTCTTTTTTTTTTACTCTTTTATTAATTAATATTAATATTAATAAATGCAAGAAATCATGATCCACGACAAAGCACTTTAGAAGAGCAATCCAAAATGATCCTTGGACAACGACATTTTCATTTTAGAAAAAAATGATATATTCATACTTATCTTTACAATTAGTATCAGAAATCGAACTTAATTATATATTATAAAGATGATATGCGCCGACAAATTATATTATAATTTTATACGCTCCTCTTCTTTTCTTAGGTGCAAGTTAATTAGCGCACAAAAGAATATTTATGCTTCCCTCTTATTTCATTTTTTTCACTAACAACATGTATATATCATTATCCTTCGTCCTTGAACTCGGCCGGCGTATTAATAGCATGTACTCCCACATTTTAAAATAGAAGTTAAGGTTTATACACATTAATCAATTAATCATTAAAATATGATCCGCTTTCTTAATACATTAAATATAAGTAAAATAAAAAAATATAAGAAAATATGTTCTTTAAATTCTATAAAGGACTACTATAAATATTTTTACATTGTTAGAGTAATCTATGGCTTTTAATTTGTTGAATTTGATAGGAATATTAAATCTCACCGATATAAAAGTAATTATTACATACATAAAATATCAAACCAATAATTTTTTCCTTTGAAAAATAAAAGCGTTGAATCATTTAAATCAATACATTTTATAATGTACTTTCAGCGAAAAACTTATGTAACTTAATTAATTATTTACTTGAAGCAACTAGCAAAGTTTTAATAGTGACTGGGTTCGAAATAATGTCTTTCAGCAGTTGATGGTTCGTTGGATACTGTGAATATATATATATATATATATATATATATATATATATATATATATATATATATATATATATATATATATATATGTTACGTTTTGAGTTAGAAACGATACTTAGTACGCAAAATTGGAGGAAAAGTCAAACGTGGTTTCGTGTGCGAATCGGAGCAGGCTAGTGCGGACTGCGGAGTGTGGAGTGTGGAGTGAAGGCAGCATCTTTTTGACTTTTGTCAGTGCAGCTAATTAATTAAGCGCGTTTTTAAGCGAGGAGAAAATACAAACATGAACTTAGCTTCTAATTGGTCGTCGTTTGACTCGTTTCGGGCTCGTCTGGAAGTCCGAATGAGAATAAACCGCTTTCGGAGACTAAATGCGAAAGTCGGCTGACATTTCCATTTTTCATTAATTGCTCCAGCACGAAACCAGCCACTTTCGTAACTAGCAGTGTATTTAGCGGCGACGGGTATCGGAAAGAAAAAATGGGTAATAATCCTAAATTATTATAATAGAATCTCCATTAATTTTGAAATTATATACAAAAAAATGTTATTTTGAATCATTTGTTAATACGTACTCCCTTGCAAATCTTTTAATTGAGGCCTTTAGGTTTATTCTCATTCCCGCCTATTAACTGACGCCTCGTGCGTCGAGCCGCTGCCTCTCTGTTCTTTTATATTTTTTCTAGTCATCCAACGGTTAGAAAATAAAAGAGTTGTTGTCGCTGCAGGGGCTCAGCACAACTCGCGCTATTGTGCGACCAATTCCTATTACGTACAGTACCAAGCCCAGGCTTCATTAGTCCAAGAGAAAAGTGGGCCCGCGTCAAGTAAAAGATTTGGGAGGGAGTAATACTTTTCTTCCTTTTAAGTGCTGAAATTGATTTAATTTTTTTATTTTTTTCTTCCGAAATTCCATATCATAATTTTTAATAAGTTTTATTAAACTATTAAAAAGGTTTATTGGATGGTTTTAAGAGCAAGAAACACTTTCCATACTTTATGTTGAAGCTTCTCCGCCACATTCCCACAAGCTGGAACTGATCGGGACAGTCCTGCACGCGAAACATAATACAACACAAAAATTTCAGAATTCCAATAGAAGCAATAAACGCAAACTCCGAATTCCACAGCAGCAGTGATCAAGAAACTAACCGCATTATCATCTCCACGGCTAATAGAATCTATAACCCTTTCAATAGCAAATTCCCCTGCATAAGAAGCAACAATAATCATTGATTGATGAATTAGATCATGATGGGTTGTAAAAAATAGAGGGAGAGTGATTAGCGTACCGAAAATGATTGGGAGTAAGAAGAAATCCGGGTCACAAGAGATCTTAAGGAATATTGTTGGGGTATGAAACCGACGAAGAAACTCGTCCAATTAATAAACTCGATTCTTTCCCCTGTACATAACTTGTATTCTTACTGTGACGACTGCCACTAAACGACAGCGTCTTACGCGACAACGAATGATACCACGGTGCTGAAGATGGCTGCCTCCGCATCCGATAATGCAATAGCGTCTCCAGTACAAGAATGGAAGCTAAGAAAGCATCTAAGAATGAGTGAGGATTAGTGATAATCCAAAGATGGATAGGAGGGCTTTTCCGTCAAATGGCACGCCGGGCTGTGGGGGTTGGAGTCCTCGAGTCACCTGCAAAGCGCCGGAAGTGTGTTCCGGCGTAGAAGCTCCAATGCCAAAGTCAGTATGGGCTCTAAGTGCAGGGGTCAAGTGTATATCGGAACAGTGTCTGTTTCTTTTTGGGAGCTCCCAGATCTGTCCCTCCTCTCTTTCCCTCTAGTCCTTATGTAGGACTAGAGTGGTTAGATCTGCTGACACCTTTCCTCTTTTTTCCACAAAGTGGTTTAAAAGTAAGAGTTAATAATTATAAAGTAGAGACCATACCTTTGGGGAGGATAAACATTCCTTATGGGTAATAATTTTATAATGGATGAGTGGGAGCAGGAAATGCTGTCTCCCCTGTGTGGCTTTGACCACTGATTTAATAGAAATAGTATACAGTGTACCTTTATTGTAGGCTTTAAGCCGTTTATACCGAATCGGCAAGGTGCCGTTTGTAGCGAATCGGCACACTGCCGTTGTGTGGAATCGGCATGCTGCCGTTTGGAGACCCTTGACCTGGTCAAGGTTTGCAAAGGTCTCGATCCGTTTCCTCACAGCTTAGAGAGTGGATCGGCTCCGTGCCGTTTTGAGGCGATCGGGCTAGACTTGTCCTTTGGTCACTTACTCCCGTTGACTAGGTCAATCGGTCACGATGCCGTTTCATATGTTTGACTTGGTCAAACCGGTCATGTGCCGTTTTGACTGGTCAACGGTACTTTGTGAAGGTACAATGTCCGTTATGCCCTTGTGATATACTTTTGTATTATCAGAGGCCCAACAACAAACGAGCCCGAGTGTTTACCAAGGGCTTGCCGTTTCTGGCTTGATATTTGATAATCGGTATGTTGCCGTTTTGATTTATTTTTGCCATTCGAAGAGTTTTTCTTCGTTCCTGCAAATAAAAATAAATAGCAACAAAGTGAATTTTAACTTAATGCGCACCTGTGACGTGGCGCTTTAATTGCTAAGCGTTTGTAACTGTTCGTGACTTTTGAGGAGAGGACGTCTCTTCAGTTGGCGGAGATTTTGAATTTCAAAGTTCAAAAAACCCTTTGAGAGACGCGCATGTCGTTTCTCATTAAATGCCTGACAGCTTTGTTGACAATTCGCTGCTTTTCAGAACAGACCTGCCACTTGTCAGTGACCGATTGGACACATAAACGGCTAATAATTATTTCTCTTTAAAAGCAGTTTCCCTTGGAAAACCTAAATCACTCCTCATTTCTCAAACGCCGCTCCCATCTTCTTCCTAAAAAACTCTCTCTCTCTCTGTTCAAGCAAAAACTCTTTCTGCCATTTTCGATTTCCAGCTCTGTTCTTCAAGGATTTCCGCAACCACCGGGTATTTCTTAACCTTCTTTTATCTTTGTGTTGTTTGTGATTGAGGTTTGTGGAAAAATGGCCCCTAGACGTCCTGTTATTTCCACTGATGAGTTGCTTGAGAAAACTGCCACCAAAATTAGGACTGAGGATGAATTAAATTTGGAATTGGAGAAGTATGGGATTGAATTGCCGGTAGGGTGTAAGGCCATGGTTGCTTCTCCTAATGTTAGGTTAAACAGTGCCTTGCTAGGTAACCATAGAGTTCTGTACTCTAAAATGTTTGCTTATGGCTTCCGTTTTCCCTTGAAAACTATGGTGAAGAATATGCTATTGCAGCATCTTCTTAACCCTGCCCAGATCACTCCCAATTCTTGGGCTTCGATCTATGCGTTTATCAATGTCTGTGCTCACCTCAAAATCAAAGAACCTTCGCTGCAACTGTTTAAATACTTTTTCCATTTGAGTACTAGGAGCAGTTTGGTTACTCTTCGCCCTCGCAAGGATGAGAACCTTCAGCCGTTTCTGAAGAATTTTGACCGATATGAATCTTCTGTTAAGGGATGGAGGGATCACTTCTTCATGATTTCCTGTGCAACCAAACCTGAGTGGTCACCTGGGTTCAATCCAGCAATCAATGAACTGCAATGGATAAGGACAGAAGAACCGTCTGGTCCGTTGCAAGCTCAAATCGACATCTTGCTAACTTTTGATACGAAGTTCAATGTGCAGAAGATGGCAATGGGCTTGCCGTTGCTGGACGGTGCCGTTGATGGTGAGTTATGAGTTTTCAAAGATACACTGCGTACTCGTTGTAACATTCTGATGCCGGTTTTGTTTTTATGCAGATGGTGGACGACCGATTAGAACAGGACCGGCACCGATCCGTTCTCGCATTGTTGATTCTAATGAAGAAGAAGAAGTTGGCGATAACGTGGATCGCTCTGAGGACCCTGAGGTTGATCAGCCTGCTGCCGATGAGGGAGTTTCGGCACCTTCGGTCTATAGACGAAACCGTTCTCGCATTGTTGATTCTAATGAAGAAGAAGAAGTTGGCGATAACGTGGATCGCTCTGAGGACCCCGAGGTTGATCAGCCTGCTGCCGATGAGGGAGTTTCGGCACCTTCGGTCTATAGACGAAAGAAGGTTGGCCGAGATACATTTGAGTATTTCCCCTTGGAAAACCCTGACCCGCAAATTATTGAGGCGGCGAAACGGGTTTTATTGAAAAGGAAGAGAGCTGTGGAGAAAAGGGAGAAAGCTAATGCGGCAAAACGGGCGGCTGCCGTTTCGACAAAAGATGCGGAAGATCGGCCTGGAGCCGTTTCTGAGGAAGCCGGTCCGTCTGCTGCCGTTCCTCTTCCGCCTGAACAAGCAAATCGGCCAGAAGCCTCTTCTGAGCCAATTGACCTTAATCGGACTGATGCCGATTTAGAGCGTCCTGATGCCGATCTGGAAAATGCAGCTACTGAGCCGATTGTCGGCGAGGGTCCGTCTGTTTCTCCTCCAGAAGAGCAAGTAAATGCTTCAGCAGATGTTCCTCCAACCAGTTCTTCCGGTTCTGCTCCTGTTTTTGTTCACTGGGTGGCTGGTCCGCGCTCATCCGATGCTCCATTTATTTCAGATGATCGTGCCGTTCCACCCCCATCTGATTTCAAAGGCTACCTTTCCAACAACGGTCCTAACGGCGAGGTTACTCACATTGCTAGTTTGAATAGCCTTGGAGAGAGCTGCGGCCGTTCCCTTGGTTTAAAAATGCCTGCTTGCACTGACTATCGGACGGGTCACTTGATGGGTGAAATTTTTGCCAATCAAGCCGACAGGGAACGCTACAGCCGCTTGGAACTTAGCTCTCACTTTGCCAACCTGCAAAGCATTATGTACAGCGGTTTATGTGCTTCCCGATATGCTGCAGAAGTTGTGGATTCGAAGCTTGAAGAGTCCAGGGAGGCACTTCGGCGATCAACCGCTGAGAATGCTACCCTTAAGAAAGAAAAGGAGAGTCTGATGGCCGCCCATGAATCGGATAAGAAAGCTGTCATTGACGCACGCAAGAAGCTGGCCGATAGTCTTCACGAAAGGGATGGCCTTTCGGCTAAGATCAGGGAAGAGCAGGTGCGGATCGGGGAGCTGTTGTCAGACAAATCGGCCCTGTGTGATTCCGTCACCAAACTTAGTGAAGATAAAGCCGCTCTGATTAATAATGTGGCCAAGCTCACTGCTGAACTGGAAGCAGCCCGTGCCGATTTGGAGACCAAAACAGTAGAGTTGGAATCAGCTAGGAGCAGTATTGCCGATAAGGACGCTGAATTGGAGAAAGTTCCAGGCAAGATCGGCTGGTGGCGACAGACGACAAAGGACATCATGATTGACAGCTATATGGAATTCTATGGGGAGATTAACTTTGATGCCACGAAGATCGGCCTATATGTTAACTCTTTGGAAAGAGAAGCTGAGGCAAAGGAGTATCAATCCTCTTCAGAAGATGAACCATAGAACTGTCTTTGTTTACACCTTGTCTTTCCCTGTTATGCTGATTATTGCCGTTTTGGCACATTTTGTAATGAACAATTATCATTCGGAATATATATAATTTTGCAATTTTTAGTAATTGCTAATGTTTAATGATTTCTGTTATATATATATCATACTCCAGAAAAAATAAACAAAGATAGAACAATTGAAATTGAACTTATCTCTTTTTGTTTAGCAGAATCGGGTGCTTGCCGTTCTGTTATGGCCGTTTTGAGGTTTGCAACCGTTTTGACTTCTTTGTCGATTTGGCACTGGGCCGTTTTGACAATATTGCCGATTGATAAGGCAGAAGATGTCTTTAAAAATTTGCCGCTTGAAACGGACCTTGTAGCTTTGCCGTTTTGGAGCGGACTTTGTAATTTTGCTGTCTGTCTGATCAGCAGGACCAAAATGGTCTTTTAAGAAAATATGATGACAATATATGCCTCAATAGCGATATATGCCTCAATAGCGATATATGCCTCAATAACGATATATGCCCTGATGACGATATAAGTCTTGATGACTCTATATGCCTCGGTGACAATATATGTATCGTTGGCGATATATGTATCGTTGGCGATTGACGGGTGTCGAATCCGCGATCATAAATAAAAAGATTACAACTATTCACTAAGCAGCAAAAAGGATTTGTGCATAGCGGCAAGAGGATCGATCCACAGGGACTATCGGCCTAATGCTCATTCTCCTGCAAACAACCAAACCAAACTGATCAGAACGAAGGGGGAGGTATAAACAGTGCAGAAAATAAATGACAGAAAAATAAAATAAAACAGGAGACATGGCAGCTTCATCTCAAGGCCTTGAGATGAGTCTGCCATGCTCTAAATAAAAACAGTAAATAAAATACGAAAATAGTAAAGAAAAAGAAAGTGAAAGGATGAGGGAAATATTATTCCCAGCAAAGATCTCTTGAGGTAACAATTCCATGTTGTTCATTGACACAAAACATTTTGAAAACAATTTCCATAGGGAAGTTATAGAGAAACAAACATCCAGGGGCGATCTCCAAGCCTCCTCCTACTCAAGTCACTCAAGGAGAAGCTCCTTTCGTGACCCTAACTCCCCTAACAATCAAGGATTGCTGGTTCATTGATATGATTAGGAAGGCCCTTCTCTAGACCTTGAGATGGACGCACTTGCAGTCCATTGACCTCAAAACTAACTCCTTTCTTCTTCTAGCTTCAAGAAGACATCATCCCATCCACTAGTTGTCTACTCGGGTTCTCTCTAGTGCAGAAACGCGGCACTAGAGTGATTCTACTGTAATCAACCAAGTTGAAATCTAAGTTGGCCAAACTCAAACACAACCCAATTAAATTGTCATTAAACCAAGCAAGAAAAGAGATATGAAAAACGTTTTTATTGAAGAACAACAAGTCTCACAACATACTGGAATTGTTAACCTCTCAATCCCCACCAGGAATCGGAGGAATTAATTACAACTCCAATCAAAACAGCAAGCTTGAATAAAATCCGAAAATACAAGAAAATGGACAATAATGAAAAATGAGAGAACTAGCTTCTCTCTTCCGTTCCCCTCTCTTCTCCTTCTGGTCTGGTCTGGACTGGACGTTCTCTCCCTCCTGCTCAAGCCTCTTCAATTAAATGGCAGCCAAGGGGAGACCAAAAGAATAAAATATTCCCAAGTTGGCAAATCCATAAAACAAGCATGCTAAACATTCTCCACTATGTTTTGTTTCTTTGAGCCACGTGAGGGAGAATATAGCATGCTGGGAACACCTTGTCTCCATTTACCAAGTCCCAAGCAGACAAGAAAAGCACTCAGGAATAAATAATTGTAGCACGGAAAAATATGGTCAGTGCTGTCCAGCTGGAATCTGCCAGGTCGCTTCATCTCAAGGCCTTGAGATAGGCCGGAAATGCGCCAGGAAAATCTGCTCAACACTAATTGATCATTTGAGCTCTAATCTTCGGCCTTTTCGTTCCTTTTCCTCCTTCAACATATATTAACCCTATAAAACCACAAAGGAAGGAAACAAGGTCAAAGTAGCATATTAATCATCTCAATTAATAATAAAAGAGACAATAAATCATTGTAAATAAACAATCAATCAGCGATATATGTATCGTTGGCCATATATGTATCGTTAGCGATATATGTATCCTGGTAGCGATTTGAACCAATCGGGCTGGAGCCGATTTGGTTGTCGGCGTCCCCAGGCAGCGCCTTAGGTAGCCCTGGTAGCGATTTGAACCAATCGGGCTGGAGCCGATTTGGTTGTCGGCATCCCCAGGCAGTGCCTTAGGTAGCCCTGGTAGAAATGATGTCGCCAATTCTTGGATTTTAGTAACGTGGTTCGAATTAGAATAATCTACATCCACGATTCTTGAATTTTGGTAACGTGGTTCAGCTTAACCTACATCCACGGCTGGATTTTGGTAACGTGGTTCAGCTTAACCTACATCCACGGTTGTTTTAATATTTGTTTTCTCAAGATCTGCAATCATATGAGAAACAATACTTGCGAATATATATTTTTCATTGTTTTGAAATATTTGATAATTCATGTTATACATAATATTCCAGAAACAATTAACAAAGACAAAACAAATTGGACTTATCTCTGTTTTGACCGTTTGGCCAGATGCCGTTTTGAGAAAACCGTTTGAGGTTTGCACACAATCGGCACTAGGCCGTTTTGCCCTCTGATCTGGATGACGGCATTGCAGAGAAATCGGTTGACCGATTTGCATATCGGTTTCATGCCGTTTGCTTCTTTTCTAAACTTTGGAGATCGGGTTCCTCCCGTTTCCTCCTTCGGTAGTCTGCTTCTTCCATTCTGGAGTATTTTTCTACCTCAATCCGCAGAAGATCCAAGGTTTTAGGAGTGTTTGCAATCAGAGCATTCTCCAACTCTCTGTATTTACAATTTCTTTTCAGCGCCTCTGCTGCAAGATTGGGTGCTACATCAGGAAGAGTTGCTAGTTCTGTGTTAAATCTAGCCACGTATGCAGCCAACGATTCTCCTGACTGTCGCATCATGTCAAACAGAACGGCTGAAGATTTCTCCGTCGGTATACATGAGCTGAATCGGCTTCTGAATGCTTTTTCTAGTTGCTCGAAACAGTCAATGGATCCGGCCGGTAACTTTTCAAACCAAGTGTTGGCTATCCCTTTAAGGGTTATTACAAATATTTGGCACAAAGCCTCATCCTTTCTAGTAAAAAACTTAACATGTTTCTTTACTAAACTCACATGAACCGTCGGATCTGTTGTCCCATGGTAGTGATCGGATGGTAGCTTGACATGCCTGCTCACTTGATGTTTCCGAACCCGAAGGGTTAACGGATTTCTTGGGTCATCGTCCTGTTCTTCGCGATCTGGTTGCTGAACAGACCGTTTAAACAGATCTGGATTATCTCTATCATGATCTCTCTTTGGTTGGTGTGGAGTCACCGATCTCTCTCTGCTTCTCCTTTTCTCGGATCTACTTTGAGGTGATTGTTCATGGCTCCTTCTTGCGCTGCGTTGAGCTATTTGGTTGACAAATTCTTCTATGTCTTCCCCTCTAGGTAGATCTGCACTTTGATGGCCTGGTGGTGGCTCCAAAGATGGTTCTACTGCCTGTTGATTGTAGATCCGTTGAGGAACAACTGGCTGGTTGACTGGTGGAGGAACTCCTCCTATGAACGTTTGCATCATCACGTTCATCCTTTGGTGTAGGGCAGCAAACTCGAGCATGATTGCTTGTTCGATGACCTCTGAGGTTGCACCTAGTTGAGGAGCGCCCAGAAATGGAATTTCTGGAATTTCTGGAAAAATAGGTCGTTGAGCTGTGGTGTTTAGTCCCACATGAGGAGATGAAGTTTGCATCGGTGGTGATCCACGTTGATCAGCAGCAGCACCAACAGGTTGATTTGATTGAAAATTTTGATTGGATGCCATTTTTGGAAATGAAAACCCCAAATTATTGAGAAGGAAGAGTTTTGAATCTCAAGGCTTGCTCACTTGAAACTTCAAAAGCTCTCAATGAAAGCACCAAATGATAATCCAAAGATGGATAGGAGGGCTTTTCCGTCAAATGGCACGCCGGGCTGTGGGGGTTGGAGTCCTCGAGTCACCTGCAAAGCGCCGGAAGTGTGTTCCGGCGTAGAAGCTCCAATGCCAAAGTCAGTATGGGCTCTAAGTGCAGGGGTCAAGTGTATATCGGAACAGTGTCTGTCTCTTTTTGGGAGCTCCCAGATCTGTCCCTCCTCTCTTTCCCTCTAGTCCTTATGTAGGACTAGAGTGGTTAGAGTGGTTAGATCTGCTGACACCTTTCCTCTTTTTTCCACAAAGTGGTTTAAAAGTAAGAGTTAATAATTATAAAGTAGAGACCATACCTTTGGGGAGGATAAACATTCCTTATGGGTAATAATTTTATAATGGATGAGTGGGAGCAGGAAATGTTGTCTCCCCTGTGTGGCTTTGACCACTGATTTAATAGAAATAGTATACAGTGTACCTTTATTGTAGGCTTTAAGCCGTTTATACCGAATCGGCAAGGTGCCGTTTGTAGCGAATCGGCACACTGCCGTTGTGTGGAATCGGCATGCTGCCGTTTGGAGACCCTTGACCTGGTCAAGGTTTGCAAAGGTCTCGATCCGTTTCCTCACAGCTTAGAGAGTGGATCGGCTCCGTGCCGTTTTGAGGCGATCGGGCTAGACTTGTCCTTTGGTCACTTACTCCCGTTGACTAGGTCAATCGGTCACGATGCCGTTTCATATGTTTGACTTGGTCAAACCGGTCATGTGCCGTTTTGACTGGTCAACGGTACTTTGTGAAGGTACAATGTCCGTTATGCCCTTGTGATATACTTTTGTATTATCAATTAGTTTGACCCAAAAATAAGTTCAGAAATCCTACATCACATCTAAGAAAAAAAAACAAATATATCAACGAAGTACAAACCAACTTTTTCTGAAAACATTAAGTTTGTCAAACTCGACCCCGCCTGAGTAGTTCAATCAGGAAATTCATCCACCGATCACGCGGTCAGGTTTTACAACCTTTTGTCCACATGTTTTAAGTTAACCTAGCTAGATTGACCCGAATTGGATATAAATAAAATTAAATTAGAAAAGTTTTAAACATGGTTAGAATCTATGTTTAGTATTTTAGCCAATAAAATCTTAACCACTACATCAACACTAACTTAGAACATATAATAAAAATATAAAATAAATTTTTATTTATTTTTAAAAAAAATTATAATTTATATAAATATTAAGTTTTATTTAATTTAATAAAATTACGGGTCAATCCAGTTTATTTTAAATTTACTATTAATTGGTTATCATTATAATACATTTCCTAAGAATCGAACCCACAGTATAAATCATAAAAACAACATACATTAACAACCTAATTTTGGCAGCGGAAGAAGCAAAATGAACACAACAATGCTAATAATCTCATACTATTAACATACGCGAAGAAGTTAGGCCTGTTTACTAGACGAAAATTATTTTCTTTTTTGTTTCTAATTTTCTGAAATATCTCTTTTTCTTTTTCAATAGAAAACTGAAAATCGTGTTTACTTCATAGTAAATGTAAAAAAATTCAAATTTTAAAAACTAGAAAACGTGTTTACTTCGTATTAATTACCAAATTTTTGAAAATTGAAAACTACAAATTTGTTCCAATAACTTATTTTTTAATGAAAAAAATCATGTTATCATTTACTTTTATTTGCAGAGATTAATTAACTAATAAATATATTTCTTAGAAAAAAATTTAATAACTATAATTGAAAAAACTACAATATATCATCAATCTAAGAATTCTTTCAGCACCAACAAATTATTTTCCATATTGACATTCATTCTAAATGACTTACATACATTATGTCCCCCAAACTCGTATCAAGATAAAATTAAACAACAAAAGATCCAAAGCATGATGTATAAATCACCCTCTGGAGTGTGGAGCTTAACCGGCACGTCTTATGCAAATCAAGCTACATTGACTGAAGAAACCAACTGGAACACTTCTTGTACCAGCAACAACTGCTTCTTTGGTAGCCATCACAACAAGTGCAGTTGGTGCCAAACGAAAGCTAACATCCGAAAATATCGGGAACGACTTCACTCTTCCATGTCCAAATCTTACTGGGCCGAAATGGGTTCATCGAAGTCGCCTGACGCGAATGAGAGTCCTTGCTGGCGTAGGCTTCTGTCAGTGAAAATGTCACCCTAAGCTTTCTGATGATCAACTTGCCCAATTGACTCCAAATTTGGACCAGAGCTAGCTAACACATTGGGCTGTCCAGTCGTATTTTTACTTCTTAATTTGGAAGTCTCCTTCATCGAAAAGTTCAGTACATACTGCCTACTCCAATTCTGTCTAGAATTGGTTCTTTTTAGCTCCTCCTTGCTCAATTCCTCTCCAGATCAGTTCCCTGAAATATTGTCATAAAATTCAACTGAAATCAATAGAATTACCATTCAAAAATGCATAAGAATAAGTGGTAAAACCACTGCAATTAAGGCCCAATCAAAGCTTTTGATGTATCTTTTGCAGAAAACTTTACCTTTTCCTCACCAGAAGGAAGCCCTAAAACTTCAGAATGATCTAAATCAACATCCATATTCTCAACCCTACAAATATAAAAATTATTACAACTTCACATTAATCACTCCACAAGTAATAATTACCAAGCAATCAAACATGTCAGTTTCACTTCTAATCACTGAAGCTAACGTTAACAATAAATTCAACTCTAAATATCGATTATTCTTTCTTTAGAGCCTGTTTGGAATGAAAATTATGGAAGAATTCAGTTCATTTAAACTGACTAAAGATAACTATTGTCTAAACTGACTTTTGTTAATATAAAAAACAGTTCAATGGTTTTTGATCAATCATATTGATCTTGCACGATGCAATTACCAGCATGGGCTCACTACTCCATTGCATACAAAGCAAAGCTAAAATTACCAATAACCAAGCAAACACTCAGAATTTACTATTGGGTTTCATCTTCTTGCCTAAAATGAATCAGAATCCCAACAGCAAGAACTCCTCAACTCATTTCTCTCCTTGCATTTTCAATTATAAATTTCTATACCCAAATCCTAAATCCCTCTTGAGCCATCTAAGTAATCTAACCTACTGATCCTCTCAACAAACTTGCAAATCCCACTACAGGTCCAACTCTTACATGGAAAGTAAATACTCTTTGAATGACATTAAACTTCAACTTCCAACAATTTTATCTACTATCAAGTAATTATTCTCTAGTGCAATTAAACATCAAATTAACAACAACATCCATGCTCAATTATAAACCTATTCATATACAACTACACCCATTAATTAACTTATTTTATGCCATAATCACTGAATTGATCAAAGTCAAATTCCATCATAGGGGAACAAAATCGAGAAATCAAAACCTAATGAAATTAATTGGACATAAAAAGAAGCTAAATTGGTAACTTCATTACTGAGCACAACAAAATGTGAAACCCTAGAAAGTAAGAAAAAAGCTCGAACCTACAATAGAATCGGTTAAAGTTTCAGGATTTTGCGAGGGATTTAATTTGGGAAAAAGCAGAGAGGCAAGCGTCACAGATGAGAAGCGGAGAAGGCGCAAATGAGCAGTTGAGAAGGCCGCAAACGATGTTATGCTTCGTAGTGAGAAGGTGAGGCGAGACGACGAGAGAAAGAGAGCATGTCGCCGTCGAAGTGAGAAGGTGAGGCGAGATGGTAAGAGAGAGAGCACGTCGGAGAAGAAGGTGAGGTAGATTTAATTGCCGGAATTGAGGAGGTTGTAGCTGTGATGGTGGAGCGCAGAGAAGAAGAAAATTATATAAAGAGGCTGGTATGAAAATGTAATTTAGAGATGAAGGTAAATTTAGGTTAAAGAAAAATTCATTAAAGTGGAAGATTGAAAATGTTTTCAATTGGAGAAGAAAAAGTTCTAAAATTTGGAGAATAAGTATTTGGGTATCTCCAATCTCGTGTGTTAAATTAGAAAACAAATTTTTTTTTTCATTTTCTAAATCGGAAAACTCCAAGCATAGTAATATTCTGGACCATCCCAAAGCCCAAAGTTACGGAGAAAGAACAGTACTGCTCCCTCATCTACAACGACAAACTAATTAAAGTCAGCAAAGAGAGACTATATAAGTGTGGGGAACAAACTATGAAAATTCTTATTAATTTCACATTCCATCTTCCTCACAGCCACCCTTTCTATTTAAAGATTTCTTGATCAAGTATTCTACCTCTTTCAATCTAAAGATTTAACTCATTTGGAGTATCATCGAATCTTAAAAGATGATAACTCTCGCAATCAATATAATTTCTTTTGCGAGAGTAGAACCTCAAACTTCTCTGTCATTCCAACACAACCCATGTTAGTGCAGCCAGACTAGTTAAGGAATGAAATGACAAACTAAATTAATGTCATTGTTGGTTTAAAGACAAACCCATGTTAGGATTTTTGTGTGTTTTAAAATTAGAAATAATCATGACATAGTCTTTTTGTTTTCTTGTTTTGTTTTCGAGTTTGCAAGGAAAAACAGAACCAAGTTATAGGAATGAAGAATTAAACAACATGTCAATTGAACCATAAAGCTGACTACAAAGATCAATCTGTCACAGACCTAACATTAAAATATGGTAAAATTGCCACTAATTAACCACTGTAAAACTATAGAGTTAGAAACTGCACTCTGCCATTTTCAGATATACACAAGAAAAACAGTCAAGTCAAAGTGTGGCGTCTCGACCTTAGCTCCTAACCAGTGACAATCTTCCAAGTCTAACTCAGCTGCCCAGGAAAAAAGTATCAGGAAGAGTTTAGCAACTATTTCTTCCTCAATCCTGCGCCGCTACTTTGTCCTTCTGCGAAACTGCGTTCACGAAAGAAGAACAAGGGGAAATAGACAAACGAGATGAGACAGAGAGAGAGACAGATGGTAGTGCAGTGCAATCCAAGTGGAATAACATAATTAAAATGGAATCAAGACTCGAGCGTAGGAGTACGAACCCAGTAAAGCCAGAGCGAGGGCCATCACCTTCATAGGGAGAGTAGTTCTTGTATATCTGGACAGAAATCAAGTCTTTACTTGCCGCAGCAACAGCTGGCTCGGGGGATCCATGTAATAACACGTTTCCATGGCTTCTGGGGCAAATTCCTGAAAAGCCAAATTTCAAAACACAGATTTATCATGGTAGCAGCTTCGGCATGGATGACTGCACTACAGAAGATGAGACAAATCCTGAAAGGCCAAATTCTCTGATTGAAAAGCAATGTGAATCCTTAAACTTGAGACTAAATGACTAAGAAAAGCATGAGATATTTTGAAAGGTTGCTAACTGATCGAAAAGTTCAGATATACATTCCGTCTTTACAAACCAGGTCAGCCTTGAAGGCCGCACCTCAAAGCACACATCATGAATAAAAGAATGCTCAAGAGCTCTTTAGGCCATCCGAGGTGTGCTTTGATTGAGCATCAGTGAGCAATGACAGCAACTAACAGTCCTTAAAAAAGGTTTGAAACATAAATTTCTTACTAAGATCCTGAAAATGGATGAACAAGATATGACTGGATTAGGCTGACTTCCTAGTGAATAAACTCAAATGAACTAGTCAAAAAATGCAGAGTGGTATGATAACATTCAGCAAGCTACCAATTACATCTTGTAATATATCAGATAAGCATATACAAGACTTCACGTTCTAAAACCACAAAACCAGCCATAGAAGCAATTTAGCAAACCATTGGTTTTGTGACTTGTGTCTCATCTTACAGCTATAGGAAATGATCTTAAATGCCATAAACTGAACATAAGACTTACTATCTGTTATCTCCACGATATGTTCAAACATGCTCAACAGTCAAGAAAGGAAGGCAGTTGAATGGAGGGGAAGAAAATATATAAATGAAATTGGATACTGCACACTGCAGATACAACAACAAGCAAGAACAGAAACATCAAGCTGACAGCCATTTGTCCAAAACTCTGTTCCTAGAGCAAAAAGAATCAAGAAATATATTTGAGAAAATTTATGTCCAAGCTACGCCAAAAGCTTCTGAAAATAATCTACAGTATTTGGTATACCTAGTAATTTCCAACAAGTAGTGGATTTATTCTGTACAAATTAATCATGCAGACACTCACATAAAAGTGACAAGTGATTTCAGTTCAAATTGTCAATCTTTTGTGAGTTGGTCACACGGCATCTCACTCAATTGCTTTTTAAATATTAAAGAACTACATTAAAAGATGCAAGCTCCTATGCTAAATGTTAGAACTAACAAAGTTCGCTGTTACAATTAGTGAATGTCCACTAACTTGAGAAACCAATAGTGGGATATTATCAGGGGGGGAAATCTTGGACGCTCCAGGCAACAAAAAGAAAATGGTAGGATTGAAAATGAGACCACCCAAACTCCAAACTATAAGATACCTTGAAAGATGATAACAAGGCAGAAGAGAACTGTAATGACCATGGCAGATAAGCTGCTGCTCCAAGATGGTGCCTTTCCCGTCTTCACCTTTTTCAATGCTTTAATTCGTTCTATCCTAGCACGTTTCCTCAAAGCAAGCTCCGCAACTTCCTGCATCAACTTCTGATCAGCTGCATCCAATGGTGAACCTTTAGGTGGTCTCGGAGGCTTGGGAGGTTTTCTAGAGTTCTTCTTCTTCCGCTTCTCTTCGACAACAACCACCTGCTGATGCTGACGCTGATACTCTCCTTCCGAATTCTTGTCCATGAATAACAACCGTACACTCTCAGCAACACTCCCTGCATTCACCCATCCATTGGAACACACCTGCTCATCCCAAACCCTACTAAAAAATCTCCTAGTTTGTCCACTTTCCGAAACAACATGGTTAATCCTATCATCATCGCTAGTCGTCCCACCACTTTCAAGATCCAATTCAACCTCAGCCTCCCTCGAGACCAAACGGTCCGTCACCCACGGTGCCATATATATTAACACTTTTTCAAAGCAATTACATTTCATCAAGACACTCCGTATCCAAAGCTCCAAGAAAACCTTAAATACAGGGATTACGAAACAAGCTCAAAAAATCACTGACAGATTCAGCAAAAACATCTCATATTCCACAGTCATATTCAAATCCTGCAATGCAAATAACACCTGTTAAACAAGACTGTCTCACAATGTACCAGAACAGCATAAAGAACTAAACTTTCACCCAGTTCATTCCCATCTTCTAGAGCCCAAAAACAAAAAGTTATAGAATTTCTATTTCTCAAAACAAAAGGACAAAAAAATGTACCTCAAGTGAAGCGATGAACGAAGTGGAGGAGGAGAGTGAAGGTGGTTTTGGTCGAAACGAGAGTGTTGCTTGATTGAGGACCCATACACGAGAGAGGAGGAGAAGACAAAGATTGATGTGGGGATTGGAGGAGTGGATAAATTAGTAAATAATAGGTGAGGATCAAGACAAGATAGTAATGACAAATGATAGTGGGGGAGTTTTTGAAGTTGAACGTGTCAGCTTGTCCAAAGGACGGCAAACGGGAATAGCCAGTAACCTCAAAGACGTGTGTCCTGTCCCGGCATATCCGAAATTTCTCTAGTCTTGTAATAGAAAATGTTTACGGTATTATTTTATTAAAATTGTGGTTATTTAATTGAATTTCTAAGCATCAGCAAGCATCCATTTCACACTCAGGATACTCGTGCTTCCTTACTGCCTCTGGCCTCCTCTTTTAGCTCCCATAAGCTATTATCCTTACCGGCTCGTGCTTTGATACATCTTATTTTTTACCCGAATGAATAAAGCGCGAATTTAAATTTAGTGCTGCCTTAATGACCCAAGAATGATGCACTTTACTCTATTTGAATGGGAAATAATATCATTCTAAAACCAACGTGGTAGACATTTTCACACAAAACAAATTACTTATAATATTTATTTTCATAAAACTTTGTTAATTAATCTTTTTATAATATAAAGGGAGATGGAACTAGAAAACCAGATTCTACTAATATATTTTTATTAACAAAATAACTCATGAACATAGGTTTTTACTACCGATAACTTAAAATAGTTGTTTGTTAGATTAGATTGCTTGATTAAAAAGAAAAGTTGTTGGACCACTTTTTACCAATTTTAAACTGCTCGCATATAAACTAAGGGCGAGTGACGACACCAATCTTCCCTAACGGATAATGGATTGAGGGGTTTTCGATGACTCATGATAGATTATTATATTATTCAAGTTGCAATACGTGCAAAGCATCTTCCCATGGAATGTCTGTACACTCTGTACCCTGCCTCTTGTTTTCAAATAAATTTATAATAGTCCTCAACTGAAATGGAGAGAGGAATGAAGGTTAATGGAAGCCGGAAACGATACGTCGTTTCATAAAAACAACAAAACCCAACAAGAAAAACAAGTAAATACATAATCCAGAACAGAGTTACTAAGGGTCTGTTTGGCGTTCCGGTTCTAGTCCGAAAAGTGTTGTGGGCAAAAGTGTTGTGGGAAAATTACTTTTGCGCAAAGCAGTGTGTTGTTTGGTAAACATTTCTGAAAAGTGTTGTGGGAAACGAGAAGTTATTTTTGGTGTTTGATAAACACTGTTTTTAGAACTATGATTTGAGTGTAAAATGACTATAAAAGGTATCAGTTATTTTTAATGTTATTTATTTACATTATTTAATTCAATCTTTTTTTCTAAACAAATAATTTAACTATAATTTTCTAAAAGCTGCAATTTTAACATTTTAACTATAAAGGACAATTTATTTCAAACATTAAAATTAATATTTTTTAGTATATATATATATATATATATAGATTATTTAAATTAATCTATTTTTTTAAATAAATAATTAACATTTTATTAAATAAAGTTAAATATTGAGCACTATTTTAAAATTTTACATATATAAAATCACAATTATCTATTCATCATTAATCTATTACCTATTGAGTTACATTTTTTATGCGAATACATCAATAATATTTTTTTAATTTTTTAAGAAATTAATGTAACATATGAATTTTTACTTTGACTCCATCATATTATTCAAATAAACATAACAGTTGGTAAGTAACATTACAATAATTACCATATTTACAATATTTATTCATCATTAATCTATTTTTTTAAGACATTAAAAAAATATTATTGATGTATTCGCATAAAAAATGTAACTCAATAGGTAATAAATTAATGATAAATAGATAATTGTGATTTTATATATGTAAAATTATTAAAATACTCTACTAAATATTTAAAATATTAGTAGGATCTTATTTTTTATTTTGGTATTGTCACTAACTAATTGATATCCAATCTTACATTAAATGATATAATTGGTATTTCTATTTTATATTTATCAAAATGTACAATATTTTTGAAATATGTAATGGCACATATAATAAATAAAAAACTTGATCAATAATCACATTTTTTTAGTGAGTTTGTTACATTTTTTGTGATAAATCCATATAAACTTTTTATTCGATAGAATTCTACATTTTCTTGATTAGAAAAAGAGATTTTAATCCCAAAAAAAAGAGATTAAGGATATATTATAATATATAACCATTGAAAATTGACATTCTTTTTATAAAAAAAACAACTATATAAATAATTATACAACTATGCCCTTTACATCATTCTTTCGATCTTTCGTCTTCTCTACCGAGGCTAATCGGTGTCAAAGCATGGTAAACCTGGCATTTACATATCAGCTGATCACTAAAAAATTGGTTGGAGAAGGTTCCCCCTTCATTTGGAAAGAGGGGTAGGAAGCAGATGAGGCCTAAAATAAAACCCCAAGCATATCTATCATCTCCTAATGGAGTGATCTCATCTTTGGCAGGCATCTCCTCTCATCCTCCTTCGAGCCTCCCGCATGGCAATAAGTTCAAAGAAGTCACCACCATCCCTGCAGGTGCACGGAGATGTGAGGGTTAGAGACCTTATGCACATAGATGAATCGCGAGCATTGGCTGTAAGGCAAAATGCAAGAAGTAGACTAGGCAGCAAGCAAAACTGATTCAGCAGATAGACTTGTATTTGTCGATCCAAACATAGCAATCAGCGCAGAAAGGTGACAATGAGGACAACAAAATGCATGTTCCTACCCTCATTGCTGGAGTAATGTGTTCTCCGAGGTACATTATTGTCTAAAATCTATAACAGCGTAAATATAAGGGTCAAGGACTCACCTAAAAGTCCAGCAAACGCAAGGGGGTCTACAGGAACTCCCACGCCCTTCACTGCATAAGGCAGTACATTCCCCAGGTCATCGGTATAGGGTCCAATAACAAATTGGACAAAAGAAAGCAAGGGATTGTTGTAGAAAAATTGCGGCCTTATGTACCTGCAGACAGAATGAACTGTTTTATTAATCAAATCTAATCAGCAACACAGGACCATGATCAGAGCAATATAGCAAGACCCAACAGGTTAAGCTCCTGATTTTCTGTACTTCTTTGCACCCATCAAAATAAAGCACCGTACCTTTTGAGCTCAGGCCATGGGTTATTTAACCGAAGGTCATCCAGAAAATGATCAGGTTTTGACTCAATCACCGTGCTCCTATCAGACAAGAAGCCAATTTAAAAGAAAGATTCCAAAAGTAATATTATGTTATGATGGCAGTTCCTACTTATGCATATACAAGTTATTTTAAATTGTTGTAAATTTGAATTATCCGCTAACATACTTTGAGCCCTTACATGGCTTTGTTTTAAATTATCAATAAATCAACAAAGATGTGGCAGAAGAAGAAAAAAACATTCTTTAAGAAGCTGAATGTGAGGAGGTGATGTTGATATGAAACCATGTAAGTTGCAGAAGGTCATCCACCAAGTGTTGCAATCTACTTTTTTTCGGCATGGATTATACATAATTTTAACACTCAAGTTATGAGAGATGAGAATGGTGACAAACATATTAACCACGAAGTCCCAGAAGATATACCTTCACGCTGATTCTAACAAACCCAAGAAGGCCATAGGACCGTGCAAATATCAGCATGACATTTGCCTCTCTGCAGATTCTATCAAGCTTTATCATTGAGCCTTCAACCAACTGTACAATACATTAGGAACAACTGTATTAGTGTAATTGTCGTGACGAATAAATATGTTTGAAAACCCTGTCTCTAGAAAAACGAATCAATATTCCAAAACATGAAATAGTTGAAATTCAATTCACAAAGTTTTCACTGAGTAATGAAATAGGTGAATTTAATTCTCATTCAATTCACAATGTTTTCACTGATTAATGAACCATATGAAATCACGAAATGCAATCAACTCCAACATAAGGTGGAAGATATTTCCTTAGTAGACATATGGAACATTTAAGTATATAAGCCTATGATCAAAGACAACATCCAAAACAGGTTCACAAGAAAAAGCACAGATGATGACAATGTGATATCAAGGAGACCAAACATAAACATGGCATTGCAAAACAAAGATACTGGAACTTTAAGTTTCTCTAACTAAAGTATCCTAACACTGAAAAAATTCATAGAAGCACAGGCCACTTATAATATGAAAAGCTTCAAAATTCCATACCTGGGTGGCTACTACCAATGTAAACTGAGAAAAGAAAGATGGGTTTGTCTCAATCAATTCCTCTGGATACTCTTCTATAAACTTAGCCTTCACAGAATCATTTAGCTCTTGAAGATAACCGCATACACATTTAGCCTTGATTGTCCAACACATGATTCATCGACTGCCAATCATCAGAAACACACATAAGCACACAAGAAAGAAAACACAAAAATAACTTGCAGCGCATAAATTGAAGCACGAACATACCCATGAAATTATTTCCAAGGTCACCCAGTTCAACTTCTGATCCATCAATCATAGTGATGGAACCCACCCCACCAAGAACAAGATTCTTCAACGTCTCGGACCCAGTAGGGCCGCAGTTAAGCAAGCAAATACTAGCTTTCTCGAGGGAAGTCTGCCCTTGCTCGCCCCATATCCTAAAATTCATCAAAACAGCAAAACCCATACCAACTTCAACTTCAACTTTCAGTTCAACTGACAAGCACTGGTCAACAGTAATGAAACGGCGAGTAGAGAGGAACAGATAAGGCAATGCACACGCGTACCTTAGTTGACGATCGTATTTTGTCTTCGGCTCTGCCATTGTTGATTACCGAAAAATCGCTTGGTAGCTAAGCAGAGTTTGTGGGCAGTGATTGTGAGTGACGAGACGGGAACGGGACTGCACTGGTGCTCTGGGTGGTATAGATTCGCAACGAAGAAAAGGAATCAAACCCCTAAATTTATTTACGGATTCAAAGAAACCCTAACGAGAGAGTGAGAGAACGAGAGAGTTTGAGCGGAGCGAGAGAGCGAGAGAGCGAGAGAAGAGAGAGAGAGGTTTTTTGGGTCTATTTTATACCTGGTTTATTTGTAATTAAGAAGAAAACTAGGGGATATTTTTGTCCAAAAATGATTAAAGTCCAGCTTCCCGTGTTGCTCAGGAAGTGCTTCCAATGGCTGCTCCCAATCCCACCAGTGACCATTCAGTGCAAAAATGATTGAGCAACCGGTAGAGCTTTTTGGAAAAGCTCTATTGGAAAGGTGTTAGGCCTGTTTGGAGTTCCGGTTCTAGTTCGAAAAGTGCTGTGGGAAAAGTACTTCTGGAAAAGGTAGTGTGCCTGTTTGGTAAACATTTCTTAAAAGTGCTGTGGGAAACGAGAAGTTATTTTTGGTGTTTGGTAAACACTGCTTTTAGAACTATGGTTTGAGTGTAAAATGACTATAAAGGGCATCAGTCATTTTTAGTGTTATTTATTTACATGATTTAATTCAATCTTTTTTTCTTTTTTTCTAAACAAATAATTTAAATATGATTTTTTAAAAGCTGCAATTTTAACTTTTTAACTATAAAATGACACAATTTGTTTCGAGCGTTAAAATTAATGCTTTTTAGTATGTATATAGATTATTTAAATCAATCTATTTCTTTAAACAAATAATTAACATTTTATTAAATAAAGTTAAATATTGAGCACTATTTTAAAATTTTACATATATAAAATCACAATTATCTATTGATCATTAATCTATTACCTATTGAGTTACTTTTTTTATGCGAATTTATCAATAATATTTTTTAAATTTTTTAAGAAATTAATGTAACATATGAATTTCTACTTTGACTCCATCATATTATTCAAATAAACATAAAAGTTGATAAGTAACATTACAATATTTACCATTTTATTTATAACATTAAAAAAAGCTTCATTAGTAGAAGAAAGAAAATAATAAATATTGAAAACTATTTTAAAGTTTTACATATATAAATCACAATTACCTATTCATCATTAAACTATTAGCTATTGAATCACGAACTACATTCATGGGTAACATTTCATTAATATTTTTTTAGTATTTATATAGATTATTTAAATTAATCTATTTGTTGGAAAATAATAAAAGTTGTGCTAAATTTACTAAAAACATATTTAACAATTTTAGTATTAACTTAAATGAACCCATGTCACATTAATATTCACTTGTTAGTTTTTTTAATCCAATTTTATAGTTATTAATTTTAATACACAAAAATAAATCTTAATAAATAAAGGATAAAGAATAAATTGCAGTCATATATTTTTTAGCCGTGAAAATTTTAATATCTTGTGTTGTTAATGTTTGAGATATTAGCTCATTAATACGAATACTTTCACTAACCGATATATAAAAGTATGATTGATGTTTATTATTGGTTTACTAGATTATATTTTATTTTATTAATTAATAACTAACAATTGGATTAAAAAAACTAGCATTTCCAACAAAAAAAGTAAATACTACTTTTGGCCAAACAACAAAAAATTAGTTTCAATATACAAGTTAACTTAAAAATAAAATAAAATTAAAACCAATAGATGTGGAGACCTAAAAACCAAAATCAATTTGAAGTTCATGCCAAGATTGAAGAAAGATTCAAACTTCATCAAATTACCATCCAAATGATTGTACAGTGTTGGCTTGTTTACAAGAAAAATACTGATGAAGAGCAGCAGTACAAATCGACTTGCTCTTCTTTTTGTATCCAAACACAGCAGCAGTACTTGATTAATTGCTAACCAAACAAATTAACAAGTAATTTACTAAAGAATAGCAGATGCTGCAATCACTGAAGGCTTGAGTTCTGCCAAATAAATGTCTGCAAGCAATAGTCAAGTGTAAACACAACAGTTGATAGATTAGGAGCAAAACATGTAAATTATGCAGATACGTTTTCATACATACCAGCATGTGATTGGATGATGAGTTGATTAATATTTGCAGTTGCAGAAAGGGAATTTAGAGAAGAAGTATTCCAGAAAGCCAAAAGCAGTTATGGGAAAGATTAGCATGAATGCATCTTTAATCTTTTGCTCCATCTTCGCTATCTTTCTCTGTCAAATCCTTTTCTGTTGCTCCTTTTCTGTTGCTCAGACTAGTTAACCAGCATTATTAATGTGACATGGTTACAGAATTACTTCACAACTTCAACTAATTAACATATGTGCATCAGTATTCATACCATAAACCTAAAGCAAAGCTAACACCTATTCCTTACTTAACAGCAGCTTATAACCAACCAAAACCAAAGATTCATTATAATTCCAGGCCAAGAATGCCTTAATTCCTTGTTACAAGATATTTGGTTCCAAACACATATATTCAACCCAGAGAAAGACAAAATGAAGAAAATAGTTGACCAAATTTTAAATTTTTCATCAAGAAAGATTGGATCTAAAGCTATTTAACCTAAGGGTGCATTAGGTTTCTGGCTCAAAAAATCTTTTTTCTCACATCCCACGGTGATGTCTCAATAATTTTGGCAAGAAAAATGGATACAGTGGAGTCAATGGACCATGGGTAGTCACCCTCCCCGTTCGTTACTCTCTTATTTCTTTCTTTCAAACATTTTTCAGGGAAATTTACTCTAAAAAATAATGGATTTGAAGAACATCTACTGATGATAGAGCAGTATCAATCATTCATATAAAATAGAGCATACCTGCTACAGCCACGATATATAGCAAGGTCATCAAGGGCACTCAATGCAACACCGCCAGTGACAGTAAGCAACACAAATGAAACAGCCTTGCGACCAAACAAACCTTTCTTCCCTTCATCAGCAGCCTTTGAACTACTGTGAGATCACAATTTGTCAGCAACAGGTCATCAAGTTCAACTAGCATTATCAAGCAAACATACAGGTTGTTCAACATTTGACATTCAATACATGTGTCCAGCTATCATAATAAAAACAGAAAACAAGTATCAACCGCAATTTCAAGGAACAAAACAAACTCAAACCAGAAAAACCCAACAAGGAACTTCTTGCCTTAATTCTTCAAACAGAGAGCGGACGACGATAGATAAGGTTTTCCGCAAACAAGGAATCCCAATCAATCAAACAAACTCAAACCAGAAAAACCCAACAAGGAATCCCAATCAATCAAACAAGACTCACAAACAAATACCCATTACGCAAACCCACATAAAAAGGCCAGAAAGTGAATAATGATTAAAACGAAATCAAAACCTAACGACTAACCTTTTTCCACAGAAGACGATAGATAAGGTGTTTGCGCTTTGAGAGAGACAAAATTGAAAGAAGAAAGTAGAATACACTTTGGGTATTTGTAACCAACCGATCTTGAAGAGGGAGTACCTGAAGGCTGAAGCTATCTTCTCGGTTTGGGAGTTAGAGCGAAGTGAGAGAGAGAGAGAGAGCGAGAGTGGAGTGAGAGAGAGAAGCGAGAAAGAGAGAGCGGACGAAGATGAGACTTTTATACCTGGTATAAGTGTAAATATGAACAAATGGAGTCAATAATTTTGTCCACTTGAAATTTAAAACTCATTCCCGTCCTCTTCTCAAAACCATTGGTTTTGGGCTGGAGCAATTTGCTCCTTCTCAAAACCAAGGGTTTTCTTAGTTTTGAACTCAATCTTTTTAGAAAGTTTGGTTTGAAAATGAGTTCACCAAACAGCATAACTCAGCTTCTTGGTTTTGAAACCAACTTCTGCAACCCAAACCTGTTTCCCAAACAGGCACTTACCAAACACCTTTCTCAACTTTGGGGTTGGGCAAAACATTTTTCCCCACCAAACCTCAATCCCAAACACTACCTAAAAAACCAACATTTATTCTTTAAAAAAAAAAAACATTTAGGTAAAACCCATCATCACAAATGAATCACCCATTGATGCCCGTGATCAGAAACTGTCCAATCCGATAAGAAGCATAAGCATCAATCGCAGCATACTCAACCTGAGTACCATCTAGAACCCTAGATTGCCAATCACTCCTACAAACATGGAGCGGCTTAGGCATCGACAGCCCCACAACACGATAAGCAATATGCTTCAACCCAGGTTTCCTGTAAAACATGTTAGGCCACCGGCTCATAGTCAATTCTCTAACATCAGAAACGTTCCTGCAGCGAAGCCCGTACTCTGAGCTTAACTTGGCTGCATCTCTCGCAACCTCGACCCCAACAAAAGTGACATTAGGGTCGCTCAGGAAATTCCTGAGAGAGCCCGGGATACAGTCGAGGTAAAAGAGCTGGAGAACGAGACACTTGGTGTCAACGCAGAGCTGAAGAGTTGCGATAGGGTTGTTCATCGTCCGTGTGGTGTTTGGTCGCCACTCGCAGTCCAATCCGACGATGATCCTCATCCCGGAGTAACGGGATTGAATGGCTTTAACCCACGCATCAACCACTTCAGACCTGTCAGTCACCGTTGTTTCTATCACTTTTCCTCCAAAGCTAACATTCCTAGGGTTTGCCATTGCTTGGGTTGAGCATCATCATCTCTGCCCCAAATCCTTCCTTATATGGGCACCCTTGAATTTAAGAGCATTTACTCGAATTTCTTAGGAAAACCAAAAGGTTGACCGCCTGCTGTATCTTGATGCTCATGCACATCAATTTTAATTTCTAGGGAAACGAAAGGATTGCAGTTGAATGCAATTACTACTAAATTAAAACAAAGCAGGTGCATGAATAGAGAGAGCGGCCTGGGAATTATGGACTGACAGCAAGAAACTACTATCTATTAGTAATCCGTAAGAACATGGATAAAAGTGCCCAAGAAACTACATTTTCATTTCAAGCATGAGATATCAACGTGCTTCGCGAAAAAATGGATTTGCAAAGAGGTTAAATAGCAAAGTGGCAAACTGCCACACCGCAGTACCACAGCCAACCGGTCTCATTGTTGTAAACATAAGAAAATTGAGTAGAGAAGTACGGTAAATACTAAATAGTACCCCATTGATGCAAATATCATAGTTTCAAAGTAGGCAACAACAAAAGAGAGTAGTTGGCCAAGAAATGGCAACCGCGATTCAATTCCTTATAACAATGAAGTCTTGCACAGAACAAAAACACTAAATGGAAAACCAATTCCACATTCCACAAGCATGCCGTGGGCGTCCCATCAACATAACCGCAAATACTTACCCATTTTTAAGGTACCCGAGTGCATCACTCCTACCCGATCATGATTCATGATAACGATATGACCCTGAAAAATTTTGGAATAAATTTTTAAGCTAAGACAATAAACATGGCAAAGTTCCACAAATATCCATACAACAACCTTAAAATCTGCCATCCCTTCCCTCCCAAACAAAAGCCTAATAAACTACATGAATCTGCTGGAATTCTGTACATTGTGAACAAACCAACTGTGATTACTGAAGTGCTTAAATTTTGAACAATGTCCCCCACCAATATCCACAAGAACTACCTCATATCAATGGTTACTTGTAAGAATTTGGAACCAACCAATAATAGATGATAGAATTCATCTTTTCTCCTTTAAAGTAAGAATAGACAACTCACCAAACTCAGTTCCACTACACCGATTTAGTATCGATTGTAAGGTTTTTCAAACTCCTCGCGTCTCTGTCTTTGAAACTCACCATAAGTGTCATGAGGTCGGGAAATATAATTTTCTGCTTGATTGGGATACCTGGCCCTTGAATCCATGGGTAAACTGGTTGCAGTGTAGTGAAGATTGGCAGAAGAGCCATCATAATTAGAATAGCCACTGTGTTTATAACCACCAAAATCTGATGAAGATATCCTTGTCTCTTGTTGACGCCTTTGAGCGTCAAGATGAAGGAACTCTTCCCAGTGTCTTGTGTGCGTGCCTCTTAGCATTGCCAGTTTTTTGATGTACTGTTCTCCCATCTCCCTGATATTCTGAAATCAACAAGACAACAATAACTAGGATCTCTAATTTAATAAAGTAAAATGTAGCACTTTGTGATGCAATATTTATCACCACAGGAAAAAAAACACAGAGAATACCTATAGAAAGAATAATAGAAACCAATATAACATATAGGATCATTGACAATTGATCAACAGGATGCATGCTCCTCCCTAACATAAGTTCAGTTACAGGAATAAACAAGAAAGAAGACAACAAAAACACAGGATTTATTTTCCCCTGATTTGATGAATAAAACTCAACAGAAATCTAAATCAACTAAGCCTCATTCAAAGCCCACTGCAGGCCCCCCCTACATGCACTTGTGTCATAACTAACAACGCTTTGTACGTAAACCAAAAGTAAGTACTAATGATAGATTTCATACCTCATGGTGCTTGTAATTCTCTTCTTCTTCTTCTTTATCACGAACCCTACGGAGCTCCATAGTCTCCCTCTGATGCTCTGCCTCTAGTTCTTCTAATGTGCGAGGGAATTCAGAGAATTCAAAATGATGGCTAGATTGTAAATCAGATCCCTGTTTGTCCATATCCCATCTCTCAGCCCTATAATCGACCATACTATGATTACGACCATCATATGAACCATACGAGTTGCCAGCATAAGGTGGACGAGCAGGAGATTTAGAAAGGCTCGATCGACTTCTACCTCCATCATTACCATAAGCTTCAGCAAATGAGGAGTATGTAAGAACTTGACTCGAGAAGCGAGCATAGATGGTAGCTTTAATTTAGACATACTATCTAATATTTCACACAGTGAATCCATCCGTTGCAAACAAGTCCAAAATGCTTTCATTAAACAATTTCGTTTTGGAGACAAACCGATCATTTCAGACCCACCAAACTTACTTCAGAACTGTACACATAATGCTTGAAGAAGAGAACTTACCTCTTGCTGCAAACAAATGATAAGCAACAATAGCATATCAAGAGTCGGGAATCAGGAAACAATTATTAGAAACACAATTTTTTTGCAAAGGCCCAGCAATCTACGAACATGGGATTACCGGTTTTCTATGGATGCCGTAAACATATCGTATGCTGTCCCTACCTTGTGGAGAATTCCTTGCAAATTTATGAATATCCTCTCGAACACGGTCGTCAAGCTTATCCTGTCTTCCATACCTCTGTTGATAATGTGATGCATCACGTGGATGACCAGAATAAGACCTTTGAGATTCAGAGCGTCGCAGCCGTAAACCAACTGGGCTTCGCTCAGGTGACCTAGATCTACTCTTATGGGAACCAGAAGATCCCTTCTGATCATCCTCCCCCTTGATCACTTTGTGCACAGCATCAACACCTTTTGCTAATATTAATCTATCTTTACCACTGACAATTAAAAATTTCTCTTCCATTCTGAGTTTACAGCCAATGTCCTTCTCAATCCTTTGCATCACTTTCTCAGTGAACAGGGCTTTAACGTGCTTATCTCTGGCAGGAACCCTTTCAAAAAAGTCTCGAGACTTGCGATTTGCTCCAAGAGTGGAGGGGCATCCCTGTATAAGTGCCAGATGATGTGCAGGTAAGTACAGCTGGGCATTTCGAAAATTAAACAAAAATCCCAAAAGAAAATATAGAAATGTAGTGATATACGTCAACTCATAGATCAAATTGTTAACGAGTCCAAAAGAAAAGTTCAACCAGAGTGACTCTTTTAAAGCTTTAGGATTCATGCACCACTCCCAGCTTTCAAGTTGGACACGAGTTGTTCTTCAATATAGCATGAGGCTTACTGTAATTAGGAACCTTAGGGTTACATTTTTAAAAAGAGAAGTATCATTCCTGGCAAATGTAAAATTGCAGTCTCTCCTAATAGACAAGTAAACAACTGATGACGCCTATGACACTGTATTCATTGGCATGCAGAGATGAATTACCATATATGGGTCAGACAAATACAATTCACAAGGCATAAACCCAAGCAGGAATTCAATACCTGTGTAAAATGACCTGACTCTCCACATATCTTGCAAATCATTTCCTCCTCTTTCCTTTTCTTCCAATTCCGCTCTGTAGCTTTCGATTTAGCTTCCCAAACCTTAGCTTCTCGGCTAGTAAAATCCGTGGGCACAGCATTCGGGTCACGAGTCTCCTCCTCCTCGTCGGAATCATGAGACCGTTTACTCACTTTAACCCTACTATCTTGCACATGATTGCTAACCTTTGAACACGGTGGACCAGTATATTCCTTATAAATTTCGTTAAAATCATCATCAATATCAGGATCTGTCGGTGTTGCCATGCAAACAGAGATTCAATTTATTCAAATTCCTGCATTCAAACAACCATAATTACCCATCTATGCTAAACTACAAAATTCGTGAGCTTGACTCTAATGCTTCGACTGCTTCATGTAAATAATGACCAAGGCCTGAGCTATCGGTGGTAAACAGGAAGCTGTTATGAATACTATAAACTATACAGTGAACAAATGCGGGGGAGGAAATTAAATTTGCAGAACGCGGTAATTGAAGTGGAAGCAAGATTAGGTCGGAAAGATTGAAAGAGGGAAGTAGTGTTACCTAAGCGGCGAGCGGGAGATTGAAGGCGGATGGATGACTTGAGCAGAAGCTAGGGCTTTTTGTTTTTTTCTTTAAAAAAAAGAGAAAATTCGTGTCTCTGCCAGCGTCTTTACTATTTCGTTTTCGGTCATTTCTTCTTCTTTTTCCATTTACTACAAATGACGGTTTTTTTTTAAGGAAACTACATACAAATCCATCTAATTTACAAAATATTTCAATTTGATCCTTATAGTTTTAAACATTACAGTACAAATTTTATAGTTTTATAAAAATTACAATTTGAACCTTTTTAGTTATTCAAATATCCAAATAATATTTTCAAATATGAAATTGTAGGGAAATCATAGAGTACACCTCAATGAAAATATAGAAGAAATTAATGAAAAAAATTAAAAAATGAAAAATGGAAAATTGAAAAAAAATTATAAACTAGTTTATTTTCGTTGTACAATTTGATCCAATAAGTTGTTAAAAAATGTTTGCACCATCCAACGCTCCAAGTCTCACGCAAGAAAAAACTCATTAAATCACATTTAGTAAAACCAGTAAACCGTTAAGAGTTTCTTATAAAAAAAATGTTTTACGGTGTGGGACTCAAGGCGTCAAGAGAGGAGGAAATGGCCATTTTTAAAGATTTATGACAAAAGTTTGTTTTCTATTACTTTTAACAAAAGGGTATTTTTCAGACAAATTTAAATACTAAATTAGTATTTTATTATATGGTTGTTTTGTTTTGACTAAGGTTATGTTTGGCCCGTTGTTCCTGTATTGTTATAAATTATTGTTTTGTATAAAAAAATGATAGTTTGCGAAAACTATTAAAGTTTGTTAGTTAAAGTGTATATGAAGTGTTGTTAAGTTGTAAAGTAACTAAAAACATTTTGCTAATGAATTTTTGAAATAATTTAAAAATTAAAAACTAAAAATAAACTTCAGTTTTAATAGTTTTGGTAATAATTTCAAAGTATGGAAGAAATTAGAAAAAATTATAGCCTTATTGGTAAAGAAAAAAACCAAAAGTAAACATATAGTTATAGTTATTTTTGTTATTATATTAGATAGAAAGTGTTTTCAACCAAAAGCCTAGTCACGAAAAGAAAAAATAACTCTCAACCGTTTTCTCTCGTTAGGGACCGTCGTTTGGTTTGTTACTAGCGGTGAGCTTCTTTTTTTTCTGCTTATTTTATTGTTTTAATTTGTCATGTGGGTATAGTACAAACTAACGGTTTTGGGTTTCCCTGAAGTCTATTGGGTATTGAATCGTCTTTTTACTTGGGATTAGAGAAGATAGATATGGTGGTGGAGATGATGATGGAGTCACAAATTTGTTGGCGTTAATTGCAAGATCGGTGATAAAACACATTTTTAGGTCATTTATTAGTTTATTAATAAGTGATGTGTTATTATTCTATAATTCATTCGAGTGTTCTTGTGGCCTTCGTGTTTGGTTGTGCGCTCTATGCGTTGTTGTGTACTTTGTGCGTTATTGTTGAAATTGTATTGTGTGCTCGAGAGGTGAATAAAACTTAGGACTAGTTTATTATTAGGTAGCTTAATGTATGGTTATAGAAGCTTTGCTAATGAGTACTTTGATTTAAAATTATGTTAACTTTAGATTGGCTTTATAGTGTTTGTAAAGAGTTTCTTCTTTATTTTTATACAATTTCCTTATTTTTGACCCAAAAAAAAATTAAAAAAAACAATAGATAAAATGTATTTCAAATTTTATTTACCGCACCTTCTAGTACGGTTACCTTGTTACGACCTCTCCAATCACTAGCCCTGCCTTTGGCATCCCTTTATTGCAGTTAAGGTAACGACTTCGGGCATGGTCAACTCTCATATTGTGACGGGCGGTGTGTGCAAGGCTCGGGAACGAATTCTCCACTATATGGTTGACCGACAATAACTAGCGAGTTGTAGCCTGCAATCCGTCTGACAAGTTTTGGGATTAGCTCACCATCTACATTGGATCTCACTTGAATCGTCGCATCTATCCTCCCGAGGAGAAGTTTGGTTTCAAACCCCGGTTCAAACAGGAGAAGTGCGCTATACTAATGTGCTTTGGATGATCCACATGTTAGGGTCAGGTGTCGATGAGCACATTAAACTATTCATGTGGTCAAGAGCCCTCACAACTCAAACACAATGACAAAATAGCCTTGTAACTTTAGGAGAAGGGGTGCCTCCTCACAAAGGGGGTCATAGTGACCGGTCTCATTAACTATTTGCCAAAAACATAGGTTTTAGCAATGTTGTAAGAGCGTGTATGGGGTTGACGCTTGCCTAATGTCGAAAGGTCAAAAAAGTTGGTGATTAGATGATAGGAAAATCTGCGATCGAAGCCCCATCGAACGGTGATTGTAACTATAATGGTCTTACGATAGTAAAATTTCTTATCGGGTAAGTTCCAACACACGGTATGCTAGATTATGATTAGAAAAGCTACAATGCATAGTTTACCAAACACTTCACATTATCATTTTCTTGGCGGATGTTATATTTACCACCACAATCACTAGATTAAACGAATTAAATTATTTAAGGATCTAAATCAACTTTCAAAAAGCCTTTGAGATTTTCTTACAAGGTATAAAACCTACTATAGTAAAATACTAAAATGACAAAATGAATATTGTGTAGTCGGAAGAGATGGAATCTAGAGAGTTAAAGTTTTAATTTTCTTCTATTTCCTTGGGAGGAAATATTTTTTAAACTAGGAGAAAATTTCAGCTCCCATCATTTCCACTCTTTTTTCTACTTTTCTACCGCTCAATTTTATTCTCGTAAAAAGTAATTTAACAAATTTCCATTGCATTCTTTTTCTTTCCCTCGTTCCGTACTAAGCAGTAAACAACAGATTAAGATTTGCCTCTCGGAAACCAGAACATAAATTGAGAACGGACGGTCAGTCTTCCGCAGCTCCTCCCGCGCGCTTTCTTTGTAAAACGTCATTTCCCTCTCATCCGTTTCCATAGTTAGGGTTTTTTCCCCGGCAATGGAAAGGCCAAGAGTAGAGCCACAGTATCACTTCAATCACCCCCCACACCCGCCGGGGCCACCCCTACACCCGCCGGGGCCGCCCCCGCCCCCATATTTCTATGACAACCACTATAATCACGACCCTAACTTCCCGCCGCCGCCGCCGCCACCGCCACCTGCTGGACCGTCTGACTCGTTCGCCGGAGCTGGAGGATTCAGATTCAATGGCCGCAAGAGGCCAAACTCTCATGCTCAAGGTGATCATACTTAGTTATCGTAATAATGCTTTCCTTACATGTTTATCTGTAAAACTTACTGAATAAACGATTTTTTGTTGCATTTTCTTGTTTGTCAGGTCATATTGATGGCATTCCTACGGCAAAACTTTATGTTTCATCGGTGCCACGATTTGTGACTGAAGAAGCTGTGAGTGCTATTATTTCGTATGATGATGTGCATGTTGATTGATTCATTGAATTTCCGATTGCTTATTTGGAATTACATTTCATGCACTAGATTCGCCCTTTGTTTGAACCACACGGGCCACTTATTGAAGTTGTTTTACCTAGGGATAAGCGAAGTGGCCAACTACAAGGTACTTGTCTGGGTTGATAACTGCTAGAGTGAGATTATTTAGTGTGCTTGTTGATTCATATCTTCTGATTTTAACACCCATGTACCTTTTTTTCTGTATACATTATTGGGTGACTCATCTCACCCACCTTATGCTGTGTCTTATTTTTCTTGTTCTTCTCCTTAGGAGTTTTAGAATCTATTCTGTTACACACGATCATTATCTTATCTAATTTGGAAATCTGGTTATGCAGGATATTGTTTTGTGAAATATGCAAAATTTGAGGACGCTGACAGGGCTATTAGTGCTTTACATGGTCAATATACTTTTCCTGGGGTCAGTTCTCTTACCGCTTCAAGTGTTAGATTAGTAGGTTTGCTATTACTGGCTGCAGTTTTGTTTATATTTTTCTTTTTATTCAGGAAATGTATCCCATTTGTGTCAGATATGCTGATGGGGAACGGGAGCGTCCAGGTAAGTGGTTGATTTTAGCAGAGTGTACATTTTCCATGAGGCATGTTAATGCCTCTCAATCTTTCCAACTTATTTCCTAGCACAGTCCACTGAGCATAGGTTTCATACATGTACTACTTGGAACTACTGCTTGAGCAAATTTAAATATGTTGGGTGATCAAGTAACGTGCTTCAATGTCAAGTTGCCTGCAAATGTTTTTGTGAGAAGTGCATAAACTGAAAAAACACATATGTTGTCTGGTTTAGAATATTATAATCTTAGGATGCTGCGAAATATCCATAGCTCCAACTAATTTATGCCTTCTATTTCTTAACCATCATTCAATTTGAAATCTCTTTCACTATAACTGGGGAAATACTTAGTTGATCTACTATTTTCCTCTGATGAAGGTAGAAACTATGTAAATGCTATCATTATAGAAACAATTATATTTTGTTCTGAGAACACTCACCACATTTGTCTTAGTATGCTTCAAAATTTCTCCTATATGCTGTTAGGCTTTCTTTATTATTATTATCTCTTACCGTGTTTGAAACTTGCTGATTATTGTGTTAGCATGCCTCTAGGCTCTCAAACATGAACCTCTTGTTCCCTGATCAGTGCATGATTTATGTTTTCTCGTTGGCCCCTTGCTTATTTCTTTACTATTCCTTCGTTCATGCAGTTGTGAACAAACCATATGTTAATTCTCACAACATCGCTGACACAGAACGGGAGCGTCCTGGTGAGTGTTTGATTTTAGCATAGCATACCTTTTCCATGAGTCATGTTACTGATTCTCAATCTTTTCCAACTTTTTTCCTAGCACAATCCACTGAGCATAGGTTTCATACATGTAACACTTTGAACTACTGCCAGAGCAAATTTAAATATGTTGAGTGATCATGTAAGGTGCTTCAATGTCAAGTTGCCTGCAACTTTTTGTGAGAAGTGCATCAACTGAAAGATAATATAATGTTGTCTGGCTTAGGATATTTCTAATTTTAGGATGTTGCAAAAAGTCCATAGCTCCAACTAATTTTACCCCTTTTATTTCTTAATCATCATTCAATTTTAAATGTCCTTCACTATAACTGAGAAAAAAACTTAGTTGATCTACCATGCTCCTTAAACGAAGGGAGGCACTATGCAAATTGGCCTTCTTAGCTTGGACTTGGTTAGGTAGCAAATGTTACCATTATAGAAACAGTTAATATTTTGTGTTGAGAACACTCTTACCACATTTCTCTTATTATGCTCAAAATTTCTCCTATATGCTGTCATGCTTCCTTAATTTTTATTATTATCCCTTACTATGTTTGAAACTTGCATTCTGGTTATCTTGTTAGCATGCCTCTAGGCTTTCAAATATGAAGCTCTTGTTTCCTGATTGATGCATGCTTTGTGTTCTTTCACTGGCCCATTGCTTATTTCTTTACTATTCTTTGGTTCATGCAGTTGCGAACAAACTCTATGTTGGTTCTTTAAACAAGCTGACTTCGAAAACGGAAATCCAGGAAGTATGAAACACATTGTTCTAGCTGTTCATTTATCCTGACCTTGCCTCAAAAATGGATTTCCTATTTCCCACGTCTTGTTCATGTTTATATATATAGCAGTATCCTAAGTTATTTAATGCGGAATGCACAAACATTTATCATCTAAATAGAAATATGTTTAGACTACTAAATGTCTTGTCTAAGAGCTGTAACATACATCTCTGTGGTTAGATGTAGTTGATAGGAACAGTGTTTCCATATGCTTGGTGAGTGCATGTATCCATGTCACCTTTCTGCATGTATCAGATGTTCACATGTTGGCAACGTTTCTCAAAATCAATTTCTAAATACGTATTTTTTCTTGATTATGGTTCAAATCAGATATTTTCTCCTTACGGTCACGTGGAAGATATCTATATTGTACGTGATGAGCAGAGGCAAAGTCGTGGTGGGTTCATCTCTCTCGTTATTTAGACTGTTTCTTGAATTATATTTGCAAGCCAACGTACTGGATGCTGGTTTTTGTAATTTCCCTTCCTCTCAGCTTAATCACTGTAATCCACCTATCTCCAGGGCTTCAATTATTCTCATGTTATACCCTAGTAATCCGTGTGTTTTCCACTGTTTCTATGTGCATTTAAGAACTTTGAACACGATGATCATATATGCATATGTTTATTAACCTCCATTGATTCCACTGTTTCTATGTGCATTTAAGAACTTTGAACACGATGATCATATATGCATATATTTATTAACCTCCATTGATACAGCAATTGTACAGTTGAAGTCCCATTGTAATGAGAGGATTATTGCAATGCTCTTCTTTTACTTATTTAGAACCTCATTTACATTTGGAGTATGCAGATTTCAAGAATTTGTATGTTTACTTTTCTGTTTGAAGGATGTGCATTTGTCAGATTTTCTCACATGGATATGGCATTGGCGGCAATTCAAGGATTGCATGGAGCTTTCACAATGAGAGTAAAGTGTTTCGTTTGATTATTTCATATGTTTTCCACCCTGATCGCACCTTTGACTAGTACTTATAAAGCCTTCTTCTTTTGTGATATCCTCTTAGGGTTGCGATATGCCACTGATTGTTCGTTTTGCGGATCCCAAGAAACCTAGGATCGGGGATTTCAGGTTTTGGTTCCTTCTAGCTTTATTTCTTATACATCTTTCTACAGCCTGTTTACCCACCAGTGAAAGTAGATGCATGAATAAATGAAAAATGTTTTTTTTAAAATAAAAAAAATCAATTTACTGTATTTAAAAATTATATCTGAATCATAAAAGTTAAGTGATTATATTACTACACTTAAGTCAGCTACCTGACAATCTCCGCTGATGGCTCTTCCATGTTCAAATTCTTCGCCCATGTCTATTTTCGACTAAGCTGAGTAGTTCAGTGGTGGATGGATCAGGTAGTTTCGGTTCTTTTTGCCGAGTTTGGGGCTGTCCAGGTTCCTGAACATTATATGTACATAGGTTGGGCAACTAGATCTTTTATGGGTTGGGTTATTGTTGGATCATGGATCTCTAGGTTGGAATGAGAGTTAGCTGTTGACTTACTCTATTGACCAGTACCTCTCTTTCACTCCCTCCAGGGGTAATAATGCGTTTGGTGGCCCAAATTTTGGGTCGTGTGCTCCAGAACCAATGATTAGGTACATTTTTCTACTATCAGTGTTAACCTTATATCGTTTTGTGAAGTTGAGACTCTTTTCTAGGTTTATGTTATTGTAGGCCAACTACCAATTTGGGTGGTCCAATGGGAGGGCACATTTTGCCTCATGCTCCATATTCAATGCACCAAATTTCTGTGAATCCACAACCACTAGCTGTTCCCCACATAAATGTGGAACCTGCCGTTCCCTGTGTCATAGAGCCACTTCCTCCAGCAAAGTATCCACCTGCAGATTTGCCCCAGTTACAGCATGCACAGGCCTCCCAACAATGTCTTCAGTCATCTCAACTGGCAGTCTCTGAGAAGCAGCACCAAAGCACACAGTTTCCCCTGCATGAGGTTGGAACCAGTGTTTATTCAATTCCAATTTAAAGTAGTTGTTAATGTCCATTCAGTTGCAGGGAAATTTTAAGCGATCTATTCTGATGGTTTTGATGTCAAAAGAACGGCTATATGATGTCATGGTTCTGAGTTATTTACTATGGGATCCATGATTTCTGATCATATACACAATCACATTATTATCGTAGAGCATGACTGGATATTCTGAAGCTGTTTCAATCAAGAACGTGGCCTCTTACCCTTTCTGTGAACCAAGATTTTGCATAACCAAAAACTTGTATGTTTTGCTTACCATGCGAAGATAATGTCTTGGATTGTAGCTGCATTATATTATTCAATGTCTGTTGATTTTTACCCAACATGTGAAATGGACATTTTCAAATGGATTTAATTTTGAGTTATATCAACCGCAGAAAAAAAAAATCTGAATTATGTTGTCAATCCATACTTGTACTGTTGTGGATTACTTACGGATTGGAGTTGACCATTGCTAGTATTTCTTCTACAGTCACAGCGTGGAAGCGGTCCTCTGGCTGGTGGTGATGCTTCTGCCAAACCTGCAGAACCTCCAACTCTGCTGACAATAGATGCCTGTGCCAAACCTGCAGAACCTCCAACTCCGCTGACAAAGGATCCAGAGGAGTGTGATTGGAGTGAGCATGCCTGTCCAGATGGGATCAAGTATTATTATAATTGTACCACTTGTGAAAGTAGAGTAAGTTATCTGCCTCATTTTCCTACACCATTTATTTTTGCGATTATATCATGTAGTTTGACAGTTATTGGTGGGATCAAATTGATTGATCTGATCAATGGAAAGAAGCAATCCTGAAATGTGATTGATATTTGTGACCGTTAACGTGCAGTGGGATAAGCCTGAGGAGTATGCCTTATTTCAGCAAGTGTTACAGAAGCAGCAAACGTCACAGAATTCAAATCAGCATCCTCTTCCCCCGGCATTGGTTTCATCTGCTGAAGATATTGAACAAACAAAAAAAGTACTTCCTGGGAGCATTGCTGGTTTTGTTGCTCGAGTTGGGAGCATCTTTGTATAATTTACTTCATTTTCTTTTTCAGGACCTTGCTCATTTGCAAATACAAACAGAGACGATTCCTGTTATTGATCCAACCTGCGTGTAACAGGTATTCCTGTTTCTGGAGTCTGATTTTGAGATATATATATAGGACTTTTTGGGACTTCATGTTGCTTAGTGATGGCTGTTTGCCTTCAAGTGTTTCCAGACGTTAATCAGCAGTAATATTTTAATCTCAACAGTATTTGTGCAACTAGGATAGTAGACATTGATTGTGACCCCATTCCTGAAAAGATCTCAGATGCTGGTGATGGCTTTTTCCCTCTTAGAAGATACAGCCATGGCAGTTAAATACTACTAATTGTGTTTGCTATCTGTGTATAACTGATGAAAATTAGACAGTTAAAATTTTCCATCACAACTATCCAAATGCAATCATTATGAAAGATCAAAACCACAGTGCAAACACATATTTAAAGCTTTTCAACCTGCAATTTTTTTCCCACTCTTTCCCCCTTTTTTTCCTGTGATTTATACCCCATATGATTACGAATGAGCTTGTAGATCAGTAGTACTTTCTGCAAAGCAGGGAGCGGTTATATCTCAAGTATGAGTCCCCTAAACTTGCAATTCATATCTGTCAAAAAAATAAAAATGTCATGATTGAAAAAGGAAAGAAGTCCAATTTTACCAAGCTTTTGATTTTGGCTTTACATGATTTTTTGCTGCTGACCTGAATGTGAAGCATTTCTTTCTTGGGATGGTTATTGTAAGTTCTGTTCAACTGTTGTAGGGGTGGAATAGATCAGGCATCAAAAGTGGGAAACGCGCAGGGTGTATATATTCTTCTTGGTAATGGCTGTGAATCGCTGTCGGCTGTGAGATCTTTCAGGAATTCTGTGTTAGTTTTACGATTCTTCTTAGGGTACGTTATATAGCAATAACTGACAGTTCCCCTGAGTTTATTTTCCAGGCGTTAGCAGCATCTTCAATACTAATTCTCAACAATATGCACATTTTAATTAACAGGGAAGTACTTTTAGAACTGAATAGAGGGCATCTGTTTATTATGCAATGGGATTAAACGAGTTAGCATCATTTTAACTTGTAAACTAGTTGGAGGGCTGTTGTTACTCAAATTGCAGCACAGTACTCTTCCCGATTCTACCTTTTTATGTCAGCAAAGGTGGGCTACCGTTGTCACATGCAAGTGCTCCTAAGCCATCAATTTCTGTGTTGTGGGAGCCCAAAGTTTTTGAGAATGTGCTGTAGCTAATGAAGGCACAAGGTTGTGATTGGTAGGTAAACATTTTGGTGAAGGGGTTTGTAGTGGGTAATAGGCAGGCAGGCTTAATTGTAGCAAATCCTGGACAAGCACCAAATATTCTTAGCAAAGACAACTCCACATTGGGCAAACGCGAATAGGACCGTAGAAAGTGACCAGTCCAGAGTCCACTCCATTTTCCATCTGTTTTTTCTCTTTTTATAGCTCCTGCTTGCTGCAGCACAAACTCATCTTCTTTCTAATTTTACCATTGATTTTTGTGCACAACACTAGTGAAAAAAACAGTCAGAGAATTGTAGGCAATAAATTAATTTTGATTACCCAAATTCTCGGTCTGTGGATTGTGTAATTGGAAACCTCTATGATAACCGTCTTTAAGAAGAAACCCTATTTCCCTCTAAGACTGTAACTGCAATTCTCGAGAAATCAATGCACATTCCTTTGACGAGAAAAACAAATGGCATAAGGACAAACTACACAAGTCAGAAGCATTGAAAGCAAAGTACTGAACGCACTCTACTCATTTTCTTCACTCACATACCCAAAAATCCGTCCAAAAGAGGATAAGATTTTTATAAAAAACAAAGGGAAAACAAAGGGAAAACAAAGAAACCCAGAAAAAACTGATCCCAATTTATAAAACAAACCACCATTAAAACAGTGAATTCAACAGGGTTTTTGTTAAAGTTATGAAACTTTGCAGGAGTTATTACCTGTGTCAGCAAGAAAATTATAATCATAAACTATACCATATATATATATATATATAACATACTAGTAAAGGGTTTCTTCTTACATTACCCCTACTTCTTCCTTTCACCCAAAAAAAAAAAAAAGGTCAGTTTATAGAAAACCTACAAAAACAAGCAGCGAAATGGGGTTCTCCTCTTCTACTATTACTAGCTCACTACTGCTGCTCCTCCTCCTTCAGAATCTGAGGCGGTACAACTATGTCATGAAGAAGGCCATGATCCTTGAGCAACGCGGACCCAGAAGTGGGAGAACAAAATCGCCTCCTCTCGTTTAAGAAATTACCAGGAATTGGATTTGGACTCCCACTGTTGTACCCAAAACCCAAAGAAGACAAGCTATTGACATAAGGTTGTTGTTGTTGTTGATAGGAGTTGCTGCTTATATTCCTTAGCATTGGCATAGTAGAGAAGGGAGTGGAAGTGAAACTTGAGTCATGATGATGAGATGCAATTCCATGTCCAGCAGCAAAAGTTGGGCGAGGCATGACTGGGCTTGGATGAGTGTGTTGACCTTCATAGGTAGTGACGACTGTGGTTGGATCATTGAATGACCTCTCCACTCTCTTCTTCACATTGCACGAAGCAGTGGTGCAACGATAGTAACTCCTACAATAACAACAGCAATCACCAACACCAAATTACTACTAATTTACTCATTGAATGAACCATCAAAACACAAAATCTGGCTCTAAAATGGAGTAAAAGACTGGTGATTTGAAATTTAAGATTCAACAGTGGATATTGAAGTAGTTGTGTGTTTTCTACCTTGGAAAAGGGCTATTTTTCACAGCCTTTTGACCATACTTCCTCCATCTGTACCCATCTTCTAGATGATCAACCTCGCTCTTCGTCATGAACGCAAATCTCGGCTCTTTCTGTCTCTTCTGGTTTGTCTTCTTTAGTTTCAACCTTTTTCAAACAAGAAGCAAAAAATCATCAAATTACACCCTCATATCTAAATCATGATGAGACACCCCAAATGGGTTTCAGCTGAGCATTACACCAAACATCACACAACCACAAAAATGGAAAAACCCAAAAAAAAAAAATATCCATTTAAAAGCAACAAGAAATTAAACTCATTTTCCCTCTTATGGGTTCCTCTTGAAACATAAAATTTAAACAAAAACCACTATAAGGACTCACCCTTTCTGGGTTTTTTGCTCTTGCACTTCCTCATTGTCCACAGCCTTAACCACCACTCCTTCATCATTCAGAGCCCCACTCGAATCCGACGAAATAGATGAAGAATTAGGAGTAGTGGGCTGCTGATTCAACAACTGATCAGACGGTAAAGGCTCCACCTTTACTGGAGTTGGAGCAGCAGGAGCAGAATCAGCCATAGCTGGTGGTGGTGGTTGCACTAGATGAGAATGAGATGATGAAAATGGTGTTGGTACCTGCACCTGTTGTAGCATATCGAACAAAGGACTACTAAAGTGATGATCTTGCTGAAAACCCAGTAGGTCCATAAACCCTAAAGATGGCGCCTTTTCCTCTTCATACCAGTCAATATAAGAATCTGAGAATAATGTTGTTGAAGATCCAACACCAACATTCAAACTCTCAACCTTCACTGCTTCTTTCCACTCCATCGTTACCAAACCACAATCAAGAATAGTAAAACCCTGAATATCATACACGGCTTCAAGAAAAAACTTGGGCTTTTTCAGCTGTGATGGTATAGATAGAGAGATGGTAGGGTAGGTTTTTTTTTGATCTGGTTCTTATGGTAGGTGGGTATGAATGTTGGAGAGAGATATGAGAGCAGAGATGAAAAAGAGTTTTGGGTGAGGAAGAAAGTGAGATTTTAAGATGGATTTTGAGGGGTTAGGGGTCTTTATCATTTTTGTTTATTTTTTGCTTTAAAAAAAAATAATACTAATACTGATGAGAATACTACCAAATCTGGCTCTCTTTTTTGTTTTATCCTTTAGGGGCTTGGATTAGTCGAAAACCACATTAATATTAGATAAAATTAGGAAATTTACAATTATTTATAGTAATATTTTGTTCGAGAGATCTAATTGGATCGACATCCTTTTTCTGTTAAAATAAATCCAATTTCATTCAATAGCTGTATGAAAGACAAAATTTGATCCACAATCATCATCAAAGATGCATTGCAAGAATTGTAATATTTGAATATTTAAATGATGTGGTAGCATTGTATTAATTATGTGTTGATTTGAGAACCGAAGGGATTGACCGGCAGTGCAGGTGAAGCGAGTGTACGGAGTTGGAACAGGACCGGTTGGATAATCGATGTACGATAAGGTAGAAAGGGGTGGGCCGACAAGATAGTAGTCGACGCTTTCATACGTAGATTTTGACCGGGAACCAGATGATGGTGTGAACCGGGTTGGGTTACACGTGAGATGCTTACGGCCGTAAGAAGGCTTTGCTCGTGTATGCATGTGAACCAGGTTTTTTGATTACTACTACTAATTTACTTTATTAAATAGATTAAGGCTTTATTATCCTGTGATCTTTCTTGGGGCCATTAAATAATTCTAATTTATTGCACGTAATCTAGAAACAAACACTATCATTACTTTATAATCAGACTGTTCCACACTACCCACCACCAGAGTCAAAAAGGGAATAATGGATCACCATTTCGTGAAGTGAAACCTGTGGCTCTAACTCAAGCTGAGGCTGAGCCCCATTCATTATAATCCAGAAAAGGTAAAAAGAGAAAAAAGAACCTAAACTCGAGGAAATAACCATTTTTTTCTCTCTAAAAGAAAAAGGAAGTTTTATTGGGATCATAAGTAGGACCGACCGGACCGACCGACGTGCATGATATGGCCAGGCCCAGCGATGGTAAATGGTACAGTCGGTGATAACGTACAAGAAAAAAGATGGCGTTGATGAGAAGAGAAAGAGAAGAGAAAGAGAAGAAGGTTGTTGCTGTACTGTACTGTACTGTACTGTAATTGTATTTGTATGTGAAAAGTTGATGCACGTGTGGGACACGTTGCTGGCTGGATTGATGGTACTGATCGAGTCTCAGATAAAAGTTTTAAAAGAGTCGACAGTAGCGTGTTGGATCGCACGCTACCACAATTTGCATTGCATATCGTCTGTGTTCTTCAGAATCCTCCACTCTCCTGCTCCGTTTTTCTCGATGCCTGAACAGGGTGATTTTTTAATTCTTCTAACTTGAACATGAGATATTCATATTTTGCCTTGCTAATTGTTGGCGGTTAAAAGTTTTTTTTCCAAGAAATTATAAACAACACTTTCAAAAAGAGGTCAGTAAATAAATCTGAAGTGAAGCCAAAGATTACCATGTTTAGTATAACTACACTTCTATTTTGTTGCTACCAAATTTAGGCACTGCGCGAACCGCTGCTCTGTTCCGTCACTGGGCCATTCTTTATCTTACCCGTGTCTTTCTACTCGTTCCGGTTAATGGGTCCCGCCAGATCACACGTGTTTGATCTGACGGTTCATCAAACGCCACCGTTTGCATGACCTCACAAGCACGTGCCATTGTTTATGCCGCAGAGTTTGGCTTGCTTCCCCACCGTCAATTTCTTAGAATTGTATCATCATGTTCATAATCATCTCTCCCCCAAACAAGACATAACTCATTCATTTTTTACAATTCTTATAATCTCTCCCACCTCTTTTAACATTCTTTTCAATTATAATCGTAGTCAATTTCGATTATATTTTTATTTTTTACAAAAATATCACGATATTCATTACATGATTAGTTCTTATATTAATTAGAAATAAAAAGGTAAAAATTACTAACTAATCATTTAAAAAGAATAAATACGATAATTATTTAATTTTTTTTAATAAATACAATTATTAAAAAAGAACGAAGAGAGTATAAAATATAATATTTTATGTTCAGTATATAAAATATATTTATTTGACTATACGTACCTTGTATTTAAAGCAAATGATACTGCAAACGAATAAAAGAATCGAATGTATCTAATAAAAAATCACCTTGATATGCCATTGCCAGCGAGTTGCAACTACTTACTGTTTTTAATGTTGATGGCATGTTAAATAAACTAAACAACAGATAAAGGCAGGGTATGATTTAGACATAAATTAGTATTTTATCTTCATAATTAGATGTGGATCTTCCGAAAACAAAATCTGGAAAAAATAAATACATTAATTAATTGTTTGCACATGAGGGAAAAATTGTTAAGTATTTTAATGCTTTCAAGCTGGCAAAAGAAAAGTTATGCTGAATCCAGCAATATTTACTTGCGTGAATTCAGTTTTTTACTACAATAAGTTGAATAAAAATTTGTGGAAAATAAAATATTATTGTTCGCTTTTAATCTAATGACTCTGAACCAGTATAATTTATCCAAAAATCTCATTATACACTGAACTAGTATAAATCTACGTTTAATTATGTATAGGATAATTATTAATTTGTTGGGAGTGTTTTTTTTGTTGATAAAATGAATACTTTTCATAAATAAGGATTCAAAAAACAATCGAGTTGCTCAGGACACAAACCGTCCCAGCAGTCAGTCAAGCCTAATGTATAAGCTCTCATAGCAAGCGCGTGCGCATCTACATTAGCATTTCTTCGAACATGCACGAAATTACATAAGCTAAAACAAGCGGCAAGACGATTAATATCAGCAGCGATGACCCCGAAACTGGAATGTGTTTGGGAATTAGTGAGTACGGCTTGAATCAATTCAAGGCAATCAGACTGGATTCGGATATGACTGAAGTTTCGCTCTACGGCTATTTGGAGGGCCTTACGTACAGCTAAACCTTCTGCTACGACGATATCAAGGCGGAATTGAGCACACTCATGACCCGAGAAGATACATTCACCATAACTATCCCGGGCAATGAACCCCAAACCAACGCAAGAAGGACCAACCGCCGCGTTTGAATTAAAACAAATAACCCCCTCTCCGGGGGGAGCCCAGTCTGAGGCAGAAACCTGGTTGGTATCCCCAAACTCATCATCCAAACACTCGTTAACCCTCCTGTAATCTCCCAACAAACGAGCACCACAGAATAGGATTCCCTGATGTGATGGCTCAATTTGATTGAAAACCAGGTCATTTTTGGCGTTCCAAAAGTCCCAAAGAATAGATAGCACCTCTTCTTGAAAAGAGGTCGAAGCAGAAGTTCTCACAGCCCCCAGCCAACCATATAGCGTCGAAGCATGAGAGAAATTGTAACTCGTAAGGATATGGCTTGATCTCCAAATGTCCATCGTGAACGCACAGTGCAAAAAGAGATGATCAATTGTTTCAGAAACCTAATGGCAAAACAGACACGAATCATCTTCAATAATACCTCTAGTCAATAGCTTGTCCCGAATTGGTAGGCCCTCATGAACCAACCGCCAAATGAAGACCTTAATCTTGGGAGGGATTTGTAGTTTCCATAAGCCAACCCACCAGAAGTCCACCCCTTCGAACCCATCTGATGATACGATCCTAGCTAGGCCAGGACGCGCATAAGTGATGATCTTGTTCTCTTGTAGGTTTGGTGCGCGGAATTAGACAAAAATCCCTTTGATACGCCTTCTTGAATCAATTAGCATCCCATACTACTAATTGAGTTTAGTGACTCGCAAATCCCTGTTTGAGCAAGTCGAGGTTGTCGCGAACGCCTAACCCTGTAGTACGCTCGCCGATGTACGTCTAGCCCTGTAGTACGCACACACGCTAACGTTCAGCCCTGTGAACGAGAGCAACACCAACAATCAGCCCTGTGACTGCTAGCAATCAATATTCAGCCCTGTGAATATTAGCAACGACGATCAGCCCTGTGAACGCCAAACGAATCCTCACGCTCCTATCACACTTATCCCTGTAAGTGCCACGCTTTGGCTCGTCACGAATCCTCACGCTCCTATCACACTTATCCCCGTAAGTGCCACGCTTTGGTTCGCCACACTAGCTCACGCACCTATCACGCTTATCCCTGTAAACGCCACGCTTTGCTAGCCCTAGCCGCACCTATCACGTTATCCCTGTAACGCCACGACTAAGTTAAACACAAGAACGGCTTGCACCGGAGATCAAGAAAGGAAGAAGGTAGAATAATGTAAACGGGGATTTGGTAAGGTGTTTGATGGAAATTCTGATCTAATTTTATTAATAACAAAGCAAGCCTTTATATAGGCGTTTTACAATACACGTCTTACTAGAAATAGAACTACTAATAATAGATAGTTACCTAAATAATTAATTCCTAAATAAAATAAACTCCTAATTAAGCCGAAGCTCTACATAGTAATTAAAGCACATAAAAATAGGAAATATTAATTTGTGCTCTCTTTTGCCAAACCCTAGCCGACTTGGGCTTCTTGGTGCGATCCTTGAACCGTATCATTCCCTTCCCCTTGAAGGCGATTCGTCCTCGAATCGTGATCCATAATATTCTCCAAGGATAGATTGTATCTCCATAGAATTTCTTCCTCATTCAATCCATAGGTTGCACAAATTGGTGTTATCATGACCTCATAATCTTTCCTCAATGCAACGCTATGATCAAAATTTCCAATCGCTCGTCCTTCAAGTTTATTCAAATAACTCCAAAACGACGGCGATCCTTCCTTGATTCCTTGAGTATTAATTGAGTAATCAACTAAGGGATCATACTCTCCAAATGTTTCCACATACTCAAGCAAATCTGATTTTATCAAGAGAAGACGCATCCATCCTTTGTATTCCATACAAGCCATAGTTCTCGAGTAGTCTTCTCTTTTGCGCTTCCTTTCAAGATTATCAAACCTTTGCATCAACTTCTTCATAAGCTCAATCACTTCTCCTCTCTCAGCTTCAAGCCTTGCTTCCGCCATCTTATTCACTTCAAGCAAATTTTAACACAAGAAAGTGCAAATCTATTTTCGGTGAACACAGTTTAGTATTTCGGGTGCAGCTTTTTACTCCGATGTCCGAATCACCTGATTCTTCTTGATTCAGACTCCTCACAGACAGACCTTTCCAACGAACTAAGACTCACTAGAATCAGATTCCAATAGGTATATATTGAAATGTAATTTCGACACTGACACTTTGGTGGACTGTTTTTGGTGACTCTTTTGTATGACTCTTTTTTATGGACTATTTTTGTGACTTATATAAATAAATAAAAAATACAAACAGACTCAACACAAACTGACTTGGTTTAGAACTAATAAACCGACTCAAAAAAAAGACTCGACTTTGATTTAGAACTTCTAAATCGACAAAGACTCAAAACAGAAAATTTTGATGACACTTTTGATTTTGTGACTCTTTTTGACTCAACAAAAAAAAACTAAAAGATAGATGGGATTTTCTTACCAAACCTAGAACTCCCTTGAGCTCCGCTACCAACTGATACGATCCTAGCTAGGCCAGGACGCGCATAAGTGATGATCTTGTTCTCTTGTAGGTTTGGTGCGCGGAATTAGACAAAAATTCCTTTGATACGCCTTCTTGAATCAATTAGCATCCCATACTACTAATTGAGTTTAGTGACTCGCAAATCCCTGTTTGAGCAAGTCGAGGTTGTCGCGAACACCTAACCCTGTAGTACGCCCGCCGATGTACGTCTAGCCCTGTAGTACGCACACACGCTAACGTTCAGCCCTGTGAACGAGAGCAACACCAACAATCAGCCCTGTGACTGCTAGCAATCAATATTCAGCCCTGTGAATATTAGCAACGACGATCAGCCCTGTGAACGCCAAACGAATCCTCACGTTCCTATCACACTTATCCCTGTAAGTGCCACGCTTTGGCTCGTCACGAATCCTCACGCTCCTATCACACTTATCCCTGTAAGTGCCACGCTTTGGTTCGCCACACTAGCTCACGCACCTATCACGCTTATCCCTGTAAATGCCACGCTTTGCTAGCCCTAGCCGCACCTATCACGTTATCCCTGTAACGTCACAACTAAGTTAAACACAAAAATGGCTTGCACCGGAGATCAAGAAATTAAGAAGGTAGAATAATATAAACGGGGATTTGGTAAGGTGTTTGATGGAAATTCTGATATAATTTTATTAATAACAAAGCAAGCCTTTATATAGGCGTTTTACAATACACGTCTTACTAGAAATAGAACTACTAATAATAGATAGTTACCTAAATAATTAATTCCTAAATAAAATAAACTCCTAATTAAGCCGAAGCTCTACATAGTAATTAAAGCACATAAAAATAGGAAATATTAATTCGTGCTCTCTTTTGCCAAACCCTAGCCGACTTGGGCTTCTTGGTGCGATCCTTGAACCGTATCATCTGACAGTTAAAGATGGTAGCCATTCTTGACCGAATACTTCCCCTATGATGACCAAGCCAAACAAGTCTATCAGGTGGCTGGAATAAACTAACAGGTATGGCCAGAATGGCATCACAATCAGTAGGGCCAAAAATCTCGTGAACTAGAGGAACATTCCAACAACCCCTATCATGGTCCATCAGCTCGCTAACCGTTGCGTTTGGCTGAAGACGAGACACCGGTGCCTAGACTAGACTAGACAAGGAGCTCGGGATCCAAGGGACTTCCCAAATTCAGATCTGCTCACCATCCCCTATTCGCCAAATGAATCCTTTCGCAAGAACATCTTGACCAGCCAAAAAACTCCTCCAAACATAGCTAGGACGGATGCCTAACGTAGCGTCTAGAAAATTCACTGAAGTGAAATATTTGGCTTTTAACACCCTAGAGAGGAGTGAGGTTGGATGTTGGAAAATGCGCTACCCCTATTTGGCCAATAACACAAGGTTAAACTCTCGCAGTTTTTGAAAACCCAATCCACCCTCCCGTTTAGGCTTACAGAGCACCTCCCACGGGATCCAACTAGTTTTACATTTTGCTTCGCTTCCCCCCACCAAAATTGTCTTATGGCCCGATCCAACTCCTCACAAACTCCGAGGGGCATCTCAAAACAACTCATTAAGTAAGTGGAGATTGCTTGCGTAATAGACTTAATTAGCACTTCCTTCCCTGTTTGAGATAACGTCTTCCCTTTCCAGCCGCTTAACCGTTTGCATAAGCGATCGCGAACAGAGCTAAACACCGTCTTTTTTGAACGACCAAATCCAACCGGAAGGCCTAGATATTTAGAGTGATGACTCACCACTCTAATGTCGAGTCTATGTTGAATTGCGGACCTAACAACCCCACGGACATTCCTACTGAACACTACCTCTGATTTCTCCAAATTAATCATTTGGCCCGACGCATTCTCATAACTAGCTAGAATTCCCGCTATGACATCAGCTTCACCTGGGGAGGCTCTAGCAGAGATCAGACTATCATCTCCATAGAAGAGATGGCTAACACAGGGACCCTCCTACTAGCCGAAATACCATGAATCAGGTGAGAGTGGTTAGCCTCACACAGCATCGCCGAAAGACCTTCTGTACAGAGGATAAAAAGGTAGGAAGAAAGGGGATCTCCCTGCCTAAGACCTCTCTAAGGTTTGAAAGTTGGGACAGAATTACCTTCCACCAAAATAGAGTACGAGACTGTCGAGACGCATTGCATAACGAGGTCCACCCACCCGTTATGAAAACCAAACTTGAGCAAAATTTGGGAGTATTTTATTAGCTAGCAAAAAAATGCGGAAATATGAACAATATTAATTAGTATTCTAAGGATTAAATTGTTGGGCAGACCAATTTAACCGATAAAATCAGAAATTTATTGGGTTTTTTTAGCTGAATGGTTGAACTTAATTGAATCATGAGATGTACTCACGGTTTATGCAATTCACTCATTTTTTGTTTAATTAATTTCGTCCTTGTATTTATCTATTTTTTAAAATTAAGTCCTTATATATATTTGAAATTTAGAGAGAAATTATTAATTTTTTTGGCTGATTGAAATTTTGTGAATTATTAATGTTGGCCTGATTAGTGATTACTGATTAGATATTTATTGTTCAAATCAAAACAGCTGGGGATGAGAGCTGCTGCTGCACATGGCGTAGAGAAGTCAAAGTAAGACTGCTTTGGAGCATTTTCTTATTATTTATTTATTAATTAAAATGTTCTTTTGACTTTGGCCTCACCATCTTTACCTGCGCGACATTTGTCCTCATCTGCTCCAGTGACTCGACTCGCTAAAAGTTAGTCAAACACACAAACAATAAAATTAGAATCTCATCCACCTAATAATCTCCTTCTTCTTCTATTTTTTTCTGGGACAGTGTCCGGAAATTCTGAAACGAGACAATTTAAATTAAAAAAATGCATAAAAAACTGCGAACAAATAATATTATAATTCTGGATTGGGGTGAGGGTGATTTTGTAATCCAGCTACTTGACGAGGATGGATTCCGTGCTTCTAAACCACCTGCAAAGTGTCGGATGGGCCTTCCAGCGTAGAAACTTCGACACTCAAGTCAGGAATCATGATGAAATGTGACAAAGAGAAACTATCGGGTGAGGATTTGGGTACCGATAAGGTGTTTTCATAAGAGCAACAATGTGGGCAGTATATGTGTATGTGTACCCCCAAATAGGAGCTAAGAGGGGTATTTGTATCCTTTTCCTTGTGAGTGAGTCATGATGGACACATGTCACTCAAAAAGGTGCAGGCCAGGTGTCTATGAGAAACTATTGTTACTGATATTTATCCATTTTTTCGATAGTTTACTCGATATATCGTATAAGTAATATACGTACTTGGTGGAACTGATATCCTCATCAGTCATGATTACCGGATGTGAACATATATCGGGATCCCTTTGAAGGATGAAAAGTCGAGAGTGCCCTTTATGTACTTATTTGTATTATCAAATATAAATAGAGTCATCAATTTGTTGTTGACCAGAATCAATTTGTTTGATTTTTAGTTTATCCAACGTGTTTGTCATTCTACTAGAAAGGTTGAAGGACATGGACCCATAACTGTAGTGACAGATTATTCACCGAAAATACAAGAAGCCCAAATGGAACTGCTCATCTATTGCCGCTGCCATTTTTTCGATACAACAAAATTGGGGAAAACCAAAGTGTTTTGCCATTTTCATCACTTGATTTAAAACATAAGGTAAAGTTTCATCATTGTAAAAAACGCACGCCTCATTGATCAATCCATTTCATAAGTACCCAACTTTATGGTTAGCTTATAAAAGGAAAGGAAAGAAACAAGCCATCGCCATTTTACGAGCTAATACTACCATAATAATGACAGTATTCAAGAAATCTATAGCAAGAACGATAAGAGAATCAAGAATTCACGTGACATGCTAGAATTTTGAATTACTTTGGTTTTACAGCTAAGATAATGGGATTAATGGAGTGTCGTGCCCCCACTTTAATGCAAAAATGAGAGATTGGAAAATGTTGCAAATCATGAAACAGTGACAACCATCTTGTCAACATCTTTCTCCCCACCCACACTATGCTTCAGTTCTTGGCCCGCCCAAAAAACTTTTTAACCCATCAAGTACCTTATCTCTCCTGCCTTACATTATTTCGTTTCTTCAAATAAGAATAGAAAGAAGGAGTTTCCAACTTTATACTTTACTTTTATTATTTTATAAGTTTCGTTAAAATACAAGTTCAATGATCTTCTCGTCTTCTTCTTCTCAACTCAAATTCCATTATAACCCGGATATTAATCTTTAAGATGAAATAAAAATGAATTTGGTTTTGCACTACGGTGGTGAAACTTAAAAGCTACTACCAGGAAAAAATATTGTGGTAAAAAAATTAACATGGAAGAAGTCAAATGTAAGAATATACTACTAGAAAAGAAAGGAAAAGATTCTTGAGTGATTCTTTTAGTTCACTTATAGTAGAAACTTACAGTATTCCAAAATTCTAAATTTGAAACCACACATTCATTCACCAAGATTAGAGCTGTTGTCTTCACTGCAAGCCATCGAAGAGACACGCACATATATCATATGATGGTGTGACTGATGTGACCTCATTGATTCATATCTTCACTCTTGTTGTTGTCTTGTGACCTTTCAAAAAAATGGAAATCTATACTATATAAAAAGCACGAAGACCTTATTCTTTAAAAATCTACTATGCCCTTTAATTATTAAAAAATTTAAGGGCGTAATAAACTTTTAAACATTTTAATTAATTAACTTATCTATTAAATTAATTAACCTACCTATTAAGTTATTTGATTGTAATAGACTTTTAAACGTAATAGACTTTTAAACATTTTAATATATTTATTTATTTAATTAATTAACTTATCTATTAAATTAATTAACCTACCTATTAAATTATTTATATTTTTAATTGGTTCGAATCAACATCACCCTTAAAAAATTAACCAGTATTTAACAATATGTTTTACCATCTTTTAATTTTGTAATTATTAGAAAGACCGAAATTGCAATTTTGTTGCAGGCTTACGTTGCAAATTTCAGGCTTATATTGCAAATTTCAAAACTATTGGGTTCAAAGTGGGAGATTTTGTAAACTTTAAGGTTTCTTTATATAGTTTATCCAAAAATATATTTAATTTTTTAATCAATAAAGTTAATAATTTTTTTTTTATTATATAATAAAAAATAAAATGTTACAAAATAAATATTTTGAGTATATTTTTAATGATTATGTAAATATATTTCTTGAGATTTTAGTATATTTTTTGAGATAAAAACTAGATAATGTTTTTAATTTCAAGTTAAACAACAACACAAATTTTAAAATAAAAAAAAAATCCTATATGGCAAAAGTGGAAAGAAAATCGGATCTCCTACATTCGTTAGTCTCTTAAAAAATCACATGGGAGTAGCTTGTAATAATATTTTAAATAACACTAATAATAGTAAATTATAAAGTAAAATTTTTTTTTTTTTTTTTTCAATTAAGTAATGCAATTTTATTTATATTATTAAATAAAAATTATTTAATTAATAAATAATTATAATATTCATAACTTTTAGTAAGAGCTTGAAATTATTAAATGATTTATCATAGAAAATTTACTTAGTATTGCGAGTTAAGAAAGTTAGCAAAAATAAATTATATTTGTATAAACTATATATATATTTTTGAAAGTGAATTAATATTAAAATTATGAATAATTAATGTATATTAAATATATTCTTTAGAATTTAAATTTATATTAAATAATTTTTTGATAATATGAAAAATAAAAGAAGGTGATTTTTTATAATAAAATATTCACATCATAATATTAAATTATAATTAACAAAAAAATTATTTAATAATTTAAATTCTAAAATACAAAAGAGAAAGATAATATTTTTAAGAACTAAAATATGTTAAATACCGAAACTATCTTCCTATGAAATTATTCTTATGAACTTTAACTTTTATATATTTTTAAAATTTATCATTGTTTTTTCACCCATGTCAATATCACAAACAATGATAAATTTTAAAAATATATAAAAGTAAAAGTTCATAAGAATATTTTCATAGGAAGAAATATTTTAATATTAAAAGATATTGTAAGAAATCAATCTATGTAATGTACTCATGGAGCTACAATGTGAGAAATATTTTTAAAAGTATGGAATTGAAAAATAGTCACAACTAGTAAAATATAAGTTAATTTATTTTTAAATTTAAATTATTTGTTAAATATAACTTATGTATATTAATATATTTTTTAAATGTAAATTATTTTAATTATTATTATATTATTTTAAGAATAATATTCTTTATTCAAGTTAATATTTTTTGTTTTATTTTATTATTAAATTTAGTAAAGTGATTGATTTTAAGAGAGTTGAAGAAACATAAACTAAATAAAAGTGAAAAATAAATTATAATATTTATACTTTTTCTAACATAAATTATATGGTAAAAAGAAAAAAAATTATTAGAATAATTGAGAAGAAGTTTATTTATAAGTATTGACAATATTAGCCATATATTATCAAAATGATTTACATTAATTTTATTTTTATGAAAGAAATATTTTATATTGTACATAAAATATTTTTTACATGGGTTAATAATATTTATTTTATTTTAACTATTTAACTATAATTTCAAGCTGGTTTATTTTTTTAGAAAAAATTAATTTTAAAGTTAAGAAAATCATAAAAGTTAAAAATAAAAAGAGAATTTATAAGTTTTCCTAAAATTAATTGTGGCAACTGTTGATTAATGAGTTTTAATAATATAAAAGGATGAGGTTAGATATGTAAAAACAAATACTAAAAATTAATATTTTATAATCTAATCATCAAATATTTATGGTTATACATTTTCCTCCAATATTTATAAATATTTTTCAACTTTTTACCATTTTTTATATTTTTTTAACCACTTATAATGTTTATATTAAAATATTTTAGGATATTAAAGGATTTTTAATGTAAATCTTAAAACTATAGTGTCCGAAGTGAAAGAATATTTAAACTATAAAAAATTATGTTGTTTACCTTAAAATCTGTGCTAGGTAAAGTGATAAGATATATTTTTAAAAAAATTGGTTATATTTTTAGTTATCATTATAATATTATGGGTCTAATACATGATCTACATAATTCAAAACAACATACGATAGGTACATAAAATATATTAAGTAAATATTTGTTGTAAACTTAAAGTTGTTAGAAAGTTAAAGTTAAATTAGCTTTGAAATGAGATATTGCTACAGTGAGTAACCTTTTGAATCTTTAAATTGATAATTAAAATTAGATGACACAACTTTGAATCCCGCCTCTCTAGAAAAAAACGTGCAACTCAATATGCATGAGTCATATATTAAAAAAATAATAAATAAATTGATTAATAGTTAGTTACTAATTTACAAGTTATCATTATACCTAAAATAATTAAATAAATGTTTATCGTAAACTTAAAGTCCTTAAAACCTTAAATTTAAATTATTTTTTAATTAATAACAAATGGATGAGGGTAAATTTGTATAACGTAATAGACTACTACAAAAGTACATAGAAGATCTCACTCATGGATTCTTAATGCGAGTGACGAAATGTTGATGAAGTTGATATAAATAAGAAAATTAATTAAGAAATCATGTTCTAAGCCATAAGTTATAGGGAAAAAAAGCTAAAAGTTATGGATTAGATGAGATATATAAATATTCTAACGTTATTATCATATTTATCTAATAAAAAATATTTTAAAATTGGAATAGTTTATTTATTTATAATAATAATAAAAGTTTCATGACCTAACTATTACTACTATTATTATTCTAACTAAAAATTTAAGAAAATATTTTTTTTTCTTTCAAAAGATAACAAAATATGATATTATTACGAAAAAAAGAAAAAAATAAAGGACAAGTATATTAACAAAGTTATCCTTTTTATTAAATTATAATCACAATTATTTTTAGACTATTTTTTTAATTATTATTGTTGTTGTTATTTTCTATTTCATGGATTTCCATTATTAAAATAAGAACTAGAAAGAAAGAGATATGAGAGAAAAAAATAAAAAAATAAAGTAAAAAATGATAATTATTTTTAGTTAAAAATTAAAAAAATTTAAAAAATTTGTAAAATAAATAAGATATTATCTTACCTTAATAAACTACTTTTTAATAAAAAATAAAAAAACTATGAAAACCTTTTTATAATGTATTATTCTTAAAAAGTATATATACACAAATATTAAATTACTTAAGTTTGATTTCGTAAAATTTGTAATTAAATATACAAACTATTTTTTTTCATGTTTATGTATGATAAAAAATCACATATAAAAAAGTACATAAAAGATCTCACTCATGGATTCGCACATAGAAGATCTCACTCATGGATTCTTAATGCGAGTGATGAAATGTTGATGAAGTTGATATAAATAAGAAATCATGTTCTAAGCCATAAGTTATAGGAAAAAAAGCTAAAAGTTATGGATTAGATGAGAATCATGAGATACATAAATATTCTAACGTTATTATCATTTTAATCTAATAAAAAATATTTTAAAATTGGAATAGTTTATTTATTTATAATAATAATAAAAGTTTCATGATTTAACTATTACTACTATTATTATTCTAATCCAAAAATTTAAGAAAGTATATTTTTTTCTTTCAAAAGATAACAAAATATGATATTATTATGAAAAGAATAAAAAAATAACGGACAAGTATATTAACAAAGTTATCCCTTTTATTAAATTATAATCACAATTATTTTTAGACTATTTTTTTAATTATTATTGTAGTTGTTATTTTCTATTTCATGCATTGCCATTATTAAAATAAGAACTAGAAATAAAAAAATATGAGAGAAAAAATAAAAAAATAAAGTGAAAAATGATATTTATTTTTAGTTAAAAATTAAAAAACTATAAAAAACTATGTAAAATAAATAAGAAATTGTCTTGGCTCAATAAACTATTTTTTAATAAAAAATAAAAAATAACTATGAAAACCTTTTTATAATGTATTATTCTTAAAAAGTATACATACACAAATATTAAATTACTTAAGTTTGATTTTGTAAAATTTGTAATGATAAGGAATTATTTTTCCTTAGCTAATTATGTGATTTTTTATCATACATAAACATGAAGAAAAATAGTTTGTACATTTAATTAAATTATAACTTTTCATTAAATGTTAAACTTATTTTTTTATTGAGTTTGGTTTTTTAAAGAAAAATTCATTAGTGGTTGTTTTTAAATAACTACATAATTATTTACAATATTTGGAGAACTAGAATAAAAATAATATAAAATATTATTTTAAATATTTAAATTTCAATTTATAAAAGTAAATTACTTAATTGAGTTAAAATTATTTTAATTTTAACAACTAAAAAATAAATTATTTCTGAATTAATAAAATATTTTTTTGTCAACACCTACATTAATACATCAATAACAATACTAATATAATGTTTACAATATAGTTTAAACACCATAGTAAAAATTTATGTTAATCCCATTTTTTGAGACATTATTAAAACTTTTATATTATACCAAAAATATTTTGTGTGAAATACTTTTTTATACATAAATATAATATTTTAACATTTTCAAATCTAAATAAATTTCGCACGTGTAACGCCACGTGCCAAAATAACCTAGTAATAATAAAAACCCACAGACGCCACGCCAGTAGTACTGTTGACTGTTGAGATGACTCTGAATTTGTTATTGGGCTTATAGCCCAAGTCCATTTGTCATAGACTCGAGGTAGATGGGCCTGGTCCATAAAAGTGAGTGAAACTCCAATTTTCACCAAAAAGAGCAGAGTATAACTCGCAAGTCCGGTTGAGTAAGCTTGTTCGTATCTTTTACCAAAAAAAAGAAAGAAGCTTGTTCATATGTAACTCGTTCCAATTTATTAAGTAAAACTTGGCTCATGATATTACAAAACTACTCCCTCCGCTACTCTTTTAGTAGTCAGATTTAAAACAATTTTCTTTTCCCATTAGTTGTCTTTCTTGGTTTTTTTTATGGTGATGATTTCTACTCCGATTATATTTAATTATAACACTTAAATATGTAATGGTATAAATAATAAAGACAGTAATTCATGGATTTAGGAGCATTATTGTCAAAAATTCTAATTACAACCAAAATTTTAAGGCACGTGAGATTATAGTTGAAAAAATTATTAAAAGAAAACGGAGGGAACATTATTATTAATAAAACCTCTTTCAAGTCGAAATTTGAGCCATTTGAGAAGTTTCCGTTTAGACAAGTGAGTTATACAGAGGAAGAGTATGTTGGAGTATTGAGGTTTTGCTTTCATATCGACACTCAACGAGGGGATCCGTGTACGTACGATATTTAGTAAATAAAAACATGTCGTGGTAAGTTACAAGTTTACTTTGAACCCCAAATCTTAACAAGGAACGGAAAAAAAAAATCACCTAAGAATCTGACCATACTCAATTAAACTTAGCCTCATGTCGAGAAGGAGCAGAAAGGACACTATGGGAGGAAAAAATAAGTTCTCGGAAATCTGAATGTTCTGCTGCAGCATGTTTTTATTAAAGATGGGCTGGGCCAGTTTTATTAGGCGAGCTAAGTTAAGCCTCCTAACAGGCAGGGGATGCACTAAAAACTGAGAAACATCATATCGAGATCGAGATAGAGATAGCAGGGCTTGGCCCATAACTAGCAAAGCCCAATGCATTCTCTATTTTTTCAAAAAATTAGACCCAGCAGCGTGCAAAAGGGAAGATGGAATGGAAGAACCTCTTTGGGAGTTAGTATAAATTTTGATTTTCGTAATACATTCGGTGAAAGACATCGGGCGAAAAAAAGACTAGTAAGGTTATATTTTGGAGGTAAAGTTGGTAGGGGTTATGTATTTAATATGAAATATTTAAATTGCATATTAGCCGAGAGTACTTTACTTTCTAATGGGCCAATTGAACGTGAACAAAATTAATCGTAACTTTAGTAGACTTAAAAATAACCGTGCTTAATGGTTATACGTTGATAAAATTTGCATATTAATTCTATTTTTATATATTTTTTAAAACAGTGGGAAAATAATTGAATATTTTCAACAATTCACAAATCCATTATAGATATAAGAGTCACGAACAAGAAGCTATCCGCACAATTGGAAAATGAACAATTAAGCTGTTGTTAATTGAATCTAGACAATCAAAACGAGCCCATCTGTGGAATTAATAGGGATAAAAGCAAACTCCTCCAGTAGGGCTTCATATAAATAATTAATTAAACAACATGATCATGAAGAAGTAATTAAGAAAAAGAAAAAGAAAAAGAAAAAGAAAATGATACTAATTATGGTAGAACCAAAAGAAAAAAGAAAAGAAAAGAATATGTGATCAAATCGATCGATCGATGCTTAATTTACAAATAATTAAGGTATGTTTTTGATCAGTCGTCAAGATGATCATGGTCTTGATCAGAAGAAGCGTGAGTAGTACTTAATACCTTGACCATTGTCTGCATGAGTTTCACTCTTGTCTGTAAAGACAAGATGTAATCAGCTGTTTCTCTGAAAAGCCCATCCAATCCCATACATCCGTTACTATTTGGGATTAGCTTCTTCAAGGTTTTAACTCTTCTTTGGACTCCATACTCCTCATGTTCATCATCATCATTGATCATCACCGCTACCCTTGATCTCCTCATCAAAACCCTTCTTCTACTCGATCTCCTCTTGCTCCTCCTCATCCCAACTCCATTTCTTCTTGATCTCCTCTTGCTCAAGAAAACCCCACCTCTTAACTTGCACAATTCATCTCCTAATTTGATTACCTTGTTGTCACTCTTCACTCCTCCCATCTTTTTTTTGTTCAACAAGTTTTGGTCTTTCAATTTTTGAATCTCTCTCTCTTTCTTTCTCTCTCACACCCACCAAGTTAGTTTCCAAATTTTGGTTGTCAAAACAAGACCAACTTGGTGACTTATATATACAACCATACAAGTGTATTTAGGCATGAGTTTGGTTACCCACGTGAAAATTTAATTATTTTATTTATTTTTAGGTATCAACAAGATGTTTCCTTGAGTTTATATCAGTTTATAATTAATTATATTCGTATTGATTGGCTGACCCCGAGTAAGGTATTTCTATCAAGTAATTTGTTCATATATATATAACGATCAATCTAACGATTTGATCTTTCATTAAAAGATAAGAATGCCGAATTACTTATACTCAGTATTTGAAATATAATTAGTATAATTATCTAATCTAATAATAAAGTAAATTAAGAATGTTGTGGAAACAAGACACACAATTTCACGGAAGTGAGGAGAGACTCCAAAAGGGATGGGTTGGATGAATGAGGAGAAGCCAAGTGTGTGTGTTGCTTGTTGTTGTTGTTGTGCTTTGGGCATGTTCTCCAGCTCAATGCACATGCAACCACATGATTCTTTCTTCACAACCCATCTCCTCTCCTACAACCGCCACCATCTTCCATCGCACGTATCCAACCCATCTCATCAAAACACCCTGGATTATTCTCTACTTTCCAAATTCAATGCATAAATGTTAATTAATTAATTATTGTTTATATATATTATTATTAATTAATGTTGTTATAATTATTAAAACTGAAAATTTGTATGGGTCATCATTCCAGCTCAAAAAAACATGGAATTTAACAAAATTCCAGACTATTTTATGCACGTTTCTTGGTGATTTTTGCTCCCATGTTTCTAAATGGGAAACCCCGGCCAGTACTTATACTATCTAATTTATGTATAGTATTTAAGAAATTGGAAACTGCGCGACTTTGTGTACTTTTTCTTTGTTAATCTTCTCGTTAATAATTAGATTAATTAGCAAAGTGTGGATCGACAATTTAGATTTATATGTTGGGATAAGGTAGATTTTCTTCTGACATTCATGAACCCATTTTCCATATACTTTTATTTTAACAAAATCAAGGTTTAATTGGGTGAATCATGTTCTGACATGTCTGCTTCTAAGTTCTAAGTCCACCATATATAAGCCCAAACTCGACTGAGACAAATCTTAGAGACAAAGATGCATGCATCTTCTTCAGCACCCCATTCTAATTTACTTGAGGAATTAAGACATTCCAAGTTTCAAAAGATCATAGAATCTATTCTTGTTCCATGCAAATTAGGCTCGTAATTTGGTAATTATATACTTCATATCTTTCAAGTGTTTGTCAATTCTCATGTTTCATTCCATCCCTACCTTTTCAGCACGAAACTAATATCATTCGAATTAAGTTTTAAAAAGATTGTATAATTTGTCCATTTCTTATACTCAAACATAAAATTATTTAGGTTAAAAATGGACAATATATTGGTGGTTTTATATAAATTATAGATAGCCTTAATTGTAAAAAGAAACAACTTTTACTTCTTCCTTAACTTTATATTTAATTATATGAAATTTATTCCTTAACATCTCGTGGGTAACTCTGTAAAGTTGATATGCATGGAGTGGTTTTAGGATTATATTTGAGATAGATAGGTTGAGGTTGACAACAACCATCTTTTTGTCATTGTGACCAATCCACTGGTTTTTCCCTGGCTAATTGCGTAGAGAAACGTAATTAACTTTCTAAATCACACATCTGGCATTGTAATCAAAGATTAATGATCAATCTTAATTAAGAACATGGATGAACATGCAGTTGTTGTGTGATATGTATAAATCGTATGGTGCACATAACACAAGCCTTTAAAGGCCGACTAAACTAATTAGTCTATATATAATCTTATGGTTATAATGATGCAGGTGGTGTGGATAAGTATAGACCAGAAGAGTATTTATGTCCCGTTATTATTCAATCCCCGTTCCATCATTAGTGGGTTTCCCACTTTCCACTATTATTTTTAATTAGTGATTAAAATAATAATTAAAATTAAATTGGGTGCATATATAACCCTGCTAGTCCTATTCTAAATGACATGAACAGGTAAGCAGCTGTGTTACGTAAGATGTTGGCTTCCTGTCATCCATTGTTGGCACACAATCACTTTCTTCATATCGCTGGATTTATGGTTTATAATGCAAAACAAACAAAAACCCCAAGACGGCTAGAGCACATGGATTAATCCATAGCCTCTTATAGTCTCCATTATTGCTTGATTTTTGCATTTCTATATGTGTACATGCCATGTCTCTACCTACCATAAACTCACTCTTTATTCATTTATAAAATAAATAGGTTCACGACAAATATGAGTTTATAAAGCTTACTTCTTTCCATTTACATCATTTTGATTCTTTTTTTATAAAGGGAGATGAATTTCGGACATGTATTCGGTATTTTGTCACTAGCAGATAATCAATGAGCTATATGTCCATTGACAAATCACCTTGATTGAATTAGTGGTTGCTAATTAGTGTTTGATCTAATTTTCTTATGGACATTTTTCTCCATCTAATTAACATGAACATGAAACCCTAGATTAGATTGAGTAGCTTTCAAGATTAGCACATGGACAAGTATTTGGACCACTAAGACCACGTGCAACGGAATGATGATGAAAGGGAGAAGAACTGAAAGAAGCCCTAATCAGTAGATGTGGGCCTAATTGGCCCATGAGTGTTGTTCACATCCAAAAAACAAACTCATTTGTGGTTTTGCTTAAAATTGCTATCAAAAGGGTGCCGCGTTTCACCATGTGCATCTAAAAACCTATGTTAGTTATCCATTCTATTATTAAATCTGGAAAAAAACCTATTTTTTAACATATACAATTCATGCAATTTTAGTTACTTTGGTGTTGTTTTCTTGCTGGGCCCTTGTCATATAAATATGTGGCCCATTGAAAAGTTAGTTTTCATGTCTACAATGACCTGGTCACATGCACATAATTAATTAATTAATCAATTAAACACTCTTTATTATCATTTATCTAACAACTTAAAAAAGAAGCAATAAATAAATATATTGGGCCTGCAAAATCAGTGTAGAAGTCCAATAAGGAGTTTTGGGCTAACCAGGCAGACAAGGAAGGCCCAAAATTAAAACTGGGCTGAAACGTTTTCATGTCAAGAGCCTGTCCTCGGATTCCCTCTTTCTCGCATCGCGTCATATTCACCGCCACACGAGTGAAATTAGGGCACAATCACACCAGAATATTACCCTCTTGAATAGATAAATAAAAGCCAATCGGTCTCTCTTTCTTTCCATTTCCAATCTCCATCTTCTTCCCTCACCAACCGTTACAGAAAACGAGGGGGCAACTATGAAGAAGAGGCATATTTCAGGTTTGTGCGTGAATCTAATGCAACCATACAACAAATTTCGCAGAAATCTAAAATCCTTACTGTGTATGGATTCTGGATTCTGTTAGATTCACGCACAAACTCGTAATCTGTCTTTTCAATTTCAATCACTTCCAGACTTGATATTACTCCAACTTCTTTGTTGCAGTATTTCTTCTGGGAAACTGAAGTAATGTGCTCTGATCATCTTTCTGCAATTTTTGACACCGTAAGTAATTTTACATTTTGGATTTTCCCACTTTTTCTTCCGTGATTGTGTAGATTTTGTTCGTCCAAAAAACAAATGTGGCACTCTAATTAAGCAGCGTTTATTTTAATTAAAGATTCCGGCGAATCAGGTAGATTGTTACTACTTTTTTTATGCGTTGCTTAAACGTTTTGGTATGTCGTTTAGCGGCATGTTTGTAAGTACATCGCAATTTGAGAAACACGGGTATTGAATACTGTTGATTGTTGATGATGCAAAGCAGAGCCGAGCCTGTGATTTGCAGACTTTTCCAGTCTGCTGCCGCTGTCTGTACTTCTTATGTTGGCTGTAACATGATTTGCCATTTCTCTTACTGTAATCAGAAAAAGGATATGCGAGAACTCTAATACACTATTATGAGTTTTATTAGTTACAATGCGCGCCTAAACATCATTCATCATTCGCTCGTAATATAAGGTACGGACGCTTCATATGACAGGTGAGTGGTGCTCTATAGGCAGCAAATGTAAGTTTCAGCATATTAAATTCGAGTTTCGTAACTCACATTTGTACCTGTTAGCGTGAAAACGAACCGTTATCTACACAAATAATAAGCTATGGTGGTAGGAAAATTGCTAATTAAGTTATGAAATAACCCAGATATGCTGCCACATAGAAGTGTTTTAGGAAAAGCAATCGATTGTGAAAAAGAAGCATACCAGGCTCACATGACAACATGAAAACAGAGCGAGAAATATACCAGGCTCTTGAGTTTGTTCATGTACTTGGACAACGACGATTTCTTTTCTTCCTCTGTAAAATTCTTCAATTCTTCTTCGCTATAATGATGGTGACAATAAACTCCTTTCTCATCAAATGCTTTCACAAGTCTAAAAAACAATCGTCTCATCTCTTTACTGTCATGCCTTCTCATCTGATTCTTATAAACCAAAAGAATCCAATGAGCTCTTCTCCGAAAATGTCCCAGCGTGAAATCTTCGAAATTACTCGGCGCATTCTTCATTCGAAAAAGCATGGCCTCACATGACAACATGAAAACCTCATTCCTGCTCTTTGAAGAAGCATCAGAAAAGGGTCTACCACTCAGAATGGTTTCTTGAATTGCAAGAAGTGCCTGTAAAACAACAGAAGATTGCTCCGAATTCGCTTTAATGTTGACCGAAACCTTCCCATCTTTATGTAAATTCGGGTTGAGATCAAAACCATTAGAGTGGTAGAATATTTGGGGAGGCGTGTGTGGATGATTTGGAGACAAAAGAATGTCAAAAAAGAACAAACCGTAGCAGTAAGGTGTACCTTCCAATCCAATCATGCAAGCTCTAATAAGATCAGGTCTTGATTCGTAAACATTGACAAAGATGTAATTTGGAAGATTGGCTTTCAAGATTCTCCATTCTTGCTCGATCTCTTCAAGGATGATGTACCGCTTTTGGTCACGGTAATTAGTTGCTGAGTACATCTGCTTCATCAAACTCTGTTTTCTGCCGATCAAGAAGTGATGATCAAAAGGAGGAGAAGAGAGAACATTGAAGTTCTTGGACGATCTAAACATGTGATCTATTCTGTAATCTATCTCCTCAATCTCTCCGAATGGAATTATACTCTGAAACTGTTCTTCCTTTTCTTCTTCCGATACCGGTGAGGTTGTCATTATATCATTCCCAAAGAGTTCTCCTGATCGAATTTTCGTCCCAAACTCTTCTTCTTCCACTACAGGCCACGTTGACATTGTTAGAGTTCAAGGAGTTTTCGTATGAAAAGGCTTAGGGTTTAGGGAGGGTTTTCCTTTGCTTTTCTTGTTGGATGAAGTTATATAGCACAATTGGTAGATCATGAATTAGATTCTTATTAGAAGTTTTTCTTATAATTAATTAATTATATAATATTTAGGCAAATTTAATTTTCAAGTTTTGAAATTATAATATTCCCTTTATTTAAAGAACCCCGTAGGGATTCTAGTTAATTGAATTTGGAATTGGATTAGGATTAATGCAGACTTCTAGATATTTTGGGTTTCTCAAAGTTCACCCTAATTTAAATATTATCCTAAGAACACAGAAGAGAATCACTAGATTAAGATACTAGCATTAGATTAGGATTCACATAACAGCATTGTTATCTACTTTTTCTTTTTCTTTTTCTTTCTCAAAAAAATATTAATTAAAGAAAAAATGGTATTTCTATCCTATATATTTTCCCCATTTTTATGAATGTATATCATAGTATCGCAGTATAACACTACAGATAACATGCAGCTTGTTAATTAACGAGATATATTCGAGACGTAACATTAAAATAGTAAATCGAGATTTTCAATATCCGATATATCTCGCTTCTAGAAGAAAGTCTGAAATAACTACCGGTACCTTGGTTGGAACCTTTTCTGCCCAAACTCCGGAGATGGGTGTTTGTTGGATTGAGTTGGTTTGGGTTGTTCTGTAATCTTGATTACTTTGCTTCTTTTAGTTTTGGGCCTTGAGCTACTGGGCTAATTCCCAAGATTGGGCTTTCTTGTATTTTTACTGTGATTTAAAGAAAGAAAGTCCCATTGGCATGGGAAATTCGGTCCAGTTATACTGAACAAATGATATCAATCAGCTCACTAAAAATCAGATATTTTTGAATAAAAAATAAAATAAATAAAAATCCTCTCATTAGAGAATTTTCGAGTCAAAGTTTTTTTTAAAAAAAAAACAGTCTTAAGATACTGTTAGTTATGTATGTGGTTAGTTTAGTTAGTTAATAAAATAATAATAATTTGGAGTTGGTGGCCTGACAAGACTCATGTTTTTCAAAAGCTATTTTTTCTTCAATTGGGCCGACCATAAGAAATCCATTGACGCGTCTTCCTATAGTGGGAAACAAATCACGTAATAGTAAGATTTAGTTAAATAGATCAAGCCTCTTAAAAGTCATGTTGAAACATTTACTGTAGGATTAATACTGCCCCGATTTTGATTTCTCGACAATGAAAGCCCGTTTGGTAGATAAGATGGGATATTTTTGTTTCTATTTTAACTGGAAGATAAGATGTTCTTCTTGATCCTTATATTGATGGTAATATGGTATGGCAACAAATGGCACTAAAAGCAAAAAAACACGAAACAGAACCAAAAGTAGAAATCAAGGAGATAAAAAGTCGAATTGACAACGATGTTGACTTAATTACTTGTAAATGTGACAGAAGTCGAGTTGTACATTGTTAGTTAAGTTAGTTGGTCTGTGGCCGGTCGTCAGACAAGCCTTACTTTTCCCATGCTTACCCACTCCTTTCCCTTATTGGACAGACCAAAAAGCTTAATGGATAACTCGGCCGATCAAAATATAACGAGTCCTGTGATAGTTTGTCGGGTTGTTAGTCGTTACCCATTCTTGGGTTTGTCTCATGCATAAGTTACTGCCCAGGTGTTAAGAAAACAGTTCATTTTGGATCTTTCCTTTTGATTATATTGCTGAAAGCTTTGCTGGTGGTGGATTGGATATGATCTTTTTTTATAGGATTGATGACTAATTTGCACAGTACGTGGCTTCTCTACTATCTCAATCAAATTGATGGAGTTCGGCATTTGATTAATAATATCTATACTATATAAAAAGCACAAAGGAACTTATTTCCTTAAATTGCTATCATACCATTTAATTATTAAAAAACTTAAGGGTATAATAGACTTTTAATTTTTATAAAATTACCTACAATATATCAATTATTCAACCATTTATTTAATTAATTAACCTACCTATTATTAAAATTGAATAAATCTATTACTCAATCATTTATTTAGTTACTTAATCTACTTATAAAATCCATTGATTATTTAATTAATTAACCTACCTGTTAAACCCTAAACTACAAATCATCCCCTATCACAAACCACAACTTCAATTTCCAAACCAGTGAAGCATCGCCTATCACAAACCCCAACTTCAATTTCCAAACTAGTGGATAAGTTTAAAGAAAAAGGAAGAAGGCACAACCACATTATCGTCCAAAGCGAGCCTTCAGCAATGGCAAAACCCGATTCAAATAGAAACTCAGAAACTTCGGCAACGAGACCTTTAGCATACTTGCTGCCGTAATTTTGCCCAAGAAAAAATATAGAAGGGAACTGAACATGACCAACAGCTACCAGGTATTTTCAATTTTACTGCATTAATTATCGGTTTAATTATAGATTTTGTCAATTATTTTTTCCATGAAAGAGTAATTAAAAAGTGTTGCTTCGAAGTCATCATCAGAAAACAATCATATTTGGGTGGGACGAGATAATTCCTTATCATTACAAATTTTACGAATTCAAACTTATGTAATTTAATATTTGTGTATATATATTTTTTTAAATTTATTCTCAACCATCTGGAAGGGTTACATTAAAATCAAACAATTTCTCATTCTCTGGTTGGTTGCTGATAAGCTGGAAAAAAAAGAGGAATATGCTTTTTTAATTATCAGTTTAATTATAGATTTTGTCAATTATTTTTTCTATGAAGGAGTAATTGAAAAGTGTTGCTTCGAAGTCATTATCATAAAACAATCATATTTGGGTGGGACGAGATAATTCCTTATCATTACAAATTTTACGAATTCAAACTTATGTAATTTAATATTTGTGTGTATATATATTTTAAAATTTATTCTCAACCATCCGGAAGGGTTACATTAAAATCAAACAATTTCTCATTCTCTGGTTGGTTGCTGATAAGTTGGAAAAAAAAAGAGGAATATGCTTTTGAAATTGGTGCTTTATGGTGTTTTGCTTAGAAGGAATCTGTTTTCCAGAATTCCAAGGAGTTGCAGTTTCAAAAGGACTTCTTAAATCTGACGAGAGTATATCAGCGTGTCTAAGTGAAGCAGTTATGTTTAAAATTCCAATTAAAAAGCTCATAATTTATTTATTTAAAATTGAGATTAAGCTGATCCAAATTCCAATTAAATAAATCAAATTCCTTGACAGTTTGACAATCCACATTTAGAATCCTTTTTATTATTAAAAATACTAATAATTTATTTTTCAAAATTTGAAAATAATTTCTTTTCTCTTTAGATGACAAGAATGAGCGAAAAGATGCAACTATCAAGAAGAAAAATCATGCACATATATAAGAGAACTTGAAGATCAGCAAACTGAATTTCGTCTGGAAGTTTTAGTTATCCGAAAAGGTCAAGTCAAAACTACAATGATAAAATGGGCAACTCAGAAAAATTAGGACTGATCTTAATAGATCGTGAGGTATTAATTAAAGCATTACATTAATAATTATTTTTCCCTTTACTGAATATTTAATATTATTTATAATATTAAATTATATATATTATATCAGGGAACAAAAGTTCAAGCAATGATTTTCAAGCAAGCGGTGCAAAAGCTCATGGATACTTTAGAAAAAGGATGCACATATGTTATTACCAATGGAGTTGCCAAGAAACCAAATCCAAATTACTCGAATATTAACCTCGACATTGAACTCATTCTGACAAACTCAACCATGGTGCAAGAATAGTCAATCCCTATCCCCCTTGATGTTATTAACTATGAATTCATGGACTTTCAGGATCATCCTCATTGTGACTAAAGCAAACGAATCGGTAAGCAACTAAATTTAAAAAATATTGTAATCATTATTTTAAATTGATGATTTTTTTAATAGTCATATTCTAATTTCAATTATTTTAATGATAGATATTATTGGTTTCGTCATTAGCGCAAAACCATTCAATGGCAAATTTCGAGAAATTCTATTAATGGACAAAAGGTAATATATTTATTTTCTAATGTTCAATTACAATTTTTTCTATATATAAAATCAAATAATTGCAATTTTGTTTAACAATACTTAAAATTTTAAAATTAGAGGTGAAGAGTTGAAATTGATCTTGTGGGGAGACTTAGCTGAAAAGGAAGGAGAAACCCTTTATGAAATAAAAGATGAAAAGCCTATCATTGCCTTATCAAATGGAATGATATCAAAATATCAAGGTAAGTCTATAAAATATAGTTTTGAGTCAATTTTTATCTAATAATAATAAAAATGCACATAACATGACCTATATACAATTGCTCAAATCAGGAATTTTATAAGTATCAAGTACAAGAACGACAATAGTGATGATTAATCCCATAACATATGAGACAGATGAAATCCAGCAATGGTAAGGATATATGTATATATATGAAATTATTTTACCATTATCCATTGTTTAAGTTATTATTTTTTTCCATTTAATTTAACCTTACAAATATTTATGCATTACAACTTGACCTATACTCAACAAGAAGACATCTAGAAGATAAGCAAATCACCTTCAAAGAGAAAGGACAATGCGACCAAAGCAACTGCAGAACAAATTGCTAACGAAATTGCATCATCAAAACAACAGGTTTCAACCACAGAGCAAAAAAATTAGTTATGAGTATAAATCAAAAAAATAACATTAACTCTTATCATTACTTTGCAGTCTTTCTACGTCCTAACAACAACTATTACCGAAGTGATTAATAAAAAACAACCTTGGTATGAATCATGTAAAAAGTGCTGGAAGAAAGTATTTTACATGGGTGAGGGTCAAGCAACATGCGACAGGTGTAACAATTACGTTGAGACAATTCCAAGGTAATTCCAAAAAAATTACAAATTGTATTATGTTAAACATAAAACAAGATGACTAAGATTCAACTAACAATTTCTGGTACATACTGAGATTACAAGTTAACGATGGAGAGAATGAAGCAACAATTGTTCTTTTTGGTGAGACAGAAACACTAATAGGTTGTGGCATCAAGAAATACAAAGAATCAGTTGACGACAAGATAATTTTTTTAGAATAGTGATAGTAAATTAATTTTACTCCCTCCTTCCCCATATATATGTCGTTCTGCTGCAGGAAGTTACTGTGCTGGACAATTGACTTTTTTGTTGTTTCCAATGCCATGTCTTGCGTACATTTGCTATTATGCCCTTTATGGTGGAGCAAAAAGAGGACAAGGAGAAGGAAGAGAAGAAAGTATGGGTAGTAATTTCATTAGGAAGGAGGGGTAGAATAGAAACTAAATATAATAAAATAATGTTAGAAAGTATTGCTTTACTTGTTCTTACTGTTGCCAAACGACATATATATGGGGAAGGAGGGAGTATTACATAAAAAATACCAATATTATTCTCAATGTAATAGGAAAAAGAGAAGTCGCCCCACTATAGAAAAATGATATCTTGCATGGACAAGGAATTTGATTTCTTAGTCAAGGTCAGCGAAAAAAATGAGAGCGAATGATAGAGAAATATATTTATCGCTGAAGAGGTTCATGCAACTAAAAAGAGGACAACAACTGAAGGACAAAATAATGAAGATGAGGAGTCATTGGTGGTAGTTTGGAAAAGGAGCCAAAAAAATAAACTTCGGTTGAATACTGCAACTGAAAAAAAAGATAAAGAATACGACAAGGATGAAAGGAAGAATAACAAGATGAAAAAAAAAGGAGGTGAATCAAGAAAATCAAAGAAGAAGATGATCAACAACAAGCTAAAAAATCAGCTAAGCCGAAAAAGAAAAGAGACAAAAGACAAGATGAAGAAGTAATTATTTTTCCTACACCACCGATACTCATTGACGAAGAAGCTGAAGACAAAAAAGAGACAAGAAAGGGAACAAGACTCAAGAACAAGAAATCTGATGAACTATATGAGTATGAGCCCCTAATCAAAAAGATCAAGCAAGAAAAATTATAAAATTATTTTATAATTAATAATTATTATTTGTGTGCTTAACAATTTATATGGTTGGTTATAATACTTTACAACAATATTTAAATACTATTAATCTATATCTTCTATTAATACTTATTATTAGTATGCTTAATAATTTATATGTTCGATTATATGACCTTAGAACAATATTTAAATACTATTAAGCTATATCTTCTATTAATACTTATTATTAATATATTTAATAATTTATATGTTCGATTATATAACTTTAGAATTATATTTAAATAGTGACTTTATATATTTCAAATGACCAAAATTAATTTATAAATAATATATTTATTAAATAATTTAATTTCATATAAAAAATTACCGCACGTGCAACGCACATGCCCCAACTACCTAGTTAACATAGAAAAATCTGACATATCCTAAGTTTAAATTTAATTTGCACAATTAAAATTATTGAAATTGAAGTGAAAGATTTGATAACTATATATAGAGTTTTGTTTAACTTTGATATGAAATCGGAAGTCGGGATTTACTTACGATATGTAATTGCTCCATACTTTTCACTTAAACTAATGAGTATTACCCTATTTGACCGCATATTATTTACTATTTACAAAAGCAACCATGAATGCACGATAGAGCACAAAGCTAGAAGCAAAATGCCATTACGCTTAACCCCTTCTTATAACTACTAGAAAATTCTATAAATAAAATATTCATAAGTCGGATCTGTTTTTGTTTCAAAGAGATGATGATTAACGTCATAATCATAAGTTAGAGGAAGGAGCCAGACGCTCCATCTTATCTTATAATGTCTATGCCAAGTTAGAAGGAGCCACAACATCAACATATTCACGTCATACGAGTAATTTTAAAACAGTCGTATTTTTAAAATTTGAACTCGAAATCAAAATTAAATCAAAATTAAATCAGAAGATTTCTCTTATCAACTCATCTGCATCCATCTGAGTAGTGATATTTATAATTTAATAAGTTGTTATGATTTGTGATGAATGAAGCTTCCAAGCATGTCTCTACTAGACTGTTCAGAATCTTGAAGATTTTTCCTGATTTAATTTGTTAGTGGCACGGTTTTTATATTTTCAAGATCGGCTGTAAAGGGATATTTGCCGTGCTAATTAAACTTAAATTAACTCAACAAGTAATAAAGTAAAAATTAAGATAAAAAATAAATAAACTGCGTGTGATAATTAGATGTATTTTTGAACTTATTTAAACTACGATTAGTTTTATTTATATTAGATTATTCAAATAAGTGGAAGAAAACACGATCTGATTGGGTTTAGAAAACAAAACAAAACGTAAACATGATTAATTCTAACCCGTTGAGTTTAGAAAACAAAACACCATCTGATTCTTAAAACGAAATGACCAAATCAGACACCCCACCAGCTTCTTCATTCCAAGCAAGATCGAACAAGAATTTGCCATCACCAGTCCAAGCAAAACCCACTTCAGCTCCATTCAAGAAACATGTTCTTGGAGGCTCATTGGAGTAGGCCAAGAAATTCCCTCCTCCTTTAACTGCAATCTTGACACCAATCTCAGTTTCAGACTCTACATACTCCAAATCTTGAATTGTGCCTCCACTGTTGAACATGTTGGTGAGTCCAATTGGTGCAAATTTAATGTTGTTGGATCCTAATTTCTTGATGGGAACAAAGCTGAATAGCTCAAATGTAGAGGGTTGGATGGTGATTTGGATCGCATCAGATTCTGGTGTCACCAACTGAAGTTTCTCAACTTGGTTGAGATAAACTATGTATTCTTCAGCTTGACCCATTTCAAAAGTTTCTTTCTTTTGGTCCCATTCGATGTCGCATGGATGAACAGAACCAGACATGGGCTTGTAGCATTCTGGGTGGCCCTTGATCCTCCTCTCCTTTGGGTCCCATCCAGCTCCTTGGCAGTTGAAAGCTCCAATCACACCTCCAAACTAAAAAAAAAAATGTTCGAACTAGATTAATTTTAAAATAAAATGACACTAGACTTGGAAGATAAATCCAAATTAGGAATTGACAAAATCAGACAATCTCAATACCCTAGTCGGTACGCTAAAATAGTGACAAAATGTTGGAGAATGGGCCCAAGAAACGGTGCTGCTAAATCCTAAATCTGTTGTCTTTTTAGTAAAAACCGATATGGATAACATATTAACAATTCTAGATCAATACCAAACAATATAAAAGGTGTAATGTCTGATAGTCGCAAAATACCCATAAAAATTCAAGTACGAGTTCTATTTCGTACCTTGTTGAAGTTCCATATCTTGAGAATTGTTTTGCAATCAAAGAGAGGGTTCTTGAAGAGGCAGTCTCTAGTTGGGAGAGCAAAGTGTTGGCATTTGGGTATGGTGGCATCAGGATAAACCAGCTTTCTGAGGAGTTCAAAATCGTGGCCACGTAAGGAGTCACTTACATAGACGGGTCCACCGCAGATGGCCCTTGATCCAGCATGGAATTTGGCACAAATATGATCCGATTGGAACATGTCCCAATCGGGTTGGATAATTTGACCCATCCACATGCTGTTATAGGCACAGTGGATCATATGAACTCCTTGTAGCCAGTAAACTCCCATCGGATCCCCATTCGGATCCTGAAACCAGAAATCATCACCTGTATTTCATAAAAAAACAAAAGCTGGGTTAAAAGATAGCGTTATTACCCGACCGACAATGCTCCAAAGAGACGGATAACAACTTTCCAGAGTCAAAGACGTGATTATAGACAAGAAAAAAAAAAAGACTATTTGGTGAACTTCTCTTACCTACTCTTCCCATGGATATCTGGTTTGTTCCAAGGAAGAAGAAATCATTGCATTGCTGCATACTAGCAATGATTCCATTCCCTTTGAAGTTCTTGGAGATGGAATCGGTTAGACCCTTGTAATAAGCCTTTCCGAGTTCAACACGGCCTCCATATTCTTCAGATATATATTCAAGTGTCTACAATTTCATGCAAACAAAATTAGTCATTACGCACTAAATATAAAAATAACTGTGGTTAATACCAAAAAAAGAAAGATGTGTGATTGTTGGAAATTGCTTACATGGATGACATCAACTTTGACTCCTGTAATACCAGCATCAGCAAGGTGAGAGTGCATAGAGTCATAGAAATCTCCAGCTTGATCAGGGTGGACAATACCGATACCGCCTTCAACAATTTTAACAACTGCAAGATCTTCCATTGTCCCATCAAGGCCAGGAGATAGCTTGCAGGGAGAGATCTTGGCATTGAGATGAGTAGCTCCTGGCCTAACACCACCCCATGCACCACAAAGAGCATGCCACACATAAATATCATCCAATCCCTTGAACTTTGTTCTTAAATCTCTTGTAAATGCCTTCATCCCATAATTTGCACTGTCACGCGCACAATTTCCACACCTTTCTTTGGAAACACTGCTACTACCACCAAACAAGGATTGCAATTCTTGTTTCAACTTTTCGATCTCAGAATCGAAAGCAGACAGATCAGTGGCACCAGATTGGACTGCCTTGGTGCGAGCCTTCCCAGCATGTTCTAGCTCAATTGCCTTATTGATTAGCAACTTGGGTTTCTTTGTATCAAAGGGAGGAAGGTTAGGACCCAAAAAGGACCCACCTTTGTAGTTTCTGAACTTTTCGCATTCGTCGAGCCGATGAAGCCTAGCAGTCATTTGAGTACCACCAAGAACAAGGTTTTTAGTATCCTCATTTGGGTTTTCAGTATCATCATTGTTGATGCTTTGCCATCCATCATCAATGATGATAAATTTTGGAGAAACACCACCATCAGCAAACTCTTTCACTCCTTGCCACACACCAGCTGGCTCTACAGTCAAGTAAAATGCATCCCATGTACACCAACCAAACTTGTCAGCAAGAGAAGGTACATTTTTCTCCTCAACAAGCCTGAAAGTGTTGAGATGGACCCTTAGAGCAGAAAATGCCTCTTTCATGATGTTGTAAGGATTGTCAGAGACATGAACATAAGCAATTGCATCAAAGGAAGATGCTTTGACTTGTGTAGAACCGCTTTCAGCACAAATCATGAGGTGGCCTTCTGTTCCAGGATGGAATGCTGACCTAAAGCTCCCATCAATTGAAGGTATGATCAGGACATAAGACTTGATTTCAGGCACATTCAACAGAACCCATTGGGTTTCCATCTGCAAATCGGACCCGGAATTGCCAACCCATTGGGTAGACCACCATGTTTTGAACCTAAATATTGAGAGGAATTCCCTGTCAACGAATTTTCCAAGGGAATTCATGAATCGATCTGCTGGTGCATCTTTATGGAATCCAAAGAACCCACCTTTATGTGACAGGGCTTGCACACGGTTGAGCAGGGGAAGTGGGGCATCAGATGATTTGCAAATTGAAGAAAAGGGAGCAAAAGTGACATTGTTTGGAACATCAGACAGCAATGGAAACCCACTGACAGTAAACTTTCCATCAGACAAATCAAAGATTTGGTCTGAAATCTTTGACATGGGGATTTCGGGGAGTAGAGAAACAGGGTTGTTTGGAGGAGCCATGGCAGAGGAAAATAGAGCAAGAGCGGGTAGAGAGAGAGAAGAGAGAGTCGTGGATTACAAATCAGAGGAGGAGGATTAGGGGTTTTAATGGTGCGAAGGAGTGTAAATTATGGAAATTAAAGAGGATCAATGTGAATTGATTGAAAGATTTATAGGTTTGTGGAGGGAGAAAAGGTAAATATGACAAAGATGATTATTTTTTTCCAAGAATATCAGAGTGTGTATCTTTGAACAGAAATGGAATGTGGGATGTATTTATTACTTGATACACTTTGCAAATTTGGAACTCTACAGATATAGAAGGTAGAGGATCAACCGGGTTTTCACCATCTTGATGGAATGCAGAAACAGAGAAAAATAAAGAGGATATTTGAAGGGTTTTAAGAGGAACGACAACAGAGAAAAGATGTTGCGGAGAGACGACAGGAGATTGAAGTTTGAACTAGAATTGCTTGGATGGAATCAAGTGCAAACATTATGGAGGTATATATATAGATTATAGAGGGTGGAAGCTGGAAGCTAGTGCCAGGTGTAAGTGGTAAAAGTACAAAGAATAAAAAAATTCAAATAAAAATAGAAAAAGGGGGAAAGTTCTTTTATTAAAATAGATTATGGAGGTATAAATATAGGATACTTTAGGGACTTTTGAGAAATAATTAATTGAGAAAAGATTGGAAGATGGAGGACACTTTATCAGTTTATTATAAAAAAATGTGCCGACATCGACATGATAAACTGCAATAAATTTGATGACGAGAAGATAGAAAAAATGGTTGGGTGACCATTTTGACCAATAGTGAGCTCATGAGGTGAGCGTTGCGATTTTTATTTTATTTTATGCATCTAATGGAATAGAAAAATAATAAAACATTGTCACTTTCTGAACTACTCCCTCCGTCTGGTATTAACTGTCTTTTTAGCACAGTAACTTTCAGCAGGTTTTACACTAAAAAGTCAAGTAAAATGTACAGTAACTTTCCGTAGGTTTTCGCCACTTAATACCAGACGGAAGGAGTATTAAATTAACGAAAAAACTGCCAGAATTAATTAACGGAATGACGTGACGTAACAGTTTCGTAAATAAAAGATGGTAATTTCGTAAATAAAATGATCAATTTATTTACGAAACTGCCATACTATGTCATTATGTTAGTCAATTCCGACAGTTTCTTCCGCTAATTTAGCATTTTTCTTTTTAAAAAGATAATTCGTATCTTTAAACTACTTTGTAAAAGCAATCTTACCATTTTTCATTAAAATAATTAATAAAAAAGATTTTGAAAGTTTAATCTATGTAGAAAGGAGAAGGAAAAAAAGATGCTTTGATCGGTATAAATTTGGGATGAAGAATATAGATTAGGATGAAACATAAAACTCTTATTTTTTAGTAAATATTTTTTATGCTTTAGATAAAAATATAATTTTAAAAATTATTTGATTATTATTTTAGTAAAAAATTGTGAAATTGCTTTGACAAAATAGTTTAAGGATTAAAATTAAAATTTTCGAAAAGGTAAGAGATCTTTTATATTTGAAAATAATTTGGGGATATTGTTACCTAATTATGCAATAAAAAAATATTAAAAAATGTGAGGTTGTGGAAGAAGGGAGCAGTTTTTCTAGAAGAGGGAGATTTTTTATTCTTTTTATTTTATTTTTATTTTGAATAAAAAGAAGGCAAAACGAATATTTTGCATTAGTTCAGTTTAGTTTCTTGGCATTTTCCCTGTTTGGTTAGATGAATCAACGAGGAAAATAACTCGAAAATTTGAGATTTTAAAGTTCATTGTATTTAGTTGATATAAAGAAAGTTGGATTTTACGGAATCCAACTTTCCTTGACCCCTCCACTTTTCCCCAGAGGAAAGTAATTCCCTAATTCGAGGATGAGAAAGTGATTCCTGAATCTAAGAAAAGTTATGTTTTAAAAAAAAAAAGTATATATTCGTTCATTTTATTTTACTGTATACTTTTCTCAGATTTATATTTTTTTAAAGAGGAGTTTACACTCAACTTTTTCTCATTATTTTTTTATTTTGTTTGTTAATTTAATTTTTATCAAATATTTAATTTGCACATATTCATTTTTTATTGTATTTAAAATAATTAAATAATTATTACTCCCTCTGTTTCTGAATAATTGACACTTTACTATTCCAGCACGTATTTCAAGACGGCCGGAATAGTAACTATATGATCTCGAAAAAAATCGATTTTTTTTTTCAACGTACATGAAGGATTAATATACGTTGTGTAAAAATTTCGGATTTTTTCGAGATCATATAGTTACTATTCCGGCCGTTTTACAAAACGACATGAATAGTAACCAGCGACAATTATTCGAAAACGGAGGGAGTATTATTTAAGGATAAAATAATAGTTTTTCTTACTTTCCTTTAGGATTTCCGTGTATAAAATAAACAAAAGAATAATACTTTGATGTGAATCTTAAATATTAACCACACGTAAAAAACTAATATTCTTTTAAATCACTCTTTCGGCAGAGTAATTCCAAAAAGAAAAATAACATTCCGTCAACTAAACATTACTTATGATTTGGAAGGAATCCTTTAAAATTTTGGAAACAATTTGGAATTTTGGAGAATCTACACATCACCTTCTTTCATTTCATTAGTGCCCAACTCTTTTTTTCCCCGTCTAATCTGAAAAAGAAGAAGGTATATTCATTCGAAGTACCTTTTGGTCAGTTGTCCGTTTATGGGTTCCTTACAGGTCTTAAAAACCTCACCGTCGATACCTACGTTATCTACAATTCTGAATATTCTTCCGATGGGTAGGTGGCGTAATCCTGCGAGATCCGATCACCATTTTCGTATCTTTGATCCAAACGCACTAGCTAGCTAGCATCTGGGTTTCTGATTCTAGTTCGTTAAAGTTGATCACTATAGCTCCATTTTCTATACGTTTGGGAAATGACAATCGTTTTAGATATTTTTCTATTTTAATCAAAAACGCTAATGATAAAAGTCTTATATGTTGAGTGAGCAAACTAAACTCTCTCATTAAAAAGATAAAATAAAAGATACATATAAGAGCCTTAATCTTCTAATAAAATAAGACATTTTAGAAAAAATCATGAAAGTTCGAACCCAAAACGGACTATATTATTTTATATAATACCAAGAAAAAGAGTGTGGTGGGTGTTTCTATAGTAAAATAATGTTTAGCTTTTTGAATTTAATTGCAATAATGATATGTAATTAAATTTAAGTGTGATATGTGAATGAGTGGGCACTTTCATTCTTTTAATAAAAAGATGATTTATCTAATTATTTATGACGTCAATCTAGTGTGGAGAAAAAGAAAAAAGCTTTTGATGCGATTATGGGCCTGAATTAAATGGCCTGTACTCGGCCCAAGTTGGGACAAGATAAATGGATGACTCCTAAGCCCAAATCCAATTTCAGAGATTCTAGCAGATTTTTTCCTACTTTTAAAGACCTTAGGCAAAAGGGCTAACAGATTTCTACCTAATTATGAGTCAGCACTGATGTTTGCAAACAAGAAGTAGGTGCATAGTTTGATGTAGTCAATAACAGCTATATATATCAATTCCAATTTTATTTTATTTTCTCAAGCAAAATATCACACCTAATTATATATATATATATATATACTCGCGCACGCGCTTCTAAATATAAAGAAATATGAATAATGTTATAAATTGATTATAAGATAAATTGAGTCAGTCAGCACAAAATGAATAATAATATCTTTGGAGCATTCAACTATATCCAAACTTCTTCTAAACCGAACCTTTTTATTTTCCATGATTATGGATATTTAAGGTGTAAAATTAATTTGATTATATCCGATTAAATCACAATTAATATTTACTCTCCTAATTGTATTTATTGGAGAATAATTAATGTGGCATTTTCAACATTTTTTCATAATTCTTCTTCTACTATGGGGAAGTTACAATCCCTGCCCAGCTTTGGAATACTGCCAATCAAATGCATCAGATCCGATCAAAGTTTCATATACCATAACTGTTGGCAAGTCTGGGGAAAAATTCACTACTGTTCAAACCGCCATCGATTCAATTCCGAACAACAATTCTCAATGGATTCGGGTTCAAATCTCTCCTGGAATTTACAAGTAAGTCTAGCTAGTTAATATTTATATTTTTTTTACAATTTATTTATGGGAATTTAATTAAACAGGGAAAAAGTTGCAATTCCCGTGGAGAAACAATGCATTTTTCTTGAAGGAGCAGGCAGAAAGTTGACTAGTATTGAATTTGATGATCATGATCTAACAATGACCAGCGCTCCTTTCATCTCTTATTCTGATAACATAGTAGCCAAAGGCATTACTTTCAAGGTAATAATTCAGTTACGTCTGAGACAAATTTTATTCATACCACCTTCGGCTGTAAAATTTGCATCTTTTGACAGAACACCTATAACTTAGAAGAAGCAGTAGCAGCAGAAAAGATTGTATGGAAACAAGCCACGTCAGCTAGAGTAGCAGGGGATAAATCAGTTTTCTACCAGTGTGGCTTCGTGGGGTTGCAGGATACACTGTTTGACCACCAGGGTCGCCACTATTTCAGCGACTGCTACATTGAAGGTTCTATTGATTTCATCTACGGCTATGGTCAGTCCATCTACGAGGTACGTACCCAATTTCTTCGCTTCCTTCTATCGGTAAACAACTAATCTGATCTTAATAAACTCAAGTCTAGATTTAATCAACCCACAAACAGCTCAAGAGGCCAATCTAGGCAAATGAAAACGGCTTGGGCCTCTCATTTTGAATCCTGCGTTCGCTCGAGTTTAATAAAATTACGTAATAATTATTTAAATATTAATATTTATAGCACTTTTATGCTATTTAATGTTATTATTATTCATTTATCAACTAAATATATTTTTCTCTCAAGTAAATGTTTTAAAAAATTAAGGATTTTAATTTATTTTAAAAGAGTTTGGGCTGCCCCAAAACCCAGCGAGCTTTAGCTGGGTTGAAAAATTAAGCTCAAGTTCGGCCATTCCATCCATTGATCAGGTCTATTGGGGTCTTAAAAGGGAGAGTCTCTCCCGTTATGGTTTTATAAATTCACCATAACTCGAACCCTCGATTGAAAATGGACAAGTCTCTCACCGTTGAACTACATTCAATGTTGGTTAATTATTATAATTCCTTCATTAACATAAAATGAGACTTGATTAATCATTTCCTTGCTAATGGTAAAAAAATTGTGCAGGGATGTGAAATATGGGTTAATGTTGGGAGATATGACCCTGGATTTGTTGGATGCATAACGGCTCAGAAGAAGGCAGAGGCCGATGATACCAATGGATTTGTGTTCAAGAACTGTACAATCAACGGCAGTGGCAAAGCTAGGCTGGGGAGAGCATGGGGTCCTTTTTCTACAGTCATTATTGCTAATTCTTATTTAGGAGATGTGGTAGCCCCTGATGGCTGGGATGCTTGGCGTTACCCTCGCAATAAGTAAGTTTTTAATATAAAGTATTAAGCAGTTTCGGGTATAGAGAATGAAGAAAATTATGAAAGAGTCGTTATTTTTTGGGCCTACTAGTGCTCGATTAAGACCAAGTGGCATGAAAGACACTGGGGAATAGTGTTTTTTAAAGATTATATTGAGGTTTTGTTGGTAATTAATGAATTAAATTGCAGAGCAAATATGAGTTATGTGGAGGCGGAAAACAGAGGACCAGGAGCAGGGACTTCAAAGCGCGTGCCATGGATGAAGAAACTTGACGATGCTGAGCTTAGCAGATTTTTGGAATTTTCTTTTATAGATGAAGATGGATGGCTTGGGAAGCTACCAAAAATCTTTTGATTAGGACTTAAAATACACTATACTTTATTCTAAATTAATGTTGGTTGAATTAACAAAAAGAGAAATTTAACTTGAGCCATTCAAACTATTTCGATCAAACAGATGATAAGATTTTAGTCATATTTATATTTTTCATTTCAATTGCAATTCTCAATCTCAATAAATTTTGATCGGTAACGAAGTTAGGATGAAAAGATTGATAAGATGAATCCAGAGGGGCAAACATGGATGAAGAAAGCTGGGCTGGCAGGAAATATTGATGTAATCATAAACTTCCCCAATTGATCCTCTTGATCATTAGATATTATTTTGAATTTTATTACCTTCCAATTCATATTATAGCACTGTGATTTCTTCTAATTAGAGCTAGAGAAATACAAGGTACATACATGCATATACATACAGGACTACATGTTGGAGTCCAACAATTGATTTTAAATATACAGATTTAATTTCGAACCATGCAGAGTCTCCTTTGTTCCATTCTGTTAGTGCTGCTTTGGTCCAATCCTTGTAAAGGATGGGATTGCCAATTAAATAACTCCAATCCATTCAAAGTGGCCTACTCAATTTCTGTTGGTAAATCTGGAAAAACTAATTTCACTACAATTCAAGCCGCCATTGATGCCATTCCTCGAGATAATAAACAATGGATTCGAATCCAAATCTCTCCTGGAAAATACCAGTACGTACTTCTCTTCTTTTTTCTAACTTATAAAGATTTTTGAACTAACCCATTTCTTAAAGATCTCTCTTGTTTCGGTTGTAGTTCAACTAGCTTACCTAGTTAGTATATATATATTCAACCCATTTTTTCTATTTTTTAAATTTTCCAGAGAAAAAGTTAATATTCCGGACGAAAAGCCATGCATTTTTCTAGAAGGAGGAAGCCGGAGCTCAACGAGTATTGAATGGGGTGATCATCAAGACACACTTTCAAGCGCTACCTTCTCTACAGAGGCCGAAAATATTGTACTTAAAGGCATTACATTCAAGGTAATTAATAAAAAAAAGTTCAAAAAATCAAGGTATATATATAATCAGTTAATTTGATGAGTAAAATCTGGATAAATGAATAAAACACTTAATGGGTTCAAGCTGAAGAGATTTAGTGGATCAATTAATTGAACAGATAGATGTTAGCCCAAGGGCAACTTACTCTTATTTTGATGATTTAAGACACACAAACTAATTACTATACTAATGCAATTTTAAGTTAAATGTGTGTAGTTTGCGACGAACAAACAAAAGAGGCAACAAATCTATTATTCGCAAGCTCAAGATCAAGTGTACATTAGGGCTATAAACATGTAAGTATGATTCTAGTTAACACTTGATTTATGTTCAATTATACCTCAAGAAAAGTGTCAAAAGATTTTTTACACGGAAAATAATTTTTGGAAAAAGAGTTTTTGATTTCACTGTAGCAACGGAGAGTTTCACTGTAGCAACGGATAAACTCACTGTAGCAACGGGAAGTCTTACTGTAGCAACGGGAACGAATAGTTTCACCGTAGCAACGGATAGACTTACTGTAGCAACGGATAGTTTCACTGTAGCAACGGATAGTTTCACTGTAGCAACGGATAGACTCACTGTTGCAACGGATAGTTTTTCACTGTAGCAAACGGCTAATTTTTGGCTCCTTCATTCATGGATGAGCCTCTACTCATTTGACACTATAAATACTCATCTAAGATGAATTACAAAATAACAAGAAACATTAAGAAACCTTCATACACAAAATCACATTTTACAAGCTTACAAAAATCAGTTTTTACAACGCAAGTATTTTCACAACGATTTCAATCCTTCTTGCGTCACTTTGTCCAACTTGTTTTGGGTTTCTTCTTGAGGTAACTTTGAGGTATTCTTGTTCATTTATTGGTGTTGATTATTGAATCATACATAGTTTATTTGTACACCAATTTGTGTTGCCATTTAACAATTCTCTTGTCAAGTAATCTTGATTGTAATAGGTTGTGATTGAGCCCGGAAAAATCACATTGTAAGGTTTATTGGTTGAGCCCGCAAAAACCAAGGTGAAAGGTTTATTGGTTGAGCCCGGAAAAACCAAGGTGTAAGGTTTGAGTTGAACCCGTAAAAACTCAAGGTAATAACGAAGTGGTCGTTGTTCAAAATCCTAAGGGTGAAGCTCTTAGGTAGTGGAGTACAATTCATTGAGGAATTGGAACCACTATATATCCTTGTGTTTTTACATTCTATTTCCGCACTCATAATTCCTTACTATTTGTGTTAGAATTTTATTTGCCTATTCACCCCCCCTCTAGGCCTTTTATCAATAGATACTTATGTTTTTGTTCTTCTTTTGTTTCTTGAAAATCATCAAGAATACATATAATTTAGAGACCAGCCGAGACAGGAATACCTGGGTACAAGCAGTGGCAGCAAGGATAGGTGGGGACAAAACCCTAATCTATACGTGTGCCTTTCTTGGGGTACAAGATACCCTTTGGCATGCAGGCGGCCGTCACTACGTCAAGGAGACCTACGTTGAAGGCTCTATTGATTTCATTTTTGGCAGCGACCAAGCTATGTATGAGGTGACCCCAATCTCAAATTTCTCTTTTTTTTCTAGAGAACCGAACCCTTATATTATACCTACGGATCATGATTAATTCTATTCCCATCGAGTTAGCCTACCGAGGGGTATGGTAATTACTAAAATCGATCAAACTAAAATGATCTGTTGCTTAAAGATGAGAATGTGAGGAACCACTCGCACCAAGCATATACGTGATTCTTGTTTATTCACCTTTATGTTCTTGCCTATCTTGATCTGATGCAGAGAAGTATAATATCAGTTAACATTGGGAAATTAGTTCCAGGACACAGCGGATTTATAACAGCTCATAGTAAGGATTCACCAACACAGGCTAGTGGCTTTGTGTTCAAAAATTGCTTATTCCAAGGTGCTGGGAAGGCATATCTTGGCAGAGCTTGGGGACCTTATTCGACCGTGATCTATAGCTCGAAATTAGAAAATGTGATTGTCCCGGAAGGTTGGAACGCCTGGCATTTCGTAGGCCATGAGTAAGACTGTGTATCTTTCGTTTGGCGAGTTTTTTTTCTTCTGTGTATCTTGTTTAGCTTTCTTGAGCGATCTTGGTTGTTTTCTGACGAGCTGCAGAGCAAATTTTACCAACGCGGAGAGCAAGAATGTTGGACCAGGAGCAGACACCAGGAGGCGTGTGCGTTGGGAGAAGAGTCTCAATCCTTCTGAGCTCAAGAAATTCTTGGATATGACTTTCATCGATCAAGATGGCTGGCTTGGCAAGTTACCTGTTACATAGCTTTTGCCCGCCCCTGTAATAAAACTGCATAAAACCTAATTGTACTTACTATGCACGGCGTAGAGTTTAAATGGAAACGTTACACAATGTATGCTCCCAATTAATAACGGTGATCAAGGAGGAATTAGAAAAAAAAACCTGTTCTGAGAAACAGAATTTCCATAGTCAAATATAAATTATATAATGCACAATTTGAGGGAAAAAATTGAAAAATGAAATCACAAAAGCATAGTCAACCGTACATTTTGATATCTGAAACCAAAAATCATGGCTTGGGGCCCATGGCAAGAAGAGCAGAACTCACTGGAGAACTGAATTTCTGCAGAAAATACTTTCCCGCCCTCTACTCGCATCCTTGGGGAGCGCCTAGATGGATTGATGAGAGAAAAAGGGATGGCAAGAAGTAGCAAAATCTTGATAGTACAATAATTACTTGGTGTGTAGAACATCCTCCCATGGGTGGCGATACAACGGATGCTTTAATCTCTTCTGGTCAAAGCTATGCCTGCGAGTTTGAAAATCAAAGTAATGCATGAGCGGAAATGAACAATAAACTGCGGCAGGGCAATAACATAAAGTAAGTCTTCTATCTTTTTGGCCAAGACAAAATATCTTCCTATTGAATAACCACTACTTGCTACTGAAGTCTCAAGTCCAAAGGATCCATTTTAGGTACAAGCATTAGTATCGTTAGGTATTAGTAACACTAAGCGTTGTATAAATTCTACATGTATATACTTTATCCCAATGCATCATCAAGCCACGTCATCTATGAATACCCACTGAAGTCTAAGCCAAATAGATCCATTACGAGTCATATGATCATTGGAATCTAACCTGTTACGCACGACTCTATGTAGCAAGTGGCACAATCCTACCTTACTAAGCTATATAATAAAAAAGAACGCTTTCCCGATCAGACCAATTGAGCGTGCCAGCACAAATAGTCCATACAGATAACCAATTTCAACAATGTCATCAATCTCAGCTTTGGTAAACATTCCACTTCCAGCTAGAAGATCCAAGAATAGGGATCCTATAGCACCGTCTACATTGAGGACAAGGTTGTTTGCCTTCGACAGGGTATATGTTTCAACTTGAACTGCATACTCCATGTACTTCACAGACGGAAAATGTGTGCGTGCAAAACTTTGGAGTAGTTCAACTCTTTTGTCTCTATTGTCTCCTCTCTTGATCCTAAAAACATGGGAAAAAAGATTTCAAGACAAGTTCAAAATGGTATATAAATATTGCACTAAAAATATTAATTGACTTGGAAAATTTATTCACACTCCTTTAGTTATCCAATGAATCATTTGACAAATAGAAGAATAGGGAAGGGGGAATAGTGAATGTTTGAAACATGTTCTGATATAGATAGCAAATATTTTACCTGTGTCCAATGCCCGGTACCCGAATACCTTTCTTCTTCATACTTTCAACAAACTCATATGGTGACAGACCCTAAAGCAGGACATGGATTACAAATAATAATCATCAGTGCTTCAAAAGTTTGACAATTATCACAAATGCATCCACGATAAATATTCTGGAAACTCACTCTATCAAAAGCATCCTTGAAGTATCTAGCAGCATCATCAATGGCCCCACCAAAGCGAGGACCAATTGTTAACAAACCTGTTTCAGAAAACCAATCACTTCACTGTTCAGTCAACCAACTATTGAACCAGTTTCTTTCTGTTCTGAAAACACACCAAAATCAAAAACCACGCAAAGAGAGGAAACCTGGATATGTTTACCTGAAACAAGACAAGAAACAAGATCCTTTCCAGCCCGTGCGGTAACTATTGAGTTATGAGCACCAGAGACACAGGTCCCATGATCAGCACATAACAGGATGCAGATCTGTTCAATGCATTTCTTACTGTGAGCTAATAGATTAAGAGGCATCTTAACTAGATAAAATGACACGAAGCACAACATGATAGAAAATATCCATCAGTCGTGAATACAAAGGTAAAGCAAGTGCAGCATATGTGGTAAAAGGATTCAAGACCCTACCTCAATAAAATGTGTACAGTAACGAGGAAGACTACGTTTGAACCACAAAAGAGATATAACATCACCAACTCCAAAGCCCTGTTCAACAATTGAAGACATTGGAACACCAGCATAGCAGGGCTCCTCATCTGCAGAGACAACATAGTCATCAGAAAAAGTAAAGAGAAGAAACAAAATTCCCTCCAGAGAATGATAAAAGACACCACAGTTATATGAGGAAAGTTTGAATAAAACCTCTGTCATCAGAGATGGTGGATATAATATGAGTGGGGGCTCGAACTTTTCCGCTCTTAATTGCAAATTGAGATCCTCAGGGATTTGTGGAGGCGTAAATTCTTTAACTGGAGTAATTTTCCCTGCTTCAACCTAATATAAGCTGATGGATATGCCCACAAGTATTAGCCTCACTAAGAAGTTTACATAGAGGACATTGATAAGGTGTATTTGGAATGTTTTGACTAAGTAATATTGGGCTAAGAACATACAAGTTTCTCGAATGTCTCCTTAATTGAATTTTCAAATGCTTCATATGAAGATGGAACAATAGCTCCAGCTTCACTCAACTCTTGATTTTTTGCTTGTGCTGATTCCATCTCACCACCACTTTTAGCACCCTTGTGAAAATCAAATCCAAGAACAGTTAGCAACATCATGATGCGTAACAGAAGTCCACAAGGATCGAGATGCTCACAGCATGACCAAATTGCACTTCTGATTTGAAAAGCCGCGCACAGGTTCCACTAACCCAAGCAACTACTGGCTTGTTGATCTTCCCTTGTTTTAGAGCTTCAACTAGTGAGTACTCATCTCGGCCGCCAAGTTCCCCAAGCACAGCCATCATATTGACCTTCAAAAAGTCAGAAACAGAGATTGAATAAAAATGAAAACAATAAAATAAGATCCAGTCCATATTTTGCAAGTTGATGATTAATTTGCCTGACATCTAATATTATACTTGGGGATACACAACAAGATTAATAACACTAAGGGCATGAGTAAAACATATGCAAAAGAAGGTGTCTCCTCGCTCAAGATGACAACTAAATGTTCACATTAAATCCTGTTAAGTTCTCTAATCCTGGAAACTAACAAATACTATTTACATAAATGACTGATCACCTGTGGAATGTTGTTAAACCGTAAAACATGGTCAGAAAGTGTTGAGCCGGGGAATACATCTCCACCAATTGCAATACCTATAGAGATTTCATATTATATCAATTCCTGAGGCATGTAAAGTAAAAATCATGTGGAAAATTATTTAAAGGGAGGAAAGAAATCTTGAATACCTTCATATATTCCATCTGTCACGCGTGCAATTGTGTTGTAAAGTTCATTAGACATGCCACCCTGTTGTAAAGACATCATGTGTCACAAACTAATAACTAATACATTCTCACTTATTCTTTATGTATTTGATAGCTTCTCATGCATGACCAAATAAGAGGATTTTTCTCCTAACAGGTCAAGGGTAGTCAGAAAAATCATGAGTTCCAACGTTCCTTGCCTAGATTCAGGAATTTATAGATTTGATGTTCCAACAAGTGAGAAAAGTTAGTCGGAACCTAACCTAGAACAATGAAGATAAAGTTCATATACCAATAGCTAAATTGCGAGCTAAGTGACATCAAACTTAATGAAACTCAATAATGCATAAACAATAAACAGAAATCTTTTCTATGAAATATGAGTTAATATGTGTTGACTATACATACAGATTTAGACACAAATCCAACAGATCCTGGCCTGTAGAGCTTGCAGTGAATAATAGTCAATTGTTCCAGCTGTGTCTCCAATCTTAAAGGCCCCTGCTTGAATACCTCCAACAGTGGCTGGGCCAATAACAACCTGAAAAGGCAATAATGCTGAGGCTAGGAGCAAAATGCAGTTCAAATTATAAGCATTAAACTTGAAGAACGTAATTGTCTGACTAGATCCCTTATCGGCAATTAAAATGCAACAAAATTTTATTGGGCACAACCTTCAAGGTACTTCAACAAATCAGAGCGTCAAATCTGTGACTTAAAAGCTTGTACCTTGTTATTTGCTTGAGCATACGAAATCAACTGCTTGGTATCAGCCTCTGGAACTCCTTCAGCTATTATTGCCACAACTCTAATGGTTGGCTGCTTCAAAGCAGTCAAGGAGGAAGCAGCTGCACTGCAAGTATACAGCTCTCATGGACTAGTTATTATCAACGAAGAAAGGCATAGCTGCTCAACATTATCATGATTAAATGAGAACTGACCTTCTAAATGATGCAAAGTTGATGAAAACATCCGCAGTAGGGTGTGCAGCGGAAGCAGCTTCTACGCTGTAACAGATAGCCAGGAGCCAAAGTAAGTAAAAGCATGAACACAAATTTAGAAAGATGTGACTATAAATAAACATATGAAAGAAATTAAAGAGGAAGGGAGGGGGCAAACGTCGGGTAGATTGGTATGGCAATTTCCTCTTGGCCAAAGAAGAGCTTTTGAAATCCATCAGCACCTGGATTAATTATTCCAGCAACAGATGGTGTTTCCCTCCCTGGAAATATTTCAATGAACATAACAATCACTTCTCCAGCACTATATATTGAAGACTGTTGGCATTGACATTCACCAAGATTGCAATAAGGTTAAATAGTATTAAGTATAGATTCTCTAACGCACTGCAAAGGAAGTCAAAATCAAGCATTCGTTGGATGGGCAGCTGCTTGTAGTTATAGAACAATGCTTGTGTAGTCTTGGAGAAAAGTTGCCCTGCAGCCATGATTTAGAACCAGAGTCTTGGTCCTGAACCAGTTTACAACAATAAGAGATCACACATTGCAAAGCATAAAGTCATCAAAACACACTTTATAGGCTCCAAAAGGCGTAAAATTCCTGGCGGAATTCCCCAAATTACAAGTTTTTAATAAATGGATTCCCTTCAATCACTGGATAATAGCTATTTTCAATCTCAATCAACCATAACAATGTGCAAAAGTTGAACAAAACATGCAACCAAGTTTGTGGAAAGACAGGGTGGAGTGATAACAATGTACACAAAGCGGGTCACTTAATCAGGATTCTGACAATTGGGTTCCACTAAAATGGGTAAAAACGAGGCAACACAATTAAAATCACATTAATCTCGCGGCATTTCAACAATAAATTTTGGTTCTTTGGGCAATAAATCTAAAGAATGCAATCAATTGAAGACGGAACAAGAACCAAAAGAAAAATAGAGAACAGGGAAAGCTCAGGACTTTTTACCTTCGGTAGGATTGTCTGCAGTGTGATGTGGGAAACAAAATGAGAGTTACAGGAGCATGATGAGAATTTGAGGATTGAAGAGGGAGTAGTTAACACAAAAGTTTGGTTTGGTGATTTCAATTAAATTGGAAGGAAAGGAAAAGAAAAGGAACACGAGGCGCACAGAATGGAAAGCGAGAGCTGGTTGGTTGGTTGCTGGTGTGGTGTGGTGTACATACGTAAGAGGTTTTATTTTTTTTTATTTTTTATTTTTATTTTTATGAGGGCGTAAGTCATAAGAGTACTAGATTAATATAAATCATTTAAAAAAAAACAAATGTACAAATCTTTGAATATATGAAATCAAAAAGATAATTGTGCAAGTAACAAATTAATTAAAAAATAAAGTATGCAAATAAGCCATGTTCAGTCATATTTGAGCAATTTGAACCGTTCAATACTGTTTTGTTGAACGGATGAGATTAAAAATTTAAATAATTAATGAGTTGACCACTTCTTAAATTTTATTGACTGATCATGTTTAAAGAAAAATTAGAGGAGCAGGATCAGTATGCAAGTACCACATTATTGGGTAATTATGCAGTTCTTTACTAAAAGGGTCATAGCTAAGCTCTCCATGCCTTAATACCCGACAGTTCCTTTTTGACCTGAGAAGTGAGAAGTGCATAGGAGTTTATCCTCACGCCTGCAATTAGAATGGAAATCTCGATCAGTTTACTTGACAAAAATACATAGATTGAGAAGTGGAAGCAGAAAAGAGGAAGTGAACGTACTATTCAATATTAATCAGAGCAAGTCACTATCTAATTCTAGAGGCATGAGAATGATGATCAGCTAACATCATATCATTTATACTATGAGGACTCCACATTCTGTAACCTCCAATACTTCCCTCGCGTCGCCAAATTCAAGTGAAACCTCACGCCCAAAATATTTACTCAACTCATTCACGTTTTTAATATCACTTGGGTACCACAGTAGCAGATATTCGATATCAATATCATTGTAATTGAAGCAGTCCCCAAGCGCTATTTCAGAGAGTAGAAAGACATGATTGTTCTCTTTGACACTGCATCTTACTGTATTGTAAGGAATATCAATGACGATGGAGTTGAAAATTCGTTTCAGAATAACGCAAAACGCAAATGTATATCTGTGGCACTTTGTCTTCGAGGGCGGAAGCTTTAATGTTAGGGAAGATCCAACGGTTTGACTACTGATCCATTCTGGAATTTCACTCCACGGCAACATTATTTTAAAAGGATAATCAATTCCCTGTAACAAACACACAAGCAATTTCATTAGTTTTGGAAGAGAAGAGAAGCAATTTCTCAATACATGCATAGAGAGAGGACGGACGTACCTGAAGGTTGTTCTGGAAGTTTGAATAAACAATGTCTAGTATTTTCCTACATTCCTCCTCATCCAGTTCGAAGCAATTCCCAAGATCCAGACAACTAATTCTGCTTTCAGATAACCAATCTGGTGATATGGTCTCTAGCGAGAAACAACTTTGTGCATCAAGATCCTCTAGAGAGGAGGGAAGCTCCGGAAGAAAACTGAGATTGGAGCAATATGCTACACGAAGATATGTCAGTTGAGAACGTTCCATGTTTTCGGGTAACGAACTAAGGCTGTCGCAATAGCTTAAATCAAGATCTCGCAGTTTACAAAGATTCACAATGCTCTCAGGTAAGGCACGAAGGCGCTTGCAACCCGATAGATTAATATATAATCCCACTCCACAAAGCTGGTCAGTGCATTCAGGCAAGCTCTCCCAATCAATTTCTGATTGATTTGAATTCTCCATTGCTGGTAGTAGGTCTTCAATGCCTGAGCCATCCGCAAAAATTGCCTCCAGATTTCTTATATTGGCCTGACATTTCATAGGATCCATAAATTCTGGGATGCTCTCTAGGTTTGTGCAACCGCTAATATCAAGATAAGAAAGAGATTTCAATTTATAGATATTGGTTGAGATAATTGAGAGCTTCTCGCAACCACTCATAGATAGATGTTCTAGTAACTTGAGAGACTCAATTGAGGAGGGCACTTCTATGATGTTTGTCCCATCTAAATATAGCTCTCTTAGAATATTCCCCGAAACTAATTGAGGAAACATTTTGATGCCTGGGCAATCTGATAGATCAAGCAGCCAAAGTTCTTCTGAATACATGGTTGGAACACTTGCAAAACTTCCACAGTTCACTAGGAGGAGTTCTTGCAGCTTGGGAAGATACTGAACCGACGATGGAACCTTAACTAAGCTATTGCAGTACCTAAGATCGAGATATTGAATATTCCTACCTTCTGAAATATCTGGAAGCTCCACCAAATACTTGGCAAAGCAAAGGTTGATTACTTTTAAATTGCCAATACTCTGCCAAAATGCCAAATATGAATCCAGTTTGTATAATTTATGCAATCAAGCTGGAGTTATGTTAGCATGACCCAAGAGTAAGAATGTAAAAAATAGCTTAATTGATAGGAAAAATGATAACTTTATGCAATTAAGTGTAGAGAAAACTAGTATTAAGTATAAAAGACGAAAGCATGGGGCATGAAAAGTGAAAACGATTCACATATTAGTTACAAACCTGTTTGCCTGTCCATAGTCGTTCAATTTTACTCTTCCGCATGTGAAGCTCCACAAGGTTCTCAGCGCAGAAATTTGATGGTAAAGATTTTGTTGGAAATAAATCCCATCTCATATATCTTAATTCTTCAGGAAGACATTCAATGTGCTCCCCGCGAATCCTCACTTTACTTTCCCTGATTGCACCATCACAAAATTCTAGGAATTTTAGACCATCTAACTTTGCAAAAGCATCACAATCTAACTCCAATATCCCTTTAGCTTGAGAAAGATTTACACTGATGGCTTCAATCATTGAACTCACCTGTTGATTATAAAACCAATTGAAAATACTGGTTAAAAAGGATAAGCATAAATATACAAATTTTACAGAAAACATGAATAGCATCTATTTGTGCATTATTTACCTTTCTTTTCTTTTTCAAAACTTGAATAACATCTTCGGATTTCAATATCCTCTTGCGCTTTTGGAGTTCGTTAGCTTCAATAAAACTACCAATTTCTTTTAATAAATCATGCATCTCCAACCGCTTATTTTTAGAAATAGTTATGAGAGATTTATCAACAAGGTTACCAATCTTAAATTCTATTTTTTTTACAAACCCCTCGTAATATGCAACTACAAAATCCAACTTCTTCCCTTTTTCTTGATCACATAGTATATTATAACTAATTCTCAATACCTTTTGAATATCTGGAAAAGTTTCTTTTCTTAATTCATCCAACACACTAACCCATTCTATTTTGCTTTTATCAAATAAGGCACAACCTATAACAATAAGAGCTAATGGATTGCCTTTTGCATAACTTAATATTTTCTCCGACAACTCAAAAAGATCTCTTGTGGGATGGTTTTGTTTAAATGCATGTAAGCTGAAGAGTTGAACACCATCCTCATAATGTAAACCCTCAACTTTATATATTTGATTCTCATCACCAACTACGTTCTTAAGTAATTGCTTATCCTTGCTCGTTATCAGTATTCTACTGTCTCCACAAAATATATGGCTCTCTGCAACTAATAGTTCCTTGGCTTTGCGTACATCATCCATATCATCAAGGACAACAAGTACTTTCTTACGTTGAAGTTGCTCCTTTATAAAACCACGTTGTAATGTTCGATTCCCCATATTTAGGCTTTCTTCTTCAAACAATTTCAACACGATCTTCTTACGCAAATCATTTACAGATTGATTCTTTAATTTTTCTGAAACATTTTCCACAAAATGGAACGCATCAAATCTACTACAAATGCGATCGAAAACTGTTCGAGCAATAGTTGTTTTACCAATCCCACTCATACCCCATAGCCCCACAATGCGGAATTGTGGCGAGTCTAGGCAAAGCAAAGTTTCAACTCGCTCAATGTGTGAACCGATTCCCACAAGATCTGGAGGCAAATTCAATGGCATTCGATTCAGTTTGCTGAAAACATCTCCCACAATCAACTTTACAAGCCTACACTCCGGGCTAGCAAAAAAAAAACCACATGATCCAATTAGAAAACATAAAATTAACCATGATTTGAAAGTCCTTTGTTTAGGTTTGGCCTTAATCATCATTAACATTATTTAGTTCAAATATAAAAAAACGGGAATAAATGTAATCTTTTAATCTCTCTGATTCAAAATGGAAAGAAGTATAATTGATCATGATAAACCATTTATGAGTGAGACTCAGATTTATTATTTATTTCAAAAGTCATACTTAATCAAGATCATGACAATATTATTACCTGATGATATGTGAATCCCATCCGGATATAGTAGCAGCTTCTTTTAAGTGAGATCTCACCTCGTTCAAGGTCATCTCCCCTTCCTGTAGACGTTGCTCCAGGTTACGAAAAGCAACTTCAATTTTTCCAGTTTGATTCCTGATGTCTGATGGATCCACTCCATAGAACACAGGTATAACAATCTGCAAATCAAGTTGTTTACACTGGAGGATCTCTGCAAGTTCTTTCAAACACCATTTAGAATCTACATAATTTTCAGAGAAAATGATGACAGAGATTTTGGATTCTTCAATAGCAGTGAAAAGTGATGGAGGGATGTTGTCTCCTCTCTTAAGGTTGTCATCAACGAAAGTCGAAATTTGGTTCCTGAGTAAAGCTTCATGGAGATGGCTGGTGAAACCGTTGCGAGTATCCTCTCCCCTGAAACTGAGAAAAACATCATAACGTTTCGCTTTAGGAATGGTAGTAGAAGAAGAAGCCATATTTTTGGAAGACTTGATCTTGTAAACAAGGATTACATACATATAAATGGGGAGTTTCAACCAGGAAACTTCCCCCACTTTACTTTAAAAAAAATAACAAATTGGGGAAGAGTTGACCAAAACGAAGAATGGGTTTAAATTATTTGGTTCGCTTAGATCGTGAGGACGAGTCATGCAGCTGATGCTAGTGGAAGAAATTAAAGAAACTGCAGAGCATTGGAGGCAAAAACAAAAATCACAATAGTTAGGTCAAACATAATTTTAAACTAGAAGATTGGTTAGTATGTCAAATCCCATCTTTTATGATCATAAAAAAAAAAAAAGTCTAAGTCCCCATCCTTCAATATTTTCTATGGTACTATTAAGAAATTCTTAGATAGACTTAGTCTATCAAATAGGATGATAGACTAATCCAATAATATTACAACACAATATTATCATTTTCTGTAATTAAAATAAAAATCAAATCCTAGATCATTCATTATAGAAAGAAAAAATCAGAATTCTTAAAATGGAAATTAATTTTAATAAAAAATGAAACTTACAAATTAAATAGAGGAAAAACACATACTCCAAACTTTAAAACTTAAGCCCCGTAAGGTAAACCATATGCCCTAAAAGTCAAATTTGGAAAGGAAATAAATTGAAATCACAAACGACGCACACCTGGCAAATTTCAAAACCACCACTACATATTATTTTAACATTTCTCAGTCATTGTAAAACATAAATAAATATTCTTATTTTTTATTATATGCAGTTTTTTTCCCTTATTTCAGTAATTTCATCAAATGACATCTTCTTTTTAGGGTTTATAACTGCAGTTTTTTTTTCTACTCTTAATTTTCTCATACGGTAATTAAAGGTTAAATATAAAATACAATATCATTTGTACAAACAATCATGTTTAGTGGTGTGATACTCATCTAACACATCATACATATGAGGGGATCCACTACCAATAGCTTGCTTGCTTAGTTGCTTGGTGGACAAAATACATCACCGATGTCCAAGAGCATTGCAAGGATTCATTAGGGTGAGATGCACTGTAATCTTCCATTTGCGAATTGGGTTGACCAAGAAAAGTTCAATTTCGATCACCAATTCATTGTTTTCATTCTTTGTAACCAAGTGGTAGGAATACAAAGAAATGAGTCTTTATTTCCATTTTTGGTGGTCCATTACATGTAACCTCTAAGAATTGAATGAGGCCAAATTGGATGTTTGGTAACTTCAATCAGATTGAAAGATCTTGCTGGAACATGGTTATCGCTGGATTTTTCTTTAATGGACGAAGATTGAACTTGAACTCTGTCATCCAAGACAATTAATGAATTACTGGTATTATTCTAATACGTTTGCTCGGTAAACAAGGGTGGTTTACTTGGGACGTTTGTAGCCTTCACCAACTATTCCATGCCATGAACTATCAAGTCAGATTGGAAAGATGGAATAAAGAACACATTTTCACCGCCAAGTAACGTTTTCAATGAAGCCCTACATTTAGAAAATATCCATTTGATCCTTACATTCCTCAAATATATCAAACTTAGATCCTTCACCCTAGTTTTCTCAGTTTCAGAAATTCTAATTCCAAAATCCACCAAATTTCATACTGTGTGGATGAAACGTTGCACATCCACTCCGCAAGAACCGCACGCTAGAAAATAGCATCTCCACACATGCACAAGATTCATCTAACTCCAACATTTCTGGAACTAGTTCAGATTTATATACACAGGCAGCAAAATGCATCTGGACCAGTTAGTTTGGGACTAAAACTACAGAGAGAATTGTACATGTTTTCCAAAAACTTACATGCGGATTGCAGAGAAGAAAAAACATGGAAAAAGGTGCACGAAAATGATACAATGGCTACAAGGTAAGCATTTGAAAATTAGAGATATGATCCAACCTCAATTTTTCTGGATGCGTTCTATCATCATGAAGCACGAGCAGTTTTAGCGTGCCGGATTCTCTTAACCAGTCAGCAACATCACGTCCTGGCGATGTAAATCGACCCATGTTGCATTCACGTAACGTAAATGGTGCACCCATGCCAAGGAGAAGCGCCTCAACAGCTCGCTTCAGTGCACTGTGACCGACTACTTTGCTGTGTTTTCCCCATCCAGTCAAAATGCTGAACAACAAAAAGTTCAAACATTCTCACTTAGAGATGGAAATTCAGTAACCAACGACTACTGTTAAATGCAACGGCATTGATTGCTCACCTTAACCAATCTGGTAGCTTATGGCCTTCAAACACTATAGCTCGAATGTTAAGCAACCACGCATGAACCATGGCCCGCGCGGCTCCAGAGGACATCAGATGCAAATCCAAACATGAATCCGACCACACATTCTCCCATACTTGACGATGTCTGCCTTCAAGTACGACCAGTTGTGCACCTCGTTTCTAAAATACAATTACACAGAGCAAAATAGGTAATCGCAATTAGTGCCCGTTTCTATACAAATGCAAGCAATATCTTTACAACAGTAAAACTTGAGAGAATGGACAGTGAACTGTGAATAAATGATGAGTATTAACACTAACCTGACCAAAGTGCCATAACACGTCAGTCAGTGCATTATAAAAGGCAGATGCTGTTGCAGTGTCCATCGACTTCACTTCATCAAAGAGGGAGCGAGCTTGATCCCAAATCTTTTCTCTATAACCCATAAGAAGCCCATGTGCCACACCGTAAACCTGATTATCAAATAACCGGAGCTCCTCCAACAGCACTGAGGCATCTTCAAAGGAATTACAACGACTGCACCACGAGGATAAAAAAGAGAGACCACATCTCTATTTGAGTCTGAAGATCCCCAAAACACACACACAATAAACTAAGACAGAAGATGGACAGAATGTGACAGGCAACAAAGGTATGCCTACCATTTCCACAATCTGACAACCGATAACAAGGAACTTTACCAGAACTTGGTAACAGATTTTATAGTTCTGCTAGCCCTTACTGAAAAGACTAACTGGCACTCTCATCTGATAACTTTTTTTCTGAACAGGAGCAGTTACTAAGGCATAAATCAAAAATATCAAAACAAAGGGAACAACAAATAGTATCCATACCTGCATGCATTCAAAATGGCTGAAAATGTGACAACATTCGGTTTGATTTCCAACTCATGCATCTTATGAAAGACTCCCAGAATGCACATTATTTCCTGTCTCCCCCTGTTCTTTGCTTGACCTGCCTTCTCAGCAGCAAGCTGCCCAAAACATTTTATGATACTATTATCCTCTGCATCTGCCACATGCCTACCAGAGGCTTCCTTGACAGCAGTTCTAGATAATGATTTATCTTGAAACTCAACGTTCTCATCGTAGTCAGACAAGCATTCTAGAGTGGCTGCCCGACCAAAGGCATCGATTATGGAATTGTAAGTGACCACATTAGGCCTTATTCCTTCCTTTGTCATTTCATCAAGCAAAGACACGGCACTTTCCACCAGCCCATTCTTGCACAAGGCATCTATAAGTGCACTATAAAGAACAACATCAGCCTTCATTCCTGCCTGCTTAAATTCCCTAAAAACTTCCATTGCTTCCCTATACAGACCTCCTTTAGAATACACATCAATCATTGTTGAATAAGTTAACAAATTAGGTTGTACACGCTCCACTTTCATCTCTTCAAACACTCTCCTAATCTCATCATACTTAAATTGTTTTCCATACCCACCTACAAGTGCATTGTAAGTCACAACATCCTTCCTAATCCCAGAATTCTCCATCTCCTTACAAACATCCAGAGCCTCCTCGAACTTACCAAGCTTAGCATAAATAGAAAGCAGAGTATTATACGAAACCCTGTCCAAACCAATTCCCAAAAATTTCATTTCGTTAAACAAACTAAGTGCATCTTCCAACCTACCAGACTTAGCATACCCATCAATCATAGTGCTGTAAGTAACAACATTAGGCAAGATATTCTTAGCAGGCATCTCAGACATAATCTCATATGCCATCTCCATTTGCCCACCTTTACAAACCGCATCCAAAAGAGTATTATAAGTAAATATGTCCTGATTGATCCCTCTGCTCACCATTTCACTAGACAAACTCCTTGCCGCCTCCCATAACCCCCCTCTGCTACACACCGCCAGCAAAGAGTTAAAAGTAATCCTATCTGGCTGCACCCCATTTCTCAACATTTCATCAAATATCTGCACTACCCTCTTGAACTCCATACCCCCTTTACCACAAGCGTCAATAACCGCATTGTAAGTGACTAAATTCGGCTTCAAGCCATAACCTTTCATTGAATCAAAAACCTTAATAGCTTCAGCAGCATAACCACTCCTACCATAAGCGCTAATTAATGCAGAGAATGCGTAAACAGTATTACCATAGCCCTCAGCGAGCGCGGTTTCGAAAACCCTCTTGGCCAGATCAACTTTGCCCAATCTCCCAAGTGTGCTGATCATTGTACTTGCCAATTTCCCCTGCTCGTTCTTCCTCCTCTCCCTCTTCACCGCGAACTCGAAGCATCTAATAGCCTTATAGGCGTCGCCTTTGTTTCCCAGCTCACGGAGCAAGAACGTGTAGTCATCGGAGCCGCAGAGCCTGGACTCGTAGTTCAGCAGAACATTCTCGAGTGCTTTCTCGTCATTTCCATATAGGATCACGTTCTGCAGAGCGTCCTCAGCGAAGGAGCTGTGGCGGGAGCCCATGTTGGTTTTCGGGCGCCCGAAGTGGAGCTTGGAGACGAACCGGGTGGAGCGGCGGCCGGAGAAATCAGCGGTGAGCTCCGATTTGGAAGACTGGAGAGGGGCAAGAGGAGAAGGGAGGAAAGGGGAAGGGTGGTTTTGGTGGGTGTGGTGATGGGTTGAGGCGGCCGCGGCCGCGGGGGTTGGGGCATTGCGGTGGTGAGAGGGAGGAAGGAGTGGGGGTTTAGAGAGGGACACTTTCTGGTTGGTCCAGCGAGGAAGGTGATGATGGGCGTTGTGATTCTGTCGGCTATTCTTCAAATGGTTTTGTGGGTGATTTTGATGGTACGGCTTGGTCGCCGTGATCGAACAGTGCGGCGTCGTAGAAGCCATTGACCAGTAGTGATCTTATTCAAGAAGATGATTAGATGAACGGCGGCGTATAAAGGATACGGATGGGGAAAAGTCAGGGGGTAGGGTTTTGGTAGGGTTTAGGTGTAGGAGGAGATGAAAGGATCATCCTTTGGGAATGCGGAGGAGAAGCGAACAGTCTTGGAAGAGATAAGAGTGTATTTTGGTTGTTGAGTGACTCAGCTCAGCTGAGTGTTTATTCTGGTTTAGTTTTACAGTGTTTTCCGGCTTTCGGACATTGGTACCTACGCCTCTTTTGCTTATTTTTAAAATTTTTCTTTTTTGTTGTTGCGAATTTGTGGTGGTGGGTCTCACTCTCTCACCAAGATTGCGGGAAGAGAACTTTTAGTTGAATCTTGGCCGTCAATTCGAACTGGTGAATCTGATATACGGTGCGGATTGGGTTTTAGGATATGGGTGATTGATGGCTGGGGAGAGGGGGTTGGTGATGACGTGGCACTTGGATGGGGAGGGGGTGAGGGCAGTTTTATCACCAACAAGTGGCTGAAACTAAAAGAGGAAAGATTAAAGGTATGCTGAGCTGGACAACCTGCACGTTCATAATTTTTGATAGATAGATTGTGCATTGACTGGAATATTTATTTTTTTGGATTTTTTACTCGAATAACCTGTGTCTTGCGCACAAAGTTACCTTTTTTTTTGTCTGTTGTTGAAGACAGCGGTCACAGCACGAAGTTTTTAGTTTACTAAAAGTATCTATCAGGTGTGGATGGGATATTCATTTCTGGCCATTGGATCCTTGAATCATCATGATGTATAATGGGACCCACATGAGCCAGCTAACAAGACACGATCTAGGAAAGAAAATGAAATACGACACCGCCGAACATAATCGCCTAATCGGTGAGGTGTAGTACAAAAAAGATGCAATCCAAACAAAAAGTACCACTATATTACCAACGAACGACGGTAGAAACTGGCTGGTGCTCTTACTGTCTTAGTCCTCCAATTTAAGAAGTAAGCAATTTGATCGTATCAAGGTTGGACTTCCAAAAAGAGATGACATGTAATTGATTCTATATCTGATTTCTTAATGCGTATATTCGTCCAGCCCAGTCTAGTCCAACCTAATACCTCACAATTTGCAGAAATCTTCAAGGAGAGCGTTTTAGAAACTTGCAAAAAAGGCATTCCTTTCCCGAAACATCCGTATGGTTCTCTATGCCCAGAAGTATATAGAGGCACATCACATTACGGAGCGTCATGTAACTAACCTGAATAACCACATGTCAAAGTGATAATCACCTCACTTTGTCAACAAAATCGAAGGAAGGGGGGAGGAAGAAGAAGAAAGAGAAGAGAACGAATGGTTATTTTACTAACTGATTTGCTTCTACATGCTACAACAAAACTTTGATTAACTACCGACAGTGAGAAGACTCTGATCCGTATAAAATTTTGCTGCTAATGTTCATTCTCATTCCTGTTACTGTTCTGATCAGCCTAAACTTGAAACGGCCATTACAACCAAAATTTGGTACCAGTCATCTTCAGTCATGCCCTTTTTCTCAGAAGTGGCTGCTTTCTGGGATCCCTTTTTGCTGTTGTCATAAATCCTGGTGTTGGTAGTCCAATGGCGCCTTGGTATAGATCCTTCAATCTTTGAGAAGGAGGTGAAAATGAAGGGAAACCACCAAGAACCAAATTAGAAAACTGCAGGCCCTGAAATGAGTAAATGATAATACATGTAAAGAAAATATGCTTTACCTCGGCATAGTAATGAAAAGGCCAATTATTGAAACCCCAATGGCGAGAGGAAATAAAGGTGCTGCAGTTAATTCCTGTAGGCATAGAAGATAAAAGAGGAGTGAGCCAGAAAGCAAAGCTGATATAATTCAATCATGTCATCTCATTTAACTTGGAATTAAGCCATGGACCAAAGTATATATGTCTAGGAAAAGAATTACAACTCCATAACAAGCGGGCGATGATAAATACACAAACTACTCAAGTCTACAAGTCACCAATCATAGGGAACAAATCATCATGATCACTGGAGCATTACCAAAAGTTATAGAGTCGATTTGTTTCAAAAGCACAAACTATTCTGGACAAGTTTAAAAAATAAAACAGAACTACATGAACTTCACTAGAATGTAAAAGAAGAAGAACCTGTTTCTGATGATCCTCTTCAAAACTGTATCTAAGAGGGCCAACATGAATTTGTGCAGTCTTTTCTAGGTCAATCTCAATAACCTCTGACTCAAACTTGTGGCTTCTTGATTGGAGACTTGATCTGAGCTGGACCAGGTGTTTATTCCTAGGTAAGTTCTTCACCTGGAAAAAGTTGGACAGCGGTAGTGGGAAGGCGGATTCAATCTTAGATACATCACTGGCGGACTTGATCTCTACCAGCAGATGAGACTGTAGTTCTTCCCTCCTCATCCCTTCCACATGACAACTTATAATGGTCGTTTCTGGTTGTTCAAAGACCACAAAATCCAATCCTCTTATATCCTCAGTTCCAACCTGTGATGAAAACATTTTGCTTTATCACATTAGTTAATAATGATCACAAAGATAGGAGTTATACCATGAGCTTGTAATGATTAGATATATAGGGATCTCTGAAAGAATGACCTTAATAGTAACTGCTTCTGGCGATGCACGTTCAATTCCAGTGGTATCCAAACCATCTTTTTTTACTACTCTAACAGCATAGGTTGCGTCTGGAAGAAGTCCCCTCAGCCTATAATTTCCAGATGAATCAGTTATTGTCTCCTCATAATAGCCCTTTGACTCCGACCGAGCTTCAACCGATACACCCCCTTTGGGTTGGCCAGATAGAAGAGTGACCATGCCTGTGGCACTGTAAGAGAATTTCAGAAAAGATAAGCATTGGGGAAATTTTATTTTCAGTATTATTTTCACAAAAAAAATTAGATGATGCTAACAGAATTAGTAGCTGCATACACACAAGGAAGATGCTTAGGTTCATCTTGAAAGAAAAAAAGTCTTCTTTTTTACAATTTAGGGGGAAAAGAAGTAAAGAAACAGATCATACATATGCATTAAAACAAGAGAAGGTAATGTACGGAATTTACTATTTGGAAGAGTTTGGAGAGTTGAAGGGTGGAGCCTAAAGTTTAATCTTTTGCAATCCTTCACCTTGTATTAAAAATCCCCAAAAGCGAAAAGCTACTGGCCTTTCAAAATTCTTTTTCTAATGAAGTACATTATTTTTTTTATCCAATTTTCCTCCAGCAAAATACAATAAATTCATATACACCAAAAACATAGATCTACTTGTGGTATTAGAATGGCTGATGGAAGAAGACTGTTTAGTACCTGTAAGCGACACGGGTAGCCCGGAAGGTGACCTCTCTAGAATCCCCGGAACCAAGGTCTATTGCCTGCGCTGAGGGTGAGAATGCATACTCCTATAAAGATAAAAAAAACATAGATGAGATAACGACCAATAACATTAGCTTCAGCATGTAAGATAAAAAAGGCTAAGGCTTCTTTGCTTGTTTTTGGCAGGTCCAGTGACAACAGAATGAGTATAGTGTCAAAAAATAGGGATTTGCATTCTAACATTGAAACATACAAAACAATGGTTTATGAACCAACATTATACAGCAAATGGGTTCCATAGAACTAAAATGAAAAGCTGGGAGAAAATCAAACTTTCTAATGTAATAAACAAATCCCACAAGTTCATGCTTATATCATTCATTGTCAAGACAGGATAAGAATGATTGTTAAGTAGATCAATGGCTAGTGCTCATTACCTGCAACCGTGCTTTCTAATGGAAGAAAAGGAGTAAATAGTCTACCTAAAGAGCTAACACATCAGTTGCCAGAGAAATTTTAGAAAAGCATCTAGTTGTTTACCTTTAGTAGAGGACGCAGATAGAAAGTTCCAGGGAATAAGTTATCAAAAAGAAACTTTCCACCAGCCCCCGATACTGAGTTGTTCCTGTAACCATCGTCACCGCTCAATGACAGCAGCACAGAAGGGATAGGTTCATTAACGTCATCCACGGAATATATATGTACTGAAATTTGACCAAGCTTCTGGCAAGAAAATGAATGATCTCCTACTTGTTTAAGATGATAACCAGGCTGCAAGATTTTAGAGAAACATCAGGCTAGGCAAAAATAAAGAGTAGTGAATCAATACCATGGATGGTGCAAAATCACCATGCCAAGAAAACTGAAAATAAAATATATCCAAAAGCATCCAAGTTTGAGATATCACAGAAAAGACCACAACTGGATATTGATTATTAATTATACTACTCAACCACGCTATTTGAAGCAATTTATAAACATCACAAACCTTTGAAGCCTCAACACTGTATGTTATATCATCGTATAAGGGCCCTCCAATGAAAGAACCATCCACACTTGTGGTAGTTTCAAGTGCTGTTTCATTTTTCTTTAGAATTGTGACATGGCTATCTTCTGCAGCAATAATCCTAATATTTACATCAGGAAGAGGGGGAGAAACTGATCCCTCTATGTACAGCCCTGGTCGACCAGAGAAAGTGGGAGTCGAAGCTTGGCATCCATCAGTTGCTACCAAGACCTAACAAAATTGAGATGATGTTTAAAGTGCCAATAAAATCCCATTTTGAGTCTTCTGAAGGTGAAAGAATTGATTGATACTTACATGGTCTATTCTAGGATAAAATAAGATCTGCTTTTCTCCATCATTCCTGAAAGACATTAGAACTCAAGTTAACAGCTTAAGTAGGACAGGTATGACTAGGAGTAATATGGATAACACTAAAATATAATCCCCAGGGATATTGATACAGAAACCAGAGTGTGAGGACAAAATTTTGAGTAACAACTTTAGCACAGTCAATCAGTTTAACAGATAAATAAATAAGAAAGGGAGATAAGACATGACCAGATGATCAGTTTAAGTCAAAGCAAGAAATCTAATGCAAAGTATAAGCTCAGGTAAAAGAATCTCTCTCTGCCACACACACAGACACAAAAACCAACAATGACAACCGAAGTAAAAACAAATTGCAAAGCAGTATGTTAAAAAAAACTGCACAGCACTATGCATTATACTCATTATCACGTAAGGTCTTCAGGTATTTATCAGCTAAGCGAACTGCAACCCTGCTACCTATAGACCAACTCTCCAGACCATCATTTTCTAGTCAAACCCTCGAAAATAATTTGCCGAGAATTGTCATTTAAAAGAAGAAATTTCCTGACAAATGATGCAATAATACATTTCTATCACCCAGCCTTCTACTTCAGAGAAGAAAATCCAAATATCGATGTAGCAATTGAATTTTTTTTGATCCACAGCACATGTACACCAAAGAATGCCAACAAAATGCCAGATAAAGATGAAGTGCTCATAGGGAAACATAACACAGTTTTCCATGCAAATATAAGATTATTAACCTGGAATTCCGGGGGACAAAGCTGAGTTTCTCTCCAGGATTAGCCCACACAGCATACTTATACGAGGCAGCTCCTGCAGTGCTGGATACAAGCTTGGTAGTAGTTCCATCAATGGCAATGCCCTCACTATTTAGAGCATCAACTATGATACTGTCGGTAAATTCATATGTGCCATCAGTATGGTTTAACTTAACATGGATTTCTCCTGTAACTAAATACTTCTCCCCTTTCAGATAGATGGGCTACCAACAAGACGAAAAAGAAAAAAATCAATAAACAGGAAAAACTTCTGGTAGCCTATTCAAGTTAACAATTTTAAAAAAAAGTGACACCATAGGAAACTTACTGATGGATTCGATGTATCAATCTTCATTGATGAACTCCCAAAGGAAATACATGACTTAACAAGGTGGAGCTCATGCACTCCAGGAGACTCAACACATATATGTTGTGAACCCTTCTGCAGTTTATACAATAATAGAGTCATCAATTAATAAATAAATTTGTGTACGGTATCCTGCAAAAATATGAATTTCAAAGCCATTGTTTTTAAGGCAAGACCTACCTTGACTCTAAAATTAATAGGTGATCCATCTGGCTCATGCATGTAAGCCTCTACTTCATGGGTTGAAATAATATTAACCCAGTAACCTTTTTGAGCAAATAGAATTCCTGTAACATCCTCAGCACCAACATCAACATCAATGAAGCTTTGCTCCCAGCACCAATTATCTTCACTGGGCATAGCTTTATGGGCATCATGTTTTACCTTCACAAAACCACTTTCATCAAAACACATAAAAAGATGGAGAATAAATAGGACCGGTAAAGCTTTGGAAAGGAAAATATGCAGAACCAATAATGAACAAATACAGTCCCATTTACTAAATAAAGGTTTCTTACAATAAATACATATCAACTTTAACATCTAACAAGTATAATTAACAGCAAAAAGACATTGTACCTCTAGCCTGTATTTTCCAGGTAAGACATTTGGAAAGAGAAATTCATTGCTATTGTCTGTCAAACTCACAGTCTTCAGCTCATTACTACGTTTACCAGCCAAATTCACAAGGGTAACAGAGACAGACGTGCCACATTTCTCCTTGCAAGTTACAGAACCAAGTACGTTTACAAGGGCCTGGAACATAAGGACAAAAAAGCATCAGTAAACAGTATTTTCACCGAGTAAAAGATGTGCAACAACTATTATGAGAGGAAAAAGTTAAAGACAAGAAAATCTTTTAATGGTCAGCCTCAAGCTAGTCCTAAGAACCGATTCAAAGTTAATCAATAAGTTGATGCACAAACCAGGCAGAGGGGCACAAAACTATTATTATGTTTGAGGAGTACAAGCATGCAAGAGTGTATGGTGCAAAATTCATTAAAGCCTCGAAAGTTCTTCAAGCGACAGATAGAGCTACCTGAGTGAATTCCAGATCCACTAATGGACTTTTGACCACAATATCAACATAAGGAGGTACAAATAGAAGTCCAGGAGGACTCTCAGGTTCAGCAGCCAAAGCAGATAAGCGGTATTCACCAGCTGGAACCTGTGAAATGATGTTAATAACAGAAATGTAATTTAAAAACGGGCAGGCCAATTACATGGTTGGATGAAGAAACAGAGGAAAAAACAAAAATCTGCAGGATAGAAATTTAATTTGAAGTATTCTAAAATCTTCCGAAGAAAAATTCATGCCTCAACATAAGGATAATCTTGAAAAATATATGATTTCACATCAAATGTAGATTAACGTTAATACACTTGTTGAATGCACTAATGTTTTCAGATCGTAGCTATAATCTCTTTCATCACAAATAACTGAGTGATCATGTGAACAGAATCAACGGGAAGCTCACAGTCTAGCTCTTGGGAAAATAATAACATGCATCTAGTGAGACAAAAATAAGAGGATTATGAGGTTTTCCATGAGCCTAGAATCCTGAACAACACTGAAACTAGCTTCCTACTTGCTAAGGATTCATTGTTTATACACATGTAGCATGACGATGTTGTCACAAGTTCTTCCAGTATAACAGGATAAACTTATGGTTGTTACAGTGATTTGAAGTGTTATGTTGTGGTACTTCACACTGGGCGTACCTCAAAGCAGAAATTTCCATTTCCATCTGTAAGTCTCACTTGAGGTTTGACATTCTCGGGTCCATGAGTCAAAGCTACCTATCATGTGACCGCACCAAAATTAATAAATTGGCAAACTTGCAGAGTCCAGGAAATCAGAACTTAGAGTTCCAACAGTCATCATATACAAAAAAATTGTATGGGAAAAATATACCTTAGCTTTATCTCCTGCACTAGCCAACCTAACTACACCACAAACATCAAAGGAGAATGCTTTGATATCTGCAACCGAAGCCATATTTGGCAAAACCTAAAAAATGAGCAAGTTAGAGAACTGAAACAGATAGGCAATTACAATGAAATGAAAGAACTGGAGAAAATTCAAGATTTGCATATAAAGATATTTGATTTTATTACACTTTACCATATATTCTTCCAAATTGCTGAACTTGTAATGCTTTTTCTTGGCCTCTATTGTATATCTGTTTGATGTAACCTAAAAACAAACAGCAATGTCGTAACTTAGTTCAAAATAAGGACTTCAACTGTTAGTTCATATTTGAGTAGTACAAATGATTATGCCACATCAGACTAAGTTGTCGAGATCAATGCATAGTATTAAATAACCATGCACGGTTATTAAAACTAAAAAAGAATATTTACTAAACCTAGATATTTAAAAAAAAAAAAAAAGTTGTACTAAATACAGTTGTTTGCTTAGACAGAACACGAAATTATACCTGGTCAAGCTTGTAATAACCATCCTTATCGGTCACAGACCTTTCATGACTATCAACAATAATTTTGACACCCTCTACTCCAACGTCATTTCCATCAACCACACGGCCCCCAACAGAAAATCCAGTGACCTGTGGAGGTCAACAACAAAAAAAAATGATAAAGCTGAATGCACCTGCTCGGCCACATTTACATGGGTTGAGAGTTTGAGAAGATGGCAACTAAAAATAAGAGAGATGCTTCAAAAGAGAGGGAAAACAAAGAAGATCCAGTTCCTTACACGGGAAGAGTCTATTAAACTGCACAAAAACACTAAGTTGGCTATATGGTGCCCAAATGATTGGCAATGACCAAAACAATACGCCACACTAAGGATATTTGTGTCAAATTCATGATCATATATGCTTGTTATAGATACCCTATAGAAGTTCAGATGTTTCATATCATATATTCATCAAAAAATTAAAGTTATGCAGTTGCACTCACCCCACTCTTAAGTTGCTGAAAATTTTGGAACTGGATAATAACAGTTCCACAAAATACAATCTTAATGCAATTAATTGCAGGTAAAATTCATGCCCACCACTTGCCTAAAATAGGTGCACCCCTATACCAGCATACAGAATTGATGAATAGGTCAACATCATACACATGATTATTTAATCATTGCAAAACCAATACATTTAACATAAATGCATTATTATGAAATAACGGATCTGAAATTTATAAGAAAACAACATGATTGTAGAAGATATATATTACATATGAACACACTCATGCACGTTTGCTTCCCACAACTGCATATCTTACCTGAAACTTTTGTGGAATAGTTATATGTTGATGATCAACAGAAACCGACACCACAGGAGGTGAAACATCAAATACTGTATTTTCACCCTTGTAGAATGGAACAAGCTCGTAATGGCCTGCAAAAGATTCCAAACAAATTGAGCAGAAAAAATCAATTGTAATGCAAAATGGTGCTGATAGGAACTGAATATAGTACTTCACAAGAGCTATGCAAGGCTGAGAAAAAAATACTAGAAGTAATCCATTTCACTTGAGATGGTAATCGTGTAAGGCAACTGATGATAAAGTAAAAACATGACAAAACTATTATGACTCATTACTAGCTCATTTACTAATACCACAAGGTAGCTACTCTAGATTCATTTTCCTTAGCATAATGTTAAGGTTACCCGTGAAATAGCATAGGGATTCTAGCAGTGAACAGTTAGCAGCACAAAAAAAAATCATTAACATACATTTGTTCTCCAAGCGCATGTGCTATGCATCGAGAATATTACAATTTTATGTATGCATCAAATTAAACTTATGGATATGTGAAAAGAACACACATACAAAACCACCAGAATGAACACAAATAAGAAAGTTACCACAAGGTATTGATTTAAATGTGAACTTCCCATCACCATCAGATACAACATGACAGAGAGGTTTTCTTTCTCCCATAGCATCACCAGAACCTTGGGGGCAGTCAACTTCTACAACATCATCTGAATATAAATAAATGTGAACTCCCAAGATTGGATTTCCCTGCAAACAAGATAACAAATTTCAGGCATTCACAGAAGGTAGAAAGACGGGTGAAGAAGTTTGCAAGATGATAGAAATCTCAATATGCAGTTAAAGTTCACACCACTACAGTGTCCACACTTGGCCCCATCTAAAGTGAATGCCTTTTTTACACGCTAATGTGATAAAAAAGAAAGTTAAAATCCAGGCACTATGATAAACAAAAACCTTTAAAGTGCAAGCAATAAAAGTTTAGACAATCAAAACAGAAGAAAAAAAAAAGTCCTGCCCTTATAAGCCAATTACGAGATCTTTTAGTAGAGCAGCAATATAATAATCAAAGTACATAATATATGCACACTGCAAACTTCCATGCTTTTTGACAGTTAGCATTACCTGAGCAACAACAAATCCACGGATATCGTACCCAGGCACAAAGAAAATGTCATCAACTATGCCATTTTGAAATCCCAACTCCACCTGCAAAAGGTCATCACTTAAAAAGCAGTAGCAAGCAACAATTTATCATAAAAGTGGTGAGAGCACATAGCCTAAAACAAAAGTAAACGGCACAGAAGGACAAAAGATGAGCATCCAACCTCTGTGGAACCTTGAACTTCAACTTTCAAATCAGGATGGGAAGCACGAACATTGTATTTACCTTTGCACACAGAAGACATTGCATGACAACATTTAGCCCATTAAAGAACGAAAGCAAAAAAAAAAGTGAGAGATCAAAGAAATAGATGGAGCAGATGGATATGGTGCTTGAAATGTACAGTGCATCAAGAAATATCAACTGTGATTCTCAGACCTTATCACATTAAGTAGATCATAAAAAGTGAAAAATGTGGAGTGTATTAATCTCCTTACCCAGGTTCCTTCATTTGCCTTGGCTAGAAAAGGCAGAAAGAGACGCTCAATCCAGGAGAGATCACTAACAAAGACTGCTATAGGAAGGAGGTTGTATCTCTACGACTACGACAACACTTTGCATAAAGATATTTATTCTCTATATGCCCCTGGTTTTGCGTATGTATGCATAGTGGGTGAAATTAATTCCAAATATATAGGAAGCATAAAGCACAAAAGGACGGCAATAAAAATGACCTTAATGACAAGGTAAGCCTTCATACCAGGAATAACATTAGTGAACATGTAATTTCCCATTGATGAAGTTGCGGCAATAGAAATGACTTCATCACTAGAAGACAAAAGTTCAACATTTACATTGGAGGGCCCCCCATTTTTTACCGAGCAGCTCTCTCCACCAACTGCCCCACTAACTCTACCAGATATGGTGAACCTGTAACATGCAAGCATACATCTGAATGAGAAACCTCCCCTGATACCATAGACCAAATCTACACCAAAAGTGAGCCTAGACTCAAATTATTCAAACATAAGTACATAAGTACATAAGTCATGTAAACAAACCCACCCTGTAAAACGAAAATTAATATCTTCATTACGGTTGCAACCACTATCATCAACAACAACAGAAACTTTTTCTGGGTTCCATGACCATCCTCCCGGTCCATTGACTTTGATAACGAACGACCCCTACAGATTAAGAACATCAATTGCAATAATGATGAGAAGAACAATCAAGGTAACGACAAACAAACATCACGCACAATAACTTAAGCTCACAATGGATCATATTACCTTATCGTAAACTGGAATGAAGTAGTAACCATTAGGAGCACACTGAGTTCTGTCCTTCACCAATCCATCTCTCGTTTGTAACTCGACCTGAGAGTCACATAAACCAAACGGTAAACAACTAATATTGATCCCAAGGAGTAATTCATACGAACAGGAACGTACCGTGATGTGGGAATAATCGAACTTGGTGTCACTTGCTTTCCTGGATTTCACCAGAGGCGAACTTGCCTACACAACCAAATGCGAAATCACAAATCAGATCCGTGAACACGTTGTGTACTTATAAATTCAGCTCAGTTTATTCAGACAAGCTCACCTCGACGAAACCGCCGCAACCGTGGATCGATTCGGCGGCAGCGAATGAAATTGAGTGAAGTAAGATTGTTAGGATTGGCAAGTACAGTGAGGCGTCTCTGATCTTCATTCTTGGATGGTGACAGAGCTTGGCGAGAGAGTGCAGTGAGGGAACGGATCTGGTGCGGCAGATCACATGAGAATCTTTTAAACGTGATGAATTTTTTTTTTTTGTCTGGAATTCTTGCAGAGGTTTATGGGTTCAGAAAATTGGAAGAAAATACCGAGTGGATGATCCGTTTGGGATTTTAGGGGATTGTGGGCTGGGCTAAGGAATTGGGTGGGCCGAATTGCAAAGGCCCGGTTCATTATTTTATCGTTGTTTAGGGATCATTATAATCACCATGTATAACACCAAAAGTTAGATCCATTGGTTGGTAAAAATAAAGATTATGCTCTCTTTAGCCCATGATTGTGATGGCAAATCACAATCTTTTTACTCATAAAATAACATATTAGACAGGAAAAATATTACTTAGTAAACTTCTTTTTTTTCTCTTTGAATTAGGGTAAACTCTCTTTGCTTAGGATATTAAGAAAGAAAGAAAATTGGATATTTTTTATGTAGAAAATATAAAATTAAATTTGTATGTTTTTTATGGTATTCCAATAGGAGACAAAAATACACGCATGTTTTAAACGTGTGTATAAGTTGTTTATCATTTTCTACAAATAATGTTTTTAGTTTTCCAAATATTGCACATGTTCGATTAGATATAACAAAATAATCATTGGGTATTAGTTAAAGCAATAAGGATTCGACTTAAAATATTAAGTTTCATCTAAAGTAGTGTTAGATGTTTTTTGTTAATTACTTTTTATATGTATGTGTCATTTTTATATCATTTTATTGTTATTTATTTTTTGACCAAAAATATTGTTATTTATTTTAATGAATAATTATAAATAAATTACATTAAGAAATTAATATATCTCTAAAAGAATCCTGACTTTTAAGAAAAATTAAATTTTATCTACCACGTTGTTGTCACGCTGAATAGATCAATATTCAATAAGACTAAATTGATATAATTATGAAATAATTTATAATGAATAGATATGAAACGAAACTCAAAGGACCGAATAGATAGAGCATACAAAATAGAAGGGTTAGATTGATAATTATGTCATTAAAAATTAAAATATCCATATATTGGTGAAATAAAAAGGCACAGTCGAGTTTTTATTTTTTTTTAATTTTTTTAGATATATCCATCTTTTTCCCCTTTGGTGGGAGTACAAAAGTGAAAGGGAAAAGGGAAAGATGAAAAAGATTGAGTACGTACTGGTGTACCACATACATCTCACTTCTTTTTAACTTTTTAGCATGTCACCCAAAATACGAAATACCCAATTTTTTAATTTAAATCCAGAGTCAATTGCGAAATTTCTTTGATAACTCCGAGTCCAAAACGGCGAATCAAATGCAGACCAGAAAACCACCCACCAAACAAATCCAGAGCTGCCAAATTTCCGTCAGAAGACCATCACAATGCTCCAGCGCCTCCTCTTACTCCAACTACTATTCTCATGCTCCGCTTGGATCCGAATAGTGAATTCCCACGAAGAATCCGGCAGCTGGAGCTGCGAGTCCGACTCAGAGATCCGACTCGCCGCCCAGTTCAGCCCCGGGCTCATCACCGTTGATGGTCATGCTGATGACTGGAAAGATATTGAAGGCTCCGATTTCTCTCTGCTACCTGCTCTTGACCCTGACGACGATAAAGAATACAAGGGCGGAAAAATGACAGTTAAGGTATGGTTTATAGAATGAATCATGAAGAAACTGTAACTATATCAACTGCAATTATTGATATTATTGTTGTTTCTTTGCTCTTCTTTCTAAATCAGGCGCTGCATGATGGAAACAGTATTTTCTTCTTGTTGCAAGTTGATGGGGACTATAAGTACACAAAGGGGTCAGTTTACTACTATTAAGTTTTAGCTTCGGTTTATTTATGGCAATTTGATTATCTTTTCTACTGTTATTTCCCGTCACGTATAAATTAGGAAGGGTTTTTTGTTTGTTTTCGTGGCAGGGAGAGTAATAAATGTCCATCCTTTGCTCTCATGTTTCAGATTGGTGATGCAGCCACTTATCACAGTGTAAGATAGTTGCTTTGTGGAGTATCTGAGGTGTGGTTATCACATCTTTCAGTTGATGGGATTGCTATTTTCTTAGATGAACTTTCCATTGAATTGTGAAGTTTGTGTTGTTGTGCAGATGGGTGGGTGTGAGGAGAGACCTGGTAGTTGCACTAACAAGACTTGTAAAGGCCATGAAGTTGACATAATGCACTTCTCAATTGGAAATGCTATTCCAGGGCGACTATACGGCGGGAACCCATTAGACAATGGGGATGGAAATGGAGGTGACAGGTGCTGCAGTGTTGCCTTCTTAACAGTAAAAACAATGAAGTGGCATCGTTAAGGGTTAATGTTTACAACTCGCTCTTTGTCTACAGGTTTGGCCATTTGGTTGATCTTTATGCATGGAATCCACACTGTAGATACCTAGATGGAGCTGGGCCTTCTGGTACGTAGACAACATGATGTATATCTCTTTTGTTAATGGGAAATAAACAATGAGTGCTTGTATGATGGGAAAATGATAGGACTACTTTAGAAGACGACCAATTAAAGTAGGAAAAGGCATTAAGAAAAAATTAGAAGGTGCTTCCTGATCATAGAATTAAAGAATTTTTATGTGCTCCGCGAAGTCAACATTTATTATTTTTGGTGTTAGAATGTTTGCTTTGCTAGACAGTTATTGGTGCTCCACCTATGGGACTCTGTAAAGTTCTTGATATATTATTACTCTGTCCTTATTGTTGAATATAATCTAAAATCCTCCACTGATGTGATGTATATAGTTGTCGATTGCTTTTTCTATTATTTCTGACTGCGATGGTTGTTGTCCCTTAATTCTGCTCCATGATGCATATTCTACCCCTTGAAATTATCCTCTTCATTGTCTCTGCCCCTGTCTTTTTGGCCTGTAGCTTTCTGTTAAGGGTCTTAAATTCTTATTCTACTCTTGGTCTAGTCTGGATTATACAGTGTCTAATTCCTTTCACCGTGATTCTTCCCCTCCTAGTACATACACTCATATGCTAAAAATGCTTCCATATTGCATTTTAAGTTTCTTGATTTAATATCCTTATCTTCCAACTTTGGTAAATTCCTCGTTCTTTATTAAACTTTGATGACAGAAATAAATGGATTGCATTGATTGTTCCTAAAATTACATTGCAAGACTGACCAGACCTAATGTACATCACACAATCAGAATCTCTAGCCATTTGGCATTTAGTATGTACTCAGCAAACGTAGGCTTATTAACAGTTTGATCGTTGCTCCATTACAGGAAATGATTCTAGTGCCCAGAATAACTGGAAAGGAACATGGTGGCACAGTAGCTTCAATGTTCACACAGGTACAATTTTTATTTTGGAGGTTAAATTCTTTTACCTCTGCCAAGTAGATAGTGGTTGCTTATCGGAAAAGAAGAAGAAGTATATAGTGGTTAATAGTCTGATGTGAAACTTTGAACAGCATTTGTGGTTAAATTTTCAGAAGAACTGTCTTACTAGATGGTCAATTAACTTAATGGTCCATATATACATTTTCTTTTCTTTTTTCAAAACTCTTACAAACTTTCACTCCTAGTTGTTGCCTATCTCCTGTCATTTATCTGAATTTTACAACACCCAATATCATACGACTTTCCATTTTGACTTTTGTTGGTTGTGCTTGGTGTATTGAGGATAAGAGCTCCATTACATTAAACAACTGGAATTCTCTATTCTTATGAACTTTTGTCCAATTAAGATGGACATTGAGATATAGGAGGTTTACTTGGCTTCAGAATAAACTGTTTGTGTACAATGTGTGTGTATTTTTATTTCAGAAATGTTTCAGATTCTTTCTTGTGTTCCATATGCCTTGAGAATATAGAGATTTCCCTCCTCTATATAATTGCTCTTTTAATTTTGTGCTAGCAGGTTTTGTAGAGGAAGACAATCCTTACGGATCAGATGGCCAGAAGGGAACATACTATTTTGAATTCTCTAGGCCTTTAAGAACTATGGATCGTCTCCAACAGGTCAGAAACCTGTATATCATGATTTTGTTTAAGAGGATCGAATTTATACAGAACTCATGATACATAGTCGTGTGAAATGATATTTCAATCTCTATCATTTGTATACTTCAAATATCTTGGAAGTTTTATTGATAAGCTTTTTTATCCGCATCTGCTAGTGAGTTTTCTTGTGTAGTTTAGTACATGTATTGGAAGGATATATGTCAGAACTTGCATTGTTGTATGGCAATACTTCACTAGCTATATTTGCGTTTGTAGTTGATAGTATTACCTGACTGTGGGAGTTTCATTATCATTTTTTCGCTCCAATTGCTTCAGGATGCTCAATTTACTATTGCTGGAACTAGTAAGATGTCTGTTGCATTCTGGTATCCCGAGGATGGGAACCCATGGCATGGATCTGGACATTATGCTGTTAACTGTGATTGGGTACCCTTGGACATCTCCTCATCGAATTCTCTGCTAGCCGCGTCTTCAAAAGGCGGCTCTGGGGATGTTGCAAGTGCCTTTGCCCTTCTATTCGCTGTAATCTCTCTCTGCCTCTCTGTTTTTGTAGGGTATAGAGTTGCTAAACCCAGTAATGTGGCTTTTAGACCAATGGACAATCTTTAAACTGGATCGGTTTGGGGTCTGAAATTGTACTATTTTTGTTTTTCCTTTTCTTAAAGGGCTGAAGAGTGTACTATTATTACTTGAGGGTTGTACTGTACTCCTAAGTTTGTACTTTGACTACTTTTCATTATATTTTTTTATTCCAATTTAATTATTAGTTATTCTCAACTCTGCAATGTGTTTTCTCATCACCTTTGCCGTTCATAGTTGATGCTGCGTAGACTTTTACTTGATGGCAAGTAAATTATTCATTTGGTCTGTGTGAATGAAGACTGGAGAGTAAAGTGACCAACGAAGATGATGTAGCTCTCCTTGTTTGATTGTTTGCAACTACTTTATCTTACACTTAATTACTTTTATACTTCGCTAGTATATACTCCCGCTGGTCCGAAATGTATGACTTCCTCGCATCCCAATATTCAGTAGGGAACGTATATCGAGGAAGTCGGATGACGCACTATTTGACCCCAAAAAATTCCGTACTTTTTTTTGAACGTACGTTAATCCTTAACGTACTTCCGAGAAAAAATTCGGGGCAAAATTGTCTCAAATAGTGACTGTTCTGGTCATCTTAAGATACGTTCCAGAACAGTAAAAGCAAATACTAAAACGTCATACATTTCGGACCGAAGAGAGTATTTATGTTAGGTGACTTCTTTATCACCTAAAATTTATAACTCATCCGCTGTGGTAAAAAACTTATGTTTGAGTTCCCAGGCCACCTATAAAACAAATTAAATTTAGAGCAATTTTTATTCCCTTTTCAAGTTTTTTTATAAATATTTTTATTGATTAGCAATGTGAAAATATATAATTAATTAAACTAATTTTTTTTAGTATATTACATAAGATTTATTTATTATTACTCCCACGTCAAATGTTATAAAACCCTTTCGGGTTTGAATAAGAAATTCTGGGGAATTAGAGATTTAATTGAGATAGTTTTGACAAATATAAAAAATAATTAGAGATTTTGTAAGAAAAGAAAAGCGGTGGAAATTGCTACTGACTTCTAAGTTCTAACCCTATAGGGCATATATACTGCTGCTGCTACCGCCGGACTGCCATTAACAGTCGCAGTCTCGCAGTCCTATGCTCAACTACGTAGTCTCAGCTCAATTTATTGTCATTGTGATGCCGTAGCTTCAACTAATTATTCTACAACTACATTCTTCTCTTTTCTTATTTATTTGGTTAGCGACACTGATGGCGCCGGCGGCAGCTAATGGAAGCAAAAAACCATCTTTCGTCCCACCACGAAAAATCAGCGTCCAGAAATTTGCAGAAACCCGAGGTCCTGAGCTCGACGCACTTCATTCTATAGTCTCTAATCGATTGGACGGAGATTTCCGGTGCCGACGAAACAAGAGAAGGAGAACCACTGCTCATGATAATCAAGCTGCGAAGAGGGGACCTAACAAGAGGCGTAAATTAGGTTTGCTTGCTAAAACCAAACCATCGGCTACCGAGAATGAATCCAAAAAGATGTCGCGCCGAGTTCGCAGGAGGATTGAATTTAAGAAGAGTCCGGAAATTGGTTTCGTTACCTCAGGAGATGGAACAAAGAGGTTGAGAACGCACCTTTGGCATGCCAAGCGGTTTACAATGACAAAGCGGTGGGGTTTCTACCTTCCTCTCGGTTTGCAAGGCAGGTAAGGTGTTTGCAAGGAAAACTATGAAGTTATTGGACTTAAATTCGTGTTTCTGTACTGAAAGTTTTGGATTTTAATTTTGTAGGGGAAGGGGGTCCAGGGCTGTATTGAAGTGGTATAAGGATGGAGCGGTTGTGCATGATGCGAGCTATTTTGCTGCTGTACAGCTAGAGGGTCCAGAGGCAGGCATTCCCTTGTATCTGTACTTGGAAACTTTTGATTTTGAGCTGTTTTTTTTTATTGTTTCTCTAGCATGATTTACTCTAGAAATGCAATCTACTAATAAACATATCTTTTCAGTGTTGTTACTGTGTGGTTTAATCTTAATGGAGTTTATGGCATTGATCTTCAGGATTCATTAATGTCAATACTAAAAATGGTGCTGGTGCCTTCTCCGTTAGCTCAAGCAGAGGATACTTCAGAGCCTGTTCTTTCTGGTGTTGTCTATGGCACTGCGATGGTTGGTCACTCTAGGACTTCCTTTCTTCTTTTCTTGTGTCTAATGAAATGGTTTTTTTTTTTACTTGATGCAATGATTTTTTACATGTAATTTTTATTTCCTCCCTTCAGCTTCATCAAGTTGGAGCACCTGTATCTAAATTAATAGCTCCAGTGACTTATATCTGGCGACCCTCTAATTCTCAGAATAGAGGCAATGGTGGTAATGACCATGTTTCAGATGGAAATTGTGAACCACAAAGTTCTGCATCTTATTCTTCCCACCGCCAGCTTTGGGTATGGATACATGCTTCAGCTTTTAGTGAGGGATATGATGCACTAAAATTTGCCTGTCAGAAGCAGGTATGTGGTCCATTCATCCTTGTCAGAAAAACTCATATTTCAGATAGTGTAGCTTCTGTGCTTAAATGGAATTGTTGCTAGTTGTCTATTCATTTAGCTGATACAAAAACACCTGTCATCCTTTTTCAAACCTCATATGCTTTCTGACTATTCGTTTAGTTGTTGCCTTATTTTCAGTGTTTTTTTAGAACTCTCTTATTTTAGACTTTTATGGAGTGCATCATATTCTAGTGGAAGGGGAGTACTCATTTCAAGATCAATATGCATGGAGCTTTGAATTTTCTGTAAAATACCGCCTTTATGTATTCAATTGCTCTTAATGTGTTGCTTTCTTTGCCTTTTGCTTTTCAGAGCACTGAGAGTGGCATCTTGATTAACTGCCTTTCACTCGAGGGCCAAGTTGCAAAATTGGAACTAATGGGATCAAAGGCATTTCAACTTCTTCAAAATATATTGCATCCTGTTTCTTGGTGAGCAAGCTTAATGTACATTTAGATTGTGCTTAATTATAAGAAGTTAATACTCACTAACCCTATTTGTTGTGCAGTGACTCAGACAAATCCTGGCAATTGAAGAAATGTTCTGTTGTAGAGGCAGATCATGATTCCTTGTTTAAGAAGTCTTCTGTACTTCTGAGTGAGGAGAGCATTTCTTCTCGGTCAGTTTTATCTTTGACTGTACTCGATCCCCGTGCACTACCTCAGAAAAGGATTGAAGATGCTTCTCTATCAGCTCCTACAAGGGTACCAGAAAATCTGTCAAAAGATGATGTTACCTTACCAGGAATTTCAGAAGAAACTAAGTTACTTGTGACATCACTGTCAAAATGTGATGGAACTAGCTGTTCCGGGGACAACAGGGATATATGGGATGCTTGCAGTGGAGTGGATCCCCCTGTTGAAGAGAATGTGCTTTGCTTGGAAAAACATCATTTGCGAATGAATTTTCTTTGCCTTGATGATCCTAAATTAGAGAGGTCGAAGACTTCATCCATGGGTCGTGGTTCCATATCTTGCCCCATTATGCTTCTTAAAAACAAAAACCAATCAGGTCCATTAATGGGGTAACTCCTTTCTCCATTTTTTAAGTGTAGCTTATGCTGAGCTATTGTTCATCTTATTCTTTAATACTTTTTTGCCATATGTATTCACTATTTTCCACTGACAAATGCTTCGTTGTCTTTCAGATGGTCACTGATACTCCCCTTGAGCTGGGTAAAGGTGTTCTGGAGTCAGTTGGTGACCAAGGGAGGTCGTGCAATAGGTCAGAGGGAGAAGCGATGGATTTCATGTGAAGTGCGTTACTTCAACAGATGTATTTATATTCATATTTTGTTAGAGACAATGCTTGATGATTTTCTGTCATTTGCAGGTTGGGATGCCACTGTTTCCCTTAGATTTCCCTGACTGTAATGCATATTCTGCTTTGATGGAAACTGAAGCTGCTGCTTTAGAGCAGAAAGCAGAGCGACTACCTTCCATTGTAAGACCTTTCAAAATTCCCATGCCAACCCCGTGGAATAGTATCTATGCTACTCTTGACAAGACGTTCCCTATCTTGAGAGAGAATCAAGCTTCTTCTGAAAAAGATGTATTAGATGACATTCCAGCCTCAAACTCAAAATGTTGGGATTGCAGCAGGATGAATGGTGATGATAATTCATTTATGGGAATTGTAGCAAGGACATCTACTGTACTTACTGATTTCATTAATGAAGTTAATGGAGATCGTTCACTTCTATTTCCTCAAGTTCCAAACAGGAAGACAAGCTTTCTTAAGTTCATGAGGGACGAGAGCAAGCTTGGCCAAGCTCATAATACTAGTATCCAAACTATGTCCAACCACAAATTATGTTTCATTAGAGTTCTTCTCCATGCATACAAGGAGGGAGTTTTTGAAGAGGGAGCAGTTGTTTGTGCACCACATCTTGGGGATATTTCACTGTGGACTTCCAGGTAGTCTTCCAACACATTTTCTTATTCCTGACCTTTTCCTTTGTTTGAAATTCTAGTTCTTTTAGTTCTCTTTGTTGGACAATGGTTGTATTTGGCATACGTTGGGTGTATAATTGAATAAGTTTCAAGGATGACTGTTTGTGCTGAAATTTCTTACGGCTAGGTTAAACAATACAGTGTTTGAAATTAAATTAAGACGAGCGGTTCACACTCTATTCTGATGTATTGTTCCAAATTATTTCTGAGGTTATATAATTTGGAACATGTTCCAGCTATTTCTGAGGTACGTGATGCCTGTGAAGCTGATGTTAGCTTCCAATTTTGTGCATGCAGGTCTCAAAATGTTGAGGGTGGACTTCTAATCTCCGAGTCCTCTGTAAGGTCATACTTTGAAGAGAAGTTTCCTGGTAAATGGGAGCTCCACATACCAGAGGATCTTGCAGTTAATGAATCTCATCGATGGCCAATTGGTTTCATCACAACAGGATTTACTCGAGGGAGGTGAGTTAGATGTTTTCTTGTCTAAATCTCAACTACTGAATTTGTCATTCCATCGAATATGCAATTTTCCCTTGTCATCCTCATATTTGAATATGTTATGACGTACCTGCAGCAAGAAGGCAGTTGCACAAGCTCTTTGTGAGGCAGGCTTACTCGCTCGCCTTCGGGAAGAGCAGTGGAATGCGGTGCCTGTGAAGCGGAGGAGGAAGGAAATCTATGTCCTTGTTAGGAACTTGAGATCCACAGCGTATAGACTTGCACTCGCCACCATAATACTGGAACAACAAGTGAATGATGTGGAGTTCTTGTAAGACGATGCTCTCGGTGGTTTTTCAAAGCTTCTTCTATTTTTGTAGATCTTTTGTATGTTACTAGCTGTTCCCTAAAATAGGCTGGCAGGAAGAGAAGTTTAATGCAAGAACACTTGTCATCAATCATCATCTTGTTATAACGAGAAATGAATATAAGTTCCCTGTTTATTTACGCCTGCATTTTATATGTCACGATTACAAATTACTCCATCTGTCTTTTTTTTGTTCCATATCATTATCATTTCTTAAAATTTACTTCATTTTTATTTTATTTTTCTTGAAAAAAATAAGCTTAAATTCTTATTCTTATAATACAAAGGATCTTTTCATCATTTTCCCCACTAACTTTACTCTAGAAAAGAGAAATGAGTCCTTTCCTTTCCTTGCCTCCTTCCCATACTAAAGTATAAAAAAATCTCATTAACAAACTAATCACACTGGTTAGTCGAGATTAGTTTGGTAACGAAGATTAGCTTTAGTCAGTGAGATTATCCTAGTCAACATGATTGCCAGCATAACTGCAGGAGGCCCATTGGGCTTATCAACAAATCTAAACCAATAAACTGCCTAACAGTTGTGGCATCAACAGTCAATTTGTTAAAAGATCAAACCCAAAAGCAATTTCAAAATCAGTCGAACATCACAAAGCCACTCTTCCATTTTTCCCCCACGCTAACGCGGTCAGGTACCTGTACCTCTACTTTTACCAACTCAACCTTTATCTCTACCGATCTAATTGCACGCTGTAATGTTTCTTCGATTCTCGCATGATTCATAGCCACTTTCCAGAAAGTTTCATCGCAAAATTTGCCTAGGATTTGAATTCCCTGTACCAAACGCCGCCGGCGAAGCATAACATATCATATTCTGTACTGATTTGTGGGTTTTCCATGAGCAATTGTCGCGCCTGACCTTTTTGACGTGTTTCTGTTCTGATTTTCAGGTTTTGGAAGACATCTTGTGGCACTGGGGTGAAGGTAGCTATAGTTCGGTAGTGGTCAATGGCAAGGATCAAACCGCAAGCGTTGTTACAGCAGAGCAAAAAGAAGAAGGGGCCGAGTCGAATAAGTACCACAACTATTCTTCTATGCAGCTTGGTTGTTTTGCTGACAGTGTTTTTCTTGTACTCTACGTACAAACACTGGTATTTAAGGTTTGTGATTTTGATATTTTTTGGAAATTCCTTACTTTATACTTCTACTTTTTGGATCTGATACTTTGAGCAAATACTCGCATTGCTATAAGTGATGTCTTAGTGATGTTCTTTGAATTGGTGTTTAGGTCAAGAATCCAGACTGAAAGTGGTGAATCAGAGTCTGAGGTACGGGTTGCAGTTTATTTATTTATTCTTGTTGAGCATTCAAGGGCACTATGGTAATCTCATTTGTGCTTCGTATTTTCTTGAGAAATATGGGAGTTGGGCATTGCCCCACCAATAGTGAAAATACCAGACATGCAACTGTGAGCATGAATGTTAGGACTATTTCAAAATTCTCCATTGCGGATCCTTCTCTGGCGGGAATATATTTTGCTAACAGCCTCCAAGGTTTCTTATCTGTGACTAGTACTAAGTGCAACCACATTGAGTTGTGTTAACATTAATGATTGGGGTTTTTCTATGTTTACATCTCGGCACTAATGTTTTAGAGTTCTAATGCTTTTTGAGAGCTTAAATTTCCTGAATGAGACTCTAAAGTTTCTTCTGTTTCATTACTTGCTGTAGGGCAATCATGTGTATGGGGATTCAAAGAAGTCTGATCTTCCTGGATATGCAGTATGTCCTTCCATATGCTGAGATCTTTCTTTTATTTTTATTTCCCCAGTCATAACAACTTCTTCTTGGGCTGAGAATTCTATATTATACTTGGTTTACATGTATAGTTCATTATGGTTGGTGCCAGCTCAATAGCCTTGTTGTAGGTGCATTATTGTTGTTGTATACTGAAATTTGAACTATTCCATCACAGGAATTTAGGTAAGATTGCATAAAACATGTCGTCACCTGTTCATTCATTGGTTAAATGTAATCTTGGGTAATCCATTAAAGGGACTGAGGAATGAACCACAAAAAAGTAGTAAAATAAGGGTTCACCACCCTATTGATGCAGTTTTTATCAGATTGTGCATTTATATTTAAAACCTGGATGATTTGAAAAATATCAACTTGTACCAAAAGGAAAATTGATTGGTAAAGGTCTGGTCCTTAGTTGCATGGTTAATGAAGTTTGGTTTCGTCACAGTCTGTTCATATACTCTTCAGTTGAAACTTTACGTCATTGATATTTTTGTGTTTACTTTTTCTTTCTAGATTTTGGATACATCGAAAGGGTTTGTAACAGTTGAACTGTTCAAGGATTCTTCTCCTGGTGTTGTTGACAAGTTCATTGAGTTGAGGTGAGTGGTGAAATTGTTGTTTCGTAATGGTTCTTCATGCATTTCAAAAAGAAAAAAGTAACGGCTCTTCATGTAGCTATTGTTCATGCATACAGAGGTCGTTCAGTTTGATATGTGGTTGTTGTTGTTGGTAAGATTTTGCGTCTTGAGGGAGACATTTGGACATGAATTCTTGTACTATGAAACTGTTTATAATTGAAAGGGCTTAACATTATAGTAGTAAGTTATGTGTTAAAGAGTCGACTGGAAGACTAAAGTCATCTGTGCAACTATTCATCTGTTGGATCTTTAGCGTCTCATAAATAGCTCATGGAAGCGCAGATCGCTTGGCTTTGTGAGCATCTGTACTGTGTATAGCAGTATGCTCAATTGCTTCCCCATCCCCCCTTTTATTCACATCACTGTTGATAATTAAATTATGATTTGGAATCATTATTGGCTTGAGACAATACTATCATTGTGAACTGAAGCTAGGCACACATGAGGCTTGATGTTTCTTTCAAGAATCATAATGGTTGAGGATTTTTTCCCCCTCATTTATATTTCGCCATCCAGTTATGTACAAAAGTAATATCCAGAGGCTAGGCATTTGTTAAGTTGCCACAGAAAGTAATTCATTTAGGGAATCATGCTTTCATTACCAATGATTGGAATAGTCTCAGTGTGTCCACATCCATCTGGTTTAAGTTTCACGGCATGTAGTTTAACTTTGGTGGTCACCGTGCATTGGATTTAACTTGTTCTTTCTAAACCAAGATGCAATTAATTGAGCCTCAGTGTTAACTTTTCTTTAAGTTTGTTTATGAGTATGTAGCCCATGAACTGCATTTAGAGTGCAATTGTTGTTCAGAGTTCACTTGTGCTTCTTTTGAGTACAATTGTAATTGTTTTCCAGTCAAAATGGACGCTTCAAGGGGATGCAGTTTCATCGTGTAATTAAGCATTATGTGATTCAAGCTGGTGATTCGAGTAATCTTGGTGCTACAGAAGACTGGACTTTAAGAGGGAAGCATTACAATCAACTTGATACAAGGTTCCCGAGTTTATTGTTATATTTCTTATTCCTTCATTTTCTAATTACATTCGTTGATAGACTTTGTAGTATGCTTTTTATAATTTTTTCCATGGATTTTGCTCTCTTCAATCAGTTTGAAACATGAAGCATTCATGCTTGGAACTTCCAAGGCAAACCACGATGCTAGCAAATTTGAGCTTTTCATCACAACTGCACCAATCCCAGATCTAAATGAAAAGCTTATCGTTTTTGGACGAGTTATCAGGGGAGAGGATGTCATTCAGGTAACAAAACAAAACACGTGTTTTGTTCGTGTTTTGTTGTTTACTAAACAATGGCTTGTTTAAAATTGATTGTAAGCAGGACACAATTTCTTGTAGCATTAATGAATAGTTTGAATATATTGCTATGCAGCTGTTTGTCTCTCTAAAAGATATAAAAATAACACGAGGACTCTATGAAAATCTAACATTAACATCTCTATATGGCTTATAATCAACATTCAATACGATGGACATTTCTATCAGGCCTTTTTTCCCTCCCCTTTGGAACCCAAAAAAACAACGTAGATGCTTTGGATTTGCAACAAGCATGTTTGATTAGATGACGCATTGCTTGTTTATTGCTTGGAGTTCTTTTTTTACCCTTTGTTGCACATAGTCGGGTGACTAGCTTGAGAGCTTGTGGTGTTATTTAGTCCTGCAAGATCCTCTTCCTTAGGTCACTGAGTTTATTTTGATGCTAAGTTGTGCCTCATCTGTGCAGGAAATCGAAGAAGTGGATACGGATGAACACTATAAACCTAAATCACGGGTTGAGATCGTGAACGTGTCTTTGAGACATAAAATCTAAAGGTTGTCCTGCCGATCCAAAACTCTTCTGCGTTTGTGCCGTTCCTTCACCCCCACTGTCTTTACTGAGAGTTGCCATAGATGAGGAATGTTATCTTGACAGGACCTGTTTATCTTATTTAGCATGGAAAGATGACCCACACTTAAAGGGTTCAAGTTATTTTTAATTAGTTGTATAGTGACTAATATCAATTCTTTTTTTTACTTTTCTTTCTCTTTTCTAATTCATACTCTGGTGTATTTTTACCAAGAACAGTTAAGAGGATTTTTGTTGTAGCTGATAGTCTTTGGTCCTGAATGGAGTTTGTTCTTTGCTTTGTTACCTCCCTTCTCTAGCAAAACATACTTTGACTGAGACAAACGGCAGTAATAACAGTATATCAGTTTGGAACAAAAAGGAGAAAAAACTGTTTACACACAAGGCTATAAATAATCGCCAGGATCGACAAGTGACAATGAATATTAAATTATAAAAATATTGCCATAAATTCCAAGATCAATATGAACTGTAATGATATTGCAAGTAGCACTCTGTTTCAGGCTTACAGGTACTACAATCATGTACTCCACTGCGCCTCTTGTCCGTTGTAGCGACTAATAATCCGTGAGCCATGGAAATGATCAACTAGTGTCGATTGGAGATTTCTTGCCATATACCATGACGTTGTATTAGAAAGTGGCTTCATGCAACCATGAGACACCCTTTACATTTAAATGTTCTCGGCAGCTAGGTCAACACGTTGGGCAGACACTTTCAAGCAAGTCCTCAAGCTCTTCGGTTATTTCAATATTGTCCTCTTCCAACCTCTGACGCATTTCAGGAGCCAATCTGCCCGCAGCTATGTAAGTCTTCAGCAATAACAGGTAAGTTTCCGAGTCGAAAGAACCAACAACCTTTAAAATATTGCAAAACTTCTCAGCGCCATCTACATCCTCCTCTTCTTCAAAATAACTAAAAAATGCACTCACAGCATTCGGGTGTGGCTTCCACGATTTCTCCTTGCCCTCAAAGAAAGCTGCTTTCAGATGTTCCAGTGCGTAATCCAACTTACGCATCTTCAAGAAGTATACCATGAACAACTCCCGCACATTAGAGAAAGGACCCATACACTCCCCTTGCGCCTCATTGAATATCTGCATAGCTTCTTCATACATGTCGTGGTCCAAGTATGCTCTGATAACGACCTTTGCTAACCTTAGATCATAAAACTTGCAATTCAATTTCCATTCCTTAAAACAATCTGTCATACCCTCAAGATCTTTTAATTTAGCAAGAGCTTGAAGGATAACTATATAGCTCATATTGGTCATGTTGAAACCCAACTTCAGGGACTTTGATATTCGACGGACCTCATCTAGATTATTAATACCAGCGTATTGGCTAATGAGGAAATGGTAAGCTTCCCGATCACGGAATCCTATCTTCGTTTCTAACAATTCAAGGGCCGATTCAGCTTTCTCTAGGAGTCCAGCTTTGGTATAGATATCAGCCAGAGTACTATAGGATGTCCAGTTGAGATTGCGTTCACACTTCTTCATCTCTTCTAGCACCCTCTCAACTCCCTCAAGATCATCTAAAGAAGCATAGCTCTGCAACCAAAGATTATAACTCTGAGTGCCCAGAGAAATACCCCTCTGCTTCATCTCACTTACTATGTCAAGCACCTTCTCAGTTTGGCTCAATTTCACATGAAGTGCCATGATGTTGTTGAATGGTAACGAGCGAGAAAGAATTTTCAGTTCATCCATCTTCTCAAAAAGGGCCAATGCCTTCTCAGCCATTAGTTCCTTCACATAGCAGCCCAATAGGGCACTATATGTTAACTCATTTTTTGCAGACGGTGGTAGACTGCTAAAGTAATTTTCAGCAGCTGCTATCCCTTTGGTTTTTGCCAGAAGATCTACGCGCAATGAATAGTCCGGAGAGGAAAAACTCATGTTCCTCCTTTCCATCCACTCAAGAATCTACACCAAAAGAAACAAAAGAAAATTACTTACAAAGACAATGGTGGAAAATTTAAATTCAAAAGCAAAAATAGATCAACTCCAAATAATGATTGTTGTTCGGGGTACTAAGCATCAGTTTCATAACTGCAATTACCAAAATGTATGTAAACCCAATAACAACAGAAACACGCCCAATAACCAACGATAGAAACTCCTCAATACATAAGGTAACACGAGCGCATTCATCCTTTTTCATGATGAAAAACCCAGCTCCTCATTAAATGTGAATGGGGTCAATCTGGAATTGACTACTTAGTCAGCTAGTAATTGAATCAATAAGGCCTAAAGGCTAAGGCTTCACATCCAAACATACATATTAAACACATAAATGCACGAATATCCATTATATCCATTTAACAAAGAATCGACCTGGAGGGCATGATCGAATTTCTGGTATTTGCGGAGTTCTTTGGCGCAGCTCACAATCGTGGCTTTTTTCAGATGTTTACCTTCCTCTATGTACTCGTCTAAATACTCATTTAAAGTATCGGAGACGCTACCAGCGGTGGAGCCCAGAGCCGACAACCGCTGATACAGCCGCTTCGGCTTCACTGCTGCTACAGGAGCCGTCTCGGCTGACGTACAGAGCTGCCTCACCAGACGTAAGCCGAACGCCATCATACCACTTGGGTTCTTTGCCATTCTATTTGGGTTTAGAATTCAGAAGGAACAAAACTATCCCTTCCTCTGTTTTCTGCGAGCGCGAAACTGGGGGTTTTGTTAGGGCTTTAGTTAACACTGTGTTTGGGAAGTGGCTGAAGGTGACAGGGGGTGTCTAACTTATTAGTACTTTCCTTTTTGTGTAAGAATTTCTTTTTGCTTTCTTTTTATATAGTAGTATCATTTTTTTAATTATTATTATTCTTTGACTACTAGTGCTTACTACTCCCTCTGGCACGAATTATATAACTTCCTCGCATCCCAATATTCAGTAGGGAACGCATATCGAGAAGGGCGGATGAGGCACTATTTGACCCCAAAATTCCGTACTTTTTTTCGAACGTACGTTAATCCTTAACGTACTTCCGAGAAAAAATTCGGGCCAAAATTGTCTCAAATAGTGACTGTTCCGGCCGTCTTAAGATACGTTCCGAAACAGTAAAAGCAAATGCTAAAACGCCATATAAAACGTACCGGAGGGAGTAACTGATATAATAGCTGCACCATCTTTTTCAGGCTTTCAGCAGATACCTCATCTGAAGAGATTGGACTCTAAGCCTATGTATGGGAAGAAGGATTAGAGGGGTAAGGAAAGGGAGAGGAAGGAAATTTTTAAAATTTCTCTTGTACGGGAAAAAAAATGCAAGGGAATTAAAAGTAAAGCAAGGGAATACAGAGTAAATAAATTATAAAAATTTCCTCCCTAACCTACAAAATATTTCCTCTCATAAGTGGGAGGAAACAGAAGTAACTCAAGGGAAAAAAAAATTAATCTAACCCATAAAAATTATAAATATTTCCTCCCATAAAAATGTTTTTCCAGCGGCAATAATAGAAGAGAGTCGTGTGCTTGCATTTGAGGAAAAAAGGGTAGAATAATTGAAGTATGATTTTTGTGAAAATGGAGGAACCTTGCCAGGAAGATATAGGTGAAAATACTGCGAGGATGGATTGGGGACAATAGTGTGAATGGAATTTGTAAACCAGTCACCAAAACTCTTGGACATCTTACCCTTACCCCCCTCAGAAAGAGAGCTACTTGGCTCCGCTACCATTTCTGAATCGGATCGTCTTTGTAGGAAAGTTGAGTCATTTTCAGTACGTCTACGAAGATAAGTTCCAACATTCTGCGGTATGTATAAGTCGGGATTCATTCCTTCTAAATTAAGAAGTTGATGAGGAGTATAGCTTTTTCCAGGTATATTAGAATCTGGTTGTAAGTATGATGAAGATGGTGAGTTTGGAGAATCATGAATTATATTAGGTCTTCTTGAGAAAGGTCTAGTTGATTGAGAAGATGAAGGTCTAGAGATAGTAGGTCTAAAGTTGAGAGGTTGATTAAAAGATGGTCTTACTGCAGCTCCTCGTGCTCTTGGCCTAATTACGTATTGATGATAATTAGTTCTATATGCTGGAGCATGACTGGATGAAGGTGTATTTTGATTTCTATTTATGGTTTTAAAACTTTATCTATAGTTTTGTTTGTTGCTATTACCATGTTTCTTAAAAGCTCTATTTTAATTAAATCTTCATTCCATAATGGAGTTCTGTCTGTTGATAATGGAACAACATTATCTCTTTCGTCATTACTATCTGGGTTAAGATCTTCGATATAAGCATTGTGCATAAAAGTTAGGTGTGATACTAATTCTTGTTTAAGATGTTCTAAATCTGATAGTCTATCAGTTCTTAGTACAGCTAAACATGTGGCTAATTTATCCCAAATAGACATGATGCATGTATGATGAGAAAACAGAAATTTAAAACATTTAAGAAAGCTTTAAAGTATAATTGAAACGTTGTATGAAAATTAAGCGTATTAAACTTACAGTGATGTTGCTCAAGATATTTGAAAGCTTTTCTCAAAGGTTTTTGTAATTTTGGAAATTTTATTTCTGATTCTGCCCCATAACTGAGGACTTCTTCCCTTTATATAGGGATTACATGTCTAGCGGATTTCAAAATAGATTACAATTCTCTAAACTAAGAGATAAGGATCTTATCTCTCTTTTACAATTCTTCTTTTCTTTCTAAAAGCTGTCTGCCATGATCGTCTTGGTGCCCCCCTAGCTGGTGTCGGCAAAGGGTCTTGTCTTCTTTTCATAATTGATGTCTGCCACGTCTGTTTTGTCTGAATAGTTGAAAATTGAAATCTTCAAACGTCTTTGTAGTCTAAATCTCTGTCGTCTTCTAGTCTGCCACGCGTTTCTTATTCTTTGGATAATTGATTCTCCTTGTTGTCTTTTAATGATCATTATTCTTCTTTCTGAGAATTTACCTTGAGTATAGAATTCAGGGTAAAAGTCTCTTTTTCTTTTTTGTCCCCGTCTAGTTTCATCTTTTACAATAGGAGTCATGTTTGCAGTATTTTCTTTTCTCTCTCTTTTTTTTTTTTTTTCTTCCAAGCTCTGGATAGAGCTCTGCCATCATGTCGTTGTCATAGTCTGGGTTTGAGTTTGCCTGTGTATAGGATTCTCCTCCATCTTCATCGTCTGAGAAGTGGGATAGTCTTTCTAGGAGTTCTTCCTTCATCTTCCGTCTAGCTGCTCTTGCTGATGACTCTGCTTGAGCTGGGTCTGATTGAAACCTTGATTGTCCTCTAGGTGGTGGATTATCAATAGTAGATTCTGATAATGTCTTTAGGACTGCGAATCTCGAAGCCTGTTCTTGTGGAAATCTTTTCCACCATTTCACCTTGAATCGTCTGATAAGTATTGGATGTTGATCTTGCTCTGTTTTGTCTGTTATTTCATACTCCCAATATATGATCCATGGGATATGAAACATCAGAGCGAAACTCATTGTCTTTGGTAAGTATAAGTCTGGGTATTTCTGAACAAAGGCTCCATAACCTTCTAGAATTGAGTCTGGAAAACATATTTCATGAGCACCAAAATGATGTCACCATCTATGGAACCATATCGGAAAATTAACCGAAATGTTTCTGTCAAAGTGGAAGAACCATGAGTGTCCTCCTATTGAGTATAAGAACTCATGGTGTCATGCCATCTGGTAGTCATGGTAATCAAAACCTTTAGGAATAAAAGGTTGTGAAAGCATTCTTTTTGTATATGGGTTCATTTTCCAGTCTGTTGGGGTTAGGACTCAAAGAATTCTACATTTCGAATAGGAATATCTGTCTGGCCTTGCTTCGGTAGATTCATGAGTGATTTCTACCGAATCAGTGTCTACCAAAATAAACTCATAAAAGTTTCTGGTTTTTTCTAAGTCTGTTGGGATGTAGTGAAAGTCTTTTGGAAACAGGTTTGAGGTGATGGATCTCAAATCTGATCCATATTCAGGTTCAATATACCCAATATTTTTGGCAAAAGGTTTGAGTATTGGGCCTGATCTGTCTTGGGCTTTTGTCGGGTATGTCTGGTTTTGTGGTCTTGGTATATTGCCTAATACTGTTGATCTTTGGGTTATTGAGGCTGGTGATTTTGGTGGTTGGACTTGTAGGGCTGGTATGAGTCTAGGAGGAGTTCTTGGGCTTGTCATTCCTTGTAGGAATAGGTTTGGGTCTAATGTCTTTGAGGTAGGCGTCTGTGGTCTTGGTGTTTGTGGTCTTAGGTTGTCGAATCTGTTTGGGGAGTCTGGTATGCCTACTATTGTCATTGCATATGATGCCTTTGTCTTTTTCTTTGAATCCACTTTGGTCGTCATTTTTCTTCCCCTGTAGAAACTCTCTTGATAGAAAGTCTGGTAAAGAGTTGTCTTTTCCTGAGATGTATTGTATTTCGAAATCAAAATTTGAAAGTAAAGCTTGCCATCTGGCAAAAATCTGTTTTGCAACAAGGTTTTTCACGTCTTTTTCTAAAACAAATTTTGCACTTTGACAATCTATTCTTAAAAGAAATTTTTTGTTGAAAACATCATCTTGAAATTTGTTGATGCATAAAATAATGGCTAATATTTCTTTCTTTATTGTCGAATAATTCTTTTGAGACTCTATCCATAATCCCGAATAATATCTAATTAATTGCTCTTTTCCTTCTATTTCCTATTTTAATATTCCTCTGTATCCTATGTCTGACGCGTCTGTCTCTACTGTTAGCTTTGCTAAAGGGTCTGGAATTCCTAAGCATGGGAGATTTTTAACCTTTTCTTTGATTAATTTTACCACTGCAGTGTGTTCTTCTGTCCACTCAGTAGGAGTCTTTTTTAATCTGGCGTATAGAATTGAACAAGTTGATCTAAGATCTTTTATAAAATCTGAGACGTAATTTAAGCATCCAAGAAATCTTTGAAGTTGTGTTTTGTCTTTTATTTCGTCTGGGAATTTGCTAGCAAAGTCTATTGATCTGCTTATAGGACTAAACATTCCTTGATGGATGTTGAATCCTAAAAATCTTATATTAGTCTGACATAGTTTCAGTTTTGAGGCTGATACTACAAGTCCATTTTCTTTTAATATTTTCAAGAATTTGTTGAGATGATGGAAGTGCTCGGTTACTGATTTTGAGAAAACTAGCACATTGTCAATGTATACTATGGTAAATTTGGTGTATGGGTTTAAGATGTCATTCATCATCTTTTGAAACTCTGAAGGTGCGTTTTTTAAACCAAATGGCATTACATTCCATTCGTAATGTCCTAATGGAACCGTGAATGCTGTCTTATATCTATCTTCCTCTTTGATTTAGATTTGCCAGAATCCAGATTTCATATCAAATTTAGAAAATATCGTTGCTCCATGTAGCCTTTTTATTAAGTCTCTTTTATTAGGTATAGGGTATCTAATCCATCTGAGTGCTTTATTAAGAGGTTTGTAATTTATTACAAGTCTAGGAGCTCCTCTTTCAAGCTCTGCATGGTTCTGTACATAAAAGGCTGCACACGACCATGGAGATTTGCTAGGTCTTATTAGTTTCTTGTTTAGCAAAGATTGTATTTCTTCTTTACAATATTCCATTAATTCTTTGTTCATCTGAATGGGTCTAGCTCTAGTGGGTATATTTTTCTCATTAAAATCTTTCTCATATGGTAAGTCTATCACATATTTCTTTCTGTTCCAAAATGCATTTGGAACTTCTGCACAGACTTCTCTTTCAAATCTTTCTTGAAATTCTTTAACCTTTCTTTGATTAGAGGGTGTTTGAATTTCTTCTTCTACCCTTTTATAATTTATTTCTTTGGTAAGGAAATTTATATGTCGTCTCTTTTGAATAAGCATAATGTTCTTGGTTATAGAATAGTCTTTTATTACATTTAGATCCTTTTGTCTAGGTCTTTCTATAAACCTAAAACAAATATCTGTTCCTTTTGCTTTGGTCCAGATTCCTTCATGTTCTACTCTGAATGGACAAATTTGTGTTAGGAACGGCGTTCCTAATATTACCTTTTGTCCTAAGTCTTTAGCTAATATGAAAGATTGTCTAAAACAGAATCCTTTTTTACAAATGTATGCCTTTGATAGTTTATATTTGATATCTAATTTTTCCCAATTTGCTGCGTATAATCGTTCTCTAGTTTTTTCATAGTACTGTGTTGGTATTAGTCCTTCTTGTATACAGTTCTGGTCAGCACCAGAGTCTACTAGGGCTATTACATTGATATGAAAATTATTGTCTAACTTTAATTCTATATTAACATGCCATTTTTGAAATTCTACTCTAGATATCACATTTAAGTAATGTTCTTCATCAACTATTCCTAAAGCCTCATTTTTAATTTCTTGATTTAAGTCAACTTCTTTCTCTTGATTTTCTTCTATAAATTCTTCAATGTTCTTGTTTTCTATCATATCCATTCTTAAATTTAATTGGATATTTTCTGTTTGTAAAGTTCTTATTTCTGCTTTGATTTTTCTAATTTCTTCCTTTAGGTCTTGGATTGTTACTACTGATTCTTGTTTAGAGAATCTACTTACGATATCTTTCATAGTATAAGGTTTTATGGCCTTTGCCTTTTTGTCACTATTAATAGCCTCTTGAAGTTTTTCTAAATATTCTTTTTGAGTTTCTGCATCATCAACTCTACCAATTAATTCCATTAATAAATCTGTTTCTTTAGTGATAACATTGATTTGTTTATATGAGCAAACGCATATGTTATCTTCTTCTTCTTCTTCTGAGTTTATCTCTTCTTCAGAAGTATTTTCTTGTATTCCATATACAACTTCATTATTACTGCTTATGATTTCTTCATCAGTTTCTGTTTCATTTAATAATTGTACAAGTTCTTCTTTGAACTCTTCTTCACATTCTAAAGCTTGTATTTTTTCTTTCATTTTACACTCGTTTTTGTAATGACCTACTTTCCCACACTTATAAAAAGTGGGTTCTCCAGTGTTTGTTCTTCTCTTTCCTTTATAATTATTATACTTTTTCTTGTGATATGTCTTTTTGTATGGTCTAAAAGATCTTTCTTTAGGTTTTTCTGTGTATTTAGACTTATACGGTCTCCTGTATTGCTTACTCTGTTTTTTATGACTTCTCGATGGGGCTCTAATGGTTTCATAACCGTATTGAGAGCAGAAAGATCCTAATTCTTTTCTGCCTAATAGTTTATCACTCTTTAGTTTTGCCTTTAATTTTAAGTCTGTACATAGGGATAATCCTACTGTATTTATATGAGCTATTAGCTCTCCGTATGTTAAATCTTCGTAGGGTATTATTCCTTGATTGGCTTCTTTTATTTTAGTTCTAACCTTTTCTGCAAATAATCTAGGTAGTCCTGATATAAATTTTTCTTTCCAAAAGGGAAGACTACAATCATCTTTTAAAAATACCTTGGATAAAAACATGTCTTTATACCATAAAAAGTCTTGTAATTTTGGACAAGTTAGGTTCATTAGTATTTCTGTGGTTTCTTCTTGAATTTGTTCTGGTTTTCTAATAAAATATTTTAGAATAGAAAATATTAAAACATTTGTAGCGTCTTCTATTTCTTCATTTTCTTCCATTCTAGTGGCGTTCATTATGGCTAATTTTTCTGCTGGAGTGAGATAATTATCCCACCATCCTTTAAGCATTCCAGAAAATCCAGCCATTAGTATATATGCTACTTGTTTGTCAGTATTACTTCTAGTTCTGTGGGCTGTAGCTACCATTAGCATGGCTGCTAACATACTCATAATTTCGTGTTTACTTTGTCCATCTAAATTCCATTCATCTATACTTAAACCATCATATTTATTCTGCTGTCTAGTATTTTTGTTTTCTGATTGCATATCTGGAAAAGAGGGTCTTGGATAAAAATGTTTGATATCTGGTCTTTGATAACTTGTTCCTTTTATTCTATTTATCTCTAGTTCTTTGAACTGATCTGCTATTGTTTCTAGACTTTCTTTGGTTAAAACTGAGATTTGGTTCTTTGATTTTGTATTTATCTTATCCAATTCTTGACTGATCTTTTGTAGGAGTGCGTCCTCTCTTGAGAGTTTGAAGTTTTCTTTAAATCCTAGCATGGTATTTGGTTTGATTAACGGATTACTGATCTTTAATGGTTTTCCTATTGGAGTCTTACTTCCTTCTCCTACATATGTATGTCCTGTATAATGCACTTTAGGGGGAGTATTTTCTTCTATCGTATTAAGTTGTTGTGCCATGGTATTTAATAAGATATTTGTATAATTATTCTGGGATTGTATATTTTTTATGTCTTTTATTTTAACATCTCTATTTTCTTCTTTCACATCCTTTAAAGGTGATGCAGATATATCTATATTATGATGTTTTATCTTAATTTCTTCAAATGGTGGATATACCGCTTTGATTTCATCATTAGTGGCTGTTTTCCAATTTTGAACTGGTGTTTTGATAACATTTATATTGTCCGTGTCTAATAATTCTTTATGTTTTTTAAACCAGGTAAAAAAGGGTACATGTATCTTTACCTCATTTAGATATGTATAAAATTGTTCTCTTATACTGTCTTTTTGTTCTTTCGTATAATAATTAAAGAAATGAGTTCTTATATTATTATTGGAAGGATGATCAAATTCTTTTCTTAATCTTTCTTTGTCTATTTCATATTTCCTTGTGATCATGTTAATCTGATTTGTATATCTCATGTCACTTTCTGTGGGTGACGGTGTCCTTACTGTTTCTTGTTCGCAGGTTTGAAAACTATTTTGATCTGTGTATATTGGTCTAGGTATGGTTCGGTTAAAATCAACTCCTGCTAAATTTATTTTTGTTAAAACAGAGTTAGATTGACTCCTAGTTAATCTAGACCTCGGTATTTCGAGACTACTAGTCGTTCTTGCGATAGTTGAGGATTCTAATGGTCTGAATTCAGTTATATTAATACTTCGTCTATGTGGTTCAAATATTAGTCTAATGTTTCCCTCATCGTCTTCTTCTGTCCTTGCAGGTTGGGTTCTCGGTACTAGCGCTCGAGACTCATTTATTTTAGGCAATATCCATTCGTCTGGAAAAGTTACTTGATTCCATTGTAAGAGTTTCGGAGTTTGTATCATAGCGTGTTCAGTATTGGCTTCTATTAAAAGGGATTCATTTTTTGGAGAATGTCTCAAAGCTCTTGGATTTATATTTGTGGAAATGACTTTGTAATAAATTCTGTATATCATTGCCACACTCTTAGATCCTTCAATCATGTTGTCTAAAGTGTCGATGTTTAATTCTAAAACCTTTAGTATGTTGGGATCTGTTAAAGAAACTGTAAAGTTTGGATAGCAGTTTAGGTATACTGGTCCTTGTGTTAGATTTGACTGAAATATAGCTAGCAAGGAATCGTTGAACCTCTTAAATCTTGCGTCTCTTAAACACATTAGGATGGGTGTATCCATTCCTAGTCTATATAACGGTTTGGCTGCTATCTGTATTAATCCAATATGTAAAAATTTGTATTTCTTTCTGAATTTTCTGATTTGTTTTTCTTCAATTAATTGAATTGTCTTTTGCAAAGGATTTACTGGAATTGTACGTTCTGTCATTTCTATAACGTAATCGTGAAATAGCTTAAAAGATCCAATTTCGTATGTCTTTTACCTTTTCTTTAGGTATTGACCAATTTCTAAGTTTTTGTTCTATTTCTGCAATATGAACTTCTTGTCTGTTATAATCATCTAAATCCTCTTCATTTTTATTATTATTGCTGGAACTTCCAAAAAGATTTCCAATTCTTTCCATGATTTCAGAGATTAATATCTATCTTTCTTTTGGAGACAAAGGTAAAATTGTTTATATTCTTCTTTTTCCTCCTACTACAGTAGTTTTTAGGCGAATTCGTCGGGACCACCTACCTCACTGGGCTTTACGGCTAAACCAACGGATTTAACGGCTGACAAACGCCGAACGCTACCTAAAACCTCCTGTGGTGAGAGTTGGGAAGAGTCAAAACCTCCTTACCCTTACCCCCCTCAGAAAGAGAGCTACTTGGCTCCGCTACCATTTCTGAACCGGATCGTCTTTGTAGGAAAGTTGAGTCATTTTCAATACGTCTACGAAGATAAGTTCCATCATTCTGCGGTATGTATAAGTCGGGATTCATTCCTTCTAAATTAAGAAGTTGATGAGGAGTATAGCTTTTTCCAGGTATATTAGAATCTGGTTGTAAGTATGATGAAGATGGTGAGTTTGGAGAATCATGAATTATATTAGGTCTTCTTGAGAAAGGTCATAAATAGAAATCAAAATACACCTTCATCCAGTCATGCTCCAGCATATAGAACTAATTATCATCAATACGTAATTAGGCCAAGAGCACGAGGAGCTGCAGTAAGACCATCTTTTAATCAACCTCTCAACTTTAGACCTACTATCTCTAGACCTTCATCTTCTCAATCAACTATCTTCTCTATTTTTCTAGCTTCTTGGGCTTCTTCAGTACGTTTAACAATGAGTATATTGTGAAAAATCTCACTATAGGCTCGTGCAACAGATTGGTTTACATTACAGAAGCATAACCCACATTAGCAAAGGAAGGAAATAATGGGTTATGGGCTGGATTTTGAAGAGATGACTCCAGAAGTTTAGCAAAGTATTGGAACACTAGTTTTATTAAAATAAGTTGTCGAACAGATGACTCTAGAAATTTTTTTCTCAGAACTATGGTAATTGAACCTATATGGGCTTCACTGCTTTGAGCTTACCTTTGCACGGAAGGTGTTCGATGAAATTCATCTGAAAAGTAGGAAAATGACCATAGGGATAAAGTGGTAAAATAACTATAAAAAAAATCTTTCTCATTTATGTTGTCATCCACAAATATTATAATTTACTTCGTTTTCCCTCGTATCTAAAAAATGTAGCCATACAAAAGATTTTTTTTGTAAAAGTTCCCTCCCTCTCCTTCCCTTCCATTTCCCTTGTTAAATTTACTCTCTTTTCGTAAGCAGCTTGATAATCAAATCGATACGAACATCATAACCAACTGCAATACCATTCCATGATTGAAACATGATTGGTGGATGCTGTTCTCTTTCAATCAGTTGTCTTGCAACATTGGGGCAGGCTAAATCTAGATATTCATGATGCGCTCTGCACTGCTGCACTACACCTATTTCGCGCAGACACTTTCAATCAACTCCTCAAGCTCAGAGGAGGCAACCTGCCGGCAGCTAAGTAAGTCTTTAGCAATAAATGGTAAGCCTTGGAGTCGAGAGAATCAACAACCGCTAAAACCTCACAAAACTTCTCGGCACCATCAACGATTCAACATCCTTTTCTTCCTCAATATAACTAAAAAATGCACTCACTGTGTTCTGGTGTGGTTTCCATGCACTCTCTTTGCCCTCAGAGAAAGCTATTTTCAAATGTTCCTGTGTGGAATCCAACTGACGGATCTTCAAAAAGTACACCATGAAAAACTCCCGCACATCAGAGAAAGGACCAATACAGTTGTTTTGCGCCTTAGTGAATATCTGCATAGCTTCTTCGTACATGTCCTATTCAAGGTAACTTCTGATAACAACCTTAGCTAACCTTTGATCATAAAGTCTTGCAATTGGATTTCCACTCCCTGAAGCAATTTGTCAGACCCTCAACATCTTTTAATTTAGCAAGAGCCTGAAGGATAACTACATAGCTCATATTGGTCATGATGAATCTCGACTTCAGGGAATTTGATACTCGACGGACCTCGTCTAGATTATTAATACCAGCGTATAGGCTAGGAATTGTAGGCTTCACGATCACGTCGTCCTATCTTCGTCTCTAGCAATTTCAGAGCTGATTCAGCTTTCTCTGAGAGTCCAGCTTTGTTATAGATACTAGCCAGAGTACTATATGTCGTCCAATCTAGATTGCCTTCAGACTTCTTCATCTCTTCTAGCACCCTCTCAACTCCCTCAAGATCATCTAAACGAGCATAGCTCTGCAACCAAAGATTATAACTCTGAGAGCACAGAGCAACACCGCTCTGCTTCATCTGATCTATTATGCCAAGCACCTTCTCAGATTTAGGGGTGTACACGGTTCTAGTATCAATAGTGCGCCATTTGTTTTCAATTTTTTTGCAGAGGGTAACAAACCACTATAGTAATTCTCAGCAGCTGCTATCCCTTTGGTTTTTGCGAGAAGATCGATTACCGGCCGGATTGAACTTGTGTATCCTTATGTATTGTGGAATTTCCATCGTTGGTTATTGGGTTTTACATACATTTTGGTATTTGTAATTCTGAAACTGAAACTTCCCTAACCAGGAGTCATTGTTGTGAGTTGATTCATTTTTGGTTTTGAATTTAATCTTTCCACCATTTTTCGTAAGCAATTTGCTTTTGATACCTTTTGTGTGTGTGTAGATATCAGCCAGTGATCGAGGCCTAAAGGCTAAGGCTTTCAAATCCAAACATACACATCAAACACATAAATGCAAGTCTATACATTAACAAATACCAACCTGGAGGGCATGATCGTATTTCTTGTATTTGCGGAGTTGTTTGGCGCAGCTAGAAATGGTGGCTTTTTTCAGATGTTTACCTTCATTTCTGCATTCACTTAAATACTCATCTAAAGTATCGGACACGCTACCACCCGTTGAGCCCAGAATCTACAACCGCTGATACAGCTGCTGCGGCTTTGCCGCTGCTACAGGGGGCTCCACTGACGTGCAGAGCTGCCTGACTAGACACAAGCCGATCGCCAGTAGACCACTTGGGTTCTTTGCCATTTGGGTTTAGACTTCAGAAGGAAACTACCCCTTCCCCTGTTTGCTGAGGGCCAACAGATGTTACAGATGGGTTTTGTTAGGGTTTTAATTAACACCGTGTTTGGCAAGTGGGTGTGGGTGAACATTTTACTTTCCTTTTTCTGTAGGAACCTTTTCTTTTTGCTTTCTAAAATAAAGGTAATTTTATTATCATCTTAAAATAATGTTAATCTTAATACTAAGCAAATTTTTTATTATTGATATTATTGACTACTAAACTAACTGGTATTTACACAAATAATTTCATTAAATTAAACCAGAAATATTTTTTATAATACAAGGTTTTAAAGACGAAACATTATATAAAGTATAGCAGCAAAGCAACAATATTAATACAAACTTTTTCACCACCATCTAAAAGAGAAACGATTAATGTTAATAACTGGGGATAATGAATTGGTTGTTAATAGTAATCATGTAATAAGAGAATTTTGATTGGATACCCTTCTTTATTTCTTGAATTAGCATGGGACAGTCATGAGGCCATAAAAGATCTTGGACTCTAAGAGGAGAAGCATTATAGCCAACTCCAATACCATTCCATGATCGACGGCTCTGTAACAGGCGTATTATGAACTTTGATGGTCACTGGATTTCGTTCCCTTTCAACCAGTTTGAAGCATGATTCATGCTTCAAACTTTGAAGTTAAAAGAAATTGATGACAACAAACTTGAGCTTTCCATAAAAATAGCACCAATCCCAGGATCAAAAGCTCATCTGTTTTGGTTATTACCAAAATGGAGATCATCAACGCCAGGTGTCACTGTCAACTAGAGATTCTTGACCTCATACCATAGAGATGCATCGGAACATTTGTTATGCGACAAGGGCAGGCTAAATCTAGATATTCAAGTTGCGCTCTGCACTCCTTCACTTGACCTATTTCGCGCTGACACTTCTGAGCAAACTCTCCAGCTCTCCGGTTATTTCAATATTATGTTCTTCCAACCTCTGGCGCATCCCAGGCGCCAATCTGTCGGCGGCTATATAAGTCTTTAGCAACAAATGGTAAGCCTTGGAATCGAGAGAATCAATAACCTTTAAAACCTTGCAAAACTTCTCGGCACCATCAACATCCTTTTCTTCTTCAAAATAACTAAAAAATGCACTCACTGTCTTCTGGTGTGGTTTCCATGCATTCTCCTTGCCCTCAGACAAAACTGCTTTCAAATGTTCTAGTGCTGAATCCAACTGACGGATCTTCAAGAAGTATTCCATGAACAACTCCCGCACATAAGATAAAGGACCCGCACACCTCTTTTGAGCCTCATTGAAGATCTGCATAGCTTCTTCATACATGTCCTGGTCCAGGTAAGCTCTGATAGCAACCTCTGCTAACCTTACATCATAACTCTTGCAATTGGATTTCCATTCCTTAAAACAATCTGTTACACCCTCAACATCTTTTAATCTGGCTAGTGCCAGAAGAATCACTAGATAGCTCATATTGGTCATGTTAAACCTTGATTTCAGAGAATTTGATACCCGACGGACCTCACCTCTATTATTGGTACCAGCATATAGGCTAATGAGGAAATGGTACGCTTCACGATCAGGACGCGCAATCTTTTTCTCTAACATTTTAAGAGCTGATTCAGCTTTCTCAAAGAGTCCAGCCTTGATGTAGATATCAGCCAGATTACTATACAATGTCCAACTCAGGTTAACTAGTAATTCACCATCCTTCTTCATCTCATCTAGCACCCTCTCAACTCCGTCAAGATCACCTAAACGACCATAGCTCTGTAACCAAAGATTATAACTATGAGGGCATGGAGAGATACCCATTTGCTTCATCTGATATACCATGTCCAGCACCTTCTCAGGTTGCTTCAATTTCAAATATAGCCCCATCAAATTGTTAAAAGGCAAAGAACGAGAAAGAAGCTTCAGTTCACGCATCTGTTCGAAAAGAGCCAACACCTTTTCAGTCAAAAGCTCCCGGCAATAACAGTACAATAGTGCACCATAAGTTGACTCATTTTTCGCAGATGGCAAAAGACCATGAAAGTAATTCTCAGCAGCTGCTATGCCTCTTGCTCTTGCCAGAAGATGTATGCGCATTGCATAGTCTGCATAGGACAAATTCATTTTCCTGCTCTCCATCCACTCCAGTATCTACACAAAAAATACATTATAAGCAGATAGCTTAGAAAGCGATAAGTGAAAAAATAAATTCCAAATCAAAACTAAACCAAGCTCTTTTGACAGGGGAAGCATCAGTTACAGAAGTACAAATAAACAAATGCAAATGAATCCGATAACAATAAAAACACACTCAAGAACCAATGATAGCAATTCTCAATGTATATAGATACAACAAGCGCATTTTTCTTTCAATTACGAGGAACCCCAAATTAACTATCTAATCAGAGCGTGATTATGACGAGAATGGGATTAGAGATGATGAACCTGGAGGGAATGATCGAACTTTCCATACTTGCGGAGTTCTTTGAGGCAGCTAACGAGTGCCATTTTTGTCAGTTGTTTGCCTTCCTTCGTATACTCATCTAAAGTATCTGACACGCTACCGTCTATGGAACCCAGCGCCGACAACCGCTGATACAGCCGCTTCGATCTCGCCGCTGCTAGGGGAGCCGCCTCGGCTGAAGTGCAGAGCTGCCTCGCTAGACGTAACCCGCGGGCGATCATCCCAGTTGGGTTCATCGCCATTCTCATTGGATTCGGAGGGAAGTCTGCCTTCCTCCGTTTCTCTCAGAACAAAGAAATGGGGGTTTTGTTAGGGTTTTACTTACACTGTTTGGGGACAGAGGTAGCTCGAAACAGTAAAAGGTATTTTTTCTCCCTTAGAAAAAAAGTATTTCGACGAGAAAAAATAAAATTACTAAAAATAAATAAATGGAACATACATTCCCGCTCTTCTTCACAACGCACCGTTTCAACTAACCTTACCTAGCCCTCATTTTCTATTTTCATTTCAACACACGAAATGATAGAAGTTAGTTAGAAGTTACAACCAACCAGAGGCGTGTAAAAAACAAAATGAAACCACTCGCTCTTCTCCACTCTCTCCCCTTCTCTTCATCCCCACCACGCGCCACCCTCTCTCCACCCAACCCTCGCTTCCACCGCCACAGCCGGCGTATCTCATGCTCCTCAAAATCGGTTCGCTTCCTCCAACTCTCTCCATCAATTCCAAATTTCTTCTCCTTTATTCACGTACCTAATTTCATTCTAACAAACTCTGCAGATAACCGCCGGCGATTCGAGTTCAAAGTCGGATTACAAGCCGCAATTTTACGATGGGCTGTTCCTCAATCTATTCAGAAGCAAAATGTCTAAGGTCCGTACAACTTGGTTCATATTCTCTCTTTTTTCCTTCTTTGCTTGTGAAAGAATTATTTATTTATTTATTCAGTTGTGAATGGTTGGGTTTGAGGAGGAATAACAGGAGGTTGGGTGGGATTCGGAGAAGCCAGGATACGATGGATTGATCGAAGTAGCTAACCGTTTGATGTTAACTGGCAGAACAAATTCTGATACTAAAGATGCTGCGGTAATTAATCATCTAACCCTAATTAATTAGCGCATTTGATTTGATTAGACTTGAATGTTGCCATTGGATTAGAGTCAGATATATTCGTTTTTCGCGTAGAGCAGGTTCGAATACTAAGGTCATTGTTTCCTCCGTTTCTGTTAGAGCTATACAAAATGCTTATATCACCTCTAGCAGGAGGAAAGATTGCTGCCATCATGGTTGGTGAGAGAAATTCTTCTCCTTAACGATCAAGAGGATTTGATTTCTAATGGATTTGATTAAAATAAAGCGCCTTAATTGTTTGTTTGTTTGTTTTTGTGTTCTTTTTCTTAACTGAAGCAAGAGTGACAGTGCTTACTTGCCAGTGGCTTATGGGGAAATGTACTATTAATTCCATCGATCTTCAAGATGGAACCTCGTTGGAGTCTGGGGTAGTCATCCAAAATTTCCAATCTTAGTTAGCAATCTCTGTGTCTTAAAACTAATTTGGTGGGTCTTTGGTTAGGTCTTTGTGGATAAATGCAAGTATTTAGAGGAAAGCAAATGTGTAGGGATTTGTGTTAATACTTGTAAGCTTCCAACACAGGTAAATATAAATCATCTCACTGTGGATTTTCTGAGTTTTCAATTGATTTCCCGTATAGTTCCTCAGTTTATCTTTCTTGGCTGCTACCGATTGTTTGTTGATTTTCCAGGCTTTCTTTAAGGATCATATGGGTGTCCCTTTACTGATGGAGCCCAACTTCACCGATTACAGTTGCCAGGTATCCTTCAAACTTCTCTGATAAAAGCAGAGAAAAGTATGCCTTCCATTGTCAAGTCCAAAGAGTAAAGAAAGCATCTTAGTTAATGAATGATTAGTTCAAATACACAGTAAGCTTCGTAAGTCCCAGCCCAGGTAGTGTTTGCTGCACTTTCGTTCTTGTGATCGCATGATCACCAGTAATTGCAGCAAATATTCAGTCCAAAGATGTCATTGCCACTATGATGTACCCAAATTCATTAGTCAATTGCTGTCTTTTCCTTTTCCCTGATAAATGTCTCTTAGATGTCTTGTAAAGCCAAGAAGTCCCGTCTACAAGCAATTTCAGATCCTCTACTATGTTAGTTATTGCGAATTGTGTAGGATAGCTTAGATTTTTTTACCGTCTGTCTGATGATAAATCGAAAGCTTCGGATCCTCATTTATTTGTCTTGATACTTCTTATGTCACAGTTCAAATTTGGGGTACTTCCTCCACCGGCTGAGGATGACAGCACATTGAAGGAGCCTTGCCGGGAGATTTGCCCAATTGCAAGTCGGAAAACGGAAATTGCCCCAAAGATAGTTCAGTGTCCCAAGGCTTAATTAGTCTTTGTTTTCATAGGAGCTTTTATACAAGTATGTATAGTCTAACTCTGAAATTTTTTGCAAGAAATGTATCAGACCTAAAGAATTCGGAATAAAAAGGAAAATAGCTAGAAATGTATCTGATAATGTTAAAATGGCTCTGTTTAGCAGTTCAGTTTAGTGGGGAAATGGTCAGTGAGGAAATGTTCAGTGGGAAAACAACATTTGGGAAATGGAGGGTGCTGTTTGGTAAAATTGTAAAAATTCAGTGGGAAAACGATATCTGGGAAATGGAGGGTGCTGTTTGGTAGTCCAGTTTTCCAAAACTATGATTTGGATGTAAAATGACCATAAAGGGTATAATTCATTTTAAGTGTTTGAATTTTTATTATTTTTTTATCTTTATATATATTTTTAATCAATTTATTTATAATCTAACATCTAATAAAATTGATCTATATACCATAAATAAGACATTGTGCCGAAATAAATTGAGAGTGATTTTACGGATGGATGTCGAAATAAATTGATGGGTTTTGTTGGAATGGATGTAGGGAAGGTGTGGTCAAAATTTGAGAGGATTCGGAGAAGATTTGGGGGAGATTCGAAGAAGAAAATCGATTTTGGAGGTGAAAGGGTCGGGTTGGAGGAGAGAGAAATTTCTGAAAAAAGTGAAGAAGAAGAAGGAAATCACGATTTTATATAGGGGAAATAGTTTTTACCACCCCTGAACTATCGTCGAAAATCAAAAACCTCCCCTGAACTTCATTTTTTGAAATTCACCCCCCTAGACTATTGTTTTCGGGCAAAAAGCCCCTTCTGTCCATAATTAAATCAATTTTTTTGTGAATTCTTGGAATTTTTTACAATGTTTCTTGATTTTTAGGTTAATTACATTTTTTCGTGAATTTTTACATTTTTTTTAGATTTTTTACAATTTTGTTGGAGGAGAGAAAAATTCTTGACGTGATCACGCTAAGGCTTGGCGTGATCACGCTAAGGGCTTGGCGTGATCACGCCAAGAAAAAAGTGCCTAGCGTGAATCACATTGGCAACTTAAACCCATTTTCAAAAAATTAATAAAAATAGGAAAAATGGATCTAGAATTACTTATCTTGAAATAGAGATTTTATTGGGGTAGTTTTTAATTTATTTTGTTGGTTATATAACGTAAAAAAATTAAAATGAAATGAAAAAGAAAAAAAAAAGGAGAGAGAGAAGGCCAAATGGAGTTTCATTTTCGGAATGCTCCATTCCCTCACCCCCTACTTTTCTCATTTCCCCACCCAAAAACTCACTTTTTCATTTCGGAAATGGTGTTTAACAAACACCAAAATTTCATTTTGGGTTGGCAAATGTTAGGTTGGGTACCCAACCCCAAACCCCAAACAGCCACTTCATGTAGTAAGATTATCTAGAAATTACATAATTTTTGTCAATCTGGCTTGAAACATATTGGAAACAAACTAGCTCACGGGGCCACCCTCCAAATAGCCAGGATTAATTACCCTATTTCAATCTCAAATTCATTTTCATCTAAAAAAATAAAAAATAATTTCAACACCTAACCAGAAGCTGAAAACGTTGCCTGAAATCATGATAAATTTGTGTCAACGCATTTTCCCAGTCTCAAAAGCTCAAAGATACCAAAATTAGTTGGTCTTTACACAACTGAATATGATATAACATAAGGGGGGCACTCCTAAACTAAAACAAGCAACCGTAAACCTCTGGAACTGACAACAAGCGCATATAAACTCATAGTAAGAGTTATCAATCATCATACATACAAGACCAATTGACATCCCAGAAAAAAGCTGATCCATATGGAATCGTGCCAACTATCCAATAAATTATCGATCCCAACCAGAGGGCCTCCGTCTTTCTCTAGCCCTGTCTCTGGAACTGCAAAGGAAAGAGCAACAAATAGACCTGATCAGCATTGAACCATGAAATTCATGTTAATATAAAACACTCCAGTGAAAATCTCATGGTTCAGAAAGAAAGAAAAAACCTTTCTGTGTTCTTTTCGCTCGTATCTCCTCTGGACTTCTGACTGGTTGTTTGAGATCTGTAAGTCTCCCCGCTGATTGAACCGGAAGAGACAAATCCGGGTACCGAACTGGTTCTCTGAGTTCTATTTGTTTCTCCGCCAATTGAGCCACCAGATACAAATCCAGATAAGGAACTAGATGTCTGCGCTCTATTTATATCTTCACCAATTGACCCACCAGAGATGAACCCAGTTAATGCTGGTCTCCGGTTGGCATATGCACTTGAACTATTAGTTAAGCTTTGGGAGCTTGACGAAGCAGCAACAAAGCTGCTCTTGAATTGTGCCATCACTCCTGTCCTCAGTGAATTAACTGCGGCAGATCGACTTGGAACAGTGGCAGACCGACTTGGTACAGCGGCTGAGGATGTACTGCTAGAATCTGGATTATAGCCAATACCAAGACCAAAGTCCACTCCACGCACACCTCGACTACCTCCACCTCCACCTTCACCCCTTCCTCTACCCTTTTTCCCACCTGCACAATACATCACGCTTAATGAAAATAGTTCGAGAGACTATGACAATAACATGTGTTCAGCAGAATGACAACTATACTGTCCATTCACATTTATTACCAACATATGGAGTTCAATTAAGAACCAGAAGAAAGCCCAATTCACATGTTTAGGTAAAAAGAAACTCTCTTTCAAGTATGTTAATGCGAGATATAAAAAAAGCATACCTCCTTTTCTTGCATCACGCTTAGACCTGTATCTCCCATCCTAATGATATACATGATAAATGTCACTAAATAATCTCATTACGCACTCATCAATCAACATTTTTACAAATATATAAACATACCAAAAATGAGAATAAGATAGGAAAAGCATGAGAGAGTGCACTGGAAACACAGCGCTAGTTAGAGATCAGGTAGAGGTACATAAAAACATACTCTACAAAACGAGTAGAGAAAGCAGGATTGTAAAACAAATAACGCAAATAGAGAGTCAGAATACTTAAAACTGAGGACTGCAGTTTCCTTTTGCCCCTGCTGCTATGCTACCAAGGTTTTTGAACTGGATTTATGAAATAATCCTGTACACAAATGCCATTTTAGCCAAAATCTTTTAACTTCATGCCTCTAAGGATGGTGACCATGCACCAAAAGCTCCAGTTGCTATTATTTTTGGACTGCAGTTAATCTTTAGGAGCTTATCTATCTTATCATTTTTAAGAACTTATACATGAGTGCTAAAACAAAAACCACTACATATTAGTAATGCTCATCCAGTCGTAGTAGAACGTTACCAAATAGGTGATATCACGTGAATAAAGTTCTACAAGAAAAACACCACACTAGTGATACACATCCAGTAACTGCACTCAACTAAATAACTTTACGAGGCAACCTAGTTCATCAACTGGTTTCTAGCTTAACGGACATTAGTTATCCACCAGCTCACTAGAAAAGGAGTTATGACACACATGCACACACATAGAATATCGGCTTACACGTGCTACATTCAACTGAATAATGTCGAATATAAAATAACAGATATGATGTAAAAAATTACCTTCATAGCAAGATCCATAAGTTCTGCAGTGACGTTCTGTCCAGCAGCGATCAAACTGTTAACCAACTCACCAGCAAATCGTGCCTCTTTTTGAGTTATAAATGTGTATGCAACCCCATCTTTGTCACCAGCACGCCCTGTCCTACCAATACGATGTACATGGGCATCCATGTCTCTTGCAATGTCATAGTTCACAACTGACTTTATTGATTTTATATCAAGCCCCCGAGCAGCAACATCAGTAGCAATAAGAACATGATAGATGCCAGATTTAAATTTTTGCAAAATCTCCATCCGAGAAGCCTGGTCTTTGTCACCATGAAGAGCCGCAACTTTAAACCCTTTCTGAGCCAGTTGTGATTCAATCTCATCAACTGTAGCTTTTTTTGATGCAAAAACTAGAACATCACCTTCATCAACCATTCCAGGTAGTTTTTCAAGAAGCCAAGGCAGCTTCTCTGCATCAGAATGAATTACTTGAACAACTTGAGTAATATCCTCATTGGCCATCCCCACCTCCCCCACTGTAACTCTTACAGGATCACTGAGGATCTCTCTAGCCAACTTCTCAATTTTTCGGGGCATTGTAGCAGAAAATAGTAAGGTCTGACGGTCTGGCCTAATTTGACCCACAATAGACCTTATCTGGGGCTCAAAACCAAGGTCAAACATTCTATCAGCCTCGTCAAGTACCAAATAAGTAGCTCTGCTCATATTTAACGCCTTCATCTTTAGCATGTCTATTAATCTCCCAGGGGTAGCAACAACAATCTCACACCCTGCCTTTAGTTCTTTAAACTGATCAAGCTTAGACATTCCACCATACACAGCTGACACACGTATCCCATGCGATTTAGAAAACTTCTTAGCCTCTAAATATATCTGATGTGCTAACTCCCTAGTGGGTGCACATATCACTCCAATTGGGCCCTGTTCTTTCGCAACTTCAGGCTGATCCATAATATGAACAATCATAGGAAGCACAAAAGCAGCAGTCTTACCAGAGCCAGTTTTTGCCATACCAATGATATCCCTGCCTGACAGCACAATTGGCAACGCCTGGCATTGTATAGGAGTAGGCTTCTCATACCCTTGTTTCACAATGGCGTTCATCAACTGTGCAGAAAACCCACAGTCCTCAAACCCCTTAACTGGTCTTGGAACTTCAAAACCCGACACGCGAATAGCCAAACTCTTCTTGTATTCCCCCACCTCCTGCTCGCTCATCCCTGTAAAAGAAATAAAAGAAATAAATAATGAAGACTAGATATTATAAGCAATAGCAAATACAAGACTTGCTTATTTATTTACTTATTTACCTGATACTGATGGTGCTTCCTCATAAAAATCCTTAGTAAATGGTTCATAATCAATAGAGCTATGATCAAGGGCTGCGATAGGCTCTATTTTTTTCTTGTCGAGAACAACAGGATTATCATCAGAATCATAGTCAAGTAACCCAGCATCCACAGCTTTTGCCGCAGCGTAGACCTCTTCATCGGAATCATACCCAGCGTGGAGCACATCCGCCGCAAGAGTTAACCCAACATCCTTCTTGGCTCTAAGAAAACTTTCAAGAGCATCCTCATCATCATCATCTTTATACCTCTCCAACTTCTCCTTAGGCTTCGGCGGGGGAGCTGACCTCACCTCCTCGTGTATTCCTTCCATGAAAGCATCCAAAGGGTCAATCTCGTCATTTTCAGCATTTGCATTATCCTTGGTGTTATCAGCCTCCTCGTATTCGATGTTGTCGAGGTCTGTGTCTTCATAGTTGTCGTGACTGGTGCGGGAAGAAGGAGGGACGTAGAGGCGCTGTGGCGGTTGGGACTGCTCGAAGTTGTATGTGGGTTGACGGTTGATGCCAAACCCTTCGAATCCAAATTTTCGTTTTGACATGGCGCGAACTCAGTAGATTGGCATGTGATGTGAAAACCCTAATTGAAGGTTGAAGATTAGTGTGATCTTGTTTCAGGAATTTGGTGTTTGTGTTTTCGGACTTTCAGGTGTGATGGGGACGACGAAGCAATGAATTTTCAGATGGATGATGCGCGTAGACAAGTTGAGATTTTAAGCGGGTCGGTTTAGGTGTAAGATGGGCTTCCAAGTAATTGGGCTATTCAGCCCAACAAGAAAATACAGGGCGGAAAATGGATGAGGGTGGTTTAGTCCATAATCCTCGAAGCACTTGATTGGGAGCTTGAGGATGGAGTAACACCAGAAAACCTGAACATGGATGAACAATTTGGGCTCAGTTTACTGAAGGTTCAGCCCCTACGAGCTGTCCCTATCAAACGCTAAGTGTCTAAACTTGAACCGTGATGTTTGCTTTCTCTACAGTGGGTCTCGAATTATGTTGTCTCTTTATATTTCCAAGTAGCATGCTTTAGTGGCTTTAGGCAAGTCTGGAATTTTCTTTTATGCCTTTTTATATGCTTTGTTGAGTCTGCAATTGTGCATCAGCACCAGAAACATCAGTTGTACTGCTGTGTTTATTTCAGTTCAAACAAAAATCCTATTTGAGGTTTGCCGTAGATTTGATGTTTTCCTTCTACTTGCTGTTTTGTGGACTTGGGCAAGAAACAAGATCTTGGTTCCTTGCATTTTTTTTCATGGTAGCTGAACTACAAAGAAAATCCGAAAACGAGTATCCGAAAAATTATAAACGAATAACACTTCATTTACTAATAAATAACTTGCAAAAGTATTTTATCACCGAGCTTACCGTTAACACCATCAAATTTTTGACATCATCGTCATCTTCACTATTAAATCCATCTTCTCTAACACCAGATAAAAAGAGGATTCAATGCGCAATAAATTTGAGGAAAATCCGAGAACATTAACTTGTAAATCCAATGAGATAGACACATAATAAACTAAGATAAGTAAAAAAAATGAAACAAAAAGGAAAATGGGGTTCACCGCTAATTATAAACCGAGCCGCTTTCTTAAGGAGTGAAAAAATTTGAGAGTTTTTTTCCCTTAGCAGTTAGAATTTCTTTAATTCGGGGGTTATATAGCAATGTATAGTACTATATATTAATGTACTAAATTATGTAATTCTAATTTTATATTAATATACTATCAATATCGCTATAGTATAATATGAATTTTACACTTTTTCTGTTGTATATTAATAGTGAGGATAATGATAATAATGACAAAGTTATATCTCCTCTAGTTTTTTATTTATTTAACATTTAGGGGTGAATCACGAATATTAAGAAATAATACTAAAAAAATGAATAAAGTAGCTTTTGGTTAGGGTGGGCAGTTGTGCAATCAGGCAGACAACAAGGTACAAGGCAGCAAGGGGAAGACGAGCAGCAAACACGGGCAGGCGGGCAACAGACAAGGGCAGGGCTGGCAGCTGATATGGACAAAAAAATCTACTTTTTGCACATTTTTTATCATAGCGTCAATTAATTATGGGCTTCCATTTTTTGCCCAAAACGTCAAATAAAAAGAACCAGAGGGAGTACTTTTTAGTGTTGATGATAGTACTTAAACAATACGAAAGTTTTAAAAACAAAAAAAATGAAACAACTTTATTTGGTTTTTAAAGTTATATTTTTGTTTTAAAAAAAATCACAAGAAAATAGAAAATAATCTTACCAAATATGGTTTCTATTTTTTTCAGAAAAATAAATAAAAAGATGGGAAACATAAATGATGCATAATTGGCTTGGTGATGCTTGCAATTTATAATAGTTGTATATGTACTAAATGACATCGTCTTTGTGACACTCGTTTAACACTCTGATTTTTGACTGTCCATTCTACTGTGAAGACCTTGGTTATCAGAACCGGACGGGACCAACCGGTCCGACCGGTTCAACCGAAATTTTTCACATTTTCGGTCTGATTCGGCTATTGGACTGGATATGCATGTGAACCGGGTTCGACCGATCAACCCGATCGGTTTTAATGAACCGACGAACCGGTTGGTTTTCTGTCAAACCGGCTAGTTCGATGACATGTCAAAACCCACGGCCCAAAGCGACACCGTTTTGACATGGCCCAAATGACGCCATTTTGACACAGTAGAAACAACCCACTACCACCACCCATTTCCGTCCTCCGATCCACACCAATCACCACGCCAAAAAACTAACCAAAACCGACCTGAATCACCACAGCCAAAACATCATCGAATCCTCGCCACCACAGCCACACAACCATCACCACAAATCCACAGCCACCACCACAATCCACTGCCGCAGATACCACCCATCTCCAACCCGCCAGTCCAACAAATTAACAACCATCGCCGAATCCTCGCCACCCATCCGCAGCCATCACCACAAATCCACAGCCACCACCACAATCCACTGCCGTAGAAAAAGAAAGGAAATAAAAGACTAAATAGAGCATAATGAAAGGAACCAGCCGAGAAGAGAAGGAAAGAAATAAAACAGAGAAAGAAATAAAGAAGGGAAAGAAAGAAGAGGGTCGCGTGCTGCAACCCTAAAATTGGAAAAGGAAATGGAACGAGCCAACGAGGAAAGAAAAAGAAAGAGAGGAGAGGAACGCGGGGCCGTGGCCGAATGAAAAAAGAAAAGGGAGTGAAAGGAAGAAAATGGGAGAGAAAAAAAGTGAGGCCCGTTGAGTAAAAGAAAATGAAGAGAAAGAAGGGAGTGGGCCGACCCAAGAGTGAAAGGAAGTGAAGAGAAAGAAGAGAGTTTCTTTTAATTGACTATTGGGCTCGAATATTTGAGCCAAAAATATGAAGCAAGGGGATAGTTTCTTTATTTTCAACTTTTATCTACTTGTTATTTTATCAGTAAAAAAACTACCCAGTTCAATCCGGTTTAATCCGATTCAATCATCTAAGATTGAACGGTTCAATATCTAAACGGTTCAAAACGGTTGAACATCTACAATCTGGTCGAGCCCGATTCAACCCGATTAAATTATAAAATTTTTATTTTCAGTTTACTGTCCGGTCTGATTCTGATAATACTGGTGAAAACTCTTCTCACTTCTCGCAACAGATACAGACAGCCACGTCTTCTTTTTCTTCTATATTACCGTTAGTGTTGTTCTTTTCTGTTAACGGCGCACGTTAACCCGTAATAATAAAACCCCGTGCGGCGTGCGCTCCTCTCCTCTCGCCTTTTTCCCTTACACCAAAAATATAAAAAAAGGAAAAAAAGGAAAAGAAAAAACCCGCTAAACAAAGCAATAACGCCAATAAAAAACAAAACAGAAATTAAATTACTGCTTACAAATCCAAAAATAAAAAAAGCTTCTCCACTACTTCACTTTGATTACAGAGTGAACCTAACGATATCTCCCCCACCAACAGTCATCAAACTGAAAAAACCTCCACCTCCCTCCTCTTCTTCTCCTCCTTCAACCTCTCAATTTCCCTTCTTTTCCACTTATCGTTTCTTTTTTTCTCGTTGAATGGAGTTTCCCTCTCCAACTTCTCATATCGCAGCCGTGATTCTCACGATAATTTCCTCACCGGCGGATCCTCCATCCCTGCCCGGCCCGATTGAGCCATGCTCGTAGTCTTTCGGCTTTCTCCTCAAGTTCCCAAAACTCATTCGCCACGTAAATCTCGCACTTGATTTTTCTAAACCCTCATAGATCTGACGTGTAATTGAAAAATCAGCAGCGTCGGCGATGTCGGTGCCTGCAGTTTCGGTCGCCATTGGTAATTTTTTTAACTTCTCCCGCGTTTTTATCACTCTCAGTAGTGAGTGTTCAACCTCTTAACTAACAAAAACTTCCTCTCAATTGCAGGATTATCGAGAAAAGTTTCGTTTTTGTTTCCGCAACTGTTGGTAGTTTTGTGCTATGTCATTTCCGTCGCCGATTCCGATTTAGCTAGCAAGTTTCTAGAAGTGCCAACGGTATCACCTGCTTTTCCTGATCCACCATTGCCTGTCAATGCGCCGGTGTTACATAAACCGAAGAAAAACCACTTCTGGCCGATTGGTGCCCCAGCTCAACCGCCTAATTTTGGGCCGCTGGTAACTGCCCGGCCGCCCACTAGTTCACTTTTGTCGAAGCCGTTAATGAAAAAGAAGGTGGTAGGAGCTCCTACTGTTGGATTGGTAGACATTGGGCCGACACAATCTGGTACTGCTGGAACAAACAGTCCCAGATTAGCTCAGTCTCCAGTATCTCCCTCTCCCTCTGGTTAGTACTCTAAATATGATTTATGCTTGAACAACTTAATCGGTTATTAGTTTTGGGACTAGTCCAGGTTCAGAATGGCTCAATCTTGGTCCTCTACACTCAAAATATGCTATTGTTTTGTGCATACTTTGATATTCTAGTATTCTAGTATTCTACTATTGTGCTTTTAGTTCTTTTTTAAAACGGTCAAGGTTGTCTTACTGAATACTTGTAATGTGTGTTATGTTTGGTAGATTGTTGTAAACCGGATATGGTGTTGAAACGGGAGAATCATGGTGGTTGCCATTGCGTGTACCCTATAAAGCTTGATCTTCTACTTCTGAATGTCTCACTAAACCCTAATTTGAATATGTTTCTTGAGCAATTAGCTTCTGAGCTTGATTTGCTGGTTTCCCAAATAGAGCTCATCAACTTTTATGTGCTCAGTCTGTCGAGGTTGAATATTTCGATGGATATTACTCCTCACACAGGAATTAGTTTCTCGGCTAGTGATGCATCCAACATAAACTCTTCGCTTGCTTTGCATAAGGTTCATTTTGACTCCAGTCTTGTGGGCGATTACAAGCTACTCAATCTTACCTGGTTTGAGCCACCAGCACCATCCCCAGGTAACTTTCAATGTGGTCTCTATTACTTTCACAAGTTTGGTTTATGTGCATTTGTAAGCATCAATGCTGCAATCCTTTGCATATCATGTTAAAATCTTGGTTATCCAAGAATTTTGAGGTTGATATTGTTAAATTAAGTCAATCACCCAGTGTAGAGGTCTCACAGGAACATTGCCTACATAGAGTTCCTCGATAGTTCAGCATGGTCCTGATGAAATCTTTTAACTTGCACCCAGTTATCTCTAGTCTATGGCACTAGGATAATGCTTCTGCATCCTAAACTGCTACCGTGCGATTTTTTCTTGCGTGTTGGGAATATTTTTAGTTTTTCTTTTGCCGCATGGTCAAGTAATATTTGTTAGTGCTTCTGCATGTATGTTGAAATAAGTTTGCATATTTTTGCATACAGCTCCTATTGTTGCTTCATCACCTGTGGAAGGACCATCACATCAATCTTCAACTTCAGTAGTGAACAATGCTCCAAGTAGCTCCAGACATTCAAATTTAATTCTTGTTCTTGGTATTGGTGCTGGGATTGTGACTGTTGCCACTATATCTATGCTTATCATTTGTTTCTGTGCATTTCGTGAAAGGAAGCCTAAGCCACCTCCCAAAGAACCTGGTATGTACCTTTACTTTTTGATGCACGTTTTTGTATTCTCTCTTAATGTCAAGAATTTCAAAAATATCCATGAAACATATAAGTTATAACTTCCTACTGAAACAATTGTTAATGTCTCTGGAAAAAGAAAGGAGGGAATACAATTCCTTTTGTTGTTGTTAAGACTTAAATGTGTGCTGTTTATAATGCATATTCTATTGTTATAAGCCTTGTTAAAAGAGGAGATTTTAAGTGGTTTGATGACCAATTTAAACCTTTTAGCACACATTATGAACATACTTCTTTATGTTAGATTGCTTTATTTTAAAGATTGCTTTGTTCTTCCTCTCTCTTATGAAATATCATAACCAGGCTGCTTGTTTTGTTCGTTGTTTCCAGTGAAGCCAAGGGCTGTGGATGCAGTTCCAGCAGCAGGTGCCCTTCCTCACCCCTCCAGCACACGGTTTTTTTCGTATGAAGAACTTAAACAAGCAACAAATAACTTTGAACGTTCAAGCATACTTGGAGAGGGTGGGTTTGGTAGAGTTTTTAAAGGTATCTTAAGTGATGGTACTGAAGTAGCCATTAAGAGGCTTACCAATGGCGGGCAGCAAGGAGATAAAGAATTTATGGTTGAGGTTGAGATGCTCAGTAGGTTGCATCATCGTAATCTCGTCAAACTTGTGGGCTACTTTAGCAGTCGTGACTCTTCACAAAACCTACTATGCTATGAGCTTGTTCCAAATGGAAGCTTAGAGGCATGGCTTCATGGTAATTACTTTCTCAGAACTCTGATTTTCCTTGCATTTTAGAGCATAATGTATTCTTGCTGACTTGAGTTATTTTTCATGAGGATGGAACATTAGGTATCTATATCATAAACTCACAACTTTAGTCCTAGATATTGTGTTGACTCATTATACTTGTACCATCATAATGTATTCTCTCTTTAAGTGCCTTAACCATCTTTTAGTTATACTGGTTGATTAAAAGATGGTTAAAGCTCTTAAAGAGAGACAGAGCAAAGCAGAATACTTGTAGTTGCGCATTTATCTCATTTGATAGTTCTCTTATCCCTTGAAAGTTCTTTCGGATCTGAATAAGTTCTCACCAATGAGATTTAATGGCCATTTATATACTGCTCTATTTATTGGACTTGGACTAGTTTTGCAGTGTTAGTGCATATTGATGATCTGTTCCAAAAAATAAATACATAATAATTCAACTCAAACATCATAAAAAAAGATCATTAGAATATCCTAACAAACATATTGCTGTAACTTTGCACAATCTTTGGAGGATTCTTGCACTGTCCTTGAGTTTGGAGCTCTAATGAGTCTGGTACTTCTGTATATTCCCAGACCCTAAGTTAGGAGTTCGTTGCTACACATGATACAGCGTTATTGACATTGATGCTACTCAAATTGTGCCTCAGGTCCTTTGGGTGTAAATTGCCCTTTAGATTGGGATACCAGAATGAAGATAGCTCTTGATGCCGCCAGAGGACTTGCATACCTACATGAGGACTCACAGCCTTGTGTTATCCATAGAGATTTTAAAGCTTCCAATATATTGCTTGAGAACAACTTTAATGCTAAAGTTGCTGATTTTGGACTTGCCAAGCAGGCACCGGAGGGCAGGACAAATTACTTGTCTACTCGTGTCATGGGCACATTTGGGTTGGTCTCAGTTCTCCTTGTAGTTAACTTTCTTTTGTTTTTGTTTTCCCAATTTGATTGGTATTGAAATAAAGGTATTAATTTGTAGGTACGTAGCCCCTGAATATGCCATGACCGGACATCTCCTTGTGAAGAGCGATGTTTATAGCTATGGAGTCGTCCTCCTTGAGTTGCTGACTGGAAGAAGGCCTGTTGATATGTCCCAACCATCTGGGCAAGAGAACCTTGTAACTTGGGTTAGTATGAAACAGACGCATCTTTCACTTTGCCAATCATTATTCATCCCATTCCTAATGCTTAAAACTTAGGTTGGTAGTGACAATTGGGTATCGTTGCGCAGGCGAGGCCAATTCTTAGAGATAAGGACCGACTAGAAGAGCTTGCTGATTCAAAGCTTGCGGGGAAGTACCCAAAGGAAGATTTTGTCAGAGTTTGCACTATTGCAGCAGCTTGTGTTGCCCCTGAAGCAAGCCAACGACCTACTATGGGAGAAGTAGTACAGTCACTTAAGATGGTGCAGCGTGTTACTGAATATCAAGATTCAATGTCAACCTCCAACACCCGGCCGAACTTGAGGCAGTCATCAACAACATTTGAGTCTGATGGGACTTCTTCCATATTCTCATCCGGCCCTTACTCTGGTTTCAGTGCATTTGATAACGACAACATCTCCCGGACAGCAGTTTTCTCAGAAGATCTTCATGAAGGACGATGAAAACTGCTGAAGATCTTGAAGAATGAGGAATGTCTTTAGGGTAGTTGACTTGGAGCCTCGAGTAGTTCGAAAGCTTTCTTTGATGGGCCAAATATTTATACTCCCGAATACTCCAATCCAAAGTGACTGGTTCGAAAATTTGAGGTTACAGATACTTGTAGGAGTTGTTTGGTTTTGGGAAATTGGCATAGTTTCTTTAGAGATGGGGACTGGCTGCTTTTTGGATAGTCTTGTGGAGAACCACTGTTAAGTTTTCCTCTAGCGCAGTGGTTATTATTCTCTGCAATATGGCTGACAGAATTTTGTATATAAACGCTCTGTATCTTGTTTTACATGTTGGATCAGCTTCATTTGCTCGGCTTGTCTTCCCCATTTTTATTGTTTTCTACCCCAGGTCCACCTTAATTGGCATTGAACAAGAAAAAGACAAACCAAATAAAAAGTAAAGTTGTCATTGTCCATATAGAATTCTAGTTTTTAACGATGCATCTAAATACGTTGAGATGAAATACTGAAAGGAGAGCAGTATGTAATTTTTCCCGAAAAACGAAAACATGCAGGTTTTTACTGAAGTTAGAAAAGAGCAAAATATTCATGGTCAGGCTGTTTTCTTGCAGGATCGTTCCCTCCAATTTTCTCATCCTATATATATACACACATTTTCTCCTCTTTCGTCTCCATTTCCGCTCTTCCACCACAAAGATCGAAAAAGAAGAAAATGAAATTAAACAAATCCATCCTCCTCCTCCTCCTCCTCCTCATCTCCTCCCCTCTCCTCTCCTTCTTCACCGCCGTCGACGCCATTTGCGTCCCCCGCAATGGCACCTTCCACGGTGAGGTAGACATCATAACCTCTCTCCCGCCATCCCCAACACCCGCCCCCGACGACAACGACAACGACAACAACAACGAGTTCTCCCCTTCCCCAACCTCCGCCGCAAGCATCCCAGCTCTCCAGAAAATCTGCAGCACCACAAACTACCCGGAAACATGCGTCTCCTCCATCGCCCCATTCCTGCGGGGCAAAATCGATCCTGTAACGATCCTCAAAATCGGCCTTCAGATCACCCAAAAGGGTTATAAATCCGCAATCGACAGCGCCAAAACCATGAGCAAGGATCCATCCACATCAAAATGGGTGAAGTCGTGCCTGATCGATACTTGCCTGGATGTTTTCGACAGCGGAATGTACGACATCGGCGATGCTCTCACTGCGGTATCCGATCGCGATATTGGGAAATTGAAAACCGTGCTGAGCAGTTTGGTTACTTATCCGGTGACATGCGACGATTGCTTCACGGAAGAACCTGGAGAGAAGTCACCAATGGTGGATGTGGATCAGAACCTGACCCAGGTCGCCGCCAATAACCTGGCCTTCGCCGATGCCTTGAATTGGCAGTGATAAATTATCATTCTCCATAATTTATTTATACAATTTCTATTTATATGTATGTTTATATCATCCCGTCTCTCTTGTTTTGTTTGGTTCATTCAAACATAATTGGAGTAGTAAATTAACTTTACCAGAAAGAACATCCGACAAACCCGTATTCATATTCTGTAGATTTTGTAGTTTCTGCCATACGTCATGTTCCATCGGTAAACATTTATTTCATATCCTGATTATAAAAAGTTGATTTTTTTTGAAATTATATAACATGGATGGAAGGGTACTCTTCCTTCTTTTCTTTTTTCATGATCATATAAAGAAAATGTGAAGGCCTAAAAGGAAACACATTTTTATGGAGTTAAAAAGGGGAGGAGGATGCCAAGTGATAGAATATGAAAACCATGTTAAGAGAATCATCATCCTTTAAGAGTTCGATAAAGTTCAAATAAGAAAAAATATCGAGAGGAAAAAAAAAAGACATTAACGTAGAAGTGTGTAAATTCAATGATCGATCATGCCACTCCTTTAAGTGTTAAGTCTACACGAGCGCACCAAATTTACCTTAAATTTTCTATTTAAAATTACAAAGGTTCCACTTTTTTTTTCTCTCTTTACTCTCCCATTCTCACTAAACATCTATAAATCTTACTTTAGTTTATGAGAGCGAGTTACTTTTTATCACATTAATGTTAACTATGAGCGTATGAGTCTTTCATGTATCATACACAAACAGAGATAAAATTATATGGTATTAAGATTAGAGTTTTAGAAGTGTAAGTTCGTACTCTCTCTCTGTCTCTTTTTAGTTGTCGTTTTTTTAAGAAATAAATTTTTCTATTTAGTTGTCGTATTTTAATTTTCAAGATTACTTTTTGTAAAATTAACCTTAAATAATTTTAAATTGACTATTTTTTGAGAAATTTTAAAAAAGATTGGTTGATAATTAATAAGGGTAGTTTAGTTAAATATTATCTAATAATTGTTTTAATTATTGTGAAAAGTGAGGATGTTACATGACCGTACATACTAGTTTAATCTCACGAGATTTCAGTTAACTAATAATTTGAACATACATTAAATGTCTTTAGTACAATAATAAAATAGATGCGTCGCTTTAAATATCAACATGTGGATACCTGTTTAAAGCGAAACTATTTAGTATCGCAAGATTTATTTACATTTTTAATATCATAGGCAACTTGATTGACACTTTCTACCATAAGGTCACTGATCTCGCCAGCTACCATCGTTAGTTTGATCAGAGAAGATTTCGACTAATTAATGATTTGAACAAACTTTAAATATCTATAGTACAATAATAAATGGAATATTATAAGTAGAATATAACAATCGAGACATCAAAATAATTATATTTCGAGAGACATATCTATTTAAATTCTCAAGATTTGACAAACCTTTTAATGCCTCGGGCAACTTGGTTGACACTTTTTACCCAATGTTCAACTACCTGAACTATTATTATACCTTACTTTACTTTCTAATCTGCACAAATGTACCAAAATCACTCGACTGTAAATTTGCATTTTTCTTAACAAGGCGTAAAATCAATTCAGATTCTCTTAAAATAGTACTCTCTCAGGTTTTTAAAGTATGTCGTTTTGAAACAGTAACAATCGGTAAAACAAATACCAAAAAATTAAATAATATGTACAGTAACATTTAATAGCAAAACGATATACTTTAAAAACCGAAAGGAAATGACTAAATCGCTAAGTTTGATTAAGTGGTGAAAGATTCCAGAATCTGATTCGATCAACTCTTAAAAACAACTCCAATAAAGTAGCCTACGTTCATAAATTGAACTAACGAAAAGGACGAAAGTATAAATTTTAGAGACAAGTAGACAACAGAATATTTTATTTATTTGTATGAGTAATTATTAATTGAGCCGGCGCAAAGCGCTAACATAAACATGCAATGCGTAAGATAAGACCCTTAACCTGCGCACAGTACTCTTCCAGCGTGCATAGAGGAGGAGGGAAGGGAAATAAAAGGGAAAGAAGAGAGCAAGAAAGAGAAGAACAAAAGAGTAGAGCGAATGGAAAAAAATGTGATCAACCAAGTTAGTGACCGAATCAATGTAGGAGACAACCTCTAAAAGAAAAAGAAAAAAAACACCCAAAAAAAAACCAAAAAAATAAAATTGAAGCGGTGGTGTGGCAATAGCAAAAAAATGGAGAACAAGGAAGAGAGAAATAGCCCTTATCGTTGTTCTCTTCAACTATTAATCCCTTTCCTTTCTCGTCATTGTCATTCTTATCTTCGTCGTCCTTCTTTCACTAGCCCTAGCCCTTTCGCATATAAAAAGATACATTCTTTCTCACTGCTGTTCCCTTACTCTTTCGCCGCCGCATCTCCTTCGTCGTCTGCGCTTCCTTTCTTCATTCTCTGGTATGTCTTCTTCTTTTCCTTCTCATAACGAAGTTCTTCTGTTGGGTGTTTGTTTTGATGAATGTTTGTTTGTGCTGTGGGATTTGGCATCTGTTTTGGCTTCTGCTGTGGAAGTCATTGTATCGAGGTCTGGTGTTTATTTGATTTAAATCTGGTTGCTTGTTTGATGTTTTTTCATACAATCGATCGTTTTTGTTTGTATGTGTTTATTATTACTGGTGTTATTGTTTTTTTTAATATTTTGTCTTGCTGGAGTTTGCTGCGTGACTAGGATTGTTTGTTCTTTAGTCAGATCATTTTATCTGTTGATGTTTTCGGTTCTTTGGTGCTCACATTGGTGAGCTTCCTATCACTTGAACTGTGTTATTGATATTAATTTCGGCTCGTTTTTGTCCTATCACATGATGTTTAGTCGTGAATGCTTTGCATCAGTTACATGTCTCTTTTTTCCATCCACGTTTCTTTCGCTTGCTTATTTGGAATACAATGGGGAAGCAGTGTAGAACTTTGGTAGGATTTATGCACTTACATTTCTTGTTGGACTCTGATGTAGGGTTTTCGTATTCCTTTGGGATCAGTGATTTTTATATGGTGTTTTATCTATTGGTCTGAGTTGGAGCATCAGAAGATCTGTTTAGTTGTTCTTTTCATCCATGGAAGGGTTTGGTCCTCCGGGGTTTGATGCAATTCCTAGTACTGTGAGAAAGAAAAGAAGTCAAGTTTGTCGCCGTCCTAAGGCTGATTCTCAGCTGTTCCCTGACAGTAGGGACCATTCGTCGTCTTCGCTAACGCCACTGTCAGATGATGTGAGCAAGATCTCCGGTGATGAGACTGCTGATATTAATTCTAAGATAAAAGAGTTCAGTCTTAATCAAAACATGCCCAGGACTGTTTGTAATGAACGGTCTCGTGAAGGTGTCCTTGCCCCTGCAAACTGGAAAAGCACAAGCAAGGCAAAAGAATTCTGGGACTCTGAGTCAAGAAGTGCAAATGAATACAGTGGAAGGTATGGTGAAGGGAAGGGTTCAGAGCAATCTGGCGCGCTTTTAGATGCACTAGCAAATGAGAACAAGGTTCAAAAAGTTAAGCTCAAGGTTGGTGGCATTACGCGCACAATTCATGCCAAGTCAGCATCTAATGGTGAATCTTCTGTAAAGAGCTCTCGCTCCTCTGATAGCTCCAAATCACAGCAGAAACAGACTCTTCAGGTACTTGTGCCTTCTTGACTTTTTGAATAGTTCGTATTTGTTAGTTTTATTTGGCATGCATGCATACGTATCGGTTTTGTGCCTTTCCACATACTCATGCATTTCTGTATTTTATACCAATTTTAGCTTCAGGTTTCTTTTAATTGGATGAGAGTATAACGGTATAATTTGGAGGATTACTCTGGTTTTAAGCGTCTAGTTTGAACTTACGATGCAGTGTTCATACTTCCTTTTATAACTGCTAATATGCTTACGACACCAACCTCAACCATACATCAATTTTTTTCATGTCTCGTTGGAGGACAGTTTCCTGCATGGCCCCATATATTTGCATCTCGGGGTGTTTCCGGCATTTTAGTTGTACTCTTTTTTTATGGAAAAATATCTTCTGTGTTAATGTATATCATCTCACCTACTTTTGTTTTCGTTTTGGGTAACATCATAATACTGTATGTTCTTACCATTTAAATTGTTCTATTGTAGGGAAATTTAGAGGAAGAACATTTTGTGTCAGAGAAGCAGACTCGCTTGCAAGGTGTCCCCTGGAAGGATTTCTCCAAAGGTGGTTTTATTCTTGGGAAAGAGGAAACTCCAATGGGCAAGGCTGCTGGAAAGAATACCTATGAGAAACTAGGAGATAAACCTGAATCAATTCGGAAGAGCAAGAAAGCTTCCAAGAGACGTGTTCTAAGGGGGGAATTTGATGAGGATGAAGAGGATGATGAGATCCGCTACCTTGAGAAACTCAAATCAAAGACTTCGGGCGGACATAGAGAAGAAGATGAAGAATCTAGCGCAAAACTGCGCAATCTATCAACCATTGGTACTCCAAAGGCGGTAACAGATGAGAAGAAGTCCAGATCTGAGCCAGGATTGGAGGATACCGATTATGAAGATGAAGAAGAGCCACTATCCGATAGCTTAGCTGAAGATAATAACAAGAAGAGGCAGCAGAAAAAGGAATCCCTTGATTCTTTGATGAATGGTAAGAGGGAAATGGCCTTAACCACTCGCCAACGGGCACTTCAGTCGAGTAAAGAGGGTTCTTCTGCGCCGGGTGCTAATGGAATTGAGTTTCCAGATGGGTTACCACCTCCTCCTTCAAGAAGTAAGCATTAATACAACCATTTTATTTGTATGGTATTTCTTGGAAATCTTGTATCAAACCCATGTTTGCTAGTTTGAGCAGTCCAGCCAATTGAGTTATGCTATTATCAATTCAGCCTTCTTTGTTCTTTTACCTTCAATTTCTTCAAGAGAACAAAACTACTGCTTAACAATGAGGCATTAATATTGCTAGATCTGTTATGTGTTGACTCCTTCATTACTGAACTTTTCCTTATCATGTTTCGTCAAAAAGAAACAATTATGTTTTTCAACTGAAGAATGAAGTTGACAGTAGATTACCCATGAAAATAATGTTTGAGAATAGTGTGACAGACATAATATTTCATTAACCAGATATGTTTTGTAGGACATCTTGATTTTGAGACATGCTTGAGGGCCAATTTAACTGCTATGCCTTTATAGTCTTCCCTTATAGTGTTATTTTTATTCTTTATAGAGCAAAAGGAGCAGCTTACGGAAGTGGAGCAGCAACTAAAGAAAGCTGAGGCTGCCCAGAGGCGCAGAATGCAAGTGGAGAAGGCTGCCAGGGAATCTGAGGTTCATATTCACTCTTCATTCTGCAGTGTACTTCGCCTCATTATGTTTATGAGATGTGTGGAGGTTTAACAACCACTTTTGCAGGCTGAGGCTATCAGAAAAATTCTTGGTCAGGAATCCAGCAGGAAGAAACGGGAAGAGAAGAATAAGAAGCGACAGGAAGAATTGGCACAGGTATTGGAAGCTGCCTGATATAATTGCTTCTTTTTGTGTTTACTGGGGTCTCCTTTTGACCTTTTTAGTTTGTGCAGGAGAGGGCTGCCAATGCGCTCACGCCTGCGCCAGATACTGTCAGAGTTGTCATGGGTCCTACTGGGACTGTTATGACATTCCCTGCGGAGACCGGCATCCCTAAGATACTTGACCAAAAACCTATCAGGTTTTTATTTCTCTTTGGAAAATACCCTTTTTTATTGATCTCAGTGTTTGTTTCCAGATGTGTGAATTTTTGCTTGTATGTATGCAGTTATCCTCCCCCGCGGGAGAAGTGTGCAGGCCCATCATGTACTAACACATACAAGTATCGGGACTCCAAGTCGAAACTTCCTCTGTGCAGCCTAAAATGCTACAAGGCAGTTCAGGGACAGAACCAAGCTGAACCTAGCGGAGCTGAACCTAGCAGTGCTGAACCTATCAGAGCTGAACCTACCATAGCTGAACGTGGTAGAGCTGAACGTAGCAGAGTTGAGTCTAACTGTTGGCGTTACCAAGTAATTTAAGCCATGGCTCCTGAGCGACATTTCTCCACCAGTGTCTTTTCCCCTTGACCACAGTTTTTTTAATTTATTTATTGAAAAACTCACCAAGTTTTTTTACATTTCACAAAGTCTGTTTCTAGTATGACTTTTAAAAGGCATTTCTCAGTTATTTTTTTTTTCTTTTTAAAAAACCTCATACACATTTCTCTTCTTTTTATTTACCTAGTTTGAAATTGAAACTTTTGCTAGATTCAAGCTGAAACTAGTAGTTGATTCACCAAAAATTCTGCTCCTTAGCCATGAGTCTCTAGAGAGATTCACAACCTTTATGACACACAGTTTTGCTTCTTTTTCTGCACAGCTTCTGTTTTTCTAAAACCAGTGTTTTCCATTTATCCCCTTTTTATCGTCACGGCAACTCACCTGGTAAAAACTACTGCTATGCAGTCTACCATTGTCTGCTACAGAGGAAGTTCAGAGACAAGACGAAAGCTGATGGTAGCAGTGGTTTCCCCAGAAATCTTCTGTTACAGCCATGAATATGAAGACATTTTCTTCTAACCACAGTTTTTTTTTAAGACTCTAGATAGTTTTTAACACAGTGTAGAAGGACCACACATGTATGGATTGATGGTTTTATTCATTATCAACTAGACCACAGATTTTTTGATGAATGAAAAGTTTTTCATTTGTCAAGTTTTGAAAGATTAGTAGTTTTAGCTTTCTTGTCTTGGAGGATTTTAGAAGTCTGTTTCAAAGTCGTTTGAATGATAATAATGTCGTCGAACTATCATGGCGAAATAGTGTTTCCAGTTCCAGGCTTCTGGCCATAGGAATGGATTTTTCAAGTGTGAAACCTGCTTGTTGATTTAGTCCCTATTTTTATTTTTATTAGTCACCTCAGCTGTCCTTTTGGCGCTTTCGAATATAATCGAATTCTTAAAAGAGGTACCGTAGCTCTCCTAACACGATATTCTTTATTCCCCGGATTTAACACACCGATATTCTTTATTACCCAAACTTAACACATGAGATCAGTTACGGGGGAGCAAGTCTCTTACTAGTACTAGTTATCACAAACAAACTTCTTTCCTCGTCCCTGAATTTTTTTTTTTTTGTTCTTTTAAATTTGTTTAGGGGCCGAAAAGAACGAAAGTATTTCCAATTGGGCGGGACATAAGTCTTTGACAGAAAATGATCAATGGGCCTAATATTGGGCCTAAGGCCCTTATCCATAAACTCTGAAAATATCAGACCAACCAGGCCCCGACAAGAAGTCCAAATGAAAATAAATTCCGAAAGTCACTGTTGCTGTAGCGTTTAACTAACATCTTCCTTTGTTTCTCGACAATTGAAAACTGGAACACTTCACTCCACCCAACTCTCTCTCCCCTTCCGCCGTCCAGCTCCTTCTTCTTCCAGGATAAGGCGCCTGAGCAGAGAAATTAGTTTCTCAATACTCGTGTGAAATAAGCTCATCGTACCGGTAGAAGCAGCTTAGCGAACGCAAACACTGGGAGAGGATAATGGCACACGCATGCGTCTCTACATCAGCCTCCTCCCTCAGATTCAACTCCCTCGCCTTCTCCTCAAACCCTAACTCTCTCTCCGATTCTCAGAAACTTTCGCTCCCTTTCAACCCTTTTCGTTCAAGGTTTTGTCCTCCTCAATTTATTCATGTTGTTATTTATTTATTTGAATTTGATTTAAAGATTAAAAATTTAGTACTGAATGTTGAGTTTTCATGTGTTTGTAGAAAATTTAGGAAGTTGAATGGTAACCGGAACAAAGTCGAGGTATCTCCGGTGAAGTCGGTTTATTCTGGTGATTATTGGGTCCCTGGAAGAAGTGCTCGTCAAGGGCTATGGTCCATAAGGTGGGTAGTGTATGGTCGTAGTGTGGCGCCAGCATGTTTTGTTTGTAACTTTTTTAAGATTCCTTAGGAATTGCCAATGGTCTTGTAGGGAAGATTTGCCACTTCCATCTTCTCCTTACTTCCCTGTCTATGCCAATGGAGCTCAGGCGCAGGGGCCACCTCCAATGATGCAGGAACGCTTCCAAGGTGTCATTAGTCAGCTCTTCCAACATGTGAGTGATTTTTAGGTTTGGTTCCTGCGTGACTGTTGTTGTTCCCTTTTCTTTTTTGAATGCATTTTGATGATGCGGTTTGGTGTTGTTTGGATGGCTAGAGAATTATACGATGTGGTGGTGCTGTTGATGATGACATGGCCAATATTATTGTGGCTCAGCTTCTATACCTTGATGCCGTTGATCCTAATAAGGTCAGTTTGTTGCCGTGTGCTGGGTCATCTCTTGACTACTAAAATTCACATTCACTTGTGGTGTAGTGGCGTCTAATGTCTCTCAATTATTCTTTTACATTTCTATTTGTTATGGCTTATATGGACTTATTATACCTTTCATTCTTGTAAGAGAATATTGCTAACAGTTACAGTAAAGTTTCTTGTTTACCCTATACTATACACATCGTAGAAACACCACATAAAATCCAATGAGCCATAATGTTTCTACAGAAACGAGTGGAAAAAAAAGGTGTGCATGTGATTTACTAACAGGTTTTTTTTCTTCTTTCAACCAGGATATTGTTATGTATGTGAATTCTCCAGGAGGGTCAGTCACAGCTGGTAATATGTTGTATTGTACTCCTCCTTCTTTTCACTGTCTTTCATTTACTTGTGCACAACATATATTGTTGTTATCCACTTCTGAGACTTAACTTTAATTATCCTTATCATCTAATTAGGCATGGCGGTATTTGACACGATGAGGCATATCCGGCCTGATGTTTCCACTGTTTGCGTTGGGCTGGCAGCTAGGTAAGCTATATGCTGTGGAAGCAGTCTCTTGCTTGCCATTTATTTTACTTATGCTTTGCGATTTTTGTTTATGTTTAGGATGGTGGTTGCCTAATCTTTGTATTGTCAATGGTTGAACTTAAGATTCTGATGAAATGTAGAAAAATTTAATTTTATAAATCCATCAAAACACAGTAACACCCCAAGTCATAGTAAGGGTTCGTTGTGTAAACCCTCTGTATATATTTATGCTCATTTGAATGATCTCATAACATGTAATCCCAGTTTGGTCTGGTGTAATAGACCTTTTTTTTCCCATTTGCATTGTACTTAGTATCCTTTCCCTTTTATTTTCTTTGTTCTGTGTTAATAGTATGTCATCTTGCAATCTCAAGTTTCTCATAATTAATGGCAACAAGGGTGAGTTGATTTAATTGGCACCACTTATTAACACTATATATATTCTGGTAATAGTGGATGTAAAGCTTCCAAACCTTCTGTCATCTTGGTCATGTCAGTGCATGTTTTGTTCACTTCTGGAAATTGATAGGCAATGTACTTTGTAAATATAGGATCCATAGTTGTACAACTGTTGGATCCTTTGTATTCTAGATTGACCATTGGCAGTAACTGAACTTTTCTGCATTATCTTTTTTTTGTGTGGTTGCTGTTATCAACTTTTGGTAGGTGAAGCATCTTTAGAGTTGCCAGTAGCTTAGATGCTCTGAAACTGTAGGTAATCGTTAGTTCTCTTTTTAAAGCATAAGAATGTAGATGGTCTTTGAAACTTATATTTTTTAGGGAATACTGATCGAGAAAATATTTGTTTGCCTCACCTTTTCCCCTCTTCTTTGTTAACAGTATGGGGGCCTTTTTGCTCGCCGCTGGAACCAAAGGTAAAGATCTCCTTTGACTTGTAGGCTTAACTTCCAATTTGTGGCTGTTGCTCTAATGTTCTAAATATTTTTCTTTCCTTATGAGTTTGAAGGAAAACGATATAGCTTGCCAAACTCAAGGATAATGATCCATCAGCCTCTTGGTGGAGCTCAAGGTGGGCAATCGGATGTAGACATTCAGGTATGCCATGATTTGCACATAATTTTATTGTGATTATTCCTTTTATTTTCTCTCAATTTTCTTGCGCTTATGATTCTTGGACATTTCTGTGTCGTGATGGAAAATTGAAGTCTTTTATACGGTTAGCTTTTACATGTTAAATTATTGTCTCATTACATTGGACCTGCGGGTTCCCAATTGAGACCTATGTACTAAGGAAGGTTGATATTGCTTTCTTATGAATGAAGTCAATCTAACTAATATGCGTCATCTTCAGGCAAATGAAATGCTGCATCACAAGGCAAACCTAAATGGGTATCTCGCATACCATACTGGTCAAAGTCTTGATAAGATCAACCAGGACACAGACCGTGATTACTTCATGAGTGCAAAGGAAGCCAAGGAGTACGGGCTTATTGATGGGGTTATTATGAATCCTCTCAAAGCTTTCCAGCCACTGGCAGCTGCAGGAGATCCATAATGGCCACCGGACTGGAGTGTAAAATTCCGCTGTAACAGCTCCAGTTTAATCAATGTGCCTATATTGTAGATTAAGTGAGAATCACAATAGGTTTCTGAGTTTGATTGAATGCTCAATAATATTGACACCCATGTACCAGAAATCATAGGACTTTTCTTTTTAGCAGCAATGTTCTTGTTCCCGATTCTCTCCTTCACTAGTTTTATCTCCGGATGAACTTTTGCTTGAGAAGTTGATCAAATTTAGTGAATGTAGCTTGTTTTCTTTAATAAATCTTGTTGTCGATATTTTGTTTTTTGATTTCTTATTAATATCTGGATGCTATATATTCAGTGAGCGTATAGAATGCAAACAGCCTGGCTTAAATTCGGAAATAAACGGGCCCCTGACATCCAAACTTTATCTTCGCAAGAAATTCCAACTTGGGATAGTAAAACTACTGTGTTGGTGTTGGATCAATCCATTCATATCGGAATCAATCTACTGCTGATCATACACAACAATCGAACTAACGTGACAGTGCATTTCCTTCATACCATTTCTAAATATTTTTGGAGAAAAAAAGGGAACTTGTTGGGTTGGCACTGTCTCTATCTATACAATAGAAGAATGATAATAGAATCTGTAACTGCTAACACAAACGAAAAGTACCATAATTTTTTAATTTTTTTAGAGGGAGTGATGGTAGCTAGCTAGCACAAATTCCCCGATCCAGCTAAAAGAAAAACTACTTAAAAAGCCAAACATCTCCTCCACACCAAATCAACCACTCAGCAAAAAGGAAAAGAAGAAAAAAGAAAAGGAAAGTGTTTACTACCTTTACCTTATCCTGTAAAAGATCTTTTGAGCACTCACTCGTGAATCTCGTGTCATCTTTTCATTAATAAATCGTGCAAAAGGTACAATCCTACAACAACCACCAGACACTTGCTCTGCATCTCTCTCCGTCACAAAATAATGTAATGTACTACTCAATGTAGCATTCTAAGTTTCTAACTTGACGCGCATAGTTAATTCGCTCGATTGAATGAAATGTGCGTGTCAATTTGAAATACTGCGTACACTGTATAATTATTGCTCTTCGTCTATATACGAGTTGCTTGATTTAACCTCAAATCTCAAGAAAACCAATAAAAGAAAAGCTTCTTCTTTTCTCCACTACCAACTCCACCTGTTGATGCCAAAAAGTGATGCATGCTTGTTTGGTGAAAGAAGAAAAGATAGAAACTACAAGTTACTAAGTTACAATAAGAACTAATGGCAGTGGAGGTGAAGTGGTTGTTATGTTGATATAATTATTTATCATACGATTAATTAATAAATATATTTATGAACATTAACATTACATTTTTTTGGAGCCTGGAATATCTTGAGAAAACCCAAGAAAAGGGAAAAAAGAACGAAGAACACAAGGATCAAGAAGGGACAATAGGAATCCTTTCATCGAAAAAATTGCCTCTCATGAAGCTTGTGAAAGCTGAAGGAGTGGGCAGTTCTTCCAATTCATTGAAGAAATCATTCTCTTCTGATTCTTCTTGTGTTGGAAATGCCATCACTTTAGGACAAGATGACGAGGAAGAGGAGGAGGAAAGAATTGTAATTGGGTCCTGATCATCCAACACAATACCCAATGCATCCTCTGTTTTGCTATGTGAGGAGTACTTCTCTGTAAATGGGTAGTCGTGCTCACTAATAATCAAGATCTCTTCAGAACAGGTTAATGGTGATTGCAAGTAATGAAAACTATTATGCTCTTCTTCAATGCCTGATCTGACCACTGCTGGTTCAATTATACTCTGCTTAATTTGATCTTCTTCTTCTTCTTCTTGTTCTTCTTCTTCTTGTGGTTGTAGGTCCTGTTCTTGATCAGGAGTAGCAGGTGGGTCTTGATCAGACAGTTGGGTTTCTACATCTTTTGGTTGTTGGATCAGATTATGAGGATCTGGGCCTGGATGGTTGTGGGTGGAGGTGTATGTGATGACCAGTACTGATGCATCTGTTCTGCATCTTTCTACTTGTTTCTTGGCTGAACAACCCTTTGATGTACTACATCTGTAGTAACCTCTATAAGAAAAAAGAAAAAATATGACATCTTTAATTTCTTTTGCTGAAATGAGAGGGAAAGGAACCTAATTTCTGGACAGAAATTAACACAATGCATGCAATCAAGAGGAGGGAAGGATAATTCTAGTTGGAGCACAAAAAATAAATTTTGGACATTAATGAGAGATTAATTCAATCCGAAACCAAACTAAAGAGGAAAGAGATATGAGAGAAACCTTGGATAGGGAGATCCTTTAATGGGTTTTTGTCCATACTTCCTCCAAGACCAGAAATCAGAAGGTGGTCCTTCATGCTTTAACTTTCCTGCATTTTCTCCAATGCATACTCTCATCACTGTCTTCTCTACCACTTTCCTGCAAACAGAACAAGAACAAGAATTGATTTTTGACACAAAAAGCAGAAAAAGCAGAGCAAGAACAAGAGAAAGAATAACAAGAAACCCACCTCCTTTTGGATGATTGAGTTTCTGGTTTGAGTTTTGACACATTTGAGCCTGCTTTTGCAGGGGAAGAAGAACCATCCATCACCACTTTCTTCTGCTCACTGATGTTTCTTTTTTTGTTGCCTAAAATGGGTAAAGATAAGATTTGCTATGAATGTCAAGAGAAAAGCTATAGCTCAAAGAAGAGATGAGAGAATCAGCAAGATCATGATACTCTAACAATCCAATTGATTGATTAAGAGAGAGAGAAGAAAGAGTAAGAAAGGAGTTAGGCAATACAGTAAATGACAAGAACCTCCTCATCAAGTTGCTTTCCCACATTTATTTTTCAACTCATTTAAAATAAAGAAATGGCACATTGTATTATCCTATTCCTCACCGCCTCTCCTCCCCCACTTTGCAATAAAATATAGTACAACCCACCCTAAGAGTTACTCATTAATTTAATTTATTATTTACTATTAAATAATATTTTAATTAAATAGAAAATATCTTAATATTTTTAAAATCTGAATATGCCTAAACGATAAAGTCTACTATCTTAGTAATATTTTTTTATCATATGCTCGGATGAGAGTATAGAACCATGTTGTCCCAAGAAGATCATGTCATTGGTCCTAAGAGCAGTGGGACCCACTTGGGCATGCCCGTTTACACATCATCATGGCGCTGCCACGTGGATGATTGTATGGTGAGTGATGCCAAATAAGAAATCTTTTGTTTAATGTGGATAAAGACGCATTTGGTGATCTGGGGAACTTCCAAACAGCAAACAGATGCAAATGCAATGTTGCACTGTTAGAGCGAGCATTCTTTTTCTCTCTAAACAAAAAAGAAAAAGAGCATTTTCTCCTTCATCTCAGGTTTTATGTCGATCATATAAGTTAGCCTAGGAGGAGCCCATGCACCCCTGCGATTTATTATTTTTTCATTTTTCATTTTTTTATTATAGTCTTATTTTACGCATAAGGCGGCGAAAAATCAAACGTTTCAATTTATTAAATTTGAAAAAAAATTATTAGTTTTTTCATTAAATTATATCATTTTGCACTTAATTATACTATATATATATTTAAATAAATAAGTCAAGTGATAAAATTGAATTAATTTTTTAATACGCAGACTATTAAAACGTACAAGATTTTACAATAAATGTATTCGATACCATTACGAATAGGTTGATTATTCAACAATTCAAAATATGAAATTGCGTCGTGCACTATTGTAAATTTTAGTTTTTAATTTAAAGTTATTTTTTAATAAATTATTAAGTGTGCATCTTTTAAGTTTGGGATCCTAATTCTGCCACTGCATATCATTTAAATATTAGACGGTATGAACGGTACGCCACATTCAAATACTAAAAAATGTATCATAAAATATTTAACGGTACGGGATTGAAAAGTTGTTGGAAGAGAAAAACAAAAGAAAACACCAAAAGGATGGTAATTAGTGGATTTGGTTTACTTGCTTCTGCTTTTGTTGGTGGTGATGCCATATAGGATTGGGCCAAAAAGATCACTTTTAAATCAAATTTTGTGATAATCAAGTAATAAAATATGAATAGAGGGTCTAGATTGAATCTCATATTCAGCGGTAAAAGAACAATCCATGAGATCAGACTGACTGTTCATTGAAAAGGAAACATGATTTGTCAATGGCATTCATAGACAAAATAATAATGCGCAAGATACTATTTGCACTTAGACGCTTCAACCACTTGCCACTTGGCAGAGATCAAAGATACTTCTCTTATTTATTTATCTATTTTCATAATTTCTTTTTCAGGTTTGATATTTTAGGCAAAATCAAGTACTGATGATTTAGAGAAAATCTCTAAATCAAACCAAGTCAATTACATTACACAACCGTAGCCGCCGGCGTTTTCTTTTCTTTTTTCTTTAAGCCGCCCTCACCTCAGCATATGTTATTGGTAATATGATGTTTCATCTCAGTTTGGTAAAGTTAAAAAAATGAGTGTCGGGTGTTAAAAAAATTAATCGGAAATGTAAGAATAATGTTTAAGATATTAACTATATTATTAATAAAATTGTACTAACTTTTATTTTTATTTAAATAAATAACTATCAAGCGAATATAAAGATGACAAGTGTATTTTAATATAAAAGTGAGTAAGAATATTAGTATCTCTAGCGTTAGATAATACTATTGAAAAAAAAATGGTAAATGATGTATTGTTTAAGGTTTTTAATCAAACCAACTAAGAATATATTCTCATGACTTGGGGTAATTTTTAGAAGAGGATATGAATTAGCACAAATTAACACCATTTGTACAAAGCTTGTAAGGCTTCTTATGTTGATTGTGACATTCATGGGCCTTAAGAAATCAGGCCCACTTAAGTTCATCCCGATCCAGCCTACTTAAAAATTTGTAGGGCTTTTATAGTTTAGATTGAAGCTCGAGCTTGATGTGAGATTAGTTGAAGAATTATTTTTTTATGAACCCCCTTCAAAAAAAAAAATTTACTAGCTAGAACTTCTGAATTATTATTTTATTTTAAATCGAAACATCTTGTCAATGAGATGGATGTCAATTTCAAACATTGCGACCCTTATACTGTAATGAGATGGATGTCAACTAACAATAAACATCATTTTAAGAAATACGGATAAATACCACTGGTTTCGGTGGAAAAAATAATATAAATACCATTTATTTATAAAAAAATATCAATATCGAAAAATATCAAACTTAACATAAAAAATGAACGACAAGCAAGGATTAATGGATCTGAATTCTAAATTACATTTTAAGTTTTGGCATCAAACGTGTCTCCATGACACCATGACATAGAGCTACCAAAGTTTTTTCAGTCATGTATATCTTCTTCAATTTGGTGGGTACGGAACATATACACTTATTTATAAAACCCAATTCTTATCAACTGTTCAATCAAAGCTACGTGATCAGAAAATAAGTTCTAATTATGAACTAGAGCCGCATTCATTTCTTTTTTATTTTATCCGATTTAATTATGTTCGAGTACTATCGGAGATGATTTTTCAAACATAATTTTCTCCATTCTTAGGATTCTAATTTAAAATCTTAATTATGAAAAAACAATTTTTTCCCCAATTGATCACAATATTAGTAGTAAAGGAATTCATTCATGAGCCATTTGTCCGTAACGTATTAGCTTATTATGCGACTAAAAATGAATTTGTTGAGCTCATGATTTATTTTATCACCAGGTGAAAAAAAAACGATTTTTATATAATGTTCAAAAAAACACGCCATCATATAACTTTTTATTGGTTTTTTTTCTTATTTTCAAAATCATTCGATATCCATTTACCAAATTGAGTATCGAATACTATTCCGAATTCGAACAAAGTATAGGTTGGGTACGAAGTTTAAGGTAGCTGCGGTACGAAGTTTAAGCTAGATGCTGAAATCTGACATTTTACTAACACTTAAGTTAGAGTTTGTTGACAGAAAGTCGTTTGGGTTGGCTAAGGAACTACAGTACCAACTAATAGGTTAGGTAATGGATACAATTTTTTTTTTTAATTTTAAAAAAAAAATTCTACAAATTTGGTGAATATATTTATAATTTTATACAAAAATCAATGGCCACTATGATGTTACAAGTCAGTGACTTAATTAATTACCTTACAATAATCAGGCCTCAGAAATTAATGCATCTTTCGTCCACTCTTTTAATTAATTTGAGATAGTGGGTCCTTCAACTAAAATAAAATAATATCTTCTCTTATTTTTTAAAAGATTTGAATTCCTCTTTGTGTAAGAGAGAAATCCTTGGAATGATCCAAAGGTTCTGTCATGCAGGTTTAACCTGTTCTTTTTGGTAGTAATTATTCGTCAAGAACAAATACTTCCAGAATTTCTTCAGAACTCGTATTACACAACATAACAAAAAGAAGCTATCTCAAGTCACCTCAAAACTAGAAGGAGTGCCTTGTGTACAAGCCTCGAGAACTTATCAAGGCGATGCGAGCAAGACGCTGAGACATTACAATGAGAGCAAGTGGCGTTACCATCTCAGCTTCTTCCAACCATCAAACTCCTAAAGATACAGTAAGAACAGAGTCAAGAAAATCACAACTGGGTTGATTCAGAATGATAACACAATTACAAGCTAATGCAGGTCCTCGATGGAAAAACAACATACGGAGACTGAAATAGCTATAGTTTGTTCTACTAAGCAAACAAGCGTATATAGGAGGTTTTCATCAATATTGGATAAAGTTTTGAGGATGTCATAGCCCTTAAACAATAGAAATATACATTTTGCACATTTTCCTCACATTTCTTACACTCAACAACACTGAATGCAACACTTGTCTCATAATCTGAAACAGCCAAGATCAACTACTATCACAAGTACAAAACACTAAAAGATCAAACCAATACTTCCATTCAACAGAACAGTTTAAAATCAATTTCATAATTCAAAAGGGAAGGGTCTTTTTCTATATTTATTATTGAAAAATGCTGCCATTTCCTACAGCAGACACAAGTGGGAAAAAGCAGGGTGAAAGAACTCTTTAACAAAACAAGAAGAAGAGACAGGAACATAGCCTTTAGTGAAGTGGCGGAAGAAGAGGGGGAGGCAGAGTCCGCACGGCTGATTTTGCCATGCTTCTTGTTGTTTTTTATCAAATAAAATTAGAAAGAGATGTGGTGCTTGCAAACAAATGGAAGTAAAGGGTCTTCTCTCGATTTCCCACATTTACCCACAAGAACATGGCGGTTGTAGCCACGAATAACTATACAAGCAACAACAAAAACTAATGGAAGGTAATGTTAGCCCAAGGGCAACTTACTCTTGTTTTGATGATTTTAGACACACAAACTAATTAATAATACTAATGCAATTTGAAGTTAAAGTGTGTAGTTTGCGATTGAACAAATAAGAGGCAACAAAATCAAGAATTCGCAAAGCTCAAGATCAAGTGTATATTAGGACCATAAATGTGTAAGTATGATTTAACTTAACACTTGATCTATGTTCAAGATACCTCAAGCAAAGTGTGTCAAAAGGTTTTACGCGAAAACGGTTTTTAAATCTCGAGTTATAGAAGAATGAGTCTTGTCTGGCCATCTCAAGCCAGAATTTCTTCGCGTGGTTGCATCAAGCATTTGGACAAGCAAATGAAGTCTGATTTGGGAGAACAAGGGCTTGATAGAAACCTCAGGATGTTAGCTTTCATTTGAGACTAGTTTCAGCCAAATCGGACGGTTGGATCCGAAGTTATGATCATTAACATTTTGGCGCGCAGTGTGAACGCAGAAATGAATTATTTTTGATTGTCAAGAAGCGAAGCTAGCGGCATACCGCCCCAGCTTCTTTGTTTCTGGCGGCATACCGCCAGAGCCCAGGAGACGGCCTTTAACAGCTTTGTTCTCCACCAAAAACGGCTAGTTTTGACTTCCTTAATTCATGGCCGAATGTCTACACCTTCTACACTATAAATACTCATCCTAGATGAGTTAGAACATAACAAGAAACACAAGAACACAATCATAAACTCAAGAAAGCTCTCATCTATTTTCAAAGCCAAAATCTGAATTTTTGCAAAGCTTACAAATTCAAATTCTCATAACGCAAGCTTCACTCATCCGATTTTACTCATTCTTGCGTCAGTTTTTCAAGTAAGGTTTAAGCTTTCTTTTGAGGTATTCTTGTTCATTTATTGGTGTTAATTATTGAATCATACATAATTTATTTGTACACCAATTGTGTTGCTATTTAACATTCTCTTGTCAAGTTATCTAAATTGTATTAGGTTGTGATTGAGCCCGGAAAAATCACATTGTAAAGGTTGTTGGTGAACCCGTGAAAACCAAGTGTAAGGTTTATTGGTTGAGCCCGCAAAAACCAAGGTGAAAGGTTTATTGGTTGAGCCCGGAAAAACCAAGGTGTAAGGTTTGAGTTGAACCCGTAAAAACTCAAGGTAAATAACGAAGTGTTCGTTGTTAGAAAATCCTAAGAGGAGGACTCTTAGGTAGTGGAGTACAATTCATTGAGGAATTGGAACCACTATACATACTTGTGTTTTTACATTCTAATTTCCGCACTCAAATTATTTACATTTGTGTTAGAATTTTTTATTTCCTATTATTGCCTATTCACCCCCCCTCTAGGCCTCGTTTATCAGGTAAAGGGTGTAAAAGGATGACGACAAACAAGCAAAAACTGTCAATGCTGCATCGATCATATAGTTACCTTACCAGAACCAACTATCGGTGAAAAATACTCGACACAACAAATATGATGAATTTTAGTCACCATTATCTAAATTTGGATAAATCACACAAGATTTACGCAACTCAGTACTTCTGTAACTTAACTCAACCTATTAATTAAGTGGTGTCGAGGAGAAATTAATACTGGCTTTAGATGTCAAGTATGTGGTGGCTACAGCAGAAGTTCAACACAGTATTAAACTCAAGACCTAACCCGACCTAATCCCTCCATATTTTATTGGAAGTCATACTGAGTTACAAGCTCGATTAGTGGGTTATGAATGCTTTATTAATTTATGCATATAAGTAGATACTGCCCCATAAAAGAAAACATAATTATCCAGTTTGCTAATTGCCATCAACGAGATTTTAACACACCTACTTTTATTATATATAATGCACGCACCAAAAATGCATTTTTATATTTCCTACCACAAAATTCAAATAATATGGTTGTTGTCCTATGGATGCTTTTCGTCAACTAATTCAAACAATGGACGTGATACCCACTTCCTTAATCTTATTTTTCCTCACCGGAAAACCAATTCTATTATTTCTTATGTGAACCAACTAGCTTATTACTATATCTTAAATCACATATATAGACATGAATCGTTTTAAGTTCCTTCTCATGTAATCCAAAAAAAATAAAATCATACCTTTTGGCCTCAGGAGTCGGGACGAGAACGGAATGGCAAGTAACTGGCACCAAAACGCCAAGAAATTCTTGACCAGTCGCGCCGTTTTGGTCGAAATCTTTCACACCCTCACCATTTCCCTCTTCAGCCTCTTGCTCCCACTCTCCTTCCTCCTCCTTGTCCGCTTCTCCTCCTACAATTACCTCCTCGCCATCACTTCTGCTTCGGATCGGAACCAATTTGACCAATCCTCATTTAACAACCCATCAGTCCTATGCGCTCTCGTCTCCTTTTTCACCGTATTTGCCCTCATCCGCGGCTTGACTGGTAGAATTACATTCCTACCCCAGTCATCACCTGAAATTTACAGTCAACCCCATATGTGCGCCGCGTGGATTATACTATGCGCGTTTCAAATCTGCGTTCGGTTAGGGGTTGAAGGAGGCGGAATTGATGGTTTGAGCTACGAAACAACGCCGGATCAGAAGATCACCTTGTGGAGCAGAATGGTCTTCTTCTTGGGGTTGCATGAGACGATGCTGCATTGGAGCGGGACGGTGGTGAAACCGGTGGTGGACGATACAGTTTACGGCGGAGTGAAGGAGGAGAGGTGGGTGGGGAAGGCGGCGATGGCTGTGAGTTTTGGTGGGTTGTGGTGGTGGAGGCTGAGGGATGAGGTGGAGGCGCTGGTGGCTGTGGCGGAGGCGAAGAGAGAAGCGATGTTGGGTCTTGATTTGACGGATCTGGTGGGTTGCTGGCTGTATTACATCACTGTAATTATTGGAATGGTAAGGATTGTAAAAGGTGTGATGTGGTTTGGGTCCATTTTTCTTTGTAGGAGGAGGAGAAGAGATTCTATTGATTCTTACGACGACGATGAAGATAAAGTCTGAGCTAGACCGTTTATTTTATTTTCTCCAATTTTAATTTTAAATTTTTGAGCGTGGTACATTTTGTTAGCGTGACTAGTCAATGCCTAATGTCACGTTGGATATGTAACATTGTATTAAAGGAAAGTTACTATATTTGAATTTTATAAATCAGAAAAAAATAATTTAAATATTTAAATAATAAGAAAAAACAAAGATATATATTTTTATAACTAAAATTTTAAATTATTTTCTTAGCATTACCCGATGACAAATCAACAAAAATGATGCCACATCATAAAAAAATTATCGGATGTAATTGGTTAATACCCACAGTCGTTAGTTTGATTACTGTATACTCTTTTCGTTATATAAAAATTAACTCTATAATTTTCGGTTGTTATAAATAAAATATTATTATTCAATTATTTTCGGCAATTAATATCTTTCTTAATTTTAATAAAATATATTAGAGAATTATTTTTTATTTGATAGATGAAGTATTTTATCCCTATTTGTATTAATTTTAATGTATTTTTTTTGTGATAGACAGAGATAAGAAATCTAATAAAAAATATAGGGGAAAAGTTTTATTTATAGTTTATCACGTAAATATATTCAATAGAACCAAGAAAAAAATAGAAAGGAGAAAGTCAAACAATAAACGGGATCCATTTGGATTGTCCAATTAACCTTTCCATTTGCATTCTGTAAACAGCATTTCACTTTCTTGACTTTGTCGAGCTACCCACTTTTTATTTATTTTAAATTGGTTATATTATTAATTATTATTATAATATTAGAAATTAAATCAATAATCCAAACAATAAAGACGATAATCCATTATATATGATCATCCCTTTGGCATAAGAAGTATTCAAATTATATATTCCAAACCTTGCTTTCCATTCCAGGCAGGCCTTGTTAGAATTATCGAAATATCACCACCAGGGTCACAATCTATACCACATAATTTATAACTTCTTCCCCTTCTTTTATATGTGCTAAATCGGTCAGATGCTTCGGAAATTCCATCAACTATACCTCGAATCTGTTCCATACCCTTAACTTTCACTAATTTTCCGATCAGCAATGGCAAATGCTTTCACTCCGGCAGGCTTCAATGGATTCCAAGATTGTTATAATCATCTTCAAGATTACTCGAGACAGGACGACGCGTCGCTGCGGAAAGGAAAACAGTATTTAGACTCTGATTCTCCGTTCTTGATGGAAGATATAGGACATGTCTTTTCTATGCTTCCTGAATTTGGTGCTTATCCTGACAACAACAGCACAATTATGCCGACAACAAATGCACAAACTTTCTACAAACTAGATCATCTTGATCATCAGCAGCAGCAGCAAAAACGCGATCTGCAAATGGATGACTACCTCGGTTCTTGTTTTCCAGGACCGGCGCAGCCTACGCAGGAAGTCAAGAAGCTTGAGAATATGCACAAATCGACATATCCTTTCGCTCTGTCTTCGTCTCTTGACCTCCTCAACAATTATGGAAATGCGCTCAAGAAAATGAATCCCAACCAATTTGGGACAAATAAAATTGCCAGTGTTGATAATTATTCGGGCGAAAGGGGAAGACTTTCGACTGAAGAGGTCATAAGGATTGCTGGGGCGAGATACATTCAGTTCTCCGATCAAAGATATGATGATATCTCAGTGCTGATGCACCCTTTTGGTCACGCACTCTCTGGCCTGTCCGAGGAAGAAACGAGGGATGTGGAGCTTGCGCATCTCCTCCTGGCCGCGGCAGAGAAAGTAGGATACCAGCAATTTGACAGTGCCAACAGATTGCTCTCTCGTTGTGAATGGATTGCATCTGAGAGAGCAAATCCTCTTCAGAGAGTCGTGTACTATTTCGCTGAGGCGCTGCACGATAGGATTGATAAGGCAACAGGAAAATTTAAGCAGCGTGTTCAGGAAACGGTGAACTTAGATGCCGTTCATGGACTAAGCACAAATCTTCCCCAACTAACCTTCCATCAAAAGGTTCCTTTCAATCAGATGATGCAGCTCACAGCAATCCAAGCCATAATCGAGAACATTGGATTAGCAAGAAAAGTCCATGTGATTGATCTTGAGATCAGGAGTGGAGTTCAATGGACAGCCTTTATGCAAGCTCTTGCTGACCGCGAGCGTCGAAAGCTAGACCATTTGAAGATAACTACTGTTGTTTTATCAGGAAAGGATCGGGCGGAGGAGACAGGTAAGAGGCTGAAAAGTTTCGCCAAGTCATTGAATCTGCCTTTCACATTCAGGGCAATTCATGTGTCTTCCATGTTAGAAGTGAAGGAAGAGGTATTCGAGACCGCAGCTGATGAATGTGTGGTGGTAGTCTCATCCATGTTCTTGAGGATAATGCTGTCACGGCCCCAAGTCCTGGAACATTTGATGAAAGTGATCAAGAATCTGAACCCATCAATGATGGTGGTTGGTGAAGTCGAGGCGAATCACAACTCGCCCGTGTTCGTGAACCGGTTCATCGAGGCATTATTTTTCTACAGTGCATACTTTGATTGCCTAGAGAAATGTATTGATGACAACATAGATCACAGGACAGAGAACGAGGAGGTGTTTGGCCACGGGATACAGAGCATCGTGGCAACGGAAGGTACTGATAGGATCGCGAGGAGCGTGAAGATTGATGTATGGAGGGCTTTCTTCTCAAGATTTAGGATGGTTGAGGTTGGATTTAGTGAGTCATGTTTGTACCAAGCTGGGTTGGTTCCGAAGCAATTCTCAGGTGGGGATTTCTGTAGTCTCGAGCGGAATGGGAAAGGGCTGATTATTGGGTGGAAAGGTACGCCAATGCATTCACTTACGGCCTGGAAGTTCTGTAGAGACCGGTATTGGAGATGAATTTTGTAAATTTTTTACTACTACAAGTTGTGAGAAATGTTTGATTCGATGTTGTCAATTTCAATTTTATTTCAAGTGTATTGTTAAAAATGAAATAAACATGTTTTCTACTCTGTACTTTTAGATGGGAAAACTCAGATTTTCTGATTCTGCTTGTTTGATTGAGTAAGGTTTATAGGGGTGTACACGGTCCGGTCCGGACCGGTTCTTGGGCTAGGACCGGACCGGACCGGAAATAGCGGTTCTTGTCCGGTACAGAACCGGACCGGACACTTCCGGTCCGGGCCGGGCCGGTTCCAAATTTTTCGGGCCGGATCGGGCTGGTTCTGGTTCTGGCCCGGATTTTTTTTTTTTTTTTTACTTAAAATTTAATTTTGCACATAAATACAAAAAAAGTGGGAGCCGAGAGGGTTTGAACCTCTCCCCTTTAATATAATAAGTGATGAGTTAACCATTGAACCAAATGGATACTTTGATATTATTATGCATATATATTTATTTATATTTAAATATATATATTTATATATTTATAAATATATAAATATATATTTCCGGTTCTACCGGTTCTCCGGGCCGGTTCCCAGATTTGAGGGATGGAGAACCGGACCGAACCGGAACTTTCCGGTCCGGTCCGGTCCAGGTCAAAAAAAAAAAAAAAGAAGCCGGGTCGGTCCGATTTGGGCCAAAAAAAGGACGGTTCCTGTCCGGGCCGGTTCTTGTACACCCCTAAAGGTTTAAATGTAAAAAAAAGCACTTGTACATGAATTGATTGACTCATTTGGCACTTTTACTTCAAAAACGGTTTAAAAGGCACCTGTATTTTTTACGTATGACACATTTGACACCTCCCACAAACGACGTTACTATTCCTCCGTTATCCGCTGACGTACCACGTCATCATACGTTCATTACTTTTCCTTTTTTTTTTTTTTTCTATCCTTCCTTTCCATCTTTTCTTTATTTCTTGGGTTGGCCCATTATCATCTAAAACCTAATTAATAAAGCAAGCTCCACTCCTTCCTCCTCTGCTACTGCCGCTACCCCCTGCAAAATAATTAAACAAATAAAGCAAGCTCCACTCCTTCCTCCTCTGCTACTGCCGCTACCCCCTGCAAAACCAAAACATAGAGACCAGCAGCCAACAAAGAAACGCACAGCAAGTAGCTTCAAATAATTATCATCTAATACTGTCGCTACCTCCGGCTGGGATGGTGGTGGCGTTGTGGAGGTGCGGCGGTGGTGGGAGCGTTGTGCGGCTGTGAGATGGTGGCTGCTGGCGGTGAGGTGATGATTGAATTTGTGTTTGGGATTTGGTGATTGATTTGGTTTTGGTGGTTGGGTGGCTAGGATGGATTTGGTTGGTGATTTGTTGGTTTTGGTGGTGGAGCAGATGGGTTGTGTGGTGGGTTGGTGGCAGCGGCGACGGGTAGTTTGGGGGAGGTGTAAGAAAGAAAGAAGAAAAAAAAGAAAAAAGAAAAAGAATGTAATTAACATATGCTGATGTGGCATGTCATGATGATGACGTGTCAAACCACGTGGCATGCTATATCAGCGGATAACGGAGGAATGGTGACGCCGTTCATGGGAGGTGCCAAATATATCATACGTAAAAAGTACAGGTGCTTTTTAAACCATTTTTGAAGTAGAGGTACAAAATGAGTCAATTAATTCATGTACATGTGTCTTTTTTGGATTTAAACCATTGAGTAATTTGTGATTGAATTAATAAATTTGTTTATTTTTATTTTTATCCAATAGCTCTCTATCCTATCCTTCCTTGTCAAAATGGAAATCGGTTGACTATGGCTCTGTTTGGCGTTCCAGTTCAGGCTGGAAATGGTCAGTGGGAAAATGTTCAGTAGGGAAACGACATCTGGGAAACGGAGTGTGCTGTTTGGTAACAAAATTGTAAAAGTTCAGTGGGATACCTGAGGTGTTTGGTAAAACAGTTTTCCAAAACTATGGTTTGGATGTAAAATGACCATAAAGGGCATAATTCATTTTAAGTGTTATAATTAACTTTTTTATTATCTTTATATATTTTTTAATCATTTTATTTATAATCTAACATCTAATAATATTTATCTATATACCATAAATAAATTAAACTTATTTAAATCATAAATAAAGTAAAATTTATTAATACCATAAAATTAAAAATTTGAGTACTTTGAAATTGCATAGTTGACTACTCTTAATTTTTGTAAACATTAGTTCATTAATTGATGCCAAACAATTCTGATAAAAGAAGTTGATAAAAAATATTCAATCGTAATAATAGATCGTATAAGTTCTAGCATCAAGAACTAATGTTTGGTAAAAGTAAATGCATAAAAAACATGTCAACCCTACGAAAGAATTGTGCTGCAATTAAAAAGTGAAATCCACCATAGTAAAAACAAAAAATCGACCCTCGTCTGTGATAAACGGCCTAGAGGGGGGGTGAATAGCCGATTTAAATTTCTGCACAAGATAAGAGAAGAATAGCAAACACACGGTGTATAGTGGTTCCAATTCACAACCGAATTGTACTCCACTACCTAAGAGTTCCCCCCTTAGGATTTTTGAATGCAAACCTTTGCTATTCCTTGAGCTTTTCTTGGTTCAGCTCTCAACCTTACAACCTATGGTTTTTCCGGGCTCAACCACAACCTAACAAGTAGTTTTCAAGGGCTCAACTACAACCTATGGTTTTTCCAGGGCTCAACCACAAACCTAAGTTCTCTTTCAATGGGATGAGAACACTACCCTTTACCCAAAAGTGTTAGGTACACTTTTCAAACCTTAACAAAGAATTTGTATAAATTTGCAACAAACAAATTGTTGTACAATATATAAATATATGAGCACAATCAACACCAATTTAAATGAACAATTTACCTCAAGAATAAACCTGAAAACAAGCTTGACAAAGTGACGCAAGAAGATATGAAATCGTTGAATATGCTTGCGTTTGTAAAATCTGATTTGTGTAAGCTTGTAAAATGTGATTTTTGTGTATAGAGGTTTCTTGAGGTTAATCTCTTGTTTTAATCTGTTCTTATTCTTTCTTGTTATGTTCTAAGTCATCTAAGATGAGTATATATAGTGTAGAGACAAGAGAGGCACGAACAAGAGAGTATGGAGACAAAAATGACCGTTTTTAGTGGACAAAATAGCTATTGGAGCTTGCTGGTGCTTACCGTGATCACGGTAAGGTCTTACCGTGATCACGGTAAGGTCTTACCGTGATCACGATAGCTTACCGTGATCACGTTAAGCCCTTACCGTGATCACGTTAAGCCCTTACCGTGAGCTACGGTAGCCACTGGAAATAATTGGCCATTTGACACAATCCTTAGCGTGATCACGGTAAGAGCTTACCGTGATTACGCTAAGAGAAAAATGCTCAGCGTGATCACGCTAAGCCCTTACCGTGATTCACGGTAAGCACTGTTTTAAATTCCATACATTTTTCAAAATACATTTTTTCAAAACTTGTCTTTGTATAAAACCTTTTGACACTATTTCTTGAGGTAATTGAACATTAAACAAGTGTTAGAATGTGTCATACTTACATTTTTAAGTTCATTTACACTTGATCTTGAAGCTTGCGATATATTTGAATTGTTGCTCGATTGTTGTCACATTCGCAAACTAAAATACCATTCAACTTGAAATTGCATTAGTAAACTAATTTATTTGTATGTCATTGAATCATCAAAATAAGAGTGATGCTCGCTTTGGGCTAACAATCTCCCCCTTTTTTTATGATGACAAACACAAATAAATTCAAAATGAATTAAACTTGCAATTTAAGTTAAAACAAATAAATGAGAGCAAAAATACTTTCCTTGACAAACATGTATGCTCTTCTTATGACTTTGTCATATATGCTCCCCCTATAGATTTACATAAAGAGCTTTAATGCTCCCCCTACATAAAACGTTAGTTTCACATGGAACATGACAAATGAAAATAAATTGCTCCCAATTAGCCATTTCAATTGCTACCAATTAAAGCATTATCAATCTCCCCTTTGTCAAACATTTCTAACATTTCTTCCCTTGAAGATTATCCTATCTCCCCCTTAATATTAAACTCCCCCTTAATATTAAGCATTTCTCCTAAAATTATCTCCCCTATTTCAATCTCACAATTATCTCCCCTTTTGCTAATCAAATTTCACAATTATCTCCCCCTTTGTCATCAACAAAAAGAAAGGGCATCATACACACAAACAATCATAAAATGGCAATATGAAAATAATTATCTAATCCAGTTATTAGTGCACATATAATCACAAAACAAATAGCACATCACAAGTAGATTAGCAAAACGAGAATCAAACATCATACTGCACGTCACAAATATTTGAGCAAATACCAATTTGATCATAAAACATACTACATATCATAAATATCAAAGATCCAAAAACTATCAAAGTCAAGTCAGACTACATGGCATATCAAAAGACTTAAAATACTAAATACTATCAAAGCTGACATATAAACATATCACTGAGGTGGAGGAGGAGGAGGAAGTCGATCCAAAATGGCCTGTAACTTGGCGTCGATGCTGGCATCTCTTGCAGCCTGTCTTGCATCAAGTTGACCAAGTCGAATACCTGGCGTCGATGCTAGCATCTCTTGCAGCCTGTCTTGCATCAAGTTGACCAAGCCGAATACCAAGGTGATGCATAGATGTCTGAAGATCAGCAACATCAGAGGAGAGGTCTACCATTTGCTCCCTCAAAACAGTAATATCCATATAATCTTCATCTTCTTCATCATCACCATCATCTTCATCAAATTCCTCTTCATCCAAATCAGCTTCATCATCCATAGGTGCACTTGTACCAGCTTGAGAAGACATATTCTCTGCAGGTGGCTCATCAACCCCATCATCATCCTCATCGGGAAGAACTCTAGCAACCTCATATCGTTTTCCCAAGGACTTACGATTGTTATACGCAAGCCTTCCATTAACATCAATGCAAAGCATCAACCGGGAAGTGATATGATTCAAATCAAACAATACACAATCATTGTGCACGCGAATTAAATTCAAGATTAGGAACAACTCCTCTAGATACAAATGAGCACAAACCCTCATTAGCCACACCCAGAATTCTACAAATCCTTTCTAGATTAACACGAATGGTTTTGCCAAAAATACGAGAGGTAATAACACAATGCTCAGCATTCCTAATGTTCTTAAAGGATTCTAAGTTCACATAAAATGTTCTCACAAGCACAAGACTATAGAACCTAGTCAAAATAACAACCTTAGTCCATCCTTGAGCATTCACAAGCTTAGGCAAATCACAAGGAATAAAATTCTTGAAATTAAAGACATGTGGCCTAATCATACAAGCCGACTTAAGAGATTCTTGAAAATTCTCACAGGCATCAGTATTAACAAAGAACTTGGCATCAAAGTCAGCCGGAGGAAAATAGAAGTAAGGATTACCCGCGACCAAAGCAAATAAATCGGGTTCCATGGAGGAAGAAGAAGCGGCATCACTTTTCCGACTCTTTGAAGACGGTTTCTTTGGTGTATTAGTCCTAGCACGCTTAGAAGAGGATCCTTTGGCCATATTGAGTGGAGATAAAGAGGATTTTGGAGTAAAAAATGGATTTTGGGAGTTAGGGTTCCAAAATGGGGATTTTATGGGTTATGGAGATTGAGCGATTAATCCCTAAAATTGACACATGAGTTTTGTTTAGGATTGAATGAGGAGTGTTTAGCTAAATTTTGGCTGGATTTCGTCGTGATTTGAGCAAGAAATCGAAGAAGTCGAATTTTGGAGAAGGAGAGGGAAAATGGTCGGGCTAGAGGAGAGAGAAAAAGTCTGGAAAGTGAGGAAGAAGACGTGAACAGTGAATATTATATACTTGGTAGCATCGTAATTAAACAATAATAGAAAGGGTATTTTTGTCCAAAAATTTGCTTAACCCTCCATCCCGCAATCTCTATTTTTCCTGGTTGCTCCACTGGTCCAATTTGGGTCATTCCCAAAATGGAGAAAATGCTGGATTTGGAGTCCAATATTTTCAATTTCATCTCCAAAACTGGTGTTTACCAAACACCCTTTTTTCAATTTCAGTTTGAGAATGCTGGTTTCGGTACCGAAACCAGACTCCCAAACACAGCCTATATAGAATTAAAGATGCACCCGCGAACTCATTATATTTCTAAATGACAATTACTATATTTAAAAGTGAGTGTGACAAATCAACGGTACGAATTACATATTGATTGTTAATTAGCTCTTTGTATTAACCAACTCAATCTAATTTAAACAATTTTAAATCTTTAAAGATCTACTATAATTTTAAAAAATTATCAAGCTGGCGCTAATCGAATAAATTCAGGATTAATTAGAAAATTTTAACTAAAAAAGCCAAACTTAAAAGGACATTTTGCTAAGAAAAAACTACATGTAACAAATTTCAATAATCAGACCCAGTTGTTTTTACTTTTTAGTATATATAAAAAAAAAAAACAATTTCGACTCCTTTCTTATGGGCTTGGAATGCATAAACGGGCCCAAAATAATTACTCATTATGTGGCCACGTCACTATCGTCAACCACGTGTGGACCCCGTACCGGAATCCTTTTTGTTCATCCCCTTCCTCCCTCTGTCAGACACTTTCCTGGATGGATGGAGTCGCAGAGCAGAGCAGAGCAACTATGGCATCCAAATCATCCGACTCTGCCTCTAAACCTAGAGTCAGTTCAGCTCCCCATCTTATCTTCAATTTCAATTTCAATTTCATCTTTGTTTTTACATTCTATATCCGCCCCACTATTTTCACTCTCCTTGGGTACTCTTTTACCACCATAATTTGCCTGATCGTGATAATACCTAGATGTATAATTCAGTTCCTTATGCGTTTTTTTTTTGGATTTTATAATAATGAATTTGATCTAAAAATTTGTTGAACACGGGCACCTTGTTTGGATTCTCATATTTTACATTTACATGATTCTGAGAACTATCATTGATGATATGATCTTGGTTATATGCTGGAAGCAGAAGTCACATGGAGGAGAAAAGTTGGAGGGACTTGAAGACTTGACGCATAAGATGTATCAGCTGAGAAAGCAAATCCAAGAAGAAAGGGTTTTTTCAATTAAAGTAGGTCAAATTTGGTCAAATTGTGAATAAATGGGAAATCTTGCTGTTTATTTTATTTTTCTTTCTAATTGTTGTTATTATTTTTTTAAAACAGGAGAAAGTTGAGAAGAACAGAAAGAAACTGGAAATTGATGTTTCTCAGCTTAAATTGGCTACGTTTAGAAACAATGCTTTGTTTGCTGGGCAGAGTGGGTCTGCTCCTAGATTCATTTCTTCAAGAATGGGAAACCCTCTATGTAAGTATGGTGGATTTGGTTATGGATTGGGAGATAAGGATTACATCAATAGTCATGAAGTTGTGGCCCCAATGAGCACTAAACTGTCGCACATTGAGAAGATACCTCCGTACACAACATGGATATTTTTGGCAAGGTATGTCAGATTGAAGTTTGTTTCTATGTGTAATATTGAGCTATGTTTCGGGGATGTAGCCCGGAGCAACATTTCAAGTGTGAGTTACGCAGGACAGAAATCAAAGAATGGCTGAGGACCAGTCAGTCGTTGGGAGGAGACGCATATACTATGATCAACATGGAAGTGAAGCACTGATCTGTAGTGATAGTGAAGAAGAAGTAGAGCCTGGGGAAGACAAGCGTGACTTCTCTGAGGGTGAAGATCGTGTTATGTGGTGAGTTTCCTAATTCCATTTTTTCCTTTAATTAGAAGGTGTCTCTTTGTATAGAGGATACTTATGTTACTGCACCTACCTATAGTTTGAGAGATAGAAGAAAGACTAGATATAGAAATGATACAGAGTTTGCTAACCTGTTGTGCTATCATTGATTTGGCTCCTATTGTATGTATTCCTCAGTACATTGTGCTAATAGTCATTTATATTGGTGTTCTCTGATATATGAACTAAGTTAATATCTGTCATATTGGGCAGGATGGTGTTTCAGGAACATGGATTAAGTGAGGAAGTACTGAATGCTGTTAGCCAGTTTATCAGTGCCACCCCCTCTGAAATCCAGGTATTTTGAGTGAGCGTACTGTTATTTTTGAACAATTTTCACCACCCTTGTACTTTCTGGTAACAAAAATAATTTCCTGTGGCTGAGTAGGCTTCTGTTTTGAGGTTTCAGGAACGATGCAGCACCCTCAAGGAAAAATACAACGAGGAACCAAATATCAAAGATTCTGGTGATTCAAGACCTGAGATAGGCATATCTGTGGACAAGAGCCTTACTGCTGCTTTAGACTCTTTCGATAACCTATTCTGTCGCCGCTGTTTGGTACTTGGGCTCTGACTTTTGCTGGCTCTGTATCAACTGTTAATTAGAATGGTCCTTGAGTTATTTCAATGTTCAATGTTAGTTTGCTTGTGTTTGCCCAACAGGTATTTGACTGTCGCCTGCACGGTTGTTCTCAAACCCTGATCAATCCAGTAAGTATAAAAATTCATTATTGCTTCCTGACATAATTTCTTGTTTACTTACTTAATGTTTGGTTGACAGAGTGAAAGGCAGCCCTATTGGCCTGAATATGAAGATAATAGGAAACCTTGCAGTGATCAGTGTTACCTTCGGGTATGTTCTGTTTCTGGCTCAAATTTGTGTGCGACATTTATTCCAGCACAGATACATAAACTCATAGATAGCACTTGAAATTACAAGAATAGTTGGCTGTATCAAGTGTTATAAGTGTGTATCAAACAATTAGAGCGATCATGGACAATAGCAGGATGCTCCTATATTCTCCATTTTTTTGCTCCCTTGGTCTCATCCCATATATGTGATTCTGGTTTCTCCCATCTTCTGTTTTTGAACCGGTTGTTACAATAGGTGCTCCCTTTGTTGTTAAGTAGCTTTTGCTCTTCAACAATGAGTGTAACTGTACGCTCATATTGTGTCTATGTATATCGTCCTACATTCCAATTACATGAATAACTTGCATGTGTTCTTCTGTGCTTTTTCCAAATGACTTGAGTATTAGTAGTTTCAATGTATAGTTTCTTTCTGTATATGCTACCTGTGATTTCCTTGTATGATTTCAATATTTTCTGCTTGGTAAAATTGCAAAGGTGATGGTTTTAATATCAGCCAGTCCCTTGCAGTTAAGGGGTGCGAATGACTTGCCAGAAGTCAATAAATCTTTGAGCAGGAAGGGCACTGAAAATTTAGTGAAGGGAAACATCGTTGAGATGTCCTCAGATGCTGGAGAACCAAGTGGCACTGATGGTGGTGCAGATCTCATGCGAGCGGTATCTGTTTCTCTAAAAGATGCTTGTAACTCGGAACTTGTTGCTGGAGCTCCTTGCTTGGATACTCCAACCATGGAGACACAGTACCCAGACCATTTGAGAAAGCGCAAAGCATTGGCATATACAGATAAAGAAATATATGAATCATCACCAAGTATTGATGATCACCACGATTCATCCAGTAAGAAAAAGAGAAGACCTTTGGCTGTGGATTTATATACTGAAACTGTTGATGATACCTCAAATCTTACTCAAACGTATAGTGCTGCTAAAACCGCAACTAATAAAACTGAAGGTCAACTCAGCAAAAATACAGTCAATGAGTCCAGTTCACATGCATCAGAAAATTTTGTTGGATCTCAGCAGAATGTCAGTGATGATGTCAAGGATGTAACTGAAATGAATAAGTCATCTGCAATTTTAAGAAAACTGGAGGGCATTTTTATGAAGCCTGAATGGAATCTTATTGAGAAAGAACTATATATGAAGGGTGTGGAGATATTTGGCAAAAACAGGTACGGAAGATGCCTAGATTTTGTAAGCTTCCATGTGTAAAATAGGAATAGGCATTTAGAGTTTCACTTTTGGCATCAATAGGTGCCTGATGAGTCATCTTGCGAATTATCTCATAATTTTGGAAAAAGAGATGTAATCTTATTTCTTCAGTTATCTGGGCATCTTGATGTCATATACTTCACCAGTATGTGCAGAATATGCCTTTTTTTCTTTTCATTTTTGTTCAAGAGGCTAGTTTCTGGAAATTCAATTACGTGTTCATTTTTCTTTTACTAGCCTAAAGTTTATATCTTCTCTTGCTTTGTTTGGACTTAATGATCATGCCCATGTCTTGCAGCTGCCTTATTGCAAGAAACTTACTTTCTGGGTTAAAGACTTGTTTAGAGGTGTCGAATTACATGTGTAATAGTGGAGCTACAATGTCGCATCGATCTGTTGCTCCAAGTTCATTTCTGCAAGACAATGGGGAGAATGATACAGATTATGGGGTATGCATTATGATAATTCAGGAACAATTGAACTACTGTTTTGTTGAAAAAATAATTTGAAAAAGGAGAATTATGCTTCTTTAATCCTTCTCTCACTTGGTGAATACAGCCTCTAGCATGGCCCATAGACTGATGATTTTTTTAGAAAAATATTTCCTTCTGCAAAAGAAGGGTGAAAAAGATGATGTAATTGTTAGAAATCGACCCTGATATTTTACTCCATTTTTCAGTTGCTTAGCATTATTAATTTATTGCAATTCAGTCTTGTTTCTTCGTCATTCTTTATACTGCATATAAGCTCGCTTAGCCATATAACCCTAGATTACCTTGTACCTTGTAGGACCAGGATATATCAACAAGAACACGGTTATTTCGTAGGAGGGGCAGGACAAGAAAGCTTAAATATTCTTGGAAATCTGCTGGGCATCCATCGTTTTGGAAAAGAATTGTTGAGGGAAAAAACCTGTCCTGTAAACAATATACACCATGCGGGTGTCAGTCAATGTGTGGAAAGCAATGTTCTTGTCTTGCTAATGGAACTTGCTGTGAGAAATATTGTGGGTATGTTGTTGTCTCTTGATAAGGTGACTAATGATAACTGCAATAAATGAAACATGAGAATCATGTAGAGTAGCCTCTTTCAGGTATATAGAGTGTTGCACCCTTATTAGAGGTTGTAGAAGTGTAGGGATTAACAGTTAGCTATAAACTTTGTAGGTGCTCGAAGAGTTGCAAAAATCGTTTCAGGGGATGCCACTGTGCAAAGAGCCAGTGCCGAAGCCGACAATGTCCATGCTTTGCTGCTGGGCGAGAATGTGATCCAGATGTTTGTCGGAATTGCTGGGTTAGGTTGTTTATTTATATGCTTTCTTTCTTAAATAATAATTTCATTCCATGCATATTCTATCCATTTATTATATGCTCGTTTAGTTCGCTGATATTGGATAATGTTCACTTTCATGCCTCTCACATTTGTATGAGTGGTTCTTTGTCAAATACTGTGATATTATTACCCTTGGGGATTCTTTAAAAAGCGAAGGAGCATAAGATTATTTTGAGATTCCTTAGGTTGGGAGATAGGAACTGTAGTTGGCCCTGAAAGCTGTATGTTGGAGATGATTTTTTCCCTTTTTCCATTGAGCTTTGGGTACATCTTCTGGGCTCGTGCTGTTTGATTAATTGTACTTTGTACCCATGAATTGGTATAGTGTGCTATTTGGTATCTGATCAAGGCAAGCATCTTTCCAGCCTAGCTTGGTACCTTTTCATGCCCCTGTAGATAGTTTCTTAACTTTTTCCGCGTCTAAATTGTTTTATGCAGTTGTGGAGGTGATTCAGTAGGTGAGCCCCCAAAACGAGGAGATGGCCAATGTGGTAACATGAGGCTTCTTCTGAGGCAGCAGCAGAGAGTGAGCTCTCTCTTAAGAACACTTTGATTATCATATTAACATTTCATCTTGTTTCGAAACAATTATTTTTCGCTTTTCAGATTCTCTTGGCAAAGTCTGATGTTGCTGGATGGGGAGCCTTTTTAAAGGTACATTGCCTATATAGTCATGTTCTTCAATCATGTATTAGTTTTTTTGTTTTTGTTTTGCTTGAAGCCCATTTACTACTCTTGTTAAATGAATTGTGGAATGCGATTACAGAACTCTGTCAACAAAAATGATTATCTTGGAGAATACACGGGTGAGTTGATCTCCCACCGAGAAGCAGATAAGCGTGGGAAAATTTACGACCGTGCAAATTCATCATTCCTTTTTGACTTGAATGATCAGGCAAGTGATTGTTACTGCTTAGAAAATAGCAGGATGGGTAGTGTTAACATTGTTTTGAAAACTTAAAGTGACAGCTTTCCAAACAATTGCTGTTAAGACTGTTAGATATTGAAGGACAAAGTGGGTTTTGAACAGTTTTCACACATTATTGCACTTTGCAGAATATGTTCATGATTTAATGCAGAATGCTTTTACTTTTTTGCAGTATGTTCTCGACGCTTATCGCAAAGGAGACAAATTGAAATTCGCAAACCACTCATCAAATCCTAATTGCTATGCCAAGGTATTCAACCTAAATATCACTTCTGCCAAGTTCAGTCTTGCTAATCTAGAAATTTGAGTTTTATTTTGAAATTCACTTCAACATTAAAAAAGGAAAAAAAGAGAGTGTGATAATTCTAGATAGATAGATCATAAGGATTTATTCATGGATGTTGATATTGGTTGACGCGGGCATATATATCATGTTATATAACAAGCTTTCATTCTCCATTTTAAACCAAAAAAATTCCATGACTGCTATTTTCGAGAGATGGAAAGCGAAAGCCTATGGGGTTCCTTTTCATATAACTGGATAAACGTTTGGTGTTTCAGGTAATGCTGGTCGCAGGAGATCATCGAGTCGGTATTTTTGCAAAGGAGCATATTGATGCTAGTGAGGAGCTCTTCTATGATTATCGATACGGGCCAGACCAGGCACCAGCATGGGCACGGAAACCGGAGGGTTCCAAAAGAGATGATTCAACAGTCTCACAAGGTAGAGCAAAGAAACACCAATCTCATTGATTCAACACCAGCACATGGTTGGGCTGCATCTGGCGATTGCTTGTAACTTAAGGTGTGTTACCGTCAAAATAATGATAATAGTAACAATAATTAGAGGAGCTATAGCCGCTATACTAAATCAGGCCATAGTTTACCTGTGTATAGATTTGTATGGTTCTGGTTCCAAGGAGTTGGAATGTCACAATAAGATCGACGAGGCTGTAAGGAGATATGGTGTCAGGTAATAAGCTCGAAACTTTTCTAGCGGACATAGGGTGTAATGCCTTTTGCTGGTTGATTGTATGATAGCCATTGTAATAATGGCGGAAATTACTCATTATGGTATCGAGTAATTCTATGCTTAGAATACTAAAACGAGATAAAGATGTGTGTAAGAGGTCTGCAGTAGTTGTATAGTTGGAATCGGTTTAATTATTAGCGGACCCCATTACCATAAAATTAATTATAAACCCACCAAACTTAACTCAACAAGCATGCATAATCTCAGATATTATAGCATCATATTACAAATTGTATAGAGCCGGTTTATGTGAATAAACGGGTTACTGTAGTTTTGGATTCCACGACAAATAGCAAGAAAATTCCACGACAAAATAGCAAGAAAATACCGTTTCAGTCTCGATTGCCCTATGTGACTGCTTCTTTTGTGGTACTTGCATGAAGCCCAATGTAAAGCCAGAGGTCATATCCAATATTGCAAAGGAAAAAAATGTTGATTACAATTCATCAGTAATTCAAGGTTACAGTTCACCTTCTGTGTAAAAAAAAGGGGTTAAGGTTCACTTTTTTCTTGTTAAAAAATGTTGTTAACGTATGACTTAAGAGTGTTTGTTTCTCTTAAATCTTCCTTAAAAAAATGAAAATTGAGAGTGTTTATTTTCTTATTCCGAAGCGGTAAGAATTTTTTTGTTTAATTATTATTAATAGGTGCAAGTATGTTGACTCGAACTCAAAACATACCAAAGCCATAAGAGTGTCTGACTTATTTCAGATCTTCCTTGTCGAAAACTATTGTAAATTTGTTTAAAGATCACCAAGGTATTGCCGTTCCTTAGCTAGCGAATCACAATACCCTTAGCCAATGTTAAAAGGAAAGGACATACAAACACGAGCAACAAACTATGAATCAGACGGATGAATTTGTAAGTCAGACTAAAGCAACAAACTATGAATCAGACGGATGAATTTGTAAGTTCAAATCGCCTACTTTTTCACGAACCCTTCACACGCAAAACAGACCACCTTCATAAATTCCTATGTTGGATCGTAACTCGTAAACTGTCATCATGTACAAAACCTGAAGCTACACTAAAATCCATCATACATGATATCACAAAAATAAAAGAGAGTAAAGGATGCCATGCCACTAAATTTCTTGTGAACAACAACAACAGAAATTTCATACAGTACGTAAAAAAGATCACAAAATTCATAAGGAAAAACTACACTAACATGAATGTTGGGAGACTAAAGCAAAATTCTAGTAGCCAAAGAAACCATTCTACAAGCCGACCGCATTACAAGGTCACAAGGATATCAAATAGCATGCAGCTGACATAAAGCTCGCCCTTGTCGTCTACTCATCTGCTTGTTTGTCTTTCTTTTTCTTCTCCTTCTTCTTCTTACTACTTCTATCAGCCTCACCATCATCTGTGCCGTTACCAATGCTAGTAGCCTCTTCAGCCTCTTTTTCTTTCTTCTTCTTCTTCTTCTTCTCGGACTTTTCTGTATCAGGCGAACCAGCTTCAGCCTTCTCCTTCCGTTCCTTTTTTTTTGATTTCTCACCCTCTTTCTCCTCCACAGTCTCTGCCTCTTCCTCCTTGCTCTTCTTCTTCTTCTTTTTCTTCTCTTTCTTCTCATCTACTGTCTCCTCCCCAGCTGTTTCCTTTGCTTCCTTTTCACTTCCGGCTTCCTCAAGTTTAGCTTTCTTAGCAGGGACGTGAGCAGGAGGGCTAGCACCACTTTCATCCAATTTGCGTTTGCACCTGTCTCCTTCGTCATCCTTGCTCTTTTTCTTTTTCTTCTTTTCCTTCTCTACTTCAACAGTCACCACCTTCTCTACAACAGTTTCCTTTTCTGCCACAGCTGGTTCAGGCGCAGCAGCTTGGCTAGCAACGACTGCATCTCCTCCTGTGGGCAAAACTATGTTCCTCAGCCACTCTTTAGGGGTATTCTCGTTTGGCTTTCCATGCTTATCCAATTTCCCTTCTGTAATCAACCTCTTCTTCATTGCAGCCCTAGGCCCCAATCCCCACTTCCTTGGGTAAGTGTCCCTATCCATCACAACCCTCTTAATCTTTGCCACAGTACCATGGTCGCATGTTGCAATTACAGCAGTAGTCATCTCTGCAATCCCCAAAGCTATTGCCTCTCCCTTTGTAGTCATCAGCACAACTTCCTCCCCCACCTCAATGTCATTCTCAAACCTCAACAATCCAGGAATCATCAACTTTGCGCCATAACAAATAGCATTGACAGCAGAATCCTTAACAACCAACCTCTTATAGCTAGTCAAGATCACCTCAAGAGGCATTATCACCCTCCTCAAGTAACTCTCATCCCTGTAATTATCATAAACCCATTGTGCATCCATCACATCGTGCATCGTAACCATGTTATCATTCTCCCCTAAGATCCCAGACCGCACCCTCCTCAACTCCTGCATATGCGCACCGACTCCAAGAACCAGCCCCAAATGCACACACATGGTCCTGACATAAGTCCCAGCCTCACAAGAAATCCAAAAAACAACCAAATGCCTATCTGGGTCAAACTCCAACAGCTTACTCTCATAAATAGTCCTAATCCTAAGCTGTCTTTTCACAGCAGAGATCAATGGCGGTCTCTGGAAAACAGCACCAGTTAGAGTCTCAAGAGCTCTAGCCACTTTAGCAACGCCATCTACTTTACCATGCAATCTAGCAATACAGACATACTCTTTCCCCGCACCTTGTTGAGATTTAACAAGACGGGTAGCTCTATCAATGCAAACAATCAAATTACCTGTGACTTTAGGATCCAAAGTGCCGCTATGACCAGTCTTCTCCACTCGCAGAATCCGCTTAATCCAAGCAACAACCTCATGAGAAGAAGGATTGGCCGGCTTGTCAAGATTCATGACACCGTACCGGATGTACTCGGCGAGAGGCCGCTTGAGAGGGGAGAAACCGGTGGGGAGAGGAGTGTAGTGGCCGGTGCGGACATTGAGGCGGTCGTAGTTCTTCAAGAGGATTGGCCATTGAGAAGTGTCTAAAGTAGGGGTGAAGTTTTGGGGCTTGATCATGTAATCTGTATCGGATTTTTCTTCATTTTTGGGTTTTTCCTTGTGGGTTTTCTTCTCTGAGCGGGAAACATCAAGCTCAGTCATGGTGGGTGAGTGAGTAAGAGTGGCGGTTCCGCTGCTGGTGTGTTCTGTTTTAGTAGGCGAATCGAGGAAGGAAAGGGAACAAAATAGAGGGGTTTTGGTTTAGGGTTTTGGGGACGACAGTGAGTTTGGAAAAATAATAATTGATTTGGGTTGGGCCTATTAGGTTGTGCTGCATGATAAGCCCACAAACTTATAAAACGAATTATAAGGTTTTTTTCCCTAATCTAAATCTAAATCAATTACTGGTTTATTAGAAAATTAAAGTACTTTAAATGGGTATTATTAATTGAATAATGCTTGAACTACTAATAAAATTGTACTAATTGATGTATTAAAATATAATCGGGGTTAATTAGATTATATTATTATTTTTATCTAAATAAATAACTACTTAGTGAATGTAAAGATGACACATGTATTAATTTAAGTGACTGATAGTGTTGGAAAAAAATGATGTGAATAGGATAGAAAAGTGAGGTTTCACACATTTAACATATTATTTAAGAAAATTGAAGAAAATTAAACTTTAGGAAATACAACCCCGTGCGAATATATAGTAGAAGTTTACCAAAAGGGATTTTTCATGGCTTTATAGGCAGAAATTTGATGGACGGAATTAAGGGGAAAGAAAAGAAAATGGATTTCGTGGGAATCAATTTCTGTTTATCACAAGATTATTTCCTTTGGTTCGGATGATTTTGATCATTTAGTTGTCATATTTTAATTTATAAAAACAATTTCTTTTAATACTTTCTCTAAACGTTAGTTCTGTCAATATTAATTACGTCTTATCTTTCCGACAATCATAAAACGTAGATTATGTGCTCTTTTTGACGCAAACTTTAAAAACAGAGGAAACCAAAAAATTTGGTAAGCATATATATCAAATTAACCATTAAGTATAAATTAATGATCAAAATATTATCATACGAAAATTTCCTTTCTCAAGATATTTTTTGGTAAACATATCAAATTAAGATATATTTAATAATAAAATTATTTATAACTTAATAAAGTTATTTCCTAAAAATATATTGTTGTTTTTTTTTAATCTTTTGTACCATATCTCCCTTTTAGCCATTTCATCACAGAAATATTTTATATGAAATATCTAAAAGCAAAATAGCCAATATTGTTTCTAAAATAAAGCTTAAGAAATATTAAATATATATGCGATCAATTTTATTGGCACTCATATTTTTGTCTACACAGCACAAATAAGGCTCCAGAACTAAGTCAATATAAATCTTATTATTTTTTTTAAATTATAATTTTTATTGGGAGAATGCTGAATTTATAAAATTGGGATTGAATTCTTAAAATCTTTGAATTAATCAACAAGTTTCCCTGCGACAGTAGCATTCGCCTTGTTCGGTGCAAACACTTGATGCTCTCATACTGTATCTTAATTGGCACCGAATAGCACAGAAACCTTTCTCACATCCTCCATCATACAGATACGCATCGCATTTCGGAGGAAAAAAAGGTTCAGCTGCCACCTTCTTCATCACATTCCCTGCACAAGTTTTATAAATTAAAATGTACACCACCAATAATAAGAAAAACTTAATGAACCCACCAAAATGAACTCAATAGTGTACTGTAGTTTAGGGTTTCACGACAAAAACTCAAGAAAATACCATTTCTATTAGTGGGACGGCATGTTCTTAATTCCTATCCAAAAAAATAAAAGGGTAGGGAGGATATCGAAAGAGCTGAAACAAATTCTACTTGCTAGTGTGAAATATAGAAGTTAATTTACCAGAAGAGATGAAGAGCACGATCAAAAGAATGGCAAAAGCTGAGTATTTTGTCATGGCTTATAGTAATCAGATTACTCTAGCGTAGAAATGAATTGGGAATATTACAAGTACTGCCTTCTGTTAGGGATTGAGACTGTGATTTATACATGCAGAAATCTGATGAACCTACGGGGAAAGATGAAAGGAAACTCGATATTTTATTTCTTTTCTTAAAAAACGAAGAACGAAAATGGATATTCTTGAAAATCAATACCTGTTTTTCTCAAGATCATTAGTTTCTTTGATTTTGGATGAATCGTTCCATGGTCCTTACCTATCCCGTCACTCGATCGCTAATTTCCTATTTTTCCAACGTTAGTTTAATTGTCGTTCCAAACTTACCATTGTGGTGGAAGATATTGTTATGTACTTATTCAGCAGTTTCCAATGAAAATTGATTTTTTACGGTAACAACGAAATTTTATCTTCTTGCCAAAAGAAGATCATACAATTTGTTTTGTATCCTTTTTGCCTAAAAAAAGATCAATAAAAATTGAAATTTTCTAATTAGAAAGATTTTTTAATAAAGACTAATTGGGTGTGAAAATAAAGGCTTCTTTAATAATTTAATTAATTGACAAAATGAAACATTGGTGATATATCCTATAGTGGTTTTTTTCTTTTTCTCGACAAGCTAGTGTGAAATATAATAAGTTTAAGTGTTTTTTGCTCTCTTTTTTTATAATCAAAAAACAAACTAATTAAAAACAACGATACAAAAAGTGTGTTGGAGATAAAATTATGGTTGTAAGAACTAGATCGGATTGGCCAATTTGAGTGGGAAAATCGTGATTCGGTCATTGGTTCGATTCTTAAAATCTAAAAAACCTAAATATTCACTTTTGACCAAAAATCCTTGGACTAACTGACCATGAATTAGTTGACCCGAAGCTGGTTCTTACGGCTTTTTTTATTTTAAATTAACATATTAATTTGTTTGTTATGTATGCCGCTCTTTTGGGGAAACTTCAATAATTCATTCCCTCGGTATTCATGTTTTTTTGTTAGGTCTTTTCGGTAGGAAATTATTTAATTTAATCTCAAACGTTTTCTACATTTTTCGATTTAGTCACGGCGTTAATTTTTCTATTAAATTTCAGAAAAATAATTAATAAAATAATACTTTCTAAACTTGAACCGTTGTTTTTATTTATATGATAATGAGCAAAAGAGTGAGGAAATACATTCTCTCTCTTTATTTATTTATTTCATTTTGGTGAAGAAATGCCCTTTCTTTTCTTTCATTCTTCTCATTTTTAGAAAGAAAAACACTACTATGTTAGCCCAAGGCTTCACTCTCTTTGTAATTATTTTGATGATAACAAAACATTAATGTTTCTATTAATACGTGTGAGTTTATAAGTGTTATTTGTAGATTACATATTTTAGTAGAGAGAAATTTTGAGATAAAAAATGGTGCTCTTGCATTCATCGTGAATTTATCGTAAAAAATGAGCAAGCTTTTGAAGATCTATAGTACGGTTATGACTTGTGAACAGTGGCGGATCCAGCCATGGGTCAGGGTGGGCGAATTAAAAAAAAAAATTTAATTAAATGAAGATATTGATTTACTAAGCAACACTAAACATTTGTGTTAGGATGCCTGAATGGTCTAAGGTGCCCTAATCTTTGCAAGAGGTTATGGGTTCTAATTCCACAAAATCTAATATTAGCTAGTTTTTTTCAGCCCATCCCTGGCCCAATGAGATTTTTTTTTTACTCTTATAGCCCAGCCCAAATCCCTAACCAAACCCACCCCAAATCCCCAACCTAAATCCCTAACTCAACCCACCCCAAATCAGAAAATTGTACCCTAAATCCCCAAATTAATTGCACTGCTCTACGCCAAGTCCCATCTCAACCTCTTCTTCACACCCTCTGCCTCCGTTCGTCGTCGTCGTCTCTCGCAACAGTCAGCGCCCAGCAGGTAGGCTGCACATTTAATTTCCTCTACTCTCATTTTCGTTATGATCACTTGCAATACTTCATAAATCATAGCTTCCTTTCCGTTGCTGCTACTGCTAGCCTTAGTAATTCCTACTGCTTTTTAATTTATGCAATGCTACAAATAGTGGACCAGTTCTGAAATTGAAGTTTGAACAATTGACCATTTACAATAATTCAAATATTATTATGCATTGTTCAGGTTTATTCATCTTTATTTCACTAAAGAAAAATTAAATTTGATCTCAATTTCTCCCCCAAAAAATTTTCCGTCCCCTCTGGAAATAAATCCTGAATCCGCCACTGCTTGTGAAGACTCTTTTTGGTGTTATTGAGTTATGCGGCATTATGTAAGTATGAGTTCTAACAATTTCAATGACACTTTAAACAAGCCTGAACGCATATTTGCAAAATAATTTAAATGTGTTTAAAGCAATTGAATTATTATAGGGCAAAAATCAATTTCACCCAACTTTGTTGGTAATGCTAACTTGCCCACCAACTTTTACATAATTCTAAAGAAACTCCCAACTAAGCCTCTATTAGTTAATTTAATGTCAAAATTAAAACAAAACAAAAAAAGTAGAAACGTCTGGAACTAAATCGGATAATTGATGCATAAGTTACAGCCTGAAATTCTATATTAATTGACAGGAAAAATTGATTACTTTATTGACACCCATTTTTTTGTTCACACAAGACTTCCTAATTAATTGGCATAAATAAAAGTCCAGCAGAATATTCAAATAGCTTATACAGAATATTCTTAATTAATCTTGAGTCAACAACTGGGCCTGCGACAGTAGCATGTGCCTGCTTCCTCGTTGCAAACACCTCGCGCATCCTTAGTGAATTCTGCTTGGCACCGCAGGGTGCACATTGTTTGATCACATCCTCCGACAAACAGCCCTACATCGCAGTTCGGATTCGGAGGTTTATCACCTGCCACCTCCTTCACCACACTCCCTGCATGCATTAACATATACAGCTTAATCATTAATTATGGACTAATTAGTGTACCCAATAATAATCGAGGTCCAATTCCTGCCCGGATAGGACTAAAAAATGGGAATAATAATAATAAAATATAGGTTTACCAGATGAGATGAAGAGTAGCAAAAGAATGGCAAAAACTGCGAGTTTTTTCATGGTCATGTAGTAATGCCTTGTGTTGGGGTCAGGGCTGAATTTATAGGCCCGGAATTGATGGGCGGGGAAAAGATAATATGGATCTTGGAAAATCAATTTAAAAATGATAAAAATAAAAATAACGGATATTATATCTTTTTTAATTATCCAGAATAAGAAACTATTTTAAGGAATTATAATTCAAAAAAAAAATACTACCAAATAAAAAACAATTTTTAGTTGTGATACATAAGTATATCAATAATCCAAATAGACTATCATTAATGTACGTGTAGTTCATCGAATATCTACTAATCACAAAGTACTAACAGGGAGTAGAAAAATACATCACCAATTTTGAATTCGGATTTGAGTTTAATGGGAATAACTTCGACGCTTAATTTAGTAAGTGTACCGGATAAAATTCTGACCGGAGATGGTTGAGTTGATCATTCGTGTGAGTGAGTACCACCTATATGCTTCTGCCTTTTTTTGTGTAAGATGTCGGTTGGTATGCATAGACCATGACACTTATGCTTCTTCTTTTTTTAATATAATGAAGTATCTTACGTACTTTTCAGATCAGATTAATTCATACTATATTGTAAAAATTATTTACAAACTCTTATTAAAGCCACTAAAAATTGAAATAGGTATTTTAAAGCTGATGTTTTGGGAAAGGCAGTCAATTTCTCGACATCTCGACTGCAAGTAGAAGTAATTCTATGTTCTTAAGCACCGACAGACCAATAATGGGCCATAAGCCCAATAATAACATGGGCCAGCAGGATCAATTAAAAGGCCCAGCAGGAAAAAAATGTCACGTCACCATCACTAACCGGTTGATGGCCGTGAAACGCAAAACGTGCAAGATAGCGGAAGAAATTGGGATGAGCAACGTGCCCGTGATCCCAATTCGATCTGCTTATTATTATTATTTTAAAAAATCATTTTATTATTAATTATTATTACATTACTTAAAGTTAAAATCAAGCTTTTTGACCTGATAAAAACGACATGTAATTAAATTAATAATTCCTCCTCTTGGACGATACGGTTGCTGGGAGTCGAATCAGAATCTCAATTAAGAAATCATCATCTAGGTCTTGTAGCGGAGTTAGATCAGACTGCCCATGGATGCTTGTAGAAACGCGAATCAATTTGTTCGTGTCACGGAAGCCCACCATACTTAAGTACATAAATAATCAAACCTTTTTGGTAACAACAAATCTTCTTCGAGCTACTATCGCAGCAGAGGAAGTTCAGTTCGTCCTCTATATACTTGTGGCGACTGCATAAATACGTACAAAGGAGGTAGGTCTGAGTCCTGATCCTGAGGGTCCTGACCTTACTTTCTTAATCTTGTTTTTGTGTTGTCTATTGATAAATGGAAAGAAGAGGAGTCGTTGACACTTGAAAGCCATCATGCTCAATGCTCATCCTCCAACACTGTTTTGTTTCCTTATTTATCCAACGGTGTTGGTAATGTGAAACAAGAAATATCGAACAGGAACTCATTGGATAATTTTCCCCACTTAGAAACTATCCTTTAATTCGAAAAGACTAGGACTAGTCGCAGCATAGTCTTCTGGAATCATACTAAAACAATTGCGATTAGCTAGTTTGTCATAGCATGATCAGTTCATAATTAGTAGCACAATTATTTAGACACAACCAACAGAATATATATAGCCAAGATGAAGAAATAAATAAGAAAAAACCAACTAGCTAGCTAGGAGGGGAGACTGAGTATGGTTCTAGAATCGGTGTAGGCCACCAGGGAAGCACAACTGGGAAGAGTTTGTAGGAAAACTCTTCCACTCCAATGAACTGACCTTCAACTTTGAGCTCTCCGCTTTGTAAGTTGTAGGAGGTGAAAAGGTCACCTTCTTCCAAGCTCATGTACACAACATCCTTGTTCGTCGGGTGAAAAGCTAAACCCTTTGGATAAAAATGATTGCCGTCAAAGATTTCCTTGAACCGAGAATTACGGGAGTGGATAGTTCCCAAAGTTACGCTGTGCTTTAAAATCAATCTCAATTCACCATGGCTATCCCCCTCCAAGTCCCACACATTTAAATTCATGGACATCATATTAGAGAAAATTCCCATCCTCATGACTCGTAAAACACCATTGCATTCTCCAACAAGAGGATCATAGATCCGAAATATGGGTGCGCTGAAATCGGGGCCATCAATCAGAGATGTCTGTCCCATATTGAATGGGTCATAAGTAACAAGATATGTACCATGTCTATTAACCCAATGAAACTTCCCATTGTAGGCAACAATTCCCGATCCAAAACTGTATACCTCACCCAAAAATTCAGATCGAATCCATTGGCTAGTCTCAGAGTGGTATGTCCATAACGGGACGTGATGTTCTGAAATATCATCGAGCCTTTTCAAAAAACTCACAACTCTGTAGCGATACTCAACATTAATACCCCCTCCTCTTTGATGGTAAGGTTCACAAATTAGTCCAAAACTTCCATAGGGCCCCCCTTCGAATTCTGGGGGAGGAGGTGGGAAAGGTAACCACTGCATAGTGAAGGGATTGCACAAGTAGTAGCAGTAGAGGTTGCCCACATATCCTTTCCTATTGCATAATGCTTGGCATAGTATCAAGTCATTGCAAGATGCTACAACAACAACAGACCCCGTTTTCTGGGGGAGATAATCTAAATTCAAGCAGCGAAAATTGAATCCATCTGGGTTTACATAATCTATGGTGACTCTAGAACCGTCCCTTGTGGGATACCGGCGATTGACAAGGATACCTAAGGATTTTTGGTACTCACAGTCACCATCATCGTGATCATCATGTTTAATATGTTGATCTATAAAGCTCTTAACAAAATAGGTACTGGAAATGAAAGAGCACCAATGCTTACAGACCAACTTACAGCGAAATGCCGATTCGGTTGTGGGGATTCGACACAGAATCTCGATTAACAAATCATCTTCCAGAAAAAGATTTTGCAACGATAGATTCTGGTTAGGGTCAGATCGGGTTGAACTTTTTCTGGAAATGCCACAGCTGGTTGAACTGTTTGCGAATTCGCCGGCGCCGCCCATACTAGCAATATTAACAGGAACAGAAGTTACAAAACACAACGAACATCCGTGGCGAGGGACGGCATCTATCTGTATAAAACCTAATGGATTATAGTCAAATGGCCCAGAAGCCCAATAATAAAGTAGCACCAAAGCCCATTTAATAAATAGGCCCATTGTTCCTCCCTCTAGAAAAAGCACCACAATCCCTCTTATTTTTTTTATATTTTGACCAGAGCCTTCTTACTTCACTGTTGAGATTGCAGGTGAAAATACAGCAACTCATTCCATGTATCCGGAACGCCAGGAAGACACCAATGGCTACAATCCTGAATATTTGGTGCATAACCCTTTCTGTTCCTTCTTAAATACACAGATGGATGAGCGTCTGCTCTGTATCCTGTCAAACTTCTTTTCAGCTAAGAATTTGGGATGCTTGCACTTTTTCATGGATTCCGTTGATTCACATACAGTTTTGAATTTCATCTTCGTAGGTGCACCGCATGATGCGAAACAACTTCTGGCTCAAAATCTTGGTATCGCGTGCGTTCCTCCTGTTTCTACAATGGAAGATATGAAATAGATTGTATAGAGCTTTGGCGCTTTATGAAACACCATGAAGTTTGTATGTCTATCTCTGTCTCTTTCTTGTGTGTATCTATGAGCACGTGCATCTTGATGCCTTGTGGAGCTAACCGTGGTTTTGGTTTTTTGTTTTCAACTTTTTCCAGACGTGTTTGACGAAAGGAAATGGTTACAATTTCCCACCATCCCACATTCTCAATGTGAACGGGACTACAATATTACTAGACTGCCCTATGGATCTTTCTGCTCTCACAATTTTTTCTCCAGTTCCTACTCACTGTGATCCCTTGTTGGATGAAGAGACTTCTGATTTTGGTGTGCATGACACCTTCGATGTGGAGTCGGGGAATACAAAAAGGAAAAAATGTCTCACCGCAAAAAACTTAATCCATGCAGTTCCTTGGTACAAAACTGCATGTAATTTGCACATTTGGGATCCTTCCTCCATGGACATTGTACTGATTTCAAGTGCAATGGGTATGCTTGGGCTACCATTCCTTACTCGAAATAAGGGGTTTTCTGCAAAGGTAACAACTCCTTTCTATTTCTATCATAAATTTACAATTGGTTAATTTCAAAGTTGGCGTTTATTCAGTTATTATGGAACCAAATAAAATTTGAAATTTGATGTTTGGATGGGCTAGATATATGCTATTGAAGCAACAGTGAAGCTGGGGAAGCTTATGATGGAGGATCTTGTTTCAATGCATACAGAGTTCCAATACTTTTATGGATTTGAAGGGTCTGGTTCACCCCAATGGATGAAGTGGGAAGAGCTTGAATTGCTTCCCTCAGAATTGAAGGAAGTTGCTTTAGGTAACAATGGAATGGACCTAGGTGGATGGATGCCTTTATACAGGTAAGTGATAGTTCAAGTGTGGATGTGTAAAATTTATGGTGGATCTCTTCTGTTTGCCTTCATTTATTCTCTTTCTTCTGCTCATTGCTTAACCAATAGAACTTTGCGTAAAACTTTGGCAATCATAACAAATGAAAAGTTGAGTTTTTAATGAATCACTGTGATGTAGTAGGCGTTGTAACTTGAAAATTCCCCTCAACTAATCATTCATTAATCCCTCTCATCGGATATTATAATCACATGATTGTGCTTAGTCGTGGATTTCCCCTATAACTGTCACTTTGGAGAAATGGCCTACCTGATCCCTTGAATCTAATTTTTTTTAAAAAGAAAAGCTTTTGGCAGGAGGGGAATATAGTTCTTGACATCAGATAATTATTAATATACTGCTTTGTGGATTTCTTACACTGGCTTTTTGATGTTTTATTTATATTTGGTTGTCTAATCTGATTACTATTCTTTGCCTGTTTCATATTTTGATGGAAAATTTTGTTTAGTTTTTTAGAGGTGAAGGATTGCATTAAGAAGATTCATACACTCAAATATGCAGAAGAAGCTTGTTACAATGGCGCATTGATTGTACAGGCATTCAGCTCAGGCTTGGATATAGGCTCTTGCAATTGGACTATTAATGGACCAGATAGAAATATTGCATTTGTTTCAAGCTCCATTTTCATACCTTCTCATGCCATGGAGTTTGATTACCATGCTCTTCAAGGGCATGATCTATTATTGTATTCAGATTTCTCATCCCAAGGCGTTATCGAAGATGTTGAACAGAATAACCATTCTGCTTCTACTCTTAACAAAATTTCAACTTTAAGGTAACATCCATTATTTGACTGTCACAGTATTTGGAATGAAACTTGTGCTGAATTGCTTGGTGCAAACCTCGAAATGTTAGGTTATTTCCATTTCGTATTGTTTTAGTAGAATGGTGTTGGTTAAGATTCTGCTTTTGGGACATCCAGTGCTGATGAAGATGCTTGGAAAGAGCCAAGAGAGTGCATAGATGATGATAGTTCAGATGAAAGCGAGAAACTTGCTTATATATGCTCATGTGTTGTAAATTCTATTAAAGCTGGTGGTTCAGTTCTTATTCCTTTAAATTGACTTGGAACTATTCTGCAGCTCTTGAATCAGATACCTCTTTACCTTGAATCCTCAAATTTGAAGGTAAATTTGATACTTGCCATTATAGTTATGCAGAAACATAAAGTTCATTTCTTAGTAAATGATACCCCTTCGACATACGAAGGATTCATTAAATTGCATAAATGTATAAGATGATGCCTCTATGAATGACTTGGTTTTTGTAGATCTTCTTCTTTGCTCATATTCTTACCCTGATATTTTCTTGTCCTTCAGGTCCCAATATTTATCATCTCTTCTGTAGCTGAAGAATTACTGGCTTTCACCAATATTATACCTGAGTGGTTGTCCAAGCAACACCAGGAGAAGGTACATGAGTTTCAGGAGTTCTTTTTTGTTAATTAGGTAAAAATAATTTTGTCATCAACATCAGTATAAACTTGAAAAAATATGTTTAATTTCTCTTATGGCTCCGCAGCTATTTTCTGGTGAGCCATTGTTTTCGCATGTGGAGCTTATTAAAGGAAAGAGGCTTCTTGTGTTTCCTACCATCCATTCTCCAGATCTACTGTAAGATGTTCCTGTATTCTTTTGGAAATAATTTCTTGTAAATGACAGTCATAGCTGAGGAAATGCTAGAGGTTGTCAATGGCATTATGTTTTTGTCTTCACTGTTCAGAAGATGCTGATTGTTTCGAGTTTTATCGAGCAAAATTGAAATTTATGATTGGCTTTTAATTTTACCTTGCTATTTCGTAATATCGGTGCATCATAGTACTATGAAACATCAGGAAAAGTCTTGTATGTGATGCTTTTTTTAATGGCTTTGCATCACGAATTGCACAACATTCACTTCCACATGCAAACAATAATTGTGTGCAGATCCAATTGGCGGGAACCATGCATCATATTTTCTTCTCACTGGAATTTGCGCCTTGGTCCCGTTGTTCAGTTGCTGAGACGTTGGCGTGGGAATCCTAATTGTTTACTTGTTTTAGAGGTGCTCAATTTTTCTTTAAATTTTGGTTATCACTCTCTTATGAAATGCTCTTTCACGGTACTTCTTCTTGGACTTGAACTTTTTGTCCATATTATTGAGTGGGAATAGCCTTAATGAAATGCTCAATCAATGTGTAAATGTTAGGATGGACTGGATATTGATGCTGCTCTCTTGCCTTTCAAGCCCATGGAAATGAAAGTTCTTCAGTGCTCATTTCTTTCTGGAATCAGGTGAGATAACAGTTTCGGGAGTCCTGATTTATGTATCCATTTTTGCTGAAAGTCTGGATGGTATAGCAATTATGCTTAATTTGTATTCACGGTGTCCAACTTCTCGAATGGAAGCAGTTTTTTGGCCTTGGCCTTGCCTTTACTAGCATAAAAACAAACATGTAAAGATTTTTGTTCAGAGGAAAAAATTTCATGCGAGTAAAGGGTTTGACCTGGTTTTGTAATTTTCATGCAAATGTTCTTCTCCAAATACCTTAATTTCAGGATTTTAAGTTTGCTGGTTTTTTGGAAATGGTTTGACCTGGTTTTGTAGGTCGCGAAATACTCAACCTTTGATAAATATGCTGCAGCCTAAAGATGTTCTGGTAATTGCAAAGCACTTTTCTTTTTCCACTCTCTCCTCAATGCTTTATCTGAGCATTCTTCTCTGTTTACTAACCCCTTTCTTGTTCTTTTTTTTGCACAATATAGTTCCCGAAGACTTGAGGCCACAAATAAGTTTTTCAAATTCAGATTCCTTCTCAGTCCACTACTATAGTGAACTCGAAACATTAGGTGTAGCTAGACTGGAAAGAGGAATTGATCTAGAGATCCCAGCTGACTTGGTTCGCCAGTTTAGTTGGAGAAAGTTGAAATAGAATGCTATAGATATTGCAAGACTGGAAGGGCAGCTATTAATTGAACAAGGAAAACATCAATTACTACCTCTGGGAACAAGGAGGCAGAGTCCTCTCAATTTAGGCCATTTCTACATTGAGATTTCTGGGGTCTTAATAGGCTTCTGACTTCTTGTCAGAGATGGATATAATTCTACAGAACAAGGGTGAATGACATTGAACCTGAGAGTACTGGTATGATATGTCCTTGTTGGCTTTAGTGACTACAGCCCTCTTGGGATCTTCAGTCTTTTCTGTTAGTTTTTCGTTTTTTCCCTTCAATTTTGCTTTATTGTAGAGAATTCCAAATATTAAAATGCATGAGGATGTAGCATAATTGTATGTTCTTCTTGAATTATTGAATAACTCCTGCCCGAGTCATGTCTAGTTCCACATATAATTCATAGTTTTCTCTGGTTACAAGGATTGGTTGTCCTACTACTAGTTACTAGTTAGAGGAAAGGAAGTAGAACATGAAGTTACTATTCGTCTCTTGAGTAATTTGAGTGCTTTTGGTGGGAAGCATGGTATCTAAAGTGCTGGATCGGTATCATGATAGAGCATGTTTGCAATGCTAGGGAATTGGATTCTATGTTTGTGTATGTGGTACCTTTGGCAGTCTTCAAGATTTGCTCAAGTGGTTTGAAAAAACCCTTGCCTTTTCATCAAGCGTCAGTATTTGTCACCTGCTGCCTGTTCTAGATGATTTCTAGAGGGCTTCATCAAAATTTTAGGTGCTCTCTCCTGGAGAAAAGGGAGTCCTGGATGGTGATGCATCCTCGCCTGCCTGCCCGGTAGTCTGAAATCGTGTTTTTTCTTACTGCCGGGACCATCAGTTCTCCAGACCTGACTACAACGTTAAATGCCAGAAAAGGTGTAGATTTCGATCTTCTGATTATTTTGATTAGTTAGATGAATTTGGTGAATGCTGGGAGAGTTTTTTGCATGTGATCACAGTGATTGTTTTTCGCTTATGTTTTGATTGCCTTATTTCATAAAAAGCATGTACTAATGAAATAGATTGCATAAAAAGCCGATGTAAAGAATGAGCAAAAAGAAACATTATCTAAAATCTCTAAAGGGAACAAGACAAATTAACATCCAAAGTTGCCTTTCAAAAGCATATTACAGAATTCCCTCCCTTCCCGATCCCAAAAATAACAATTGCAGCAATCGCCGGAATCTACCTCATCATCTGCCCTCCATCCTCTTTTATTCCACCAAAAAATGCATCCATTTTTGCACACTTGACTCGTTGAATCTTCATTGTCAAGACCCGACCTGACAATGCAGACAATGGTTTTATTTGTTTTCTGCATTCACTGACTACCATATCCCTCGACTTTCCTTTCTTCTCTAAATAACGCAGGATCTCCATACCATTCTCTCTGTCTGAACCACCATAGCAGACCAATATGATTCCGTAAACATACATCGCTAAAGTGTGTCCTTTTTCAGCCGCTCTTTTCATGAACTGTAACCCTCCTTTTTCTTCTTACTGAACTATCATTCCAAGTCGAAATAGAGCTTCAGGATTCCCGCTCTGTTTCAACCGATTCAAGAACGCCATAGAGGAACTCTTCTTAGCATTCCAGTTCACGAACTCAAATTGTTTCATTGTAGCATATGCAAGGATGTAATTGTCCGAACCCGCTTCGTGTAAAAATTTACAAATTTCTTGTGCAGAGAAAAGATCGGTGCATGAAGTAGAGGCTACATGAGAGAGAATTTCAACTAACAAATCTTTCGGGATTCGGTTTAGTCCTTCGGCGAACTTCCGGCTCCGGTAGGACTTCTTGCGAGAGAGAGATGGCTATATATATAAGCAACTTACGTTTCTATTAAGTTGTCAACTTCTTGTCCTAAGAGGTTTTGGATAATTAATTCCTTGTCCTGCAAGAATTTGGATTTGTGTTCTTTTTCTTTTTCTTTTTCTTTTAAAATTAACAAACCCGAAGATAATTTGGAAATTTTTACTTTATATTTATAAAAAATGTATTACAAAATTTATTAAAAAGAAATTAATTTTACATGAAAATAAAGGTGACGTGCTCATGAATTGAAAAGAAGGTTTAATTAATGGTGAGTAAAATTGTTTTATTTATTTATTTTATAGATAAAGATGAAACTCGAAATCGAGATCCTAATATATTTTAATACTAGTAAACAACCAATGAGTTATATACAGTGTAAAAGTCTCCTTACACGTTCCCATCCTCCATCCAAAAAAATTAAAAATTTTCACATTTTTATATTTTTTCATGATAACTTTTAAAAAATTTAGTATCTTTTAATCAATTTAATTATCATATTTTATCTCAAATAAATTCTCCCCTAAAAAATCACAAGATTTATCTTAAGTTACTAGACTTAGAAATAACTAATTTAGACCTAAGATGATTCATTTCTACTGTTTATTCCGAATAGCTATATCTTGTAAACAAATTCAGTTTTTCTTTTTCTTTTTCTTTTTTTAAAAGGAAAAAGAAAACGGAGACAACTCGTGACAAAATCCAGAAACAACAAAACAAAAATATCCAATGGTTGGGCTGGGACACTTGGGTGGTCGATGTCAGGCCTTGATATTGTATTGTATTATCCCTCTGCAAATCAAACTATCTCAACCGATCCAAGAAATCACAGCAGAGCATTTGCATCTGCTTCTCTTTCGAGTCGCCAAATCTACTGAAACAGTGGCGAAATTTCTTGAATAAGAGGAACTACCAGTCAGCCTCTGCCCATATCATCCGTTGCAGAGCAACCTCCTGCCTACATTTTCGCTCTCTCAGGCAATTCAACAAACGAGTATCATGCAAACACCTACTCTTTTCTGATTTCTTCACATCTTTTCTATTATAGCATGGCTGTGGTAGTACTTTGCTCTTTGAGTGCATGCTGTAGTTGTACCAATTATAACCTTGCTTTCTCTGAAAATACGAAGCTATCTGCTTTGAGTTATAATAATGTGCTATCAGGAAGAAAAAAGGTTGGAACTTTGGAGTTTCTATCATGCGGGTCTATGCCCAATTGGAAGAAACAGAAGAGAAAGCAAGTTCGTTTTCGTAGGGCTGTTATGAAAAGTGAAAATGAGTTGGTAGTGGTGAAAGGTAGGGCTAAAAATGGCTTATCTTCCGAGGAAGTCATGGGCATTCTTTCCTCAATTTCAGATCCAAGTGATGCTCTTAATTTCTTCAAGTTAGTTGCTGAGTTGCACCATCTTGTTCACACTACTGAAATATGTAATCACATGCTTGAAGTATTGAGGGTTCATAGGAGGGTGGAGGACATGGCTGTTGTGTTTGACTTGATGCAAAAGAAATTAATAAGGAGGAATTTGAAAACTTAGTCTTCTTGTGAAAGGTGGCCTTAAACAAACACCTTTTGCACTTGAAAAGATGAGGAAAGCAAGTTTGTTTTGAATGCTTATTCCTATAATGGATTGATCCATTTGCTCCTGCAGTCCGGTTTTAGCAGGGAGGCTTTTCGGGTGTACAGAAGAATGATCTTGGAAGATCTCAAGCCTAGCATGAAGACTTATTCTGCACTGATGGTAGCATCTGGGAAGAGAAGGGATATTGGAACTGTGATGTGTTTGTTGGAAGAGATGGAGAGTCTGGGACTGAGGCCAAATATTTATACGTACACTATATGCATTAGACTGCTCGGGACAGCTGGGAGAATTGATGATGCATTAAGGATTATGAAGAAATGGAAGATGAAGGATCTGGTCCTGATGTTGTCACTTATACAGTTCTGATCGAAGCTGTCTGTAATGCTGGGAAGCTCAACACTGCCCTGGATTTGTATGTAAAGATGAAATGTAGTAGTCATAAACCGGACAGGGTAACATACATCACCTTGCTGAACAAGTTCGGTGATCATGGGGACTTGGTTGCGGTGAAGAAATTTTGGAGTGAAATGGAAGCTGATGGATATGCTCCTGATGTGATTGCTTTTACCATAGTTGTTAATGCTTTATGTCAAGCCGAGGATATCCATGGAGCATTTGATCTTTTGGATGACATGAGGAAGCAAGGGGTCCCACCAAATCTTCACACGTACAACACATTGATTTGTGGACTTCTGAGGGCAAATAGGTTGTGTGATGCGTTAGATCTCTTCAACGATATGCAAGCTCTTGGTTTTGAGCCTAACGTCTATACATATGTCCTTTTCATCGATTACTATGGAATGTCTGGTGACTCTTTCAAAGCTCTTGCGACCTTTGAGGAGATGAAAAGTAGGGGAATTGCCCCTACTATTGTTGCTTGTAATGCACCTTTGTATACCCTTGCTGAGGAAGGTAGGCTTGCAGAAGCAAAGGCTATTTTTAATGGTCTTAAAAGTTCTGGGCTTGCTCCTGATTCAGTGACTTATAACATGATGATGAAGTGCTATAGTAATGTGGGCCAAGTGGATGCAGCCATTGAGTTACTCTCTGAGATGTTAAAAAATCAATGTGAACCTGATGTAATAGTGATGAATTCATTGATTGGCATGCTCTATAAGGCTGGTCGAGCAGATGAAGCTTGGCAAATGTTTTGCAAAATGAAGGAGATGAAGTTTGCTGCAACAGTTGTGACGTACAATATATTGATAGCTGGATTAGGAAAAGAACGTGAAGTCCGAAAGGCCATTGAACTATTTGAGAGTATGGCTGCACATGGGTGTCATCCCAACACAATAACTTTCAATACACTGCTGGATTGCCTTTGCAAGAATGATGAGGTAGAATTGGCCTTGAAAATGCCTTATGAAATGACGACAATGAATTGCAGTCCTGATGTTTTGACATTCAACACCATCATTTATGGCTTTGTTAAGGAGAACCAAGCCAATGATGCATTCCGGCTCTTCCATCAGATGAAGAAATTGTTTAGTCCTGATTATGTGACTTTGTGCACCCTTCTACCTGGTCTTGTGAAAAATGGCCAGATGGAAGATGCTTTCTGGATTACGGATGACTTTGTTCATAGAGTTGTATCGCACATCGATAGGTCATTCTGGGAAGATCTCATGCGGGGTATATTGCAAGTAGCTGGAACAGAAAAAGGCTATTTTATTTGCTGTAAGATTGGTAAATGGAAGGTGTTGCCTGGATGACTCTTTGTTGATACCCGTAATTGATGTTTTGTGTAAACGCAGAAAGGTCTATGTTGCTCTAGATTTATTTACGAAGTTTACCAAGGAACTAGGAGTTAACCCAACATTAGAGACATTCAACTCTTTGATTGGTGGGCTTCTCAAAGCCAGGAATGCTGAAATGGCTTCTTGTATTTTCAAGGAGATGAAGAATACAGGCTGTGCTCCTGATGTATTCACCTATAATGATCCCAATTTGATCTGCTTATTATTATTATTTTTTAAAAATTGTTATATTATTAATTATTATTATATTACTTCAAATCAAGCTTTTTGACACGTGTGATAAAAACGACCTTCATTTAGTGGGTGAACTTCAACCAATGATAATTAGTGATTTCTTGTATATTATATTCATCACTTGAGTATTAATAATAATAATAAGGACGACGTCAACTACAATAAGAGTTCCCAGTACGGTGACAGTCAAAGACAAAACGGCTGCCACATGTTTTTGTATTGTCTATTGATAAATGGAAAGAAGAGGAGTCGTTGACACTTGAAAGCCATCATGCTCAATGTTCATCCTCCAACACTGTTTTGTTTCCTTATTTATCCAAAAGTGTTGGTAATGTGAAACAAGAAATATCGAACAGGAAACTCATTGCATAATTTTCCCCACTAAGAAACTATCCTTTAATTCGAAAAGACTAGGACTAGTCGCAGCATAGTCTTCTTGAATCATACTAAAACAATTGCGATTAGCTAGTTTGTCATATCATGATCAGTTCATAATTAGTAGCACAATTATTTAGACACAACCAACAGAATATATATAGCCAAGATGAAGAAATAAATAAGAAAAAACCAACTAGCTAGCTAGGAGGAGAGACTGAGTATGGTTCTAGAATCGGTGTAGGCCACCAGGGAAGCACAAGTGGGAAGAGTTTGTAGGAAAACTGTCCCACTCCAATGAACCGACCTTCAACTTTGAGCTCTACGCTTTGTAAGTTGTAGGAGATGAAAAGGTTACCTTGTTCCAAGCTCATGTACACAATATCCTTGTTCGTCGGGTGAAAAGCTAAACCCTTTGGATAAAAATGATCGCCGTCAAAGATTTCCTTGACGCAAGAATTACAGGAAGAATTACGGGAGTGGATAGTTCCAAAAGTTACGCTGTGCTTTAAAATCAATCTCAATTCACCATGGCTATCCCCCTCCAAGTCCCACACATTTAAATTCATGGACATCATATTAGAGAAAACTCCCATCCTCATGACTCGTAAAACACCATTGCATTCTCCAACAACAGGACCACCGATCTGATATAAGGGTGCGCTGAAATCGGGGCCATCAATCAGAGATGTCTGTCCCATATTGAATGGGTCATAAGTAACAAGATATGTACCATCTCTATTAACCCAATGAAACTTCCCATTGTAGGCAACAATTGCCGATCCAAAACTGTATACCTCACCCAAAAATTCAGATCGAATCCATTGGCTAGTCTCAGAGTGGTATGTCCATACCGGGACATGTTCTAAAAAATCATTGAGCCCTCCCTCCTTTCAAACAGAAACTCACAACTCTGTAGCGATACTCAACATTAATACCCCCTCCTCTTTGATGGTAAGGTTCACAAATTAGTCCAAAACTCCCATACACCCCTTCGAATTCTGGGGGAGGAGGTGGGAAAGGTAACCACTGCATAGTGAAGGGATTGCACAAGTAGTAGCGGTAGAAGTTGGCCACAAATCCTTTCCTATTGCATAATGCTTGGCATAGTATCAAGTCATTGCAAGATGCTACAACAACAACAGACCCCGTTTTCTGGGGGAGATAATCTAAATTCAAGCAGCGAAAATTGAATCCATCCGGGTTTACATAATCTATGGTGACTCTAGAACCGTCCCTTGTGGGATACCGGCGATTGACAAGGATACCTAAGGATTTTTGGTACTCACAGTCACCATCATCGTGATCATCATGTTTAATATGTTGATCTATGAAGCTCTTAACAAAATAGGTACTGGAAATGAAAGAGCACCAATGCTTACAGACCAACTTACAGCGAAATGCCGATTCGGTTGTGGGGATTCGACACAGAATCTCGATTAACAAATCATCTTCCAGACAAAGATCTTGCAACGATAGATTCTGGTTAGGGCAAGATCGGGTTGAACTTTTTCTGGAAATGCCACAGCTGGTTGAACTGTTTGCGAATTCGCCGGCGCCGCCCATACTAGCAATATTTACGGGAACAGAAGTTACAAAACACAACGAACATCCGTGGCGAGCGACGGCATCTATCTGTATAAAACCTAATGGATTATAGTCAAATGGCCCTGAAGCCCAATAATAAAGTAGCACCAAAGCCCATTTAATAAATAGGCCCATTTTTCCTCGCTCAAGAAAAGGCACCACAATCCCTCATATTCTTTTATATTTTGACCAGAGCCTTCTTACTTCACTGTTGAGATTGCAGGTGAAAATACAGCAACTCATTCAAATGTATCCGGAACGCCAGGAAGACATCAATGGCTACAATCCTGAATATTTGGTGCATAACCCCTTCTGTTCCTTCTTAAATACACAGATGGATGAGCGTCTACTCTATATCCTGTCAAACTTGTCACGTTCAAGAAAGTTACAGGAGTTTTCATATGCTTAATCGTGTCGCTTATGATGGTGTTTCTCTGATGATTGCTTTCGGTTGAAGATTCGGTCATGGGTTGAGTAGCTTCGTTGCAATGTCTGCCAGAATTCCACCGCCCTCCACTGCATAATTTCATCAATTGCTCTAAGATCCTGATATGTGAAGGATTAAAATGAGAGTTGATTAGAGGAGTGTTAGAGAAAAACCTGAAATGGGTCGGTGCCATGCTTCGGAAAAAGATTCGGGTCTTTTCTGGATCCATGTATTTGTCAATCCATGATGACCAAGTCATCAATGCGATTCTTGACCTAGCTTGGGATGAACGCGGTTCCCTTCATGGAAGTAGTTGATCCTGCACATATGTTAAAAGATCGAATAAACGACCTTTTAAGAATCTAACTGAACTCATATTAGCAGCTTTGTGTTGTGATTCAAATTTGAAAATACAACTTTGTTTTGGTCTAGGCAACTAGGTCAAGAATCAAGAGTGTTGTTACAAACCCAGATCTTGTTTTGAAATCGTTCCACCAGCGTCCGGTGTTGAAGATGAGAATATCAGCTTCTCTCCATGATGAAGAGCACGGATCGATCACATCAATTTGCATTGTTTGCAACCATTTCTCCTCTACTTTTACTTTCCCATCACTAACCAAGAAACGTGTCTTGCAAAATTCAACTGTACAATTGTAGTCCTGCAAAACCAAATTCAAGCATTACCAAGAGAAAAAGAAAAAGAAAATCCAACAGAAAAACAGAACACTCTTTCTTGCATAACTGAATTGACCTGATCAATACAAAAAATTTGAAAACTCTACGTCCATTCTCCCTGGAAACATTGATCCTCCCGTGCCGACGAGCCTTCTAAGGATCTTCTATCGCCCCCATTAGCATACACACAATGGATTTCCATTGGTTCCTATTGACTGAATCTCCAACAAAAAGCATCTTTTGTCTCCAATCAATTCCAGCATTTGTTTTGGATTGAACCTGTCAAACATTCCTCAATCCCAAGAAAATTAAAAATAGAAAATGCATTGCAAAAGAAGAGGACTTGCACAAGTTGTTGTACTTCTGTAGCAAAATCATAGTAGTTCAGTGACAAAATGCATGTCCCATGCCTCGAAATCATAGATTCCAGTCAATGGAAACTCATTAATGACGGAGGTGGATTAAAAATGGTTGTATAGGCCTAAAAAAAGAAGAGTACTGTAAGAGACATAATGATTGCGATTAATACCTTGGAATGTCACAGTGGTGAGGTTGCCATCTCTATTTCATGTACCCTTTATCCATTCTTCCATTTCCTAAACAATTAAAACCTTCTTCTAAAGGACATGAACTATTGGTATAAAGAGGGTAGCTTTCATCATAGACCCAACTCCCATTTGTAACATCACATTCTCTTGCATTCTTTCTTTCAATCCTGATCTCCTCTGAAGTTTCTCCGTTTTTGCTCTGTCCATTATTTTCTGTCTCAGGAACTTCAATCCTGTTAGATGAAGTTTCAGACGCCGGCGAATTAGTCTGAAATGCAGGAAAATCACTCAAACCATCTCTGTCTTTGTCATCATGTAGCAACTCAGATTCATTCTGTAATGTAAGTAAATCTTTGTTTGGAACTAAATATGTTTCTTGTATAAAAGAAGGGAGGGATTTCAATCTGCAGGAGGCGGAAGATGTGAACAATATTACAAGAGATAAGACACTAAAAGAAGTGACCAGGAATCTTGCGGGTTTCGAGGAGAAACTTCTTTCCCTCTCCGTCAGTGCTTTTAGTTTCTTAAGTTCTGTCATGACATTGACAGACAAAGAATGCACAGAGACACGAGATTTGACAGGAAGGCAGTAGAATAGAGCGCGAGCTGACGATTCTGGCTATATGCTCAAAATCAGTTCTTATTGATGGAATTTGATGTGATTGCTGGTGCTGGTGCTGGTGCTGATGCTGATGCTGGTTCTCTTGATTCCTGCAATCCAAGGTCGTTTATTCGTAGTTCGGAGGAGTTAGAAATCATATAGATCAACTGAAAGAACATGAACATTTCTATACATACAAACAGAATGAATGGAAGATTCAAAGAAATTGGCTGTTGTAATTAGCACTGTTACTGTTTATTAACAAGTTCCTTCTATTATCTTGTCGGGTCGTAAAAAAAACATTGAGAAATTAAAGAATTAACAGGGAAGAAATGGTGAACGGTACCTGTAAAGTTCATGACTGCGTAGAAATGGAACAAAATTAGAGTATCAGATATATAGTTGGAGTGCAGCTAGCTAAAATCTTCTAATTATTGATCTCGATCAGATATTATATGAGCCAAATCTACAAATCATGGAGTATATGGTCTTGTTAAGCTATGGAGGTCAAAGGGTAGAGGAACAAGATCCTAAGAAAAATCATAAAATATATGCACCTTGCTTCTCATGCACTCACTTAAATTTCTTGATCTTGGTGAACATAACTCCCCTGTCAAGATGGTTAATAGTACTAGTACTTAAGCCTATAAAATAACAGTGTTAGTATCTCCAGAACTATTCATTAATTAGTATTTTTTGTTGACTTAATAACTAATCATTAACTATTTGAATGGTGTTAAATATACTAACACTTTTACCTTCTGTATCATTTAGTAAAAATATTGGTATTAAACATCGCATCATCTAGTAAAAGTATTACTCCCTCTGTTACCATATAATTGACGTTTTGAAACAGAGGGAGTGTTTCTTTTTATTATTATTATTTGGTTTTCCTTACATTTTTGCCCCTGCTTTTTCATCAATTTACAGTGATTGTACCACTGCCTTCATCCTCCCACTACGCAGAGGTTGGAAGGGATGCCATTGGCATCTGTGGTAATTATCAATAAAGTGAGAGGCCCTTTTAGTAAAATTGTCAATAAAGTGTATTGGGGTATGTAAAATGACATTTAATTGAGAATAAAAAATCCGTAGGAAAGTGTCAATTATTCAGTAACGGAGGGAGTAGTATTTAAAAGTTAGTATCTCTAACGTTATTCTTAACTTCATTTCTAAAAATGTTAATGATCTCTTTTGTGATTCTATTAAGTCACCACTAGACAAGAAAACTAGGACTTTTTTAGTGTGACCTAAAATCTAGAATCTATTTTTGAATTTAGTTGATTATATAGAGGTGACAGTATTGGAACTTCAAACTGATACTCTCTTCGTTTTCAAATAATTGACACTTTAGTATTTATGCACGCGTTTTGAGGAGGCCGAATGGCTCACTATTTGACCCCAAAAAAATCCGTACTTTTTTTCTAACGTACGTTAATCCTTAACGTACGTCCGAGAAAAAGTACGAAACTTTTTAGGTCAAATAGTGAGCCATTCGGCCTCCTCGAAACACATGCATGAATAGTAGTCAGTGACGATTATTCGAAAACGGAAAGGGAGTACAATGGAGAGGCAATGATGCCATACTAAAAACCAATGTATGGCTTTTGAGTGAAGCTTGTTGCGTTAGGATTTTACTTTCTGCAGAGAGTTGAACAGAAGAACAGACAAAGGAAATAATGGAAGACGTTGACATTTTGTCTGAAAGCGGACCTCCAATCCTACGAGGTGTATAAGGTGATGTTAAAGTGTGTGGGTAGCTTGGTCGAGTTCCGGTTACCGCCAAAAAGACCATAATATTCTTTCATTTTGATGTGATTTCCCCTGTTGGTCCCCAGGTCTCTCCTCCAGTATCGTTCATTCTTGTCAATCTCAAACTTGCTCATTTATGAGACTCGATAAAGATCATGCTTCGGACAAACATGGAGAGCATTAAAAGAATGATGAAATTGCATGTTACTCGCTGCTGTCCGTTTCTATGAACAATTTTTGAGAATGAAATTAAGATTTTATCTCGTGAGCGATAACCTAGTTTCTGAAAGCGGTTACCGCCAAAAAGACCATAATATTCTTTCATTTTGATGTGATTTCCCCTGTTGGTCCCCAGGTCTCTCCTCCAGTGTCGTTCATTCTTGTCAATCTCAAACTTACTCATTTATGAGACTCGATAAAGATCATGCTTCGGACAAACATGGAGAGCATTAAAAGAATGATGAAATTGCATGTTACTCGCTGTTGTCCGTTTCTATGAACAATTTTTGAGAACGAAATTAAGATTTTATCTCGTGAGCGATAACCTAGTTTCTGTCCAAATTGCAAACCTGTCACTCGCAAAACCATTGCAGGTATTGCAGGTTCATCATCAATAATGAACGCTTTTGCTGCTTCTGTATCATTTCCTCAGATGCTTTTGTTCTTCATTTCAGATAGATCAAATAGACTCACTTATCGAACTAAGTACCGGGGTCAGTATCCATCAGTCCTTGGTCCTCTTCAGCCAGATGTGTGTGCCTATACAGGTTGCGCAGCTCCTTCTATATGCTGTCTCCAAATCTCCAGAATGACTCATTACCTGGTTCCCAAACGAACAATCTTTCTTCCCACTAATTTGGATTAGTATTTTCACTACTGACCGTATTCCCTGTCACTCGTGCCTGTCCATAATATTTACGAGGCAGAAATATTCAAAGAGCTGTACAGTCTAAGGGCCATTACTGAAATTTGTGACCTTGTTTAGATTGCAATTGATAGTACAGCAATTCATTCCACGTGTCTGGAACACCAGGAAGACACCAATGGCTGCAATCTTGAATGCTTGATCTGTAACCCTTCTCCGGTTTTTTCCCATAAACTGATGGATGACCATCTATCCTGAATCCTGATAAACTGGTTATATCCAAGGAAGTTACAGGAATTTTCATCTTCTTGATGGTGTCTGATGCGATGGTATTCTTCTCAGAATTGTCAACAGTAGAAGTTTCATTTAGGGGTCGAGTAGCCTCTCCGCAGTGCCCACCTGAATTCCACTGCCCACCCCTGCATAATTAACCGTAATTGCTCAACAACCTGATATGTGTGAAGGTTAAAGTAAGTGTTGACCATAATAGACAAGGGCTAACCTGAAATGGGCAGGTGCTGAACTTCTGAAAAATACTCGAGTCTTCATAGGATTTATGTTTTTATCGACCCACGATGCCCAAGTCGTCAAGGCTCTTCTGAAAGCTGTAGATACATCAAGCTTCGGATGAAGTATGTTCCTTTCCTGATAATAGTTGATCCTGTTGTGTGGTGACAGATGTTACAGATACGATAGAAACTAAAAAATGAAGAGCAAACTCTATGCAAAAGTTACATGCCAGCGCTAAGTTTCCCCTTTTTCTTTTGTGATTAGCAGCTAAGGATGGTCAATTTTGAGGTTCATTACATTATTCTTTTGTTGCTATAGGAAACCCTAATACCACACTACATTTACCTGGAAAAGAAGTTTTGAATATGAACCCAATTTAGAACAGAATATTAAGTTTCTGTAAAATGTATGTTGGCAATGGAACTCCGTAAATTATGATATTTGAAAAAACTTGCCAACAAACAAACATAATAGTGCAGTAGTTTAGGGGCTAAAGCCTAAAAGATCAGAAATGGCACCAACCCGGCTTTTGTCTTGAAATGAGACCACCAATGTCCAGTGTTGAAGATCAGCACATCAGCTCCCCTCCATCTTGATGAGCCATGATCAATGGCATCAATACGCAGGGTCTGCACCCGTCTACGCCCTACTCTTGATTTGCTCTCATGAACCAAAAAATGTGTCACATAGTATTCAACTGTACACCCGTAGTCCTGCAAAAACACCCTTACAAATAAGGCACAGATCCAACAAAAGAAGTAACAAACAACTCAGTTACGCCATAGCTGGTAGCTACCACAAATTTGAAGCTATACTGGCCTTTCCCTTTTGTAATTCTCCTTCCACGGGTCTCATATACCCTCTTAGGATCTTTAACTGCTCCCATTAGCATACATAGCAAGGATTCCCATTGATTTCTATTAATGGAATCCCCAACAAAAACTAGTCTTTTCCCTCTAATCAAATCTAGCATTTTCGTAGCATTAAACCTGAAAAACAAAAAGGCATAACAAACATTAAATTCCTCAATACCCATCTCTTTATTTCAACCACTTCAACTGTCAATTAAATGCTAAACCCTTAATTATCCAGAAAAAAAACTAAAGAAATATATATCATGTTTACCTTGGAATGTCACAATCCTGAGGTTGCCACCTCCACTTCATGTAATCTTTATCCAATCTCCCATTTCCAGTACAATCAAAACCTTCATCTATAAAAGGACATGACCTATTCGAGTAAAGGGGATAGCTTTCATCATACACCCACCTCCCTTTTGTGACATCACACTCTCTTTCCTTTTGCTTTTTAATCCTCTCAAAATCCAAAGTTTCAATCTTTTCCACAGAAGCATCTTTACTTCCCTTTTCTTCACTCAATCCTTCTCTTGGAACTTCATTTTGCTTCTCTGCAACTTCTTCTACTGCTATAACTTGAATTTCGTCAGTTGACGATTCTGGAGCTGCTGCATTGTCTGAATCATCCTCATCTACTTCACTATTTACCACTTCAGATTCATTTTCCACTGCACCAACTGAGTTATTTTCTAGTTTTTTGAAGTCGGTGTCTATCAAGATTGAGTCTTTCAAGCCACTCACTGAGAAATTTTTAGTGAAGCCATGAAAGGTTTGTAAAGGAAGGGTTTTGCTGCTACCCAAATCAAGGGAGATTTTATTGAACTCAAAACTGGTTAGTTGGAGAAGAGGAGGGGTGGATTTGAAAAGCCAGGTGCTGAAAAAAGTGAGGAAGAAAATGAAAGATGAGATGGTGAAAGCAAATACCAGAAATCTTGTGGATTTGATGGAGAAACTTCTCTGCCTCTCCATCTAATTGTATGAAATGTATGGATTTTACTTCAAAAACAACACAGATAGCTTGTGTGTTTTTTTAGTTTGGCATCTGAGATTTGTTTTAAGGAGTAAAGAGTTGTGAAGAAAGGAAACAGGGGAAAAGGAAACTAAAACAAAAGGGTAAAGACGATAATGGACCAGACAGCAACAGAGAAGATTCATTACACCAGTGACCCAAAGACAGCGAAACCACAACGGTTCTGTTTATCTTTCTTTTTTCAGGTTGTGAGAAAGAGTGCGGGTGGTTAAATTACAAAAGAACCCCTGCGGTAACTGTAAAGCTTTTTTCCCATACGGGGAGTAATTTGAAATATGCGCTGTCCCTTCCATTGTAGAATAGACTCCTGCGGCTCGGCGTTGTTCGACAGTTTTTTTTTTCATAAGCTTTGTTCGACAGTTTTGAAACTTCAAACTTGAAAACCTAACTCCCATTTACTCCCTCCGATTTTCTTTAAATGACTCTTACTATTTGGGCACGTATATCGAAAAAATCGGATGATTCACTATTTAACTCCAAAAAATTCCGTACTTTTTTTCGAACGTACGTTAATCCTTAAATGCCACTAGCATTCTGACAGCTCGCCCGACATAGGATGGGCTTTGTGACTTTGATCCAGCATTCAGTCCTCGCTCAAACTGGATAATAGTATTGCTGCGAAATTTTGACGGTGCCCCACGGATTCTCGATGGATGGCCCTTAAGTTCTTGAATAGTGTTACAGGTTCATACAATCATCTCGATGATCGGATGATAGCTTTGCGGGGTGATCTCCCTTTATGCATTCGGTCCTTTGAGACTGGTTGCAGGATGTGCTGGTAGTACTGCGAGGAAAAAGAATTTTTCAATTTAGATAGTGACTGGTTTTTTTAAAATCTTTCCTGATTTGCTCTTTAAGGCGACCTGCTGCTGCAATTCAGGAGCTGCTACGAGGGAGATTCCCTGGTCCTATCGTGATGATGAGATGAGGTGTGAGACATTATGTTCCTGCAAAACTTAAGATTGAGTAGTGGCGTTAGTCTAAACGCTGCGTCTTGTGTCTCGAACTACTCATTGGGAGCCGTCAATACCATGCCTCCTTTTGTCATCTCACAAGTTTAAGAAAAAGCTTTAAATAACAAGTATTTCCTGAAAAACTCATTTTATTAATTCCGAATAAATATTTGGGCGGTATTGTCATGATAAAACTCTATGTCTTTGATTTGACGAGATGCACGGTCCGTGAACCCTTAGGCAAAATACATCTTGACGGCATCGACATTTACTGGTCTTGGCAGGTCATCCCCATCCATATTGGTTAGCATTAGGGCAAACCCCGAGAATGCACTTTTAACTAAATACAGACCCTCGTACTTCGGGACCCACTTTCCTTAACTAGCCTTCTGATGAGGGAGAATTTTTTTCAACACTAAATCCCCGGTCTTGAACTTGCGAGGTCGCACTTTGTTGTTATAAGTGTTGGCCATCCTTTGCTGATACAATTGCGCATGGCAGATAGCGGCCAAGCGTTTCTCAAGAATGAGGTTTAACTGCTCGTACCTCACCCTTGCCCAATCTGATTCTTCTACTTCTGATTATGTCAGGATTCTGAGGGAAGAGATTTCTACCTCAAAAGGAATTACGGCTTCCATGCCGTAGACTAAAGAGTAGGGAGTTGCCCCTGTGGACGTACGAGTTGCTATCCGGTAAGCATGCAGTGCGAAGGGAAGCATGTCATGCCAGTCTCTGTGAGTGACCACCATTTTTTGGATGATTTTCTTCAAGTTTTTGTTTGTTGCTTAACTGCGCCATTCATTTTTGGACGATATGGTGATGAGTTTCGGTGCTTCACCTTCTACCGTTGGCAAAAACTGTCGATCATTTTTCCGTTCAGATTAGTGTCGTTGTCTGTGATGATCGTTTCTGGGACCCCATGGCGGCAAATGATGTTCTTCTCAATGAATCGCATGTTTGTTTTCTGGGTGATGTTGGAGTAAGAGGCGACTTCCACCCACTTGGTGAAGTAATCGATTGCCACGAGGATGAAGCGATGGCCATTAGAGGCTTTCAGATGAATTTGGCCAATGATGTCGATTCCTTACATCGCGAAAGGCCAAGGCGATGTCATGCTGAAGAGAGGGGCCGGAGGGACATAGAGATGGTCCGCGTAAATCTGACATTTGTGGCATTTTCGGAAGTAGTCGATGCAATCTCATTCGACGGTGAGCCAAAAATAACCTTGTCTCATTATTTGTCTTGCCATCATATGCCTACTTGCGTGTGTGGAACAAACCCCTTCGTGGATCTCCGTTATGATTTTCTTGGCCTCAACCATGGTGACGCAACGAAGTAAAGCTCCATCAGCTCTTCTTTTATACAAAACCTCACCGTCGAGGTAGAAGTCTAAAGCCAAGCGTTGGAGGGTCCTTTTGCTAACTCGGTTTGCCCCCGGTGGATACTCCCGGTTTCTGATAAATCGTACTAAGTCGTGGAACCATGGCTTCCCATCCAGTTCTTCTTCCAAGGTGACACAACATACCGGTATTTCCTTTACTTCTACTCTCAATGGTTGAAGTATTACTCCGCATTCTAACTTGAACATCGAGGCCAACGTGGCTAACGCGGCTGCGAAGCGGTTCTTTTCTCTGTCGACTCGGTCGAATTTGATTTCTTTTGATATCTGAAATTGTCCATCCAATAACTCTCTTGAATTCCTTCAGTAGGGCGACTAGAGATGTTTCTTCTTCGGTATCTAGTCTGCTGGAGATGATGACGGGAAAAGATTCGTGGGCACCGAGGTAAGCATACTTCAGGTGCTCGGGCAAGACCTTGAGTTCCAAGTTTGGGGCCTGCACAATGGAAGGAGGGAGTTTAGTATATTCAGAGGGCAAAGGCTTCACCACCATATTAAACGGGGAGTGAGGGGTGGTTTCCAAGACAGAAACGATCTCTCGCAGGGATGGGGGGGTGATAAATTTGGATTCCAGATTTTGCATCTCCGCGAAGTTGACACTATTGGCTAGGGCAAGCTGCAGAGGATCCATAGAAAATAAGTCAGCAATTTCCTCAACATCTGGGTCAACAATATCAATAAAATTGAGACTAGAGAATTCAGAAGGGAAACGCATGGCATCAGCCATGCTAAATCGGATAGTCTGCCCATCGAACTCAAGTGAAATTGATGCGTCATAAACGTCTATCTTTGCACGGGCAGTCCTGAGGAATGGTCGGCCTAGCAGAACGTCAGAGGATTTAGTTCCTTACTCGTTCTCTATGCTGATCACATAAAAGTCGGCTGAAAAGATGAGGCTGCCGACTTGGACTAGAACGTCCTCGATGATTCCTTCTGGATAGATAATTGATCGATCTGCCAGCTGGATGACAACTCTGATTGGCTTCAGTGGTCTGAGTTCTAGCTGAGCGTATATCGTCAAGGGCAAGACGTTGATACCTGCACCTAAGTCACACATAGCTTTGCCAATGTCAGTACCTCCAAGCTTGCAGGGAACCGTAAACATTCCTGGATCTGCACACTTTGGAGGGATTTTTCTTTGAATAACAGCAGAAACATTAACGCCCACACTAATTTTGTTCACGCTAGCCAATTTACTTTTGTTAGTGCATAAGGATTTTAGGAACTTAGCATAACGTGGAACGCTCTTAATAGCCTGCATAAGTGGGATGTTAATATGAACCTTACTGAATAAGTCAAAAATTTCTTTTTCTTCTTTTTCTTTTTTCTTTTTGACTAACCTGTGTGGGAAGGGAGGCTCAAAGACTTTGATGATGAATTCATCAGAGAATTCAGAACCCTTATTATTAATAGGCGTTCCTGGTTTTCTGGAAGTGTAGACCTTCTTTTCCTTCTCTGCTCTAACCTCAACTTCTTCAACCACGGGTGTAGGATCAGGGTGCTCAACTTCTTGGGCAAGCGGCTGGCGGTCAGGTAACTGTGTGCCACTTCGGAGATTAATGGCACAGGCTTCGTGCTTAGGATTTGCTTCAGGCTGTGGTGGCAGTCTTCCACCATTTTTCAGCTCCCTCACATCTGCGGATAGGGTTTCAAAATTTCTTGTCATGGTTTCAATATGGGTTTCATATTTTTTGTTTAATTCAACCATTAGCTGTCGCAAACTAAGTTCCTCATTGTTTGACGGAGGGGGTCCTTGCGGAGCTTGATATTGATGTTGTTGATTGTTGTGATAGGTGGGTCGTGGTTTAAAATTCTGGAGGTTGAAGGGTGGTTGTTGCTGATTCTGGAACGGGTTCTGTGGCTGCATCTGGCTTGGTATAGGTTGCTGCTGGTTATTGTTACCATAGCTCAAGTTCAGGTGGCGCCAACCATTGAGATAATTCTGAGTATATGAATCTTGCTTCCTAGGGGCTCCATTATAGTTTTCTATGGCGTTCACATCTACTTCATCTGGAATATGGGGACAGGCGTCCGTAGGGTGGTCAGTAAAGTTGCAGATGCCACATGCTTTGATCTGCACGGGCTGGCCGCTGGTAAAGTTTTGAATCATTCCAGTAAGGGTGGAGAGTTGGTTCTCTATAGCAGCGGATCGAGCGTCATGCATGGGGGGCTTAATTGGTCCAACGACACAGCATTCTTAGCCATGCGTTCTAGAAGAATTTTTGCGTTTTCAGCGGTTAGGGCAAGCATATCACCGTTACTGGCAGCATCTATTAATTCTTTGCTTCGCCCCCGCAGTCCCTCATGGAAGTACCCAAGGAGAGCGTGGTCAGGAATGTTGTGAGAGGGGCAGAGAGTTTGCATCTTTTTGAACCTCTCGTAGTACTGTCTAATGTTCTCATTCTCTTTTTGGGTGATGGATACTAGCTGTTTCTTGGTTATATTGGACATGGAAGTAGGGTAGTATTTTTCAGTGAATGCCTTGAACATGTCGGCCCAGCAAGTAATGGATAGGGCGGGCAGATCATAGAACCAATTGCGAGCGTCGTCCTCAAGCGACCACATGAATGCTCTAAGCTTAGCTTGATTAATATCCACCTCTGGGGGTTTTAGAGCTTCACAGATGATATGGAGCTGCTGAAGATGTTGGAGGGCACTCTCTCTGGGGATGCCATGGAACTTGGGCAAGTAGTGGAGGACAGAGAATTTGATAATCCAATCATGGGCAACGGTAGGCCACGCTATACATCCAGCAGTGGTTTCGGTAGTGGCATTCAGTTCCGAGATGCAAGGATTGACGACAGCTTTGCCATCCTCACCGTCACTGTTGTCAGCCCCAGCAGGACATTCGGGGTTTCGGTTCTCGTCAGCCATAGCAGGACGTTTGGAATTTAGGTTGTCTTCAACGTCTCGATCGAGCAGATCGAAGTGAGTAGGGGGTTCCAAAGTTTCAAGGGGGGGTCAGATGGATGAGGTGTAGGAGCTGCAGATTGACTTTGTTTAGTACGTTTGCGGGCTAATCGTTCTGTTCTCCGGATCTCTGGATCGAAAGGTAGTAAAGTTGCGTTGGAGGACCTGGTCATACAAAAAGAAAAGAGCGTTAGTTGCGTTAATCCCCGGCAACGGCGCCAAAATTTGATGTGTTGTCGAAACACATACAAAAATAATAATAAAACCTGCAGTCAATGTGCACAATAAATTGTGTATAATGGTAACAGGATCGAACACAGGGATTAAAGGACCAATACTCAATTCAATTTGACAAACTAAATAATCCAAGCAACAAGCAACGAAAGGGGGGTTTTGGATGGTTGTTTGATTAATCTAATTATTAACTACGAAAGTAATAACAACTAGTGGCAAAGAGCAATAGAAGTGATAAGAAATCAGAAGAGACAAGGGTTCTCAGTAAGAATACGAATCCGGTTGCAATTATGGTCAGTCGGTCATTGGCGCAAGCATCGTCTACCCCGAGCTGATAGACGCACTATAGGGACCAGGTACGCTTAGGTCCCCTGCTTACCTTCGTAGTAGAAGTTATCCCAAGGTACGCTTATGGGTTAACCTTGACAGTCCGCCGTCCTCCAAGGTACGCTTATGGAGGCAACACTCAGATGCCCATGAAGAAGAGGTAAGATGCGTCTAGGGCGAGACACTCGGTACGCTTGAGGCTCTACTCTAACGACTTGTTCAATCCAACTGGGGGATACCAGGTTTCCAGTCAGGACCAGAATGGTTATCTGCTTTACCCTGCAGCTTCGCGTTAGGTATAACTACAAGGACGATAGTAATTACTCTAGTTTGATTATTAGGTGATCAAGCTAATAACTACCCTAGGTAACTTGACAATTAATTATTGAACAAGAAGATACCAACACGGAATTTATGAAGTACAATCTGACCTCACGGCTTCCCTTGCAACCTTCAATCGACTCTTACCAAGAAAGGAGAGATTTAGCCACACATATTAAAAGTAAAAACAAACAAATAAATAAATTGTATAATTAAATAAAAGAGATGAAGAAGAAATAAATCCTGATTATTACCAGCCGGAGCAACTGCTCCGATTTATTGAAGGGAAAAACAGAGATTGCCGTAGGTAGTGGTGGTGAAAAGTTAGCGGGAGAGAAGAAGAGAAGAGAAGAACTACTAAAAACCTAATTACTAAAGTATTTATATGCTTATTACAAATTAAACTCCTAATCTCATTTGAATTCAACTCCCCAAAGGACTTCTACTGCGATTGGGACTTCTGGCGCCTTAATTGAGCAGATCCGATATTTTTCCTTTATTGCGCTAGTTTCCTTTTCTCGCTAGGACACTGCTGCTTTCCGCGAACGTCCAGCTGCTCGGCCTAGCTGCTCCAATGCATCCAGAAAGTGATAGAAAACGTTCATTTTCGTATTTTACTCTTGATTTGCCCAGATCTGCAAAAAGTGAATAAACAGAGCAACATAAGTAGCATCATGATCTAAAAAGGCACATAAAAGAGAGAAGAATTAGGGACATAAAACGCTCTATCAGCCATCTCCCATTTTTGCATGTCTATCTCGTCCTCTAAAGTGGTAATCCGACTTTGCAGTGCCTGGCTCTTCCTGTCTCCCAAGTCCGCGCGAGTAGTCAAGATCCTTATCACCGAATTTTTATCTTCAATTATGGCACTTGATGCTTCTTTCCTGTGGATTTCGTTGTTCAAACGTTCTTTAAAGTCCTTAAGGGCCACTTTCTGTTTTGCCGCTTGCATGCGGATAGTGTCCTTACTACGCCTTTCTAACTCATTCATCTGGACTTCTAGGTAACATTGATGGGCTACAGAATCATCCATTTCCTCTGCCATCTGATCTCATTCTTCTTGCGCTACTCGCATCCGTTCCACTACTTGAGCGTAAGCCATGACATTCATCCCATCGCTCACCTAGGATTCCCCTTCTTCTTCCATTGGTTTCTAATTTTCCGGGCGGGGTAAGACATTGCCATTAACTCGTCTTAACCTCCATTGTGGATATTCTAGTATCGTTGCTGTAGGGGTGACACGTCCCTTGAGACAAAAGGTGTGAGTCCAGTCTTGAGCGTACTGCTGAATGTTCTGATTTTCTCCGATGTATGGCAGGTTTGACCTTATCATGCCGAATGTCGCGGGGATTACTTGCATGATGCAAAACTGTTTGAGGACGAGGGCAGGGCAATAGTGAATGCACCCCCATACTCCAATCAAAGGAACCCAAGGTAAGGGTCCGCAGCAGATGATGGGATCGGAGGCCTGCAGCCATTTGGCGTGCCAACTAAAGTCTTCTCCCGAGAGGTTTATGAATCTGTCGACCCAGACATCTTTATTTTCTATTTTCCATTTATCTATGGTCGTTGCGTTGATAACTCTGATTAAAGGGCACGATTTTATGTAGCTTGCAAAGAATATGGACTGATCTGGTGTCAGTTTGAAGTGGCTGACTAACCATACTGTTAACAACTGGGTGCAACAGGTAAGTCTTCCTTTCCCTTTCCTTCGACAAGATTCCAGATAGCGAAAAGTCTCGGCCAAGATGGCTGTTGTAGGATTGATGGTGTTTGCCTCCATCTCGTAAAAAACATTGGCCGCTGCAAAATCGATGGCGTTCTTCATTTTAGGGAAAAGGACAAATCCTATGATTGCGAAAGCCAGAACCCTTAAGCGTTTTTTCCCGTTGGACAAATGAAATCGTGCTTCAATATCTTACCAACACCAGAAGTAGTCCCCTTCTCTGACACGAGTAGTGATTCCTAACAACTTATCAAGCCTTATTTTGACACTGGAGGAGTCGAGTCAAACGTTCTGGTATATGGCCGATATAGGAGATGCGAAGCACATCAGAGCGGAATATTCCTCTAGTGTGGGAGTCAAGTCTAGCCCTCTGTCAAAAGAGAAGCACCGATAATAGGGATCCTAAGAATTTTAGGGCTGCCCGGATGCAACCCCAATCAGTCTTTACATCAACCAAGGTCAGCAGCTTTCCGTAACTACATTCCAACTGTGTCTCCTCATCCTGAGTTAACTCATTTCTTAACTTTCGAATCCTAGTTAAGTCGAAATCTGTGACCTCTACTTTGACCTTAGTGGTGATATCAGGGGTGAAACTGAGTTCTAACATGTCTCCCCTTGTGGCCTGATCGTCGAAACTTCGTCCCCCGAAAGTATCAAGTGAAAGTAGCGTAGGTGCCGACATTTCGAATGAGCAAAATGGGTCCTGTGGGACAGAAATAAAATTTTAAGTGCGAAGTAACCTGTACGTGCAAGAAATTTACAGTTCGTATAAAAGAAAAATTACGAAAAATGGAAATCATGGTAACAAGATAAATAGAGCCACGACAAAGCAGATATGATCATGATGCATGTGCTGGGGCTCTGATTCTGACTTTTCTAACTTGCTTGAACGGTTCCCGGATGATACCATGAAGGGGTCCCTAAAGTGTCGTCCAGTGTCAACCGATTCCTTGCGGAATCAGGCAACCTTTCGACTATCTTTAGGGGTTCATCCGAGTTGGGATTGGTGAACACTACCCAGGACATGTGTCCTACGGCGTCACTACTACCCTCCTAATTTGGTAATTGTCCTCGGGGTGTAGGGCGTTATGAAATGCATATGACGTTTGATATCAAAGTAAATAAATAAACAAATCAACAATTTATCAAAGCGGGTAAACAAACAAATAAACACCTCAAAAAAATAAAATTGACTCCGACCCACAGTCCCTAGTGAAGTCGCCAAACTGTCGCGCCCCCCTGAAAATAATAAAAATTCGCGAGTATACGACCAATCTGAGACCTTACGATGCTCGGCGTAAAAGGACGCCTCGCAACATGCAATAAAGTCGTCGCCCTAATTTTTGTCTCTAGGTTTAGGCAATCTAATCGTCATGGCATAAAAAAATTAAAATTAAAATTAAAAAATAAAAAACTAAAGGCACAAAAAAAGAGGGTCTAAACCCAAGAACAAAGGTTCGGGTCGTATTATGGACTCGGGAAGATGTTAGGCACCCGAGTCACATCCGAAAATGGTTACCGGTTGATAAGAGAGGTGTTTAAAAGATGTTTGATAAAAATGTGTTTTAAAAGGGGGTCCTTAGAGGAATCGTCACTTTACTCTTTTCTGTAGGGACCGTTCGGGAATAATCAATCGTTGGACGAGGTTATCATTTTAAAAATCTTTTCGGACGGAGTTATCATTTTCAAGACCGATCGATTATTCCTGACCGTAGCGTGATGGGACTGAATTTTCCGTAAGACTGAATGAGCACCATCTTTTTCATCATCGGGTTATGCATGATTAAATCTGATTACTACGTGATTCTTTCATGGATAGCTAACAAAGTACAGATTTGCATGAGAAGTATTTTGAAAATGATGAGTCGATGTGGGATCGAAGCCACCAAATACATGCAGTCAATATAAGCGGAATTTAAAATCAAATGAACATGGCATTTTTAGCAAGTCTTTAAACAAGTTGTTCATATGGATTGATTTTAATTCTAGCAATTCTATATATCATGCATACGATTAATATTTACAGAAAGCATTGAATAAATAAAAGGGAAAGAAAGGCGTACTTTCGGGCGAAGCTTAAATTTTACCTACAAAATGAGAGTGTTAATGATAGCTTGAAAAATAAATGAGCAGTTTATGCATGCGAGAATTTAAGTAAACAGTTGATATATACGAAAAATTAAACAATAATTTTGACGCGTACAAAAATTTAAATGATGATTCGACGAGTGTGAGAAATTTAAATGATGACACTTGATAAGTGCGAGAAATTTAAATGATGACAGTTGATAAGTGCGAGAAATTTAAATGATGATAATTGTGAAAAATTAAAGATTTGATGATTTGCAGAAAATTTAAGCGGTTTATGATTTGCAGAAAAATTAAGCAGTTGGTGATTTGCAGAAATTTTAAGCAGTTGATGATTTGTAGAAATTTTAAGTAGTTGATGATTTGCAGAAATTTTAAACAGTTGATAATTTGCAGAAACTTAAAGTGTGACCGACCATATAGGCGGTAAATTAAATGACTGAATTTTAAATTGCGGAAATTTAAACAGTTTATATTTTACAAAAATTAAACAGTTCATGATTTACGGAAAATAAAGCAGTTTACAAAAATAAAATTAACTAGTCATGCGTACAAATAAATAAACAATTAGTCGAATAAATAAATATTTATAACAAAACGACACACGGATAATTATGACACGGAAAAGAAATCGACGAAAAAAAACGCGGGTTGGGCCCAAGGCAGTGGGGCCCAACTTGAAAATTAAAAGAATGGGCCAGGAATAGTTCCTAGCCCAAGGAAATTAAAAAAAATGGTGATGGGCCAAGCTATCACCTTTCTTTCTTCTCTCCCGCCAACCAAGCCCATACTATTCATCATCCTCTTCCTTGTGTCGCCGGTGCTACTGCCGGCGACCAAGGTCCGGCCACCCGTGGTCGGAACCAAGAAATCTTCGTACCGAGATGCTCGTCTCCTCGATGGCTTCCCGACCGTACGAACCTCGACACTCAGTTTAAATCGTACCGAATTTAATTTCGAAAAAATGACAAAAATGGTAATTAACAAAAAATAATTAATTCGCAAAATTTACCTAACAATTAAGCAAACTAAAAACATGTATTTAATCTATAGCATATGTAGGATTTAATGGCATAAAAATAAGCAATTTATTTGATTAAAACCTCATCCTAAAAATTAAAACCGAAAATGGCCGAAAAAAGCAAGGAAAAAAAAGGCTTACCAACAAAGCTTGAAACTATGGCAACTAACGCTCTAAATGAGCAGTCAGTTAAGAGGGAGAAGGAGCAAGGTGGCTCTTGGTGAATTCGTGTTGAAAACTGAAGGAGAGGGCCTCGTATTTATAGGCTTTTCGGCGAGTGAGTTCAAGGCGCGGCGCGTGGAGGGGCAGCTCGTGCGCTGGTGGAGCTACGTCGTTGCGCTGGCAAGGCTAGGTGATGATGGCGGACGGGACAAGACGCGGTGGATGCGATGGGGAGAGGACGAAAGCAAGCAGCTCGGTGGCTTGCTCCGCTGCTGCTCGTCGCCACTGTGCATGCGTACCATGCATGCTTAATTTGTGAGCCGTCGATCAGGTTGACTTTCCTTGGTCAACCAGATCTACGGTGATGATCAAGAGTTTTTGTTTAACTTATTTAAATGGCTTCGAGCCATCTTTGCGACCAAATATTTTGAAAACTCGTGCCGAAAGTGTCAGCGCGTAGAGAAAAATAAGACGAACGAATTGATATACAGTGTGCAACAAAAGTTCGTCCCGAGCCTCGATAAAAAAAATCATTTGCGAACGAGGAAGGTTCGAACGGGAAAAATACTAGGGAATTAATTTTACGAAATAAAAAGAGGTGGCGCGATCTAGAAAAATAATAAAAAATAACTGGCCGATAATAAAAGATGTTCGAGCCTTTTCTCCAAGAAATTTCACTCGGGAGAAAAAATGAGCTCGAATGGGATATTTGACTCGGGTAGTGGTACGAGCGAACTCGCTTGACATAAGAGAGCTAAAAAATCTAAGGTGACCAAGTTGTAGAGAAAAATGAGACGAACTAACTAGTCGACAGCGAATGAAGAAAAAAATTATTTTAACGTGTTTATTTTCTCGTTCGGAAATATGAATATGTTCGAATGAAAAATAAATGACGTTACGACGAAAATTGCACGAAATGAAGTTGACTAGCGTGAATGAAAAAAAGAGTAGGTAATTTTCAACTGAAGAAATAACGCGTTCGATCAATGGTCCCAGCGAACTTACTCGGGTCCAATAAAAGCTCGAACAAAAATAATGATAAAATAACAAATGCTAAAAAATATGATAAAATACTAAAAATCCTAAATTTTATGCAATGACCTAAAACGAAAAAATTAATAGCAAATGACTAACGGATAATTAAAAATAGCATTTTTAAGGCTGAAAATATTAATAATAATAATAATGAAAATATTGTGACGAAAAATTAAAAATTCAATTTATGATGCTGAGGACAATAATAACAATGATAAAATGTGACCAGAATTAAAAAATAAATTAACGACAGTAAATTAATTAAGAATGACAGTAAGTTTAAGTAAAATGATAAATTCAATTTAAATGGCGTCAAAATTCGGATATCAACAAGGAGTAAAATGTTGTATGAGATATTAAAATAAATTAGTCATTTTTATATATTTTTTTAATAAGCTGCGGTCATTTTTATTTTTATATTAATAAATGTAATCATTCAATAGTAGTATAAGTTTCTGACATAGTAAGTTTGGGATTCGAATTGGAGACTTATCATCTCCTTACTTTGCAAAAAGTATCATAGGCTAAACAATGTAATGAATCATGTACCATACCGGCGAGTATATGTCTCATACCAATGCTAAAAATGAGATAAAAAATATATTGTATCATTTCAACTTTTATACCAATTATACCGATCAAATATAGATCGATATGAACGATATGTCTCATTCATATTAAAAACATTATCATGAGTGTGTTGAATGCATATAAAATCTATATATAAATATATATAAAAAATAGAATACCAAAAGGTGAGATGAGATTATTATTTTAACAAAAATTGGTTCATCTCGTCAATAACAAAAGTAAGACGCTTATCGGGATTGCACACCCAGGGGTCCCTCCACTTATTATTTTCATTTTAGTCAGTTCCTAATGTTTGTTTTTGTTCGATTTGGTCCCACACGTTACCTCCGTTAGACCCGCGGAGTCCCTCCTCCGATAACGAGGCAAACGGCCGTTAGTTTTGATTTTTTTATTATTAAATCTGATAAAAGTGTCTGACCGCGGGACCCACATGTCGGGAAAATTAATTTAAATTTTAAAAATATTAGAAAAATACGGAAAAATTAAAAGAAAAATATTCGAAAAATACAGAAAAATTAGAAAAATTAAAAGAAAAATAATATTATTAATTTCAAAAATATAGAATATTTAATTTTAAAATTAAAAAATAATTAATTAATTTTAAAATTCAAAAAAATATTTATTTAATTTCTTTCTTTTTTTTCTCTTTCTTTCCTTATTATTTAATTTTAAGAAAAAAGAGTAAGAAAGAAAGAAATTAAGAAAAAAAAGAAAAAAAAAGAAAGAAATTAAATAATTATTTTTTTAAAATTTTAAATTAATTAATTATTTTCTCCCGTTTTTCTCTCCCTTTTGACATATTATTATTGGAAGAGAAATGGAGGAGAGATGGTGTGGCTGTATGGTGGTTGGAAGAAAGAGTGATTTATGCAGTGGAGGATTGGAAGAGAAATGGAGGAGAGAGAGGAGGAAGAGATATAGGAAACGAAATTTTGGAATTAAAATTCAAATTGATTTAGATTTTTAATTCCATTTTTCGTTTATTTCATTTTTAATTTTGTTAATTTAAATAAATTAGAAAAGAAAGAGAAAAGAAAAATGAGAAAAACGGAGAAAAAAAGAAAAAAAATGATATTTCCCGTTTCTTAAAATTCAAAAAATTAATTAATTAATTTTAAAATTCAAAAAAATAATTATTTAATTTCTTTCTTTTTTTCTCTTTTTTCCTTTTTTTCTTAATTTCTTTTTTTCTTACTCTTTTTTATTAAAATTAAATAAAAAGGAAAGAAAGAGAAAAAAAGAAAGAAATTAAATAATTATTTTTTTGAATTTTAAAATTAATTAATTATTTTTTTCAATTATTTTTGAATTTTAAAATAAATATTCTAAATATTCTGTACTTTTTAAATTAATAATTTTATTTTTCTAATTTTTCTGTATTTTTCTAATATTTTTCTTTTAATTTTTCCTTATTTTTCTAATATTTTTAAATTTTAAATTAATTTTCCCGACATGTGGGTCCCGCGGTCAGACACTTTTATCAGATTTAATAATAAAAAATTCAAACCTAAAGGCCGTTTGTCTCGTTATCGGAAGAGGGACTCCGCGGGTCTAATAGAGGTAACGTGTGGAACCAAATCGAACAAAAACAAACGTTAGCGATTGACTAAAATGAAAATAATAAGTGGAGGGACCCCGGGTGCAATCCCGACGCTTATCTATAAGGGATCAACAACATTAATTAAACGACTACTTATTATAAAGAAACAATCTTTACTACTCCCACGCTTTCAGCATTGTTGAAAAGTAATTAAACATAGGAGCAGTTTCAACTCCCGGTAACTCTTGGCATTGCACGTAAACTTAAGAATCACCTTGAACAACTTCTTCGATATTTAATGTCATTCAACTCTCATAATTAATTCCAAGATTAAATTGACATTGAGAGGGGAAGCTCTAAAATTTTATATTTTTCTAGAGCTATAATATCATTAAAATTATATTCAACAATTAAATTATTTATTAATATATAAAAATGTTCTTTTTTAAACAATTTTAATTATCTTCTACTCTAGTGAAGGTATAAATATATATATATAATGGTGCCACTTTCCTGGTTTGGCTGCTGGTAGTACACGTTGCTATTACTTTTATGAATGAGACAAGGCTTTAGTTATTCTTCTTTTTTTTAGCAGCACCTTAAGCAATGGCTCAGCATGTCTTTTTAGAATTTGAGACAATTATACATGAATTTTCTAATGACCAACAAGTATTGACCCTGCTTTCAAATTTTCTAACCTCTCTTACACATGAATTTTGACCAGAAAAATAATTATAATGAGAAAAAGAAGAGAAAAGAACTACAGTAAAAACTCTATAAAATAATACACTTGGGACGACCAAAATTTATTAATTAAAAGAGTTATTAATTAATCGATAAATTAATAATTATTAATTTATATATTAATTAATATTTTATTAATTTATAGTAAAATACTTAGTTTACAAACACCTTTCAAGCTTCCACTTACTGTAATTATTGTATACAATGCATGTACTGTATATCAAATGAAGGGCCCAATTTGAAAGAAACCTTCAATCTCCCACCTTATTATGCTTCTTGTGTTCAATGTATCACTTTATGGACATTAAAAATATTTTCTATATAAACAAGATCAAAATACTGTAGGTTAACACAAACAAATTAGAGACGACATTCAAGGGGAAATTGATTTCAACAAAAAACAAAAGACAATTGAGTCATTTTTCAAGAAACCTTCATAAATTTTTTTTTTTTTTTTTTTTTAATAAGCTGAAGATTATATTCACTCCTTTCAAAGAAGGAGGCAAGAAGAAAGAAAGAATGTACAAAAGAAATTATCAAAAATGTATTATCTTATAATTTTAGCGAATTATTAATTTAGCACCCTATCCCCGAGTCGGGACCGGTCAAAAATATTATCTTAGAGAGTTTATTAAATAATCGAGTATTAATTTATCGAGTTTCTACTGTATATGGATATATGAACACATAATCAAATGACTTATAATCATATTATTTGTATGAATGTTTTGATATTCTTATTTCTTATTTTTATACGCAGAATTCTCGAAAAAATAAAAAATTCATAGGGAAGATTTAAATAGAAGGATGCTAGCTAGCTTGAGTATGCGAGGAAACCGTGAATGTTACAGGAATTTACAAATTTCGACGCATTGAAATTAAGAATTTACAACCGAAAGAGCTATTCGACAATCAACTTGGCCTTGCTGTTCTATTTCATCTTTTTACCTTGTATTTTAAATACTTTTAGAAAATTACCGAATTTATATTGCATGTTTAAAATTGTAGGATCTCAAAATATTCTATAGGAAACGATAGAATCTTTTTTATATATTTAACCCAAAAATCATCAATAAGTTTTAATACTTTTTTAGAGTTAACTAATTAAATATTAGTATCTACTCCTCCGGTTTTATGTAATTGACATTTTATGTCATTTTTCTTGTTCTCATTTTAGATTTCTATGTAAAAAACTGCTTGTTGTCTGTTGCTCTTATTGGACTGCTGCTTTATTTATTTATTTTTATATTATCATAAACTTTGTGCAACCACAAAGCATCTATTAAATAAAACCGAACGGAGTATATAACAATATTATGAAAGCAAAAACTCTAAAACAGCAATGCTCCTATAAACGCTTTAAAAAATGATTATTTTATCATGTGCAAATAAAAATGCTAAAAAATTACAAAATAAAATATTTCTTAATTTTAGACTTCTAAGAAAAATACATTGGATAATATATTGATATTTTCAAAAAAAAATCTAAGAATTAAAATTCTAAAAAGTTAGAACTTGCTAAATTATACGTCTCTTAGATTTTTGAGCTTATGATTTAAAAATCATTCTAAAAGTTGCTATATAGATAGACTTAATTCTCAAACATGTACCATGTATATACCAAGGTTGTAAACCCGATAAAGATAGAGGATCGAGAATTGGATATTCAATCGGGGTCGAACTGGTATAACCCATAATTTTAATAAATTAATAAATAAATAATTATATTTATATACAGTCTAATATTTTTTTTAAATATACCTTGTATTTTTATTATTTATTGTCATTTAATATCACTCAAAAATTAGTGGTTTCAGTGATTAAACAACTGGTAAAACTATAAATATTAATAATTAAAATATTTATTAATATATAAAAATGTTCTTTTTTAAACAATTTTAATTATTTTCTATTCTAGTGAAGGTATAAATATAAATATAATGGTGCCACTTTCCTGGTTTGCCTGCTGGTAGTACACTTTGCTATTACTTTTATGAATGAGATAAGGCTTTAGTTTTTCTTCTTTTTTTAGCATCACCTTAAGCAATGGCTTAGCATGTCTTTTTAGAATTTGTGAGACAATTCAGCGGGAGAGTCTTCTGGAAATCTCTTTTAAGACTTGACCACCAAGTAGTAAAGTACTTTTTTGAACCCATAGCGGAAAATACCCTAGGGTTTGTCTATATTTCTAGAAGGAGACAATATTAACGTCATTGTTGTAAATTTTTACACGCTAATGCGAGGCTTAACTATTATTATTAAGAGAAAAAAAATATGGGTTGCGATGCGGATATTCGGAAAAAACTTACCTACTACATCATGATATAGGATGATGACACTTGTCCAGAATAATGGTATTTTTAGCACTATTCTGAACACGTGTCGTCATCCTACATCATGATGTACTCAAGTGTTAGTGCGGATATTCGATCGCCAAGTCTCTCTCGCCACTTGTAAAACAATCTTCACTTGAGGAGACCGGTGAATAGAGAAACGGTTCTAAAGAATTCTAGTTGTTTACGATTTGTGTGGATAATTATACTTTTGCTACTCTTGTTTTTTTATAGACGGAGATAAGATTCGAAATGGGTCTCTGAATTCATACTATATTTATTTCACTAATTAGATATTTTGTTAAATAATTTTCAAAGTATCTTTTCCTCTTATTTTATCGCTGAATATTGTATATTTTATTTTATTAATGCTATTTACATTTCTATTTTTAGGATCCTCTAAAATAAAATATACAATTTTCAAAAAGGAAAAAAAGAGCTCTATTCATTGTCTTTCTTTTTACCAAACCTTTTATGGTCAGTATGGGATGAGGGAAAGGAAGGGAAAGGGATGGAACTTTATTAAAATTCCTCCCTATGAGAATAAAAATGAGTGATGGAAAAAGAGGAAAAGGAGAGTAAAGGAGGGGAAATGAAGGTAAATTTTAGAGCTTAACTTCCCTCCTAACTTAAAAAATAGTTACTCCCATAAATGGGAGGAAATGGGAGGAAATTAAAATTTTAACTCATGTATTTCTATTTTAACCTTTTAGATTCATCTTTTTAATGGTAATCAATTAGATATAAAAGTAAATTCATTCATCATTTCTTCTCTCATTTTCTCTCTCCCTAAAATGGCACCCATACAAAGGAAATAAAAAATTATTTCCCTTCCTCTCCTCTCATTTCCTTTCCCTCGTTAAATTTCCCCACTTTTCCCTCGTGTATTTTAGTTCCCATACTAAGCATTAAAATCCCATGCACTCCTCGTAATGATCTACCAATCAGCGTTTTTATTATCAACCCTTGACCTACCAATCAGCGTTTTAATCGTAGCTTCCAAATTAAGTTATTATTTGCGCTGAACTCACCGGGCTGGCCATGCATCTATAAATACACAACGGGTTCATTGCCCTCGACATAGCCACAAAAAAGATGGAAAACAAAAAATACGATAGAGAAAAAGAAATAATAGAGTTTGATGAAACAAAAGCCGGCGTAAAAGGGATAGTAGATGCTGGGATACAAAAAATCCCTCCTTTCTTTGTCATACCAGAAGCTTATGATCATCTTGATCGTGATGCATCGACACCCATCATCAACCTTGATATTCCTATGATAGACTTGAAAAGGTTACGAGATGGTGATCGGAAAAGCGTTGTCGATGAATTACGAGATGTTTCGGCGACATGAGGTTTCTTCCAAATGGTGAATCACGGCGTCCCTAAACAGATTATGGAGGAGATGATTGAAGGGGTTAGAAGATTTCACGAGCTACCAAAAGAGGAGAAGATGGAATATTATTCTAGAGATAACAAGAGAAAGGTGAAGTACAACAGCAACCACATTGTTGCTAACAGTACAAAACCTTTTGATTGGAAGGATACCTTGTATTTTAACACGTCTCCAGATGCTCCACATCCTCAAGAATTCCCACCCGTTTGCTCTAGGTATGCTTCATTATTTCTACATTAATTGGTCACTTAAAATCATCTATATATTAATTGGATTGTCTGTCAGGTCGCAAAATACTAATAGAATTTTAAAATATTCAAATTTCATCTTTCTTATACTTTATATAAATATTAAATTTTATTTATTAATTTATTAAAAGTACATGAAGTTGTGCATATTTTATTTATGACGTAGGAATAGTAATCAATTTAAAATATTACGAACCCGATTATACAGGGAGGTAGTAAGCGAGTATCACTCACATGTGAAGGGGCTGGGTGCTACAATTTTGGAGTTACTAGCAGAAGCTCTGGGGCTAAAGCCTAATCATCTGATAGACATGGAATATGGAAAAGGCACAACAAACATTGTGTGCCATTACTACCCACCCTGCCCTGAGCCAACTCGCACTTTTGGAGTCTATGCACATAAGGATTCTTCTTTCATTACCATCCTTTTGCAAGATCATGTCGGTGGTTTCCAAGCTCATTTCCAAAATCAATGGATTCATGTACCTCCAATCCCAGGCGCCTTACTCGTTAACATTGGTAATCTGCTACAGGTGACGTAACTATATTTGATACATTTTTTTGTCAATTTTCATATTTAAATAATAGAAATGTTCAAATTGTAATTTTTAGAAATGACTTTTGCTGATTTGGTGTTGGAATTAACAGCTCCTATCGAATGAAAAATTCAAGAGCTCCCTGCACAGGGTTCTGGCTAACAAGAGTACTAGCCCAAGAATATCAGTTGCATGCTTCTTCTTACCACAACTCAACCAATTGAATCGGTTTTATGGTCCGATAAAAGAGTTACTATCAGATGATGAAAATCCTCCGTTATATAGGAACGTTCTCCTATCTGAATATTACGCAGCTCGTTGCACAGGAAACCAAATCAATATCTCTCCACTTGATCATTTCAGGCTGTGAAAATGGGAACCGATTCGTTTTTCTTATAATTTGTTTGTTTAAACATTAATAATCTATATGTTTCTTATGCCTAAGTTTGCTACTATTGTTTTGTCATTTGAGTGATCATATTATAGTCTGTAACAACTATCCTTTGTTGTATTAAATAATGGAAAAATAATAATTATTTTTATTTTTATTACAAAAAAGATTCCTAATATTAATCTAACACATAATCTCCTTCTTAAATAAGGTATGCACTAACTTTTTTTATTTTTTTGCTAAGCATATATTGACCGTCCGAGAAAAAATTCGGAGCAAAATTGTCTCAAATAGCGAGTCATTCGATATCCTTAATATGCGTACCCAAATAGTAAAAGTCGTTTGAAGAAAACTGGATGGAGTATTTTGTGGTTCATTTTTTTCCCAAGGAGTCTCTGCCGGATAATAATTTAATTTTATTTAAATATTATCGATATTAAAGGAAGATAGCTCTTTCAATAATTTAATATTTTAAAAAATAATAGTATTTTTTTGTTGTAAAATTATACATATAATATATTGTTGATCCAAAAATTTGAAGTAATTCATATAGCGCAACTCAAGAATATTAATAATAAATTAAATAAAAATTCTCTATGCACTTGTTCTATTGAACATCATAACGTGGAGAGATTTTATGATACGTGGAGTAATAACTAAATGATTAAGTGTGTTGAGACATAGATTTTTAAGATGACCTGACCTAAAGATAATATTAGGTCAGTTTTGAATCGTGGTCAATGTTCTCCTTGAAATTCAATTTTAATGCTGTTAGGTACTAAATTAAGACTATTCACTATTCACTATTCACTATTCACTATTCACTGTTCACTGTTCACTGTTCACTGCAAGGAAAGTTACCCTTTTGCTTCACTGCAAGGAAAGGGGAGGGGCAAGTACGTAATTTGCCAAACCCGAGCAGTTGCATAGCTCAGACATGTAACGTTATGGGATTAGGACATTAGAATACATTAAGTCAAAATTATGCGCGTGATAGTCGTCGTATTAGGTATTTGGCCAATTAAAAAATGGATTAGGTATTTAACATAAATTAACCCGTCGAATCATTAAAAAAAAATTGTTTTCTTTTCTACTTTTTGTCACTCAAATTTCGTCACATTATTGGCTGCATTTAAATCAGGGCCCAATTTTTGGGCTCAGATTTTGTAAGTGGACTTGCCTCAAAGTCGCAATCTGCAGAATTATGTGATTCTTCTTCCCTATTTTGAACAGGATCAGTTTCCTCAGTGCTAAATTTCATGTAGCTGAATTTAAAATCTCATAGATAAGTGAATTACTGGGCAGTTGTATCAGAAAGAAAGCATAAATTTCTGTCAGAATGTATTTAATAGTTTCCCCAACGTGACAGTAATTTGACTCGAAGAAACTCTTTCGCAACATACAACAACAATCTATGTTCTTTTATTATCAACTAGAAAAAACTGCCTCAACAATTGCATGCTTTTTAGGGTAACCAATACCAACCATATGGTTAAGATAAACCCTCCCATCCTTCACAGTTGCCGCTGTCGCAAACCGATGCATAGGGCCTTTAAACTTCGCCACGACTGAAGCTGTCTCCCACCCGTCGGAGCTCTCCACCAATCTGGCAGAAGGATAAGGATTTCCAGCAACCACCAGTTTGGTTGGCGATAGTAGCTCTAGACCGTCTCCAAACATCAATGACCCCCCATTTACCGTAATCAACTTCACCTCATCTCCCTTGGCTATATCAATCTTGTATAAACTGCCACTAAATGTATGAATAGCAATCAAAAATCCATCTGGATGGTAAACGATTCCATTCAATCCAACCAAGTTCTTGTACCACTCTTTGGGAGTGAAGTGGGGGTTGCTGATAGTCGACAGGAATTTTCCATCCCTCCCAACCTTCCAAATTTTGTTGGCTTTAGCATCTGTAACATATGCGTTACCTTCTGGATCAACCGCGACATCATCCGCAAACGATGTCTCACCGCCTGCAAGTTTTTAGAACAGATAATTAATTAAGTAGAAACAATCAAGGGCCAAACTAAACAACTAACTATTAGTTGCGCTCATGTGACCCACTTTCACAACTTTAAAGTATGCTTGAGGCAGTATCTGGTTGATATATTTCGGTTCTACGGTTCAGTTTACGAATTTTGGTAAGAGTAGAACCGGACAGAACAGAAAATTTCCGGTTCTGCTACGAGTAAAATCGAAACTTTTCAATTCGGTCCGGTTCAGTGCAAAATATTCCGATTTCGGTTCAGTTTCCAGTTTAATCCGGTTTTCTTACACCCCTACCCAACTCTACATTTGAAGTTAAGTACTGAACGAAACGTCCCCTACAGACACATCGTTCCCCGTAAATTACGGAATTGAAGAAAAAGGGATTTGTTAAACTTACTTGGGCCGGAGAGCGGGGTAAGGAACAGACGGTCCCACGTGGACAGGTCATATGCGGCCAGGGCGTTAAACCTGTTCCGGAGAATGTCGGCGACCACGACCAGGAGACGGTTCCTTGGACGATCAATGGCGATTCCAAGAGACGCGTTGCCGGCCAAGTCAACGTCTTTGACCAGAGTGACTTCCTTTAAAACGGCGGCGTTCTGGTGGTGAGAAGAGGAGTAATCCTGAGGCACCACAATCTGGCCCACACCACCGCCCGTGAAGGAGACGAGGAACCGACGGTTGAGATCGTCCCACTTGGCGCAGTCGCGGAAGAAGCCGGAGCTGTGGTAACGGAACACGTGGGTGGTTGGTTTGGACACTTCGAGAGAGATGATGTAAGCGATGGGGATGGCGGAGATGAGGAAAAGGAAGAGGAGGCATTTCGTCGAACAGCATGAGCGCGCCATTTGATAATTAGGAAAAAGAAAAAGGAAAAGAAAATGAAAGAGGCTATAAGGAAAAGTAATATTGGTGGTTGAGCTCCTCTAATTTTCTCTTTAATATGACCAGTCATATTAGAAAAATCTGAACCGTTCAATAAAATTGGACGAATAAGATTAAAAATCAAAGTCATTAATGAGTTGACCAGTCAATAAAATTCAACGAGTGGTCAACTCATTAATGACTTGAATTTTTAATCTCATACGTTCAATTTTATTGAACGGTTCAGATTCCTCTGACATGACTGATCATGTTCAAGAAAAAATTAGAGGAATCAGATCCGTTTTATGGAGGGTAGTTAGGCGAATCAGGAGGAGAGTATGGGTCCTTTAGGTACTAAATCGTATTGTAATTTAGTTTTGGTGTTAATTTTTTAGTTAGTGGTTTTTTTTTCTTCACGAAAAGTTAAAATGAAAAAGATTAATAAAGTCTCCTATTGAAGTTTTAAAAAATAATTATAATAAACCAATAAAACGATCACGGGAAGCGAAAAATAATAAAAAAGAAAAGAAAAAATTTAAAAGTAAACTTAAATTCAAAATCAATGATTAAAGTCATTTTTTCAGCTAGGATTAAATTAAAAAGAGAGAAAAAATATATGTTGACTATAATCGCCAGTTTAGTATCTGAAGGATTTAATGAAAAGAACCTGAATAATAATCTTCGCTACATTTTAAGCAGAGTAATTTTAATTGGAGTTTAGACTTTAGTCAAGTCCTAAATGAGTAATTTCAAACAAAAAAAAGTTATAAATGAGTAGCTTTCCTTGACTTTTTCAAATTTCAAATAAAATTTAGGATTCAAGTTTGATTAATCCGAAATTCAATATATGAGGCACCCATCAGATCCCCTTTCAGCTAGGAGTAAGTGATATCGTGGGGTTTTAAAGCAATTGTGTTAAAGTTCCAACGTAAGATTTTTAATGTCAGTCAAATCCTTTTTAATCAACTTAACACGTATAGTTTGAAAAAACAGGTCGATCCTTCAATTGAAAAAATTGACCCGAATGATTCGTTTTTTTACTAGAAAAAACTATTTTCTTCTGAAAAAATATAATAAAATAATAAAAATGTGAAAAAATTAAAAGAATTTATCAAAAAACACCTAAGATTCCAAAAATTCAGAAAATTAAAAAAATTAAAAAATACGATTTGAAAAATATGCGGTAAATTACAAAAGAACCCCTGCGGTAACAGTAACGCCTTTTCCCCATACGGGATTACGGGGAGTTATTTGAAAATATGCGCTGTCCATTCCATTGCGGAATATATATAGACTCCTGCGGCTCGCCGTTGTTAGACAGTTGAAACTTCAAACTTTAAAGTTCAAAGTTCAAACCAACTCCATTTATTTTGTAGTTCAATTTTTTTTTCTCAATTAGTTTCTTATAAATAATAAATTAATTTTATTTAAATACTATCGATGTTAAAGAATGATAACTCTTTCAATAATTTAATATTTTAAAGAGTAACGGTGTTTTTTTTGTTATAAAATTATACATATGACATATCATTTGAAAGAGTTTGTATAGCGCAGGTTATACACTTGTTCTATTGGGATATACAACCTGGAGAGATTCTGTATTTACTAAAGAATTAAGTGTGCTCTTCAAATTGATGCGTAGAATCTTAGAATGGACCAGATGTCATTCATGAAATTCAACTATGATGCCCTAACATACTAAATTAAAAGTATTCACTATTCACTATACAAATAGGTTAAATTAAGTGGAACTCTAGTTTTAAATTGACAAAAAATCGATCAAATTCTTACTTATGATTTTAAAATCGTAAGAATGAATAGTTACCCTTTTTGCTTCACTGCAAGGAAAGGGGAGGGGCAAGTACATTAAGTCATAGTATTAGTTATTTGGCCAATTAAAAAAAATGGATTACGTGTTTAACATTAATAAACTATTTATTAAACCTGTCGAAATCATACCAAAGAAATTATTCTCTTTTCTACTTTTTGTCACACAAATTTCGCCACATTATTGGGCTGCAATTAAATCAGGGCCCAGATTTTATAAGTGAGCTTGCCTTAATGTTGCAATCTGCAGAGTTATGTGTTTCTTCCCCCTATTTTGAACAGGATCAGTTTCCTCAGTGCTAAACTTCATGCAGCTGAATCTAAAAACTCGTAGATAAGTGAATTACTGAGCAGTTATAGCAGACATAAAGCATAAATTTCCATTAGAATGTATTTAATAGTTTCCGAAACTCTTTCGCAACATACAACAACAATCTATGTTCTCTTATTATCAACTAGAAAAAACTGCCTCAACAAGTGCATGCTTTTTAGGGTAACCAATACCAACCATATGGTTAAGATAAACCCTCCCATCCTTCACAGTTGCCGCTGTCGCCAACCGATGCATAGGGCCTTTAAACTTCGCCACAACAGAAGCTGTCTCCCACCCGTTGGAGCTCTCCACCAATCTGGCAGAAGGATTTCCAGCAACCACCAGTTTGGTTGGCGATAGTAGCTCTAGACCGTCTCCAAATATCAATGACCCTCCATTTACCGCAATCAACTTCACCTCATCTCCCTTGGCTATATCAATCTTGTATAAACTGCCACTAAATGTATGAATAGCAATCAAAAATCCATCTGGATGGTAAACGATTCCATTCAATCCAACCAAGTTCTGGTACCACTCTTTGGGAGTGAAGTGGGGGTTGCTGATAGTCGACAGGAATTTTCCATCCCTCCCAACCTTCCAAATTTTGTTGGCTTTAGCATCTGTAACATATGCATTACCTTCTGGATCAACCGCGACATCATCCGCAAACGATGTCTCACCGCCTGCAAGTTTTAAGAACATAAAACTAATGAAGTAGAAACAATCAAGGACCAGACAAAACAACCAACTATTAGTTGTGCTCATGTGACCCACTTTCACAACTTTAAAGTATGCTTGAGGCAGTATCTGGTTGGCATAGTGAGTTGTGATTAGTAAGAATATAATTTTCTAATGCAGTATGGTGGCCATCCCTCGTATTTTATAGCTCGCCTGCACTTTAAGATGAAAATTAATGTTAAAGATGATAACTTTTCTAATATTAAGACTTCTACTAACGGATGTCGTGAATAAAAAAATGAGTAACCATATCTACCCAAATTGACGAATTCGTTAAACAATTAATGAGTTTTGGTAGTCATGTTTGTTAGCCCAAGGGCAACTTACTCTTGTTTTGATGATTTTAGACACACAAACTAATTAGTATTACTAATGCAATTTGAAGTTAAAGTGTGTGTAGTTTGCGATGGAACAAATAAGAGGCAACAAGTCAAGATATCGCAAGCTAGAAGATCAAGTGTACATTAGGACTTTAATCATGTAAGTATGATTCTTATTAGCACTTGATTCATGTTCAGGATACCTCAAGAAAAGTTTTCAAAAAAGGTTTTGTGCGAAAACGATTTTTAGAACTCGAGTTATGGGACATTTTGTTCCTGGCGGCATACCGCCAGGAATGGTCTGTGTATGGCGGCATACCGCCAGACTCGGCTATTTGAATTAATTCCCAAGCGAATGTAGCGGCATACCGCCCCGAGGTCTTCGTTTCTGGCGGCATGCCGCCAGAGCCCAGGAGAACGCGCCAACAGCTATTTTCTCCACTTATAACGGCTAGTTTTAAGCCCATAACCTCTTGTCCGAGTTTCTACACCTTCCTACCTATAAATACTCATCCCATATGAGTTTAAATATAACAAGAAACACAAGAACACATTCATAAACACAAGAAACCTCTCTTACTCTTTCAAAGCCAAAATCTGAATTTTTGCAAAGCTTACAAATTCAAAATCTCATAACGCAAGCTTCACTCATCCGATTTTACTCATTCTTGCGTCAGTTTTTCAAGTAAGGTTTAAGCTTTCTTTTGAGGTATTCTTGTTCATTTATTGGTGTTATTTATTGAATCATACATAGTTTATTTGTACACCAATTGTGTTGCTATTTAACATTCTCTTGTCAAGTAATCTTGATTGTGATAGGTTGTGATTGAGCCCGTAAAAATCACATTGTAAGGTTTGTTGGTTGAGCCCGCAAAAACCAAGTGTAAGGTTGTTGGTGATCCCGTGAAAACCAAGTGAAAGGTTTGTTGGTTGAGCCCGCAAAAACCAAGGTGTAAGGTTTGAGTTGAACCCGTAAAAACTCAAGGTAATAACGAAGTGTTCGTTGTTCAAAATCCTAAGAGGAGGACTCTTAGGTAGTGGAGTACAATTCATTGAGGAATTGGAACCACTATACATACTTGTGTTTTTACATTCTTATTTCCGCACTCAAATTATTTACATTTGTGTTAGAATTTTTTATTTCCTATTATTGCCTATTCACCCCCCCCTCTAGGCCACGTTTATCAATTGGTAGCGGAGCAAGGTCACTTGTTTTGTAGGTTTAACCACCTCAAGTGCAAAGATTAAATATGGTCAAAGAGGGTGCTGCACAAAATTACTCACTATACCTTGATGGCGAAAATTTCCGACATTGGAAGAAAAGGTTGAGAACCTTTCTTGGTGTTCAAGACGACGAATCTCTTGCCCTCTTCACCGGTACTGTTCGTGAATTTGTTAATTCAAATTCAAGAAGGAAGCATCGGAGAAGTACACGTAAACACTCTTCCAGAAATGATGAAGCCTATCAAAGAAGTTCTTCACCAACTTCCACCTCTACCTCAAATGAAAACATGGAATATTGCTTTATTGGGCAAAGTGATAATGAGGTTAGTTCTTCTAATGAAGAATATTCTTTTGATGAATTGCAAGAAGCATACAATAGTTTGTGTGTTCATTTTCAAGATATTTGCAAGAAAAATGCTATGCTTGCTAAGAATTTAAAGAAATTAGAAAATGATATTCTTGAATTAGAATCGTCTTGCAAATCCTTGAAAGAAGAAAATATTGACTTGACTAATGATATTAAAAATCAAAACAATTCTTGCAAGTCATGTGTTAATTCCTCCAAGGAAGATTTTAGTAAAAAGATTAATGATTTGGAGAAATCCAATCAATGCTTAACGGAGGAAAATAATTTGCTTACTCTTGATAATGTTGATTTGAAACTTGCTTTGGCGGATGCTAAAAGTGAGTGTAAGTATAATGCTAAGGGTAAGGTCATTGATTTAAACTCTACTTGTGTTGATTGTGTGAAATTTACTCAAGAGGTAGTAGAGTTAAAAGAGAAGAATAGGCATCTTGAGATCACTCTTGATAAATTTGTTAAAAGCAAGAATAGTCAACAAGATTGCTTAAAAGATCTCAAGAAAGGAGGTGACATGAGAGGTATTGGATTTAACCATTCTTCACGTGAAAAGAATTTCAAAAATTCTTTTGTTAAAGCAAGTTCCTCTAATCACCTTGCAAGCTCTTCTAATTATCATGCATGCTCATCTAATCATCATGCTAGCTCTTCTAATCATTATGCTAGTACTTCAAATAGGTATGATAATTATTCTCATAATGGTCATAAACCTTCGCATGATAAGCCTAGATATAAATGTAACTTTTGCAATAAATTTGGTCATTTATCATATTTTTGCTACATTCGAAGAAGGCTTGTGTATGAAAGACAAATGTGGGTACCAAAGGGTACTTATGCTAACATGGAAGGACCCAAACGGATTTGGGTACCAAAAGCAAAATGATTTGTCTTGTAGGTGTGCCGGAAACCCCTTGAAGATTAAAGAAAGACATTTAGGGTATTCGTGGCACATGTCGGATGATGAATCGAAGCTCATCCTTTTGGTATTTCATTTGGCAATAAATATGATATATATATATGATTGTTTTTAATGCTAACATTGATTATTGGTTCAAGTATATATTCTCATAAATTTTGGCAAGAAAGAATTATTCTTGTAGGAGTTTTAGCTTGAATGGTGGCCCAAGGGAACTATCACATCAAGCCGCATGATTTGTGATAGGCATGGCTCGATTGCAAACATTGAAGCTATTCGGTCAAAGTAGCAAGAACTAAACATGTTGAAAAATCGCAATCGGTATTCCTTGAACTTTTATCTTTATGCCTATATCTCTATGCTGAATATGCTTGTTTTAATGATCATGTTTTAGAATTAAATCATATGTGATATATATTGCTTTGATCTGTTTTTAATATGTGTCTTATAAATTCCTATGGATATTTTGAAAATTTTGCATTATTTGAGTTGATTTGATCATTGAGGAAATGGTTTGGAAGTGACTTAATTTTTGGAATATGTGGACTTGATCGGAGAAGAAAATTTGAACCTAAGTTGTTTTTGGAATTTGAAGACCTGAATTATTCAAGATATTGTTTAAGGACATTTTGGGGAAATTGTCGGATCTTTCAGAAGTCGATTCGGAGAAGCGAAGATGAAGAAACGGGACAGTTTTGGTCTGGCGGCATACCGCCAGGTTTGATAGCTTCCAGGCGGTATACCGCCAGAAGTGCTGGATGTTTATATTCCTTCTTCTTCTTCATAAACGCAAATTTCTCTCTCTCTCCCCTCTTCAAATTTTTCCAGCAAGCTTTCCCTCTCCTCCAACTCGCTTTCCTTCATCAAAAACCACTCAAATCTACTTCAAATCACTCGAAATTTGAACCACATTCTCCTTGCATCATCCTAAGCAAAACCCATACATCAAATTTAAAGATTAAACACTCAAATCATCTCAAATCAGCCCCGAATTTCAGAAAAACCCTAAAATCCCAAATTTCGGATTTTTCACCGTATCTCAGATTTCTTGTTCTCCATGTCTGAGGAAGCTTTACCCAAGCGTACTAGGACTAGAAAGTTGAAGTCCCGTGCAGAGAGACCTCGTGAGCAGGCTGCTGGAGCGTCTTCTTCTCATGCTGAAGCTGAGGTTCCTAATTTCGCTTCTGTAGCTCGAGCAAATCCATCATTCTACATTCCTCCAAGCTCCTTCAACGATTATTTCTTTGTAAGTCAGCACACTTTCAAGCTTTACAAGCAAGTCTTTGAAAAGGCTGTTATTACAAGACCCGTGTGGTTTGATATGAATCACATGATTGATTGTGCTTTGCATGCTGTTTTGGAATCACAAGGATGGTTGAATGCTGTTAGAATTAATCGGAGATATAGTCCCACATTGGTTAAAATATTTTATGCTAACATGGCTGTGGGAAAAGAGATAAGCAGAGGTTTGTTGAATAAGGATTCTGGTACTCTTACCTCTATGGTTTTAGGAGTACGTATTTCAGTGGATATGGCGATGATCAATAGATTATTGGGTACTCCCAATGCAGGAGATTGTGTGTATTCTACTCGAGGACCCATTCGGGGTATTATCAACCCTATTGATCAATGGGCTAGTATTTCTGCTCATGCTCCTGCAGGTGATCCTATTACTCTTAGGTATTTGGATCCTTTTAAGCTGATTCTTTTCCATGTCATCACTAGATTTGTGCTTCCTAGAGATGGATGTTTGAATGAAATGAATGGATTAGACACATGGGTTATGTGTAATTTGTTGAGAAGGAATGCACTGAATTTGGGTTATCTTGTGCTTAATCATATGGGAAAGGATAGGATTCCCAAGAACAGCACCACTCTAGCTCATCTTCCTTATGCTTACTTGGTGATGATGATTTTGGAAGATCATGGGATTGTAGTTCCTCCTACTGTTGAGTTCACTAAAGTGTGTAGAAAATATGATGCAAATCATATTTTTATTCATCTTCAGCTGCAGATTTTGGATGGAAGGCTTAGATATTCCCATGGAGATGGTAAATTTCATACTAGTGTGGGTCTTGGTGAAATAGATATAGATGAAGATGCTGTTTTTGAGGATGAAGAATTGTTAAGTGAGGAAGATCTTGATGAGAATGAAGATGAAGATGCTGATTTTGCGGATCCCGGTCACTTGAGTGCTCAAATGACTGATCTTCGGGTTTCGGTTCATTCTCGGATAGATCGTTTGGAAGACCAAATGCGAGCTGACTTCTATTCTCGTATGGACAGCTTGGAAGCCTACAATCGGGATATGTTCCAAGTGATTTTGAGTCGTCTTCCCTATCATCCTCCTCCTCAATGATCACATTGTCTCATCTTATTGCATGCTTAGATTATCCTTAGTTGTTTTTAAGAACTTTTATGTATTTGTGTTGGATAATCTTGTTTGTGATTGACATCGGTTGGATATTTGTTGAATATTTCTTTATGGAGTAATGTTTATGTGTTTACTCTTGTACCTTTTATCCTTCCTTCATGATTTAGTAATTTTGGCTTGTTTGATTTAAATTTCTACTATTAATCATGATTAATTATTGCGTTAATAGCTATCTCATGAATTTGGTTAGGAAGAATTGTTTTGTAGGAATTTTACTTGTTTGGTAGCCCAAGGGAAAACCGACAAGTAGGCTTTGATTTTGATGATTGCCTCGGTTGCAAATATGGAAGTCATTTTCGCGAAATGACATGTGCTATATATTTGAGTAATAGCAACCGGTTTTTCTAAAAACTCTTCTTTTTAAATTATGCTTATGAGATTAATTGTTGATGCAATACTTGATTTAAATGATTGTGTTAGTAATTAAAATCTATAATCATATATGTGTTAACTTGCCATATATTGTGCTTATTGGCTATGCAATACTTGTCTTAAATTGTTTGATATGATGTATTGCTACATTTGTTGATTTGTTTGATCATTAGAGAAATGCACTATAAATGATTTCATTTTTTTATCATCTCTTTTAATCCTACATTCGATTATCCTCTCTTCATTTTATCTTAATATTTATCTTTGGATTGGATAATTGTTTGATATTTAGGATTTGATCTTTGTTGCTCCTTTATTACTCCTTGTAGGATCTTAATTGACATTTTTTACTTTATTTACCCTTTTTGTTAATGACAAAGGGGGAGAATAAGGGGGAGAATGAGTTAAGGGGGAGATGTTTATAAAATGGGGAGAAAGGTAAGATTTAGGAGGAGCAAAGCTTTAAAATCTTTGCTATGCTCTATGTGTACTAATGTTTTATGTAGGGGGAGCATTTATTTGACAAAGATAGGAGATGTAAGTTTTCTCCATTTTACTTAAATTTCAATTGCTAGTTCAATTATGTTTTATAATTAGCTTGTGGTTGTCATCATCAAAAAGGGGGAGATTGTTAGCCCAAGGGCAACTTACTCTTGTTTTGATGATTTTAGACACACAAACTAATTAGTATTACTAATGCAATTTGAAGTTAAAGTGTGTGTAGTTTGCGATGGAACAAATAAGAGGCAACAAGTCAAGATATCGCAAGCTAGAAGATCAAGTGTACATTAGGACTTTAATCATGTAAGTATGATTCTTATTAGCACTTGATTCATGTTCAGGATACCTCAAGAAAAGTTTTCAAAAAAGGTTTTGTGCGAAAACGATTTTTAGAACTCGAGTTATGGGACATTTTGTTCCTGGCGGCATACCGCCAGGAATGGTCTGTGTATGGCGGCATACCGCCAGACTCGGCTATTTGAATTAATTCCCAAGCGAATGTAGCGGCATACCGCCCCGAGGTCTTCGTTTCTGGCGGCATGCCGCCAGAGCCCAGGAGAACGCGCCAACAGCTATTTTCTCCACTTATAACGGCTAGTTTTAAGCCCATAACCTCTTGTCCGAGTTTCTACACCTTCCTACCTATAAATACTCATCCCATATGAGTTTAAATATAACAAGAAACACAAGAACACATTCATAAACACAAGAAACCTCTCTTACTCTTTCAAAGCCAAAATCTGAATTTTTGCAAAGCTTACAAATTCAAAATCTCATAACGCAAGCTTCACTCATCCGATTTTACTCATTCTTGCGTCAGTTTTTCAAGTAAGGTTTAAGCTTTCTTTTGAGGTATTCTTGTTCATTTATTGGTGTTATTTATTGAATCATACATAGTTTATTTGTACACCAATTGTGTTGCTATTTAACATTCTCTTGTCAAGTAATCTTGATTGTGATAGGTTGTGATTGAGCCCGTAAAAATCACATTGTAAGGTTTGTTGGTTGAGCCCGCAAAAACCAAGTGTAAGGTTGTTGGTGATCCCGTGAAAACCAAGTGAAAGGTTTGTTGGTTGAGCCCGCAAAAACCAAGGTGTAAGGTTTGAGTTGAACCCGTAAAAACTCAAGGTAATAACGAAGTGTTCGTTGTTCAAAATCCTAAGAGGAGGACTCTTAGGTAGTGGAGTACAATTCATTGAGGAATTGGAACCACTATACATACTTGTGTTTTTACATTCTTATTTCCGCACTCAAATTATTTACATTTGTGTTAGAATTTTTTATTTCCTATTATTGCCTATTCACCCCCCCCTCTAGGCCACGTTTATCAATGTTGGGTAGTGGTCAATCTCCTTTTCACCTTCCAAATCCCTATTACCGAAGACGGTTTTTTTATAGATTCTTTGAAACAAGAAACAAATTTTCATAAAATTTCAAAGATGGCAGAACTGCCAAGCTACTTTGTGTCTGTGTCTAAATCAAAACTACCTAAAACTAACAATTATGAGAAAACGGGTAAAATTGTCTGGACCATCTATGCATTAATTGCCACAATTCAAATTTCTAGATCACAGTCAGCGAAGTTAGATGAAGGTTAGATGAGAGTTTGTCGTTACTGACGGGTATATGTTTGACCAACATAAAGTAGATACCAGAGAAGATTACTAAAATAATTGAATTAGCTTAGCTTCTGCTTGCTCAACATCATACACAAAGTTCACATTCCAAGTCTAAATCGGAGCTCGGTAGTACTTCTTGCAAAATAACGAATTAGGTTTCGAATTTGAATCCTCTAACTTACAATTCTTATCAAACAAAATTTAATTCCACTAGAAATTGATTTGCGTTTTTTAACTTCTAAAATCCAAATAGAAAAAGACCCCAAAAGTGTTAATGAATATCTGGGAAGAAAATATAAACCATGAGAACCCGGTTTTTTCCATTTTGCCCAACTCTACATTTGAAGTTAAGTACTGAACGAAACGTCGCCTACAGACATCGTTCGCTGTAAATTACGGAATTGAAGAAAAAGGGATTTGTTAAACTTACTTGGGCCGGAGAGCGGGGTAAGGAACAGACGGTCCCACGTGGACAGGTCATATGCGGCCAGGGCGTTAAACCTGTTCCGGAGAATGTCGGCGACCACGACCAGGAGACGGTTCCTTGGACGATCAATGGCGATTCCAAGAGACGCGTTGCCGGCCAAGTCAACGTCTTTGACCAGAGTGACTTCCTTTAAAACGGCGGCGTTCTGGTGGTGAGAAGAGGAGTAATCCTGAGGCACCACAATCTGGCCCACACCACCGCCCATGAAGGAGACGAGGAACCGACGGTTGAGATCGTCCCACTTGGCGCACTCGCGGAAGAAGCCGGAGCTGTGGTAACGGAACACGTGGGTGGGTGGCTTGGACACTTCGAGAGAGATGATGTAAGCGATGGGGATGGCGGAGATGAGGAAAAGGAAGAGGAGGCAGTTCGTCGAACAGCATGAGCGCGCCATTTGATAATTAGGAAAATGAAAGAGGCTATAAGGAAAAATAATATTGGTGGTTTTTTGGAGGGTAGTGAAGCGAATCAGGAGGAGAGTGTGGGTTCTTTTGGAAGGTAGTGAACAGCTTGTTTGGCAGTAAATCCAATGAGAACAGCTTGTGTAGATTCGATCTTTTTAAAGTCAAAATCAATGATTAAAGTCATTTTTTTCAGTCAGGATTAAATTAAAAAAGAGAGAAAAATATCCGGACTATAGTCTATAATGATCAGTTTAATATTTAAAGGATTTCCTTCAAAGAATCCGATTCTACTGTTACTTGCCGTCACCGTTTAGCCCAAAAGGGGGGGAAAATCCGGCTCTAGGGGCCTGAAGCTATATTGTTGGGCCGATGTGGCCCGTTTTCATTGTGCTCAAGAGCGAACACCAACTACTAACCTAACCCAAGCGCAGAATATCTTAAAACTCGCAAACAAACACCCATACTCTTCTTAGTGGGGCCCTACAGTTCACACAAAGGGCAAATCAGAGACTTAACAAAGCTAAAAGCTAACAGAGGTTGAAATCTAACTGAGACGCTCATTTCTCATTCTGGCTATCTCCTTCAACAGCTCCTCCCATTCGCCCAGGTAAATTCGTTACATGATCTTGTTTTCTCTTCCGTTTTTGTTAATCTATTAGCTTCTACTGCTCCATGGTTTCGTGCCATTCACGAGGTTGTACTTTTTCGATCTATCCGTGAAACTTTTCTAATATCCAAGTATATTTCATCTCTTAAATCTGTTCTTATCAGTTTGATTAAATTCTAATGATAATAGACAGAAAATAAATAATCCTAACGATTTGTTTTCAGATTAGATGCTTTATTGAATGTGGAATATTTGTTACTCTTATCACTCTATTACATTTGGATTCCGTTGGGACAATGTTATGTTTTGCAATTTATCAGTGCTCTGCTGCTACTGATGGCTACTGATGTGGGTTGTGTTATATTGAGGGACACTGATTGGATTGAATTTTTTCAAGTTGGTTTGTTCATAAGAGAAGTATTTGGGAGTTGTGATTCATTAAATATATTTGTTTATTGATTTTCTTGCCTGTTTTCGTTCCATTTTACTGTAGTCTGATGGTCTTGAGTTTCTGCATAAAGGATAAGATAGTCTGCTGTGTTTTTGTTCACTTTAGGAACATTATATGGTCATTTGTGTGAGATCGAATTTTTGTATATACGATGAGATTGAATAGCGTGCATTAATTAGAGCGCAAATTTGTTTAGCAGAGTATTGTATTGCAGTTGTAATATTCGAAATGGGAAATCTACTCCCTGACTCTTTTCTGCTTGCATACTGCTCAAACACTTTCAGGCATGTACTTGTTTCATTTTATTATAGTCTGATACATAAGATTTGTGTGAGATTAAGTTTCTGCATAAAACTCTACAGTCTTTGATAGTAACTTATTGGGTCTAAAAGTTCTGATGAGATTGAATAGAGTGTATTAATTAGAGCCCAAAATTATTTAGCAGAATATAGTTTTGCAGTGTTAATAATCTAAATGGGCACTCAACTGCTTAACTTTTTTCTTCTTTCATAATGTGCTCAAACACTTTCTTATGGTTGACTTATTCTAACAATTGGTTGGGATGATAAAACTTCTTGCAGATTTGTTAGCGTTTAACTGCTGAAGCAAAATGGCTGCTGGTAAGGTTGCTCATGCCACCTTGAAAGGACCAAGTGTTATTAAGGAGATCTGCATCGGGATTGCACTCGGGTTAGCTGCCGGTGGTTTATGGAAGATGCATCACTGGAATGAGCAGAGGAAAGTGAGATCATTTTATGACCTGTTGGAAAAGGGTGAGATCAGTGTTGTTGTTGACGAGTAAATTCTGTTTAGCCTCCTAAAAATGCTCTGGACTGCTTTGGCACCATGTTGATTTTTTTCCGATCCCTTTTTTTTTGGCTCCTAAGTTGAGCTTACTTAGTTCAAGTCTTCTGAAAATAAGTTTATTGTTCTGAAATGTGAAGCACATACTCGAAGGTGGATGATGTTTAATTCTGCCCACTGTGATGATCTTTCTTGCGCATAATTCTTTAATTGTTTTGCTTTACTTAAATGGTAGTCATTCATTATGGCTATGCTGTGTGCATGAGTGCATCTAGAAATGCAAATGCAGCAAGCTTTGATGAGTTAGAAGTGTGAATGGTGTCACTTTAGGAAACCAGTAGTGCCGTTAGACATAAACTTCTGCATACATTTTAGCTTCACAAATGTTCTCTTGGAATGACCGCACGAGTTATCTAAAATTGGTTGAATTATTAATTATCATTGTAATATTAGGGAGGATCAAACTCCTCGATTTGTTGACCATAACGGAGTTGTATCCTATTCTCAGTACAAATCCGTCAGACGTGTAACATTACAAAGTCACCAACCAAAAATGAGGACTGATTGGATTACTCGACTTGCTTGGAACGTGTTTCATTTGAATAAAATCACAAATCATTGATCCACACTTATTTTATTTTTTATTATTTTTCCCTGAAGGAGATTAATACACATTTTTCCAAGAAAAATTAAAATTTGTACTGAGTGCATCCATCAGTCAAAAAATTGTGCAACTTTTCGACCAACAATGCCACTGCGCCGCCAGGTAAAGGACACCATTGCGGTAGGTGCAATACTAGCCAAATATTAATGTTTGGTAGCATTCAGCTGGAAGCGTGTTCGTGCTGTCTGATTATCCAATTGTACAACATACATGCAGCTTCAACGATACCTACACCAGCTGGAGACAAGTGCTCAATCTACACATTGCAGGTGATAATAAGTTCAAGGTCAACGCAGCAGTTGAAAAGCACCAAAAAAAATTTGAAGTGAAACATCAATGAACATGAGGTAGAGAGACTACCATAACAGTGACCTGGGTAGATAGTACGATCCTTCCTGCTCAAAATCGGCCACTTCCTGGCCACCACCTCCAGTGGCAACCACTGCTTGGCTATCAGAACTTTTAACTTCCTCGTTCACGTCATCTTTAGATGCATTAAGCTCTGTGTTTACATTGGAGGTGTTTGACACACAATGTTTATGCAGCCATCTATCAGTTTCCCAAAGAACATGCATGATGCTCTCACGTGAAGCATATCCATGGCTTTCATATGGAAGAACAACCAGGCGACAAAGGGCCCCATGACCTTTCAGAGCATTAAAGAAGCGATCTGACTGCATCATGTTCAAAATGCAAACAAGAAGCATGTTAACAAGTTGGTCAGTTTGATTCGAGGTTGAAAAATGCCAATTTAGTTAATTGGGGCAAGAGAGTAAGACTATTTCAACTGAAGGTATTGTTGTACACAGAAACATAATCAGCACCAATTACCTGCATGGTGAGCGTTCCAGAATTGTTGTCTTCTTCTCCATGGATAAGCAATATAGGCTTTTTAATTTTATTTGCCGACATAAAAGGGCTCATCTCAACATAGGTACTAGTGGCCTCCCAAAGAGTTCTATCCTCGTTCTACACCAATAAAGTGAAAGTAGTCAAAAACCAACCACAATAATGATGCATAGCAAAAGAAAAGCCATAAAAAGATGGGAAACACACTATGGCCAACATGCGTTGGATCAGAAACAAAAACACAACTATTACAACTAGAGTACTACCTGAAAACCAAATGGTGTAAGTGTTCTGTTGTAAGCCCCCGAACGTGCAATTCCACAACAGAAAAGATGTGGAGCATGTGCCAAGAGATTTGCAGTCATGAATGCACCGTATGAATGTCCTCCAACAGCAATTTTGCTGGGATGAGCAACCTTAAGAAATGCACCTCAAAATGTACAGTCAAGTGTATGCAATTTTATGCCAAAAAGTACACATTCCATGGAGAAATGAGTCAAATAGAGCACTTACTCCACGTCGGATAACCTCCTCAACAGCTGCCTCTGCACTTGCAACCAGTTGCTCTACATACCTGGTCAAAGCAATCAAAGTTACTTCAACTTCAGTGCCTATGGCATAGTTTCTTCAGAGATCCTTTCCATTGTTTCAGTATGGGGGAAAAATAATGCTTGGTACATAATATTATACATCTTGCAGAACATAATATTATGAGGTTTTTCTCATGAAAGCATTGCTGTGTAACGAGTTTCTCGTAATATAAAACATTCATTAGTTTCTGTCTCAAACCATTTGGCCTTCACTTATCCATTACGAACAAGATACAAGTAGAATGATTGACTTGCATCCCTTGTAGCCATATCGTCATTAACAAATGTTTATGACACGGATTGAAAGTAATGCCAATATATTATGAGAAACTCGTTACACAACAATGCTTTCATGAGAAAAACCTTTACAGTCATTTCCTCATGAACAGGCAGCCAAACAAAAGTACCTGTCATTTGCCTCTTCATCCCCTTCACCAATAATAGGAATTGTTGGTCCAGATAAAATAGCAAATCTGCAGGATGTATTGTTACGATAGAATAGAGTGTATTCAAAGAAAATAAGCCAACCAGATACTGCAGTGACAATTTGAAAAGCCAAAACAATGTACAAAGAGGAGAAGAGTTATGCCTCCTAGCCAGCCAAAGAAGAGCTGATGTTGGTCCTATGCCTGCAAATTCATTAGGAGAACCACGAACTTGTCCTGCAGCATCCTTGCTTTTAAACTCCCCAGGGTAAGACCAGACTAGACATGGAAGGGCCCCATCTTTAGATGGATCATAGCCTGGTGGAAGGTATAATGTTGCAGTAAGTTGAACCCCATCCTTTCTCTGGTACCTGATCATCTCTTTCTGCAATGATGCCAACTGTGGATACGGATGAGGAAAATTTGTAATTTGACATTCTTTCTTGTCTGGCCAACTCTGGATATAATATTGGGTATTTTCAGTTTTTGACTCTTTAGAAGTCAATATTTTCAACTGTTCAAGCAACAGGTCCCCTTCTTTATAATCTGACATTAGAGCAACAACAGTTTCATAATACTTCTCCTTGTTGCTCTGCCAAATTCGTTCTTTCCTCCCTGTGTTTCTGAAATATTATGATTTAGAACAATGCAGCACCAATGGAGCTTGAGGACATGGTAAAGGAGACATATCACTGAAAGGTCTTAACGAGATACTCACATATCAAACAGATCAAGGAACGGGATGTTTCCTTCAGGTGTGGCGCCACTTCCATTCAGTAAAACATAAGTGCCTTCATCGTTTTCCTTCCTTATCTTCGCAATCACATAATTTCCAGTAGGAGTTCTCCTTAGCATTGGAGAGCCAGGATCAGAGTACACATCCTCTGATGACCTATCAAATAGTATTCGTGGGCTCACGTCTTTAGAGCCAGGAGATATTACCCAGGTTCTTGTTCGCCTTGTCTTGTACCATGATTCATAAACTAGAGCTAGTGAATCATCACACCAAGAAATGCCACTGTGAGGATGAAAAAGAGCACAATTAGGTGGAAGACAAGTAAAGCAGCTGAGCGCAAGATGATTGTGTAATTGGCATATATTTTAAATACAACCATGCACATCTGAACTATATTCTGGTAAACTATTCAGATACAGAAATTTAGGGGAGAAGATTGGGAAACTGGTCCCCACAAGCATAGCAATCAGTATATAAAAGCATTCCTGACCATGCATCTATTTTAGTGGTAAGTTTAGGATCCACTCTCTAGAACACATGAATGATTCCCCAAGGTAAGATATACAAATACAGTCTCGGTAATTTTGAAGGATTCTATCGCTGTCTTCTTATTATAGTAAGTCAGCAAAAACAACGCCATTTTACCATGTCTCAAACGTACACTAAACAAATAAAGAAACTATATAATAATGTTGCAACTTGATTTCCATCACTTACGCGACCAAATTGAGCTAAGTGTGCAAGAACAGAATTAGACTATAGACATTATCTCACCCATAGCGAAGGTCTAGTTTGTGCAAGATTTCTGGCTGTTCACCATCTAGAGCCTCAGCAGGCTGTGTATAAACTATATCTCGTGGAGAAACTTCTACCTTTGCATCACCCCCATCTTGTGTCTCTGCCCTAAAACATCAACAGAATCAAACAAAAAAGAAAAATATATGTAAGCACCTCTTCATGGTCCTAAATGTCACGCAAGTAGCTAAGGTATCCACTTAAGCTTGAAAGAGGTTGGCAATGCCATTTATGTACCAGTAGAGAGTTGAAGGCTTATCTGCTCTCCAGTTGATTGAGCGCATTCCTTTGCGCACACTACTGAAAGCAATGGGAATGTTCTCAGCGAGTGGTAAGTCACAAAGTTCTCTCACAAATTTCCCATCAGTTGTCCATAACTCAACCTTCTTGGGAAATCGACCACATGGTACAATGAAAGAGTACGGACGGTGGAGAGAACTAACCAAAAGGTATTTATCATCCGGTGAAGGATCCAATGATGTGTAGACAGCTGGCTTTCCAATTTCCTTCACTGTCCCATCCAAGGAGACCAAAACAAGTTGCGAAGTGGCATAGTAGTCAAATAAATCCTCATCATACTCATCTTTCAACAAGTCCTGAAATGTCCTAACCTGAACAACTTTTCTCTGCTCATTAGATTGAATCTTAGGTCCAGAAGGAACCAAAGGTTTCTTTGGTGGATCTCCCCGAGACAACGGGATGGTACAAACCACCAGAGATGAATCATTCACCCAAACATAATTATCAAAGATTGCATTTAAACAAACATCTGGCGACTCAAATAAAGGCCTAGCCTTCCCGGATTCAACATCAGCAACCCATACCCTAAGCATACTACTACTACTATCCTCCCCCTCTAGTCGGACACTAAACGATAAATGTTTCGCATCAGAAGACCAAGAGACAAAATTTATCTTAGCACCATCAGGGAGCCCATGAATCTCCTTTTCCGGCCCTAGAGTGCTATCAGGCATCAGCTGATGAATAGAAATTCCAGTATAGAACGACATCCTGCTCCTAGTATTACATTTCCCATCAATACGCATACCTGCCAACTTCTCTTCTGGCTTCGCCAGCTCTGTCAGAGGAGGCAAGGATCGCCGCTTGAGAAACAATATTTTATCCCTGTAAGGCGAGAACGATAACGCAGGAAGCGGCGGAGCATCAACAATATTCCTAATCTCCGGCGGAGGAAGTTGATACATACCCACGTCCACCTCGTCTACACAAGTCACAAAAAGAATGCCGCTAATTGGTTAAAAATTCAATCAATCAGTTCAACCAAAAAAAACAAAGTAGCTAGTGAGTGAACTGGAAGTGCTACCGTTATCATATGGCGAAGCGACAGCTGCGGAGGAAAGGGCGTCGTTGGAGGAAGTGCTGCTGACGTTTTCCGATGAGGATAAGTTAGGAGGGACGAGGTTGGGGAGGCGAGAAGCGGGAGATGAAGCGGGCATGGTGGAGATGGAGCGGAATCTGGTGGTTGAGGGTTTGAGGCGAGTTCTCAGGTGGCCACGTGTACGGATCGATGAGAAGCGGGCGATGTTGAGGAGAGGTCGAGGGGTAGGAGGAGGAGATAGAGGGGAGAGGGAGAGGAGATGGTAGACTTTTTGAAGACGCATGTTTTTTATGCGAGAGTGAGGCGAACGAGCGAGCGAGCGACTGAGTGGTGGTGTGTGTAATAATGGTGTCATGATTGGGGCCCATCCCATCCACTTAAAAAAAGAATCTAGATTCATTAATTTATTTATTTATTTAGTGCGCGCGGAATATTTTGGTGTAATGATTTGCCAACAAATTAGAAAGTATAGACAAGGCGAAAAGAAGACTTCAAGATTTGAACCGTCTATTTTATTTTGTTTTGTTTTGTTTATTAGTGATAAATAAGGGTTATATAGTCTACTTAAACCATCATTGTTTAAACTAAGCTAATTTAACCCGACGGGTATTTAGATTTTGGAATAAAGGCTTGTTAAGCGTAATTTGCAGATGGATTATGAGTCTCTTTATTGCCAATGGGGGGTGTTTGCTAGTTCTATTTACTTAGAGCAACTGCTCGAGGTCAACATAACGGATGCCCTTGCAATGAGGGATGTCATGATTCAGGCTTGCCAATGGGGGGTGGCGAGGGTTATCGTCGAGTCTGACTGTATGTCTAATGTGATAGTCTTAAATATTTAAAGATTTTCCGATGATTTAGGCAGGGATGGTGCTAGAATATGTGACACGTATAGCGACGTCTTTTGTAAGCTACTCGTTCGGTCATACTAAAAAGACGTCAAATGTTCTAATTCACGAGTTAAGTAAATTTATTTTATTTTTCAGCTTAGGAAATATATAGTAGGAGAATGTTCGGAGCTAATTGCGGTTTTTTGCTTATGTTGATTTAAGTTGATGCATTTACGTTTCCTTTATAAAAGAAAAGAAAAAAGGTTTTATATTATACCCCTAGGAAGTAGGAACTAGGGTCTTTTACCTCCTTTGTATTTAATTTAATATTTTCTATAGGTGGTAGTATGAGTCTAACCTGAGTTTGAGTTATAATTATTGAACAGCTAATTAAGATCGACCCGTCTTATCATTTTTTTAAGGTAAGGATGAGATTGAAATCTAAATTCGACACCCTATTGATACTTTTGATCCGTTTATGAAATAGGTCATAAGTTCGATTTATAATAATAATTAATAATATGACCTACCGTTATCAAAACCTAATCAAACTAAACTGAATTACCGATTCAACCGGTGACTCATGGGAGTATATAGTTCAATCCCTATAATATTAAAAAATAAAAATTTATTTATAAAAAATCATAAAAAAATTATAGAAAATTTTGAAAACTTATAATAAAACAATAAAAATACAGGAAAAATGTAAGAAAATTCAGAAAATTATAAAGTTATAAAATATTTAACTAATTTAAATAAATTATAAAAATTAGAAAAGTATAATAAAAATAAAGAAAAATATTAAAAATCATGAAATATAAATAAAAACAAACTAAAAAATTGAAAAAAAATCAGAAAATATAATAAAAACATTAAAAATCCATATTTGTATGACTCTTTTAATTTTTTTCTACATTTTTATTATATTTTTTATATACAAGATCAAAATTGTTTTGATTAAACGGGTCGGTCCGAATCAACCCTTCCAATTGACAGTCGAATCGATCTTTTTGATCCATTTTGCCACCCCTATTATTTCCTAATCTATTCCATCATCTTTTTTATAATTTTATAATTTTACTTTTCTCATTTTCTTTTTCTTAAAAAAAAATCGATAAGATATTCACAGTGGGTCATTTAGTCACAAAGCTAAAAGCTTGTTTGGTGAAGTTGCATTTTATTGAGATTTTCTCCATATAATTCATGAATTCATGAACCAAATTCCATTGGGATTGAGAATTTTTATGATCATGGAAAATTAGAAACGTTAGGGGGGGGGGGGGGGGGGGGGGGGGGGGGTAGATTAAGAGATGGATGCCTGTGGGAAATTTTCCGATTGGGATAGAAATCTTTACGTAGAAGAAATTGAGATAAGAAACGTAAAAGAATTTAAATTAACAAAAAAAATGATGAGATAATTACCGAAATATTCCCTCCGGGGTTCATTGCGTGTCGTTTGATTTTGTGGCACGCATATTAAGGAGACCGGATGACTCACTATTTGACCCCAAAAATTTTCGTATTTTTTTTCGAACGTACATTAAGGATTAACGTATGTTCGAAAAAAATTACTATTTTTTTGGGATAAAATAGCAGTCGGGCAGCATACAATAGCAGGGTTTTCAGAAGAGCGTCAATTAAAAAAAGATCAATATTTTTAAAGGAAAACGTCAATTATTTTTCACCGGTAGTTATTGAAGTGATGGCTACTAGCACTCCTCGTTTACTGTGCTGTGCCGTTTAATCTCATGTTCAGCCTGTGAGGGTGAGGGAGGGCCGTGCTCCGACCTGGCATGGTTATGTTGCTGGGCCGTATTACGTTCGCCCATTTTTGTAGTTGCATGGGCCATTTCCCTTAATAAAAACAAAAAGCGAAAAACTGCGGTGGGATACCTTGTGACTTGCAATGCAAATAGATTTTCTTCTCTTTGTTTTCCTTTTGGTGGGATATCTTGTGACTTGCAAGTTGCAATGCAAAAATCTCACTATTTTCCCCTTTTATCATAAAAAAAACATTAAAAAAAAACCTAGCAATGTTTTATTTTATTTTATAGGATCCATGTGCTTCAAATTCTCGTCCGTCGAGAAGTTAGTACATTGTACAAGTAGACAACAAAATTAGTGAGATTTTATTTTAGCATAAAAAATAAAATAAAATATCTTTAACTTCACATGACGTGGAAGCACACAATTGGTTCTGGACTGATAAGAAATCTGTGTACAAAAATGGTTAGAGTCTTTTATCACAAAACAAACACTATCCTTCTCATCCTCTTCGTCACCTAGCCTCGACGTTATCAACCAAAAGCGCCATACCTTATCACACCATATTACCATACCACACCACACCCAAAAAAAATTAAAATGGCAGCAATCGCCAGTCTTAACCTCACCGCCCCAGGCGTCCTCGCGAAGGCCGCCGATGTACCAAAATCCCAGCCCATCGCGAAGCTAAACTACCCATGGGGCAGGACCAGATACCAATTCGGGGGGGGTCGCATGCAGGTCCGACCCGTGAGGGCAGCACCCGATTCGTTGTCGGAGAAGGTGCAAGAGAGCATCAAGAGCGCGGAGGAGTTGTGCGCCGGAGACCCGGTGAGCGGAGAGTGCGTTGCTGCGTGGGACGAGGTGGAGGAGCTGAGCGCTGCTGCTAGCCATGCAAGGGACAAGAAGAAAGACTCGGACCCGTTGGAGAGTTATTGCAAGGACAACCCGGAGACAGATGAGTGTCGCACTTATGACAGTTGAACAATTGGGGTTTCTAAAAGGTATTGGAGTTCTAATTATTAAGCTTAGATGGTTTTATTATTAAGTTGGAATTTGGATGATATTGGAACTCCTACTGTGTTGTACTTGTATGATGAAAAATCATATCATATGCTGCTTTGATTGTTACATATACAGTTACCATCTTGAATGATGAAAAATCCCTCCTCTTTTTCTTTCGAATTTTGCTTCATGATTATCTGCTAATACTAATACTAATTATAGCGTATATGAGGGAGGATAATCTTTTTTACCCAGTTTAGTTCGAATTTATATAGCTGTATTAAAACTTATGAAGAGAGTTTTATCACTCTTCAGAATTCTGACCAGTTCGAATTCAAAATAGTCAACATCCAATTTAGTGACTGAATTACTTAATAATTTTTTAAAACATAGTAACCGATACAGTCTGTCTACGGTGCGCACTAGTGAAAGCTAGCTAAAAATTGGGATGATACTCTCGTATTTGCATATCCACGAAAATCTTCCTTAGAGGAAAAGTCTAAACTTCTTCTTCTCCACAGAACTTCTAACTCTTGAATAAAGCAACCATTAGCCTAATTTTTAACACAAAATGTGGAAAAACATCATATATCAACCAATTATCCACCATCTTAAGGAAAGTCTAACCTACCCAACTCCGTGGTAGTATCTCCTAACGAAAGGATTACAGCAAAAGCCAGTGTCCGCTTAGAGCATAAACAATAAGATTATCCAGAAGAGCCACCACTCTCAATTGAGAGGATACGGGAGAGAAAAAAAATGAGATTATCCAAGTCAGCAGTTCTACGTGCAAGGCACATGTTTATAGGAAATGGAAGCAGTTATTTACTAGTAGATGGATTATAAATAAAACGTGTTTTCATAATGTTGTTTAATCTTGAAAAGTTGTTCTTTAATAATTAATTAAAGAATGGAGGCAGAGTTTTGGTAACAGCTGATAGCAATCTTAGACAAACGCCTATAGCTGCTGGATAGTTTAACATTTGGGGTTAGGTAGGTTAAAAAGTCCAATTCCTACGCAATATTGTTAAACATACATATCGACTACAGCTACCAAATGTCATGAGAAGACAAGGTTGAGTATAATTAAAACATGGGATATACAAACAGCAGACAATGGATGACAACAACAATGCAGAATTTGTCAAACAAGGAACGTGGCCAGATGATGCATTTGCAATCTTGCATACCATACAAATTGATTCGGATTCAATTTCATACTCTTACATACTCATGAAAACTCTCACATCTCCAAATCCAAGCCCTACAACAGTATCAGGGCGGCAATACCTCAAACCCAATGCCCCATTGTCGATCAACATTCAAGACTGACCCATCAAATGGTAAGCTTTCACATCCCATTCATCATGGGTTAACATCCAACTCTATGTCAATGAATTTGAAAATGCTGAATTGGAAGAACCAAACCAAGAATAGAAAACCAAACAAAATTATGTAAAATTCATCCACATTGGCCATTCGCATCCAAGACGCAAAATTTCAAAATTAGAACAACGAGGCATATTACTATATTAAGGTTATAAACATAACAAGATACTAGAGACGATACAAGCATAACATCCGACCCGATCTGCACACCATACAAGCATTCACCTTAAGACAGACACATTACACCAAAACCATTGAAACCCTTAACACAAATGACCTCAAGCCCAACAACACAACCCCATCTTCCAGCAAACAACTGAAAACAGACTTATGCACAGAACTGAAACATATCATTAGATGCTATGATGGGCTGACCAGGGCAAGGCAGCTGCCATGGTCTCAACAAAGGATCCGGTATCTCTGGTATGTCCAAGCCAAGCCCACTTACATCCTCCACAATCTGCAGCACAGAGTTCAATGACTGAAGCCTTTCAGTCAATTCCATAGCCCGTGCCCTCAAAACGTTGTTGGCTGACTCAATCTCCATGTAGCGGTGGGATGCAACATCAATGTTCTGCATAATCCGCGCATTCTCATTCTTCAACTGACTCGCCTCGTTGACGAAATCCTCCACCTGCTTCTGCTTCCTCATCCTGGACCGCCTCGCGGATTCACGGTTGGATATCATTCTCTTACGCTTCTTGTCATCCACATCCGCATACCGCGGGTCAGAATCGGACCCTGAGCTGATAGTCTGCCGAGGAATTGCATACATTTTTGCGAATTAAATTTTTTGAGTTAATTGCTAAACAAATAAATCGAGCGACAACTAGGATCTACTGAATTTGAATAGTTAGGGAAGGAGAAAATTAAAAAAATGGGGATCTGAAGACGTATTAAACTAGTTCATGAAAATTCATGGAACCAGTAGAGGAAAACAACTGAGAAGGAATGAAGGATTCGAATCCGACGCATGAGGACGGCGTAATTCATAGAATTTCTAAAAACATCGGTGCTTATAGCATAAACCCTAACCAATAGTCAGAATCGAAGATCAGATCTAGACCTGGAAGGACTGAAAACACAAGACAAACCGAACAGAGATCGGAAATCTGAAGAGCAAGGATTACTTAGCTGACCGGCGGGAAGAACAACGAAACGGCGGGAGAAACCTAGGAGAGAGAAAAAGGCGTAGAAGATAAGGGATGGGAAAATTGGAGAGGAGAAGGAAGGTTTGAAAGATCGTGGATAGGTGGACTTTATAGCGGAGATGGGCTTGATTTTTATCATATTTTTAACGCAATTATGGTTTTTTTTATTATTTTTTAATGCAATTATGGGAAATTAGTGGCGTCGGTGTAAGTGATGGCGTGCACAATGACGTCATTTGTTGTGCTTTGTCTTTTTTTAATACCAAGTTGCCAGCTGTATTTTTGGAATACTCTCTTTTTGGTTTTCCTTTCCCAACGTGTTCTTAGGAATATGCTTTAAGATACTTTTACTGAGTCCACCCTGTCCAGTTGTATAGTTTGGTGAGGCGTTAGGAAGCTTCGAATCTTGATGAGGTTTGTCATGCTGGTAAACGACTTGCATCATGACCGGCGGAATAAAACGGTGAAAAAGTAAGGGGAACAAAAGCAAGGATTATTAAGTAGTACTATTTGCTTAATTATTAATAATCCTTAAATTTCGGTTTCTAAGTTGTCCAATCAGATTTTTGATCCAAAAAAATATAATTTCTGATCAACATTGTCCAACCTCGATACCGTTTCAAAATCAAGAATAGTTTTTAGTGAGTTTTAAGAATGTTGATGAATTTCAATCAACGATCACATGAGTAATTGCCCAACGCTCAAGTCACCAAGAGCTTTTAAAGAATATATGATATTCTATCATGTGAGAATATGCAATGTAATAACTCCAAAGAGAGGCAATATGAATCCTAGTTACACTGATATCATTCTTTATACATACTATTACATGTTTAATGTTTTGAGGAGGCACTACAAAAGAGGAATTGCCTTTATATGGGATAAGTGTCCTCTTTCAGTGAAGACAAATACTTCCTCTGGTGTGTAACAAATGACGTTTTAGCGTCTAAAAGCAGGCTCTGAAAAAATGACGTTCTCGGTTTCCAACGCTGGAGAAGACGAAGGTGCCCCTGCTTGTGCTGGTGACGACGAAGACGGCTTCGACTTGACTCGCTGACATAAATTCCCTCTCTTTTGTAAGCATCACAAAATTTCATTTTCAATTTTTATTTTCCCTCTCCACGGGTTTCAATTTATACTTTACCAAATGGAGGGTGCTGGTTTGGTTTTGGTGTTTGGCCGGTGATTAGGTTAGATTTTAATTTAGGTGGTTGTTTGGTTTGGATGGATTGGTGCGGCTGCAGTGGTTTTGATGGTGCTTTGAATGAGTTTAATTGATTGCAGGAGGATTGGAATTGGAATTGGAATTGGAATTAATTTGGGAGGGGACTTGGAATTGGATTTAATTGAGACAGAGAATTGGTGGTTGGCTGATTTGGTTGGGTTTGTGTGGAGGAGAGTCAGAGGAGGAAGACGGTGAACAGTAAAGTTGTACCAAATTAATTATAATGGCACAATGGTAAATTAGAAATTTCTATTTATTTATTCGGTTCGAGCTAATCGGGACGAGAAATCTTGCTCAAAACTGATAAAAACTCGAACAGAAAATATCGAAATGTGAACAAAAATAGAATAAAAGAAATGATACGAAATAAAAATATAAAAAATACTATATTATCAATAAATAAAAACTTAAAAAGAACATTATAAATAAATTAATTATTTCGGGTTTGATCGGAATTTTTTATAAATATAGAAAGTAAATTAATTCGGAAGAATGAACACTTGGGCAAGTACTCTTCCTTGTCTACCTTTTAAGTTCAAGAGGAACAATAATTTAGGAATTAAAGCATTTACCTTTCAAATTTAAGTTAACTTAAAAGGTAGAAAAAGTAACTAAAGTAAAATTTTATAAAGTAAATAGAGTAAAATTTTAAGCCATCATTATTTAACTGCATAATCTATACTTAATGACATATTATAATTATTCACCCGTATTGATTATTTATCAAATAAAAATTCGTTTGGAAATGTAAACTATATATGGAATTGCATGAGCAGAAGCAACTATATATGGAATTGCATTGATGCTCAAGTCTCCTAGGCCAAGCCCGTGACCTAGCCAAGCTGAGTCTTAGTCTTCCATCTCCCCAAGCTAATAAATTCCCAACTTGACAAACCATCAACATGCATCAACCCAGCCGGCTTCAAGCCAGCAGCATTCAGAATTAAGCCGTTTTCTTTTGTAAATAGCTAGGGAGGGTGGGGGTATTATGGTAAAAAAGTGTCTCGTTTTCTCCGAACCAATCATTTTCTTAAGCCACGTGCAACAAGCTAAAACGTCGTTTGTTTTGCACCGGAGGGAGTACATGATTGTCCTTTTTGCCTATGAGCGCTTCTAGTATTGTGTTACGACGTGTTGTTTGGTGTTTATTGGACAGATGTGGCCTGAAAGAGAGCTAGGGGAATCATGCAACACCCCAAGACCCTTTGGGCCCTTGTCCTAGGAAGGGTAAAGGTTGTGACGCACATTTCCCTTAAATAGGCTTTGCTAGTACTTTTAAACGTTATCAGGAACCCTCCCTGAGGACTAGTCCTAAGTAGATTACCAGTTGTTTTCTCGTCTTTCGAGTTTGCTTTTTTTTTTGTGTTCCTTGTCTTGTGTTGCCACGTGTGATTTAATTTATTTTTTTCGCAACTTTCTTGGTTGACTTTATGTCGTCGTTTTCATTTTTCTTTTTTCTTTCACACGAGATCCTTTTTTCTAATCTTTTTGTTGCTTCTTTCCGTTACTAATGGATCCTTAATCGTTTTCCTCAACTTTGTCCGTGTTTCGCCGCGTCGACGACCTGATAGAGGCTCTTCATGGTGTTCATCCTCCTTTTGCTCTACCCCAATGATGGGTATTTCGAATTCTCTTTGGTCTAGAAGGGATTAACTAAGCAATATTAGAGGGGTACTTTATGGTTTATTTGAGCATGTTTAAGGCCGCTCATTTCCCGTTCAACAACTTGATATGCGGGTGTCTGTCAGCGACATTCATGATGGTTACCCAATTGAATCCTCAAGGCTAGATGTGCCTCTCTGCATTTTTCTCTCTGTCAGTGGTTGCAACTAATGGAGAGTTTGAATGTATCTTTTATTTTTTCGTCTGAGTTGGGACTATGGTTTTTTCACTATTTTTTCCCGTACTTGTGTTGTGTGTGATATTATGTCAGGTCTCTTTCCCTTGAAACACGTTTGGTTTCGCGAATACTTCGTTATTTGTCTTGAAGATTTTACGCCGCCTTACTTTTTTTTTGGATTTTTTCAATAAATGGCCCTTACCCTATTTGTCGATTTGTGAATTCTCTTTAGCCTATATTTGGGATGAAGATTGAAGACTATGTCAGCACCCACATTCTAGCTTAACCATCTTCGCACATGTTTTCCTTTGCCTCGCGACGAGCTGGAGATTTACTTTTCTCCTTTCCTCGCGCTTCGACACTCATATATTCCCCAAATGTGATAGCGTCCCCTAATTGCATGGTTTCTCATGAGGCTTTACTCAACCGCTTTCGTTACAACTCTTCCGATTTGTCCTCCTCGTACTTTGCATTTCGGGGTTGTCTATAATGGGGAGGATCCTTTTTTCCGGGAAGTCGTTGTGTCTCAGTTTAAGCATTCCTTGCTTTCTCCTAGTTTGTGGGCGTTGATGCGTTACTAACCTTCTATTCATACATGGCAATCGTTCAACCCTTTAGAGGACGTGTTATCCCCGCTCTCAGGTTCCTCTGCCTCCTATTTTCATACTCTTTCTTCCAAGGCACGATAATGATGATTGTCCTTTAAGTGATCCTTGCTATAATTTTTTAGAAAGACTTCTTTCTAAAGCTTCTTTTCTACCGTCCTTTAAAAAAAAATTAACATTATTGGTAATAATGATATTCTTCATCTTATACAAAATTAACATGGAAAAAATGATTACTCCTCATGATTAAGAACCCATTCATGCTTAATTCTTGGAACGATGAGAGAAAAATTTAATCTTTGTCGTTGTGTTGCGCGAATCAGAGAAAGGAGGAGAACATGGTTTCGTTTAGTTGGACAGAAGCAAACCAAATTAAGAGATCTTTTTTTTTTTTATAGAATTTTTCAACCTTTTCCCCATTTTTTATTCCTAATAATTTCTATAAGTATGTATCACTTTTTAGATTTTATTTTAATTTTTTTCTGGATTTTTATTTGTTTTGACGAATTTTATTTATTTTTCCTGATTCTTTAAAAATAAAATGACTTTTTAAAATATTTTTAAAATTTATTTCGTATTTTTGAAATTTTTATATTTTATTAAAAAAATATAACTTGGCATCAGAAGAGGCACACAATGTCAGCAAAAATATATTAAAAAATACCATATAGGTAGTCCTAACGTGTAATTGTACACACTATTAGAAGGAGGGCTAAATGAATACGAAATCATAAATAAATGGGTCAAATTTATAAAAAAATAAAATTAAAGGTCAAACCAATAAAGAGATTCGAATATAGGGCAATGACATCATCGTCTTGAGCTCTTATTCATTTTGTTGCAATTAATTGATATAAATTTTATAAGTCTATATATACACGTGGGAGAAGCATCCACAAGCACGAGATACGCAACACAAGCATTTATCATGACTTTCATTGATGTTAAACTACAACTTTTTGTCCTACATCACTAAATTACTTAATTTTTCAAAACACTCGTTTTTTTTTCTTAAATAAATAAACACATTGTTATGGACTACCGACCAATTTAGAAATAAATTTAAACGCGTGAGATAGAGATACTCATTTTTTTTAATACTTTAATTAAAAATTATTTCTATTACTACAAGTGTTAAAAATCGAGAAAATTCAGTCGTATTATAATTGTTTCGTGGTAAACGTCCAAAAAAAAAGTATATAAATATAAAAATTAAACAATTTGATTAATTGCATGAAGAGAATATCTTAATAAAGGGTGTATAAATTATATTAAATGAACACATGCCTCTATCAAAATATATATTATCAACATATTCTACCATCAAACCCAATAAATTAAACCGTATGAAAGGTTCCATTGAAAAAAGATTTTCTATTTCCTTTTTATGATATTTTCAACATTTAAATTTAAATTTTATTTTTCTGAATTTATTTTTTTTCTTTTTGATTTTTATAGTTTTGTAAAAATCATCAAATGATTTTTTTAAATAGTTGTTCATAGTTGCTTAACAATTTCTAAGTTAGAAATAAATTTTAATTTTATTTTAAAAATATGGTTAAAGAAAATCTATTAGGATTTTGGATGAAAGACCTAATATAAGGATTTTTTTGCGACGAAAAAATAGGTAGAGGAATTGAATCCAATTTTTTTTAATGATCCTTTTGTAAATTACTTTTATAAATTTCCAATACAATTCTTTACAAGTAAATAAAAACTACCCCACTAGTTTAGTTCATAAAAAATAAAAATTAAACTTGTAAAATAGATAAAATCCCCACATCCCACATAATTGCTTATCTAAAAAAAATCCCACATAATCGCAAAAGAGATCCCGAGCCATGACAACCCAATAGGAGCCCAAATATTTACTTGCGTCCAACAATTTGGCCCAGTCCAGTAGCACAAAAGCCTAGCCCTAATTTAATATCCCGGTAAACCGGGACCCGTAAACGATACGGTCACGGACCCGGTCGTCGATGGTTCAACGTTTTGCCATCACTCCTCTAATCTCTTTTCCCGTTCTAACTTATTTTTCCAGAAACCAGTTCTCTACTGCACACTCCTCGCCAATTGCGATTCAACACAATAATTTCTTCGATCCCGTCCGCGCCAAATCTTCCCTCCATAACCAACTGATTCAAGTGTTGTAACGAGCTCCAGCTCCTCAAATAACAATGGAGGTGAACGACATGCCATTGGATGATAAGGCGAAGAGGATGAGAGATCTGCTATCAAGCTTCTATACTCCAGATCCCGCGCTGTCATCCAGCAATTCTTCCAAATTCGTGTCGCTGGATGCCATCAACACCACCTCATTTGACGCCGATCAGTACATGGATCTCCTGGTATTCACATTCATAGACCTCTGATCTGCTTTAGTTGAATCTGTTTTCATGTGTTAAATGTCTTTGTTGAGATATGGTGATTGATGCAATGTAGGTGCAAAAGTCCAACTTGGAAGTGCTTTTGCAGAGGCACGTTGAAATGGCTGCAGAAATAAAGAATCTTGATACTGATTTGCAAATGTTAGTGTATGAAAATTACAATAAGTTCATTAGCGCCACAGACACAATTAAACGGTACTTCATACTTCCCTTTTTTCTAATTTTGAGGGAAATTGATTTGGGAACCATTTGTTGCATAGCGTGGGAGAAATTTTGATCATTTTGTGAAACAGGATGAAAACTAATATTGTGGGGATGGAAACCAACATGGAACAGTTGCTTGACAAGGTTTGTCAAAAACTTCCATAGCAACTTTTGTCATTCTTTTGATTGTTTATCAAAAGTGGAGAAGGAAGCTATAATTTTGAAGAATCATGTATTTCTGCTGATGATTGCAGATAATGTCAGTTCAATCTAGAAGTGATGGTGTAAATACTTCTCTTTTTGGAAAGAGAGAGCATATAGAGAAATTGCACCGCACACGTACCCTTCTTCGTAAAGTTCAGGTATCTCCTTCCTATCTGTTGTACTATTTCTTCATCTCTAAAGACAGCATAATTTAGTTAATTTTATTATCGGCCTAACTAGTTACCTTGCAAGTAATTTTCAGCTGGTAAGGTTCTAGATATGGGAGCATGTTACTTATCACTGTACTGTGCATATGACATAAGGCCTAGAAAAATATTTTATTTAAAATGCTGCTTGTATACTTTTTGCTTTTCAAAAATTATGTTGGTTTTTTTTTGTGTGTGTATCAAAAGAGATTTTTTCTTAGTATCTGTTGATTTCTTGATGGGATGAATGCAATCATGCTTAGCATCCATGATTTAAGGATTGGTTTTTGGCCATGTATGATTCACACAGATTTCTTCTTATGTGGAAAAGAGCAGTTCATTTATGACCTACCTGCTAGACTTGGGAAGTGTATTAAATCAGAGGCGTATGCTGATGCAGTGAGGTTCTACATTGGAGCAATGCCGATTTTTAAGGTTAGTTCTATATCCTTGGTCCTTAAACAGTTCTATAAATCTTTGGTTAAACTTGCTGGTTTTTATCTTTTTCCTTTCCTTTTGATTGTATTCGAACCATCTTCTTATTGATTTGTAGCATAGAAAAGGTTTAATGTTTTCGCATCTTAAACTAGGTCTATGGGGAGTCATCGTTCCAGGACTGTAAGCGAGCATCTGATGAAGCTATGGCTACAATTGTCAAAAATTTGCAGGTGTATCTTCTTTTCTTGACATTCTAAGTTAGTTTATACTGTTTTTAGTGAAGCCTGTTCAACACCTAATTGGAAGACTAGTGAGGCGTTTTCTTCCTTACTTGATTCCTGCTATACTTTTGCTGATGTCAAATTGTTCTCGTATCGTGCTCTTCAGGGAAAATTATTCTCAGATTCTGAATCAATTCAAACAAGGGCTGAGGCTGCAGTGCTTCTTAAGCAGCTGGATTTTCCGGTTTGTTATGCACTTTCAACCTATTAGTTTTGATCGTTTTGCATTTGGAATGCACTTTAGCTTGTTCCTCGCAGTTTTTGGTTTGGTTTGTTTAAGTCAAATCATCTGCAGTCTGTGCTTTAAGCAGAATAATAGTTTAAGCTAGTCGTTTCACCTTCTTAACATGCATATTGTTGATTGTCCATGTTATAATGTGTATCTACTGGCGAGACAGGTTAGCATATTATGACAATGGCCTCTCTCTTTGCAGGTAGAGAGCTTGAAGGCAAAACTATTTGAAAAATTAGAACAATCTCTAGAGGGCCTTCAGCTAAAGACTGAAGAGGTAACCTGTGTTTTGGAGGAGTCTGTTGATTCTTCTATACAAGGAGCCAAGACTGAGTCAATTCACGCTGCTTCATATGATGTTAGTAGAAAAATCATCTTTTACTACACATTGCTAATGATTCTTCAAACTAATAGTTAACTTTTATTCTTAATCATATGGTTTCAGACTTCTGTTCGTGAATTTGTGGAAGCTCTTCGTGCTTATCGAGTAATATTTCCGGAGTCAGAAAAGCAACTAATTAAACTTTCTCAAGACTTGATTGCCAAGTAAGGCAGACTCTTCTGTAGTTTCCCACTTGGTTAAAAATCTGTTTTTACTCCTTCAGTTTTTAACTTAAAAAAACATGACAAGGTTTTCCGCACATTGGTTGACATTCGTTTCTTTAGGAACTTTGAAATCACTGGGCAATATATAAAGGAACGGACTTCTGTTGCAAATTTCCTTGGTGTTCTCCGTAAGTACTGTTGATCTTTTCTAAATACAACTGCCCATAATCCTCATAATTCAGTCATGAATACGTTAAAAGTATACGTTGTGTTGCATATGTGAGAGAGAGGGATGGAGAAAAAGAGTATGGTAGTCAGTGAAAGAATAAGATAAGTGCTGCTAATCTTATTATCTGTAAAAAAGGAAACAAAGGAGGAAAGCATGTCATAGTTGGTGAAAAGAAAGATGCCCACGCCAATACTGTGTATTATTCAGATGTTGTTTCAATATCTCTGAGTCTTTAAACCAAATTTCTTATAGGTTTTCAGCAAGGTACATGGTTTGCGTTGATAAATGCTATTTTCTCACTCCTTCCATTACACAAATTTACATAAAATTGTGGTGAAATGCCTTGCCAAATGCAGGAATTTTATGGAGGGATGCGCTTCTCTTGGATGTAGTGTTGCATGAGGCTTTTCTTCCTGACTATTCTTTGAAGGTCTTTGTTTTTTTTCTTTTGATGTCAAACTCTATCTGTATTTCATCTTCTCTCTTATGTGAAATGGGAAAGATTTCTTTGTGGTGATGCATAATTGAGCTTTTCTTCTTTTTCCAAGAAAAAGAATCACAATGTGTACTGACTAGTCCCACTTTGTTTCAGGCTGCCCAGGTTGCTATCAAACAATATGTCAACAGTTCATTTTCTCACCTCATGCATGATATCTCAGGTTGTTTTCCTGTTTCAAACTTGTTTAAGTTCTATTTTTACCGATTAGGAAAGCAAGACACTGTTTTTAGGAAAAACAAGACACGTATCTATAGATGCTTTCAATTGCATACGTTTACATCATGACATAAGTTTGTTTGACCGAAACACTCAGAAGAATTGATATTTCTGTTCGACTGCAGATGCCTTAACGATTGCCCATAATAAACAAAAGGAGAGAGTAGAAGAGGATATACTGCAGGTTGCTTTGGAGGGTGGTAAAAATGCTGTGCTTCAAGGAAGTCTGGATGTATTACTGGTAATATACATGACATTATGGAGACTAACTAGCTGTGGATTTAGACAATATTTACAGTTTAATTTTCCTGAGCATTGAAGTTTCATAAATATGCAAGTAGTTGTATCATGTATTTTTCTCAGCACTTGACTAGAGTATCTCTTACTTAAATGGTCTATTTGGTGAGTTTCTAATTTGTGGCTGTCTGCGAGCTCGTGGCGCTGATTATTTTTGATATTTTGGGCGCATGGGTTGCTGCCAATTCAGGAAACACTTCTATTTTTCTTATTTGTTTGATATTTCTGTCATGACTCTGTGTTTGATTACTCCCACTGTTGACTTTCTGCTGCTGTGAAACAAACTTGTTTATTTTGTACATTTACAGATTTTCTATATTATAATCTCTTATTCAACTTATTGCAGGGCTTCCGTCAACTTATTGATGGCAACTCAGAGCTAGTAATAAAATTGAGGGACTTGATTATTGATTGGATCCAAGAAGGGTTTCAACATTTTTTCCGGGGACTGAACAGTCAGTTCCAGTTACTATCGGGAAGGAATAAATCACCTGGTGAAGATCAGACCTTGACAGAGGGAACTCAAGTTGACAAAGCCATTGCTGGTCTTGTTCTGGTGTTGGCACAACTGTCTGTTTTTATTGAACAAACTGCCATCCCAAAAATTACTGAGGCAAGCAGCCATGCAGTTTTGTCCCAGTTTAAGGCGATAATGCAGCATTCTTCATATTCTATGTAGCTTATCTCTTGTTATATGTTCCAATTTCCAGGAAATAGCTGCATCTTTCTCTGGCAGTGGTGTTAGACGGTATGAGAATGGGCCACCATTTGTTCCTGGTGAAATCTGTCGGGTCTTTCGGTCAGCTGGTGAAAAATTTCTGCACCATGTAAGATCTAAAACGTCTATGCACCATCTTGAACTCTTTCATTCATGCCTTTCAATTTAAATAGGATATTGACGGACCTTCATGCAGTGCAGTGAAAGTCCTGAGATGTTCATAGCGCTTTAAAATTTCCAACTTGAGTGGTGCATTATTACATATATCACATACAAAATTTTAACAGGGGATGATGTTTGATATGACATATGTATCGCCACCTCATTACTTCTACTAATTCCCCCACAATTCTGCATGGTCCATACCCGGTGCCACATTCAGTTAGGGGCAACACTGAGTTTTGTGGTAGGATAGGCAAAAAGCTTCTCTTAGCTCATCAATGCTCCCATTACACAGTCAACATTATGAGTTATTGATGCGGTCCTTTTGCTCAGAATAGTTGTTCTTGGAGTTTATGGTTCATTGACAGTAGAAGAGTTAAAGTTTATAATTTTACTGGGTAAGTACTAAGTACGTAACAAACAGGAGAGTAGGTTTGGGTCATCAACTTGTAAAACAAACTTTTGCAATTCTTTTGCAGCCATCAAGACACGGTTATAGGTAAACTAGTGAAAGTAGGCAATTATGGTTATGATGTCATTCACCATCTCAAATGTCTAGAATGTAATGCTTTCTGTATTCAATGATCGTTGAGTTTTTTCTCCTTGATCATTTCTGATGTCCACTTCCAAAACTGATCAAGATTCTACTTATGTGATTGTTTGCACTCAGTATATAAACATGAGAACTCAAAGGATATCAGTTCTCCTGAGAAAGAGGTTTACAACTCCAAATTGGGTTAAGGTATGTTTGATGTATAAACATGTTTAGTCAGTGAAAGAATATTCTGATGCAAGATTGTTTTGTATGGATATTCTCTAACATTTATGAACCTTTTACAGCACAAGGAGCCAAGAGAAGTGCACATGTGTGTTGATTTGTTTCTTCAAGAGGTCCATCATCATTGATTTTTTATATTCTCTTTTCTTTAAAACACTGATATATTGTATTAGAATGGAAGTTTGTTTAATTTAAGCATTGAACTTTTCTTCAAATTATAATATTTTTTGACACAATTGCCAGATTCCAGTTTACTTATATGCAATTCAATTTTCCTAAAAATTGCATTTGTGAAAACTTTAAGATGTAACTAGCATATGACTTCTTTTGTCCTTTTACTTTCCAGTTGGAAGCAATAGGAAAGGAGGTGAAGCAGATTTTACCACAGGGAGTTATGCGCAAGCATCGGCGTACTGAAAGTAACGGAAGCACTGCATCCTCCCGCAGCAATCCATTACGTGATGATAAAATAAGTCGGACAAATACACAAAGGGCGAGGAGCCAACTTCTGGAGACCCACCTGGCAAAATTATTTAAGCAAAAAGTCGAAATTTTTACGAGAGTTGAATTTACTCAGGTTAGTACATTGTTTGCTTAACCTTTTGAGGACAAATACTGGCGGCCATTATGATGTATGTGGACTGGGTCTTGTAATTTGCAGGAGTCTGTTGTAACTACAACAGTAAAACTTTGCCTCAAAAGTTTGCTAGAATTTGTTCGGCTCCAAACTTTCAACCGAAGTGGATTTCAGCAAATCCAGTTGGATATTCAGTTCCTCAGGGGCCCTCTGAAGGAAACTCTTGAAGATGAGGCTGCCATCGACTTTTTGCTTGATGAGGTAAGAAAGAAATTGACACTGTTGCTGATCTTAACCTGGAATTTTTTCACTTTGAGTTTCTTTCGTTTCTTCTCTGCTGCTTTCAAGATGAAATTGCATTAATATTTGCTCAAGTAGTGGGAATGGTATTGCCGTTTCCTTATTTACTTGTTGCTCAGTCTTGTGCTTAAGATATTAGTCATTTATTTTTAAAAATTGTTGCAAGTGATGGACATCGGTTTGTTCATGGAGCAGGTGCTTGTTGGTGCCTCAGAGCGTTGTCTTGATCCAATCCCTTTGGAGCCTCCCATTCTGGACAAACTCATACAAGCAAAATTAGCAAAAAAGATGGAGCCAAATCCAGTTTCTCCTTAGTTGTGGAAAGTGGAGAATTGGTGATCGGGTTGCCTTTTCAGTCATAATGAAGCGTCATATGTGCGTGACAATAGAATAACCAATCTGAAGAGACATGGTTGGTGTCATCGGGATTATTTTGAACAGCAAGACCTAATTCAGTCAAAGGGATGTGTAGATGCTTCTGGAGTTCTGGTTGTGGTTTTGGAATGCTGCCAATGTTAAAAGGCAGCAGTTTGCAGACCAGCACTCCTAATGTTCTCACGAAAGCTGTACTGCATAGAAGCGCACAGCGATGTTGCTGTATCTTTTGTTGCTTTCCAACTGACTGCACTGTCTTGCCATGTGATTTACGATATAAACACGGGTATGCTCTACTATCTGTTGAAACATATCACCTTTGGAGCTGTGTATTCTTACAGTAGTTGTATAAGTTACTTCGGTGTGATGACTTTGCCGTAAATACAATAGCTCTGTTAGTTGCACCTTCGTGAAATGTTTTGATAGTGTTGGAGTGATGAATTTGTTTGCTTTCCTTGATCAGGTGCTTCTCTTTTGAGTTCAAATCGTATTTTCTTTTTCATTTCAAAACCACAACAGTCAGAGGTTCTCTCGCTGTTGTTGTTTGTTATGAATGCATTAAGGTATGTAAATTGTAAGATAGTGTTATAAGTTGTTTAGTCCCGGCTATGTTTGGATTGCGCATCGCTTGAGGGTTACGCGGGAGATGCTGTACGGCATGCGACAGCTAAGGCCACTGCGCACAAGATTATATAATACAACAAAATTAATCAGGATTAAAAGAAAAACTAATCTTTATTGATTGTTTTACGATAAAGAAAGACAAGAGCCGTCTACTAAACTACAACATTAATTATTCCAGTAAGTTGGCTTGTAATTAGTAGTAACTCCGTTGAAGAAAGAATAAAGAAAGAATTGAAACTAGAAACATAAATTCTTAAAGAACAAGCGTTTCGAAGCAGTGTAGTCCATCCAAGGAGATGGCAACCGATGGTGCAACTACTTGTTTCTTGTTCTCCGTTGCCATCTTTCTTGGAATGTGTACTGACATCTCCGTGGCTACCGCCGATTTTGATTTAGTAATTGCAGCAGTGCTACTTCTGGAACTGGAATTGGAATCACTTGTCGTCTTGATGATGGGTCGACGAGGAGGCAGAGGCACACCGAATTCATCACTAAAGTAGTCAGCACAAATCGAACCCGTCCTTGATGAACTGAAAACAGAACACATTGTTTGTTGCAGATATATTTTTCGAGTTTCGACTTCCGAATACCCAAAAACTTTATACTATAGCATCTCTTTTTATACGTGTGTGAGAGAAGGCAAACACCGCCTTTATTATAACTCCGTATCCTAATAGGAAAAGGACTTGTTTTACCAATGAAAATATGGTACCAATAGGAAAAGGATTGACGCATGTCAGTTCCGTAAAATTCAAATATGTTCCTGATTTAATAGGAAAAGGACTTGCTTTACCCATGAAAATGTGTTCTCGATTCCCACTCCTCCATCCTATATGTTCCCGATTTAATTAAATTACTGGATAAACTACACAAAGCTTATAATTTATAAAATATTTTATTTAACTCCCTATAACCTAAAAACTTGCAATGTATTTCTTATAATTCTCTAAAAGTTACCATCTTAATTTTTTTAATGGTTAAAAAAATTCAAAATAAATTAAAAAATTATACAATTTGATGGAAAATGTAACAAATATAAGAGAGTTCACTCCGCTAAAAAATTGAAAAAAGTAATGAGATTAATTTTTTTTTAAAAAGAATATATTAAAATACAAAATACAAAATACAAAATGTAAATAAATTTATTTTATTTTTTTCACTGTATTCAATTTTACAATATTAGTTATATTTTGTGTCCAAATTTCATAATTTTTGTAACTTTTTACTATTTATTTTGAATTTTTAAAGTATTTAAAATGTTACGAGTATAACTTTCAGAAAACTATAAGGTTTATAGTGCACGTTTTTAAATTATAGGGATTAAGTGAAATATTTTATTTTTACTAGCTTATTTTAATTATATAACAAAAATAAAAACATAAAGTTAGTTTAATTAAATTTTGTGTGGCTTCAGCACCTTGTGGCTGTAGTTTAGTGGTAAGAATTCTACGTTGTGGCCGTAGAGACCTGGGCTCGAATCCCAGCAGCCACATTACTCTTTTTTGTCCATCTACTGTTCGACTTTTTTCCATCCTTGGATCCATAAAGTTACAGCGTGCTGATTACGCTCTTACCCATAAGTACCCGATCACCATCGTCCATCACAAGGGTGCGCCATTAATACAGTACATAAACCCTCTCTCGATCCCTTCTCCTGCCCCCTAATTCTTTCCCGCCAAAACCCTTCTTCTCTCTCAACATTTGCCGCCAAATCCCTTCCCTAGTTTTTCCATCCTTTCTTCCTGCTCCCATTTGCTCATAACGCCAACAGCTTCCCTCTTCCCTCCAACTCATTTCCGCGCTCACTGATTCCTGTCCAGCCATGAAAGAACTCATTTTCGATGCCGAAAAAGGTAACCTCTCTTCTTTCTTCCCGCTTTCTCCTTCTCTATTTTATACCTCTTTCCCTCTTAAATCAATCTACTGTACTGCTGCCAGATCTCGCGAAGGATTTCCTTGTAAACTTCCTTGATAAGTCTGACGAAAAGAAGTACATGAAAATTTTGGTAATTTTCCACTCACTTTTTTCTTGATCCTAACATTTTCTCTAATTTTTCGAATTCTCCCTAATGATTTTTCCTTTACACGGCAGCAAGATGTCGCAAACCATAAGGTTCGGGCTGTCCAGATTGACATTGAAGACCTCAAAACCGTAAATTCCTAATTAATCGTTCAATTTCTTTTTTTCTTCTTCCAAGTTTCGCTTCCAAAACCCTAATTTCTCTCATTTGTTGTTTTAACTTATATTTTCAGTACAAGACAAGTTTGTACGAGGAGTTCCTGGCACGAGTTAGTCAGAACACCCGGCGTTACATTGGGGTTTTCGCTGCGGCAATTGATGAAGTGATACCAGAACCCACGGAGGCTTTTATGGATGATGATCATAACATATTGATGACACAAAGGGTTCAGGATATATTGGAGAATAGTGAGAGTTCTGATCCACATAAGAGAATGCCTGCCGAAATCAAGCGCTACTTGTAAGCTTCTATCAAGCACAAACAAAACTTGATTCATGTGCTGAATTTGTGCTTTGTTCTGCTTATCTTATTATGGAATTTCTTGATTTCAGTGAGGTCTATATCATGGCCTCTTCGAAAGTTCGTCCATTTACTATTAGAGAGGTGAGAGCTTCGTATATTGGGCACCTTGTGAGAATCTCCGGGATTGTGACTCGTTGCTCAGACGTTAAGCCACTGATGCAGGTGGCTGTTTACACGTGTGAAGATTGTGGTTTTGAAATTTATCAGGTAATCAGTGCACACAATTTGAACTGTTCTTTGTTGGATTTCATAACAGATTTTCTTATACAATTGTTTTGTGATTGTTTTTAGGTGTGCTTTTCTGTACTGTCTTTGTTTTCAGTTTTTTTACTTTTCATCTTATGCATTGAATAGGAAGTTACCGCACGAGTATTCATGCCCTTGTTTGAGTGCCCAACTGTCCAGTGCAAGACAAACAAAACAAAAGGGAATCTTATTCTTCAACTCAGGGCATCAAAGTTTCTGAAGTTTCAGGAGGTACTTGTTTTAGCAATGTGGATCTTGATTAATGGCAAATGATGGTCCTCTCTTATGGGTTTTATGTTGTTAAATGATTCTCTCCAGGCCAAGATACAAGAGTTGGCAGAACATGTTCCAAAAGGCCATATTCCTCGGTCAATGACTGTTCATTTTAGAGGAGAGCTCACTAGAAAGGTTGGTGATTTCAAGGATTTTGGGTAGGCTGTGCATATTCAAATTATTTTGTGTTAAAGGAAATTGATCATCAGCCCCAGTGGCCTATACTCTACAGTTCCATGCCTCAAGTTACTGTAGCTTGATATTAACAACGGCATTGGTTAATGCCACAACTAAGAACATGGCATAGGCGAGTTACATTAGCTACCTCTGTTAATGGATAGATATTTGATTACCTTTTATAGTTTCAGCTTTAGAGAATAACTTGAGTGAAGATTGGTTTTTGCATAATTCCTAGAGAGTAGGGAATAAGATGCCTTTTCTTTGTTCCTAGAATCGCACAATTGGAAACAGATTAATTTCTATACTTTTATACTTTATTGGTACCTGTAATCCAACTTCCTTGGTTTTTGAAATCTCCAGGTAGCTCCAGGTGATGTTGTTGAATTATCAGGGATCTTTCTACCGATTCCTTATACTGGTTTCACAGCAATGCGTGCTGGTTTAGTTGCTGATACTTATTTGGAGGCCATGTCTGTCACTCACTTCAAGAAAAAATATGAAGAGTAAGATGTCTAATTGACGTTTTCCTTTTTCCCTCTTCAAGTACTGAGTTACAGTTACAGTTTCTTTGCATGAAGCATGCAACCACATAAATGAAAACAATTGTCCATTCATAGATTTTTGTTGTTGTTGCAAATGGTGTAGATACTTTTTAGTTCCCCAATAAGATGAGTTATTTTCTAAAAAGGAGCTAGGAACTTGAATAAAAAAAGGAAAGAGGATGGAAGATACCGGTGGCTTCCCAGTTTTGATATTTTCACTCTCTTCCCTAGCTCTGTGATAGTGTGGGAAAAAAAAGGTTTTGCATGTTATTTGTAGTGATGAGTGAAGCAGCGGAATGCTGTTTCTATCATTGGTATCTAAGGTACCTTTTCTTTTCTAGGGGTTCCTTAGATACCAATAATAAAGGTTCTGTAACTTAGGGTTTCTTTTACACACGTTACATTTTGTTGGGAACTTGACGATATTAACATGGAGTTTAGTAAACTTTTCTTACTATTTATTGGATCTTATATGTAGCTTTTAAACTCCATACACACGTTCTTAGAAGTTGAAAAAAAGATCTCAGCATAAGACATGGGTTTTGGCTTTATAGTGTTGATTGTGTTTGGGGGCTATGTCCATCTTGGGCAAGTCTACCCTATTGCTAGGGCTTCTATTCTTTAATGGAGCACAACTTGAGAGGACCAATGTAATTTTCTGTGTTTCTGTACATGTACTTAGTTGTCTTGTGTTACAGTTATGAGCTCAAAGATGATGAGGAAGAGCAGATTACTCGTCTTGCTGAGGATGGTGATATTTATAATAAGTTGGCACGGTCTTTAGCACCTGAAATTTACGGACATGAGGATATTAAAAAGGCTTTGCTTCTTCTTCTTGTGGGTGCTCCTCATCGGAAACTGAAGGATGGGATGAAGGTAAATGTCTATATGTTACTGTCTTATTATCTCATGCTTTCTTGGTTTGTACTCTTGATTTTGAGATTAAGTTTGTCAAACATATGTTCTGATGTGATTAGAGCCGTGCCTTTCAATATTGCATCTTCAGTGGTAGGCTGAATTGCACCGTGTCAATTGTATTGCAGATTAGAGGAGATTTGCATCTATGCTTGATGGGTGATCCTGGGGTGGCCAAAAGTCAGCTTCTAAAGCATATAATAAATGTAGCGCCTAGGGGAGTGTACACCACTGGCAAAGGGAGCAGTGGAGTTGGCTTAACTGCTGCGGTTCAGAAAGATCCTGTTACTAATGAGATGGTCCTGGAAGGGGGTGCTTTGGTGAGATTTATACTTCTTGTAATGTGCAATATATTGTTTTGTGTAGAAGAACATTAGTTTTCTAACTGCACAATGCAGTTGGAATTGGAAAACGTGGACATTATTTTCATGCCACTCTTGCATGAAATGCCATTCAGCCAGGCTTGCGTCTGCCTTATTCTATTAAGATTCTGTACTTTTAATCTTATATTTGTCAGATTCAAATGGTTTCTTTTGATTCATAATTCAAACATTGCTTGTCTTCACAAATTTGAGCTCTTCATTCTATTTGTCTGTCCAGTTGTTTGTGTCTCTAATGAGAAAAAAAACATTATTTTGTTTCAGGTCCTGGCTGATATGGGGATCTGTGCTATTGATGAATTTGACAAGATGGATGAATCAGATCGTACAGCAATACATGAGGTTATGGAGCAGCAGACTGTTAGCATTGCCAAGGCTGGCATCACAACATCTCTGAATGCAAGAACGGCTGTTCTTGCTGCTGCTAATCCTGCCTGGTATAAACCTTTCTGACATCACCATTACTTATCTGGGGCTCTGAAATTCATGTTCCTTCTGCTGCTCTCATGTACTACCCTCTATACATGGAAGCTCCTTTTTCCTTGTTAATTAACACAGTGCTCCAGATCGGAAAACTAAAACTTGTTAATTTGCTTGAACAACCTATCCACATGCCAAATTTATTTACTGATGTTGATGGTGCAATTGGTGTTGAAGGGGAAGATACGACATGCGAAGAACTCCTGCTGAAAATATCAATCTACCACCTGCTCTTCTGTCAAGATTTGATCTTCTGTGGCTGATCCTTGATCGAGCCGACATGGACAGTGACCTAGAAATGGCCAGGCATGTTGTGTATGTGCACCAGCATAAAGAATGTCCGGCTCTTGGTTTCATTCCACTTGAACCAGCAATTCTTCGGTAAATTCTCACAACTCATTGAAATCACTGTCACAACTGCTGTTTGTTTGTCAATGATGATTAAGGGAAGCCATTGATATATTGTAAGAGACCTTCTCTAGGTTAAACAATATCATTGCAGTTTCCATTAAAAATGGGCTGAAGTATTTCAGCATCTGAAAACAAAATGCCATAAATTGACTGTTTCCATGCGGCGTGCATTTATTTAGAATTGACTGGTCTGTCTTAAATATTTGTAGGGCATATATTTCTGCTGCTAGAAGATTATCCCCTCATGTCCCAAGGGAACTCGAGGAATATATTGCTACTGCATACTCCAGCATTCGACAAGAAGAAGCTAAATCAAACACTCCTCACTCCTACACAACTATCAGAACTCTGCTTAGCATCCTTCGCATATCAGCTGTAAGTCCTGCCTTGCATTTCCCCCGTCATTTAGTGGACAATGGTCTTGGTTCTGAAAATGGGTAGTGTGGGGGAAACCATCTTTGGTCCTGATTACAACTGATGGCTGCTGCTTAGGAACTTAGCCTGAAGCCTTTTTTCTGTAGGCTGGACTGGTTTGGAGTTAGATTAGGAAGTGTGAGGTTAAAAGAATGGGTCACCTGACCTGATGATACATGATTTTATGCTAGCCAGCCGGTAACAGATCAAGTCATTCTTATATCTGAAGTACTTATATTAGACGAGATTCACGGGTAATCTATTTCGAGATTCATTTTCCGATCTGTCTTTGCCAAGGCTAGAAGCAAGAAAGGAAAGGCTAAGAGAAAAGACAGAATGAGTACAAAAGCTTGATAAAATATGCTGGTTTCCTATCTATTGTGCCTTTAATTTTTTTTTTGTTTCTTCATGGATGTACTTGAAATTGGTGTTACAGGCACTAGCAAGACTGCGATTTTCAGAAACTGTGGCTCAGAGTGATGTGGATGAGGCACTAAGATTAATGCAAATGTCAAAATTCTCTTTGTATTCTGATGACCGTCAGAAATCCGGTCTGGATGCCATCTCTGATATCTATTCAATCTTGCGGGATGAAGCTGCTAGAGCCAACAAAATGGATGTGAGCTATGCACATGCACTCAACTGGATTTCTAGAAAGGTCAGTTAAATTTATTGATTGACTTGAATTTTTTTGATCACCAATAGTTTATCATGAGAGGATTGCAACAACAAGAGCTTTGCCTTTGACTCCTTTGAAGTGTATAACGGTTTAGCTCAATTGGCATAATACAACCAGTAAACTCTTGCATCTCCGCTTTAGCCCTTCATGTAGACTCTTTCATAAGTTTAGTTTCCCAAGGCAAGCTTTCTCTGAATTAGGGCAAGTTTCCTAAACCAAAATTTCTGAAAATCAGTCAATCATGAAACACAAGTTCGTCAAGTGATCCTTATTTTTTCTTTCAAAATGTGGTTTATCTTCCTCATAAGGAATCTTGCGCTTTCATCCTCGGATTTGAGTGTCTTCTTTCATTGATTATACCGAATTGATTTTCATCGTGAGCCAAGATGATATACTTCTTTCCTTGACCATAGCTCTAATTGGTTGGCATGTTTGCTTGTGAACAGGGATATAGTGAAGCTCAGTTGAAAGAATGCTTGGAGGAATACGCAGCTTTGAATGTGTGGCAGATACATCCCCACACATTTGACATAAGATTCATCGATGCCTGACACCAATTGCTATAATTATTGTGTTCGCCTCGCCTGAATTCTGCCAAACATAGGGGATGGATTCATCATTGCTCAAGATGTTGCTGGGGCGGAGGTTTAGTTGTCTTGCTTTGAATTAGTTGAGCTCAAAACTTTTAGAAGAATGTCACCTGTTTTCTTATGCTGAATTAGTGTTGCAGTGCAGTAGTGTGAGAATTAGCTACTACTCCTAGAAGTTAGTTATTGAGGCGCGAATACTGTATGATTTGTTACAAAATTGGAACTCTTCTCCTTAATTTGCAAAGTGGACTAACGGATTTGATCATCTCAGTTCTTGGACTGACATTATTAGTTCTGGAAAAAAGACTGATTTTACCTGGCAATGCTATTGAACAACTAAATGGGAGTAACTTTTAACTTACACTACATTACCATAGCAATACTATAAACTTTCCCTGATTTTTCTTTTTATAATTTTAAAAACTAAAAGTAATGTAAGTGCATGGAAAATTCTTATTTATTATAATTGGTTAATACATGCTCTTTTTATAAAATAAAATAATTATTAATAATATAATAAAGCTTTTAAGAAAATATTTGAGCAATGAACGTAAGTTGTATTTTCACGAGGAGGAGGGTGACTTTCCAACAACAGCAAGGAGAAAAAGTCAGGTGGCGGTTATTTGCAGTTTCAGCTTTTTTCTTTTCTTTTTCTAGTTTCGGACTCACCTCCCTAAAATTAATTAACAGAAAAAACAAAAACCAAGTTTATGCCCTTGTCAAAGGACTATATGAGGGCATAATAGTCATTTAGCAGGAAGACTACGGGTGGGCACTCAATCCCATTCCTAATTACCAGTATTAATAATAATAATGATAATTACTTTCTTATACTCTTAGCGTTTCTTTAAATCCCTCCCAGGAGAAAAATAAAATACTACTCCGTAGTATGCAGCAAAGTAAAATAAAATAAAATATCTAAGAAAAAAAAAAAAACCACAAAGAGAGCTATAACTGAATTTTTAAAATCTTCGCAATATTCCCTGCCTAAACCTCAAAACTCCTAATTTTTTTCTTCTAAATTATAAAAAATTATATTCCTTTCTCCTTCCCTTTTCTCTCCATTTCTGCCAGCTTCTCCAGTCTACCTCAACCAGTTCCGTGACGGGAAAGCTCAATGCTTCGAATCTAAAAAGGTGTGTTTTCATCAGCAGCTGCTTTTCATCGCATGATTTCTTTTGCATGCTTTTCCTTGCGTGTATTCAATTAGATCTTGAGCCGCCTAATCTCATTATTTCTGGTAATTTGTAAGAGATTGGAGTGTTCAATATCTTTTAGGCATCTTAGAAAAGCAGTGTGAAGATCTTTAATTGCCTTTAGAATCTAAAATCTTCTTTCATTGTCATGGGCATGCTACTTTTGCCAATAAAACCTTAACTTTCTGTTACTTATTGGTATTATCCTAATATTTCTTTTCGGTGTTAGTTTGATTACTTGGTGGGATGCTTGTTTTGACTGCTATTGGAACTGTAATGACTGGATGTTTTGGTGGAGCTGCTTGTAATGCAGCATTTTGGGTTATAAGTATTTGGTAGAAATTTTTGGGTGCTATGGAGAGCAAGGGTTTATTAATGGTGAATTGCCTGGTGCAAGAAGAATATTCCATGTAGCATCCATGTAATTAATGAGGCTTTTCATCGAGTTGTAGCTTGTGCAGGAGCTTGTTCTTGAACTCCTTGATTCTGTGCTAGTTTAGCAAGTTTTCAGTTGTGGACGGAATCTAATATGGTAAGTCACGATAGGATTGAGAAATGTCCTAAGACGTAGTTTGCAATTAGGGTTTCAAAAGCCTCATTTTTTGTTCAGTTACAAAGTGCTTAAACGTTATTAATGGTATTGTAAGATGCATTAGATTACATTTCATTCTCTAATAAGGTTAAATCACTAGCATTTGCCTTGTTTTTTCTTTATCTGGATAAGCTGATTTGAATCCCTGGCCTCTTAAGAGATCCCCGGACCTCTCACCACTGAACCAACCCAAGTGCCTTAGCATTTGCCTTGTTTGATCTTGGGTTTTTGTACTTGAGCTATTGACAGAGGAGTTTTACTATGTCCTGCCAATTTTAAGTGGTGTTAAAACATTTGCTACTTATGAATTTCACTCATACAATTCATTACTGCCATGACCAGTATCAGGCTTGCCACCCATGAAATATCTTTTAGTGGTTGTTAAATTAGGGAAAAACCTATATTATTTATTTAATTTAGCCTTTTGAACTTATAATTGTCATGATCACTCTGCGAGGTTTCCCTTTTATTAGCAAAATTAAAAATTATTTTAGTTTTTCAGTGGGAATGCAAAGACTGTTGAGATATTTAGCTACAATAGAGAGCATTCTTCATTCCTTAGTTTCAAACCTCCTTAGAATCCTCCATTTCTTCCCTAGAAGTAAGTTTTTGATATGGATCGCTTAACTGACTAGACATAATTGGTTGCTCGCAATTTAGATTAGGCGGGTCTTGAACTGCCAAAATGAATCATTCTACAGAGTATGACAATATGTTAGAAAGCTTTCAAAACTGGTGAAGTGGATACTTGACACACACTAAAGAGGAAAAAGAAAAGGTTGTTCTTACGCACACACCCAAACCCTTATTCATGCTTTTACGTCGGAAATTTACTAAACTAACCATTCTTATATCTGATGAAAAATATAGTTTTTAATACTTAAATGGCTAGTCTAATAAATTCTCAGAGAAAAGGTGTGTGAATTACGATTTGGAGTGTGTGAATACCATCATCCAAAAGGAAAGAGAGGGAAGTCATGTGTATAAGACCAGAGTTTGTAGATATCAAGTAAGTTGAACCTGACTTTTGATGCTGTTATATGTGCTATTCAGTGAGAGTGGGTAATAATCATGAACTTCTAGACAGGAAATTATGAATTTTGATTTGCTAATTGAACATGGACTTGATGAGAATCTGACATTTTTGTCTCTATTTTCCTTCTTTTTTTCCTTTTTTGGAAATCTCTACTTTCCTTTTGGTTTTGAACTATTTACTAGTGTGGATGTAAAATTAAAATCCCCAAAGATCACTTATAAATATGAAATTGAAGATTTTTTTTTCTTTTATATGAATAAGAAACTTTATAAAAAGAAAATAATATTTTTCTATCCCAATAAAATGTAAAATAAGTCTACATGAAGATAGGTTCAGTCTGGCCTTCTGCATCCGTTCAAATTTGAGCACATATTATTCATCGTTATGCTTCCTTTGAGTGCAATAACAGTCATTCTTATTTAAGAGATGTAGAATCTTACTCAGTTAAAATATATGAGGAAAGGGTTTGAATGTAAGATTTCATTGAAAAAGCTGTGGCTGTGCTGTAACATGCCTATGATTTTCTTCTTTTTTGGGTCTAATATTTGTCGGATTTCAATCATGACATGTAGATCAATGTTATAAATGAGTGTTTTTTGTGCTGTGGTCACTGTGTTTGGCCTAACTGTTGCCAACGTTGTGACACTTCCCATCCCCTTCCTCATCTTTACAAAACATTACTGCAAGCGGCATTCAAGTCCACCAGTCTAGGTTTCTTGTCTGACTCAAAGTAGACTTTGCCACCAGTGACAAATGATACCCATGAATTTGAAATGCTTTTTAGACTTCGTTTCCTGATGAATGTGAACTTCCTGTATAACATCTGAGATTACATGTACAATCAAAGCATTCAAAGGAGAAGGCTTGTTTATAGTTCATAGAAAATTGGTCTAGGAAGACACTTTGTACTTCAAAAAATCCTGCATGGTATAATTATTAATAGATAAATTCATTTTTGGGCTCATTAGGTATCTATAAGGAGATTTTTTGGCCGAAGCTTGGTTAGGTGTGACAAGCGTCCTAGGTGATGGGGCAATGAACACTATGTTTAATTGTTTCTTGTACACTGTATGTTTTGTTAAGCTACATTTTTCTGTGCACTCTATTTGGATGCAACTGTAATAAAAATTACTGAGGCAAGTTATTTTCTTTGCAGTTTAGACCTGAAAAATGGATTTTGGGAAGTTTACATCTTCTGCTGGTGCTTCCTCTATTAGTATGCCACCTATTAATTTTTTGAACATGGTGGTAGAGAAGGCTTGCTCTGAACAACAAGAGAAAGCTCATGCTGTTGAGAACTTAGATGTGGACCTCAGAGAAGTTTACTTTTTGATTATGCATTTCCTATCTCTTGGGCCTTGCCAAAGGACATTTGGACAATTATGGAATGAACTTTTGGAACATGATCTCCTGCCGAGAAGATATCATGCCTGGTTTTCAAGAAGTGGTGCCCATAGTGGGTATGATGATGATAATGGAATCTCTCTACCGTTGGGCTATAATATATTAGTGGAGAGGTACATATGCTCCATTTTTCTTTTCTCTTAGTTTCCATATTAAGTTGTACAAGTTATGACCATGGTGAAACTATTTGGTTATGTTTGTCGATAATGTCCATGACCTAATTCTGTCTTACTAATATTTTGATGTTGGTGGATAAATTTCTTGATTCTGAAGATAACTAACCTTGAGAACTCCTGTCCTTTCTCCTTTTCTTTCCCACCCTAAACAACATGATCTGCTTTAAAGCTCTCAATGTGGTGATGCTAATGGAATATACGTTTTAGCATTATCAGCTACACATCATTTTAGGTTGAATGAAAGGTCATGTTTACACATTAAGAGAGCCTATTCACTTTTATTTACTGGTAATCTGAATATGATGCTTATGATTTGCAGTTCGTATGACTCTCAGGTATCCACATATTGAGAAGGACCATTTGGTAAAGCTTCTGAAGCAACTGCTACTGTATGCAGCTTCTTCTATTCATGGGAGTATTGGAGGTGGTGCTTCACATGTAGCTGATGTCTTCACATCAATGAGAGCGAAAAGTCCAAATGCAGCTCATGCTCCTACATTACTGGGATCTGGTTCCTTTTCACTTTTGCATTGTGCGTGGTATTTCATAGTACTATTTTCTTAAATAAGGTGACTTTTTTAGATGAATCTTAGGCTCTGCTATAGTATAAGGTGACTGTCTTCCAAGTGATTTCAACATTTTAGAATCAGTAACACTATACAGTGGATGATGTTGCTTCATGCTTGAAAGTCTAAACTATAAGCTGCATAGAGTTGTCTTTCTACTGTGGCCTTCAGGTTCATAGGAAAAGTCTTCCTTTAGTTCAATGCTAAACTTATTAAGCTTAAGTTTTGTGTTTGGAACTTCATAGCATCCACTTGCATTGATAAACAGTAAAGGATGGGGCTGTTAGGATCAAGGCATAACTGGAACATGTTGTTGGGTCTTGGGATTTTCTTTGATGATTATTAAGAAGCCAGAAATCTGCTTGTCAACTCTATGGCATTGGCATAGCTTTTGTGGGCTTGATGGCATACTTGACAGTCAGTGGGCAATGCAGGTTTCATTTGCTTATTGATTGACTATTCTTCAAGTTCATGGAATTTTTAAATTTGTTATTGAAACTCCAAGTAGTTTCATATATTATCGGACTTTCACTAGTTACTACTGTTTTATCGATACTTTACAAGCATCTTTGGTGCAACAATTTGCTTGGGTTTCTTACTTCAGGCAGCAACTGCAGAGCTGCCTTCTTGACTCTTTATTGTTTATAAGTGCTTTATTTTCTTGTTTAGGATTATGTTCTTTTCCTTCTTTGTTGTTCCCTCACAAACAACAGATCCATTGTTGTACAGAGATTTGAGTTGAGTTATATTTGCACACACACATGGACCGACCACTTTTAGTTCTTACAAAACCGTCAAATCATCAGCATTCACCTATGTTATTTTCTTATATGTAGGAGTCCACTTCATTTGTAGGCTTGTGGCAATTTTTTTTCTTAATTATGAATTATTGAGTTAGGTATTTTGATGTTTCCATCTTGGAACCCCTGATAAGGAATCCAGTTTTGCAGGTGATAGGAGTGCACATAAGAAAGTTAAGGCTCTGCCTCAGCACCTGCGCTGGCCTCATATGCAAGCTGATCAGGTGCGAGGACTAAGTTTAAGGGAAATTGGAGGGGGCTTTGCAAAACACCATCGAGCTTCATCCATTCGTTCTGCCTGTTATGCCATTGCTAAACCATCAACTATGGTACAGAAGATGCAGAACATAAAGAAGTTAAGGGGACACCGGAATGCTGTCTATTGCGGTATGAGAATATGTTGTACTCACAAATTAACAGCTTACTCAACTAGTGGAGTTTACTAGTGGTAGTGAATCAGAATTCATTTCTTTTTTTGGTATTTTTTTCTGTTATGCGAATGAGAGTCCTCATTTTGTTTGGACTAGTGGATTTGATGTTTTTGGGAAATCCACATTACTGCGTGTCTATCGGTTGCTGCCACCAAATAATTAACTTAGTGACCATATACATAAGTTTTTAATGTAATAGAATAGCAATGAAGATGCATTAGCTGTGTATATGGTGATAAGGAAATTTATCTGTTTTAGTCTATACCTTTTCATGTGCTTGCTTCTATAGTTTTTATGATAGAAAGTATCTGCTTGGAGTTTGTTTGATGAAACACAATGGGCATTGGATTTTTGAAATACTGCATCTTTATCTCTGTAGCAATATTCGACCGGTCAGGGAGATATGTTATTACTGGTTCAGATGATCGTCTTGTCAAGGTTTGGTCGATGGAAACTGCATTTTGCTTGGCTAGCTGCAGAGGGCATGAAGTGAGTTCATATTGTATTTGCAATACATTGTACCCCTAATAAGTAATGTAGCTTTGCCTCTTTTTATTTCTTATAAGGTATTTCTTTTATTTTTATATGGGAGATCATGTAGCTTTTAATTTTATCCCTCACTGTATTTTTAATTACACTGAAGGGTGACATCACTGACTTGGCTGTAAGTTCAACTAACACACTAGTGGCATCTGCCTCCAATGATTTTGTCATTCGCGTTGTAAGTTCACTTGCCTTACCCATTGGGTTTCTATGTTCCCTCTTTCTGATAACTAAGCAGTGCATTGGTGGTGTGCTACAGTGGCGCTTGCCAGATGGGTTGCCAATTTCAGTCTTGCAGGGCCACTCTGGAGCTGTTACTGCCATTGCATTTAGTCCCAGGCCTGGCTCTGTATTCCAGCTTCTATCGTAAGTTATATTTTTAGTGTAGTTCAGCTATTGCTTCAATAGTATCCTTTGTTGACCTATACCATTCTTTTATCATGGCCCTTCTGCTGTTTACTCTGAAATGTTTGTACTTGGATGCCTCTAGGGACTGTCCAGACTCAAAAGTATGATTAATATTTCTCCTGCCATTGTTGGTTAACTTCCTTATATTTATGTGTAGGTCATCAGATGATGGTACTTGTCGAATTTGGGATGCTAGATATTCACAATGTAGTCTGCGAATTTATGTTCCGAAGCCTTCAGATGCTGTGACTGGTTAGATTGTTGCCAACAGAATTTATATGTGTTAGTATCTAGCGAAACCAACAGAATTTGTAACAGATAAATTTCTACAGGTAAGAGCATCTGTCCATCTAATAATGGACCCTCATCAAGTAATAGCATACAGAGCAATCAGATATTGTGCTGTGCTTTCAATCCGAATGGAACTGTTTTTGTCACTGGTAGCTCAGACACTTATGCAAGGGTGTGTTTAGTTTTGTACACCTGAAATAAAATTTTCAAGGCATTACTATTTTCCCTATTGATATTGCCGTAACTTTAGGTTGATTATTTTTTTTAATCAAATACTTTCAGGTTTGGAATGCTTGTAAATCCAATACAGATGAGTTAGAACAACCGATTCACGAGATGGATTTATTATCTGGCCATGAGAATGACGTGAATTATGTTCAATTCAGGTAAATTGATCCTTCTCGCTAGATTATTGTTGTGGGCATAGGCTCATACAGACTATGATGCTTCCATCCTTCAGCGGCTGTGCTGTGGCTTCAAGATCTTCATTGTCTGACAATTTGAAGGAGGAAAACATTCCAAAATTCAAAAATTCCAGGTCTGTGGATAACTTCTTTTTAGCTACAGTGATGTCCCTTGTCAATTTCTGTCAGTAGTATCTTCTTCAGGCAATAACTTGTTGCTCTTTTCAATTATTGCCTAAACGTCCTATTCTCAGGTTTTCTCATGATAACATAGTTACGTGTTCTCGTGACGGTAGTGCAATTATCTGGATTCCAAGGTCACGTAGATCCCATGTGAGTTCCTTTGAACTATTTGTTTTCAGTATGTGGTTCGGAGATGGCTTATCGCTTTGGATTATTTGTGACTTAAGCTTTTTGAAGTTTGAAATGCTGTCATATAGTAAGTAAATTTTCTAAGAATTTGGATTTTGCTTTCCTTCTCTAATAATCCTTTTGTTGTCATAGGGAAAATCTGCACGTTGGACAAGGGCATACCACCTGAAAGTTCCTCCTCCGCCACTGCCTCCACAACCTCCTAGGGGAGGCCCACGCCAGAGAATTCTTCCGACCCCTCGTGGTGTTAATATGATAGTGTGGAGCCTGGATAACAGATTTGTGCTTGCAGCTATTATGGGTACTTTTTTCAAGAAAAAAAATATGTTGAAAATCATTAAGGGTTGAATAGCTAATCTATCACAGGGAAGCTAATAGTTAAGGGTTTAGCTGTGAAAACATTAATCTGTTTCCTAAAAAAATGGAGCCAGAGAACTGGAAAACAAAGTTTTGCGTTCAGAAACAGTTTTCTTCAGGTTGGAAAACTGAAAAAAAAAGTTAGTATTTGTTCTTGGAGACTTTTGAAAAACGTGAAAAATATGTTTTCTTACTTTCCCTACCTTAATCATAACATTTTTAAGTTTCTGCTTTTTTTACATACTACTTGACCAATAATTTGAAGACTGAAGACTGAAACTGAATTGGAAATTGAGGATCCTCTTGTGAATGGAGTAGATGTATGAACTATCAATTCTTCAATGAATACTCCAAGACTGGAACTGACTCGTTCTCAAGATGTTTTACATAAATTCTCTTACATTTTTTGGTGTCCCTTAATGGTATCTTGTTCATGCAGATTGCAGAATATGTGTTTGGAATGCCGCTGATAGTAGCTTAGTACATTCTTTGACTGGTCACACAGCATCTGTAAGTATTCACTTGACTGTTTTAGTTCCTATGTGGATGGGTGATGATAAATATTGCATTGATTATTTTATCCTGCTCCTGTTGGACTTGATAACTGTAATCCACATCACTAGGTGAGTGAATCTTTGTTCATAGGGTATTAGGAAGTCGTCTTTATATAGCTTCTTAGTTCTTTTCTCGATCCATTTGACTGTTGAAATATAGCTATCAACATTCTCATTTTTATTTTATCCCTTAGGGGGTGTTTGGTTGAGGGAATTTAGAATTGCCTAGGGAATCATTTTACCCAGGGAATGCTAGGAATAAAAGATTGCCTTCTTTGGTTGTACTCGATAGGATTCATGGGAATTTTTTTCCCCATTGTTTGGTTAGTATTAAACTTATGTATGCCAATTACTTGATGTCAAAAAGTACCCTTATACAAGTTTACAAGGATTTCAATTTTCAGAGTGCTATTGGCCAAAAAAAATGAAACCGTAAGTGACACGAGTTTAGTCTCTTTCCAACTACATTGTCAAACTTTTGTGTATTTTTAAATAGATTACAACTTACAACAATAATTGGTTTTACACAGAGATGGACGAAATTAGAGGGATTAAGTGGAGGGAAAGGAAAAATACACCCGCCAAAATATGACAACCTATTTATTTAACACCGTGCGCATTCATTTTCTTAAAAGTGGAGGGATAGCTTTGTCATAAAAATATAGTCTATTTTCCCTTGTGAAGGGAATTCTAGAGTACCACCTATTTTGGAGGTATTCATTTTACCTTGGATTTTACTTTGTTGAAGGAAAATAGTTTTCCAAGGTAATCTAAAATTCCTAGGATTACCTAGTTTTGTGAGTACCAACAAGGGAAAGCTAGGATTTTAGGATTACCTTGACAAAGTAATCTTAAATTACCTCAGGCCAAACGCCCAATTATTCCTTTCAGCATCTTCTTAGCTTCATTCATTATTGTTGTTTCCACACTTGTTTCCTAGACATTCAGATAAATTCTACACAGTGAGAAATCATTATTCCATATGTGCTTGACATTTAGGTTTCTTGGGTTCTGAAAATTCTATCTGCTGTCATCAGTTGTTCTCGTCACATTTTGAGATTTTTCTTTGTTTTAATATGTTTATTTATTCATTTTAATTTGGGCATGAGATTTATTTAGGTGATATTTGAATTTTTGGCAGTCTTATGTTTTAGACGTTCATCCTTTCAACCCTCGTATAGCTATGAGTGCAGGCTACGATGGACAAACAATAGTCTGGGATGTAAGTTTCTGATTCTAAAGTTGTTAAGTTGAATGATGAGCATTACGCTTCCAGTTTTTTTTTTCACTGCTTATGTTATTATGGGGTATTTTGACTCTAGATATGGGAAGGCATTCCTATTCGCACATATCAAATAGGACGTGTCAAACTGGTTGATGGGAAGTTCTCTCCGTAAGTGACCACTACATAACTAGTTCCATATACCATATGGGTGCTTGATTTTGTGCTCTCATCCCTTATGTAGTTCTCTCGCTTATTGAGCTGCCTGTATTGAGTAGTTTGATGTCCTTTAGCACTTAACAAATTTACCAATCCCTTAGAGTTGTAATTTGGCAGTGCTTCTTTTTTGCTATATGTATTGCCGCTTATGTTTTATTTTTGGTAAACCTCAGCTTTCCTTTCACTCTGAGTTTGGGCTATGGTTTTTGATTTCTTGGTGATGAGGCATCCTTTCTCTGTTGCACAGGGATGGGACATCAATTGTACTTTCTGATGATGTGGGCCAGATATACTTGCTTAGTACAGGCCAGGGCGAGTCTCAAAAGGATGCCAAATATGATCAAGTACTTGAATTTCGATTTCTTTCTGTTATTTGGGTGGATAATACAGTTTCTTGGAGATGGCTTGTGTTTTTTTTCCTCTTGTGGAACTGGGTTTACGATGCTTGTTATATTTCTTTACAGTTCTTTCTTGGTGATTATCGCCCCCTTATCCGTGATGCTGTTGGAAATGTTCTTGATCAGGTTAGTTCCCACTAGCCATTACTTTATTGGTGGACTTTTACTGTATTTTGTGGCCGTTGTTGGAATGATAAAGTGGCAAACTGATGGATAACATTTAGTACATGCACCACAATTATCTGAAAGGTTTGAGGCCCTGTAATGGAATCTCTGACTTGTTTCCCATCTTCTGGAAATTTTGTTTGGTAGTTATGCTAGGTTGCTATTTGATGAAATCCTATTGGAATTTTAATGTTGTCGCAACAATGTGAAATGCTAAATTTTTTGCTGTGGGTAACTGATTTATGTTCAAAGATCTTTTGGTGGCTTATATCCTATTCTATTTATTAGTTTGATTAATATCACATCTGGTACAGGAGACTCAACTTGTCCCACATCGAAGGAACATTGAAGATCCTCTTTGTGATTCAAGTATGTTTGTGGCTTCTTTACTTGATTGGATTATTTCAGATGCTAGTTGGTTGCCATATGTCCATTCACTATGTTTAATGGGAAATTCCAGGTCTGATCCCATATCCAGAACCTTACCAGACTATGTTCCAGCGACGTCGGCTTGGTGCACTTGGTGTTGAGTGGCGTCCTTCGTCTATAAAATTTGCTGTTGGACCAGATTTCAGTTTAGGCCAGGACTATCACCTACCTCCTTTGGAAGATTTGGATAGGATGATTGAGCCGCTACCAGAGTTTCTAGATGACATTTATTGGCAACCGGAAGAGGAAGTCATAAGTGTTGACAATGACTCAGAATATAATGGTGCTGAAGAATGTGCCACCGAAGGTGAGCAAGGTAGTGTCTGTTGCAGCTCCCCCAGTGATCCTGATTGCAGTGATGTGGACAGTGATGTTGAACATAGTCAGAGAGATAGCCTTCGCAGATCGCGACGAAGAAAGCACAAAACAGAAGTAAGTGGTACTTACCACATAGGATTCTGTTCTTTTCTGTTTTCTTGATGGAATTAAATTGTTCCTTTCAGGGTGAGTTAATTTCTTCTTCTAGGAGGCGTGCCAAGAAGAGGAGCTTGGGGGAGCATGACCACTCGATGGTGGGTAGTAATGGAGCAAAGAAACTGAAAGGTGCTCGGAAAGTCAAGAGGAAGTCATCCAAGGCAAAGTCATTGAGACCTCAGAGAGTTGCTGCACGCAATGCTCAAAATATCTTCTCCAAATATACTGGAACATCTACAGAAGGTGATGATGAAGATGACTCAGAAGACTACATGTCCAACAGCGAGTCTGGACTTCAAGATTCAGATATTGAAGGCAGCAAATCAGACAGACGCTTGAAAAATGCACAGGAGAATTACATGGAAGAAGAAAAACTTATGTTGGCTGAGGATATAGTTAAGCCTCCTGAACCTCAATCAGTTCCTGTGAACAGGAAAAAATTAGTCTTAAAATTGTCATTACGTGATTCTAAGAAACCTGTCTCTCCAAAGGACAGCAGACTCAATGGTATGAATCATACTGATTTTACAAATCCATCTCTAACACTTCTTGAAGAAGATAAGATCAATGTAAACTCCCCTGATCCAGTGTCACCTTCCACTAATGAGTTGGGCAAAGAGCTTGCTCAGAACACTAATGTACTTGATATTGTTCATCGAGCACACCCTAAGAAGGTTGAAGATCATATGGATGAATCAGGTGGTTCTGGGGTAAAAGACAAATGGAGAGGTGTCAAGATCCGCACATCCAAGCTTTCCGGATTAGGGGATGTCATATCAGGGTACGTTGAATATGACAATATGTTTACTTTATGTTTCCTTATGGTGAATCCATATTTATAGAGGCGTGTCTTGCAGGGATAGGGAACAGTTTGGAGTCAATGCACTACAGATCAAGAATGGTGTCAGGATTGAACAGCTTGTTCCTGCTGATCAAAACCATAGGTCATTACCTATAGGTGACTTCCAATCACATCAAGGTACTTCCACAGCCAATGCCAATGAAACTCCTGAAGGGGAAGATAAGGATGGGTTTGTGTCGCGTAAATTCAGAAATTATGACTCAGTGGAAACAGGCGAAGTTACTGGCATGATTTCTGAGGAATTGAAAGAAAATCCTCCACCTAAGGTAAGGCTAAAAATAAGAACAAAAGGGATTTTTGGGGACCCAACAAGTTCTACTACTACAAAACCTTTGCGAGCCATCGATGATTCTTCTAGTGATAGAGGCAGTATAATGTATGAAAATGTGTCTAGTCTGAAGCAGAAAAGTTTGGGAGTATGTGAGAAGGGTGAAGGTTCTGGTAGATCAATCGCTTTTAGACATATTCACAAAAGGGAGATGTCATGTGAGGAGCCAAGTGTTGCAGTAGAAAAGCTATCGCATGCAACCGATTATCATAGTTCAGAAGACAGTTTCTCCGAAGCTGAAAATAATGATGCAATGCGCAGAACAAGATCCATGATGATGAAGCCAACTTCTAGGGAGCATAATGTCATGGACCATAACTTTTGGTCAAGCCTAGGCGATGAATTGGTGGGGAAATCAAGAAATGCTGATTCTGAGGTACTACTTGAAGAAAGAATCTCTAGTTCAAAAACCACAGTCAGATCAAGATCTGGTAGAAATAGGCGAAGTGGGATGTGTGGTAATGATTCAAGGTCTTCTGGAAGTAAATCAAATCATCCCATACAGAAACTCTCTTGGCTTGTCTTGTCAAAGCACGAGGAAGGTTACCGTTATATCCCCCAGCTAGGTGATGAAGTAGTATATTTGAGACAGGTATTTTTTCACCTTTCTTAAAGTTTGTTCATTGCTTCTGTGAATCGGTGGGTTTGAGGTCGGTTCCAAAAACTTGCTAGTATTTTTTCTTTATTGGTTTCCTTCTTTTTTTTTACAGGGCCACGAAGAATATATTGAAACAAATAGCTCACGGGAGAAAGGTCCTTGGGCATCAATTCCTGGATGCTACATTAGTGCAGTGGAGATCTGTAGAGTTGAACACCTTGATTATGCTACAGTTCCTGGTTCTGGAGACAGCTGCTGTAAAATCACACTTAGATTTGTAGATCCTGTATCTGGTGCGTATGGTAAAAAATTCAAGTTCACCCTACCTGAACTGATCAATTTTTCTGATTTTGTCGTGGAGAAATCGCGGTATGATGCTGCCATCAGTAGAAGCTGGAGCCCCAGGGATAGATGCCGGGTGTGGTGGAAGAATGAGAATGGGGAAAGTGGTGATTGGTGGGACGGAAGAATTCTTGCCTCACAGGCTAAATCTAATGACTTTCCTGATAGTCCTTGGGAGAGGTATCACATACAGTACAAAACTGATCCTAAACCACATCTTCACAGTCCTTGGGAACTGCAGGATCCCTATGTTCTATGGGAGCACCCCCACATTGATTTTGAGACGAGAGATAAGCTACTGTCTTCTCTCACTAAATTAGAGCGGACAACAAGCAGGGATCAGGTTCTCTTCTTTACGTACTCCTTGTTAAAATTGCCAAAACATTTGCTTCTAAAAGTCCAGTTCATAGTACTCGATGAATGACAACATAATAGGTTTTTCCTCAGGGTTTAAATTCTCTCTCTAAATTTGCAGGACTTTTTCGGAATCCAAAAATTGAATGAAGTCTCTCTCAAGTTGGATTTCTTTAACAGGTACCTGTTCTCGTGACTTCCTCTTCTTCCTCGTGTATCCATGGATTGTCTTGACATTTACATTTTGAACACAAAAATCTATGTGCGGGAATAGCAATATATCATCAAGACTGCTAGAGTTTGAAATTGGATATGTAGTTGAGGAGGAAATAGAAATTCAAACTGATCTGTGGTGCTCTGTGGTTTGCAGGTTTCCAGTCCCGTTTTATCCTGAACTTATACAGTTAAGGTTAGAAAACAACTATTATCGACATTTGGATGCTGTGGAGCACGATGTAAATGTGATGCTGGAAAATGCACAATCTTATTTTGTCAAAAGTGCTGATATGTCGAACAAGATAAAGCGTCTATCACAGTGGTACACAAAGAAATTGTCAAAGTTGTAGGAAGTTTCGCGATCGCTGTTTTTCTAGTTTTTCACATCCTTTTACCTTTCTTTCCTCCTCATCTGTCCAATTTTTGTAAGTAACCCCAAGATGATGTTAGAAGAAATGACATGCTTGATGAAAGTAGTAGAATTTTGTCAGAATAGGGGAGGGTCAATCCGTCAATGGATATGGTGGGAGGGACAGTACCTCCATTGTAACAACTCTTACACGTAAACGAAGGAAAAGAATGTTCGTCTCATCAATACTAGTTTTTCACTGGTTTCACCTTCAAGTCGCATCCTTTAAATTGATGTTTACATTATTTGTTTGTTTTTTTTTTTTTTACATTTTTATATTACAAGAATTAACAGTATAATGGAAGAATAAAACAGATACTATATCAGATTCAGTCCTTCACATCTTCTATTTCTAACAAGTTAGGTTTAGGGTTTGTTTGGTTTGTGGATAAATGAGTTTGAGATTTTTCTTTTTGGTTTTTAGTTGAATGAAAAAGCTAGTAGTAAAGAAAAGCTGAATAATGTTTGGTAGTATTCAGATCGAAAATAAATGTAGTTGAAAAATAGTTTTTCTTACAAAAAAAATATCTACTACTTTATAATAATATTGCATTTTATAAGAGTTGTGAAGAAAAATAATAAAATAAAAACAAAAGTTGTTTTTCTCTCTTTAATAATAAGCTAAAAATTGTTTTTTTCCTGAAAAAATAAAACCTTTTGGGGGTAAAGTAGTACTTTTCCATCTGCTCCAAAATCCTCCACCGTTTAAATGAAAAATAAAAATAAAATTCATACACAACTCCAAAACCCTAGCCTTTGCAAAACCTCAACAACTGGGTCCTTTTCTTGCCTCTCTTAACCACCACTACTTGGCGCTAAAATCTCAGACCAAAACAATGGCGGGCGGCAAGATGAGGAAGGAGAAGCCGAAGCCTTCGCGCGCACCTTCCAATCACTACCAGGGAGGCATATCGTTTCACAAATCAAAAGGCCAGCACATCCTCAAGAACCCCATGCTTGTAGACACCATCGTCCAGAAATCCGGCATCAAGAGCACCGACACCATCCTCGAAATTGGCCCCGGTACTGGAAATCTCACCAAGAAACTTCTCGAAGCAGGCAAAATGGTCATCGCCGTCGAACTCGACCCTCGTATGGTTCTCGAGCTCGAACGCCGCTTCCAAGGCACCCCTTTATCCAGCCGATTAAGAGTACACTCTTTCTTTTCCATTTTCACCCTTTTCTCAATTAGCGATTTTTCCTTCGCTTTTGCTTAATGGGTTTGTTTTTTTTATTGATAGGTGATCCAAGGAGATGTGTTGAAGACTGATCTTCCGTATTTTGATATATGTGTGGCTAATATACCTTATCAAATCTCGTCTCCTCTGACATTCAAGCTACTGAATCATCAGCCTTCGTTCAGGTGTGCAATTATTATGTTCCAAAAAGAATTTGCAATGAGGCTCATTGCTAAGCCTGGTGATACTTTGTACTGTCGGCTTTCTGTCAATACTCAACTGTTATCTAGAGTTTCCCACCTGCTTAAGGTTGGGAGGAATAATTTTAGGCCTCCGCCGAAGGTGGATTCATCAGTTGTTAGAATTGAACCTAGGAAGCCACGGCCCCAAGTGAATCTTAAAGAATGGGATGGGTTCATTAGGATTTGTTTTATTAGGAAGAACAAGATGCTTGGTTCAATTTTTAGGATGAAGCATGTTTTGTCTATGCTTGAAAAGAATTACAAGACTCTGCAGTCCTTGAAAAAAGGAATGGCCGGGATGGATGGTAATGGTGATGCAGAGATGGATATTTCAGCATTGGGAGACTTGAATGACGATAACAAGGTTATGGAAGTGGATGATGAAATGGACGAGGGAGTAGACGACGAGATGGATGTGGAGGATGGTAACGATTGTGATAGTGATGGTGAGACATCTGGCTTTAAAAGCAAGGTTTTGGCTGTGTTGAAAGAGAGGAATTATCATGAGAAGAGATCTTCAAAACTCTCACAGGAGGACTTCATGTACTTGTTGTCTCAGTTCAATATGGTTGGCATACACTTTGCTTGAAAGATCATCCAGTTTTGTTTTGCTTTTTACCTTTTCTCGATGTAAGATGTTAGTTATAGTGTTCTGCAATTGCAGTTGAGTTTGAGCATTCTTCGGGATGTAAATCGGTCCTGTTTAAGAAGAAATTAAACTGTCATCTTGCTAGTGAAGCTAGTACTTAGATTTGCTTGTTTTAATTAATTTCTTTGTCTACATCTGTAGCAATCCTTCTGCATTCATTGATTATGCCTTCTGCATTCTTTTTGCACGGGGATGCCATCGAGCTGCTATGCAATGGCTACCATGCTATATCAAATATTATCTCAGGTGACTTTTGAAATCATCCCTCCCAGTAGACTGTTCCCCAGCTTTCTGCTGTTGTTGCTTTAGTTGATATACTCGAGCACTGCTTGATCATTTTTATTGCACGTCTCGAGGGTACAAAATAGTCCAATTTTTGTGTAGGTTGGCAACTGAATGGACAATCTTCAACTTTTTATCTCATATTCAGATTTTGTTATATCTGTGTAATTTGATACTCATCCTCTAAATATGAGGCCATTGAGGTTTAATTTTCGTGTATGAAGTATGCAGTATTAACTATAAAATAATCATATGCTGGAAGCATTTTACGGGTATTCAAAATAAAAAGTAAACATGTTTTGGAAAAGAAGGTTGCATCGCCCCCAAAAAAAATGAAATATTTGCCATGGAATATAATAGAAGATTGCTTCACCACACCTCAATTTGAAGCAGGTGTAGGCTTGCTTGGGTTCTCTGAAAAGCAAGGAACTAAAGGTTTTTGAACGATAAACCCTTAAACCTGAAGAAATCATCAACTGGTGTAGCTCAAACTGTCAAGAGATTTCTAGTAGAGGTGCAGGCGCTGGTAGCCACAAATGGTCTCCACCGATGCAAGGGCAAATTCAATTGGTAAGCTAGCGCTGCTCTTTAAGATATTGTTTCACTTGAAAAACTCTTTTTCAACTTGGGCTTTTGATTATTTGAACCGGGAGAACAACACCGGTCCGTAGTTGATTTTGTAGCTAAACACCCCCTTATTAGTCTCTTCTCTCTAGTAATTTTTGGGATCTATACTATTTGGAGGATTTTCGACTCCTTCTACACCTTGATTGGTGTTTTTAATGATATTTCTATTTGTGGTGCCATTAGATGAAATATTTGCCACTGCCTCGGAAAAAATGAAATAATTGCCATGGGATATGGGCCTATGGCCATGTGGATTGCCCCACCCAAACGGTAAAAGTAGGCCCAAGACGAAAGCGTAAACCTGATGGCAGCAACTGCAATTTGCATATAAGAGCATGGCAAAATGAAAATCCTTGCTATATAACCAAAAACCCAAAACCCTCCACCGCGCCAACGGACAGCTCCGCCCTCCAGGTTAGTACCGTTCCTCCTCCTCCTCTCGTTTCAGCTACCATTATCTTGCCCTTTCTAGTTCCGATTCCTCTCTCTTTTCCTTTATGCATCGTACTTTTTAGTCTTAATTTTGACTTTTATTGTTCTAGGGTTTACTTGCTCATTGATGTTAGATTAGTTGATGTGGAGCTTCATGCGCCTATGATTAGTTGATGTTAGAGTCTTTCTTTTATTATTGTTATTTATGTGAATTAATCTTGGAATTAGTGGCTTTGCTCATTGGAACTCCGCTGTCACTACTTGTACACTCTCTGCTAATTAGGATGCAGAACTGAGAATTATCTTCTGTATATGCTTCTGCTGTAGATATTGTTGAACTGATTAAACTGCGGACTTCACTTTAGGACAATGGAGGTTCAAAGTCACGAATCAGCGGTTCTTTTTACGCACGTGAAAGCCACGCTTAGACTTGGATCAGAAATTCATTCTGTAAATGCAACCAAGGGTCATACAATCTCTGAGCAATTGGTCTCCATGAAAGAACAAAGCATGGCTGTATTGAAGGAGTTCATCACCAAACATAATGTCCCTAACGACGTCCCCGATGAATTGCTGGAGGGCTCTTCAGAAGATGATGATGGTGATGATGAAACACCCGAGAAGTCCCTTGTCAAATTGAAGAAGTCGAAACTTACTTGATTCTTCCCTTGTTCTGGGATCGAATGCAAAGGGCAACCGATGGAAATTTGTTCGTGTTTGTGTCTTTTCCAGTAGAAGATTTGAAGTGTATTCCTTCTTGGTAGACTATATTGTAGTTCTTGATTTGCTTTTGTAATTCGACAGTTTGTTGGCAGAGAATCTAATGATGAATGTGCGTTTAGTTCTAGTCCTTTTGTTTCAAATGGGTTTCTCTATTAAACTAACATGTATACCAATGAGTGTTGAAACCATTGGCTTGTTAAATTAAAAGCACTTGCATAAGAGCTCGAAGTTTCCTGCGTAGCCCCCCGGAACTTATCCGTTCGTTCCACGCCTCATTTCCTAGGGAACATCAAAATGACTATTTCATTATATTTCATCTACATCCGGATTTCATTCATTTAATACCTCCTTCCCTTTTGTGTCATTGTCATAAAGAGACGTTGTTTATATGGAAAGTTTCAAAAGCATCTTATAATAATTCAGAAATTGCATGTTTTGATACATATATCCTATGTATTTTTTGAGAAGGAAAGAGTTTATTACCTGTTTTGATACATATATCCTATATGTATTTTTTCTTTTAGGACAAGTATATCCTATGTATTATTAGTACAATGTTACCATTTGCTATATTCTTTTATGAACAGTTTTGATTCATAAGTTTGGTGTCTACAGCTCTAATGACTTCCAATATGCGGTCCATGTTTACAGGTTTCTCCATCCACCAATCCATTCCAGCTGCAGTTAACTCCTCAGAAACATCACTTATTCTGTGAGCCGTCAGTGCTATGATGGGAATGTGGATGCCGAACCTCTCCTCCTCCATCCTTATCTGCTTCGTCGCCTCAAATCCATTCATTATCGGCATCTGTTAAAAACATGAACAAATGAAAAAGAATCAATCCTGAACTTTTGAAATAAAATCTCATTTCGGTTGAACTTCATGTTTGTCAAATTTGTCAAGCCTTTTTCACACATTTTGCGATGGATTAAAGAGACTGTGAAAGCTTTACCTCACAGTCCATTAATATGTAATCATAAGGAAGCACATTACGTTCCCTCTGGCTGTGTAGACCCTTGCGAACCAGTTCGACCGCCTCCTGCCCGTTCATACAAAACTCAGCAGATGCCCCAAGTTTGTCAAGAGCAGCCTGTGCCAGGTATCTCTGCAACTGTGCATCCTCAGCTACCAAGATTTTCACTCCCTGCAACTGTTCATCACGAGCTGTTAGGTTATCCTGATGTTCTTGAATTTCTGATTGCCTAATCGGGGGCGAATTTATTATATTTCTTAGTTGATGTTGGTGATGAGAAGAAGAGAGGGTTTTTGATACCTTTTGGGGAGTACTTGAAGAGGAGGAGGAGCTAGGATCTTTAGGAAAATTTGTGGCTTGTGCTGTTTTTCCGCTGTCCGGTTTTGTTGAAGCACCTTGAAGAAGGTGGCCCCCAAATTCAGGTAGAGATCTTATGACCTCATACAAGAGAGACCCATGAAACGGCTTCATATAGACCTTCTCGTTTGGATCGTCTATCTCCTCTTCAGAGCTTCCGAGGTTGACGCTGCACGATATTGGATCGTCAAGCCAAACAACCTTGCAAGTAGTAGTACTCTGAAGCTCTGTTTTAAACTCTGACACTACCCTATTGAGTTCCTGAAATGGTCCTGCACACGCGTCAAGCACAAGCAACACCAATCCTGGCAGGACACTCCTGTGAGGAGGAGGTGGCATTTGATCTTGCCCATCAATGGAACTTAAAGGGACATCCTTGGACCGGTTGCTAGAATTGGTACTCCTCAATCCCAATTCTGATTTCCGCGAAGAACTGCTTGAAGAACCATTCTGCCTCTTTCTAATTCTAGCTAGAGTAGATCGAAGGCGTTCCCATTGCATTACAACTGACACTTTTAACCCCAAACCTTCCATAAATTTCTGAGTTGCTCGTGTCCTTTCCTCACTTCGCATCAATAGAACAACATGAGATCCCTCAGTTTTAGGACTAGCTCCAAGTATAGACGGCTGAGGACTTGGGGTAAGCATCGTCAGGGAAGGAGGAGGGATTCTAATAGTCAGAGTAGAATATTCAGACATCGAATCCACTCCATTCTCAATGTCATCCTTCAAGCAGGTCTCCCCGTCAGGAATTGGATCTAGTGTTGTCAGGAAAATATTGAATCTGAAACAAGTTCCCTTCTCGCCGTTCTCTTTATCCACAATTCCTATCTCCCCACCCATCAACCGCACCTATAGCAAAAAAAAATGATACTTCAAGTTTAGCTCTGCATCTTCCAAGACATGTTACGAAATTTCAGAATAGTTAGCTTGAACAATATAGAGTTGAAATACTTACCAAAGACTGAACAATCCCGAGTCCTAACCCAGTGCCGCCTAGTCCAAGTGCAGTTTCTTTGACCTGAACAAAGTTCTCGAACACTGATTCTCGGTTCTCCTTTGGAATTCCTTTTCCTGTATCAGACACCTCAAATACAAATTCCATAGTGTTTGGATTTTGCTTCCGCGCATTCATAGCTTCCAAGTCATTGTAAGCTTCCTTGTTCTTGTAAGACATCCAGCTGGGAAACAGTTTCCACAAACTATTCCTCTCAGAATCAACTAACTTTTTCTCCAAACGGGGTTTCCGAGCCCATGCTCGAATCGATACATGCCCTTCATCAGTAAACTTAACAGCATTGCTCAATAAATTCAGCAGGATTTGCCTCAGTCTTCCCTGATCACCTTTCACGCGCGAAAATTTCGGAATGGAACCATCACAAGGGTCTAGAACCAAATCCACTCCTTTTTTTAGTGCCACTATATAGAAAAACTCAACCACATTTTCAATAAGGTTCGCGAAGTCAAATTCTCCCTCTTCCAACTGCATCTTCCCGGCCTCGATCTTGCTCAAGTCGAGAATTTGATTCAACATATCTGAACAAACACATTACCAAGATTTAAGATTAGAAAAACAGGAGAGAAATTAAGTGTCAAAGAAAGTAGCGGTCTTTGACCTCACCTTTAAACTCTTTTGTGTAGTCATCCATTTTTCGTAAATTATCCCAAACCAGAGAGCCTTGAGGGACCTGCTTACGACACAAGTCGATTAAAGCAGTAATGCATGCTAAGCCAGCACGAATGTCATGACTCGCGGTCGCGTAGGCCAGACTCTTGTTCATGCTCTTCCTCTCTGCTTGCTGAGTTGCTTCCTTTTGTTTGATCAACTCTGCACCGAAATGCATCTCTCTTCGCGCAGACCAGTGTGTTGACAGCACGAGAACGAAAAAGAACAGGACAATTGCAGCAACAAATACTATCAATAGAGTGAGAGCAGTTCTGTTGCTCCTGTGAAAACTACTTGCTAATCCATCCTCAGGGAAACTCAACAAAATCACCTGCAATGTAAAGATTATTGTTACACTTAAATGTGTCCATAACACTAATTCTTCAAACAAAGCTAATCACATACTACTCTCGTCTTTTTCTTTTTGTCATTTAAATATTGTCGCACATGTGTTTTCCTGACTCAAGCAATTAAAAAAGCTGTCTAAATAAAACATTACAGGATAACTATATCTTTATACCAAAATATCAATTACAGAATTTTAAAACAATATCACAAAAATTAATGTTGGTCTGAAATTGAACGGTTTATTGTGTAGCTGAAGGTTTGACGGGAAAATAAATGGTTAAATAGAATGAAATGATATTAAAAAACAACATTTTTCACTATTGAAATTGAAATTGAATAATGTTATTATTATACATATTACTAAACTAAACTACACTCATTAATAATCGATTTTGGCTTCCTACCAATACGGGATTAGTCACATAAATTTTAAAACAAATATAAAATACGTCTCCATCGCGACAATAATAATTTAGAATATGAGAATAATATTTCTTTCATACCCGAGTTGAAAAAAAGGTAAAGTTAATATGGTAAACAGTTGTGGAAACATACCGATTGCAACCCCAAAATTGGGAGCGAAGAGCAGTATACCGTCTCTTCTATACCATTAACGTCAAAAACGGAACCTTTTGCTTGGCCAATAATACTATCCGTAGGCAAGCATGAAACATTACCAATTTCACCACCATTTTTTGATTTGAAAGAAGCTGAATTCCCAGTAACCACCAGTTGCGTGTCGGCGACGGGGATTTCCCCTGCAAGAACGTCGCCGTTTTGTGACGCCACCAGCAATCCCCCGCCGTGAAGACCCGACCCATTGAACAGACCCGCAACCGAAATCCCAAATGAGACGACTCCTCGTCGCCCGTTTGTGCGGAGTGTGTTGAGGATTAAATGATCTTGAGCGGTGTTGAGTCCACGCCCGAACGAGGCGTAAAGCTGATTGCTTTTCAGGGCTTCTTGAATCCAACTTGAATTTACGAAAATGGAAGGTTTGGATTTTGTCGGAATTCCGTATGGAATTCCGGTGATTGAATCAACGGGTTGTTTGTACCAATGGTAAGAAGTTGATTCTTGTGAGGAATTTGATGAGCGCATGGCATAGGCCTGGTTTCCCTCATGATAGTATGAGAAGAAAGAACCATCTAGTCCTAGATACAAAATCTGTGACACTAGAGGAATTGTTGAAAATGCTTGGAACATTAAAGGTGCAACCTGTAAAAAAAAATTGGAGAAAAAAACAATTAATTAAAACTGTATTTGGTATCGTTTATCTTTCTAGAAAATAAAATAACGGTAAATAATCTTTGATTTTCTAAAAACACACCAAAAATTTAATCGAATAATATTGTCGAGACTTGAAAAGAAAATAATTATTTTAATATGATTTTTTTTTTCATTTTCTAAATTTAAGCCGGAAACTAAGATGGACAATTGTCTTATCATTCGACCAATATTGTGAACTAATTAATCGGTAATAATGCTAATTTATGAAAACATATATTGATGTGGATATATGCTTACCTTATCCATGACATGAGATGGTGAGGGATTGGTTCCATCGATGGAAGAATCGATAACTCTGGCGAAATTTGCGGCGGATGAACTCAAGGGGTCCATTATTCTAGCTGTGTTCTCAAATTGGTAGAGTAAACCAGATTGTAGCATTTTAGTGTACAAATCTGCAAATTCCACCGTTGTTTGGGCCTCATGGTGCCACCATGGGATTACTGCACAAGGGATTATCAACACCCCAATTCCCTGCATAATCCCATATCATTTCCACGAATAAACATTAAACTGAGTGCAATATATATAGCTTACTATAAAAATTAATGTATTCAAAAACAAAAAACATATATTTGTCACATTAAGAACTCTCCTTAGACGTACTTTGTGGTTCTGTTCATATTAATTTATATTAATTTAGTAATATAACCCGTCCGAGACAAAAAGGTACAAAAGTAAGATAAACTAACGAGTATTCATTACCAGAACAAGCACAGGTAGTAAAGTTCTTGATGCTATCATGGTATCTAGTTCTTCTGCAGCAGAGAAGCAAAAATAATAGAAAAATCATGAAATCCATTAATAAAATAAATAAAATTATCTATTGGTTCATTGATTTTCCTGATTGTTTATATCAGCAAGAAATCTCTCTTACTATGCAGGAAGAAACAAGAGAGCATCGAAAAGCTACATCGTGTTTAATGAAATCTATAGCTGTAGAGCAATGATTTAGCAAATTATAAGAATTGTGAAGTTATATTAAAATTTTATTTTTTTCCTATTTTTTCTTGGGAATCTTCTTTTTCCATATAAATCCTTCTTCTATATTTCCATAGAAAGAAAAAACGTTAGAAAGCTGTAAATAAATATTTTAAGTTTTACATGGTATTTTTTTAAAAAAATTACAAAAATTATATAAGGGCGAAAATTAAAATTTACAGCACGTTTTCGCGCGAAAAATGAATAAGTATTTAAATTTCCTTCTCAAATTCTAATTAATATTTTTCTTCAAAAACTTTATACTTGTAGAGATGGTAAGACGTTGCTAACACACGGTTATAACAATGCATCCTTCAATTCTAGTGATGATCTTAATTAAAATAACTTGTATGGCTAATTAGGATTTTACAAATATATGACATCTTAAGAGATCCACTAACCTTTTACCACCGGATTCACTTTTCAATTATATGTTTTATTGATTAAAAACCATTATGTGTTTTCTTTACTCCAAAAAAAACTATTATTTTGTTTCCTACGAATATCTACCGGATAAAAGTTGTATTTTCAACCAGTTCATCTGACTATACGATAGAAATATAAAAATCAAATCAGATCAGAATTTTTGATTAAAAACATAATTTCAATCTCCAGGTTATTAGGAATCATCATAAGTAACTTTTCTTTTATAATAAAAAACATAATTTGATTTGATTAATCCTGATTTTTAATTGACATTTTGTGAATTGACAGTGAGGGAATTAAGAAGAAAAGAAGGAAGAGGAAGAAGAAGACTATAGAGGGACCTGCAAATGACTGCGGGGAGAGAGAAAATTCCTTTTGACTCTTTTTTGTGTGTATCTTTTGTCTGACGCGTCAAAAAATCCAACTCTTTGTGCATGTATTTATAAACTGTGTGCCCCACCCTTTTTTTTTTTGTTGATAATTTTGTGTTTTTGGTAACTTAATTACCTCTTAAATGTCAAAACTGTGTGCCCCACCTTTTTTTTTGTTGTTGATAGTTTTGTGTTTTTGGTAACTTAATTACCTCTTAAATGTCAAAACTACCCTTCCATCTTCAACAATTCAGAAGTTTTTCTTTTCTCATTGGGGGTGTTTTAGGGTTTTAAAATATTATTTCCATGCAGCAGCAAGAATGTTTGAGGTTTTTCTTTCTCTTCTCTCGCTTGTTTTTTCTATTATTGCACCATGAGCATATCCACTAGTGTCCTATAAAAGAGAGGGAAAATCTACATATGGATATTATTCCCTGTATTTTTCTTTCTTTCCTTTTTATCACGACAGAAAGGAACTAACTGTAAGAAATTTAAACAATTTTTACTATGTACGGTAATTCTTCTTATTTATCCTTACTTGGGTTAATTAAATTTACATCTTGGATAGAACCTTATCAAAATTACTGATGATCATGAACCTGTAACTAATTAAGATGTAAGCGTTTAATTTATAACAAAAGACTCTTATGATTAACTTATTAATAACTAGGTAGGTACGTACCTAACTGATAGGGATATAAAATCCCATCGAGTATCTTGTTAAGTTTTATTTTGATTCCTTATACTTATTTAACAAGTTAGAATATGCGTTATAAAACACTGCGTGCGGTGGGTTCCATGAATTCAAATCTTTACATATATCAAAATGTAAACACTTTGATTTGTAGAGCGTATGTACATATATTACTTGATGCATATCTATGACAAGGGCTACCTCACTGTAAGTTTTATTTACTATGGTCGCTCTTAAGAATTTTACTTAGCCTTTTGATAGAAATGGTAAAAAGTAAATATTATGGTGAATAATTATGTTATCCTTTCAGTCAAATTTATCAGATTTGGGAGTTAATAGAAATTAATCTACCGTAATCCAATTGTAGATATTGTATCTTGAGGAAGAAAAGAAGGGCAGATATTGTACCCAATTGGGGATTTCCTTTTGATCTCATTTTACTAATCAACGACTATCTTTAAGAGCTTTTTTTCTCTTATATATATATATACATATATGTATCTTTTATTGTGAGAAGTTTAGTATATTGTTTTCTTAATTGTTTTAGATTTGCCATCATATGATTAGTTTCTTTCATGATTAGTTTCTTTCAATTTTCTAAGTGGGTATCTTCTCAAATTACTTTTTACTCTTATAAATAAAATAAGATTATTTATTAGCTTTATTATTTTAAGTACATAATCTTTAGATTTCTATGAGATATCCTAATATTAAAAGAACTACACAATCCTTGATTGAAATAAATAAATGAATACACACGTCGCCCTATTTTTAACTGTTATTCCCTCTGGTCCAAATTAAACGTCGCTTTAACTTTGGGTACGCATATTAAGGAGGCCAGATGATTCACTGTTTAAGACAATTTTACTCCTTATTTTTTCTCGAACGTAGTTTTGTACCGCTCGTATGTTCAAGAAAAAAGTAAGGGGCAAAATTGTTTCAAACAGTGAGTCATCTGGCCTCCTTAATATGCGTGCCTAAAGTCAAAATGAAGTTTAATTTGGGCGGGGGAGTGTTAGTTAGGGATGGAAATAGGTACCCATACCCGCTTGAGTGGGTAATACCCGTTTTGATTGGGTATGGTTTGGGTATGTATAATACCCGCATTTATAATTGCGGGTATAATTGGGTATGGTACCCGCAAAATACCCGAACGGGTATAGAAAAAAAATAGCCATGTCTCTTTCTGCTCCAGTCTCAAACACATCCACCAATTCTATGCCTTCATCCTCGCCACCGGCCTCAACTTTCTTCCTTCTCTTCCATCTCCCGCCACAAGGTCCACCTGTACTGCCGCCGATCCACTCTATCCCCTTCCATCCTCGTTTCAGTACGCCACGCACGCAACACCATCTTCGGCGAGCCGCATAACCACCATAGCGTCTTTCTTTTCCTCGTCTTTCCACAACCGACGATCTATTGGGTTTCATTTTCTCGAGAAACCCTGTGACTCTAGGTGCCGAAATTTTATTTGGAGGTGCTTTACTAGCTCTTAGCACATCTAGCTTGAAGGTCTAGAGGTAAGAAAAATTCAATTTACCACACGTACTGGGACAAACTGGTACTTCAAATTTTGGAGGTTTTTTTCTTAGATCTGAAGGGTTTGGGTATGGATGTAGGGATCTGGATCTGTATGCATATAGGTATGGGGATCTGGCATGGTGTAGTTGGTGGCAGTGAGTATTGATTTAATGGATAATGGTGATGGATGATGAGGTGCATGGGTAGGGTGGTGGTTGGGAGGTGTAATAATGTAAGTGAGTGGCTTAATTTTAAAAAAATGAAAAAAATATCTTAATGATGGTAGCCGAAATTGTAGTCGGAGTGGTGGAGGTGATAATCAGAGTCAGGTGGCGACGGTGGTGGTCAGAGTTATTGTGGGGGTGGTGGTGATGGTAGTGTGAGTTTGACCGGTGATCGGAGGCACGATGGTGGTAGAAGTGTCAGTGGTGTGTTGATGGTGGTGATGGGATGGTGGGATCATGGTATGGAGTCTATGTACTTGTGAAAAAATAAAATAATTTGGTGAAATAATAAATAAATAAAAAGTGTAATTAGATATCCATTACATTGTCAATTGAGTATTTGGCACATTGGGTATGGGCTATAATGAATATTTAGTTTTGGGTATGAGTAAAGTATGAGTTGGGTATTTACTCATACCCACTCATATCCATTTTAATATGCTCGTACCCGCCCAATTGTCATTCCTGCAACTAGTAATTAAAATTGTCTTCATCCTCTCAAAGAGTTAAATTACTATTGTTGTCGTTCCCACCATCACCGAGCTCTCTCACTCCAACCACTCCATATTCAAATCCATCATCAACACTGAAAATAATGGAAACCGGGTGAGGGTTTTTCTATAATATGGTACTTGGACCAGATCGGGTTCGAGTCACATTACTCCTTGCACGGCCGATTCATTGGTCCTTCTTGTTCCATTCAATGGTACCTGAAAAGTGCGCCGGGGGGTTGCCCCATCGTATACACTCCGACGATCAAGTCAGTTGGCAGTCATTACGAGTATATATCAAATATACTATTCGTACCTACCTTAAGGTACGTACGAAGACGCCATTATAATCAATATGACCATAATTACTGTTCACTGTCATAATAGTGAAATAAAGGTTGGTACATACCTGCATACCGTTACCTGTTACCGTTATTGTACATGTCGTTACTGTATGTGTGCATCCGGTACCTTGCACCTGTTACTGTGTTGTGCTTCTGGTACCTTGCAGGCTTCTACCAAGCCGTTATCTGCATGCCGGTATCTACACATAAGCCGTTTGCCTTGTCCGGTATCATGCAAGCCGGTAGCTGCCATGTCACTTGCCGTTTCTAGCATGGCCTTGATCCCGTTACTGTGTCTGTTGTTTCCTGCATGCCCGGTACCATGCATGCTCTTGTTTCTTGTTAACAAGGATGTCGTTGGCTTCCTTCACATAGCCAAGCCCATTTTGGCTCCTTTAAGCCCACTTGACTATCTTGAGCCCATTTGGTTCCTTGAGCCATTTGCTTTATACCGTCAACACCACCAATTAATTACATGGGCGTTGTTGTGTCAAACCTTGCTTGCAGAAAAGTAATTGATGTGGACCATGGTGTGATGAAAGGTGGAGATCATGTGGTGGTGATCATGTGGCAGTGATGCACTCATGGCCAAGTGAGCCTTTCTTCTGTCTTTCCATGCGCAACGACGATGATGATCAGAAGAAGCCCCCCTCTTTCTTTCTCTCTATGTGCAATAGAGATGATAACAAGGTGTCCAAGCCCCCCCCCCCCCCTTTCTTTCACGCGGGAGAGGTATTTATATGCCCTCTTCTGACCGTTACTTTGGTGTTGGACCACAATAAATGTCATTAACGACGCCTTTATGTTTGTAACAGCTACGACATTAACGACACATTAAACGCCATTGATTGCGTGTTCAATGTCTGTACAAAAATGTCCCTCTGATATTTATTAGTATTATCAGAAGCTCAACCGAGAACGAGCCCGAGTGTTTACCAAGGGCTTCATTCCGGTATACGAGAGAATAATCTGAATCCCATTTCTTTCTGCTGAGAATAGTCCAGTAACAGGAACTGAATTTCTCGCTATTTCTAGATATTGTCCATCCGTCTGATATTTTCAGATACTGTTCATCTGTTTGACTTTCCGGATACTATTCATCCGTCTGTAAAACTCTGTTTGCACAACCTGTAAAAAATAGAAAAAAGAAGCAAATTTCTTTCCTTCTGCAAACTCCATTTGCACAACCTGTAAAAACAGAAAAAGAAGCAAATTTCTTTCTTTCCGTCTGTCTGCAAAACTCTGTTTGCACAACCTGAGAATGGTTTTCAGTGATACATGGTACGACTTTACGCTGTAAGCTACCCACAATATTGTGCGGTTTTACGCTGTGAGCTACCTGCAATATTGGCGCGGCTTTACGCTGCTCTGAGCTACCTGCAATATTGATGAGGCATTACGCCGGAAGCCACCTACAATATTGTCCGGCTTTACGTTGTAGCTACCGCTACATTGTACCCACTGCTCTGAATTTCTAGAGACAACCTCATAAATTATAAGTTGTTCCAGATACCGTCACTACCATACAGTCATCTTATCGAAAGATGAAGATGGATCCTCATGAGGCCTTCACGCTAAATCAGACTACCGTCTTATCAAAAGATCGAAGGTTGTTCCAGATACCGTCACTACCATACAGTCATCTTATCGAAAGATGAAGATGGATCCTCATGAGGCCTTCACGCTAAATCAGACTACCGTCTTATCAAAAGACCGGAAGTTGTTCCAGATACCATCACTATCATACAGTCATCTTATCGAAAGATGAAGATGGATCCTCATGATGTCTTCACTTTGTAAGAAATCTGGAATTCTAGAAACAATCACAGAAAACAAAACAGCTATACAATTTAACTGTTGTTAGAACATGTATTCGATTACAGAATGAAAATATGTATATCAAAGCACAATAGCTTATACTTTTCCACCTTTCCCAATCCTGTGGCGTCACTTTGAGACTCAATATCTCATGTAACTTTAGTATCTCACTTAGATATCTTCATAAGAATTGTAGATCTTCCCGTTCTCTTCAAATCAAGCTATTATACAGAAAATTCTGAGCTCATACGAAGAAGATATGATTTTTTTACCAAACCCGGATTTATCAATCTGGAACCAGAAACCCGGAATTCAGATCCGGAATCAGCTGTAGCATTACTTTGAAGCTCAATACCGCCCAGTTAACGTCGATATCTCACTTCAACGTCTTCATAAGAATTTTAGCCCCTTAAATTATCTTAAAATCGAGCTATCATACGGAAAATTCTGAGGGCGTATGAAAAAGATATGAATTTTCTCGTGAAATTCAATATAACTGCCCAGCAGTACACTTTTCTCAGGACCAGATTTTCTGAATCTGTTTCCACCTGACTCCAGTATGGACTACCTTGATGAGTATTGTTCATCATACAGTAGCAACCTTCAGTTAAATACAGTTTATATCACAAATAATAAACCTTCTGTTCGGTGGGCGAGAAATTTCATATTGGCAATAATTGGGTAGCTATTCACCAGATAACAACGATTCTGAAAATCGTTCATATGGGGTAGATATTCACCCGATAACTATGATTCTTGAAAATCGTTCATCCGGGGTAGATGTTCACCCGACATATAACGTTCTGAATTAATATTCACACGGGGTAGATATCCATCCACCCGATATATAACATTCTGAATTAATATTCACACGGGTAGATATTCACCTAATAGATTTTATCTGAATACCGCTCATACATAATACTCTCTGAGCAGCGAATGATGAGCCCTCATAGATTAGCGACAAACATAATCGAGAGGATACTACTTCCTTACTGTAGTAGCGGAAAAATTGATAATAACAGATAAATAGATCAGACTGCAACCAGACAGTAGCTGAAGAATTCAAACCGTAATCATACTGTAGTATCACTAGGTAATACATTCTGGATTTGACAGCCACAAATCGCCATACCGTGACTGTAATTTCCGGTAAATAATCAAAAAAAAAAAGAGACCATAAACGGTTACCGAATGATGAACCGGTAATTTTTTGTGATGCCAACATTTGCTGCCAACTTTGACTTCTTGCTACTACTGTGCGGACCATTCTCCATGGTCTTGGCCTACTTTTTCCAAGGAAAAAGCTTTGCTATTTTGCTAATTAAATACTGGTGATTAAGACTTGAATCATATGACAAATTCATAGTCAGAAAACTTGCAACAACCATATCGATTGATCAATAAACATATACAGAGAGTCTTTAGACATCAAGGAACTCACTTGATCGCCTAAATGCTCTCAATGAAAGCATCAAATGAAAATAATGGAAACTGGGTGAGGGTTTTTCTGTAATATGGTACCTGGACCAGATCGGGTTCGAGTCACATTACTCCTTGCACGGCCGATTCATTGGTCCTTCTTGTTCCGTTCAATGGTACCTGAAAAGTGCGCCGGGGGGTTGCCCCAGCGTATACACTCCGACGATCAAGTCAGTCGGCAGTCATTACGAGTATATATCAAATATACTATTCGTACCTACCTTAAGGTACGTACGAAGACGCCATTATAATCAATATGGCCATAATTACTGTTCACTGTCATAATAGTGAAATAAAGGTTGGTACATTCCTGCATACCGTTACCTGTTACCGTTATTGTGCATGTCGTTACTGTATGTGTGCATCCGGTACCTTGCACCTGTTACTGTGTTGTGCTTCCGGTACCTTGCAGGCTTCTACCAAGCCGTTATCTGCATGCCGGTATCTACACACAAGCCGTTTGCCTTGTCCGGTATCATGCAAGCCGGTAGCTGCCATGTCACTTGCCGTTTCTAGCATGGCCTTGATCCCGTTACTGTGTCTGCTGTTTCCTGCATGCCCGGTACCATGCATGACCGGTACCATGCATGCTCTTGTTTCTTGTTAACAAGGATGCCGTTGGCTTCCTTCACATAGCCAAGCCCATTTTGGCTCCTTTAAGCCCACTTGACTATCTTGAGCCCATTTGGTTCCTTGAGCCGTTTGCTTTATACCGTCGACACCACCAATTAATTACATGGGCGTTGTGGTGTCAAACCTTGCTTGCAGCAAAGTAATTGATGTGGACCATGGTGTGATGAAGGGTGGAGATCATGTGGTGGTGATCATGTGGCAGTGATGCACTCATGGCCAAGTGAGCCTTTCTTCTGTCTTTCCATGCGCAACGACGATGATGATCAGAAGAAGCCCCCCTCGTGCAGTAGAGATGATAACAAGGTGTGGAAGCCGGCCCTTTTCTTTCACGCGGGAGAGGTATTTATATGCCCTCTTCTGACCGTTACTTTGGTGTTGGACCACAATAAATGCCATTAACGACGCCTTTATGTTTGTAACAGCTACGGCATTAACGACACATTAAATACCATTGATTGCGTGTTCAATGTCTGTACAAAAATGCTCCTCTGATATTTATTAGTATTATCAAACACCAATTCTCTCTCGGCCAACTCACCCTCGACACCTCCCGCCTCACCTAGGGCGATCTATGCGCCACCGTTGCTCCCTAGGATGTTTTTCCACGGCACACTGATCGACATCCTCTCCCCTTCTCTCCAGCTTTCAGTACAAAGGTGTTGCCTAAGATTTGATGTTAATAAACCTTCTGTTGCATTTACATTTTGCTTTTTTAAGTTAAAATATTCATTTTATTCAATTTATGTTGTTATTTAAGCGCCAAAAATTTGGTTCCCGCAAGATTTCTCCACTCAATGGAGATTTTTGGACCCAAAAGACTATATCAGAAAGTGTTAATGGGCTCATTCAAAGTTAATTGATAAGTGGGTAATTTAGAAGCTTAATTGATTGACAGAGCTGGTGGTCATAATATTGATAGTAAATTTAGACAAAATTAAAAATCGATAGCTAAATTATCAAAATAGAAAATATTGGTGGGCTGATAGTCAAAAAAAAATTTAAAAGAAAAAATTAAGCCCATAAACTACCTCAAGCTAACCCACCTATTTCTAAAATTGCCTTCCTAATCTTTGAAAAGGTATCACCAAAGCCCGCTCAGAGGTTCAAGGAGGATGTGAAAGCCCATACCCAACTGAATCCCTTAATTGGCTAGGAAGTCAACACAAGCGTTTGCTTCTCTGTAGCTGTGCTGCAAACAAACATCCCACTCCTTTTCCAACAGTCTGCCAGTCTAAAATAAGAGACTTTTGCTTCACTTCCGCAATCCAATCGCCTCTGATGGCTGTGCTACGTCTCAAGAATAACCTTGCTGAAACCACACTCCCAAGCAATCGATAGACCCAAATAAATGGCCCATAACTCAGCTATAATTGCATTGCAATGCCCCACCTTTCCCATGAATCCCTTAAGAAATCGGCCCCTGTAATCTCTAATGACACCTTCTGCTCCTGCCGGACCCGAATTTCCTTTACTCGCCTCGTCTGTATTCACCTTCATCCACCCTGCAGGCGGAGGCTCCCAACAAATCCAAGCTTGCACCTTAGATCGAGCCCTTGTGCACTCAAAATTGTTACTTCTAGTTGTTGGGAAAAAATCACATTTTCCCCGCCCAGGATCGAACACAATCAAACACAGCAAGCAGCAAACAAATACACAACACGAGGATTTACGTGGAAAACCTCCAACGAGGAAAAACCACGGGACCAACTCCGAACAATCTTTCACTAATAATAAATTATTAGTCTTACAATCACATCAGGATGCTCAACAGCATCCTTTTCACAATCTCTCAGGATGTTCAACAACATCCCTTTTACAATCTCTCTCAACTCAATCTCTCATCTAGATCGAGGAGACACAATCTAGAAAAATAAATACCCTCACTGGTTTATTTTTGTCTCAATCACAAATAAGAAAAATACTCTCTATTTTTCTCTCTCGGATATTCAAGAATATCCCTCTCAATCACAGATCAGTTGCTCTTGGTTGCAACTGATCTCTCTCGCTTGCTACATCGTTGCAAGCTCTCTGCACCTTGCACCTTGCTCTGCTCCTGCTCTCCATTTAATGGCATGTATTTATATATGGAGTGCCAACCAAAGAAAAGCACATGATCACCACCGTGTGATCACGAGAAGTCCAAGTCCAAATTGGAATTAATCCAATTTGGCCCCTACACGTCTTTCCTTACTTTCTTTTAGTTGGCCGACCCACTCCATTATAAAACTTTAGCCTTTCCTTGATTTAAGGGTGATCATGAGTCCAACTTGGCTCATTCTTTCCATCATTGCAGCAACAATTGATTAGTTGGCGGATACCAACTCATAATCAATTTTGCTATTATCAAACTCTTCTTTCCTTGATATGAACTGGACTCCAACAATTCTCCCCCTCAAGCTCATATCATGGGAATCACCAATCTCCATACATTTACACTATAACGATCTCCCCCTCAAACAAAGTACCACCAGGCCCACCATCTGAGCCCGACAATCTCCCTCTCGAACGAAGCTCTACACAGTCCTCAATAGGACCCACCTACTTCAAGTTCCTCTCGGAGATTTACCGTACTTTAAAGTACACCATCAAATTGAGTAAGCCTACCAATTTGGCCCATCAACTTGCACGAAGTATGGAATTCACCCATCATACTTCGGGCTCAATCTATTGGCCCACCGTTTTAGCTCATCAGTTTGGAGATTCGTTGTGTGCCGTCACTGCACCAGACCTCGTGCACTAGGTCTGTGCCATCATCAACATACTCCCGATCAATCCATCAGATCTACTCCGCAAGCTCATCGAACCTTCGGTTCCGATCAAAGCCCATCTCATAGGCCCAACCGGACCTTCAGCTCTACATGCCCAATCGAACTTTCGATTCCGATCAAAGCCCATCTCATAGGCCCAACCGGATCTTCAGCTCCACATGCCCAATCGAACCTTCGATTCCGATCAAAGCCCATCTCATAGGCCCAAAAGGATCTTCAGCTCCGCATGCCCATCGAACCATCAGCTCCGCTACCAGTTGTTGGGAAAAAATCACATTTTCCCCGCCCAGGATCGAACACAATCAAACACAGCAAGCAGCAAACAAATACACAACACGAGGATTTACGTGGAAAACCTCCAACGAGGAAAAACCACGGGACCAACTCCGAACAATCTTTCACTAATAATAAATTATTAGTCTTACAATCACATCAGGATGCTCAACAGCATCCTTTTCACAATCTCTCAGGATGTTCAACAACATCCCTTTTACAATCTCTCTCAACTCAATCTCTCATCTAGATCGAGGAGACACAATCTAGAAAAATAAATACCCTCACTGGTTTATTTTTCTCTCAATCACAAACAAGAAAAATACTCTCTATTTTTCTCTCTAGGATATTCAAGAATATCCCTCTCAATCACAGATCAGTTGCTCTTGGTTGCAACTGATCTCTCTCGCTTGCTACATCGTTGCAAGCTCTCTGCACCTTGCACCTTGCTCTGCTCCTGCTCTCCATTTAATGGCATGTATTTATATATGGAGTGCCAACCAAAGAAAAGCACATGATCACCACCGTGTGATCACGAGAAGTCCAAGTCCAAATTGGAATTAATCCAATTTGGCCCCTACACGTTTCTTTCCTTACTTTCTTTTAGTTGGCCGACCCACTCCATTATAAAACTTTAGCCTTTCCTTGATTTAAGGGTGATCATGAGTCCAACTTGGCTCATTCTTTCCATCATTGCAGCAACAATTGATTAGTTGGCGGATACCAACTCATAATCAATTTTGCTATTATCAAACTCTTCTTTCCTTGATATGAACCGGACTCCAACACTAGTCTCTAGAGGAATTGATGTCATGGAGACCCATAAAGTGATATGGAATATAGGATTTGAGGAGAATGAGGCATTCGGGTTGAAACACCCATTGTTTCGCCTCTTCCAAATCTCCCATATAGCCACCGAACCAAGTGCTTCAATTATCTCTAACACTCACATCTAAGCTGCCAATGAGATTAACTCTCAATCAATACTGTAGAGGAAGATTAAAAAACTCAATCCAACGTCTTTTAGGCCTAACCCTCTTTATCCCTAAAAGAAAAGATATGTTTTTTTATAGATAAAACTAATTTGGTACGGTAATAAAGTTTTAGTAGATACACCTGTGCATCTAAAATACCATTCACTCATAATGTGGAGAAATTTGTAGTTCACCACATACAATGGTGCACTAAACCAATGACGCTTTAAATGTGATTTTAAAAAAATGACATTTTTTATCCCTAAATTATAATACTTTATTTAAGTTGACTCCTAAAAATATAAATTTCTTTAATATGGTACCTAAAGAATAACATTTTGTTTAATTTGGTCCCTTTAAGATTTTCCACTAACTTACATGACGCGTGTCAAAGGATCAAATTAAATAAAATGACCATACTTTAATGACCAAATTAAACAAAATGATCATACTTTTAAGGACCAAATGAAATAAAATGTTATACTTTAGAAACCAAATTAAACAAATTTATACTTAGTAAATCATGTTAGTTGCATGCCACGTGGTCCAAAAATGGCACATCATCAATCTCAGTCGTTGCAAATAATAGAAGAACCAAATTAAATAAAGTATTATACTTTAACAATTAAATTAGACAAATTTATACCTTACCATTCAGATTAAATATTAAATAATTTAGGCATAAAAAATGTCATCTGTTCTTTAAAAAACGACATCATTTGAAAAGGACACCTCATCATAGTTTATAATTTAATTCTAACATTTTTATTAAAAAAAAACACTAATAGCAATAAAATTAGTTTATGAAGGTATGGATCATATATCCCTTCAATTCTAACCAAGGTTGTAAAACCTGCTTCAACGATAAACTCATTAAGAAGAAAGAGTCGAAAATCAGATGTTCATTGCGGTGGAACTCATATAACTCGTAATTTTAATAAATTAATAAATAAAAATTATATTTGTAGAGTATAACATTTTTTAAAAATAAATGAAAAATTTACCTAGTATTTATAATATTTATTGTCGTTTAATATCACTAAGATATTGATAGTGGAATGGCTAAGCATTTAGTGATAAAAATGGTGAACATGGGTTCGCATCCTGTGTTCTCCTCCTCCAAATCTCCACCACCTTGTCCTTCTTTTCTGCAACCACAACATCCTCAATCCCACCCCAACTCTAACCCTAACACAGTCTTGTCCTTCACCTTCACCTACTGGCCTATTACTTAAGATGGACTTTGCTTGAGGTTCACGAAATTAAATTCACTAATTATTGGATGATCATGATTTACAGAACACGAAGTTAGAGAAAACGAGATTGGATCTACAACTATTATAATTGATGAGCGGCATACATTAAACATGTGTAACTTTTTAAAATGATAGATCTTCTTAAATACGTGTCAAAATATTATTAGTTTAGTCCATCATCTTATACGGTGGACTGAATTCGCTTAAAATTTTCTCCACAATATGAAAGTTTTATTAGGTATTCTTCGAATATAATGTGTATGGTGATCCAATTGTAATTTAGTTTCCAAAAAAATCTTAACTTAAAAAAAAAAAAACATTTTACAAGTCGATGTATTTTAATGTTCTTTTTCTATAATAAAGGTTTTTTCAAATAAATACCGATGAATTTTCATGTCAATAAAAATCAATAAATGAAACTTATGTAACTTTTTGTAAGATAATAAAGCATCAGACAACATGAGTTACCGCCGCTGTAACACAATGCTAGAAAAATCATTTTTACCTACATTGTGTGGACGAAGGATTAGGTAGTCGGGTTGTATCTAATAAAAATTTATAATGAACGACGTGTCAAAGATGCGGGTGCTGATCAGTCTTTAACAACACCGCGCGCTCCCACTCAGCTGCTGCTGCTGCTGCTGCGTTTGTTGGTGGCACTGTGAAGTGTGGAGAAACCGAGGGGATCGGAGTACTAATAGCGATTATAACACAACCTAAGTTCCCGCCAAAGAAGGTCGTGAAAAGAAACCGGGAATCTCCATTACATTCGCGCCAAATCGCTTGCCCTAGTTAACCCTTAAAGATCTGACAAACCTTTCTTCTCCATTCATCGTTCACCTCTCTCACTCGATCGTGCCACTATTCTCTGCTCACTCGTCTCAATCCTCGTAAAACTTCATTTTCCTTTCCTGGTTTTCACCTTTTTCTTTTCATTTCAATCTTTAGAAGAAGAAACAGAAATGGCGCCGGTGCGTAAACCGAGCAATGGACGATCGCCTCTGGTGAATCCACAACGACAAATCACGTCCTTCTTCTCCAAGAGCCCCACTCCTTCTCCATCTCTACCCAAAAAAGAAACCCCCAATTCCAACCCTAACCCTAGCCCCAGTCCAACCCCGATTACTCCTTCTCCTCTCCAATCCAAGCCGAAAAAGACTTTGTTAGTCATTGGCCAAACCCCCAAATCTAACCCCAGTCCTAGCCCAAGCCCGACTACTCCTTCTTCTCTCCAATCCAAGCCTAAAAAGAAGACTCTGTTAGTCATTGGCCAAACTCCCTCTCCATCTCCATCGCCGGCAACGCCTGCTACTGCTGTTTCATCGTTTGGGAAGGAAGTAGTGGAGAAGAGGATTAGGGTTTACTGGCCGTTGGATGATATTTGGTACGAAGGGTGTGTGAAATCCTACGACGAAGCTTCTGGGAAGCATTTGGTTCAGTATGATGATTTTGAAGAGGAGATGTTAGACTTGGGGAAGGAGAAAATTGACTGGGTTGAGGAAACTACTAAGAGATTTAAGAGGTTGCGTAGGGGTGCTTTGTGTGTTAACAAAATGGTGATTGACGACGAGGATGAAGAGAATGCTGGGGGTAGTCAGGGAGATGATTCGAGCGACGAGGATTGGGGGAAGAGAGTGAATGAGAGCGTTAGTGAGGAGGAGGGGGAGGAGATGGATTTGGAGGACGAGGAAGCAGAGGAGACTGTGGAGGGTGATAAGAAAGGAAAGAAGAGTGGGAAGAGTGACTCAAGGAAGAGGAAGGCTAATGAAGGAGGGAACTTGGGCTCTGTGAAAAAAGGGAAGAGCAGTCCAGACGTTTCCAGCGATGGAACGTTCAAATGTTCAGTTCCAGAGATTGAAAAGAATAAGCAGAGTACGTAAAAATAGCTTCGTCATATACGGTTTAATTATATATTGGCAGGACAAAGATGACTATATAAAAGCCAAAGTAGGAGATTATTTAATTAAACTATGGGTGGTATAAGAAGATTGACAATCTGTAGGTTTATACTATTTGTCCACGATCTCTTATCACACACAGGAGAAAGAAGTCTACCATTTGTTTAAATTTGAACATGCTTTGTGCAGATGGACTGTCTAGTGGCTTTAATGATGCCTTGGTCAGTGATGTGTCAGAAAAGTTTGGCATCCGTGAAGCAGAGAAATTCCCATTTCTTGGAGCGTAAGTTCTTGCTGCAATATTGTAGGGTCTATTTTATTGCCTTCAATTGTGAACTGTATTTATTGACATTACTAGAAGAATGAAGAACTGGCACATCTTGTTACATATGCAGCTTGTGCATGCCTGCTGTAGCTAGTGAATGCTTTGAATTCTTTCTTTTCTAGCGCCTCTGTCAGAGTCTTGTAATGAAAGCGTTACTTTTTTCCATAAATTGATAATTTCTCCAGCTAGGAAGGGGGCATTAGGTAGCCCCGACAAAACAAGTAGAACTATATATAAAGATGACAATATAACAGAAGGAGATGTTTTGTGTATTATTTGAACGTACTACATGTGCGTTGCCATTGGCCTCAAGTAAGAGCAAATTTATTCATTGTGTTGTTTATGATGTTCTATGATTTACCTTTATCACTATGCTGACTTAGTGAACTCTACGACAGAGGCCGTAGGGATGCAAAAAGAAGGCGGCCTGTAGATGTTGGCTATGATCCTAGGACACTCTACCTCCCCCCTGATTTTGTGAAGAGTTTATCTGGTGGTCAGGTAAGAGCTTTCAAATGAAAGTCTGCTTAAATTTATTGGAGGTCTTATATTCTTGAATTCTATATCTGCTTCACATGTGCAGAGACAATGGTGGGAGTTTAAGTCAAAGCATATGGATAAGGTTTTATTTTTCAAGGTCTGTACTTAAGGCTTCAAAGTAGATATTTATTCTGCCATCGATGTGTCATTTTGTTTGGCTCAGCTAAGTAATACTTCTCTAGTTTTATTGCTGTAGATGGGCAAATTCTATGAGCTTTTTGAAATGGATGCCCATGTAGGAGCCAAAGAACTAGATTTGCAATATATGAAGGTATTGATTTGTTTAAGTCTTTACGTTGATGAAAATATTCTTATCAAAGCTGACCCTTCTATCCGGTGATTCAATGTTTTGGAAATGTTGTTAATTATGACTTTCTAAGCATTGATGTATTTCTTGATTCCTATTTTTTTTTAGGGAGAACAACCTCATTGTGGTTTTCCAGAAAAAAACTTCTCAATGCATGTGGAGAAATTGGCAAGAAAGGTTGGTTCTTCGTAATAAATTTTAGTTCTTGCAGTGACATCATTGATGTTTGTATTTTGCAGTTGCCTCGTCCTTTGAAATGAAATTTTAATTGAGCTATCCTGTCTGAACAGGGTTACCGAGTTCTTGTAATAGAGCAGACAGAGACACCTGAACAACTAGAGCTTCGTCGCAAAGAAGGTTCAAAAGACAAGGTCTGGATATATTACACTAGATCTTGATATTATTTTGATTTATGTAGCAGTTCTTTCTTCAGTTGTTTGCTGCAAATGGTGATCATGTTATCGTTCCACATTGGTCTAGAAGTTTTTGTGCTGTGGTTTCAATGACCAAACAAGCTACCTTGGGCCCACACTGGTTCAAATAGAAATTCAAGAAAGATAAATCAGATACTTAGTGAACTGTGCACGGTTCTTGTCACATTGGTCCTTTTTCTTATTTGTCTTCCCTTGGGGAATCTGATAGTTTAGCAATTGTCTTGTGTAGCAAGTTTATTACATCTCAAGTTTTTTCACAACTTTCTCTATTTTCAGGTCGTGAAACGTGAAATATGTTCTGTGGTTACTAAAGGAACATTAACAGAGGGAGAACTTCTGTCAGCAAATCCTGATGCATGTTACCTGATGGCAGTGACTGAAAGTTGCGGGGGTACTGCAGACCAAAGTTGTGAGCGTTCTTTTGGTGTTTGCGTGGTTGATGTTGCTACCAGCAGAATCATTCTTGGTCATGTATGTCCAATTTTCTTGAATTGCATTATGCATAAGTGAACAAATGCTTGTACAGCCTATCTATGAAGTCAAGCAACTATCGTGCCATATACTTCTATGTTTGACCATTGTGTTTCTCCTTTTGGCAGTTTGGTGATGATGCGGAGTGTAGTTCTTTGTGCAGTCTATTATCTGAGCTTAGGCCCGTAGAAATTATAAAGCCTGCCAAAGTACTCAGTTCTGAAACTGAGAGTATGATAGTGAGGCATACAAGAAATCCTTTAGTCAATGAACTGGTTCCGGAGTCAGAATTCTGGGATGCTGAGAAAACCATTTTTGAAGTCAAGACTTTCTACAAGAACATCAGCAATGAACCAGCTTCTGAATCTGTGAGTGAAGCTGATATAAATTCAAGTGATCTTCATGTGCAAGATAGGTTGGGCTGCCTACCAGGCATTTTGTCAGAGCTTGTAAACAAAGGTGAAAGTGGCAACCTTGCTCTTTCAGCACTTGGAGGCACTCTCTATTACTTGAAACAGGCTTTTCTGGATGAGGCATTGCTTAGATTTGCAAAGTTTGAATCACTTCCGTGCTCTGACTTTAATGAAGTTGCCAAAAAACCATACATGATTCTTGATGCTGCTGCCCTCGAAAACCTTGAGATTTTTGAGAATAGTAGAAATGGAGACTCTTCAGGGTAAGGCAATTATTGTCATAGACATGAAGTTTATTCCTTCTCTAATTGTAATGTGAAACTTTATCTGTGAAGGACGTTATATGCACAATTGAATCATTGTGTAACGGCATTTGGGAAGAGGTTATTGAAGACATGGCTGGCTAGGCCATTATATGATTTGGGATCTATCAAGGAACGCCAGGATGCTGTGGCTGGTCTACAGGTAAGATTACTTCCTTTTGCATAAATTGCTTCAAGCAGCTCTTTTTCTTCTATTATTTGGTATTTCATGCATTGGTGAAAAATCAAAAACTAGATATGCTTTAGCAAGATATTCTGCTACTCATTGTGTTTGTGATTTTCTTGACCGTAACTTAAATCCCAACCTGGAATGACATTGTTTTTACTGATCTCGTAGTGAATGATGTTGTGGTGCATTGCCATCTTGTCCCTCTAGTTTCTTTTTCATGAAACTTTTGCTAATTTGTTTTTTTCAAGTTCTCAAGGAGTTACTACAGTACATACACTTTCATCTATGTAACTCTTTATGTTGCTTGCCAGGTTCAAATTCTAGGTTGAGTGTTTTGTGCTTCCTGGTTTTGCATGATTAATGTATTATTTCCCTGGCACTGCTTCTATTTGCCGTCTAATATTCATACTGTTACTACACCTATTGTTCAGGAAGAAAATCAACCTATGGCACTTGAATTTCAAAAGGCGTTGTCTAGGCTTCCTGACATGGAGCGACTGCTTGCGCGTATTTTCTCTAGCAGGTATACCTAAGAAGCGAGGCATCAATGTTATTAATTCCGTTGCTGTGTAAGAACTACTGATGCTTACAATAAGGAATTTTATGTGCTTGCTTTCAATGAATGCAGTGAAGCTAATGGGAGGAATGCTAGTAAAGTAGTCTTATATGAGGATGCATCAAAAAAGCAGCTCCAGGAGTTTATATCTGCACTACGTGGCTGTGAATTAATGGCCCAAGCATGCTCACCCCTCAGTGTCATTGTAGAAAATGTGGAGTCTGGACGATTACGTCATTTACTAACAGCTGGTACTGTTCACTTTGATGTTACTTTACCATTTCAATGTATGTTGTGGGGCATCTTATCCTATAATCTATCTGCAGGTAAAGGTCTTCCAGATACCCGTTCCATTCTGAAACATTTTAAGAATGCATTTGATTGGGCTGAAGCCAACAACTCAGGACGTATAATACCATGTGATGGTGTGGATTTGGAGTACGACTCTGCTTGTAAAAGGGTCAAAGAAATTGAGTCTGGTTTGACAAAACACCTGAAGGAACAGCGGAAGTTACTTGGAGAGGCATCTGTAAGTACTTTTATATGAAGTGTTGGTCTTTCCTACCCTTTTTACTTGATAACCATGGTTTGTAATCACATGACCTATTACAGATCACTTACGTCACAGTTGGGAAAGATGCATATCTATTAGAAGTTCCAGAACATCTGCGTGGGAATATTCCTCGTGATTACGAGTTACGTTCATCCAAAAAGGCAAGTAGTAAACATAACGGTGCCTCAAATAAAATCAATTGCCTTACTTCACCGACTTTGCATGGATATCAAACATCATGATTAATAACAACTGAACAAAGTAGCCATGATCTCATCCCATTTCCTTTGTTCCAGTGGCAGATAGCATTTTGATCTTTCTCCATTGCTTAGATTGCTAGTATATGTGAATACTTTTTGAGTCCTGTGTTAAGAATTATGCTGTGAACCCATACCTTTCAGCTAATGCAGAAGTTTTCTTGCTTATTTATCATTCTTAACACATTGTTGTCATTCATTTTAGGAATGCAACATAAGTAGCTTAGAATTTAGTAACTCTTACACTACGTTTTAGATCAGTTTCTTTCCATGTCTTGACATAGAATTTTGGACATGCAATGTGGCTGAAAGCTTCAATTTGCCTTGACAAAACTAACTTAAGGTTACTCCAGAAATTCTTTCATCATTGAGATATTTATTTTGAAACTCTTTTCCACACTCTGCGGGGAACATGCAGGGTTTTTACAGGTATTGGACTCCATCTATCAAGAAGTTCTTAGGAGAGCTCTCACTGGCTGAATCCGGAAAGGAGTCAACTTTGAAGAGCATTTTGCAGAGATTAATTGCACGCTTTTGTGAGCACCATGATAAGTGGAGGCAGCTGGTTTCTGTGACTGCAGGTTTATGAACGAACTCTCTGCATGGGATATGGGAGACTGGATACGAATGGCTTATTTGCTGTGCCATAATTTCATGTGAATTTTCATGTTTGATTGCATGTTTGAGATATTTCGTATACTAAAACCGTAGTTCAGTGTAATGCAAATATGCTTTTCCATGTGCATATGCATTTGATGAAAATAGTATTTAATGGCACATCTGCAGCTGCAGATTCATTCATGTATTTCACTGATCAGAGTGACTTTTCTGTTTTTGCATCTCTTTGTCATGCAAGTCCAAGCAAATGTCATGGAATAGATATTGAGTCCTTGTAGAATTTTTCTTTTGAAGCCTGAATCATTGAAAAAATGGTTGAATTTTTCATTTATTTGAAGACCAATATGATGTAAATTTGAATGATATAATTTGCTTCAGTGACTAAAATGGAATTTCTTATTTCATGTTGCAGAACTGGATGCTTTGATCAGTCTGGCTATAGCTAGTGACTTTTTTGAAGGACCAGTGTGTCGTCCAGTCATCTTAGATTTATCACAGTCAAGTGAAGTTCCGTGCTTTGCTGCAAAAAGTTTGGGACACCCTATCTTAAGAAGTGACTCTTTAGGCAAGGGTGCATTTGTCCCTAATGATATTAACATTGGTGGCTCCAGTAGTCCTAGCTTTCTCCTGCTCACTGGTCCTAACATGGGTGGAAAGTCTACTCTTCTTCGGCAAGTTTGCTTGGCTGTAATTCTGGCCCAGGTTTTATCCCTTTTCTTTGGCTCGCTTATCAATGTTGCCTCATTTGTCTCCATGTACCTTAACTGTGGTTCTTCCACAGGTAGGAGCTCATGTCCCTGCTGAAAGTTTTGAATTATCACCTGTTGATCGAATATTTGTACGGATGGGTGCTAAAGACCACATTATGACAGGCCAGAGTACTTTCTTAACAGAGCTTTCAGAGACAGCGCTGATGCTGGTGAGGTTATTGGAGATTTAGAGCATTGGATTTAGAAAAACAAATTCTTAAAGTCACAGTCCCTACGCGAATGAATGTATGAGGATGGAACTATGGCGTTTAGAGATATGTTAGGATGAACCATGCATCTGACCATTTGCTCTAAATAATTAAACAACATTTGGATTAAGCCATTCTAGAGTCTGCACTTGTTCTCAGAAGTTTATCTCATTTAAGTTTTTTCACATATGGCTTTTATACAGTCATCAGCAACTCGTAATTCTCTGGTAGCACTGGATGAACTTGGACGAGGTACATCAACTTCTGATGGACAAGCAATAGCGTAAGTGAGCCAGTGAATGGATATTTGGAATAAGCCTTTTCTTTCTTGGCAATGAGTGTTTCATGCATTCTTAGATGCTGTATATACTGAACCTTACCTCTCCTTTCTGGTCTTCTTTGCTTGGCAGGGAAGCTGTGCTTGATCATTTTGTCCACAGGATACACTGTCGAGGAATGTTTTCAACTCACTATCACCGATTAGCTATAGATTACCAGAATGACCCTAAGGTATGACTCTTCTGTTCGTTAATGCTTCGCAGTTTGCCTTTTCCTCTGTAATCGAAGCTCTTTGAAATTTGTAGTAGGACTATTTGATGTCCTGAATGTGCTTGCTGATCTTTTGGCATGATTTGGTGCAATAAATAATTTTTGTTCACAATCTGATAGTTTAAGCCTTATTTTCTTCTAAGTTTAGGCTCACTGTAATTGATTGTGACTTATTCTTTATCTGCACAAAGTAGAACGGAATGACTTCTCTTGAAGATGTTCTCTGATTTATAGTGTTTCTTTTATGTTTTGTACAGGTCTCCCTCTGCCATATGTCATGTAAAGTTGGAGATGGACAAGGAGATGTTGAAGAGGTTACGTTTCTTCATAGGTTGACCTCTGGTGCATGCCCTAAAAGCTATGGTGTAAATGTTGCAAGACTGGCTGGTAATCTCTCTTGCTCTTTTTTTTTTCTCGTCTTGTTTGGAAATCTGTAAGATCTAGAAATCTTGGTACCCGGTCCAGTTTACTGTCTGATATTGAGATACCTTCAAGAAAACTGTTGAATATGAATTCATGGGTTTTGGAATCCTGAAATTGTTCAAGTCCACGAATGAACATTTCTTGGACTAGTGAAACGAATGAAAAGATGTTGACTCAATTTCTATTCATTATTTTGTTGGTTACTCTTTTCCTTGTATTAGAGTATGAAGTACTGTTATTCTGATTTTTTTCCAGGACTCCCAGACTCTGTACTTGTAAAAGCTGCTGCTAAGTCCAGGCAATTCGAGGCTACATATGGTAAGCATGGGACAGGGCATACGGGAAATCAAACCTCCCAACACTGCGACTTGATTGTAGGCTTCATCCAAAATTTGTTCAAACATGCAACAAACTTAAGTTCCAGCAGTTCTTGTAAAAGTCTCGGTGCAAGTTCCTTCACCGAACTTCAGGCTCAGGCAAGATCACTTTCCGGACAAAACTGACATCGGTTGAACCCTTGGTTTTTCAAGTCATTAGGCGGCATGCTTTTACATGAAAGGAGGTACTGGAAGAGTTTTCATTTTCCCATCGAATATCAAATTTTGACACTGAAAAGCAACTGTATCTGTCAATTGCATCTCCAACTAGATTAGATCCAAAAGTGAAATCACTTTCCAAGGATGAGGCGGGGTTAGCCAACTTTTTGTACATAATAACTATATTTTTGACGGAAAAGTGATGCGTGTTGTTTTGTCCCAACCCGATTGTTGGTGCTTTGTATTGTAAATGGTTGTAATGTCAAATGAGGTGGTGGGTTTAACCAAACAACAGTTAGGTTGTTGGCCATTCCTATCTTTGTGTAAAAAAATATTGATCACACCATTGCCTTGCACTGAAAGATAGTGCAGATTGAAGCATGTTGGTTGGTCCTCCACTAGTTTTTTCTTGCATTTTTTAAACTCTTATTGGATGGTGGGTAGGAAAAGGGATTCTTTGATAACTGAATGTGACATGTTTATTAATCTGAACATTTTTGTTTCTTTTTACATTTCTTTCAATAGCCGCAAAAATGGGAAGTAATATTGACAATGCTCCGTACAAGTAGTATTTTTTTTTTCTAGAGAAAAAGAAAAGTTGCTAAGGTGGTTTATACTATATGTTGCAGCCGATGTTGCTCGTCATTTTCGTCATCTTCATCCGGGTTCGAGGTGTTATCGTCGTAATAACCCTAAATACAGATAAAGGCGAAGAATTAGTGTTTAAAGCTATCAGCACTGAATTCATTTTGTTTTGTAGGTGAGAGTTGCTAACCTGATAATATTGTTGTCGCTGGATGCTTTTTTGGATGGCTGATATTGTCCAGAAAATTAAATACATTGGAAGGAGAATCCCGCTGGCCCTTAGTACAAGAATCTGCAAAAATACACACCAACGAAAAGAATCGAACAAAATATGAGGTTAGGTAACTTAGGTTCCAAAGTTGATTCAGTTTAAGAACATGAACAAGAACAGCCAGGAGAAGGAAGGAAACTAAAAGGTAAAAACACTTACAGTGAGAAGGGTAAATGGATAATCTCCTGTTCCACCGGTTAGTGTGGTAAAAAGATGTCTCATAAGCATAACGATTGTAAACTGGCAAATTCAATTAACAAAACAAGAATTAATGAAATTCTGGGAATCATATTAACAAGTAAAAATATAGATGTATGTAAAAAAAATTATGTTAGTTATTGTATTTACGGTATTGCATGATGAGTCCATAGATATCTATGAATTAGATTATATATATGAATTCAAATAATCAATTTAACTATATATTAAATGATAATATATGAATTTGTTGGATTTTCAAATTTGTTATTGGGGGTGACGACCAACGGTCCAACGTACTTGGATGGGTCTACAGTCTACTCTTTGGACAGCTGCTGGCCGCCACTGACCTCACTTTCAATTTTGACTCTTTCTAGCTTAGCTACGGCAGTTTCCATGACTTAAATTAACCAGTTACCAAAAACCAAAAATCAAAAATCAAAACCAATTTTTAAATGTTATCTTGGTCCAACCGTCCAAAAACACCGGGGTCAATCAAACTACCCAATAGTAATAATTGCCCACCTATCCAAATTCATCATCACCCTACTACTACTTCTAGACAGACTTATTCATACCGAGTTTAACGATTTAGCGTAATTAGAAGAACTTACGGATAGAGCCAAAGTGCGGCAGCAAGAGGTGGCTCTATCGGAAGATGAGGCGCACTCGATGTGGACATCATCTAGTTGAGCAATAACAACAAATCCTTGGCTTTGCCTTTGTGCCTCTCCTTCTTCATCCTCTCTTCTTGAAATCTCAATCTCCACACTCTCCCTATCATCAATCAATCGAACGGTCTACAATTTAGCACGCATTCAAAACATTCTTTATTTTTCATAAAATTAGTAACAGTTCACCCCTAATTGTAAGGCACGTTTTCGCTTTTTAGCAAAACTGCAAATAAAGATAAGAGGGGACCAAATATTCTATTTCTGTGACGTGCAGTGCCCACTTGGCAAAGATATTCCACGTGGTTTTTTCATCCCATATTTATCCATTATAAAGAATACTTAATTAAAAGAAATTGATACTTTGCTAATTAATTAGTTACGTACCTAATCGTCATTCCATCAATGAGCTGACATTTCTTTTTTGGTGCTGCTGCCGTGTATCCTGGTTCGTAATTCTGCACAAATTCCCAGATTAAGTAATTTTATTAAAGTAATTACTCGCTGAAATTCAAACCTTCTTCTAACACGTAACGCCGAATCTATAAGCTCATTCATTGAATGCTCTGACTCAGCTTGGGTAAAACAATAAATAAATAAAAAGAGTTTCCTTTCTAATCCGTTTTGGCTCAGGATCAAGAACTTCCTTTCTCCACGAGGAAAAAGAAATCAAAACCAATATAAAATTTTTAAATTTACTACCACAACAACAGACTGAAATGATCAACGCGTTTACAGAAGCTTAAACAGAGGAGAAGATTAAAAAGCACGAAAACCAGAACTGAAGTTAGTAAACAGAGAATTTTCAGACTTGACAAATTGAAAAACTGGCATCAACCCAACAAAGATGATTAATTTGTTTTCATATCATGAAAGAAATTGCTAATAATTTCTCACCAATTATCATTTAATCACAAAATTAGTAGTTGATAATCAAATTACCTGGAGACAAATTTCACAAATTGTGCAGCCTTTCTCATCACACCATCTCTGTATGCAATCTCTGTGAGCAAACTGGAAAAGAAACCACAAGAACCCAATTTCAATAGAAAGACATGAACCCAATTACCCAAATATCAAAACAAATTAAGGATTAGAATATTTACCTTGACAGTGCCAGAACAAGCGCATGGAGCTTCCAAGGTTTTGCAGCTTTCGAATTCTGCTTCATGGCAAATTCTACAGTACTGTGAAATTGGTGATCCCAAAATCAAATCATCTTCGTACAATATAACAGTACCCATCTTCTTCTTCTTTCTTTCTTTCTTTTTTCTCTTGTTTTGTTGTAATTAACGAACTCTCCTATTCCTCTGTTTTCTCGATAAACTCCTGCTCTGTTTTTCTTTTCAAAACTTTGCACGTCTCTCTCTGAAGACTTTAATTTAAAGAAAATGAAATTGGACTTGAAATCCCGAAACTACCCCTTCCTTTATAATTTATCAGCTCGGCTCTCAACTTTCTACGCGGAGAGACGTTAGTCCGGTGTAATTTTTCTTCAGTTTCATTTATAGTCCTCTCACTTGTTTTTAGTTCTAATTTTGCCCCTTAAATAATTAAATTAAATTCATATTTTGTAGAGGGAATTACACCATCTCAGTATGATTTTTTCCAGTCTGTAGGTATAAACTCCAGTTCTGAATAATGACATCTTGTCTTATGTTCATCGCAAGACAACTTTTGGGGCAAAATTGTCAGATTTTTTTGACAATATTTGAATTATGTAATAATTAAATAATGTACAAGTAAATATTAACATATGATAATTCTTTTTCAATTTTTTGTCAGATTAATCTTCCACAGTTCTCTCAAAATTTTAATTTTTTTATAATAGTCTTTAAACGTTTATTTTTCTTTTATTGATCTTGTTGGAAAAATCTGTACAAAAAAAAGTGAAAGATCGAGATTTCCTCAGGATATAACAAATATAAAATCTTTGTAATATCTCATTTTTACAACAGATCTTTCATATTTATTATCTAAAAAATTATCTTATTCAATCCCGCTCTTTCTTCTTTTATTTATTTAATTTTTATTGTAACATGGTGCTGTTCCCTCAAATGAAATCTGCATTTTCTTCCCTGTTGGATGCAACAAGTTTTGAAAAACCTCCATTTTAAATTATTTTCTTAATTACTCCGGTTTGGACCGGTTCAACCCATAATTAATTTGTAACCAATCAATCAAGGGCGCGGTTTTAATAACGTGAAGCTTGAATTTTTTAAATTGAGTTTGCGGACATTTTAATTTATGTACTAATTATATTTATGAGGTTCAATAATGTCAAAGAATTAGCAAAAATACAGCTCAATGACAATTAATGTTAAGGTACACGTTGCAATGTATTCTTCCTTTCGAGTCGTTATTAGCCCATGATTTGGACCATACCACCCTTTTTTTCCCCTTTGTAAGATTCCTTGCTTTGCGTCCTCTAATTAACAATGCCCCTAAATACTAGTACTTACCTTTTCTTTTTGCCTAGATAAAAAAGAATTGATAGGTTGAAATTGCTTGAGAATCATTATTTATAAAGATAGAAGGAAAAAAAAAACAAATGTCTAACTCTAATTACAACTTAAAACAAGGTTTAAATACCTAAAAATTTGCATAAAATACAAATTACGAAAATGATAATGAAGAACTTAGAAATCAATTTTATAGCCTTTCAGAGCTGAATTTCACTATTGGGGCCTTGTTTCTAAGATTTGAGCAAATTAAGTCTATAGATAGAAACACATCATACGACCCATGCGCCAATCAAAATGCAGCTCGATTCAATAATCGGATCAAAAAATATGTTTTTTTAAACTCGAGTTGCGACCTGTTGTGTTTATTGAACTTCTCCTTCTTGTTAACTTGAAACATAGTAAATTTTAGCATTTTTTTATTCCACAAGTAAGAATGTAGTCCACTCTATTTAGGCTCTGTTTGACGTTCCGATTTGGTGGGAAAAAATTCTGTGAGTAAACATTGGGTGAGAAAATGACTTTTGGAAACAGAGTGTACTGTTTGGTAAAAAAAATTAAAAGTGTTGTGAGATATCTGAGGTGTTTGGTAAAATGACCATAAAAGGCATAAAATTCATTTTTAAAAAATTAATAAAAATAGGAAAAATGGATCTGAAATTACTTATCTTGAAATAAAGATTTTATTGTGGTAGTTTTTAATTTATTTTGTTGGTTATATAAAGTAAAAAAATTAAAATGAAATGAAAAAGTAAAAAAAAAGGAAAGAGAGAAGACCAAATCAGTCTACCATTTGCGGAATGGAGCATGCATTCCCTAAACCCCTGTTTTTTTCGGTTGGCCACCTAAAAATCCATTTTTTCATTTGTGGTAAACACCATTCTTGTCATTTCATTCCGGGAGGTTGGGTTGGGTACGAATACTGGGTTGGGTACTCAAGGCAGACTCCCAAACAGCCAGTAAGTGGTTGGTTGGTGTAACTTACTTTCTATAAGATGAAAAGTATTTTTCATGATTAGAAAACAGACATAAAGTACATAATTGTGTGGGTGGAAGCTGAACTAGGTTTTTCAGGTCCAATAAGGCTATTAAAAGTGATTTAGCTTTTATAGTTAATGCACCCGAATCAAAGGCAAATATTTTTTCCCCATAAACTGAATAAGCGTAAATGTTAAGAGAGATGTTTTCCAAAATGTCAATGTTGTTAAGCACTTGTCATTCATTAGCCATGTTTTTTTTTCCTCCATTGCATTTTCAACTATCATAAATTAAATACGATCTAATTAAATAAAAATAATAATATTTCCTCTCCATTGATTTAATAGGATTTGCATATTCATATAGTTAGTAGTATATCAAGCCTTTAATGCTTGTGGCAGCCCTTAATTGTTATCTTGATTTGTGTAGGTAGGATTGTGCAAATACCGACCGAATCGAAATTATCGTAATATTGTACCAAAATTTACTCTGTTCGGTCGATATTTATTTTAGATTTTTTACTGTACGGTATACCTAATTATCGATCAAATTTTATTTAGTACGGTACAGTATAAAATATCATAAGACTGTAAGAAAAATTGTAATCAGTATCCTTTCAAAATAAAATAACTATTATTTACTCATATACAGTGCATGAAGTGATGCACTGCAAACTCGATGTTTGTTTGTCTGATTGAGACTTATGTCAAGCATACTGGTTTGTTGGATTGGATATTGTTTTTTACAATCATTTTATCTCTTGTAGTTTGTTTCATTACCTGGATTACAATCACTAGAAGCCTTCTTCTTGGTCAGCAAATAACATCTCCTTCAGGTTTCAACAGAAGAAGCATTGATTGGAGTCACTGGACTGATTTTTTGGTGTTTGTTGTATTTAAATTATGGATTGGATTTGATTAATATTTTGTCTGCCAGAACCAGTGTGATTATATATGTATGTTGAACCAGGTGGACTTAATTAATATTTTCATTACTGTTTTATGTATGTTGTATCACACATACATAAATCTATATTTGCATTTGTTTGCTGGAAAGTATCACGTCAACTTAATTTTACTTGTTTAGTATTTATTAGACTAATGTTTGTATGTAATTTGGTATTACCGTAATATCGTACCGCAATTATTTCAGTAATATAATAATGGTACCAATCAATAGAAATTATGGTATGGTATCTAATTTTTTTAATTCAGTATAACAAATACCGAAATATTTATATCAAAAAATTACGATACCAACCGATGAACACCTTTACGTGTAAGTACTTAACATTCTCAAAGAATGGCGTATTATTAATGAGGAATTTGTATTAAATGGTGACCCAAAAAGAAAGACAACAGTATCACGAGACATGTTTTGCCTTTTTAATTATATCTTCGTAATTATGTCAGACAAAGGGATAAATAATATTTTAGTCTACTGACTGTTTGTTGTTTTAAATTCATTTAATAATACACACATATTCATATAAGAATGTTTCTCCCTTTCATTTATTTAAAAAAATGCCAGCTTGGTAATGAAATGGCTAAAATTTTGAGTAGGATTACGAAATAAATATAAATAAATTGAATATGTATATAAATTAGGAAAAACTATATAAAAAAAAAATCTATAATTTATAAAATATTTCACTTAACCTCCTATAGTATAAAAGATTGCAATATAAACCCTATAATATAAACCGTATAATTATCTAAAAGTTGTAATCTTGAACTTTCTAGTTGTTAAAAAATTCAAAATAAATGATAAAATAATTAAAAAATAAGAAATTTTGAGAGAAAATGTAACCAATATAAAAGAGTTCACTTCACTAAAAAATAATGACGATTTTTTTATAAAATGAATTAATTGTAGTATTTAAAAGGTTAAGATTGTAACTTTTAGGAAAGTCTAAGGTTTATATTGCACACTTTTAAACTATAGGGGCTAAGTAGAATATTTTATGAACTATTTTATGTAATTTTGATGTAGCCTTGAACTACTCCACCTAAATCCGCCTCATTATTTTTTTCTCTTTTCTGTTTTACATAACATTAAAAAGTCTGTATCCAATTCAAAAAAGTCCCTTTTTTTTTTTTCAGGTTTGAATGTGACGCCTTTGGTATCCGATTAACGGCTACTACCTATCTGGCTACCAGAAATTTAAAATGGTAGGCCCCACACCTCTACAGTAGTATTCTTTACGCGCTAAAAAGCGGTGAATTTCACTGGGTGCCTTCGATTTAATAATTTTGAATAATTTAAAATATTTTACGTTTTTATTATTCTACTTATCATTGGCCTTTATGGTATTTGGGCTTATCCCCTCCTCGATCTTATCGCTTCCTCTCTTTCTTACAAAAACTTTTGGATGCTTCTGATTTTATGCAGCTAAGACAACACCAAAACTCTTTCCCGTAAAATAATCCAAAGTTCAATCTTTATGTATAAAAAAATTACTCATTTAAAATACTTAACACATCTAATACCATGTGACAAATTTATATTATCGATTCATTTTTTATACCTTACTTACATAAAACGAAAATATTCGCCCGAGAGAATCTCTTATAAATAATGAACAAAAGTGTGAATTTGGGTTCTTATTTCTCTCCACCAACAAAAGATAAGAGATTTTTTATTTATTTTTCCAGTTCTATCCAAGTCTTTTTGGCTGGATTAGAAAGCAATTGACGGGGAATTGTGGCTTGGTGGGGGCAAGATTAGAAGACATGCCCATCTTCTTGGCCGTCCATCAAGATAACAGACGGTAGTGGTGTCCCGCGTCCATGTGTTGCATGAGGAGCCATATAAAACTTCGGATTGGATTTTGATTAATGCTAATTATATAGAAAAAAAAGATACATTCATTTCATCGATTAAGTGTGACGTATGGATGGATAATTATAAAGGTTAGACCATACCATAACGTAAGAATACAATGGGTCTTATAATTCGACACTTGAGGAATTTAGGTAAAGTCTAAATTAAGGGCAGGCCATACACTTTGTTCTTTTTCTTTACGAATTAAATCAAACGTTAGGTTTACCTTGAGTTTATGGACCTAATAGTGGGTGGACCGTGGAGGTTTATAAATTTCAATGCCTAAATTATATAAAAGATCATAAAATTTATATTAAAAAAATCACATTATTCCCTATAGTTTTAAATCTTGTAAGATTTCATTTTAGTATTTTATTTGAATTTTAACAGCTAAAAATCTTAAAATATGACATTATTTTTTCAACTCAATTGAATTAGGAAGGATTAAGCCTATCCAAGATAAAAAACCGAAGAATTGTTTTTTTTAATCAGGTCATTTCGCCAAGGTGGATGATCAAAAGAGTAAATAAATTATGAGATGGATGATTAGTGTAATAATAATAGTTATAATTGTGTGGTTAGGAACTACCGAACTAGGATTATGAAATTATGAGATGGTCGTTGGAGCTGTCTTTGCTTCAAAGTTCTTTATAGATAGATACTAGTATATAGATAAAAGATACTCCTAATAGAATGGATAAAGTGGGCCGTATAGTTGGGCTTTTAGCAACTGGCCCATCCCTTTATAAACATAACCTGATAAGGCCATGGGCCATTAAAAGTTTTGGTCGTTGGTGTTTGCAAGAATATTACGAGACCAAACCTCTTTAGCCCAAAGACAATCCCGAAGAACATGAAGAATGTCTTCACCTGAGCCTACACACCTCATAAAAGGTGAGAATCTTCTTATGGGTACGCAACCAGAGAACACTTCCAATCCAATTAAGAACACTAAGGCCACTATTACACAAGTTCTCATAGGCAGACGCAAGAGTAAACTCCTCGAACGCGTTCGAATTCCAAACCGGGGAATCTTTGCCAAATTTTGTCGCTGGTTGGGGAGAGATTGGTGAATAAAGTGGAGTTGTCCACCTAGTTGTCAAGCCAGAAGGAAGTGAATTTTCCTTTCACCTACTGACCTGCAAATGTGATTTTTAACTGAAGGCGACAACCGTCGTAGACTTCGCCAAACGCCAAAGGGTGGAGCTATTTAAGTTAGGAAACTCGTGAAATTTAAATTCAATCTCTCATAAATTGATGTCTACCATCTCAAAATTTAGGTAATTCTTTCTTTCTATCCTTTCTATAATCATCCAAGAGGCCTTGATAGTCATTTATTTGTATAAATTTTACTACACTTAAGATAAATCTAAATTATTAGTAAAAGAATTAGTATGAAGAAGTCAGTATGATGGTATGGTGATGAGAGGCTGACGGGCGCATTTTCTGAGAGAACTCGTTTATTCCAGAAATTGTGGAAGATAAGAGAGGTCGTTGTTTGTTGTACATTAGGACTTCATGCTCTAAAGCCACTCGTTAATGGATGAGAATATGAGGTGATTTTGTGAAAGCAATTCATCCAAACGGTGGTCCTATCCTAATTCCTGCAGCTCTCACACGCAAAGGCAACAGCAACAGCAACAGCAACAGCAACAGCAACAGAATTGTTGGATTCTTAAATCATTAAAGTAAATGCACCCAGGTGAGAATTGTAAGCTAGATACTAGAGATTTAAAATGAAATTATCTTCTAGAAATGACAGAAGTCATGGTCAATCCAAAACTAAAAAAGATGGGTACTTTTTAAAATATCTATACATAGCCAATGTTATAACACCTTTTGCAAGGACTACGACTAGGATTCATAAAATTGGATTTTTTATTTTTTCTTTGTCTTCTTGAAGTGAGATAATTGGCCAAGCAATACAAAATATCTAGGGGTGTGTTGGCTTAGCTGCCATGATGTCTCACTAACCTGGCCGCATATAAGATTGGTGGAACACTTTTCTTTTCTTTTTTTTACCCAATTTCTTTGGATTTCCCAGAAGATATTAGCATGAAGTCTTATCAATATCTTGAGGTCAAAAAAAATCTCAAAAACTGTATAAATTGAGCCTAGTGTTCAGCCTAAAATGTGCATTATCAACAAAATACAAAACCAAGAAGAAGAAAAAAAAGTGAGAGAAAAAATTAGAAATGGAAGCAGTACTGAACAAGAGATCAGCAGAAGAGAGGAAGATAGTGGTAGCCATAGATGAGAGTAAAGAGAGCATGCACGCTCTCTCATGGTGTCTTTCAAATCTTGTTGTCCCTCAAAATTCAAATTCAAAACCCACTCTCGTTCTTCTCTACGTCAAGCCTCCTTCTCCGATCTACTCTTCCTTCGATGCCGTCGGATACATGTTTTCTAACGATGTGATTGGTGCCATGGAGAAGTATGGTAACAGTCTAGTGAGTTCTGTCATGGAAAGAGCCGAGGCCGTCTACAGAAACTTCAACAACACTGTAAGTAACTCACCCTACTCGATACTCGATACATCTGCGATTTATTTAAAACTCGTTTCGAGTTCATTTCTGTTCGGTTACTCAATACTTAGAAATTGATGTGTTTTCTGGGTACATATACAGGTGAGTGTAGAGAGAGTGGTTGGAAGTGGAGAGGCAAAGGATGTGATTTGTAATACAGTTGAGAAACTTCAAGCAGACACCTTGGTTATGGGAAGTCATGGTTATGGATTCTTGAAGAGGTAATTTTGCTAATCAGATCTTGTTATTTACACGTGGTTAGTGTGAGTGGCCAAGTATGATGTTGACGGTTTCGATGATGCTGATCCAGTACGAACATGATTATCTTAAACGGTGTCTGATTGTTTGCAGGACTTTTCTTGGAAGTGTGAGTGAATACTGTGCGAAGAGGGTGAAGTGTCCGGTGGTGATCGTTAAGCACCCAGTCGAGACATGAAGATGATGATGCTCGATCCCTCATCTTAAATTTCTCCCTTTGATGGACGGTTCAGATATGCATGTGACATAATTTTTAGCAATTGTCATCTTAAGAACACTACTTGTCAATCTAGTAGAACAATTCAACTACTAGTTCTTGATAGACTCACAACACAGCTCACGAACAACACTAAATCAGTTCTTCAAAGAGGAATAACAGTTAACAATCCCGAGTTCTGAGTTTTGGGGAAAAGATAACACCACGCCTGAATTTTCATTGTTGGAAAGACAACCATACGCATAGAAACTACAGAAAAAGACTAATTAGTCTCTAACTAAGTGACCAATACTAATCCAAACCAACCCAACATGAGGCGAGCAATCTCGCAAAGACCAGTTCTGGAAAACTAATTAAAACCACATGAAAAATCCAACCATCACAACTCATAAACCACACAAATCAGTTCTTCATAAGGGAATAGTTAGCAAAGTGTGGTCAATGGACCCTTAACCGATATCTCGAGTTCGAGTTTCAGGAAATGCTAGTAAAATAAGTAGACCAAAGCCATAAAAAGTTCTCTATAGAAACTACATAAAAAGACTTTTAGAGTCTAATTATGAGACTCAATACTAATCCAAACCCCAGCCAGCGTGAGGCGAGTAATAACTCCCATCAGACCAACTTATCCAGTTCTCGAAAACTAACTAAAACCACATAAAAAATCCAACACCTCATAAACTAGGCAAATCATTATGTATATCATGTCTACCGTGTTCCATAAAATAGCTGAAAGATATGGCAGCCGTGATCTGCTACTTCAAAAGAATAAACATATCCTGAATCTGACAATCCGGTGAAAGATAAACATAAACTCTCCTAAAGTACAGCTCTGGTGTAACTAAATCCTCAATTATGCAGCCAACTAATGACTTCCATCATGCACATGATTATGCACAACAGACTTCTATTCTACTCACCGAATTGCTAGATCTTGCATATAGTATTAGGACACAGATATTATCCATATCAAGTGATTACTACAACATAAACTGCAATGATGACTTATCCTCCTTGGTAACTCTCCAAAACCTCCATACTAAAGTAGACCCACCGGACCTCTAGCTAAAGGCTACGGATACGATACATTCCCAAGCACAACTCACTCCACCTGTCCTTATCACACACGTTTAAGGAAAAGCCTTTCCTAAGAAATAACTATATGAAATATCACAGCTTGTCTTTATGACCAAAAAGGGAGAATGAATATTCTTTTAACTATATATCTAACATTAAGCTATTATGCTCACTCCCAACAAAGTCAAGCCTTCTGCTACTAGAACAAAGGAAACTAACATAACCAGTAGCTATTCAACATAAATGACCACTGAGGGAAGAACTACAACTCTCTCTTGACCCAGCAAGTCTAAATGATCGCTAGTCACCTCACACCCTGTTGGAAACCACAAATTGTGAAGAAAAATGAACCGGATTCTTCCTAATCATTGCCTTTTAGTTCACAGTTCTACTGTTTTCAGAAGACTAGTGAGGGTCTACAGTTTTTCAGAAAACTTGTCCCAAGTAGAGGGAAGAAGTGAAGATACAGAAAAAGTTCTAACTTCAATCAATTTAACCTGATCCACCTCAACCCTTATAATCAGTACATACCTTAATGGTGCAGCCATAGAAATGCCGAGCCTCAGCAAATTCAACAAACCCATATGACAATCACTAAATCTTACTTCATCAGTTACCTCAAGAAAGCCACAACTAGCAATAGAAAAGCAAACCGGAGATTATAAAAGTCCTGACCACATCTAATTTATCTCACGAGACAATATATCAGCTAAAAGCCTAAAACAACTAACACATTCTATCGCATTTATCACAAAATGAGCAATCTACTTTCATGATCATAGAACACAAAGTTTAAATCAAAACCATCTTAAACATTCATAATAGTGACTGCAATATTAGTAGAAATCATCATTCTAGATTAAGGTTCCAAAATCTAACTTAGAACCAAACATACAATACCGTCTTGAAACAAGAGCATGTAAACTAGGCAATGCTAAAGGCGCGCATGATTCCAACATCTACTCCTCAGCTCCAGATCCCTCCTCCTTCTTGTTGTTATGCTTCCTCGCATACCTCTGATTCCTCAAAAACTTAGGATCCATCTGCACAAAGAGTATTGCAGAGTAAATATCAACAGTGCTGAATCAACCACAAGCTATCAAAGTCATCAAAAGTAAAATGAGGAAGTACAAACCCCTTTGGTTGAAGTGTTGCGCTGCTTCTTGGGTTTCTTGATCCCGTTCTTGTGAGCCTTGTAGGACTGGTTATGAGCAGTGTGATTCTTTGACTTTGCCATTTCACTTGAGCTTAGGAGAGAGAAGAAAAAGGGAAACTAGAATCAGATCACCGAGTCGTAAATAGATAGGGATTGAATTCATTAAATAAAGAAGAGTGGATTGGAGCGTACCTCAGCTGCTGGATGAAGGGAGTGACGGAGGAGAAGATGCAGAGACGGGAAGCGAGGGAGGGTTATCACGCCGGGTAGGGTTAAGGAATTTGGGACGGGGGTTTTGTACTGTGGATTGTGGAAGTGTGCGGAGGTAAAGAAAATGTAGTTTTTACGGGAGAAAGTATTTTTTTTAAAAAAATTAAAACGCTAGGAAATTTAGGATATTGGGGTTATTATTTGTTTATTATGTTATATTTTTAATTTAAATAAACACTACAAGTAAATATAAGAATTGTGCATTATCTAGTCTATACCAACATATCTGAGTTGTTTTGAAATTCCTACCTGTACGACGAGTTGGAAAATACTACAAGAAGATTCTAATGGGGGAATTCGGATGAGCAAAAAGTTTATTAAGTGTCCTAAAAGAAATTATACAGATCTAAAGAGGTGGGAGGCCAAGGATTTAGAAAGGTTAGGGAATTTAACCTAGCTCTGGTAGGCTGGTAGCTAAACAAGATTGGCGTCTGCATAAGGATTCGAACTCAATGCTCTACCAACTTCTGAAAGCTAAATATTTTCTCCACTCAGACTTTTTGGACGCAAAAGTGGGATAACGACCTAGCTATGTGTGGCGGAGTATCTTGGCAGGAAGAGAAGTCCTCCAGAAAGGATATTTCTACGGGTGGGGAATGGGGAGAGGATACGTATCTAGAAGGTCCCGTGGTTTCCTTCGGTTGCGAATGGGATGATCTCGGCGCCCGTGTGGGGGCTAAATGAAGAGGCAAAGGTGGTCGAGTTGATTGAAAAGGACCATAGGTGTTGGAAGATTGACCTAATGGAGCAGATCTTTCTACCGCAAGAGATATCGAAAATTTTAAGCCTATTGCTTAGCCGGGTTGAGGCAAATGATACTCTTGTGTGGAGAGAGACTACAAACGGAAAGTATTCTTTCCGAAGTGGATACCACTGTCTAACTTCGGCAAGTTCTCCCGTATGTCCAGATCTTACGAGAGGTTGGTGGAAATATATGTGGGGGTTGACTATTCCACCAAAATTTAAAAATTTCACGTGAAGACTAGGTAATGGCTCTCTCTCGACCCGAGCGAATCTGGGGAGAAGAGGAATGATGGTGGATCCGGTGTGCCCCTGTTGTGATACGGCGGTTAAGACGGTTTCACATATGTTGTTGTCTTGTCCTTTTGCGATTGGGGTGTGGGCGAAGTTTGCTTTCTAGGATATGGTTCCGAATATTCAAGGGGATAACTGGGTGGAGTGGCTAGCCGCGACTAGGTTGTCTCTAGATGAGTCGACTCTTGAGCAGCTTATCACAAGGTCTTTATGGACATCAAGGAATACCAGGGTATTCCGTCAAGTCGAGGAATTACAAAATGTGGTAATTAGGAGAGGAAAGTTGCTGTCAGATTTTAAGGATGTCTGGCTGACGAAGCAAGGGCTTCCTGCTCCTACGGGCTAACCCCTTAATTTGAAATGACAGCCTCCCCCGGAGGGTGTGGTCAAGGTCAACTCGGATGCAGCAGTGAGGAATACGGGAATTGGGCTGGGATTTATTGCACGGGATGCTAGGGGCTCGTTGGTTTTCTCGGGAGTTATTTTTCTCCTGTACAGGTCGGAGGCACAACCAGCGAAGGCTCTAGTGTTGAGAGATGTCGTTACGCAGGCCCGACAATGGGGGTGTGCGAGAATTATCGTTGAGTCGGACTGTTTGTTGAATATTCTGGTTCTGACCAATAGGGACTTCCTGCTAAGTTATACAGGCTTGGTGCTGGAGGAGGTGGCCAGGTTGGCGTCGACTTTTATCAGTTGCTCGTTTGTACACACTAAACGGTCCATTAATGTTCCGGCTCATGAATTGGATCAATTTGTTTTGATTTCCGATTTAGGAAATGTTTGGATAGAGGAATGCTTTAAAATGATCGCTCCTTTTGTACTTGCTGATTTGACTTAATCTAATCCGTATTATTTAAAAGAAAAAGAATTGTACATTAAGGTGTATGTTGAAAACAATAACTGAAATAGTCACCTTCGACAAATAAAACCGAACTTTATTATTATTATTATACATAATAAAATATATTATATATTGAGTTTAACTTTTAAATTTTAAATTTCTATCTGAGAATTGAAAAAAAAAACAAAAGACCTAACAATAACATTAAAAGTTTGAGAGAAAAAAATGTGGTTAATGTTATAATTTAGGACTTGGTTTGAAAAATAAAGTTAAGGAATCATTTGCACTCAATGCCCAATCACACTCTAAATTTCCAATTGAATCAAATTAAATCATGAGATTATCAGATGTGAATGCCAAACAAAGTGTCAATCGCAGAATTATTCATGCGTGGGAGAGAATTTGCATCCACATCAATAAATCAAAGCATACTCAGAATTTGGAATAATGGAATTTCTTCATGCAAATTGTATTATTCGAAGAATTTTGCACTAGTTTTTGTTATTGAGCATTGATGAGATAACGATGCTTTCGAAGAAGTTGAGGGTGCCATTCTTATATAAATGGAGAAATTATCCAATCAAAACACATTATTTTTTAACGAACTAATTTAATGTGAATATGAGATTATGCTCGAAATATTGTTAGTATCCTAATATTACTCATTACAGATGGCAATTTCTGTCACATTTAAAAATTGATATATCCAACAATATTCTTAATTAATTATTTTATATTTCTCCCTTTCACACTCTTCTCATCAAAAGTTGAAACTTCCTGTTCGAGGGAAAATTCTACAGGCAAAGAGCTTGAGTTTACTTTAGCAGTGAGCATTGAAAAACTTAAAAAACAAATAAAAAACAAATAAAAAGGAAAATAAAGTGTTAGTATCTTTTTGTTCCTAAAAGAAAATAAATAATAAATAAGAAAACAGCGGTATCTTTTGTTGCTATAAGAAACGACGTCATATCTTAACACTTCTGGAAACCAGATCCAGCTTTTCAAATGACTATTTTATCCCTAGTCACAGTTATTAGTCCTTCTTCGCCCCCTGATGCTATATCACCACTTCACCACAAAACAAAAAAGCTTCGAAATTGGACGATCCACTCTCTCCTCCTTCTCTTGTTTTTTTCCTCATCTGCAAGAAACAGAGATAGTCCGATTCACGACCCGATTTACTAGACCCGACCTACCCATGTTTCTGGTCGACTGGTTCTACGGTGTGCTCGCCTCCCTTGGCCTCTGGCAGAAGGAAGCCAAGATCTTGTTTCTAGGGCTCGATAATGCCGGCAAAACCACCTTGCTTCACATGTTGAAAGACGAGGTTCGTTTTCTCTTCCTTTGATTTATATGTTAATAATTTTAATTACAGTTTTCTCGTCTATCTCATCTCCGATTCTATTGAGATCAGTAACAGTTTTAGTTGAGCCTGGTTTTTAAGCCTTTTCCTTATCGATTACTTGTGTTTTATGAGCTATATATATGATAAAAAAAGGCATGCTTTGATAATATTGGTGGTGGTTTTGATTTCAGAGACTGGTTCAGCATCAGCCTACTCAGTATCCTACTTCTGAAGAGCTCAGTATTGGGAAAATTAAGTTCAAGGCGTTTGATTTGGGTGGTCATCAGATTGCTCGCAGAGTCTGGAAGGATTACTATGCTAAGGTATGTTATGCATATTAGCCCACCTTGATTTGCAATTTTCTGCTAACATGTTTACCTCTAGGTGTCTTGCTTTGCTGTTGTTAATCCTATAACATGTATTGTTGATGCTGTGGCACCTTATTGTGCATCTTACTTTGTTTCATTAACTTGACCCTAAGAGATTTGCTGATTTTATTGGGTTTACTTCATATTGAGTAGTACCTTCTGTCTTTCTGAGCATGCGAGTATCTTTTTTTCTCCCCTTCCTTAGTTTTGTCCATGTCTCACATGGTATGGTCGTTCTATTCCCAATTGAAAGAACTGGGAAGTAATGTGTTTGCAGGGTTTTCTTGGGGTAAATATTGCTTGTCAGTTATCACTAGACGCTGACCGGTTATTTATTCTTTTTTTACTTCGTATGTACATTAATGACTTAACAATGTGGTCGTCACAGATACAACTCAATTTTAAATATATTCTGGAAATTATGAATGGCCATCTATCGTGGTTATGTCTTTCACCTCCCTCAGAAAAGTGGCTGGCATTTGTATTATCATGTCATTATTTAAGAATGATGAACCAGGGATTCTTTCTTGATCTGTCCATTTCTCTGATGTTTCATGTCCAGAATGGAATGTGAAATTTGCACTGCACACGCTGCATCTGGCTTGTGTACTTCTGATGTTGTGGGTGCAAAAATGCACTTTGACTTCACATTCATGTGAACGTAAATTTGCCGACCATGGACGTCATGGTCCTTACTAATGTCTTCTATTTTGATAAAGGTGGATGCTGTGGTCTACTTGGTCGATGCCTTTGATAAAGATAGATTTGCAGAATCAAAGAAAGAGCTGGATGCGCTACTCTCTGATGAGGCCCTGGCCAACGTACCATTTCTCATTTTGGGTAACAAGATTGATATACCTTATGCTGCTTCAGAGGATGAGTTGCGCTTCCATCTTGGCCTGACTAACTTCACCACTGGAAAGGGCAAGGTAAACCTAGAAGACTCAAATGTGCGTCCATTAGAGGTGTTCATGTGCAGCATAGTCCGCAAAATGGGATATGGTGAGGGTTTCAAGTGGCTGTCTCAATACATTAAGTAAGCTCCATTGCAAAATCCCCAATTCCCCAACCCCACCCTCCACTACTGCTAGCCCTTACATAAAAAGTTGTATCCATCACCCTGTTTAAATTGGATGTGTGTTTTTCAATCTATGTGGAAGGAAGCATTCTTATCACTGCTATGTAAAATTTACTTGTGGCAGAAAGTTGATCTTGGCTTTTCTAGTTTGTTAATTGACTTTTCAAGCTCTTATTCTAGTCCTGTTATGGTAGAGGTAGTAAATTGAGTTGGTATATGATAAGTACTTACCTTATGCAATGCCATTTTAATAAAAAAAGATCAGTTGTTAGCTTAACCTTAAGAACTGCCGGCATGTGAATGCAGAATTATAGATGTTGTTTCTTGAACCGGGAGATGCATACTTGTGGATTTCTATGCTCCGTGTGTAGTTCTGGTTGTTATTACATAAATTGTTGAGTGCATAGCGAAAAGATTAAGGATGTTGATTGCTTGCCCATAGAGGAATTGCTTTGGTTTCTCTGGTTGAACATCCAGTTAACATGAGTTTCCCATATTTCCCCCCATATTTATGATATTGATAGGAGATGTTTTGTTCTGTTAGTATAGAAATGTGTATACTACAACTTGGTACTGAGCTGTTTACTATTCGGGTATTACGGCCGTGATTTCATGCATTATTCTTCATGGGAGGAAAAGGAGAAGGATAGCCAGATGCTTTTGTGACTTTTCCGTGTCATTTTAACATTTCCACGCCGGCATATATGATCATGAATGAGCTTCTTGTTCTGGAAGCAGAGAACGGCGGATGATAGTAGTTGACTCGGCAGGAAAGGCCCCTGACGCGAATGAGGAGACTAAGGAACTACCCAAAGCGCTCCGATTTTTATTACGGACAACTAATTAATCATGTGCTCTCCCACTTATTAACATCACAGGGTAGCTAGCAGGTGACAGAACAGTCCAGGAGGACGTTCTTAATTCCGAAAATAGAATTAATTAAAAATTCAAATAAAGAAGAAAACAATTAGATCAATTGTCACACACTACCAATTCCCACAACCCTGCAATAGTAAAGTCGTAAAAAAAGAACATACGAGGAGAAAAGATGCGCGTTCTTGTTACGACTCTAGAGTGCCGCGCAACTTGCTGACTTGGCCTAATTTTCTCACCCAATCATCCTAAAAGTCTTTACATGTCATCCTCAATTTACCAGTCAACTGCGCTTCTCACACACTTTTGAGTTTTGACCCTCTCCTCTCCTCCTCGCTAAAAACTTGTGTATATAAAGCCAATTTACTATCCCCCCACCATCCTCTCCACTACAACCTAATCGACAGTCACAGCACATATCATATACAAACAATTTAAATTTTTTAGATTCATCAGCACAAATTTTCAGTTAAAAAATGGGTAATTGCACTTCATGTGTGGGGCAGTTATCGATCTCCGGCCTTAAAACGGCGAAAATTGTGGACTCTAAAGGAAACCTGAGGCAGGTTAAGGTACCGATGAAGGCAGCTGAGCTGATGCTTGAACATCCCGGCCATGTCGTCTCTTCCGTCAAGGATCTCCGGCGATCAAGCCGTGTAGTGGCCGTGAAAGCTGACGATGAGCTTTTGGCGGGAGATCTGTACTTGATGGTGTCTTTGAGTAGAGTTCATAGTAAGATCTCTGAGGTGGAGATAATGGGGATTATAGAGTCGGCTATTGCTAATGAGAAGACGAAGAGGTTGAGCAAAAAGAGTAGAGCAACTGCTAAGGTTTTACCGGCTGCGCCAGTGGAGTTGGAAGAGGAGGAAGGAGACGCAGAGGCTCAGGAGGAGGAGGAAGGGTATGGTGGTGCTGCGGGGTTTTCCGGTTCCCGGTCAGAGCGTTATAGATCTTGGGCTCCCACTTTGGAGCCCATATCAGAGGAGTTCTGATTTTTCAAAAATTTCTCCATTTTGTTTCTTTGTGACATTGCATAGAAAATTACATCATTTGTTCAAAACATATTGCTTAGGTAGAGGATATAGATGAGAAAAGGAAAAAGAGTTGTACAATTATTAAATATTTATATTAAAAACACTTTAAGACTTGAAAAAAAGAAAAAGAAAGACTTGTCAATGATGATAAAATCTAAGGCTTGTTTTTTTATAAAATAAAATAAAAAGGAAAAGAAAGATTGGAGAAAACTTGAAAAGAAGGCTTGGTGGGCTTCGATCACTAGGCCCATAAAGGAAACGACCAGAAAGTGGACTTTCTGTAGTTTTGAGTCAAAAGTCCAATAGTTATGTTTCTCTCTTTTCATTTTTTAGAGCAAAGCAGTCAACCTTTCCCATTTATCAATTTTCATTTTCACACCCAACTAACCCCTCCCCAACTATTATATACCATTGCATAATCCTAATACTAGAGTAGAGCTGACCATTGGGTGGTCGGCCCAACATTCGGGTCCAGTCTAATTATTATTTTTAAGGGTTTGGGCTTTTATTATGAAGTTCTGGTCGGTTTAACTTCACTAAAAATATATAATATTTGTTTAAAATTATTTCTACAGTTCTTTTTATATTTATTTGATAATTTTATTTTTAGCAACTGAATATTTTTTCCTCTCAATTTTATCGATACAATTTAATTATTTTGTAGTACTTATAGTATACATCACATTTTAAAATATATATTTAAAAAGTTAATGATACTAATTTTAAAAAAAGTATAGGTTGAATTAGTCTAACCGAAATTCAACCGGGTGTGACGAGGTTTCAAAAGACTGGGCCCGAGTTCAACCCAACTTGCTCATTTATTATATTTACTTACTACTAACAGTTTTTGGTGAACTAAAAAAACCTTTAAAAAAGTATAAAAAATTAAAATTGACTGTGATCGACCGGTAAATAATTTATTAATTTATTGAGACTCGATAAAGCTGGAAAAAAGTTAATTTCCTACTACACATGGGCATAACAAATGCTCCAGTAAAAAATAAAAAGACTGCGGTGGAGAGACGTCCAGGTGGCGTTCCTTTTTGGGGAAAACTTGTTGATGTTGAAACATGTAAGGCTGGTTGGGATGCACCAGACAGACAGTTAGGCGATTATGAACTTCTCACCAAATCGTTAAATAACTTCAATGATCAACAGACACTCGTTTTCTTTTCTTTGAGGCATTTCACCAAACACTTTCTTTTAATTAGTGAAAATCACCAAACATTGTTTATTAAGGAAAAACTTAACAACCTTCCCTTCATCTATCACTAAACTAAACTTTATAAGCATCCAAATTAAAAATATATAACATACTTGACTCCAAAAACAAAAATCAATTTGCATTAAATTAATTACAATTCAAAGCTCATTTTTAATTTGAGTATTTAAGAGTTTTGATAATAGAAAGAACTACATTGATAGAGTTATAATGTTGGGACATGCCAATTAGAGAAAGCTAATAGATTCATGAAATATCCAATTTTAAGCTCATATTTAGTTCGGGTTTTGATAATAGAGAAAGGTTATATAAAAACGTCATAAAGTTTTTTTTTGTACTCAACAGTATCGAAAGAAGAAAGGTAATAAATGCGTGGACCGCCAAAGTTAACTCCAACATTAAGTTAACCCATCATAATTGTTTTTTAAAGACATTAGTGTTAAGTGCCGTTCCTTGACTTTCCATCGCCGTTAGGTACAAAGAATTTATTTAGCAGACCTAATTAATGTTGGACTCTTAACTCAATCACTTCCGCTAATGTTAATGGGTATCCGATTAGTAAAGACTCGACTTTTACCTCAGTTTAAAAAAAAAAACATTTAATCACTTCCTCAAACTCTTTCAATTTTATTTTAAGGAAGGAAACATTAATTTTGGAAAAAACTAAAGCAAGTCAAAACAAAACGAAAAACCTTGGGACTCAGTTGCCAACGACCTAATCTACAAGTTGTTACCAAGTCCACCATTATACATGGAGCGGTTTAACAAACAATATATTCTCATCTAACTCATATCCCATAAACATTTTATAAATCTCCATCAAATCTTCCCCACACAAAATCTCAACTTTCAATCTTGATCTCAAATTGATTGATTGATTGATTTTCTGCTGCTTGCTGCTAGACAAAGTATCGAATAGTTATCTGAAGTATGGGTAATCACATCACACACCATTCATCCAATCCAACCGCGAAAGTAGTCCTATCAGACGGCTCCGTTGAGGAGTTTGACAAGCCGTTGACGGTGGCGGAGCTGATGCTGGAATACCCAAATCAGGTGGTGGTGGAATTTGATGATCAGTTGGGTATGTGCAAGAAAAGACCAGTACCGTTACCGGCGGACAAGAAGCTAGAAACGACGAAACTGTACCTAATGCTGCCGTTAAAGAGAGGAAAGCCGGCATCTTTGTCATCGGAGGAAGCGAGGCAAGTGGTTTTGAGTGCGAATTCCGTTCTAAGGTCAAAGTGGTCTAATCTCAATTTCTTGTATCCTTCTCCTTCAAAATTTCTGCCTTTACTTGCTAGGATGTGCCCCGCAGGAGAGACATTTGTTGTGGAGAAGAAGAAGGGTCATTATAATGTCTCTAAGGAGACAAAAGCAGAGGAGGAGAAGTGTTGTGCATTAGATGAGGTTTTGCAGGAGGTTTTAGACGGCAGGCCGGAGTTTTTGAGCCGGCAGTTTTCTGGAAAAGGGTGGAAGCCAAGTTTGGATACAATCAAGGAGAAGAAAGTGGAGAAAAAGATCGGTCATTGGTTGTTTTGAAGCTCAAACTAGCGTTTATAACAGACACCAACTACGTGTTTATAACAGACACCAACTACGTCATAAGAAAGCCTATACGCAGAGCGCTATAGAAAATCAGCGGAAAAATTGGCTTGGCGATGAAGGTTTTTAGTTAGCTTATAGATTATTAATTACGTGTTTTTTGATTGAGTTTTGAGGAGAGTGTTTTGGTCTAATATGCATTTAGACTTTGGGTCTTGTATTGCGTAGAGAAAGGTATTATGGGAAGAAGTTGTAGCAATCGCTGGTTACTGAGGAAATTGAATGCTTGTTAAATTCTAGAGGAGAGTAGTTGTAAATCTGTCTAATTAGATAACTGCAGGAAGGAAAGGTTTGTCAACAAGATGGTTTAATTCGTGTTTAATATTCTTAATTATAGATTAATCTGGGATTAATGAGGTTTAAAATGCAGTGTTCTTCTCAATGTAGAGATCATCTGCAGAATTTCAATACATCAATTACATTTATGCAATCAAACTAAAAGTAGAGATATCCAAACGTAAATAGGTTATAGTAACGGTGTAAGTTTAAGTTTTTATGTATGAAAAATCAGGGTGGTAAAACGAGACTATGAGTCGGTCTCGTACCCAAAACTCCTATTTCCGTCAAAATAAATGGGACTGCTGGATTATTTCCGACCCTAACCTCTCAAGTTAGATCTGTCCAAAACTAAACTCGACTAAATTAGATTCGACCTTAATATTTTTATTTTTTATTTTTACAAATAAAATGAAAGATTCACGGTAGGGTTCTGATAGGTATTAATTTTAATTAAAAAATAACCGACCCTGACCTACACCTACTTTTTTTTTTAGATGGGACAGATTCGGACGAGTCTCTTATCTATCATGTTTAGTCTCATTTTTAAATGGGTCAAGTTTTTCCCAGATCCTTCATTAAAATTTCATTTAACTTGGGATAGACGAGACGAGTAAACGTGACCGAAATTATAGTTAGCCTTTCCAAACACGACATAAGCTATTTAAAAGAATAATGGTCTATGTTAATAAATTAAACAAATGCAATATCCAGACATTTAATAAAAATATAGAAGTGAATTTAATTATTTTTAATAAAAATAGTAAATATATGGTTTATTACTACTATATTCGTTTATTTTACTTCCATTTGCGAGAGAAACTTTTACGGGTCAAGAGGAAAAGGTTTGATAATTATTTTTCTCTCATTTTCATTCCATTTTCTGGATTTGTTTCCTCTATTTATTTATTTTTGCAAACAGAAAATAATTAAGGTATATTTCCACTAGTCTTCTTTCTACATCACGTGTTATCCCTTTCATTTTCATGGAGATTTTCCCTATACTATAGGCAGTAAAGCATTGGGGCCCGTTATTCTTTTAGTCCTTGATACGGCCCAACGCTTTTAAACCATCTGGGCCTTCTTATCGGGAAAAAAACCATCTGGGCCTAAGATATTCCACTGTTGTTATTATCGCTTCTCAGCGTTACTTTTTTTTTAAGAAGTCCTCAGCATTAAATTCTTGATTTCTTTTTAAAGTAGAATTAGTTTCATGCCCGCGCGGGTATATTATTATTTATTAATAAAAAATTAATATATATCTTTATTAATGTTATCTTATTTTATTGAAATAAATAATATATATATGGAAATAAATAAAATAAATATTGAATAATGATATTTATTGAATTAATTAATTAGTTGATTAAATTAAATTATTAATAATATTTTTAATTCTAGCTATTAATTTCAAATACCATGAGTTAATTATATATTAACTATCAAAATGTCATATATCAATACTGTCTAAAAAATTTAAATTGATTCAACTGCACCCTATCTAAATTTAATGTGATGATCTTTGAGCCCATATCACGCGTGAAGGAGTATGCTGATTGTTGAGGATTGAATTTCATGTGGGAAAAAAATTCAATAAATAATTAAATATAAAATTAAGGTAAGAAAACCTCTCGTCAACCTACTCTTTTGTGCCCGAAGCTTTCATGATTGAATTTGGTACATTTGCCCAGTACAGCTTAGCAATCATGATTACCTTCTTACAATAAAGTTCAGATCGGTTATTTTCATATGTTTCTAACTGATTATCCATTGTTGGATGATTTCGGTTGTATCTTTTAATTTATTTATTTTTAGACATCCATGGAACCAACCAGTACACCCGTAGCCCCTAACGTGGTTGTCTAAAGGGCTGGAACAAATTCCATTTAATGCTGTTTTGTGTCATGGCTGGTGATGAGCTGGGACGCACTAACCAACTGCCGAACAACCTCACTTTGATCGCATTCAATTCTAGATTTTTTATAAAAATGGGGATACCGAAAAAGGAAAAAACAGAAGGAGGAAGATGAAGTAACTGACAAGGACGAAAGAGGAAATAGAGGACAAAAGTTCTGCTCATGGGGAACCTTTCGCTAGGATTAAAATCCAACAAGAAACAGAAACACACACAAGTGGGTCTGACTGGATCCTGGTTTTTATTCTTATTTTTTCAATCAGATTTTATTTGCTATATTATTAATTATTATTATAAATCAACGAATATGTAATTCATTATTTGTTTCGTTGGTTGTATAAATATTAATCGAAACTCGAATCTACGTTCAAATCCCCTTCTGTTTATTCAAAAAAATTATTATTATAATACTAAAAATTGAATTATTACCTACGTTATACTTTAATCCGTTAAACTTTAATCTCACGTCCTTCTATCACATATTTTATTTATTTTCCTACTCCCATCCTCCGACCATGAACTCCCATAATTAATTCTTGCATGGAATTTTCTTTTTGTTTTTCTTGCCAACTGCAATAAAATATTAACGTGACGCATTCATTAGTTAAGGATAACATTGTTTATTTCTTTACATTACAAGAAGCTCTTTTCCATGACCACAGCCGCCCATATCATCCAATTGATCCGAATCCAAGTGGCCTAATAACTCTAATCTTAATCTTAAGCACAAACTACAGATTCCTGTTTTTGAATCTCCCTCCCTCCGCCCAATCCAATTCATGATTATGTGTTGGTGAATTCAATCTGATTGTTGTAGTCGGCTCGTGAGGTTTTCAAGACACTGAATCATATCGCCGGAGATTATTAGATTCACCTTACATATTGCACTCATTTTACGTATTATTTGTTAAAATGCATTATTTTTCTTTAGGAATAATATTACGTGGCCTCACTTTTAAGCCAAGCTATATAAATCAATGGGTGAATTTAATGATGATTCTATCAAACCTGGACCCAAACACTATATTAACAAATGGTAAACAGTTCCGACAAATACATTAAAAAAGATGCAACGTTATATATCTCAGTCTTGTATTTTAATCAAAATGTGAACTCTATACTCAACCAACTAATAACCCACTAAAACAAAAAGCTTCTCAACTACTAGTTGAATTGGATGGTATAACCAATTATTTACGAGGGCATGTGGACCAAAACAATAGGGGTTATTCTAACTTAAAAAATAATTCGATTTCAAACCTTTGTTATGCAAATTGCATCAACAATCGTTAGAATTTATCGCATTTTAAAGTTTTATTGGGTTAAAATTTAAATAGTCGATTCTAAATTTTCAGGCACAAAGTAAACCAACTTCCTAAAGACTCATAACATTGAGGGAGCTGTTTTCTTATGTCAACATCCAAATATACACTTAATTATATTTAAATTTATTGTATATAAACACAGTCACTACACAACAATGCATCCTCACCTTTTTACCTCCATTACTCTCCCATACCAAGAAAAATGGTGTTCACCCACAGCAATGCCTCCACATTTCTTGCTCTTACTCTCCTAAATCTAATTTTGCTGTTGGGTCCTTGTTTTAGTACACTAGAGCCATTTGCTTGTAGCCCAAAAGATAAAACGACAAGTGACTTGCCGTTTTGCCAAGTGAAATTACCAGTACAAGACAGAGTTAAGGACCTGGTTGGGAGATTGACATTGCAGGAGAAGGTGAAGTTGCTGGTGAACAATGCAGGGGCAGTTCCGAGATTGGGGATTAAAGGGTACGAGTGGTGGTCGGAGGCACTCCACGGTGTCTCAAATGTGGGCCCGGGGACTAAATTCGACGGCGATTTCCCCGGCGCCACTAGCTTCCCTCAAGTCATCACCACCGTCGCTTCCTTCAACACCACATTGTGGCAAGCTATTGGAGAGGTAAAAAACATTAATTTCTCTCTTATAACTTTTCTTTTGATTAATTTTTGTATGTCTTCGGTTTCCGTCCAACCCGGCCGGTCGGATTGAAAAAAGTGGGACCTAGACAATAACCTGATTCGACCTCTTCGGGTATTAAAGTAATGTAGTTAGAGTGTATTTATCGGTGGTAAAATTTATTATCTAAAACCACACTTAGATTGAGTATAAATAATTATTGGTTGCCGTAAATAGCATTCATTGATATTCTTGTGGTCGGCATAATTCAGCAATTTGTCTAAGTTCTAATCCTACAAATTGATAATATAGCTTTGAAAAATGAGAATATTGTGAAGTTCAAATTGTTGACTTTAGCACAGATTCAGACATAGTACTAATTTACGGGTTGGTGCGCAGGTTGTGTCAGACGAAGCGAGGGCAATGTACAACGGAGGGCTTGCTGGGCTGACGTATTGGAGCCCAAACGTGAACATCTTCAGAGACCCGAGGTGGGGCCGGGGACAGGAAACTCCCGGTGAAGATCCTCTAGTAGCCGGTAACTACGCTGCAAGCTACGTGAAAGGTCTACAGGGAAACGACGGTGACGGTGACCGGCTAAAGGTTGCGGCTTGTTGTAAGCATTTCACGGCGTATGACATCGATAACTGGAACGGAGTGGATCGCTTCCACTTCAATGCTGAGGTAATTAATTTTTAAATGCGTTACATATAATTATGGACAATAATTAAAAATGTTTATGAAATTGAGAGACTTTGGCTCGTGACATAATTTTGACCAATCTTCTGACCTAAAGAGCGTAGTAATAATGTAAATTTTTATGGCACCAGTCCATTATTGAGTAGAAGAACCACTAGCAATAATGGAGCGGGTCACAGCTCCTACATCCACCCTATGGTATGGCATATTGCACTAAGGGATTGCAAAAAGTTATTCGCTTTGTTTTCCTGCTGCTCGTCTTTTGTTAATCCACTCGATGCATTATTGTCGTGACCATACTTTTTTTCCCTCCTAAATCCAATCGCCTAATCCAAAACATTGAAACAAAAACAAAAACAAATCAGATAATCAAAGTAAATAAAATATTTAAAAAAAGGTCACGTGCGACTTGTGCAGGTAAGCAAGCAAGACATGGAGGACACATTTGATGTCCCATTTAGGATGTGTGTCAAGGAAGGCAAAGTTGCGAGTGTTATGTGCTCTTACAATCAGGTCAATGGTATCCCTACTTGCGCTGACCCCAATCTGCTGCGGAAGACCGTACGCAATCAATGGGGCCTCAACGGGTAAGATCGTGCGAACGAAAAATATTGATCGTTGATTGGTTCTTATTGGTACCTTTGGCTATGATTTATATGATTCACTTCACAGGTACATTGTGTCAGACTGTGACTCGGTCGGGGTTTACTACGCCCAGCAACACTATACCTCTACCCCCGAAGAAGCAGCCGCTGATGCTATTAAAGCCGGTAAGACTACTTTCGGTATAATAGAAAGGTTAGGTTTTGATTTCCAATTTCGGTTGCTGTAATAGAATTTCTATGATGTTGCAGGTTTGGATTTGGACTGTGGTCCCTTCCTAGGGGTACACACGGAGAGTGCAGTGACAAAAGGATTGCTAAATGAGGGTGACATAAACGGTGCGTTGCTCAATACACTGACAGTCCAGATGAGGCTCGGAATGTTCGACGGTGAGCCCACGGCCCATCCACATAGTAGTCTTGGGCCTACTGATGTGTGCACTCCAGCCCATCAGGAATTGGCCCTGGATGCGGCCAGACAAGGCATTGTCCTTCTCAAGAATCACGGGCCTTCTTTGCCATTATCCACTCGAAGGCACAGTACCATTGCCGTCATTGGGCCGAATTCCGATGTTACTGTTACAATGATTGGTAACTACGCCGGTAAGTCCCATCTTTGTTTCAACTTTCAAGTTTTTACCTTTTACATTTACTTTTCCATCTTTTAAAGTATTGAATTAATTGATAATAACCTACTGTTGGACTTGGGCCGACAGGTGTGGCCTGTAGATACACGACGCCTTTACAAGGAATAGGGAGGTATGCGAGGCCAATTCATCAACAAGGTTGTGCGGACGTTGCCTGTGTTGATGACCGGCAATTTGGTGCTGCCATTGAAGCGTCGCGGCAGTCGGACGCAACAGTTCTAGTGATGGGCCTGGACCAATCAATTGAGGCAGAGTTCAAAGACAGAACTGGGCTTCTTCTGCCGGGACGCCAGCAAGAGCTAGTATCCAAAGTTGCCGCAGCCTCAAAGGGCCCAACCATATTGGTCTTGATGTCCGGTGGGCCAATCGACGTGTCGTTTGCAGAGAAGGATCCGAAAATCGCAGCCATTGTATGGGCCGGCTACCCCGGCCAAGCTGGAGGGACTGCAATTGCCGACATCTTGTTCGGAACAACAAACCCAGGTCCGCTTTTGATTTCTCTATTGGGCTTTTTTGTTATTGGCCCTAGAAAGGTGAATGACATTTTTCAATTTGCAGGAGGGAAGCTGCCAATGACATGGTACCCACAAGATTACATCACAAATCTACCAATGACACACATGGGAATGCGGTCTAGCAAATCAAAAGGTTACCCAGGAAGAACCTACAGATTCTATAAGGGGCCGGTGGTATACCCATTCGGGCACGGGTTAAGCTACACGCATTTTGTACACACCATTGTAAGTGCACCAAAGGTGGTCTCCGTACCCCTTGCTGGACACCGAAATGGGGCCGAAAACGCGACTATTTCAGGCAAAGCGATCAAAGTTACACATGCTAGATGTAACCAGCTTTCGTTACGAATCAAAGTGGATGTGAAAAATGTAGGGTCAAAAGATGGGTCTGACACACTGATAGTGTATGCGAAGGCGCCGGTGGGGCATTGGGGTCCTCACAAGCAATTGGTGGCGTTTGAGAAAGTACATGTTGCGGCCGGAGCGCGGGAGAGAGTGGGGATTAAGATACATGTGTGTAAGTTGTTAAGTGTTGTGGATAGTTCCGGGATTCGGAGGATTCCGATTGGAGAACATAGCCTGCGTATTGGTGATGCCGAGCACATTGTGTCAATTCAAGCCACAACTCTTGGTGTGATCAAGTCTTAAATTTTAATTCTCTTGGCATGAAGTTTATGCATAGGGGTAAGCTAAGCTAAGCTCCAAGTTACGGCTGGGTAGAAAGGATTGAAGAAAAAAAATCCTACTTTGGACTTGCATTATTGAAACACTTATTAATTCATCGATGATATAGTTTATGAAAAAACATTTATAAAGGAATCTGAACCATTTAATAAAATTAGACGGATGGATTGTGGAATCTATAATGTGTAGAATTATTGATGCGAATTGTACTCAAAATTGAGGCAACCTTTTTTTACTTTGATACTCAGAAACATAGTTATTAAAATGGATCTTACCAGTTTGTAAACTATTGACTCATATTTCAGGTAGGTTTAGGTCGTTGTTTACACAAAAAAGAGTGTTTGAATTGGAAAAATCAATGGAATTGGTCAAATTGGACGATCAAATAAGTACGAGTAAAGGAAGAATAATTGTACTCGCGGATTACCCGCAAATTTGGTTGAATTTCAATCAAATTAATAGATAAAAAATCAATCTAATTTAATGACAATACCATACAATAATACGATACACTAATCCAACATGATAATTCATAAAATAAGATAAATAATCCATAATAATGCAACAAAGAAATAATAATTAATAGTTAAAAAAAGAGTATGTTTTTCTTGCCTGTGAAAGGCTACAACACAGAGGAGACGACAGTGGATAGTGAGTCGACACTCGAAAAGCTACAACAAAAAGGTATCACCATGGCGATGAGGAGACAGCGGTGGTTGTTAATGGGTAGTCGTGATTTATAGAGAAAAGGAGAATGAGTTTTTTTTAGAGAAGCAGGAGAAGTAGAGAACAAGTAATAGTCTAATAGAGTTGGAGAATAGAAATTGGGAGTGACTAGGTTTAGAAATTAAAGTATTGTATATTACTGTATTATTAATACATATTTTCTTTCTTTTCTTTTTTTCATAATTCTGTATTACTGTATTGCTAATACATAATTACAAGCGTTTCCTTTATTTTATTTTTTTCATATATTAAAATATATTGAATTAATTATATATTAAAATATATTATATATATTATAAGTATTTAGTGTGGGTATTGGAGTGGGTAAGCACTATCTATACCCGCACTTTGCGAGTGCGGGTACATCCATATCCGCAAAATACCCACAATGTGTAGATAATACCCACCCACAATTGTAAATATTGGACGAATATTCATATTCGCGGGCGGAATTATCATCACTAAAATAAAATATGATTTCTTAATATGAGGAGAAGTGTTTACTTTTTACGAATAATTCACTAGATTCCGTTCAAGGCAAGCTTAGAGTTGTCTTCACTAGTCACATCACTATCTCCACCGGAGCCCGAGTTGAAGATCTATAGTTCCTTCACGTGGTTGCTATTTGTTGGTAAAATCCGGTTGATTCAGTTTGATGCATTATGAAATTGGTTTGGTCGAGTGTGGTACATTAATTTTATTTAAGCATTGTGATATGATTCTCCTATGATGATAGGATAAGTAATTTAATTTGATCACAAAATGTCAAAATATAATTGAGTATAAGGAAATTTACTAGTTCTCAATTAATTGATGTATGAAAAAAAAAAATCTCAATTACATGAAGTGTATTTACCCTCCATTGTAAACTATTTAGGTTATCATTAGCAGTAAAGATTAGATATTAGGTTAAATTTTTTTCTTAAAAATAGAAACTAATCATATTCTAAATTTTCTTGCCTCTCTCTAAAATGTTAATTAATTGAAACCAGGTGGAGTAGAATTTTCGTACAATCACTCTTAATATAAATCAGTAAATCACCAATGAAAAGGCAAGTTTCTTTTGAATGAAAAGGCATGCTTCTTCTGGACCTTCGTCACTTTACCAACAGATTTTTCTATCTTCCAATTATGAATACAGTTTTTACACTAAAGAAACAAAACCTTTTCTTGCGTGGTACTGTGGTGCCAGGTAATTGACTGAGAAGGACATCATTTTCAATCAAAACCGAGCAGTACGTAGCTATCTACAATTATGGGACTAACCCACTTCCAATTTGACCAGAAGACATGCATGAATGCACTGTACTACTACTACCTTACAAGTTACAAAGAATGCCAATCTACAAAGACTCAGTGAGCGAGTTTTCATTTCACATCCCAATGCCTTACAGTACAAGAACTGTCTATCTATTCTAATCTAGCTTCTTAATCCCTGTCATGGTCCCAATAAATTGTCACCCATTAACAGATAAGAATCATGGCAGGCTCTACCCTCTAGGACCCAATCATCACATCCCAATTTAAGCAAACTTTGATATTTTTTTTTTTTTTTAATCAGCAGAAAGTTATATTGAAATGAAATGTCATGAAGAACATGACTGAGGATTACAAGACACTGCTTCAATAGCAGTGCGACAAACGTTCTCAACAAGAAACGAAGCCCCAAAGAAAAGGGCAAAGGACTGACTCCCTAGCCCACTATTAGACCTGACTCCTCATCAACCTACATCTGAGAAAACCGAGCTTCGATTCACCGATTGAGTAACCATGCCGGGAATTGAAGGACATCGGACAAACTGTAGGCGAACCCGTTGTCCTTACTTTTCAACCACCAATGCCACAAAGAATAAATCCTATTAAGACACCTCGAGTCACTGTACTCCTTTTGTCTGAACACGACTTCGTTGCGTGTCTTCCATATTGTCCAAATAACCGCATAGAATAGGATTTTCCAAGCACTACCGGTCTGCTTGTTTGTACAAGGTAAATAACTTTCCCACGTGCGCCACAGGTCCGAAAGATTTTGAGGCTGGCACCAAACCACCTGAAGCCAACGCATGATAAACTCCCAAATACCCGAAGCTACCTCACAACGCAAGAAAAGGTGAGTAACATTCTCCGGTTCACTGTTGCACATTGGGCAGACATTCAAGTAATCAGGAATCATGTTTCGCTTCATTAGGAAAGTCCTAGTGACAATTCTTTCTCGCAGTGCTAACCAAAGGAAAAATTCCACTCGGTATGGAGCTAGACCAGTCCAACAAGACCGAAGCAGAGGAGCTGGCTCAAACCTAGATTCCTCCCATTTCTTATACCCTGAATTCACCGTGTATGTCCCCGATTGATCTAATTCCCAACGAAGAACCTGATGTTGATATCTCCTACAGGGAAGAGGTAACTGAGCTCTCAAACATACCCACTCGTCTCTCTCCCACTCAAACAAACCGCGCCTCCACACAGTTTCCCATTCCCAAACAGAATCGATCCATGTACTAAATTCATTGACCGTCCCATACTGATTGGTCGATATATGGTATAGCCGAGGATGCTCCAAGGCCAATGGCTTCTTACCTGCCCAAGTATCCCACCAAAAGACTGTGTTTCTCCCGTCCCCAATTTTTATCGAAGTGTTGTTGGTCCACAGGTCGAAAAAGGCACTTCCTCGACCACAAACTCCCAAAAGATCACGCCATATTGGGGATATCCTCCCCTCCCTCTCCTTCCACAAGTCTCCAATGGAAAGGAGGTTGTATTGCCTACGAACGATATCCGCCCACAACTTCCTGCTACCCCTCAGCATCTCCCACACCCATTTGAAAAGCAGCGAAATATTCCGGTCTTGTATCCTCCCAATTCTCAATCCCCCTAGCGCTGTCGACCGAGTCACTTCATTCCAGTTCACCTTAGCCAACTCCTTGTTAATATCGCAGCCACTCCAAAGAAAGCGCCGCATAACTCCTTCGCACTGAATAGCGACGGACTTAGGCATCCTGTAAATAGACATGTTATAAATAGGTAGACTCGCTAGCGCTGACTTGATCAACGTCACACGGCCCCCCATCGAGAGTAGATGCCCCTTCCATGTTGAAAGTTTTTTCCTCATTTTCTGGATAAGGAACTCCCACCCTGATTTTCGTCTCGGATTAAAGCCCACCAGAGATCCCAAGTACTTACAAGGGAGTACCTCATACTTACAACCAGCTCGAGTAGCTAAGATACCTCCGATTTGCTCACTCAGATTCACTCCTACCAAGGTGCTTTTGTGGAAGTTAACTCGAAGTCCTGAATAAGCGTCGTACCATCTCAAAATACCCTTCACTCCCCGGATCTCCTCCTCATTGTTATTCACAAAAACCAAAGTATCGTCCGCAAACTGAAGATGACTCAGATTCCACCCTGCTGATGGGTTACCTATACCTCTCTGGATCCCAACCTCTTCTGCTCTAACAAATAGACGATGCAAACCCTCCGCTGCAATATTGAATAAGAACGGCGACATAGAGCATCCCTGCCGAAGGCCTCTACCCACACAGAATTGGCCAGAAGGTGACCCATTAATTAGTATGGAAACCTTATTCGTGCTAATGCATTGTTTAATCCAATTCCTCCACCTCCCTCTGAATCCCATATGCCTCATCACGTCATCTAAGTATTCCCATTCGACGAGCAAACTTTGATATATGATTCAAGGATTTTGATTGTTTTTTTTCTTTCTTTCTTTCAGACATTTTATCAAGCAGATAAAGCGCAAAAGAAAAAAGAAAAGAAAAGAAAATGAGCTGTAGATGGTTATAGCTTGCTGGGTGTCATCTAAGATGATGGGCTGGAACACATACACATGATCAAACGAGAGGCAGAGGAAAGTTTTGATTTGGGCGCACGCGGGAAATTTAAAAGCTATGTTTAGTAAAAATAACACAGACCAGACGAGAAATGGGTCAGGACCCAAACTCTAATGAGTTAAGGCTCTATCCTTAGGTAGCTACTGCTACTGCTAGCTAGCCAATAGCCATTCTTATGTTTTGCACACACAAACATTTGATTGATGGCTAGTAGGGTACTATGTGGGTTTTGTGTCATCTCCCCAATCCATTCCCCACCACAAGCTTTAATAAGATGCCAACTGAGCTTTGCCATGTGATATACAGCAAAAATAATGGCTTTTAGAACTTCTATCCAATCTAGTATGGCACTGATTTTGACACATTATACTTATGTATGACCTAAAATAAAAATAAAAATAAAAATATATGAATGTGATAATGTTGAAATGGTGGCAGGGGTAAATGCGTAATTTACGCATATCCACGTGTAGGTTACTGTTCCTAATTTTCAGATTTACGCAACAAAGTGCCTCCGACTTGAAATCTCCGACAATCAAGTCAGTAAATGATAAATAAATTATCGGATAATAAGTAACTTATTGTAAAGTTTGGCGAAAATATAACTTATTGTAAAGTTTTTAGAATGTATGCAATTAATTACAGTGAACTCATCAACAATCAAAGAATATCTTCTTTTTTTACTTTTCTCAAAAAATGGTCCTGCAAATGTCTGGCTCGTGGAATGGAAGCCCAACAACCTCTTCTTTACTACCCATTGTAAAAGCTTAGAGATAGAGGCCTCTTTTGCCTTCTTATCCTTTTTGGCTTTTAGGTGGGCATGACTTGTATTGATCAGCAATAGCATATGCTATAAATTAAATAAAAATTAACTAGAAATAAAATTCCGAACTGATTTGATTTACCTGATATTGTTATCAAAATAATCGAGTTTCAATCAAGATCATCTGATGTTTGATCATTTGGGTGTCGATTATTTTAAATTTGAGTTGAGAGAATATTGAAAGGCAATAAAGCGCTCGTAAGCTGCATATTAAATGTTTTTAAAATTATGATCTCTCATTAAATTAGAACAATTCTCCGGGGACGGTTGACAGCCACCCAAATGACACATAAATTAACCTTAATTTCCACAGGTAATTAAGAATAAAAAGATGGGCTCGCATGCAAAATTACGACAGCTATATGCAGTTGACATTTTGGGATTTTATTAATAGGTAATGGTCAGAGTATTGGTGTAGCGATTGTCAAAGTATGCAGCAAACGGATTTTGTCAAATGGCTCAGAAATTCCTGAGCTGCGATGCCATTGCCTTGACTTTCTGTATGCAATGAACGGAAATGAGGAATTCAACAGATTCAAAAAAACACAAAAATTCAAGGAAAACAGCTTTCAATTGTCAGAATTCTTTTGAGGTTATTCATTTTTAATAATGGCAGAAGGAAAATTATATCATGTGGGGAATGTCAGTCAGAAAGAGGATATTTCAAGTTTTAATCCGGCAGCAAACCTTATAATAAAAAGAGAAATTATAAAAACTAAATATAAAAAAAATCGTTAGAACAAATATTATCATTCGATTAAAAGAGATTAGTGAGCTTTTATTCCTACGTGAGAAAGAGCACTGACGTTCGAACAAAACAAACAAAAAGGAATTAAAATGAAGCAGAACGTAAGATCGAGATGGGCACTAAGGTGCTCTGCCATGATCAATAATGTAGTTGAGCATATAACAGGAAGAACAGAATGACAAATAATTAATTAGCTGGATTTTAATTAAAATTTCTTAAACTTAATTAATGGGTTAATGGAAAGGGCTGGGCTGCACATGGGTCACCATCTCCACGTGAAATATGATCCAGAGACACGTGCACCCCTCAGAGCTTATTCTCTGGGTAATGCATTGCAGTTGCACACATGTTTACGCAAAAACTTTTGAAAAGAGCGTCTCCCCATTGGCTAACATTGAATCATATACTCTAACATCATTCATTCCAACCCAATGTTCTTTACTTTCTACGTTTATAATTAACATCAATCTACATATTTTTCGAGTTTTAAACAAGGTGCTCTTTCAATTATTGCATCAACTTAAAACCTAAGATTATTCCGTATTGCTTAAGGACCAATTTTGAGAATATGTATATATAATGACCTACCTTGTAACCTTGGGATTTCAATTTTTTTTCCTTCCTACTAACAAAAAAAGAATCTTTAGGGGTAGGCGTCGCATTTTGCTTCCTTGGATGCAGACATCACTGTCTACCCAACGGGAGCCTCTCCACGCAAAATTTTAATCATCCATTCATCCCATTATTTTTTCAGTATTTTTATTCTCAAAGAGTTGGTCCAAAAGACAGCACAGCATATATATAATTGAGTCTTTTTTTATTTTAGATTGAGTTTTGAAGATATTATGAAATTTAAAAATTCTATCCCAAATCCTAAAAGTGCATTAAAAGAAGATTTTATTGTATTAAAATAATATTAAAACTTATAAAATTCAAAAAAAATGGAAATTGCTTTTATTTTTTGATAATATTTTTTCATATCTAAACAAATTAAGAAAAATAAGAGAAAGTAAATAATTATAAAAATATTAAATTATTATTTTTTAGACCTTTTATATTTTTTCAAACTTTATTTAGAAGAATGGAGTGTTGATAATTTTATTGAATTATTAATAAATATTCTAAAAAATATTCAATCTCTAGTTTTTTGAATCCTTTACATTTTTTACGAATTCTTTAATTTTTTTGTAATTGTTTGAATTTTTATTTTACTTTCTATTTTTATTTTATTTTTTAACTATTATAAAATAATATTATAAAATTTTTAATCTCCATTTTTTAGATATTTTTTATTTATAAAAATATCTGAATATAAAAAAATTATTTTTTAATGCATCATTAGGGTTTTGAACAAAATATTTAACGATAAAGACTAAAATTTGATGCGTCTTAATAAATAAATAACTAAAATTTGAAGGCTCAAACATCATAAAATAAAATATGAAAGTGCTTCAGGAGCCTCAAAATATTTTTTCCTAAATAATATAATTTTAAAAAATATTGATTCTTATACATAGAAGATTAGGCGAGATCCCATGCCATTGAAATTTCCCAAGCAAATTAGCAATTAATTACTTGGCTTAAGTATTTTATGATTTCACTTTCACTCATTTAAGTCACTATCCTTATCAAGTTATCACTGATCTTCCCTCAATAATTGAATTTATTTATCTTTTGTTCGTACGTTAATTTCTTGTAAGAAAACTTGAAATTGTGTGATTCGAGTCAATTCTATCGGCTTAGGTGATTATGGCAATCGATTATGTCTTAATGAAGTTACCTGATAATACAAAAGTATATCACAAGGGCACAACGGACATTGTACCTTCACAAAGTACCGTTGACCAGTCAAAACGGCACATGACCGGTTTGACCAAGTCAAACATATGAAACGGCATCGTGACCGATTGACCTAGTCAACGGGAATAAGTGACCAAAGGACAAGTCTAGCCCGATCGCCTCAAAACGACACGAAGCCGATCCACTCGCTAAGCTGTGAAGAAACGGATCGACACCTCTCCAAACATTGACCAGGTCAAGGGTCTCCAAACGGCAGCATGCCGATTCCACACAACGGCAGTGTGCCGATTTGCTATAAACGGCTTAAAGCCTGCAATAAAGGTACACTGTATGTTATTTCTATTAAATCAGTGGTCAAAGCCACACATGGGAGACAGCACTTCCTGCTCCCACTCAACCATTATAAAACTATTACCTGTAGGGAATGTTTATCCTCCCAAAGGTATGGTCTCTACTTTATGTTTATTAACTCTTACTTTTGAACCACTTTGTGGAAAAAAGAGGAAAGGTGTCAGTAGATCTAACCACTCCAACCACTCTAGTCCTACATAAGGACTAGAGGGAAAGAGAGGAGAGAGATCTGGAGCTCCCAAAAAAAGAGACAGATCTGGAGCTCCCAAAAAAGAGACAGACACTGTTCCGATTTACATTCTCTGCGTCCAAACACTGACTTTGGCATTGGAGATTCTCCGCCGGAGCAAGCCTCCGGTGGTTTTGCAGGTCGCTCAAGGGGCTCCGACCACACACTCCGGCCTGCCATTTGACGGAAAAGCCCCACCCCGCTCAAGGGATTATCAAATGGTGCTTTCATTGAGAGCTTTTGAAGTTTCAAGTGAGCAAGCCTTGAGATTCAAAGCTCTTTCTTCTCAATAATTTGGGGTTTTCATTTCCAAAAATGGCATCCAATCAAAATTTTCAATTAAATCAACCTGCTGGTGCTGCTGCTGATCAACGTGAAACACCACCAGCCCAAGCTTCACCTTTTCCAGCGGAAATAAGTGCTACGGCTCAACAACCTAATTTTTCAGAAATCCCATGTCCAGGCGCAACCCCAGAGGTCATTGAATCAGCCATCATGCTCGAGTTTGCTGTCCTGCACCAAAGGATGAACGTGATGATGCAAACGTTCATAGGAGGAGTTCCTCCGCCAGTCAACCAGCCAGTTGTTCCCCAGCGGATCTACAATCAACAGGCAGTAGAACCATCTTTGGAGCCACCACCAGGCCATCAAGGTGCAGATCTACCCAGAGGGGAAGACATAGAAGAATTTGTCAACCAAATAGCTCAACGCAGCGCAAGGAGGAGCCATGAACAATCATCTCGAAGTAGATCCGAGAAAAGGAGAAGCAGAGAGAGATCGGTGACTCCACATCAAACCAGGAGAGATCGTGACAGAGGTAATCCAGATCTGTTTAGACGGTCTGTTCAGCAACCAGATCGCGAAGAACAGGACGATGATCCAAGAAATCCGTTAACCCTTCGGGTTCGGAAACATCAAGTGAGCAGGCATGTCAAGCTACCATCCGATCACTACCATGGGACAACAGACCCGACGGTTCATGTGAGTTTAGTAAAGAAACATGTTAAGTTTTTTACTAGAAAGGATGAGGCTTTGTGCCAAATATTTGTAATAACCCTTAAAGGGATAGCCAACACTTGGTTTGAAAAGCTACCAGCCGGATCCATTGACTGTTTCGAGCAACTAGAAAAAGCATTCAGAAGCCGATTCAGCTCATTAATACCGACGGAGAAATCTTCAGCCGTTCTGTTTGACATGGTACGACGGTCAGGGGAATCGTTGGCTGCATACGTGGCTAGATTTAGCACCGAGCTAGCAACTCTTCCTGATGTAGCACCCAGCTTTGCAGCAGAAGCGTTGAAAAGAAATTGTAAATATCGAGAATTGGAGAATGCTCTGATTGCAGACACTCCTAAAACCTTAGATCTTTTGCGGATTGAGGTGGAAAAATATGCCAGAATGGAAGAAGCAGACTACCAAAGGAGGAAACGGGAGGAACCCGATCTCCAGAGTGCATAAAAGAAGCAAACGGCAGAAAGCCAATGTGCAGATTGGTCAGCCGATTTCCCTTCAATGCCGTTGTCTAGATCAGGGGAGGAAACGGCAATATTCTCAAAACGGCCTAGTGCCGAATGACCTCAAACGGTTCAGTCAAAACGGCATCAAGCCGAATCGTCAAAACAGAGATAAGTCCAAATTGCTTTATCTTTGTGAAAATTTCTGGAATATTATGTATGACATGAGTTATCAAATATTCCCAAGCAATGAAAAATGTATATTTGCCAGTATTGTTTCTCATATGATTGCAGATCTCGAGAAAACAAAAATCAAATCAACAGCGGACGTAAGTTATCTTAGACCGAACCGCGTTATCAAAATCAAATCAATCGTGGACGTAAGTCATTTTAGGCTGAACCACGTCACCAAAATCCAAGAATTGCCAACGATACATATATTGCAAACGATACATATATTGCAAACGATACATATATTGCCAACGATACATATATCGCCACCAAGGCATATATCGTTATTGAGGCATATATCGCTATTGATGCATATATCGCTATTGATGCATATATCGCTATTGATGCATATATCGTTATTGATGCATATATCGTCATCAAGGCATATATACATTGTCATCACATAAAGACCATGCTGGTCATGCTGATCAGACAGACTGCAAAATTACAAAGTCCGCTCCAAAACGGCAAAGATACAAGGTCCGTTGCAAGCGGCAAATTTTCAAAGACATCTTCTGCCTTATCAATCGGCAATATTGTCAAAACGGCCCAGTGCCAAATCGACAAAGAGGCCAAGTCAAAACGGTTGCAAAAACCAAAATGGCCATAACAGAACGGCAAGCGCCCGATTCTGCTAAACAAAAAGAGATAAGTTCAATTTCAATTGTTCTATCTTTGTCTTTATTTTTCTAGAGTATGATATATATATAACAGAAATCATTAAACAGTAGCAATTACTAAAAATTGCAAAACTATATATATTACGAATGATAATTGTTCATTACAAAATAAGCCAAAACATTGCTAAATGTTCATGCTAACGGCCCAGATCCAGAAGCGGCGTTAGGGCCAACAGGAACATCATCATCATCTTCGTCTACATCTGAATCGGAGAAAGGTTCATACTCCTTAGCTTCGGCAATCCTTTCTCCAGCAGCAACATATCGTGAGAGATTATCAAGGTGGAAATTCTTCTCGCCATAATAGGAGACATAGCTCTCCAACATGATGTTCTTCATCCTCTCTCTCCACCAACCGATCTTCTCAGGAACTTTCAGCAGCTCTGCTTCCTTAACGGCAATGTCATTTCTGGCAGCTTCCAAATCGGATCGGGCTGCGCTCAGTTCCTCAGTTAGCTTGGCAACGGAATCGGCAAGAGAAGCTTTCTCTCCCGAGAGCAAGGCGACGGAATCGGATAGAGCAGTCTTCTCCTCTAGCAGCTCACCGTTTCTCCTCTGCTCATCCCTGACCATGGCAGAAAGACCATCTCTTTCTTTTAGGCTGTCAGCCAGTCTGCTTCGAGCATCCATAACAGCTTTTTTGTCCGTCTCATGAGAGGCCTTCAAAGTCTCATTCTCTTTCTGAAGGGAAGCGACTTCAGCGGTTGATTGCCGAAGTGCCTCTCTACCCTTTTCAAGCTTTAACTCAACGGCCTCAGCTGCATAACGGGTAGCGCACAAGCCGCTGTAGAAAACACTTTGCATATGGGAGAAATGGCAACTCAATTCCAAACGATGATAATGTTTCCTGTCGGCATCGTTGGCAAACATCTCACCAATCAGTTGACCGGTCCTATAATCTTTGCTGCCAGGACTCTTCAATCCGAGAGATCGGCGGCAGCTTTCTCCAAAATTGTTTAAGCTAACCGTGTGAGTAATCTCCCCGTCAGGACCATGACTTGAGAGATAACCTCTATGAACGGAAGGAGGAGCGACTGCATGATCATCAGAAGTAAACGGCTCAGGCAAAGGTGGACCGGCAACCCAGTGCAGTTTAATCGACATCAGCGATGAAGGGCCAGGCCGAACTGGATCAGGAATGCTCTCGGAAGCGACCGGTGTGCCCGCGAAAACGGGAGAGTGATGCTGCAACGGCGTCTCCAAAGGGGGAACCGAAGCCCCTGAGCCATCAGTGCAAACAGAAAAAGGAATGTTTGTAGCAGGCCTTGAAACGGTTTCAGCCGTTTCGATATTCTCTGGTTCGGAAACGGCGGATGCCCGTTGTGCTTCATTGGCAGCCCGTTTTGCTTCAGTTTTCCTTCTCTTTCTGAGAATTCTTCTGGCAGCTTTCAGGACTTGGGGATCAGGATCTGCCAGATCGGAGGTCACAACCGTCTTGCTGACCCGTCGCCGTTTGATGATAAGAGGGGAATCTTCTTCTTCTTCTTCTTCTTCAAAGGAAAAATTAACCGTTGTGTCTGGTATACCCGATTGCTCACCTCTCTCCTCAGCGGCCTCTTCGGCCACCATTCCCTCATCAATCGGCTCATTGACCAGGGGACCTTCATCCTCAGTTCGGTCTTCAGCCGATTCATCATCAGTCTGCATTCTGTCTTCGGCAGGAGCTTTGGCCTTAGCAGAAATCAGCCGAATTGAAGAAATGGAAGCAGAAACAACCTTCTTAGCTTTCTTAGCCTTCCCTGCAAAACGGAATTTGTGTAAGAATACAACAAGGACAAAGCGGAATATGGCTGGAGTTAGTAAAAGCTCACCAAGAACGCAATCAGACAACGGCACGCCGATTGCCAGGTACCGTGTGTGGAACGGCGTGTTAACCGACAGCAACAGGTCAACTTGGGATTGAAGAGTCTCACCAAGGTTATCTGGCTTGAGCCAGTGTCTCTCATTCATTTCCCGATTGAACCCAGAAGTCCATTCGGCCGAAGAAGATGATGACACCAAAAAGAAACGTTCTTTCCAATCCTTGACAGAAGAGTCATACCTTTGGAAGATCTCGTTAAAATGAGAATCCCGGCGGGGGCGAATCATCATCAAGCTCCCACGGTTTGTCAGATTGAAGAAAAACTTAAAAAGGGTCAGCGAAGGCGATTTGATCCCATTCAACTCGCAGACCTTAAGGAAAGCATAAATGCCAGCCCAGGAATTCGGGGTAATCTGGGCTGGGTTCAGCAGATGCTGGGTCAACAAAGCTTTGACCATAGAATCAAGGGGAAGCTTAAAACCAAAATCAAACATCCTTGAGTATAAAACCCTAGTGTTATCTTCAAAGCTACTGTTTAACCTAACATCGGGAGAAGCAACAATGGCAGAATACTCATCAGTCAGCTCAATTTCTAAAGCCTCCATCTCAGCATACAACTTGTCTTCACTATCTAACTTAGTGGGAGTTCTATCAATGATCTCATCAGTAACAAGAGGGCGTTTGGGTGCCATTCCTAAATCTCGAGCGATAAATCGAAGAGGGAAAAGGAGTGGGTAAATACCTAAAAATGCAGAGATCTTGAAGAACGGAACCCAGAAGTGCGGGAGGAAGTTGCAGAAATGAGAGAGAAAATGAGAGAAAATTTATGAGGAAGGAGAAAGTGAGAGCGGCGTTGAGAAAGAAAATGAGTTAGGGTTTGCAAGAGAAACCACTTTTGAAAGGAGAAAACTCTTCAACTCACATCCGTTCCAGCGAAACGATGACAAGTGGCAGGACCGATGGTGATCAGACTGACACACGTCACTAAAGCTGCAGAGCATTAAATGAGAAAACGGCGCATGCGTTTCTGACAAATTTTGAATTTCGAAATTCAAACCTTGTCATAGGACGAAGAGACTTTTCTCCTAGAAAGTTCAACCAGCAATCATCATTTTATGGGAAAATGCCACGTCAATAGGTATGCATTTAAATGCATTAATCCTTCTTTATTGACATTTATTATTTATTTGCAGGATTGAGAGAAAAAACTCAATAACTGCATCGAATTAAAACAAACGGCAGCATGCCGATTGACAAGCATCAAGCCAGAAACGGCAAGCCCTTGGTAAACACTCGGGCTCGTTTGTTGTTAGGCCTCTGATAATACAAAAGTATATCACAAGGGCACAACGGACATTGTACCTTCACAAAGTACCGTTGACCAGTCAAAACGGCACATGACCGGTTTGACCAAGTCAAACATATGAAACGGCATCGTGACCGATTGACCTAGTCAACGGGAATAAGTGACCAAAGGACAAGTCTAGCCCGATCGCCTCAAAACGGCACGAAGCCGATCCACTCGCTAAGCTGTGAAGAAACGGATCGACACCTCTCCAAACATTGACCAGGTCAAGGTTCTCCAAACGGCAGCATGCCGATTCCACACAACGGCAGTGTGCCGATTTGCTATAAACGGCTTAAAGCCTGCAATAAAGGTACACTGTATGTTATTTCTATTAAATCAGTGGTCAAAGCCACACATGGGAGACAGCACTTCCTGCTCCCACTCAACCATTATAAAACTATTACCTATAGGGAATGTTTATCCTCCCAAAGGTATGGTCTCTACTTTATGTTTATTAACTCTTACTTTTGAACCACTTTGTGGAAAAAAGAGGAAAGGTGTCAGTAGATCTAACCACTCCAACCACTCTAGTCCTACATAAGGACTAGAGGGAAAGAGAGGAGAGAGATCTGGAGCTCCCAAAAAAAGAGACAGATCTGGAGCTCCCAAAAAAGAGACAGACACTGTTCCGATTTACATTCTCTGCGTCCAAACACTGACTTTGGCATTGGAGATTCTCCGCCGGAGCAAGCCTCCGGTGGTTTTGCAGGTCGCTCAAGGGGCTCCGACCACACACTCCGGCCTGCCATTTGACGGAAAAGCCCCACCCCGCTCAAGGGATTATCATTACCCTAGCTAGCTCCTATAGTTGTAAATCTTTATATCCCTTATTCATTTTCTTTTTATTTATAAGCGAAAATAAAATTTGAATTCGAGCCTTTATCCGTTTTTATTTTCTTAGAATGACATTTTGTTAAAAAAAAAAAAAAAGGAAATGATGAGAATGTATAAACGTACAGTAAAAACAAAAATTCTAACAACTATATAATGATCACAATCGTTAGATTACTATAACTTGAAACCAACTCAAGAAAGGAAACGAAAAGAAACTGGGTAACAAGCTACTATTTCATGATGAATTGTGGAAAAAAAGTCAAATAATTTACGACACACCAACACTGTCGATATTTTAATACCGGTGTATAAACGCTGGCTTCATGCAGGATTGACAATATTGCCAATATATAATTCGTCTAACAGAAAAATAAATAAATTCCTACATTACAACTTGGTGTCACTATCAGACATTATATCATGAGGACAGGTGTGCAGATTTTTACTTAGTTAATTTGTTTGGAGAACCGAACCTAAGAAAGAATGCTTCAAGCGTACGCTGGATTGGATAAAGCAAGCATCTAATTTTCTTTTTATTGTTTTGATCCATTAATGTTTGGTTTCTTTCTGTTAACAAGGTGGTCAACCCTTCGGAGTATTATAAATAGCGGCGGCAGATGAAATTCGAACTTGAATCACTGTTATGTTTTATCACCGACGAATAATCAATGATAATATAAATAGAGGTGATTGGTGAGACTCAAACTTGAATCACTGCTGATATTTTATCACCAGCGAATAACTAATAAATATTTTAATTATTTAATCTGTGCAAATAAATAGTAAATAAATGTCAATTATATGGAATTATTAGGAACCGGATGAGTTGCGAGACATATGGATATGTGAGAATGATTGTGGAAAAGAAAATAGCGGCCAATTATAGTGTTATCGAACGTATAGTACGTACATATAGCTAGCTAGCCAAAGAAATAGAATTAATGATATTGAAATTATGGAAACTAATGGGTCCTCGTTTGAGCCACAGGATATATAGGTGCGAATGTGGCCAATTTGTTTTCTAATCAAAATTCAGCACTCAGCAGACACAGCATGTGTTCTAATTTTGAAGGAACTACTTTGCACGCATGACATCCTGGCTCAATTCATAACTTTTCAACATGTGACTACAATTTCAATTTCGTTATCTATACTATATAAAAAGCACGAAGGGCCTTATTCTTTAAAAGACTATAATACCCTTAAATTATTAAAAAATTTAAGGGTGTAATAGACTTTTAAATATTTTAATTAATTAACTTACCTATTAAATTAATTAACCTACCTATTAAGTTATTTGATTGTAATAGACTTTTAAATGTAATAGATTTTTAAACATTTTAATTAATTAATTTATTAAATTAATTAACCTACCTATTAAATTATTTATATTTTTAATTGGTTCGAATCAACATCACCCTTAAAAAATTAACCAGTATATATTAAAAAATTAAAACAATTAGTGATTGATAAAATAATTAAATAACTTAATAATATTTTTACCATCTTTTAATTTTCTAATTATTAGAAAGACCGAAATTGTAATTTTGTTGCAGGCTTACGTTGCAAATTTCAGACTTATATTGCAAATTTCAAAACTATTGGGTTCAAAGTGGGAGATTTTGTAAACTTTAAGGTTTTTTTATATAGTTTATTTTTAAATATATTTAATTTTTTAATCAATAAAGTTAATAATTTTTTTATTATTATATAATAAAAAATAAAATATTACAAAATAAATATTTTGAGTATATTTTTAATGATTATGTAAATATATTTCTTGAGATTTTAGTATATTTTTTTAGATAAAAACTAGATAATGTTTTTAATTTCAAGCTAAACAACAACACAAACTTTAAAGTAAAAAAAAAAATCCTATATAGCAAAAGTGGAAAGAAAATCGAATCTCCTATATTCGTTAGTTTCTTAAAAAATCACATGGGAGTAACTTGTAATAATATTTTAAATAACACTAATAATAGTAAATTGTAAAGTGAAAAAACTTATAAATTAATTTTTCAATTAAGTAATGCAATTTTATTTATATTATTAAATAAAAATTATTTAATTAATAAAAAATTATAATATTCATAATTTTTAGTAAGAGCTTGAAATTAGTAAATAATTTATCATAGAAACATATACTTAGTATTGTGAGTTAAAAAAGTTAGCAAAAATAAACTATATTTGTATAAACTATATATATATATTCAAAACATATAGAATTTTCTAGATAAATTTATATATATGATACTCAATTGATTCAAAATTGGGAATATAAACTTAACAATTTTATGTCCTGATTATTTTATATAATGTTTCAATCGTATGTTAGTTTTTTTTTAAAACAAGTAGTAAAGATCTGATAAACAGAAATAAAAATTAAATAGCAATTTAAGTTATTTTGTTGCTTACGACTCTAAATGTTATACATAGATATCTAAGTTCTTATTTGCGAGAATTTGGAAGAAGCAACGATCAATAATTAATATTTTGCACTTGCCTATACATTTCCAACTAATATCAAATAAGTTCAAGTATTTTTAATTAGCTCAAATCAACAACTATATTTACTTAGATGGAAAAAATAAGTTATAGTTATAAAAAATAATTTGAAGTTCATTTGCATGTTTATGATGTGGTATTAAATTATTTTGACATGTATTTATTTTTTCTTAAAAATAAAAGGATAATACATAATAAATAATGTCATTTATTAAAAATATATTAATTAAATTAAATTCATTTTAGAATAATTTAAGCTCACGTTATTGACAAGAAAGAAAACTTTAGTTTATTTGATGACATGAATGACTATGTTAGAATAGGAGACTAAAATTCTAAGAAAAGATGAGATCATATTTATGCGAAAAAATGGAAGAAGAATAAAGAGGAATTAATCTAATTTGTAATAAAATATTCTGAATTTGTATTATAAATTTCATAGTAAATTCTCTATATTTTTAATTGGTTTGAATCAACATCACCCTTAACAAATTTATCAGTATATTTTAAAAAATTAAAATAATTAGTGATTGATAAAATAATTTTAATTGCAATTTTGTAGGCTTACATTGCAAATTTTAAAACTATTGGGTACAAAGTGGTAGATTTTGCAAACTTTACGGTTTCTTTATATAGTTTATCTAAAAATATATTTAATTTTTTAATCAATAAAGTTAACATTTTTTATTAATATTATATCATAAAAAATAAAATGTTACAAAATAAATATTTTGAGTATATTTTTAATAATTATGTAAATATATTTCTTGAGATTTTAATATATTTTTTTAGATAAAAACTAGATAATGTTTTCAATTTTAAGATAAACAACATTCGTTAGTCTTTAAAAAAAACTTAAAAAGAAAAAGAATATATATATTCTTTTTCTATATATTTCATATATAGCAAAAGTAGAAAGAAAATCGGTACATTCGTTAATCTCTTAGAAAATCACATGGGGTACCTTGTAATAATATTTTAAATAACACTAATAATAGTAAATTAGAAAGTGAACAAACTTATAAATTAATTTTTTAATTAAGTAATGAAAATTTATTTCTATTATTAAATGTAAATTTATTTAATTAATAAAGAGTTGTAATATTCATAACTTTTGGTAAGAGCTTGAAAAAAGTAAATAATTTATCATTGAAAAATATATTTAGTATTATGAGTTAAGAAAGTTAGTAAAAATAAATTATATTTGTATAAACTATATATATATATTTTAAAGTGAATTAATATTAAACTTATTAATAATTAATTTATATTAAATCAATTCTTTAGAATTTCAATTTATATTAAATAATTTTTTGATAGTATAAAAATAAAAAAGGTGATTTTTTATAATAAAATATTCGCATCATAATATTAAATTATAATTAACAAACAAATTATTTAAATAATTTAATAATTTAAATTCTAAAATACATAAGAGAACTAAAATATGTTAAATACCGAAACTATCTTCCATGAAATTATTGTTATGAACTTTTACTTTTATATATTTCTAAAATTTATCATTGTTTTTTTCACCCATTTCAATATCACAAACAATGATAAATTTTAAAAATATATAAAAGTAAAAGTTCATAAGAATAATTTCATAGGAAGAATTTTTTTAATATTCAAAGAGATTGTAAGAAAGAAATCGATGTAATGTACTCGTGGAGTTACAATGTGAGAAATATCTTTAAAAGTATGGAATTAAAAAATAGTCACAATGAGTAAAATATAAGTTAATCTATTTTTAAATTTAAATTATTTGTTAAATATAACATATGTATATTAATATATTTTTTAAATGTAAATTATTTTAAGAATAATATTCTTTATTCAAGTTAATATTTTTTATTTTATTTTATTATTAAATTTAGTAAAGGTATTGATTTTAAGAGAGTTGAAGAAACATAAACTAAATAAAAGTAAAAAATAAACTGTAATATTTATATTTTTTCTAACATAAATTATATGGTAAAAAGAAAAATAAATATTAGAATAATTGAGAAGTTTATTTATAAGTATTGACAATATTAACCATATATTATCAAAATAATTTACATTAATTTTATTTTTATGAAATAAATATTTTATATTGTCCATAAAATATTTTTTACATGGGTTAATATTATTTATTTTATTTCTATTATTTAACTATAATTTCAAGGTAGTACATGGTTTATTTTTTCAGAAAAATTACTTTTAATGTTAAGAAAATCATAAAAGTGAAAAATAAAAAGAGAATTTATAACTTTTCCTAAAATTAATTCAGTGAGAACTGTTGATTAATGAGTTTTAATAATATAAAAGGATGAGGTTAGATATTTAAAAAAAGATACTAAAAATTAATATTTTATAATTTAATCATCAAATATTTATGGTTATACATTTTCTCCAATATTTATAAGTTTTTTTTAACTTTTTACCATTTTTTATATTTTTTAACCACTTATAATGTTTATATTAAAATATTTTAGGATATTATAGGATTTCTAATGTAAGTCTTAAAACTATAGGGTCCAAAGTGAAAGAATTTTTAAACTATAAAAAATTATATTGTTTACCTTAAAATCTATGCTAGGTAAAGTTATAAGATATATTTTATAAAAAATTGGTTATATTTTTAGTTATCATTATAATATTATGGGTCGAATACATGATCTACATCATCAAAATAACATACGATAGGTACATAGAATATATTAAATAAAAATTTATTGTAAACTTAAAGTCGTTAGAAAGTTAAAATTAAATTAACTTTGAAATGAGATGTTGTTATAATGAGTAACCTTTTGAATCTTTAAATTGATAATTAAAATTAGATGACACAACTCTGAATCCCACCTCTAGAAAAAAAATGTGCAACTCAATATGCATGAGTCATATATTAAAAAAATAATTAAATAAATTGATTAATAGTTAGTTACTAATTTACAAGTTATCAATATACCTAAAATAATTAAATAAATATTTATCGTAAACTTAAAGTCCTTAAAACCTTAAATTTAAATTATTTTTTCAATTAATAACAAATGGATGAGGGTAAATTTGTGTAACGTAATAGACTGTTATAAAAGTACATAAAAGATCTCACTCATGGATTCTTAATACGAGTGACAAAATGTTGATGAAGTTGATATAAAATAAGAAATCATGTTTCTAAGCCATAAATTCTAAGGAAAAAAGCTAAAAGTTTTGGATTAGATGAGATACATAAATATTCAAACGTTATTATCATCTTAATCTAATAAAAAATATTTTAAAATAATATTAAAAGTTTAATGACTTAACTATTACTACTATTATTATTCTAATCCAAAAATTTAAGAAAGTATATATTTTTTTTCAAAAGATAACAAAATATGATATTATTACGAAAAGAAGAAAAAAAATAAAGGATAAGTATATTAACAAAGTTATCCCTTTTATTAAATTATAATCACAATTATTTTTAGACTATTTTTTAATTATTATTGTTGTTTTTATTTTCTATTTCATGCATTGCCATTATTAAAATAAGAACTAGAAAGAAAGAAATATGAGAGAAAAAATAAAAAAATAAAAAGAAAAATGATAATTATTTTAGTTAAAAATTAAAAAGCTATAAAAATTATGTAAAATAAATAATAAATTATCTTGCCTCAATAAACCATTTTTTAATAAAAAAAAATGAAAATATTTTTATAATGTATTATTATTAAAAATATATATATACACAAATATTAAATTACTTATGTTTGATTTCGTAAAATTTGTTATGATAAGGAATTATTTTTCCTTAGCTAATTATGTGATTTTTTATCATACATAAACATGAATAAAAATAGCTTGTACATTTATCTAAAGGGGAAATAGTTTTTACCACCCCTGAACTATCGTCGAAAATCAAAAACCTCCCCTGAACTTTATTTTTTGAAATTCACCCCCCTGGACTATTGTTTTCGGGCAAAAAACCCCTCTAATGCACATTTTTATAATTTTAAAAAAATTGTAAAAAATCTAAAAAAAATATAAAAATTCACGAAATCATAATTTTTCCCTTAATTAAATCATAATTTTTCATTAAATGTTAAATTTATTTTTTTATTGAGTTTGGTTTTTTAAAGAAAAATTCATTATACATAATTATTTACAATATTTGGAGAACTAGAATAAAAATAATATAAAACATTATTTTAAATATTTAAATTTCAATTTATAAAAGTAAATTACTTAATTAAGTTAAATTTGTTTTAATTTTAAGAACTAAAGATTAAATTATTTCAGAATTAATAATTTTTTTTTGTCAACACCAGCATTAAAACATCAATACCAATACTAATATACTGCTTACAATATAGTTTAAACACTATAGTAAAAATTTATGTTAATCCCATTTTTTGAAACATTATTAAAACTTTTATATTATACGAAAAATATTTTGTGTGAAATACTTTTTTGTACATAAATATGATATTTTAACATTTTCAAATCTAAATAAATTTCGCACGTGCAACGTTACGTGCCAAAATAACCTAGTATAAACAAAGAGTACGATTAGATATCGAACCAATAATTTTTTACATAAGATGCGTAAATTGCAGTTTTCATCCATGAAATACTACATGGACCTCATCATTCGAATGAAAAAGGGGGCCCAATTTCTATACAACCAAGAAAATATACTTAGCTGTACAACTTACAATACAATAGCTGCTAGGCGCAGCAGCCATGTTAAAGGAACCAAAACCATAATAATCAAATGACTTGTTCTTATACGCTCCATATATATAGCTATAATTAAGTTAACCATAATCGGCCTGGCTCGTGACTTGTCCATGGTCTTGGGGTCTAATGGTCCCAACTAAACCTATGGGAACAAGAACAACTAGCTTATAGCCATAGCCCAGTACCTTTTGCCGGATCTGATCACCTCAATTATATTTTCACCACCTGAAGTACCTCATACCCCATCACCTGACCATCTAACTTCTTGTGGCTGCTATAATCCAACACCCCATTTCAATTTTTTCTGTCTATGGCTCAATTATAGCTCCCTCATGATTTCTTATTTTTGTTCGACACTTTCAACGGATTTCAAATGTTACATACGTTTTCCCAATAAATTCATCATATTCCTATTAAACAACTTCCTATTGGAGTCAATAGTTTTTTTCTTAAAACATTTTTTATCGATGATAGAGATTCGGAGAGAGCACCAATTATTAGAACTATACTAATGAAGTGAAGTGATTCCTTTAATGATTTGCATACCAAACAGATCTTGCCTTCTTCATTTTGCGCGCTTGATGAAAATAGTAAATGTACATACTTGTAAGAAATGAGTGAACAATTCTTGAGTATGAGCTTAAAAAGAAAATTTCGAGTTTCTTTTTCTTCTTTCTGTAAACTATAAGGTTGATATTATAAATTTGTAAACTATAGGGTATAGATATTGCAAATTTGTAAACTATGTGGAGTTAAATACTGTATAATATTTTATAAACTATTACGCTATTTCACATAAATCAAGTGGAAATGATGTAGAAGTTATAAAGCAATTAGAAAATAATAGAATATTCTAGGATTTCAATTTTTAAATTGAGGAAACAAAAATATTATATACGGGAAACAATTTAGTTCTACGTAATTTCAAATCATTGTATTTTTGGCCATACATAAGCTTTTTATATATATACACACTACATATTTTGGACAAGCTATTAGTAATAAACTTGATAATTATTATAGGAGACATGAACCTAGTAATGGTATGTACAACCGGTACAAATACAATTATAATATTAGGTCCCTCAACACAGGAGAAATTAGACATACAAGACAAAACCATTGTCAAGGGGTTCCCGCTGAGCTGGAACTCTACGTGGAGTCCACTTGTAACGTGGGACCAAACATAAATGGATGCCATGTGGAGAGGTGACATGGCATGAGGTTTTGGAGCACGCAGGCAGGATAGTTGCATTTGTTTGTGATGAGTTGTTTCCATTTATGTGTTGTTTCATCTTAAACCGCTTACATTATTATTATTATTATTATACACGAATAAATAAATAAATAAATAAATAAATATTATTACATTTTATCAATTATAACTAATTACTAATAATATGCATTGGAATGGAACAGCAGAATGGTGTAGAAAGTTTTCCTTGTTTGTGGGGTCATGGGAAAGAGAAGTTAGAGGGAGACTTTAAGGCAAGCCCATCTGGCAGCTATCCATATTACATGTGCATTCATTAATCAATGTGGGTGAAATGAAAAGCAAAGCAAACCCAAGAAAGAAAAGCATGATTCCTGTGCCTTATGTTATGGTAGAAGCGTCACTTTCTTTTCCTTTCCTTTCTTTTCTTTTCATTTCTTTACCCCTCCAATCAAATAAAATATGCTTCTTTCTTCCACCATTTTTACTAATCCCCCCCTATTCTTTTCACTAAATCACCATCATAACCCTCACTCAATAAGGTCAATCCCGGCTAATTAATTGCATCAAACCTCATATTCTGATCTCATGCCACCAATCAAGTAATTGAATTGAATTGGTCATTCATGGTTGATGTCACTTTTCTAAATGAATGAATGAAAGGACCCTTCTTGAACAGAGCCAATTTTACCATAAATACAAACAAAGTTAACTAAACACACAAAAATGTACTGTACAAAAGTTTGGTTGATCCATTCAAATTCACACAAAAGATAAAACCATTTATGCCTCCACCAATCTTGTTCTGATTTTTCATCTAGTGGTATTCTTTTATTTTTGCCAAAGAATATTTCTCACCAGATGAAAACAAAGACAGCAGATGGTTTCAAAAATAAGATTAGAGTGCAAAAGTAAAAGATTTGTTAGCGCTCGCTCGGACCACAACTATGTACTTAAGCCAACCTAAGTTGAAGTCTTACAGCAGCATTTAAGAGTACGTGAGGGTGTGGTCATTTTGAGCATCAGATGCAGCACAGTTAACTAAGAATAACAACCTATTCTTTTGTTCTAATCCAGTTTGATACTCCAAAAATAGGTCAGTCTAAGTAAATTAACAATAATAATAAGGAGAGGGTAAGAGGGGATTGTTTTACTTTTTAAGGAAACTGTTAAGAGATATGATTTGATGCTTGAAGATATGATTTGCGACAGATGATGGGGAGATTAAGCTTTAATTTAATTATCCAAACAACAGTATTGATAATTGATTTGGGTTTTGGTTAGGGGAGGGGCAAAAGGGTAAATTAGAGGTTGATCAGAAATAAATAACTGGGAGATAGTTTCCTCCTCACAACCTCACTCTCTTTACTTACTTTTGGGGCAATTTGCTGGCGTCCTATCTTTTCCCCAGTAGTTGATCCCCGAGGACCCGTGATCATTCACCCACTATACCCGGTCACAATCATCATCTCCACCGCCTACATCCGGTCACCCAAAATTAAGACACCGACCTTCTTTTTTTACAAAAAGTTTTTAAGCCCTAGTTATTAAAATTAATTAATTAAATAAGGAAATATCAGGGTCATTGATAGCCACATACACAGCATTACCCCATAAGTGAACAGAGATGGAGAGAGAGAATCTAAGGTATGGTGTGTTGCCAGCTATGAAGTTGAAGGATCAAAGCTTTCTCTCAGGTCAAAGCTGGCACAAAAATAAAAATCCAATTTTTCTTTTTCTTTCTTTTTTTTTCATTTTTTATGGTTGATGAATTGTTGATTTATTATTATTAATAATAAATAATTTTCCCTTTGTTTAGGCAATTAACCCTCTTTTCTCTCCCACCCAAATCTCCAGTCCCTCCCCTTATTTACTCCCCTTCTAGTCTTTTGCACATTTTAAATCAAAAACCATCAACCCCTCTCTCTCTCTCTCCACTCTGTTCCTATTTCTTCTCCTTCCTATATATATACATTTCTGATTTCTCCTCCGCTTTATTATTACAATTAAAATCAAGAAGATGTACTCTCTCTAAAAACAGAGCAAGAAATAGAGAGAGAACAGAGGTTAATGGTTCTTGGTTCTTGATTCTTCCACATCAAGAACAACACAATCAAGAGAAACAACACAATCAAGAGAAACACACCACCACAATGACTACTTCTCCTTCTTTCAATTCTATTGACAAGAAACACTGGTGGTTTAGCAACAGAAAGGTAATTACTACTAATGAATACTCAATACTTTCCTTAATTTCTTCATTTGATCTCTCATTTTGTCTGAAAATTGTTATTATTAAAGATTGAAATTCTCTTACATTTTGTTTAATCTTTAATTGATTGATCAGATTGTGGATAAGTACATTAAGGATGCAAGGAGTTTAATTGCGACTCAAGAACAGAGTGAGATTGCCATGGCATTGAATCTTCTCGATGCAGCTTTGGCACTCTCTCCTCGATTCGAAGTTGCTCTAGAGCTGAAAGCGAGATCTCTGTTATATCTCCGCCGATTCAGAGATGTCGCCGATATGTTGCAAGATTATATTCCGAGTCTTAAAATGTCATCGGACGACTCGGGCTCTGTTTCGTCCGACAACTCGTCGCAACAGCTGTCCAGGGAGCGAGTCAAGCTGCTGCCAAATAATAACAGTTCCGGCAATGACTCGTCATACGGCGAATCGGGTCGGGATCCGAGTTTCAAGTGCTTCTCTGTTTCGGACTTGAAGAAGAAAGTCATGGCAGGGCTTTGTAAAAACTGCGATAAAGAAGGGCAATGGAGGTAAAATCCATTCTCTTTCTTTCTGCTCTTCCTCATTGGATTTTGCGTAATTATCTTTTTTTTGCTGGTGTTCGTGTTTTAATGACTTTATTTATTTATGTGTTGTTAGATCAGTTGGTATGTGTTCCATTGTTTCGAAGTAAATGCACACCTGCCACCATTTCTCTGGTTTTTTTTTCCTTACATCCGTAATTGATTTTTTCAAACTGTTTGACATTAATAATCAGATAATTAGCTGTATTAAGGTTTGTTGAGATAATTGTTTGGTCAAAGTCAGAGAACGCATGATGTGCATTGGCTCAAATCAACATGTTTCTTGTTCTAGTCTCTAATTGACCATTAATGTTTTTTTAAATTAATCAAATCGTAAATCAGAAAAGAAACACATGGATTAGGTAGAACAGTGACTAGATATTCCAATTAGAGACTTAATCCTTCATGTTTCGTAGCTTACTAAACAAGATTCATAAAGAATAAATGGTTGGTAGGTGTTGTAACCTTAAATTCAGCACCAAAAAACAATAAACTCCAATTGTTGTGACATGGTGTGTCATGACCTTAAAAAATGAAAAAAACAACAGAAAAAAACAACAAAAGACTCAGAAAATTCACCAAATCCATCCAATTTGAAAATGGAAAAAGCGACGAATTACTAATTTGGTTATCCTTTGTTTTCTGTTTGCAGGTATTCAGTTTTAGGCCAAGCTTGTTCCCATCTGGGTCTAATGGAAGATGCCATGGCACTTCTCCAGACCGGAAAACGCCTCACCAGCGCTGCATTCCGTCGTCAGAGCATCTCATGGTCCGATGACAGCTTCTCCATGACCAATTTCTCAAGTGACATTGCCAATTCAACTGCCCCACCCTCCCCACCAACAAGTGTAACCGAATCAGAGAGCATAAACCAACTTCTAGCCCACATTAAGCTACTGCTCCGCCGCAGAGCTGCTGCTATCGCCGCCCTTGATGCTGGTCTCTTTTCCGAGGCCATCCGCCACTTCACCAAGGTCCTCGATGGCCGCCGAGGGGCCCCACAAGGGTTCTTGGCTGAGTGTTACATGCACAGAGCATTCGCGTACAAATCTTCAGGAAGAATTGCAGAGGCAATTGCTGATTGTAACAAGACGCTGGCCCTTGATCCAACCTGCATTCAAGCTCTTGACACTAGAGCCTCACTCTTAGAGTCTATCCGGTGTTTGCCCGATTGCCTACACGACCTAGAACACCTGAAACTCCTCTACAACTCAATCCTGAGAGATAGGAAACTACCAGGCCCTGCTTGGAAGCGTCATAATGTGAGATACAGGGAAATTCCTGGGAAACTATGCACGCTGACCGCCAAGATTCAACAATTGAAACAAAGGGTTGCTTCTGGAGAGACTGGGAATGTTGATTACTATGGTTTGATTGGATTGAGACGTGGGTGTTCGAGATCTGAGCTTGAAAGAGCCCATCTTCTGCTCTGTTTGAGGCATAAACCTGATAAAGCTGTCAGCTTTGTGGATAGATGTGAGTTCGCTGACGAGAGGGATCTTGATTCGGTGAAAGACAGAGCAAGAATGTCTGCTCTTTTGCTATATAGATTGCTCCAAAAGGGCTATTCTAGCGTAATGTCTACAATTATGGATGAGGAGGCTGTGGAGAAGCAGAGGAAGAAAGCTGCAGCTGCATTGCAAGCAGCACAGGCAGCTGCTGCAGCAGCAGCAATTCAAGTCCAACAACAAACAGCAACAATCCTGAATACCAAACCTGAATCCAACTCGTCTCCGGTGATCACGGCTGATATTTCCGGTCCAAATAGGATCAATTCCACTGAAATTAAAGCGGCTGCAACATTTTGTCGTGACCTTGCCGTTGTTGGGAGTTTACTGTCTCAAGCTGGGTTTAACCGTCCACTTCCGGTGAAATACGAGGCATTGAGCTGCTAAGTTTACAAGAAAAGAAGTTATTACCGGCAGTAGAAAAGAAAAGTCTCTGGTCCGTTTTGTACAAAAGTATATGTTATATAATTTCAGACTGCCGGAAAGTTTTGTCCTCCGTTTACTCTTCTTTCTTTTTCCCTCGTCTGCCTACTACTACTACTGCTGCCGCTACTACGATATGTAATGTACAGAAATTTTTCTAAGTACCGAATTTTCTACTTTTGGTTATCTGCGTTTGCCTAGCTTAATTTGGGACAACAACTTATTAACTTGTCACTTTAGTCCTCCCACCTTTTTTTGAATCTTCCCACCTTTCTTCAGAATCTCACTCGTTAATTAGAAAGAAAAAAAAAACAAAAATACAGAGTTTTTGAGAAATTGGAAGAAAAAGACGGTGGGGTTTGGATTTTTCTGCTTGTCTGTTTGCATTGTTGCATTTAATATTTCATCCGGTTAGTATATCCATGGACTGACATCTGACATTCTTCCACTAGATTTCATTAATTTTTTTGCTGCTCTAAAATCTAAATTAATGCCACACCCTTGTTTTTTTTCTTTCTTCATTTTATCTACTCGGGTTAACACTTACCAGTTCGTCTAGGTTCGGTGTTTTTTCAGTGGAACTAACTGGCTTCAACCTAATTTGTCCAATGGCACTTCTCTTCTCTTGGTGTTGTGGCATTGAGTGAGTGCCATAGATTAATGGTGGAAACCTGCAAAAATGGACCACATCAAGTCATCGAAGGAAATGAAGGGCTTGTCAGGTTTTTTTTTCTTTTTAATTGTTCTTTCAGGTCTGGCTAATGAAACAAAAGAAGAGGTCTAATCAAAACACTCAATACAAGAAACTTTTCTGGGGGGTTTGAGGGGGAAGCGTGTCAATTGAAGGTAAGGTGTACAGTTGCATCATTACTGTTTTGGGTGCATTGTACACAAAAGTTAATGCTGTAGTTTTATTTTCCACCCATCACGTCATCTGAATCTTTCTCCAAAAGTTTATTTAAATAGAGCAAGTATATGTGAATTAATGGACATTACAGGTATTAAAACACGATTATTTAGACAGACAATGATAATGATTGTAAATAATGGTGCACCAGTTCTGCAGAGGTATCCTATGCTAACCAAACTACCCTAAAAATCTGTGCAAATCCATCCATTATGATTATGGTTTATAAAGGCATTCAGTCATCGTGGATATGCATTTATTCCATCTGGAATCAAATGTAAGACAAGAGTAGTATTAATCGCACCAAAATTATTAAAAGTATCCTCTTACTTTTATAAGAAAATAATATAATAACAACAGGACCACTGCCTGATGCCATACATTTTTTAATCACATCACTTCTTATGGGACGGAGCAGTAGTATAATTTATATAGAAATCCATCCAACTTTTCAAATTTTTAAACATTAATTCTTTCAAATTTCACCATAAATTATATTCTTTCCGGTTTTTATTAATTAATTTTTTGAAATAGTAATATTCAGTAAAGTAAATACTAAAAATTTAAGTAATGTGTACAGTAACATTCGGTAGAAAAATGACAATTAATTGAAACCGAAGGGAATATTAAATTTAATAAATCAATTATAAATAAATTTAATAATGCAAATGAAAAGTTTTAAGGTTACATAACATGAATAAAATGACACTGTTTCTTTCCTTACAAGTGATTTTGCAGATTTTTTTTAGAATCATATATAAATGTATTAGATTTGCTTTCCCCTTTCAATTTATGCTTCCACGCTACTCAATAATAGATCTCTTGTAACTTTATTTGCTTTCACACCTACAATTGCAATCCTTCGTTTGGTTGGCGAAATTAGGAAGGAAAGTTACTCAGGAATCTAAAATTCTGAGTTTTATTGTGTTTGATTGCGACAAGGAATCACTTTCCCCCGTAATCCAACTTTCCTTGACCGCCTTGACTTTTTCAAAAATAGGGGAAAGTGATTTCTTGGCTAGGAGGTGGGGAAAGTGATTCCCCCCTACGGGAAAGTTAATTTTTTTTGTTAAATGACATATTTGTCAGAAACTAATTATAAAAAATAACCTAATAAAGTGTCTTCTTCTTTCTTTATTTTCTAAAACTTCGCCAAATTATATTAATTACACAAAAATTATATTAATTACATAAAAATTATAATTAATTACATAAAAATTATAACAAATACATAAAAATTATAATAATCACATCAAAATTACATAGTAATGGTGTAAATAATAATAGGTAGAAGAAAATACAATTAGGAACGAGAACAAATCATTCAAGAAATCCCGATCCTAGACTTGTCTATTGTTGCAAGTTGTGTTTTTTTGCATTGCTAGAACAATATGTGTCATACTTTGCTATAATTTTCAAGAACTCTAATACGAAGGTTATGGAACATGATCTTTAACCTACAAAAAACCATAGTCATAGAACAAACTCATTTGATATTTTGATTGTTGAAAGATAGACAATTAAATAGAGAGAGAGTCTAACGCGTTTAGAGGAATCTGTATAACACAGTATATACAGAAAAGAATAATTAGACGACTAAATAGGATAACAAAGACACAAATATAGAAAATGATAAAATAGTCATTTTTTTACTTTCTTTGAGGATTTCCAAGTAACAAACAAACATAATAATGTTACTTTCCTGAAAATCTTAAATCCCAACCAAACACAAAAAACTAACATTCCCTTCAATCACTCTCCTGGGTATCACTCTACCGGGAGAGTGATTCCAAGAAAAAAAGTAACATTTCGTGAACTAAACGCTACCTTAATCCGATCTTAATTATTATGGTTCACCTATGATATAACATGTTTTGTTAAATTTACTTGTAAACCAATCTTTTTACAACATTGACATCCGACGATCCAAAAGACAATCATAAATTACATGCAATCAAACATAGGACGATTGAATTTTGAAACTTCTAATTAATCGAAACAATAAATTACCAATGTGATCTTAAACCTACCACAACTTTAATGAGAACTGATCATGTCATGTTTAAAAACATTATCTTCTTCCTGTCATCAACACACCATGCTCCGATCGTAATGAAAAGTCCACTTTCATTTTCCTGCTCTAGCTGCGCTGTGCGATCGACTGTTTATACGTCTGATATGTCTCGCCCGCTGCCAGTGCCAACATCAACCACTATAATAACTTCTTAAGAGAATTGTGATGAATCTATATGTTTATATATATAATAGACGTGAATCATGATGGTAAATGGATTGACACAAAATATATATTTATGTGTTTTCAAATCTGTCATCATCTGATTCACAAAATTTTCGTGATATAATATTAAAATTCTTTTACTAATCAATGTGCAATACATGTTTGAAGTTTATTTAGTATCTATTGATTATACATTTTAATTAGTTAAATAAATATTTATCAAACAAATAGAAAAATGACATTACATTTTGGTTTATGATCTATCCATAATATAAGAATAATGTTAGAGATACTAACTTGGGTTAGTGATATTGTTGGTCTTCCTACTCGAATTTTTTTATTTTCATATGAATTTGACCTCTCTATTCACAATTTCGTATTCATTTGACCCCTTACTCTAACACTATGATACTCAACCTACGAGTATTTTTACTGTTGCGGTATGCCCAATATCAGATGCCACATCAACACTTTAAAAAATATATACAAATTCAGAAAATATTAAAAAAATTAAAAAATACCCCAATAAATATCAAACTTTTCTATAAAAAAAAGAAAAGAAATTGAAAAAATAGGGTAATTGAGTTTGCACCTATGAATTACATGAATATTCAAACTATTTGATTTAATAATTAAATTTAAAACTTGTATCATCAAACATCTATTTTAGACCTAAATTTCTTCTTCTTGAGAAGAAAAATATGATCTCAATTATATATGTTGCTGTTTTTACACTACTTTTCTTAGTTTCTTACGGCGAAAGTCAGGGCACGACTTCTCAAAACGAGGCTATCCATTTTCACTCTATTTTTTAATTGCTTGTACTTTTACGGCATCTCTATTCTCTCGAGATGTCTTGCAAGAATCTGGTTAGATTAATTGAAATGACCTTAACGCCCTCGCATATTCCACGCGACAGGGTGCAAGTAAGGGGTAATAAAGGAAGTGCAGGGGTGGATTAGTGGGTGGCGAATGGGGATTAAAAAAACGAGGTTTAGATTAAGGAGAAGAACACGTGATGCTTGAATGTTGGGAACATTGGAAAGAGGAGAAGTCGTGGCCAGATATGATGATGTCAGTCCCACCCATGTGATGTGACCCTATCATGTGCCGCCGCTCCCCGCTATTATTCCCATTTAAGTAGATTGTTCTTTCTTTATTAATTCTCCGTGTATCCTTTTAATTCAAATTAATTTCACTAAATTTATGTTATATTTCTTTTCTTTTCTGCTTTTTATTTTGTTTTTGTTTATTAATAAAAATTCCTGCGTATGTGAATGAGTTTTTTCCCCAAAGAATAGAGTTTTAATAAATTTAAAGTTTAAAAAATTTCCCCTATTTCTTCAATTCAGACTAATTTTATTTTTCAAAGATAAAGTTCTCCCAATATGGTTTTATTTTGATTTTCAAAGCTAAAACTCAAGATTTTAATGAAGGATAAATAATGGAAAAATGACAACGTAGCCACCAAAGTATAAAAAAAAATTCCCCATTTAGCCACTGGATTTTTAATTTGGACTAATTGATCAGCCATTATGTAAAAATTAGACAATTTCGCCATTTTATGCGTGTCCATTTAACAAACTTGAAAATTTTGGTCTTTATATTTATCAGTTTTAATTATTTAACCACTATAAAAATTGAAAAAAATAAATTTTGGAAAATTTGTAGGGGTTAAATGATTAAATCTGACAAATATAAGGACTAAAATTTTCAAATTTATTAAAAGGATCTGTACAAAATGACTAATTTGTCCAATTTTTACAAAATGTGTAGCCAATTATTCCAAATTAAAAGACGAGTAATATTATTTATAGAGAAATTTAAAGAATTGTCTACAAAATTAAAAAAGATTAGTAATATTACAGATAGAAAAATTCCTTCCGAGCAGAATTGCATATACAAACATTTAGATAAATACAAGTACATAATTACGAAAATTGAGATTGGCTTTGAAAATTTTCAAACGGACAAGAGTTTTGTGGAAAGTTATGAAACCATGTACTAAGAACAAAGATTTCAAGACGACATGTAATCAATCCAACGGGGAACAACGTAAGTGACTTTATAATAACGTTTTTTAGATAGAAAATTCAGAAAAATAAGTAAAAAATCAAAAAAAAAATAAATTAATTTGAAAATCCAGAAAAATATATAAAAAATCTAAAAAATGTAAAAAAAAACAGAAAAATAATTAAATTAATTTGAAAATTCAGAAAAATATATAAAAAATGTAACAAATTCCAAAAAAACGTAAAAAATAAGATAAAAATGTAATTAATTTGAAAATCAAGAAAAATATATATAAAAATCCAAAAAAATGTAAAGATTCTAAAAAAAATGTAAACATTCATAAAAATAATTACGTTTTTAAGATAGAAAATTCAGAAAAATAAGTAAAAAATGTAAAAAATCAGAAAAAAATTAAATTAATTTCAAAATCCAGAAAAATATATATAAAAAATCTAAAAAATGTAAAAATACAAAAATACGTAAACAAATCCTAAAAAATGTAAAAAATTAGAAAAATGAAATTATTTTTATGAATTTTTACGTTTTGTTTTTGGAATTTTTACATTGTTTTGAATTTTTTATATATTTTTTTGGATTTTCAAATTAATTTAATTTTTTTCTGATTTTTTACATTTTTTACTTATTTTTCTGAATTTTCTATCTAAAAAACGTAATTATTTTTATGAATTTTTACGTTTTGTTTTTGGAATTTTTACATTGTTTTGTATTTTTTACATTTTTTTGGATTTTTTATATATTTTTTTGGATTTTCAAATTAATTTAAATTTTTTCTGATTTTTTACATTTTTTACTTATTTTTCTGAATTTTCTATCTAAAAAACGTAATTATTTTTATGAATTTTTACATTTTTTTTGGAATCTTTACATTTTTTGGATTTTTATATATATTTTTCTTGATTTTCAAATTAATTACTTTTTTATCTTATTTTTTAAATTTTTTTGGAATTTTTACATTTTTTGTAGTTTTTATATTTTTTACATTTTTTATTTATTTTTCTGAATTTTAAAATTAATTTAATTAATTTTCTGTTTTTTTACATTTTTTAGATTTTTTATATATTTTTCTGGATTTTCAAATTAATTTAATTTATTTTGATTTTTTATTTATTTTTCTCAATTTTCTATCTAAAAAAACGTAATTATTTTTATGAATTTTTATGTTTTTTTTGAATCTTTACATTTTTTTGTATTTTTTACATTTTTTTGGATTTTTTATATATATTTTTCTTGATTTTCAAATTAATTTAATTTTTTTCTTATTTTTTACGTTTTTTAGGAATTTTTACATTTTTTTTGTATTTTTTACATTTTTACATTTTTTATATATTTTTCTAGATTTTGAAATTAAATTAATTATTTTTCTATTTTTCTTACATTGTTTAGGATTTTTTCCTTTTTTTTTGTGTGGATGTTTACATATTTTTCTTAATTTTCAAATTAATTTAATTATTTTAGATAATAAGAAAATAAAAAAGTCAGAAAAATCTGACTAGTGGGACCCAATGTCATATACTTTTTTCAAAATAATATTAAAATATTGAGAGTTAACGGTGTTAAGCTCCGTTATGACAATAGGAACCCCGGGGTGCTAACTGAGGTAACGTTTGGACTTCGTGGTCCCAATTTCGCCGTTAGGGACCAACTAAAATGAAAATAATAACGTTAGGCACCCCTGGCGCGCCAAACCCAACATAAACATAAAAACTATTTTTAAAGAAAAAATTGGTTATATTATTGATTATCATTACATTATGATAATAATAATCGAACTCATAAAATAGGACATAGAGAATTAAAATAAATAGGCATGGAGTACGCATAAAGTTAAGTAGTGAACCCTTTTTTTATCTTTTGTTTTAGTATCCGAAAATGGCACAGCAAACTTTAAATGGGTACCGTACCAAAGGTTGCGGAGATATGCCCTAACTTTTTAAACCGAACATGTCCCTACTATTTTTGCGTAAACCAGAAACCTGGAGACCCAAAACCCAATCCTCAACTTAATTTATTAACTGAAGAAATTTGGGCCGAAGCCCAATTGATTCTTTTCTTCTGGGTATCAAAAGACATGGACTATAAATTACCTAAAATTGAACTCCTTTCTTTAAGACGATAGGAGTCAAGCGATTTGATAAAAACAATAAAAAATTCTAATTGCGCTCCAAATTTGAGATAATTGTTTCTGTATGGGCCATGATTTATAAGCTTATTTTATGGGCTTAACTCTATAAACATCACCCAATACAGAAAACAATACTTGGCATATAATTATATAAAATTTAAATTTAAATGACGAGTGCCATGAAAAATTAAAATGTTGTGTATTTCGTAGGTATAACTCATATTCATGTAGACGTAGGGATACTATGTCATGCTATGAATTTATGTACTTCACGGTCTGGTTTTGTTTTAAACAGAACTCATGTGCGTGTGTTGTGCGACCATATGAATCGATGCTGACGGATTGCATCCCTATATAATTTGCATATCTAGCATATACTGAGACCTGCATACAGGAAATCTCTTCTAGTACTAAGCCAAATACAAATGTGGAGTCAAAATGACCTAATCCAAATATTTCTAAGATAGATGAAAAATCATTTCTTCTTCAAAGAAGAGGTCTTTCTTCTTTTCTTAGAAGTACTAGTGTAACATTTGCTTTCGCTTCTACTGCTACATTTCGGGCAAAACCAATCACCCTCAGGAACACCCTCAAGAGGAGGATCACAACAGTCTATGTGCATACCAAGCCCACAACCAACAGAGCCACTTTCATCGCCGCATATCAGCATAACTTCTCCTCTATCAGTACACCCACAAACTTGACAAGCTACATCGTTACTAGTACAATCATCCGATGCCGTCAAGTCCACAATTACCTCTTCCGCCTTGCTTGATAAGTTAGCAAATGACTTCTCTGCCCATGCGCTTGTATTGTATAATACATGTCTTTCAAGAGGGTAACCGGGCTTGCAGACATACTCCACTAAGTAATCAGCCACAATGCAAGGTATCTCATGCTTTATGAACTCTTGGACCCACACATCAACGCGAGGCATGCCAGGGCTAACAACAGCGTAGTCGACTCCAGACGTCAGGAAACGAGTATAGGGAGGAGAAGTAGCTAATATTGTCCCATCTCCTGCCTTTATAACTCGTTTGAGAGTATCCTGAGCAGTATTTCATGGAATGTATCAAAATATTGCCACATTACAAGGGATCAACAATCAATATAAGAGCAAGCATAAATCGGTCCACGTTTGTGACTATCACAATACTAATCTTAAACATTTGATAATTTTAAAGAGTAAAACCATAATACATAGAGAGAGAATTGTGATCCAACATTTTAAGAGAGCAAAATACACAAAACCTTAATTGGACGTCTAAAAAATCTCTTTTAATCAATCTATCCAACTTGCCTGAAAGTGTCCCTTAATGTTTAACATCAGAATAGAAATATCATTGATCTGTTTATGAACTGTATCTAATTCATGGCTATTGTAAGATCAAGCTAACCAAAAATGTGCTGCCTATACGCCGGGTAACTACAATGTTTTGTTGATGACATTTAATTGTGACAGTTCTATTTTATAAGCCTTTAGGAAGAAAACATACCAAAGGTGGTGTAATGCATTCTCCATAAATGATTAAGCGCATCCCGTAGAAGGCACCATGACCAGTCCTCTCTCTTAAGAGCCTCCACTTCCTTGGAGCCTCCAAGTTAATTGCACCATCTTCACTAAGGCCAGCCTTGTTCCATTCATAAGGTTCTTCTGCCAAAAACTTTCCTTCCTGACTAGAAGCACTTAGGTAGTCTGTCTTAAGAATCCACCTGCATTCAAAATGGCAGCTCTCAGTTTGCTTTCAGTGCATTCATGTATGAGTCCATTATGCAAGTGATGCAAGAAGACAATAAACAGTTCTTATAGAACCATTGGCTTGAATATTAGCATGCAAAACTTCTCATGGTTATCAGTTACAGAAACAGAATTTCTGATAGTTTTGGAGGATGTACTCACCTTCCAGAGGCTGTGGCAGCAAAAAACTTTTCTGTCCTGCGAATAGGGTCTGGAGCTATGAAGTGTGTTGCCTGGTACGACCAATTATGAGAATCCCTGCATAATTTTCCTTTCAAACGCCTGATTACTTGCTGAAACTCTTTGCGCTGCAGTCTATGACCACTCAATATAAACAATGCAGGTTCAGTTGTCATTTTCTTCAGAACTTGCTTTGCTGAATCACTTCTAACAACCTTTTGATTATGCTTCAATGGCTTTCTATCAGAAGCAATATCTGTCTTACCACCATGATTTTTGCCCTGACATACGTTTTCATCTCCATCAGAAACTGGTGTATTCTCTTTCTCCACATCCATAGAATTCTTTGACTTACTCCCAGATAGAGTTTGGCTCTTACGTTTACCAGAAGAGAATGGCTCACGTTTTTTCACGGCTTTCTCCTTTTTGTTCTTGCCAGCCTCTTTTCTATCCAGCACCTTCTCAGTGTCAGCTTTGATAACAGCATTATTAACCGTCTTTTTCTGGGTTTTAATGGACTCCTGTTTTTTTCCCTTACTTGGTTTCTCTTTTATACCATCTGCTTTGGAGGTGGATTCATTTTTCTTCTGTAGATTCTTTCCTGCTTTTCCAACATGTACACAAGCCGTAGCAGAATCGCTTGACACAAGAGGAATCCCTTCTGACTTCAACTCTGTCTTATTATCAGCTTTTTGGGGAAAATCCACCTTCCCAGCATTCTCTGCATTAAGTTCATCGACAAAGTCATCTTCGCCTGGACCCTCAGTTTCCTCATCCATAAAACTGGTTTTATTCTCACTAGAATCTCCCAACTTAGAGACCCCATTTGCATGTTCATCTGCCATGGCTGGACTGCCGGCAGTTACAGAGGGTGCCTGAAGCTCATTGCCATTGAAGAATTTCTCATGGTCTTCTCCCTCTTTTGTTGGAGATTGGCCAACTTCAGGCTCGTTTAGAGGAGTTATATTCAAGTATATGGAACCCTTTTGATTTGATGAGGTTTTTAATTTTGGTCTAGAACCCAAAGTCTTCTTAGCAACCTTCTTCTTCCTAACTGGCTTTGCAGTTAAGTTATCGTTTCCCTCCTCTAATATGCCCAATTTAGTGAGTGCTCCGGAAGTCTGTAAATTGTTATAAGGACATGAAACTTCTTCATCTCGATGTTGGTTTGGTGGCTCCTGTGCTGCAGAAACCAATTGTACAGAATTTTCCACAACATTATCTCTAACTTCAAGCTGGTCAGCTGAGCTGGAGTCTCCGGGTTGTTGTAAAGATGATTCAGTTACCGTCTTAACTGTATTCTCATCATGTCCGCTCTCCAAGGTCAACTTTCTGAGGGGTGTCAATTTTTGTGTGAAAATCTCTTTACATTTTGGAGATTTGGCTGCTAAGACCATTGTATGCGAGTTCTGTGCAGCACTAAGACCAACTCCATGAAGCGAAAAGCCATCACTATCAAGAGGAGTGCGACTATTAATTCTAGGCAAACCAACTACCACAGATGTAGGATTTAACCCCTGAGTTTTATCACTAATTGATGGACTTCCTGAAGCATATGGTTGGCCACTATGGCTCATCTTTTGGGATTTAGAGCTAGAACCTGAAACATTGGTCTTACGCTTTTCACCACTTGAAACTCCTTCATTCAGTGAACCATTTCCTTTTCGAGAAATTTCAGCAGATGGCTCAGCTGGATTACTAGCACATCCTACTCCTGCAGAAGCATTATCAACTGATTCACCCAATTTTAATTTAAGAGAGCTCCTAGCATTGACTGAAACCCCTGAAAAAATTGATGATGGGGACTGTTGGGGAGTTTTTCTTGAGCAGCTTGGAGCAACAAACTTCGAACCAGAATGGGACGGCCTTCCCGCACTTCTGGAAATAAATTGCAAGCCATCAGTCTTCTTTGTGGAATTTGGAGTTGTCTCAAGAGGGTCTGGTAGCTCAGCAGATTTAGCATCATGTACGGTACCAATACCCATGTAGCAAGGAAGCCCAGAAACATAAATACTATCAATGCCGGATGCATGGCCAGACCTATTGTTTTTGGAAGGAGTTGTTAGCATTTGCATTGGATTGACAGTGCTCAGCTGGCCTTCAGGCTCACTTAAATTATGCATCATTCGTGGCACCTTCTCAGATGAGTTGGGGAGCTCACAAGCCTTGGGAGTTCCAGTTTTCAAAAATTGAGGACTCTTATTTACATTTTGGTGATTTGTTTGATACACTTTGACATCCTCCACATCCTCCTCAGAATCCTTTGCTTCAGCTTCCATCATCGCCAACTCATGACCACTGTTGAGAGGAGCAAGTCAAGTGAAGCTCTAAATATACTCAACCAAGCAAAGATGAAGATGTGTTTGAGATATAGTGAAAAGATGCAACTCCAAAAGACCATGCAGTTACTTCTGGGTCTGTTATATACATTTCATTTGACAAATCCTTCCAACTCAATGAGGGGTGGATACAAATTTTGGAATCAATGTATCAAACTTATAGTGCATACGCATGCTCTTACATTCAGTATATCTTTAAAAACGGAAAATATATCCTTGAAGTAATACACAAAAATGCTTTTAAAGAAATAAAGCAACAGGCTTCTAAAAAGAATGGGACTAATCAATTTCCTCGACCAGAACTGCAATATAAACCCACGAATCTAAAATCATACCTCTGGCAATAATTTTCCTCAGGAAGAAGCTTCCAATCCCTTAAACTGCAGGGAAACGATATCCATTCAGTAGCTGACCATACAGACCTCACAGATACATGCTCAAACTGTAAATAAGTAAAGAAATAACTTACCAATCTTCCAACCAACGGTGATTAACAAGTTTTACCTTCTTTGTTCTATATGCAAGTTCATATTTCTCACCTATACAATAATTGGAAATCGTTATCAATATATCAAACTGTAGGTGTACAGCGGCTTCTCCATAAATGAGCAGGAGTTTAAAATTTCAAACACAGAGCGGCAAGCAAACTCAACTAATCCACTGAGGCACATGTCACAAAAATGTAAGGAATAGAAGGCTATTTTTTAAGAAATGCGGATAATAAATTACAATTTAAATGTGTGCAACCCAACTTTGTTTATTGTGTCTAAAGTATCTGTATTTAAAGAGGAAAAAAGACCACAAACAAGGAGGAAGACTCTAAAGATTTACAGGAAACATTATCACTCTAACTTCAAATTAAACAAGTTGTAGATGGGAGAATCAAAAGTTTGCAAGAGCACCTTCAAATTTATAGCATATGAGATGAGTAACTTTGTTTGCATTCAATGGCTTAGAGAACTGAGCACCCATGAGGTGAACCATAGTCTGACAACAAAAACACAAAACTAAAGCATAAGACCGCAAATTAATCACTTAGAAAACCAAATCCTTAAAAGCCGTAAGAAACAGAAGCTGCAAGAGAAGGAAACCACGGAAGCTACATACCATTATGTCCTCCCTATCTTGCCGTTGGTATCCAGTTAAACACACAGTAAGATCTTCGGCACCAGGAACTCCATTCAAATCCCTAAGAGGACGATACATAACCTACATGAAATCAAGCATAAGAACCTTACAGTTTCCAGCAAAATAGCATATAGTTAGCTTGCTCTTTCTAACTGCATAGTGGAACTTACAGAGGTGGCATCAACAGGCATTTCAAGATCAAAACTATGGTCCACCCATAGTCCTGTAACAAGTGTCTTGCCATCTTTTTGAGCGTTAACACATACTGGATCATCCTACATAACATAGCATATATTATTAAAGCAAATTTGAGACCCAATTTAACTTTGCTGCTTAAAACATGAGAAAAATAACTACTTACATAAACAATGTTATCAACAATTACGTGAGTGCAGCTTTCGCCATAACGACCAGCGTCCTCTCCGCCGCCATCCAAAAGCATGGATCTAACCTACACAGTACCAAAAACGTGTTCTTTCAGCCACTTAATAAGACAAAGTTAACAGGAAAAAGTTTCAAAAAAAAAATCTAATTCGAGAGAGTAGACGAAACCTTGCTCTTGTTGAGAGGGTCAAACCCATAGAGGATGAAACGGACGCCGATAAACGTTTTGGAAGGAGAGTAGGTTTCCACCATGGGATCAGTCTCGGTTGAAAAGAGAGTAGTGAATTACAGGAACCAAAATTCAGTGGCAAAATATTCAGATTAGATTAGGGTTTAAGGAGTGAGAGAAGAGTAGAGATTGAAAAAAATTCTGTATTTTTGTACCGTATGCGCCAAAAACTTGCGGAGGAAGAGTGAGAACAGTGAGTGTAAAAATGAGAGGAGTAGGAGGGAATTGTTTTGATTTTTGGGGCCCTGGCGGGAGACGAAATATTGTGGCTCCACGCCGTGACTTGACGGCAAATTCTGGTACGCAACGGAACGAGAATGGGCTGGGTTCTCTAATGGCTCGGCCTTATGCCGTTATGCGTATGCTATCCAACACCCATTGGTCCAAGTTTGGGCGCAAATGGGCCGGTCGGTATTACTAACAAGTATGCCAATGGTTATGTTATAAAAGCCACCGTGCGATATTAAGCTCAACTCTCAACCGCCTCATACTAGTGGCATTTTAGTAAAAAAGGGACATCCAAAAGTATCAACCAGCACAGCAGTAGTACTACAACCTCGAGACAACGACCCACCACCCACCCCTCTATTTGTACCCGTATTACGGAACTGAACCCGAATCCTGCAAATTGGTAGAACCACCGTGAGTCATGGCTTGGCTTACTCGATTTCTTGTTGCCGTCGCTTTCTTAGCCGTCGGCGTCATATTCTCCCCAGAAACTTTCCAATCAAAATCGGTCAACCAACTCTCCACCTACCTCAAGCTAGCCCACCTCCTCAGCTTCTCCACCGCCTTTGGCGCCGCTCTATGGGTCACCTTCATCGGCGGCATCATAATGTTCAAGTAAGTGAATCCCTTTTGTATTTTGTTTATTTAATTTTTGTTATTAATATACTGATTATTTTTATTCTCTCCGCGTTATGTAGGAATTTGCCAAGGCATCAGTTTGGTAATTTGCAAAGCAAGATGTTTCCTGCGTATTTTACGATGGTGTGTGTGTGTTGCGCTATTACGGTTGCGGCATTCGGTTATCTTCACCCTTGGAAATCAGCTTCCACTGCGGAGAAGTATCAGCTTGGGTTCTTGGTCTCTTCCTTCGCTTTCAATCTCACCAATTTGTTCGTGTTTACACCCATGACCATCGAGGTAATCTCTCTATCAATTCAGATTTTGATGATATATATTTTTTACCATTTATCCAGGTTTATTACAGTTTGTGGTAAAACTTTGAACTGTCAATCATGCTATTCAATTTATTCTATCTTGAGTGCTTTTTAACTAATTCTTAGATTCTTTACTTGGCTGTCGAGGGAACAAGATAAAATAGGAATCTGTGTTGTGTTCGTAAAAGTTATGTTTTCGGTTGTTGCATCAAGGAATAGAAAGGCTTGGTACAGGCTTGCAAGTTGATCAAATTAGTTCAGTTCGCTAGGCGTCTGTATCTTTACAGTTGAAAATTGTACCATGATGCAAAATTTTATTTGGGTTTTACTCTTACATTGTCAGCTATGAGCTTGACAGCTAACAGAAAGTGATGGGTCATGAAATTAAGCTTGATCAAAGATGTGCTTCCTTGTTTTAGGGTCTTCCATTATAAGCTGTTCTCTGAGAATTTACAAAGTTTTTCCTATGGTTGACTCTTATCTATTTTTTGGGTTCTATGTTTAAGCTTATTGATACATTTCTGTTGTCCGGTGGTCTGGGTGTCAGCCTAGTGTTGACCCCGAGGATTCTTACAGTGGCATAGAGGCAGTTACCTATGCATTTGATTCTCTGTTTTCTGGGTTTAGTGTTTAAGTTTATTGCTACATTTCTGTTGTTCGGTGGTCTGGATGTCAGCCCAGTGATGACTCCCAGGATTCCTTGGGTCCTGTTGTTGTCAAATTTTTTGGGTTCTAATTATCTGTTTGTTGATTTATTTCTGCCGTGCGGTGGTCTGGATGTCAGCCTATTGTTGACTCAGAGGGTTCTGCTTTTTGTTTATTGATGCATTTTTTTCTCTGGTTTAGATGATGAAGCAAAGGCACAAGGTGGAACGAGAACAGAACATTGGGGAAGAAGTTGGATGGTCAAAGAACAGGGAAGTTGCAAAGGCTAATCCTAAGCTTGCTGCCATGAACAAGAAGTTTGGAATGATTCACGGGCTATCGTCCCTCGCGAATATTATGTCCTTTGGCAGCCTGGCCATGCACTCATGGTACTTGGCAGGTAAGTTGGACCTATAAGTTGAATAGCAATTATGGGGAGATTATACGTGTCTGCTCTCGCACGTATGTTTTCTGATTGTTTCCCTCCCGAGTTCTGCACTCTTGGCCATTTATCAATACTAAGAGATCTGTTACTTTCACATACTTTGAAATAATATCTAATGACAGTCTCCTTTCGTAACTGGTGGTGGGTTCTGAATTTCTTTGCTTATTAACATAAGTGGTGTTGTTTCACTAGCATTTGAAACAAACCCTTTAAATTATCACCATATTTATTTTCTGAATAGAATTATGACCTCATTTGGACCTTCAAGCACATGGCATATTGGCCATAGAAATGTAACAATGCACAAAAACTCTTGTTTTCACCCTCAACTAATTCTCCCCCCACCCCAACCAAGATGTAAGGTAGCAAATCTTGCCTTAAACATGATCTACATGTGTAGATTCATGGAGTCATGCGTTATAATTGACAGAGAAGTAGGAAATGGAATTTGCTGTAGTTTTCAGTGCCTTTAAGTGCCCTATTGGCCTTGGTAGGGGCATCATGTGTAATAAATCAATGGATATTGAAAATGCTACCAATCCTCTTCCTTCTCCTTGTGCATGTACTGTAGTATGTCATTTGACTGTTTTTATGGCAATGGTCAATGTGGTGAATACTTTTTTTTTGCCGGACCGTGCAAAGTTCAAGCACATTTCTGATTTTCTGCAAGTTATGGAAAGAATTTATTTACACAGTTAGTCATACACTGCTTCATCTACTTTTACCATCCCCTCATTCTGGCCATATGTTCCATTCATATCTGAGTTTGTGGTAGCAGTAGCACCATTCCTGGACATATGTATTCTGGGCTTTGGTGACTTAATTTATTTACCGAGGTGAGAGTTGTAAAGCATCGAACCTTGGAAATAATGTGATAACTGGATGAAATTAGGGAACGTAATACTTTTGTCGTCTCTCTCTGCATGGTATTGGTTCGGGAACACCTGATACTGTGGAAAAAATTATTTACTTAGGCTTCTTGTTTGATATCTTACCAAAACAAGAACATACATGTATTTGCAGTACCAGTTTGCGATTCGCAACTCCTGAAGGACTCTGATGAGAGGGTTTACGAACAATAATGGGCTGTGGCCAATAGCCTAACAATTATTGATTAACCACCAGCGGCCCTTGATTAGCAAGAGCGCACTGCCCTGCAACCGCAAGTGGCCAAGGAATACAGAATTGATAAACGTGTTTCCAACACAGGGAAGTTATCAAAAAGGGATAGAAGTACCTTTTCCAACGTGTACGTCTGGTAGATTTTGTTTCTTTCCGGGCTATATCTATACTGAAAAGGACTCAACTAGTTGGTTCAAACTTTAAAAATCCCAACACGGCAAAGGCGGGAAAGGGCATTAAGGTAAGGATGTGCCTTGTTGGATGGATAGGATTAGGAATAGAGAGAGATGGCACAGACATTTTGGACCAGCTAGGGACGCTTTGTTTCTTGTCTGCAACTGGATCGCTTGTTCCCTTGCAGCCCTAGAGAGACCAGGACTTTTGGGTTGCCTTGTGCCTCGTGGCTTGTCGATTTCAGTTCCAAGTGATCGTAAACCTACATTCTTCCCTCAATACTTGAATCATTTCGTGCTGCTAAAAAAAATCATATTATTCATATAGGTGATGAAAAAAACGCTACTGGTGTACTACCGTAGTTCTTTTTTTCCCAACCGGCGAAGGTGTAGCTCGAATCCGTCCACTAACAAACAACCACTGGTTGTACAACATGTAAAGAACCGATAACCAACACATGAATACAAAAAAAACTCATGTTTTCCGATTTATTCTTCGGTGCGTTTTCATACTTCATAAACGACTTAATTATTTTTTTCGTGTAGAACTCCATTATTGATACTGTGACAGTGATGGTCTGTTAGACTTGTCTGCCGATGCGGATTTTTTGTCAGCAGCTAAGTAAATAGTAGCCATACAATTAGCAATCATAATTCATGCTCATTTCTTCCGCCCATGACACAAATCTAAATAGTCAAAAGCTAAGACGTGAAAGTAAAACCAAAGTGTGCAACCTTTAAAACATGTGACATTTTCATGAAACAGATGATTTTGAGTCTTTGCAAGCTAAGTGTAACGTTTCCCTTTTTGTATTGATCAATAGTCAAATATAGGCTCTTCTCGACCAATTTTTTTCAAACCTAAACGACCAAGAAAAAGTTGAATATCATTCTTTTTCCTGGATCCAATGAATAAAGAATCATCTAATGATCTTTTCCAGCCTGTACAGCATTCCCCTCCAAAGAAACAGAGTGTGCCCAAGACAATTAGCTGCTCATCTGACATTGATCACGCTGTATGCCCCCAGGAGTAACACCCGAGCAGGGAACAAGAACACTACAAGCAAATGCATGTGTTGTGATGCAACGAGCCTACTAAACCGTTTCAACGAATCTCTCCCAGACTGTAACATGCCAGAGAAGTTGAACTGGTTTTGGCCCATGTTGATAGATGCTAGAGGTGTCCCTACAAGGACCCTGCCGCTATTGCCACCTGATGACAGGAGTGGCCACCAGGACCTGCGACGGTTCTGCCTCCTCGCTTTTCTGATGCGATTTAGCTCATGGCGAATCACATTTCGCACAGATTTTAAGTAGGAACTCATGTCGTGATCCCTCTGGATGGTTCCTTCAGAACCATATGCAGAGCGGTCACTCAGGATTTCAAGTGGGTGTGGGGAGTTCAAGAATACAGTTTGAGCAGCCCGGAGGACCTTCTCCGCATCATTGGTTTCAGACAGTGGGCAGCTTAAAAAATATAGACCACTGCCTGATGGAAGGAGGTGATGAGGAGGTGAAAACTTTTCATCTGGCTGTAGAATCAGAAGCTCTCCCATTGGAGCATATAACAGTTTCTGTGGTAACATGAAATCCCAGTTAGCTACAATTCATGTATAACAATGCTCTGATATTCATATATAACATTAACAGAACACTTTTTACCTGATTGTTAAGACAAGGATGATTCCTGAAGCTCCCATTAATAGCCTTCAGAAGTTCTGCAACGTGATTAGGATAATTGCAGGAGAAGGCTCGGGGCACAATGTCCCTATGCATTGTAATTGCCTGAACATGACTCCTTGGCAATCCAAGCTTACGAAGTAGATGGTCACCTCCACACATGACAGAGGGTGAGCCAAACATTATAACTGGAAGTAACGACGAGACTGGAACTTCACCTCTCATCAGCAACATGAGATTTAGAAGTAAAGACAAGCTCCCTCCAAGAGAATGGCCTGTGAAACGAAAGGCTGCCCGCTTGCCATGTGATTTTAGGTGGGCACGGACTTCAGGCAACATCTGTTCATACATGCCTTTTGCAGCTTCATAAATACCTCTATGCACAAGCACATCCAGTCCCTGCACCATAGAAAAATGAATCCCTTATACATTTTTTTTCTTTTTGTATGATTACACAATTATCACATCCCCTACTGCATTGGTAAATTAGAGAAAACAACTTCTAAACACTCATCATAGACAAATTTTTGCCCTGATCTTCAGCAAATCAGGACCAATCAATCAAAATGAAAAAAGGGTCTCACGGATATTTTGATTCCAGCGAATGATGACACAATAGCTTCAATCCGATTTATTTTGGTGTTGAAAATTTACCTCAAACTGAACGGGTTCAAAAAGTAGATTAGCTTGCCACGACGCAAGTGTCTCAGAGCCCTGCATATCAAATAACAAAAAACTTCCTGAGTATTGCAAAACAAAATGCTGGTCCAAATTTCAGTGGCAAACATCTACACGGCTGGTACATGCTCTCTAGATCATGAGGTTAGATCACAGCCAAAGAGTACCAATCTGATCATATTCAAGTAATATGCATTGTTGCATAGAAATCACAAGCCAATTTAATGTTTCAGAAACTATGTACCCATTACTGTAATAATTAATTGTGGTACCTGAATCACAAAGAATCTTGTTCCCTGATCATCATCGCATATGAACCATTCACATGGTGATGAGCGTGTCGAACTCAAGTCATCTGCAACAGCCTGCTTCACTTCCTCCTTTGCAGCAACCACAGCTGTTACCGAGTCAGTGGTTGCCATAAAAGAGGCCATCTCTGGGTTCATGACACTAATATTTTTGTTGCTTTCACTGGTTCCTTCAGGTGAATCTTTACCAATCTCAGGCTTTGATGATTTAAATGGAAGGATGCTCTTTGTGTGAGAGTGCAAATAAGAAGCAGCGGAGGCAGCTATCTCATAAGCAATAGACGCACTCACACGGTTCACATTATTCTTCTGTTTTTGGTTGCTTCCTTGGTCTCAGAAATCTCTTTTTCCACTTCTTGATCTTCAACAGATGCTGCATCTTTTTCAGCTTTCATAGCCATATCCCTTTTCTCCAGGGATGAAGTCACAAACCGGAGACCTCGAAATCTCAAGAGATTTTCTGGCTGAATTGGCATAAAAGAAAAGAATGTTCATTAAAATTGTAAGTACTGTAGAATGCAGCTGAAAGTGAATGGTTTTCTGGATGAAAACAAATGCAAAGAACACAAAATCAAACATCAATCAAAACATTGAAAACAAATTGCACCAGTAACACCTGCAGTAACCAAGGTTAAGTCCTGCCAAAACAGAACTCTCAATGTGCATCCTAATAGATATCAACAGAGGCATCATTTGACACTCGTTTGTAGGAAGCATTGACAATTTAATTAACATATTGGGTTACAGAAATTGATGACATGCATGAAGAAACAAACATGAGTACTCATGAACTGAACAATTTAGAAAAAATTCCTCGCAACCATACAGAGAACTTGGAGATCATAAAAATATTACACGAAATTTGATTCAGCAGTCCCATGTGATCGAAAATTCGTTCATTTTCAGCAGCATAACACTACTTTTATACCACCGCGCCACAACAAAATCAACATATATGGAAAGGAAAGAAGGGAAAAGAAGGGAGGATGAGAAATCGGACCTTGATCTTGGGTATGCAATAAGCCAAGCTCCCGAGGTACGACATTTGCGCATACAGCTTGGCTTCAGCTAATGAAACCCTTTTCAGCAGCTTGGAAAACGAATCCCTATCAAATTCCATTTCATTATCGTCATCATTTTCAAGTCTGCAGA